>CM060171.1:80283841-81607591 GCA_030549775.1 Tamarix chinensis | reverse complement strand
ATTTAACGAAATTTTTCAGTAGTAAATTTGGGGGTGTTACAACCAAAGCCACATTAACATCATGCCATTATTCTTAATTATATACAAATTCAATAAGTGATTTCAACCATTCCAATTACTTAGTTACATTGAGTTCAGGGACTCCACTACTCTCATATGGTGTAGTGGACAGGTACAACAGCAGGGTAGAACATTCTTAGCCATTATTCTATCTAGAATAATAGTAATAAATGCAACCGCAAGGTATAACACTCATATATACTATTCTAATCCAATGGAATGGTAACAAGTACAACCCTATGGCCTAATACTCCTAACCACTATGCTATTTAGTGGAATAGTAACAAGTACAATCGTAGAGTATAACACTCCTAGCCACTATTTTTTTCTAGGTGGAACAAACATGTACAATAGGTCCTAACTCATGTAATCTTTCACTTTAAACATTTATGTCTTATTAAGCCTTATAGCCAACATCATCTATATCAAAATAACCATGGGTAGTGCACAAATGCAACAACTGAACCACAAATCCAAATTTAATTCCAATGCCTAACAAAAAAATCAAATATTGATAATCACACAATATTTACTTTCATTTTTATTACTAGAGGGGATACAAGAAATAATTTGAAGATGTATAAAGTACATTGGTCACATTAGCATACAAAGGTAACACAATACCCTCTAACCATACAACTTGGAGACCTATAAAGTACACCGATCATACTAGTGTACTAAAGCAGCATAATATCCTCTAACCTAGGTCACCTAATTCTTAAGTATCAATACCCTCTATAAGGCTCATTGGTTGCCTATATAGTAGACTAGAGCTTTACTAGACACTAAGGTGCACCAGTGAAACCAATCCAAAATGATAACTCCTACCTCTTCTCTAGGATAGCTAACCCTAAAGCGTAAATCATTCCCAAAATTATTAATATCTTATTTGTTGATCATAGATATCACATAATACACAAGCAATTCTAATTCCCATACTTAACCATGTTTCCTTTAATTTCAATTATTCAAGTAAACCTTAAGGTCAATGGTTAAACCAAAGTCAAAATCAATATTGGGATGAATTTATTAATCTACTAAGGCTATTCTATTTCCAATTATTAATAGTTAGGCACATTAGGTCATAAATGACCAAAATACCATTAAAAATCAAATTATATTATCCATTTTAAATGTAAATATTTTTTAGTTAATAATTTATCATAAAAAGGTTAAAAGGTAATAATTTAAAATAATTTAGCATGTAGGTAAATTATAAGACATGGAAAATGACTATTTTATCCATATACATGATTAACCATGTATTTACATTCATTCTAACTTATGATAAATTACACACTTTTATACATAACACCAGATAATACATGCTTTTATACACTTAATATTATTAACAATTTCATTACATTCTTCATTGATGCGAGTGCCAAGATATACATGGTTGAGAGTCTTTTTTATTTATATAACACACAACCACTCCATTATGTCAATTCTTCAAATATAAATGGAGGGAATCTTTTCACATTCATACTCCTTGACGCATTTTATTTAGGATAATGTTAAAACAACATGGAAATTCTCCAACGAGTGCCCTTACTTGGTAGATGTGCATGGTAGGAGTTTTGGCAACCCTATAGAGGAGGAGCAAGCATGGCTTACATCCTCCATGTGTTTAGTGATAAGTGTGTGGGTCATTGTACTTTGTAAGTTTAGACCATGATCCTTCCATACGATAAGGTAATTCTTTCATCCCTCTATTACCTCATGGATGTTTAGGAATCTCATGGAGCTTAGAAATTTTTTCCACAACTTTATTACTAACTTTATTGATATGATAAAATGCCTCACAAATGCCCAGTTTAGTATATCAAAAGTTTACAACTTAATCAGGGATCAAGTAGTGAAGCTCTCATAGGTCAAGATTATAGGGAATTTCTTAACTATGCCAAGGCATAGTCTCCATTTATGGATGGTGATTCATGAGAGGTTATTCAAAATAGATAGAATGGCTAGAATGGGAATGGTGCAAAACCCCACTTGTAGCTTATACAATTAACAACATGAATTGCATCATCACTTTTTCTTTCATTGTTGGTTCTCTTATTGTATGTGGAAGCGTGTTTCTTAGAATATGGGTAATGGAAATACTACACTGCATTGGCATAAGATTATACATTGGATGAAAAAGGGAGGTGGAGGACCCTGATTCGTAACATAAATTTTGAGGGCGAACTTGGCAGCTTGTATTTAGCGAGTGTGGTGAGAACGAGATCAACAAACTTTTAATAGCAAAAGAAAGTCACCCCAACAAATCATTCAATATATCATGATGAAGTTTACATGTAAGGTGGATACCTTATCCTCTAGTACCTCTTTTAGTCATTTTTTAAACTTTGTGAATCAATTGAGTATTTAATGTCTTTTCTCTTGCCTTCTTAGGTATTTGGAGTTTTTCTTGAGTTTGTACTTATGGATTTTTCATTAATATATGCACACTAAATCATATTTATTGAAGGAAAAAATTTTATTTACAATTTATCATGCTCAGTGATACATAATTTCATGCTTGTATACTTAGAAAAATAAGTGCATTATAATAAGACATGCTTAGGGAAATAAATGCAACTTGACATAAAAAACCCTAATATGCTATCATGTAATTTTTCATTTTAGTAAGGAATATGAGTTACCTTGATTCTAGAAAAATAGCTAAATACACAAAATGAAACTCCACACTAACCACTAATAAAAACCTCCTTATTTTCCAAGGAACAAAATCCAACAAAATACATAGTAGCAGCTAAACAATATGGTAACAATTCTTAATGAAAATAGAACTAATGGAGGGGCAAAACAAAGGGGATTTGCGCATAGGTCCATGTTGCACAGAGGCTCTACATGAACCACTCACGCAAGGCAAGGTCAGCTATGTAAGCTTAGTAATCGTAAGGCAACATATAGGGGATAATGCAAGGATGAAGGGTGTATAAGCTCTGCAAATGTTACATGCAAAGGCTTGGAAACAACAATGTAAGCTCAGAAACAACATCATCACAAGCTCAAAAACATATGCACAAGCTCAAAATACACCATACAAGTTTGGCACACACTACACAAACTTGTCACATACAACACAAGCTAATAGCACACAACACAAGCTCAATAATGCATACACAATATCAACAACTCACAGATAAGCTAAAAAAATGAACATAATCTTGGAAACATGCATGCAAGATCGACAAAAAAGGCTCACACACAACATGAGCTTAGTACAAAAAGAAGTGATGATGAGGGGCTCTATTGGGTAGACAAAAAAACACTAGAGACTAGGGAGAACATGAGAGTGGAACATTAAGGGGATAGGCTGTGTGGTGCATGGATGGAGGTCATAATTGGGAGTCAATTTCACAAAGGTTGGACACTAATAAAGGTAGGTAACGCAAGTGGTTACATAAATGGAGTTGGGTTGAGGTGGTGTTGGACAGTTGATGTAGGAGCATCTCAATCTCACTCTTCTAATATTGAAGGTCAAGAGTTAGCATACTTGAAGATGCTATCGACTATTCTTGAAAATCTTCATGTTAACCCTAATATCACAAATGTTTTATTAAGTGATTCTTAAAGGTATTATATATGTTTGCAAGAAGAAGAATTCACTAGAGACATCTAGTGTACAATAATGATGGAAAAAGAGTTATAAAGTTGCATAGAAGATAAAGTTACAAGACATAAGGCTTGATTACATAATTATTCATGTATTAATTAGGGCTTTGTTTAGCTTTAATATTTTATATATATCTTGTAATGTCTTCTAACTTGTAAGTGTATACTATTATATGTATAATATAGATGTGTAGTGCATTATTTTAAAATTTTTATTAACTATTCTAATCTAACTAGTTAAGGCCGGTTGGGTTGGGCTTGGTTAGTGAAGGGTAAAATAAGGCCTACAAGGGGGGGTGTGTATGTGTGTGTGTAATGTCGACTTTTACATAGCGATAATAAGATCAAGTTGAATAAAATCTAAGAGCTTTCAAAATTCTTCATTGCTCTTCAAGTGAGTATTATTGAAAGTTTAGGTATTATTCTATAGACAAAACTTTGTGATTTATCTTTATAATTGAGTTGATCTTGGTGAAGATCAATCTCAAATTGTGGAGCTTTTTCGAAAACTATGTCCTTAAACGAGCACCATTTCTACTTCAAGAAATAAGATAAAAGATCTTGCATTGTGAAAGTATAATTCCTCTATTATCTTCCACGCCAATTTTAGTATCAAAGCCAGGTCTTAGATCAAAAACTCTTGGAGCAAAATCCATCTTCAAAGTTGACACATGCAGACGCCCCACCATTGACCTTATATAAAGGTTCTTGATCATTCTTGCTAGAATTCTTTAAATCTTGACTGTCAATCTTGGAATTTTATATGCATGTTTATGGTCTGACCTGAATGTAGGGTATGATAGGTAGTGTAGGATGGTAACATTGAAATAAATCTTGATTTTTTTGCATACAAAGGACTGAACAAATATAGGTAAAATACATGTTAGATTTTTTAATGTTTTTGAAGGGAAATTGTGCATGTGTAGTCATTGTGTTTTGGTTGTCTTGATGAGACTTGTGTTTGCATGATATTAGATGATTAGGTTAATTCTTCATGGTAAATACTTACCTTTGACGATCAATTTAGGAACATGAAACTTGATTATTCATTAGCCCATATAACTTAATCTTTGAGGTTTTGTGAAGATTTTATGATTTATATTTCTTAAACTCTAAGTCATGTGTAGTCCATAACTTGGAAAAATTATTTTGTGAGTTTTTACATATAGTGCATGCATATTAGTGTTTCTACCTTACCTTGGACATATTGCATGATATGGCATAAAAGCGTGCACGAGTGTTTGAAGTGCATTGAATGACTTAGAAATAGTTTTGTTTAATTTTTAATCAAGAACTTGACAATAAATGTGTTAGGTGTGATAATCAATTTATTTTTGTGATATAATTTATTGTTAGCCTTGTGTTTAAACCATTGGAGTCAAAAAATTTTGCAGGAACTAACCAAAGGCCTAGAGGTGACATTATTTTGATTCAGGTTTCTTAATTGAAACCCTAAACAATACTAACCATTTGTTGAAGTGTGTTTGTAAGTTGACCATAATGGAGGGAGAAAAAAAATTTCAAGCCATTTTTTAGGAAATACAAAAGCTATAAATCAATTTATATGCAACCAATGCTCAACTTAAACAACTTCCTATAGTGCAAACTCAACTACAAAGGATGGAGTTCATATTTGCCAAGCAAGATTTGGACCAAAATGTGCAAGAGCAAAAGGAGTTCCATAGAGATCAAATGGGAAGTGGGGAAAAGCAAAGAAATCCATGAATATAAATATATCTAAACTCATATGTAGACTATAAAGAAGATTCCTAAGGAAGTGGAAGCAATCAAATGTTCTATTACCACCAACTAAGACATCATCAAAGAAAAGATAAAGGTATAAATCTTGATCTTCCCGATTTTGATGGTAAACTTGATGTTGAATTATTTCTTCAGTGGTCACATAAGGTAGATGTTATATTTGAATTCAAGGATTATCATGATGATAAAAAATGTAAACTAGCTACTCTTAAGTCTAAAAAGTTTGCTAAGATATGGTATGATAACTTGAAAAGGACTAGAGAAAGAGAAGGTGAATCTAAAATCAAGTCTTGAGATAAGCTTAAGAAACATTTGAGAAAGAATTTTGTACCTAAGGAGTATGGGAAAGATAATTATATCAAATTGAATAATCTTAGGCAATGGCTTTTAAGTGTTGTAGAATACATAAGGAAGTTTGAAAGATTAGCACTTATACGTGACATTCATGAGAAAAAGAACAAAATTGTGCTATATTTCTAGGTGGCCTTAAAATGATTATTCGAGATAAAGTTAAAACCTATTTATACGACTCGCTTGATGATACGATTACGTTATCTTTATGATTTGAAAAGCAAATCAAGTCCACTAAGTTACATGCCAAGCAAGGTACTTCTTCTACAAAGTACTACTCAAATATACAAGCTACAAAGTATGGGTTGGGTACCTCAAGCACTACAAATATTGATAAGAAGTAAGGATGTACCCGAGAGGAGAAAAGTAAGGCTAAAGTCAATGAGGTCTCTACAAAGCAATGCTTTAAATGTCAAGGATATGGACACTTTTCTAGAGAATGTCCCAACCAAAGAGTGTTATCCATACAAGAGATTGAAGCTATGGAGACTTGTGATGAAGACCCTGAGTTTGAGCCAAGCGAAGTAATTTCAAGTGAATCCAAGGATAAGGGCAATGCTTGTTATGTGTTACAAATATTTCTTCAAATTTAAGCTAATGAGCAACCCAATTAATGAGTAATATTATTATAATTATGATTTAATTTTCCATAATATTAATAATATTATTATACTTATGCAAATAATAATTTTACAATATTTATTATAATTATATGTAGTATAATAATAATAATAATAACTTATTATTATTATTTGTGATAACAAAATTTATTATAATTATAGATATAATAATGATTATTCTTATTTTAACTATAAAAATTATAATAATAGTTAAAATAATTATTTAATATTTATATGATTACTATTAAATGTATGATTTTATTTTTTATTAATTTAAATAATAATAATGATATAAATAATAATATTACCATTATTATAAATATGCTTTTTATATATCATTATTATAATCATTAAATAATAATAATAATAAATATTATTTTATTTGATTATTATAAATTATAATAATTGTTGACTTCCTTAGTCAATCAATGTATTTACGCTTTTTTTCATGATAACAAATGTGTTTAAGGATCGAACAATGTTAGTTTAAGTGTTCATGTACTATCACTTTTATATTGATGATAAGCTCACACTCATTTAAATAATATCTTGAGTATAAAAATTTAAAAGAGCAATCATATTTTAAAGGATAAAATAATATCAATACAAGATGGTTAAAGGCTTAGACTCAAAGGTTTAATCCTTAAGTTTTAGGTTTATCTTTATAAGGTTGATAATGAGAACAATCACTTTTGCCTGTAACTCTAGAATATTTTAAAATCTTTCTTAGAACTTATTTGATTTATATTCTTAGTATGTTTTAAATTCTAAAAATTTTTAATTATTTTTGCAATGGTTTTGGTTCCTGCAGGAACCAATTGACCGATTTTCTAACCAATCGATTGTTTTGTATTTTCGATCCAATACTTTAAACTCTTGAAAAACCTAGCAACCAATTGACTAGTTCCTTAGAGACATTTATCTTGGAAAACTTGTTTGGCCTAAGCTTTTAACACATTAATTGGTTTCAAGTAAATCAATTGATCGTTCTTCCAAATTGATCGACCGATTTGTTCAACCACACTAAAGGTTAAAGTTTTGCAAAATGAATTTTGTCTCGGCTTTAATACATCAATTAGTTTCCTGCCCCGATCAATTGCTTTTTTACTGATTGATTGGTTTTTCCAACAAAACAATATTTAAATTAGCTTCAACCTTATTTTTTTCCTTAGGCCAAACATAGAAATTGGTTTTCCCATAATGATCATCTAATTTATCCAACCAGGCTATTGGTTTACACAACAATTTAATTATTGTTTGAAATGTTCAAGGACCAAGAATGTACCACTCAAACTAATTGATTGATTTGAATAAACTAATCATTTGGTTATTGCAACAATAACGTATTATTAGGTCTAAACATATCCGATTCGTTAGTTATTACAACCCATCGACTTATTAAGGTAACCGATCTACTAGCACACTTGATCGATCAACTAGTATACTTTACCGATCGACTAGTACACTTGATTGATCAACTGATGAACATTAATTTTGATAATTCTACAAGTTATTTTCAAAATAACTAATTAAATTTTCCCTTAAAGACTTTAAGGTTAGATTGAGGTATTTATACCTATTTTTGGGAATAATTAAATATAACTTTTGAGACCTAATTCATTACAATTCAAATCTCTTCTTTATACTCTCCCTTGAAATTAATTATCAACCATTCTCATTCAAAATCTGATTTGCTAAGTTTTTTTCTCAAAAGCACTTTTGCTCATTCAACTTAGCTAGAATTATGTAACACCCCAATTTTTATGAATCAAAAAAATTCATTTTATAGCATAATCATATAAGCAAAATATTGAGTGTTATCGTCGTAATTAACATAAGCCTGGTTTGCCCAACCATCCTTATATCAATCACAAGGCTAAAACCATTCATAGTAAAACAAATAAATTAGAAATGAAAGAAATTTTACAAATACAATACGAGTTTGGAGGTTAACTCCGAATTACAATAACAAAATAAAAACTTAAGGGATACCATGAATTAAAGAGTCCAAAAAGGTATTCGAGTAAATACATCAACTAGATTATATGACTCTACACCCATAACCCTAATACTAAGTCACTCCTCCACATATAACTCATCAAATGCTGCAAATTCATCCAATGGATCAGTCTTACCCTGCATAAATACATCTAGGTCGTCTACTCGTGGGAATGAGTAACACCCATAAAACGGATGATCAGTACGCTATATACTAAGTAAGATAACAATAAAGTCAAGCAGGTTTACACATAATATATGAATTCAAATTAGTGAATAAATGTACGTAAGGTAATATAAAACAGTGCCAAGTAGATAATGACTTTAATTTTTGTGACATAAATATATCATATTCTAATATTTTATAAAACAGTTCCGAGACCCCACTATTCTTAAACCGGTGGAATGGTCTGAAACACCTCTTAGGGACAAAACACCCTTTAGGGACAAAACACCCGAGCCATTATTATTATTATTATCCTTTGGAACGAAATTAACACCTCTCATGACAAAAATGCTCATGAACTACTATTCTTAAATTGGTGGAACGGTCTAAAGCACCTCTTAGGGACAAGACACCCGAGTCACTATTATTTATCCAGTGGAACGGACTCAACACCTTGATCTTGACTCACATAGTCTTTCACTTTAAATGATTAGTAACTTTTCCATTAATACTTTATCTCTTAATTGTATATTTATTCACGTTGATCCGATGGAATGAACTGATGCATCTCTTAGGGACAAGACACTTGAGCCACTATTATTATTCGGTGGAATGGAACCATATAAATACCTCAGCCCAACTCGCGTAATCTTTCACTTTAAATTATTAATATCTTATTAGAGTTGATTGTGTATTCAAGATTATCATGCGGGACATATATAAGTATACAAGACATAAATTTAACTACATAATTATGACTACATAATTATCCCCAAATGACCATAATACCCTTAGGTAATTAAAAATGCTCATAGTCTCCCAAGGCTTTATAAATCTTAATACCAATACATATAAATCTCCAATATGCATTCAGAAAATAAATCCTCAATTATTTACATCGATACCATATCCAACGTTATACCAAAAACATACTTCCAAGGTCTCATTTCTCAAGATATAATATCATAAAATAACATTAATCATATCACATGTCAAATAAAAGCATATACACATACACATAAAGTCCTAACTATGATATGTATCCTTACCAACAAAGACATCGAGCTCTATGCACGTAATCCTATATCTTATCCCATAAGATCACCATAATATCACCTACGAAAATGAAATAATATACGATTAGGATCGGAGATTAAAACCGAGGGAGAAGTTAAGGTAAAGGAGGATAAAGATGGAAATAATTGGAGTCAAACGGAAGATTGACTTGCATTGAAGTGTGGTGCAATGTATGGTGGTGCTATGATAAAATTTTGGTGGCATTTGGATAAGGTTTGAGGATAAAAAAGAGGGTACACAGCTGAAATGGGGAGGCTACATGAGGGTGCGGCAGGTGGTGCACACCCAGGTCGTGATCCTGCATAGCCAGGCGGTGCGAAGAGGCACAGTCATACTCGTGCAACAAATTTATCAGAAAATAACAAACAGGTGCGCACAGGCGTGTGGAGGCTGCATACGAGCCATGCGAAGGTGCACAGGTAAGCTATGCAGTTTACATAGGCATGTGATAAGGAAAAATTAGAAGTGTATGGCTATGCGTTAGTGTAATACCCCAAAAATTTCGAAAAACTATATTTTAATAAATTACTTTTAATTGGAATAGAATTGCTTTTAGATTTTTTATTTTAATTATTTTTTGGATTTTAGAGTATGTAAATTTGGATAAGAGTATTTAATAAATTAAAAATAAATAATTTGCTATTTATCATATGGTTTTATTTAAATAATTTTCCAAAACTAATATTTTACCAACTTTATCCTTTTTAAACTAATATATTAGATTATAATAAATTAAATTATTAAATTAAATAAATTATCAAGAATATTACATTTTATGATTTATAAAATTAATTTAATTTATTTCCCCTATTTTCCCATTTTTCCTTTTTCTTTTCCTCCTCCTTTTCTCCTTTTCTTCCTTCTTCTCTTTTCCTTTTTCTCCCCCTTGGGCCGCCTGCCCGCCCGGCCTGCTCTCCCCTCTCCCCCGCACGTTGGGCCTTCGGCCCGATCTCCTCCTCTCCCTCGCTCGCACGCCCATCTCCCCAGCCGCCTCCTTCCTTTATTTTTTCCCCTGGACCGGCCGGCTCCCTCCTTTCCTGCGCCGGTCCGACCGTCCGTCCCTTTCTTCTTCCCTTCTTCTTCTCCCACGCCCGACTTGCACGTTCGACGCCATGCCTGCTGCCACCGCCTGCACCCATCGCCTGCCACCACCTGCTCCCTCTCCCTCTCTCTCTTCCCCCGTCGTTTTCCTTCCTTTTTTGAGCCAAACCGGCCCTGGACCAGCCCCGCATGCCTCTCCCCCTTTCCTTCTTCTTCCCTCCTTTCCCCTGCCACCCTGCGATGCCCTGCCACCCTAAGCCTGCCCTCCGATCAGCCCCTATTCCCCTACCCTTCCTCCTATTTTTCTTCTCCCCTTCAGCCATTTCCCTGCCCATTGTTGTCGAGCCCCTCACCCCCTTCCCGAGCTCCCTCCTCTCTCTTTTCTCCTCCTCCCATTCACCCCCCCGTTCTTCTTTTTCCACCACCGTCCGCCGCTCCTGCCGCCTCACCAACCCCCTGCGCCGCCTTCTGCCACTGCCTACTACCACCCTGCACCACCACACAGCCCCTTCGAGCCCTACACTTCCTCCCTTCTCCTCCTTTTCCTTTTTTCCCAGATTTTTCCCCTTACCGTAGAGCCACCTGCAACCGCCTCTACCGCCGCCGTCCGGCCACCTCTGCCGCCACCCAACCCACCGTTCGACACCCTGCAACCCCCTCTACAACCGCCATCCATTAGTTGGCCGAAACCAACCCTTGCACCCCTCCATTTTTCCCTCCACTTTTCCTTCGTTCTCAACCCTTTCCCTCGACCCTCCTCGGCAACCGACCTTCGCCGCCTTGAGCCGCCGTCTCCGCCGCCTTGAGCCGCCTTGAAACCACCCTTAGCCTCCACCTACACCCCCTCTTCACTTCTGCACCACTCACTTGCCTTAGAACCTCCCCTAACCACCTTCTTTTCTAGCCTAAATACCCTAACCCGAAAATAATGGATTTTTGCCCCCTTCACCCTCTTTGAGCTTTTTCCCCCATGGTTTTTGCATAAAACTCACGCTGCCCATGCAGCGTGAGCTCTCCCATTTATTTTGAGAATTTCTTGGATAATTTTAAAGGTATAATGGTATTTTATGTTAAGTGTTTTACTAATTAAATTTTATAAAGTTTTATCCTTTTTAACTTCTTATTTCTAATAAATATGATGGATATTATTATTAGGTGTTGAGTTGCTAATTATGCTTGGTAAGATTGATATTTTGCGGGATTAAGGTAACCGTTAATCCTCCCTTAAATATATGAAAAACGCATGCTAGCACATTTAGGGTTTAGTATGATTTTATGGATGTTTGGTATGCTTAGCATGATATGTTTATGGTTTCTTATATTGTTGTTAAAAAGAAATAGCATGATAACTTTTGTGCCATATGTAGGTGTGTTAAATAAGGAAGGAGTTGGAAATATGGATAGAAATGTTAAATGCTTGTTTATGACGCACCATGTTGCTAATACATGAATAATGTTATTGTCTAAGGGTATTTTAGTAATTATGCTTATGAGGTATGTGAATCAATGTATATAGTTGCTAATGAGTATTATGTTGAATAATGATAAGTTGGTGGACTTAGATGACAGAAATGAAGTATTAATATTGTTATTTTATGTAGGGTTAGTAAATTCATAAAATGTTGAATAAAGGGGTTGAGTGGAAATTTCACAAGTGAAAAAGGACATTTTGGTAATTTGGTAAACAAAAGGGTATTTTAGTAATTTGTAAAATAAAAGGAGTGTTATGGTAATTTTATAAATAAAAGGGTATTGTGGTAACTTTGTAAATAAAAGGGTATTGCGATAATTTGAAAGTAGGGGTAAAATAGTAATTTTGGAGTCAAGGGGCAATATGGTAATTTTATAAGTAAGTGGTAAGAATGGTAATTTTGGAAGTAGGGGTAAAATTGTAACTTTGGATGAATGAGGGCATTATGGTAATTGTTCAAGTAAAAAGGGTATTATGGTAATTTTGGAGGTAGAGGGGCAAAATCGTAATTTCATAAGTAAAGGGTAATATGGTAAATTTTATAAGTGAATGGCGAAGTGAAAATTTATAAGTAAAGGGGTAATATGGTAAATTGGAAAAGACGGGCAAAATGGTAATTATGTAAGGAAAGATAAAGATGGTAATCTTGGATGTAAAAGGGTAAAATAGTAATTTGTAAAGTAAAAGATGTATGGTGGTAATTTTCATAAATAAAAGGATATTATGGTAAAATTGGATGTAAGGGGTAAAATGGTAATTTTGTAAATGAAAGGATATTATGGTAAACTTGGGAGTAAGGGGTAACTTGGTAATTATGATAAAGGAGAAGGGCAATTTGGTAATTTGTTCAACTAAAAGGGCAATTTGGTAATTTAGCCGATAAAAGGGTAAAGTGATAATTGTTTAACCAACTAAAGGGGCAAAATAGTAATCATGATAATGAAGGAGGGTAATTTAGTAATTTATCCAACTCAAGGGCAATTTAGTAATTATAACAAAGGAGAAGGGCGATTTGGTAATATAACCAACCAAAAGGGAAATATGATAAGTATAGTAATTAGGAGGGGTGAATGATGATCTGAAAAGTGTATGAGATAATTTGGTACCCTAAATCGGACAAAGGGCAATTTGGTAATTATGCAACCTTAAGGGTAATGTGGTAATTTATCAAGTAAGGAACGGATACTTAACAATTATATAAGAAAAGGGCAAATGAGTAATTTGTACCTAATAGGTCATTGAGATTGTGGAACATTAATATGATTAAATAATGTTGATTAGCCAAGTAAGAGTATCTAATGATTAGTATGGCCTTGATGGTTTCTCTGTGACATCTTGGATAATCCTCTGAATAAGAAACGATTAATGATATCGAAACGATTGAAAGTGAATAAGTATCGGATCATCGTGCTTTCTGTGATCACCTTAATTAAGACACTATTACTTAAAGTGAAAGACCTCGAGATCGGGAATGGTGACTCCTTAGGGGTCGCTACCCTAAGGACGTGGTTTAGTCCACGATTATGCTGGTATTTGCTGGTGTGCCTTTGTGCCCCAGCCAGGCCCTATATCTTACTCTTCCTAGCTCTACGAACCTAGTTAGGGGGTATGCATACTTATGGATTAGGTGTCCTTGTCGGTAGGGTACTGAGTTAGCTTTATGCACCAGTACGACCAGGGTACCTTTGCGTCCTTGGGTTCACGGTTAAAGGGTACTGAGTAGCTGATATGCATCGGTACGACCGGTGTACCTTTGTGTCCCGGGTTATCGATCTCCCAATCGAGGCAAATAAATATGATTGATGTGCTGATTAAAGAGAGGAAAGATACTATAATTGAAAGTGGAATATTAATGAGCCGGGCCCAGTGATTTATGATATTGCGTACCGGTCCACCGGTTATAATAGTGGTCCAGGAGCGTGTTGCCCTGGTATGTGATATTGCGTACCGGTCCATCGGTTATAATAGTGGTCCAGGAGCGTGTTGCCCTGGTGTGTGATTATGAGTACCGGTCCACCGGTTATAATAGTGGCCAGGAGCGTTGTGCCCTGGATGATGATTTTATATATATTCCGGTCCACCGGCCAAAATAGTGGGGGTCCCGAGCTCAATAAAATCAGTTATGTATGTGAATAAGATTATGGAAAAATACTAATCACCTATAGTGGAACACCATGTGAGTCGGGGCCAGACCGGTCCACCGGCAAATAATAGTGGTCAGGTGCGTTCTGCCCTATGTGTTTATCTTCCGGTCCACCGGCAATAATAGTGGTCAGAGGCGTTCTGCCCTGTGTGTTGACTTCCGATCCACCGGCTATAATAGTGGGGTTCTCGTACTCACATGGATACAAAATATGATATTGATGGATTAATGACAGAATAATGGCTTAAGGCCCAAAGTATCGATCGTGACTTATAAAGTATTATGTTTGTTATTGTTATGTATGCATCTCTCATTATTTATATGTGTGTGGCTTGCATTATGTGTCGTATACGGGCCTATCTTTAAGTGTGGTATTAAAGGGTTACTCAGTACCGTAGTACTGAAGGGATTCCCTTTATGGGGCCCCTGCCTATTCAACGGGCAGTGCCCTTGCAGGTTTTCAGGTGCTACTCAAGTGGGTTACGGGAAGGAGAGTAAGGAGTTTTCCGGTATCATGGCTTTTTCTCTTTCTCATTTAATTTCTCGGTTTTAAATGTTAACGTTGCTCAAGTAACCACCATTGGTGGATTTTATTCCTGAAAACGATTTGATGCGCTACTCTAATTTAAATATGTTGAAGTTCTTGCAATTTACTCTGATTTATGCATGTTGAATGTCTTTCGAATTGTATTTCATTTTCTTAGCCTTAGCACTTGGTACTGGAACGGTATGAGTGAACCGGTCTGGTACTAAGTGTGGCGGTAATACTCCCAAAGTTCACATTTTAATTATCTGTTTCCGCTAATCTTCCTTTAATTAACGAAATTTTTCAGTAGTGAATTTTGGGGGTGTTACAGTTAGGTCCTGCGCAAGCTGTACGCCTTATAACAATTCGACAGACATGAGCGAAGAAGAGGGAAAAACAACGGTGATCAACGATGGTGACGACAGCCGACGATGACAAGGGGGTGATGGGGTGGCCTTCGTGGTTGGTCCACCAGGCTTTGGGCATGCTTGTGGCTATAGTGGTGTACGGTGGTGATGGGGTAGTTCGGGCATGAAAAATAGAGAAACAACTAAGGGAGAAGAAGAAGAAGAAGAAGAAACAAAATAGTGGGGCTCAGGTAGGTGGTGTTTGACAGACAATTCGGGCAACAATGAGGCAAACAAATAAGGGAGAAGGAGAGGTGTATATATATATATGCATTGAGATATGCAACAGGTAAGATGTAGAGGGTGATGTAGTAGCAACAACAGAGGCATGAGATGGGGTTGGAGTAAAATTTAATAGAGAGGATGGTTGAGAGTGATGGTAAAGTGTTGGGTGAAAAATGGCAGGGGTATGCAACATGAGATGGTGATGGTTGGGTGTGTGTATTTCGTGGAAAAGAAAAGGGTAGGAGGTGTGCAGTCGATGGCAACAACGACACGAGATGGTGATGGTGAGGGTAATGGTTGTCGACGATGATGATGGTTGCAGTAGGAGGTGTGGGTGATGGTTGTGTGTTGCAAGTTATAAGAACATAGTCAAGTATTATGGCGTAGGAAGATGTAGAAGAAAGGAAAAGGAAAAAGGAGAAAGATAAGGAAGAAAGGAAAAAGAGAAAAAGGTTTAAGGTTAGTTTTAGAAAAAATTTTGATTAGATAAAATAGAAAGGATTAGTGATATAAATTTGCTAGAATTAAGATTGGATTACGAAATATAATTTATCTGGGTCACTGATTTAGATTAGGTTAAGATTAACTAAAATAAGATTTTATTGAGATTAGAATCGGATTAGGGTATTAATGATACATGAATAGGTTTAGCAAAATTTCATAATATTACAAATTAAACTCTCTCATTATAATATCTTATTCTTCTAGCTTGATTATACTCACAAAGTTGTTCTTAATTTCTTACATCTCAATTCTTATGAGGACCATTGTAATCACAAACACCTTTGATTAAAAAACTCATTACCAAGGGGTTATAAGTATGCCTATAATTATTATAAAGGTTCTAAGTATAGAATATAAAAGAGATAAATAGTTGAAGTTGTAAATATATCACATAAAGGTCATTTGAATTATAGGTTGATAAATCTAGGAGAATATCATCAATGAACAGATCATAAGTTTCAAAAATCCAAAAAGGGAATCCTTTTGGTTATTGATGTAGAGAAACTAAATTTGATTGTCTTGAACCACTTTGATTGTGCTTGAAATTCTTATGTTTCCATTATCCATTCAATCTACCATATTCACTCACCTCTAGGGTACCTTTAATAATATTATCATAAACGACAACAACAATAATAATACTTACTCACTATTAACTAATTTCATTTGATATGATCTGATTTGATTGGTATTGATCTAATTTTGAAATAAAGTGAAGAAAATCAACTTTTAAATCATATTCTTTAGCCCTTAAAATAAGTTTTTAATTTAAATATAATATAAATGAAAACACATCATTAATAAGGAATATTTTTGCAACCTAGGTGTTATTTCTATAATGTTATAATAGTGAACTAAATATAAATACTATTACTTTCCAAATGGTTGAGATATATATCAAACACAAAATACTATTACTTTCAATAAAGTATTTCCTAAAATTATTTATTGAAATTACTCCATTTCTCCTCCTCATCCATCAAGTATTAACAACTTACTTTTGAGGGCATTTAGGTGGTGATAGTGTTTCTCTTCTATTTGATTCTCCTATCTGAGTATAGTTTTCTTCATTTTTCACTTTTCTTTTCCCTTTGCTTTCTTTGTTGCTTTGATCCTTTTTGTTTTCTATTTGGCATATTCTTCCTTTAGGAATTTTTACTCTAAGCCTTATGTAACAATGCATATAGCTTTATTATTTAATTTATTTCACTATAAGAGCTACTTTAAAAAAATAGTTATCCAAAATAATTATTTTTTAGAAAATTTAATCTATCTTAAGATAATGTATATAAAATAAAATTTTCAAAAAATGTGACAAAATTTATTACTTTAGTATCTCTCTTTTCCCTAATTAATCATCATTTCATGCTAAAATTACAAGTTAATCCTAACTTTCATTGTATATAATAGGGTAGTTGTTTTAATATGTCAAACTAATTTAAAATTTTGTTATTTTTACTAAGGAAATTATTCATTTGTAAAATCAAGATGTTATAAAATCAATAGATTAATTAATTGGCATTTTTCTTATTATTAAAATGCATATTACTTTATTTTACAATTAATTATGAAAGTCAACTCTATTATTGATTAAAATTAATAATCAATAAGTAATAGTAAATTATATATATGATCTTATTAGTCATTTTACAATTTCGAACACGTAACTACTAACTTGCAACTAATTTTATCAAACAATTTTCACAACTCACTTTATATCTATTAATATATTCCATAATTAACTAATTGCTAATATAATCCTAAATTTTTTTTCCACAAACCACTTTAAATTAGTTAGTGCAATTTGATATTGGCTAACCTGATACGTACTTTGTACCCATAAAAATATTTATTTTAATATCTATCTACTTGTTTTATAACTTTAGTACTTTTTTGTATAAATGGAATACAACAACTAAAGGAACGTCAGAGCTCAATTGGTGATAATAAGTTGATAAGATTGATATTAGAATTAAAGACTAATAATTATCTTATTAATTTAGTAAAAATAATGACTAGTTAGGATACTATTGGATTGTGTTTGATATTTAACCCAATCACAATTATTTTGTAAATAATGGTCAATGATGAAATTACTAGTATCATCGATCTAAGATTAGGTCATCTGGCTCGTTCCATATTGAGTTTGGTAGTTGGATGACCTAAATGTCAAAATCAGCATCCTAATGATCATTAAACCCAAAATCCATCATTTTCCTTATTTATAGGTCACCCCTCAAAGTGGACCATAGCTTGACTTGAGACACAACCAATGCCTCAATAGATCCCATATCCTTAACCCATAATTCAACCCAAACATCCCCGATATAGGAAATAAGTTTTTTTTTATCGCGCTAGTACCCCACCTCTAAACTCTAGTGATGCATATCCTCATTTCAT
Source organism: Tamarix chinensis (assembly GCA_030549775.1). Lineage (NCBI taxonomy): Eukaryota > Viridiplantae > Streptophyta > Magnoliopsida > Caryophyllales > Tamaricaceae > Tamarix > Tamarix chinensis. The sequence goes on along the minus strand of CM060171.1, from coordinate 81,589,217 downwards.
TTTTAATCCCTTTCAGTTACCTCCTCCAATTTTTTCATTTGTTTGATTGTTATCCTCATTTCCCTAGTTTATTTACTTTGATTCTTGATTTAATTTCTTCCCATTTCTTGATTTTGTTAATATTTCCTTACCGAATTCATTTCTTTTACTGTTTCCATATTTGATTGTGATTTTATATGTTATTATGGGTACTAATTATAAGCCTATTCCCCCCCTCATTACTAGATTACTTCTCATTCAATTTTAAAGAAAACATTATTGTAAAATGCCTATAAAAGTCACAAATTTATTATGCTCAAATAAGTGAAGATTAGTTTTATAATTTGGTTGTCAACTGTATTTTTAATTGTTACGGTTTTGTGTTAAATTATATTCACTTAAGTTTCTAAGCGTACAGAGGGACGTTGGTGTTAGCTACTGATTTCCATCATTTCTAACTATCTAAATGGACTAAACTATTTTCACAATGATAAACTTAATTGAACTCATTACGAACTAGTTAATTCTATTAGTTTATGAAAATCACCAATCTACTTTCGTGAGTTGTTAATTCTAAATCAATTGCTAATTTTTAGTATTAATCTTCACATTTAATTTTTTTTGATTAATTACCTATGCCTATTTAAATTGGCGATCAATTAATTTACCCTAATTTGAAGTCCTAGCAATTGAATAACATACAACGAATAATTTTGATAACAATTAAATCAATTCATCAAATTAACAATGGAATCAAACTTGATTCAATCCTAGAACAAATGGCTACTCATATATAATTGAAATCTAAAAGCACTATAATGAAATAAAATACATAATAGTAAAAGAGAAAGAGCTTAGTTCAATAAATAAAACCATAGTGACTAATTGAGCATTATACAATCTTTGGAACATCGATTACAATGCATAAGTTAAAATCTTAATCTAAGAATTTTTTATTGAGGGTTGTGGAGGAAAAATAAAGGAAAAAAGGAGGAACATAATTAGAAAAGAACAAAAGAGAGCCCTTAAGAATGCCCGAAGATGTGGTATAAAATTCTGGAAAAGAAACTTTAAAGTAACCTTTCAAGATCTATTGAAATTGGAAGATCATGACTTGTACTTGTGTGTGTAATCTATCATGGATTGTTGCATACATGTGTTTGGAGAAGTTTGGAGCAAAAAATAGATCAATGGAGAAAACACAGGGGGCCCTATTCTAATACGTGTTTTCTTCTTTTACTTGGTCCTGCATTATTTTTGTAAAAGTTGAGAGTTCTAGAAAAAACATGGGTCCCCATGTTTATTAATGTGAACTATATTTTTCCTCTTTTCTATCGCTTGTTGGTGTCGATTATGTAATTCTATAAATAGATTATGTATGAAACCCTAGCAATGTGTGATACACTGTCAAGTTTGTCTAAACCCTCTCCTCTTGTATTCTCTTTTGGTTTTTGAGAGAATTGTGTATTGAGTGATATTGTGAGGATTATTTGATTCTCCTTATAATTTCCAGTTTGTATACAATAAATATAATCATTATTTACCTAATTGTTATTGCATTTAGATTATTCTTTCAATTAGATCTTGGAATTTTTGAATTTCTTATTAGATTAGGTCTTAGGAATTCACATCTGGTAAATTTTTTCCTATAGAAATAATTTTAGAATTCAATTTTTAATGGCCAACATGGCCATGTAGCCCAACACGGCTAGGTCATGTTGCATCTAGAGACCAAATTTGATGTTGAAAAAATGATATGGTCATGGGTCATGTTATACAACATGAACTTTCAAACCATACATTGGAAATCTAACAATGTGAGCTACAACTTTCATCTTTTAAGACTTTCTAAGTTCTAAGTGGATCATGGTTGAAATTTCAATTCTTCATGCACATACATCCATTTTCTTCTCAAAACATATATTCTTAGTAACATTGTTGCTTCAAACTTCTAATGATCATTGAATATTTCAATGTTGGGTCAATATCTAAATACAACAACATAGGCCACATTAGTATCCTCAATATAAACACAAGTCATGAACTAAACATCCGTAAATCATGCTTGAAAAATACAAATATAATGTATATTTTTTGTGTTTATCAAATCATTGAGTATAACGTTTAGCTTAGAAGAGTACTTTTTAGTTAATGGGAAATGAGTACACTCCCAAGGAAGATTGCATCAAAACAAGTATTTTTACCCTAACAATTTTTTTCATCTGGTATCAAAGCTCTAGTTGCAAGATTGGTGTTATGAAAATGGTGTTATTGATCTTTTTTGATTTCGATTCCTTCATTTTCATCTACCCATTAATAATTTTAAATTTATTTTATTTTATTTTTTACATTTTCTGATAGGTTAGGTATATTTTTTAATAGAGTCAAGGAGGCCTTAGTCAAGCAAAACATCGAGTGACAATTTGGGCAGCAATGGAAGATAACTACCACCACCATCATTACCTCAGCTATGGGAAAATTATAGCTATCTATATTTTTCTTCTTTTTTTATGACCTTTTTTTATCTATCAACTGACTTTTTTTTTTGGTTAAATTCTCAAACTTGGTTTTGACTCAATGAATCAATTTACTACACTAATTTGTCATTGGCATACACTTAAGTCACGTTTGACTTAATAATCAACTCTTATTTAGCGTGTTTTATTTTTCATCTTAAATTACTTTTTTCTTTCATTTTATTTATGCTGATTTTGCTTATCTTGATTTGTTCTATTGGTGTGGTTATGTGTTGTTGTAGTTTTTATTTATTTATTAGTTTATTCTTTTAGTGTGCTATTCATTTCAAAAAATGAAAATGAATATTAGATGTGATACTTATCTCAAGTATCGAGTTACAAAAGTACTTATGGATACTATTCTATCAATTTTTTATGCTTGTTTCACACTTGGTGATTTTTTGCAACAAATTTTGTCATCTAATGATGGACAATAATAGGCTCCTAATCATGGTTAGTGGTTCTGCAATTGAAGAACTTAACTAGTCCGTAGTTGACCACCATATGCTTGGTACTACTTTTAATAAGCATGTTAGTTTACTCATCAAAATTAGTAATTATGTTGATTATAATTTGTGTAATGTTGTTGACCTATATTTCACTTGGTAGATCTTGGATCAAGACTAGATATGCACTATATGATAAAAACATAAGGATTGATACCCGGTGCACTTAGATGGTATATAAATTAGGTTATCTAGCTTACTAGTGGAACATGTTTTAAAGGATTAAGAAAAATTAAAAAATTAGACTCCATAAGTGAGTATTATGTGATTAGAGCTAATGTTTCCATGAGTGATGAATTGTCTCATATTTCCCCAACAATTGCTAATGGCTAGTCTTTAATATCTTTTTCTTGTTTTGAGCCTACTAATGATTGTGATGGTCCTACTTTCAGCGATAATGTCAATGTTGAAGACTCTATTAATAGAAAAACTTCCCATGAAACTATGATTTAAATGGTAAATAATGATGACATGTTTAAATATAACTTTAAATGTTTACCTATTGTGGATTTGTTACCTTCTTATGGGACTAAATTATTTGATAAACAATCTACATCATTTTATGATAAATTTGGATATTTGAAGGGCGGGGATGCTAAATTTGTATATATGTTGCATATAAATATGGTATCTGTTAGCTAGGATGTGCAATGATTCATTGGTGCCTAAAGTTCCCAACACTACTCTTGTAGTTTATAGTGATATTTTCCCAATTGATGATCTAAAAGCTTTTTAGAGAAATTTTAATATGCATTAAATTACTTGTTTCCTTTTGGGGTTAATTTCTAATACTCACGTGTTGAGTGTTTATGAAATTTGTTTGGGTATAATTATTTTACACATGACTACTATGAGCTCTATTCATAATAGAATCATTCTAGTTTCAAGGGTAGAACTCCTCAAATAAGGGGAGGATGATACATATATTGTACCCTTAAATTTTTTGTTAGTTTTAATATCTATCTATTTGTTTTCTAACTTCAGTTTTTTTTTCATGCATGGAATAAAATTTTTACTATGATGATCAAGCTTTATTGTTAATAAGTTGATGATATTAACATTGGAATTGAAGAATAATCAGTCTTTTATTAATTTAGCAAAAATAATGGCTAGTTGGGCCAATATTGGATTGTGTCTTATAATTAATCTAATCATGTTCCTATGTTGTTCGTAATGGCCTGTGATGTAATTACTAGTATTGCTCATAATGAATTCAGACTAGAAATATTATGTTTTGCTACTTGTTTAATGTTAGGCTTGGTAGTTGGCTAACCCAAATGTTAAACCCAACATTCTAACAATTATTAAACCAAAAAAAACCAATCATTTGTTCTATTTTAGGGTCACCCTTCATAGTGAGTCATGGGCTAACTTAAGATGTAGCTAATGTCTCAATGAATCTTGTCTTTCTACCTACTTTATCGTTCCTTTAACCCGTTACTCCACCTTGACTTCCCCAATATATGAACTCATTATTTTTCTATCTCTCCAATACCCTACATCTAAAACTAAGTGATGCACATCCTCACTCCATTTTCAATCTATTTTAATTAACTCCTTTGTTTATTTGCTTGTGAAGAATAAAATGAAAAAATTACAAGATAATGACAAATATTACATCACTTATTAATCGTGTGATAGCTAACCTCCTCCTACTAAGTCAATGAACAATCGATCTCTCACATAGGAGGTAGCTGCATAAAAATGTGCACGTCATAGTCAAGATTATGGCCAAGATGCATCATAAAGTTTTTCACTTGATTTTCTTCCTTATAAGTGTGAATGATCCTATATCGCATGAATGACTCCATGTAGCTATTGCAATCTTTCACTCTTGGGAAGGTGTATGATATTTATAATTTTTTCCTACAACAAATGAACTTCAACATATGAATTAAAACAAATAATTAAATTGTTGCATCTCCTATTATAAGCTTCTCTTAAGCCATGAAAGATGCTCCATAGCTCAATAGTATAGATATAACCATTTCCTATATTTGCTGCAAAGCTGAATAACTAACATCTTGTGTGATCGTGAGCCACTCCCCTCGCCATTATATGACTCAAATTAGGCAGTGTAATACCATAAAAAATTAGGAATCTAGCTCAAGGCTTGACTTCTTCATAGATAAAATCATGAACCTAATCCGCTATTTTATTAACATCTATTGTGGTACCTATAAATATCCTCTCATTCCTCCAACACCAAAGGTTCCAAAAAGTAATAATGAACCACATAGACCATGGTGTCTCCTCCGAATGAGTTTGACAACTTTTTAAGGTTCCGCCACATATAGTTATGTAAGTCTTCTAAAAAGGATCTTGGTGTTCTATTGAAGGGACGATCTTGTTCTAAACGAATTTGCTATCTGGATAATCTTGAAGGAAATGCAACATACACTTAGTAGAGTAATGACATAGATCACAAAAGATATATAAGGATAAACCATGTTTTATAAGATTAGAATTTGATAGCAATCTATTAAAGATCATGATCCATCATAAGGACTTGATTTTGTTTTCACTTTGAGATTCCATAAATTTTTCCAAGATGGAGAGATTGGAGCTAGATCATTTTTTTTATAAGAGTATAGGAAAACTTTGTTGAAAATAAACCATTAGGAGTGAATCCCCATATAACAATATCTTTCATTGTGCAATATGAGTTTAAAAATGTGGTAGTAATATCTATGATTTTTGTATTTGATGCAAGAGCATCTCCATATCATTTTTCTCATGTTGAAAGGAAAGAGTTAGCATATTTGGAAGTAGTACCAATTATTCTGGAAAATCTTTAACACCTCTATAATAATACTAATAGTATTTCATTAAGTGATTCTTGCAGGCATTACATATGTTTGCAAGAAGAGGACTCCACCAATGATATCTAATGTGCAAGAAAATGATAATAAAAGGGTTAAAAAGTTGCATGGGAGATAAAACTACAAGATATAAAGCTTGATTATTTATCATTTCATGCATTATCATGATTAGATTTTATGTAGCTTTGACATTTTATATAAACGTTGTAATATCTTATCATTGTAATTGTGAATCATTATGTATACCATATGGACATGAGTTTGTTTAACTTTTATATAATTAGTCTGGTTGATTTGGGATTAATTAAGGAGAGTTAATCTTGACCTCATTGTCATATGTGTGTGTATATATATATATATATATATATATGCCTTATACATTCGGTTGAGGGGAATATAAATCAATTGAGCATTTAATGCATAAGAGGAACAAGAGTTGAAACTCTTAACCATCCTTATTCCTATCTTTCTCTCAATTGAGGAGTGAACTTTGGGGACCATTCTTTAAAGAAATTAGAGGTTTCTATTTAGAAGTTATTTTGAGCTTGGAGTATATTGAAATCTACCATTTGAATCTATATTGAAATTGGCCATCTTCTAGTTTTCTTACTTCTTAATTGACTTTGTTGATCATCAAGCCAAACTCAAAGGTACTGAAATTGTGAAATATATCCATATAATATCTTACACATCGAATTTTGGTATTAGAGAATAAGTTTGGTTTGGCACGAGTGGAGTGAAAGACAACTTGGAGAAGAATCAAGCAATACCTTCCTTCCACGTGAAACAAAAGAGGTTCTTGATGTTTCTTGATTTGATTGTTTGAAACTTGATTGCTTTCATTGAATCCTTTCATGCATGATATTAATCTTTAATGGTTGAATGCATGATTAAAATAGGATTTAGAGTGATATTGAAGTGAATATTTGAAGTTGACATTTAATGAATCAAATTGAAGATGATGATATGTAATGTGTGTGTCAAATTGTTTGGAGGAAAAAATGTGTCTATGTGCTACTTGTGTAGAATTGATCTGTTTCTGCATGTTATGTACGTGTCTAAGGTAATTTTACATGTGTAATTAAACCTTTACATGAGTGTTTAAATGCATGGAAACCAAATGGAAGATAAAACCCTAGATGGTATGTATAACGTTACAAGTAGTCAAATGTGTGCTTGTGTATATGCTAAAATAAGTGAAGTGTAGTCCATCATTTGGACCATTTGTTTGTGAATTACTTATTCCTCATATATTTATTGTATTTTTTCGAATTATGATTAAGCATATTGCATGTTAGAACATAGGAATCATGCATAAACATAATTAGAAGTTGTTGAATGTTAGATGTTGAGTTTTGTTGAATCTATATCAAGAATTTGACAAGAAATGTGTAAGGCATTTTGATTTGATTGTGTATGTGATAAAATTAATTTTTGGTTGTGTTTTTGATTCATTTGAATCAAAAGTTTATGTAAGAACCAACTTGAAAGATGAAGGCAAAGCTTTAATTGATTTGGGTTCCCACTGAACCCTAAGGAGTTACTAATCTATTGTTAAGTGCGTTAACATAGTTGATTCATATGGAGAGAGAACCAAAATTTCAAGTAATTTTTGAGACAATCCAAAAGTTTTCAATCAATTTGCATCAACCAATTCCCAACTTTAACAATTTCCTGTAATACAAACATAATTGCAAATGATGGATTCTCACTTTGCCAAGCAAGATTTAGTGCAAAATTTGCAAGAACAAAATGATTTCTTTGGAGATTTAATGGGAAGTGATGCAAATCATATCAATATAGAAAGAGGATGATATTTGAACTCTTGAGTAGAGTATGAAGAAGAGTCACAAGGTAGTGGAAGTAGTTAAAGGAATAATGATCATCAATCAAGGCATCATCATAAAGAAGATAAAGGTATCAAACTTGATCTTCCTGACTTTGATGGTAAGCTTGATGTTGAATTATTTCTTGAATGGTTACATTAGTTAGAGACTATTTTTGAATTTAAGGATTATCATGATGAGGAAAAATGTAAATTAGCTACTCTTAAGTTTAATAATTTTGCTAGTATAGGGTATGCTAACTTGAAAAGACCTAGAGAAAGATAAGGTAAATCTAATATTAAATCTTGGGATAAGCTTAAGAAACATTTGAGAAGAAAATTTATACCTAAAGAGTATGAGCAAAATAATTATATTAGATTGAATACTATTAGATAATGACTTTTAAATGTTGGAGAATATGTTAGGGAGTTCGAGAGGTTAGCACTTATATGTGATATTCATGAGAGGAAGGAACAAACATATGCTAGATTTCTAGGTGGCATTAACATGGTGATTCGAGATAAAGTTAAAACTTGTATATATGATTCTATTGATGATATTATTAAGCTCTATTTTAGATTTGGAAAGCAAATCAAATCTAATAAACCTCATGCCAAGCAAAGTAATTCTTCTATAAAGTACTATTCAAGTACTCAAGCTACTAAGTATGAGACAGGTACATCAAGCTCTACAAATGTTGAGAAGAAACAAGGGATTAACCGAGAGGAAAAGGGTAAGGCCAAGGTTAATGAATTCTCTACAAAAAAAATGTTTTAAGTGACGAGGATTTGGACACTTCACTAGAGAATGTCCCAAACAAATAGTATTATCTATACAAGAGATTGAAGCTATAGAGGCTTATGATTAAGATCTTGAGTTTGAGTCAAAGAACGAAATTATAAGTGAATCAAAGGATGAAAGTAATTCTTTTTATGTGCTATAAAGAGTACATCAAGTGCAAGCTAATAAGCAACCTAATCAACGAGAGAAGATATTCAAGAATAAAGGAAGAGTGATAGATATAGTTTGTTGAGTTATCATTGATAATGGATCATGTAAAAATGTGGTTAATGAAAATATGGTGAAAGAATTGGGGTTAGAAACAACACCACATCCGAAGCCTTATTCTATTTAATGGCTTAATAAGGACAAACGAGTTAATGTAACAAAACAAACCCTAATCTCATTTAGAATTGGTAATTATCATGATGATATGCTATGTGATATTTTGTCTATATATCCATGTGGAGTCTTATTAGGTAGATCATGGCAATATGATTGATGTGCTATTCATAATGGTATTACTAATGAATATCTTATTGAAAAGGATAAGAATAAGCATAAACTTAAACCTTCTAAGTGTGATAATGATAACATAGTCAAAAATAAAACGAGTTTACTTTGAATGAGAAGGCTATGATAGAATGTATTAAGGAAGAATGCAGTTGTTATGCTACGATTATCAAGGAATCCCTAAAAGGGGAGAAAAATAAAAATAATCCTCAATTAGATGAGCTTATTGATGAGTATAAAGATGTGTTTCCTAATGCCTTACCTAGAGGTGGCAAACGGGTCATTTGGGTCGGGTTAGGGTCGGGTTGATATGGGTCGGGTCAACTTTTATTTACTATACAATCGAGTCGGGTCTGGGTTCGGGTCGGGTGTAATTCGGTTCGGGTGTGTTTCGGGTTATGTTGCTTTGGGTCGGGTTCGGGTTTGATTCGGGTTAATTGACGGGTCGGGTGTGATTTGGGTCGGGTCGATGCTAGGTTCTTCGGATTTCTCGGGTTCGGGTCTATTTCGGGTTTGACTCGGGTCTATAGAATTCGGGTTAGGTTCGGGTTCGGGTTCGGGTTCGGGTCACTATATGGGTCGGATGTGAATCAGATCAACTAAGTGTCAGATCTATCGAGTTTTTCGAATTCAGGTCTATTTCGGGTCTATAGATTTTAGGTCAAATCAAAAAACTCAAATTAGGTATTATTTATAACAGTATGAATCATGATCGAGAACGAGTTTGAACATAAAAATTGGAACTTGTATGAAATAAAATAAAATTATTTTTAATTTTTACAAAATTAACTTTAAGTATTTTTAGAATACTAATAAAATCTTTGAACATACCACCATCACAATTTAAAATAAGACAGTTTTTTTTCCTAACCATAATAGTACGACATTATCCTATTACTATTAGTTTGGTTTTAGCTTCTTTTGCTGTGGTTTTTTAATTTCTCAGTGTGACATTGTCACTATTTTTCATTTTCAATAATAATTTTTAATATACAATAAATAAATATGTGATAAATGAAAATCACAATCATCAATACCTTTGTGAAAAATGAAATATCAAAGTTGTCTTATGATTATAAACCCTACCCCACTTCCAATGAATTTGTCTCAATGCCTAACTTAGTAAAACAATACTCCGTCATAGCACACTAAACTCTATATTGTATATCTGATGTCTTAAGACAATTACCTATATTATAAATATGTCGATAGATATTTATGATGGTCACAACATAGCTAATAAGTGACAATATATCGCCTTTTACACCTTAAATTACAATTATAATTTTCATGATTTCCTACATTACTTTTCCTGCATTGTTCATGTTTAATTTGCATCAACATGCATATCATCCATCTCCTTCGTTCTTGTAATTGCTAACATGATGGACCATGCACTTCCTTTGTTAATTATTTCATTTCTTAATATTATGGCATAATATTCTAGAAGCAAGTGCATGGCATCCTCAATAATATTCTTTGGTCATTGAATCGGTGCAGAGTCATTTGATCTCCTCCTATTTCAATTCCTTCAAATAACCTATATTAGTGTACATGTCATTTCTAATGTCTCGTCATCTAAGTGTTAGATTATGAAATAGACTCAATCAAATTCAGTGTCTTTTTAATTTTTTATAGTATACAACTTCACTATGGATTATCATCATCCAAATAAAACACTTGGGTAATTGGGTAATCATTAATCTCATGCACTAAAGTCTAAGTTACTTGTTCACATATCTCACACGTTGGTCCATTCGTACCTTTCTTAACCAACCTATTTTTAGTTAATAGCTACTCCTTACAAGCCTTTAATTATTTGAAGTATTAATCTTAATCTGATATTCTCAATGAGGATTGTCAGGTGCTATATTTTTTGTCATTGCAAACTTGATGATGACTACTCATCCTTGACTCCCTTTAGATCTTTTATCTCAATATCATGCTTAGCTAATATTATCCCTAGTTGGTTGTAAAGTTAATAAAGCTTTAAAATATCCAATAACTTTATAGGTTGTAAAATAGGTCATAATAAATTTGTATTCTTTTGCTATGAGCCATGATCCAACAATTTCATGATATATCTCATGTGTGTTGCATTTCAATAGTTATAAACTCATTTTCTAATCTAAACTATTTGGATGAAGTAAAAAAATACATTCTATTATGGCTTACTCATGCATACTTCTTACTATTTAACATAATTGATGTAACAAAAACATTAATCTTTGATTTTTATAATGAACAATTAATATCCTCACATTAGATTTTTCTTATTTTTCTATGATGTTATAGCCTTATAGGTATTATATTGTAAGGTATATATACTGACATATAGTGTTTAAGGCTAAAAATTGTTATTTATGTATACTTATAATAGAATTGATAAAACTTTTCCTTTGTTTGATTGGATTTTACTTATGATACGATCTTTCTTTTTATATATACCTTTACACAATTGTTCCTAAATATTTCAAATATTAGAATTAGTATTATTGATAACTATATTTTGAATAACTGAATAGATTATGATTATGCAATATTCGTTTTAAGCTACAATGGCAATTGGTTCATATCATAGTTGTTGTTTGGGTTTTGGTCACTAGATCGTGGAATTGAAGACTTTGTTAGAACTTTTGGTAGACTTGATCAATCGAAATGTATTCGATATCATATCACTTGTGGCCCATGGGGCATATTCTATATTCACTAGGCTTAATATTGTAATGATTAGTTTCTAACTCAAACATCATATTGTATTATTAATTAGTTAAGGTAATTGATAATTCAAGCTTATTTTTTTAGGTTAATGTATTCAGTTGGTCTCAACTGTTTAGTTGGACTATGTATTATATTGTTCTTCTATAAGCTAAAATGCTCCTTACCAATTTATGTTGCATAGGATTAAAGTTATATATTTTGTATTTGGTCAACCTAGGGTTAAAAGAAATAATATGTATTTGGTTCAACCCAAACTATATATTGAAGCTCTATATTAAATTTTTGTTCTTCTTATGCCATTTAGATTTGGCAGAGTTATACACTCAATTTAGTTAATGAAGGTTACATACCATTGATTTTTCTTCTCTATTCTCTTCATCTCTTTTTTAACAATGTTTCGTAAGCGAAATAATACTACTTTTAACAATAGTTATATTTGTGGTTTTTCCTTTAGAGATGTTCATCAGTACAAGCATATTAACAATAGTTATATCACATATATATTATTACAAGTATGTTATAATATTTGATAAATCAAATTATGATGTTGGCTTTTCAAGCATTCATAAATCTTAATCCCTTGACATTCCTAAGTTGAATAAATGATAAGAATATATCATTTAAGTTGGTAAACTTGAGCAGTTTCATCCATGTTTGATAAGAATATATATTGAGGGCGTATCTAGTAAAAACTACTACTTCTAGTAAGAATTTAGAACTAATAGTTTCATAGAACAATTATGGTAGCTTCATAAAACTATTACACTAGGTTCATAAACTAAAATGAGTATTTTCCTTAATAACTTTAAGTAGTTTAATAAGCCAAGACAAGTAGTTTCATTAGAAATTTAGAGTATTATGAATATGCTATGATGACTAGTTTCATAATATTAGATGAGCAATGTCATTAGAAACTTATAATAGTTCCATTAGAAACACAGAATACTTTTATAAGCTGAAACGAGTTATTTCATTAGCCAAACTGATAGTTTCATAAGCTAAAGCATGTATTTTTATTATAATCTTAACCTAGTTTCATAAGTTAAAGTTAGTAGTTTCATTAGAACCTTATAGTAGTCTTATAGATCAAAATGAGTAGTTTCATTATAAACTAAAATTAATAGTTTAATTAGAAACCTAAAGTTGTTTCACATATTTTATATGTTATTGTTGTATCTTAATACTTAGATTAATTAAAAATAGAAGAATTGTGTGTGTGTGTGTAAGTAAAATTTAGTTTACTTTCTTAGTTAAGCATCAAAATAGCTATATACTTTTTCAATAAATTAATTTTTAGTTTGGTATTAAATCAATATGCACATGTATAATTAAATGTAAGTTAAACTAGGGTTGGATAACAGCAACAATAATAATAACAATAATCAAAATAATAATAATAATAATAATAATCGTCGTCGTCGTCGTCGTCATCATCATCTTATGATAATAATAATAATAACAACAACGATAATAATAATGATTATAATAATGCCAGTAATAAATCTCTAAATTCCAAATAAAAAAGGCAAGATGTAATGAAAGAAAAAAAACACTTAAACTCCTAAATTTTTTCATTTTTTTTTAAAAAAAAGAAAAATGTAATGAAAAAAAAAACTTAAACTTCTTAATTTTTTTAAATTAAAAAAAAACTGCAAATGCTAAATATTGTCATAGATAAGTTATAAAATTACATTACAACTTTAATAAAAGTGATTGAATAATTATTGCGAATAAATTTGACGGAATATATATATATATATATATATATATATTAAAAATAAAAATCATTGTTGGAGATGAAAAAATGGACGTTTACGTAGATGACCAATTGACCACTATTTACATCGTCATGGAAATCTACTAAATTCCGTAAAAAGAAATGCGGCAAACAAAATTAACAAAAAGTTCAATACCTAAACTTACTGCAATCGGAAATATTTGGCAATCCGCGTCCTCGTAGTCAGATAACAAGGGTCGTTGGATGAAAGAAAGCAACGCCAGATATTACATAAAGCGGAACAACACGGATCGTGGTTCCTAACCATCCGATAACGTTGCATCGTAAGGTCCAAATAATAATAGAAAGAATGAAACAAAGCTCAGGAGGGAAATTTTCAAAATTCACTCTAAAATTTCCAAACCCGGCGCTCCCATTCCAATCTTGCACTCTGTAAAACATGCCGAGCATCCCGACTATGTACTATCTTCCACAATCAAAAAAAAAATCCGGTTGAACTAAATTCAGCACAACAGGAGCAATAATCAATCAAGCTATCAAGAAAGATGTCATGAAGAGGCAAAGGAGGTAAGGGATTACGAAAGGGAGGGGCGAAGCGGCATAAGAAAATACTGAGAGACAGCATCCAAGGAATTACCAAGCCTGCAGTTCGACGATTGGTTCGTAGAGGATGAGTGCAGTGCATACGTGGTTTGATTTATGAAGAAACAAGAGGTGTGCTCCAGATTTTCTCGGAGAATGTTATACGTGATGCTATTACATATATTGAGCATACTCATCGTAAGACAGTTACTGCTATGGATGTGGTTTATGCTCTCAAGAGACAGGGACATACTCTTTATGGGTTTAGTGGTCAGTTAGCCTTACTTATTAGCTTAATTTTGATAAGGCCTGACCATTATCTCAGCTTCGTAGTAGTTTATGTTGCTTGTTCAGGTTGTTAGCTGCTAGAACTTTTGGTTCTTGCGAAAGCTCATATTGTAGTCCCAAATCTGGATATGGATCTTGAACTTGTAACCATGGCGATTGTATGCAATCGTATTCTTGTTGAAAGGTTGTCGAGGCCTCTTGTTTCAGTTGGTTGGATTCGGTAATGTTCATATATTTGTTTCGATGTCTGCTGTTGGTTATTTTCATCAATTGGTTTCTCAGGACATTTGATTAATTGTTTCGGTAATACGTTAGGTGTAATTTATATTTAATCAAATATTTTATTGGATATTTAATACAAATTATTTTTATAAATATTTAGTTGAATGGTTCTACATAGATATTTAGAAAATCATATTCATGTGTTAGTGTATATATATATATATATATATATAGCATTGAAATATCAATTATATTATTGAATATATAATTACGTCATTTGTTACTAATAAATTATGTTGTTAATAATGAATGAATTTTAATAGTGATGAAAAAATTAGTTGTTATTGGTGTAATATTTTTTATTTAATTATGATAAAAAAAATTGGTCGTTAATAGTATTTACAATGGTATATTTTATTCATCGTTATTATTTATAACAACTATCATTATAAGTCGTCGTTATTGTTTTTAACGATCAATATTATACAATGTTGTTATTACTTTTAGCGGCCAATATTATACGTCGTCGCTATTACTTTAGCGACCAATATAATATGTTGTCGTTATTTCTTTAACGACAAAAAAATTTCAATTGGTCGCTAAAGCCTTTAACGAAGGAGCAATAACGACCATTGACGACCATTAATTTTTTTGGTCGTTATTGACATTAGCGACCAAAATTTAGCTATTAACGATGGAAATTGTTGGTCGTTAAAAACCTAATTTCTTGTAGTGGTTAAAGTTAAAGTTCGGGTCGGTTCGGGTTCGGGTTAGAGTTCGGGTCGGTTCGGGTTCGGGTTAGAGTTCGGGTCGGGTCGGGTTTGAGTGTGCTCGGTTCGGGTTATTATTGATTTTGGTCACTTCGGTTCGGGTCAATTTAGGTTCGGGTCTTAATCGGGTTAGCTAAATTCGGGTCGGATCCAAATTGAATCGGGTTGTTTCGGACTTTCGGGTTACGAACGGGTTTTATTTTTCGGGTTACTATCGGGTTTCAAGTCGGATTATTCGGGTTGGGTCGGTCGGGTTGGGTCAACTTTGCCAGGTCTAGCCTTACCACCAGGATTACCACCTAAATGAGGGATAGAACATGTTATACACTTAATGCCTGGTATGTCTTTACGTAATCGACCTGCCTATAGATGTAATCCAGAAGAAGCTAAGGAATTAGAGAGACAAATACAAGATATCATAGGAAAAAGGATATGTGAGATGAATCATGAATCCATGTTGTTTACCTACATTACTTATTCCTAAAAAAGATGGTACGTAGCGCATGTGTATTGATTATAGAGATGTGAACATTATAACTATCAAATATAGATTTCCTATGCCTAGATTAGATGACATGTTAAATGAATTATAAGGAGCACAAGTATTCTCTAAAATGTATATATGGAGTGGATATCATCAAATGAGAATAAAAGAAGGGGATAAATGGAAGACTACTTTTAAAATGAAATATGGTCTTTACAAATGGACTGTTATGCCATTTGGATTGTGTAATGCACCTAGTTCGTTTATGAGACTAATGAATAAAGTTCTTCAACCTTTTCTTGGAAAATTCATTATGGTATACTTAGATTATATACTTGTGTATAGTACAAATGAGCATGATCAAATTAGTTATTTGAGGAGATTATTTGATAAGCTAAGGGAAGCTAAACTCAATGTAAAAATGGAAAACTGTAATTTTATGCTTTCGATTATTATTTTCCTTGGTTATATTGTGAGTAGCAAAGGTATAAAAGTGGATCCTAAAAAGATTCAAGTTATACATGATTATTCAATACCTAAAGATAATCATGAGGTGAGAACTTTTCATGGATTATCGAGTTTGTATCGAAGATTCATTAAAGATTTATTGACTATTGCTGTGCCAATTACACATCTTATGAAGAAAGGTGAATTAAATTAGGGGAGACAATGCCACTAAAGCCTTCGAACATTTAAGATCAAGATATGCAATGCACTGGTATTATCCTTACCTAACTTTGGGTAGGGATATGAGGTGTATTGTCACAAGAAAAGGGAGCCATTACATTTTTTACTGAAAAATTAAATAGTGCTAAAATGAATTATTCAACATATGACAGAATTCTATGCCATCATAAGAATCTTGGAGACATGAAGTCATTATTTGAGACCTATTTTTTTTTTATCATGAGAGTCTAGAGTATTTGTATAGGCAAAAGAAGATTAGTTCTAGGCATGCAAGATGTGTTAGTTTCTTTCAATCCTTCATGTTTTCTAAAAAACATTTCGATGGTAAAGAAAATGTTGTAGCAGATGCATTATCTTGAAGATTTATGATACTTGTTATGATGAATGCTAAATTATTAGGTTTTGAAATGTTGAAAGAATTAAAAGAAAAAGATGAAGATTTCTTTGAAGTTTATAATGAATAAAAAAAAAACATAGTTGTGGTAATTGTGTGCTATAAGATGTCTTTATTTTCAAACTTAATTAGTTATGTATACCTCATTCTAATGTATATGATTTACTTGTTAAAGAAGTAAATGAGAGAGATATAGATGGTCATTTTAGTGTTAATAAAATCACGGAAATATTACAAGAAAATTTCTACTGGTAATAAAAGATAAAATTAGTACAAGCTATTATTGGGATATGTGTGACTTATCAAAAGAGTAAGATTGATTCCATAAAGGTTTGTATACTCCTTTACCAGTACCTAGTAAACCACAGGATAGTGTTAGTATGGAATTTATCTTAAGTTTACCAAGGATTCAAAGGGGAAATGATTCTATTATGGTAGTGGTAGATAGGTTTTTTAAAATGGTACATTTATATGGATCTTTTAAAATCTTAAGAAAATTTGAAAATAATGCTTATGAATTAGAATTTCTAGAATCCTATGGAGGAGTTTCTAGGACTTCCAACATTGGTAATTTATCTCCTTAATATAGTGATGCTAATTTGAGGAAAAATTCTTCTTTACAAGGGGAGAATGATGCAGGATCATATCCATCTCATTCTTCTCATGTTGAAGGGAAATAATTAGCATATTGAGAGGTAGTACCAATTGTTATGGAAAATATTGAACACCTTCATAATAATACTAATAATGTTTCATTAAGTTATTATTACATGTATTACATTTGTTTGTAAGAAGAGGACTTTACCATTTATATCTAATGTTTAAGACAATTACAATGAAAGGGTTAAAAAGTTGCATGGAAGACAAAGCTACAAGACATAAAGCTTAATTTTTGATTATTTCAGGTATTATCATGATTAGGTTTTATGTAGCTTTCATATTTTATGTAAACTTCATAATATCTTGTCATTGTAATTGTAACTAATTATGTATACCATATGGACATGAGTTGGTTTAACTCTTATATAATTAGGCCAGTTGATTTGGGCTTAATTAATGAGAGTTAAGCTTAACCTCATTGTCATATGCGTGTGTGTATATATATATATATGCCTTGTACATTTGGTTGAGGGGAATAGAAATCAATCGAGCACTTAATGCATAAGAGGAGCAGGAGTCGAAACTCTTAGCCATCTTTCTTCCTATCTTTCTCTCAAGTGAGGAGTGAACTTTAGGAACCATTCTCTAGAGACATTTGAGGTTTCTCTTTAGAAGTTCTTTTGATCTTGGAGTAAATCAAAATCTACCATTCAAAATCTATATTGAAATCGGCCATCTTCTACTTTTCTTACTTCTTAATCGACTTTATTAATCATCAAGCCAAAATCAAAGGTCCTACAATTGTGAAATATATCTATCTAATATTTTACACATTAGCATTGGGAAGAGATGAAATATATCACCATATTTCCAAAAGCAAATCCTTATTCATGTAATCTCAAGTGGACTTAGCATTTTCCTATATATATATATATATAGTAAAAAAACTCAATTAAAGACTTATTACCCACTCACCAATCATTCCAAAAATTCACATTCTAACTATATCTAATCACCCACTTGATCCCCTTGTTGAGAAAAAGGAGAATCCTCACAATACTTTTCTAAACATGTGAAGTTATCTTGGGGATATGAGTGTCAAAGAGTTTTCCATTAGCTAAATATTTCTCACCCATCACACCCATCCACACCAAATCCTTATTATATAACATTTCCTAAGAAAGTAGCATCAGCATGGTTTGATTATAAGATTCAACACATTTGATTCCCAATCCACCTTGGTCTTTACAATATCATACAAGTTCCCATTTGGCTAGGTGTACATGATGCCTATACCTTGTACCTACTCACAAGAAGCTATGATTGATACAATCAATCTCCTCATTAATGGGATTGGGGATTTATTGGACTACATATGATAGTGTGGAACAACACTAGTGATGGCTTATATCAAGATGTCACAAATTTACAAAGAAAAGATCTTCGACCTCCATGTGAAACACTTCTTTTTCACTTTGTCAACATTTGGTGCAAATTGTTGTTTACAGCTTCTACCAACTTATGAGAAAACACCATGGTACCACCCTAAATAGTCAATGGATTCAAAATGAGCAAAATTTATGATATTTCTTATAAGATTGGTAGGAACATTTGGAGAAAATTATATGTTGGATTTCTAAGCACCAAGTATTTGATATGTTACCTCCTCAAGTCTCAGAGGCTTCTCATGATGGTGTGCATTTGTGATCCACTAGCTTGGGAAAATAAAATAAAATCATTCGTGAAAAATAGGTGTGATAATTTAATACCTCATTTATCTAAAACAATAAATACCCACCATTTTTTATCAACTCCATTTTTTTATAAGATGATCTAGGTGATCAATATACATGACACAAATGTAAGGGGAGATAGAATCACCTTATTTGATTCCCCTAGAAGGATAGATCACTTTGGATACATCCTCATTCCATAAGACTTGAATGGAAGGAGTTCTGATGCACAACATAATAAGTTTGATGATTTATGAAGGGAAATGAGCATCTATGAGTGTATCTTTAATGAAGCTCCTAGACAATCTACTGTATACCTTTTCTAAATCCATATTTATAGCCATATAACTTGTTTGGCCTCTCTTGTGTCTTATTATATGCATAATCTTATAAGAAATGATGATATTATTTCTAGCTTGTCAACCTAAAAGGAAGTTGTGTTGTTTGAGTCCAATAATAGAACAAAGGATAGGATTAAGCTTATTAGTAAACACATTACACATACTTATAATTTGAAAGTCCTGAATATGACTACCAACATCCATCTTATGAACTAAAGAGAAAAAAGCAGCATTGAGGTTATTATCAAAGGAACTTGAAGAAAAAGAACCAATAACTAGCTTAAAAACATCTTTACCCACTATATGCCAATTTTTTTTTGAAAGAATACAAGATTAAAACCATATGACCCATAATTTGGAAAAGACCCATAGAAAATATAACATAAATAATCTCCTTCATAAAAACACTTGCTACTAGATTAGGTATAACTCCATCTTCAATCTTGGGAAAAGAAGCAAGGAAAGCATCACTAGTAACATAAATATTATTAGCCAAATAAAGAGATTCATAGAAAGCAGCCACCATATCAACAAGTAGATGATCACCATATATACACTATCCTGCATCATTTTTAAGGCCTTGGATATGGAATTTGCATTTCTTTTGCATGACCATGTATTTAAAATAATAGGTATTATGACCATGCAATGTGGCTAATTAAATTTTGGCCTTCTAGAACCAAAACAATTGTTCTTGGAAGTCATAATTCTAATCCTTGATAGTAAAATATTAGTCTCAAATTGGCATAATTGAAAATGCCTCATGTATAACCTAATGGTCCTCCACAAAAACCACATCTTCTTTATTTGTCACCAAGACAACTGTCCTCACAACCACCACCCCCATTTGACAACAACCATCCCTCCAACAAAAAAATACAAACCCTCAATGGATTATCACATTGTCACCCATAAATTTCCTATGACGGTCACTTATCTAAACTCTAGTGTCCATCTGGTTTCCAAAAAGTATAATGAAAAAGCTTCTCAACCAGGTTTGGCACATAAAAATACCAGTACTAGTACTAATCCTTGGTGGAGTAGTTTTTCTTTAAATAGCTCGGTCTCTTTCCAAGTGAATAAGATCAATTACAATGAGAAAAATAATAAGGGATGGAAATAATTTGAAGTTATTGAAAGAATCATGTGAGGACGATCTAGAGATGAATAATGTCCCTTGGCCTCAAATTTGGTTTATAGTGGAGGATAAAAGTATCCTTTATGATATGTGGAGAAGTTGGTTGATAATTACATTATTGGGAAAGAATATTAGATATGAGAGCCTGAGACACAAATTTTAGGAAATGTGGTTGATGGAGGGAATGTACAAGCTTATTGATTTTAGAATGGGTCTTTTCCTAGTTGAATTCCACAAGTGTAGTGATTATGAGCACATCCTCACCAATGGACCTTGGTTAATTTATGGTTAATATTTGACTATATATAAATGGTCCCTTGATTTCAAATTCTCTTAATTATGCTTCGATTACATTTACTCTAGCTTAGGTTAAACTTCTTGAAATTTTTATTAGGTATTATAGGAAGGTGGAAAACTCAAGAAAATTGGAGACTATATTAGTAACTTTCTTAATATCGACCCTCACACTAGCGAGATGTCAAAATGTAATTTCGCTCATTTTGTAGTGGAAATTGATCTCAAGAAACCCCAACTCTCTATATTCTACCTTGGGATGTCACTCTATAACATTAAATATGAAGGTACCACAATTATTTATTTCAATTGTGGTTGAGCCCATGATGATTTTCCTTCATCTATTGAGGAGGTGGAAAGGAATATTAAGGTAGGGAAAGAACTATCAAGCATGGCTATTAATGCTTAAGCCCAAGCATTAAAAAATGACCCTGATCAGTACCCTTAGATGCTCGCAGCTAAAGAGGGTTGATATTAACAAGTTGCTAAACATTTCTCTAACCATATTCAAAGAGAAATGGAAAGACAAATTTTCCAATAAAAGTGATTATAGAGGACAGAGTCAAGGACATCACACTCATGATTCAAAACAATAGTGGATTTAGAGGAATATTTTCCTTATTAAAAGGAATGATAGTTTGAAGATTTCAAATTTGAATCCATTTCAAAGAGTATTGAGATAAAAAGTGAGAAGGAAAATATTCCAAATCATATTGTTGCCTCTTCATCCACATCGGAATGTGCCTATTCCACCTCGATAGAAACTAGAATTAGAAGGCTAGTTTCAACTAAGATTAGCTGAGTGAGTTAAGAAAATCCTATTTGTGGCCTTGTGACTACTATGTCTATTTCTTTGTTAAAAAATTCTAGATGCCAACCCTTAACCAATATTAATAACAAATTTGCAAGTTCAATTGAGCATGATAGAAAGGCTATAGCCCCACAAGTTAGTCAACCCTTGTTAGTTCCTCCAAAGGAGTAGGTAACTTGATTATTTATAAGTTAAAACAAAAAGAAAGACAAGAGTGGCGATCTTTCTAGGAATCTACCTAAGGATGATAGGGGCTTTCCAGACCTTAGGAATACAAATTAATTTTTCCCCATGTTTTCTACTAATAAGTGTAAGTTTCGTTTTTGGAATGTTAAAGGAGTGGGAAATGTGGCTTTTTAGAGAAATTTCCTAACTCTTATAAAGAAATATAACTATGTCCTAGTTTTTCTTATTAAAATAAAAATTAGCGGTGAATATGTTGATTCAATCATAACTAAATTGAACTTTGATGGTAATTTTTGAGCAGAAGCTAAGGGTTTTTTAAGAGATACTTGGGTTCTTTGGATAAATGACCTTATTTAATGGGAGCTTCTTTTCAACTCATTCATACACACATTTTTCTGTGTTCTAATCAAAAATTTATTTTCATAAATATATATTATTCTCATAATATGGATATTAAGGATGAGTTGTGGACTAATTTAACTAACATTTCTAATGGTGTGGATATGTCGTGGATGTTAGGTAGTGACTCTAGTGATATTCAGTCCCTAGATTAGTGTAAAGGTGGCAATTTCACACCAGCCCATCATCGTGATATTTTTAATGAAAACCTTAACATATGCCGACTTTTGTATTTGTTTTTTTTTGGCTAAATTTTATTTGGCATGGATAAGTAGGAGGCAAAAACATTAGCTCCAAAATCATAGGGTGGTTTTCAATTATTTGTGTCATGATCTCTTCCCTACTGCCTATGTCCGACACTTTGATAGAACTTATTTAGATTATCATTTGATTCTACTCAATTTTTTTTGACCTTTCTTAGAATATAAGGACCTCCTAAAGGTTTATATTTGAGGTAGACTAGCTTCCTAACCCTCAACTTGAAGGTGTTATCCAATAAGCTTTGTACCAAGAGAATGACCTCATCTCATATCTTTGAGATTATTCACAAAACTTGACAGGCTGGAACAACTCCTCCTTTAGGAACATCTTTATCAAGAAATGTTACCTTTCAGCCAGGATTTAAGGGGTGCAACATGCTTTAGATGATAATTACTCCATTGATTTTTTTACTATCATCCATGCCAATTATTTTTTTTAGTAAATTAATTTCCCTCCTTTTGAATCTCGATTTAATTTTTCCCATCACTTGATTATGCTAATATTTTCTTACTAAATTCCTTTCCTTTATTTTTTCCCATATTTATTCATGATTTTATATTTTATTTTAGGTTATATTTCTTAAGCCTATTTGTTCTCTAATTTCTAACTTGTTTCTCATTCAATTTTGGAGTTAATTTTGTTGTAAAATGGCTATAAAAGTTATGGTTGTAATAATCTCAAATAAATGAAGATTAATCTAAGATTTTGGTTATCACTTGAATTTTTGGTTGTTTTGATTTTTAGTTAAATCATTGATCATATTATCTAGATTATAAGTGCACTTTTGGGTTAGTGGAAAACAAGTAAGTTTGCAATGTGGATTGAAACAAAATGAGTACATTTAATCTCCGAAGTTCGTTTGATAACCACTAATACTATCTTTAATATGCTAGATGGTGTTGTCCTATTATTTTTAGTGGTTTGGGTACTACTTGGAATTGAGGTTTATATTTTGTTAATGATGCTTGAAGAATTAGTATAGAGGGAGGATAGTCGAATGTCTAGGTGTTACTAGTGTCAAGTAAGTATTCAAATCATTTTTAATAAAATTAAAAGCATGAATAGAAAGTGAAAAAAATAAGAAGATAGAACTGAGGGAGGATAGTTGGATGCATAGGTGTTACTATTGTCTAGTAAGTAATCTAATAATCTTTTCATCATCCATCGTATATCACTTCCAATGCTAATCAACCTAATCTACCCAGTTATCTTCTTTATCTCTATCTTTTCTTTACTTATTTATATAATAACACAATCCATAAGACATATTTTTTTTAATCCCAAATTGTAGTAATAGAGAAAAGATAAAGAACAAAAACTAAAGTTTATTATATAGTACTAGTAATTATAGCTTTGGGATAATAAAAAAGTGCAGCCAGTGTATATAATTTATTATGGTGATGGACCGATAAAGTATTATTCAATGCACACAATTCTAACTGATGCAGCAACATCTAATGAACCTAATGATTGTCATGTTCATATTAATTCTCAAGGTAAGGAAGACTTATCTTTCTTAATGCTGGAGCCTATCATGTTAAATATTCTTGATAATTCTTACATGCTTGATATTGAAAAACATTCAAGTTGTTCTTGTAGGTATGTCACATATTTGCAAGAAGAAGATGTTAATACACTTTAATGTGTACAAGTATTCAAAGTATGAAAGACTATGGAATACATGGGATGATACTTTACAACAAGAAGATATAGTGATGATATTCATTAGTTGTATTAACTTGTTGTAAACCCTAACCCTAAGTGTATTTTATGTAAGTTAGGGTTTGATATAATTTCATGTATGTATCTTAGTTAATTGTATAGCTTTGTAATATTAATCCTTATTATCATTTAACCAATGATATTATGCTTAGGATTAAGTGTTATACGGGATTAATTCAACCATGATAAGTGGGCTTGGATTAAGGGAAAGAATCGGCTGGTTTCAACATGATACCACCGACTACTTCCTCTCCTATATATATACTTGTGCGCATGAATTGTAAGGTAGATTTTGAATGAATAATGAATATAATTTTTGATCAAACTTTGAGCATAGCTAGATGAAGTATATCTCTCCCATTTGGGTCGACATTGGGCAAGGAAAGTTTGGGACATTACCTTCCTCAATCAACATTCAAACTCGACCATTTGAAGACCACTTCAAATTTGCCGAGAACCATTATCCTTTGTTACTTGATTTCTTCGACTATAATCCTACTAATTCCTTCATTTCTTTTACATCAATTCGTGGGTGATATCTTCTACTATCAATCTTTGATCCAACCTTCCAGCTACTTTGATAAACCACATCACTTTATGCTAATGTTATGCTCACCACCACAATAAGGACATTACATTAATATATTATTGTACTGCCTCTAAATTTACTATTAAAAAATTTTATTTTTGCAAAATCTAGTTTATAAAATAGTAGGGCATTACCACCATACTTAATATGAATCTAGATCACCATACCATTCTTATATCAAGTACAAGAACAAACATATAACGATTAAACTAGATAAATAGAGAAAAAGATGTTTCATACATGTAACGCATGAGTTAGTGATGCGTGGCGGAAGTGATGGTTTGGTGAATGTGGTTTTATGGGTGAATTAAAAAAAATTGATGTGATTTGATGTGATTGACACTTATAGGTTAGGGATATGAATGAAGAAATACATAAAGTGACTCTTCAAACTAGCTTCGATGGTCTCTATAAATAACTCTTAAATGATCTCTGATGAAAAATAAACACAATAGACATCACTAGATAAATCTTGTATTAGCTCACACAAAGTTAATCAAGAGGGTTTATTAATTTATTACTCACATAGAATTGGTAAAATAAGAGAAACTCACAGAGAGAATAAATTTTATTAAAATTCAAATTCCATCATCTTCTCTTATGACCCATGCTACCTCCTTATTTGACCCATGTGTGTTCTTTTGATCCAATACTTCAACCAAGCCTCTTCTAATGGGTCCAATGACTTCATTAGTTTACCCTTTAAGTGTACAAAAACTTGTAGAACATGGTATCACATCATTCTCTCCTTGTTGAGAAGAATTGTCCTCAAATTTCCATGCTTGGTCTTGAGCATCTTCAAAACCATCTTGAATGATTTCTTTATAGTTAGTCTCATTGGAAAGCCATTCCAACCCCTCTTAAAAGAAACCTACCTATTCTCTTCTTTATATTAGTGGAATTCCCTTGTTGAAGATCTTTAGCAGTCAAAGTGTAAGACCCTTTTTCCTTAGGTGCATATTGAGATAATGGCTTCAACCTGTACTTATTATCATCCTTGCAAAATAAATATTCATTAAAAATGCCATCATGAATCACATGCTTATTGAATTTTCGTAGTCTTACTAGTAGCATATGGCATTCATCCATTGGTAACACATTACATAACACACCATCCACATAATTACAAATGATGAATGAAACTAGCATTTGCTTCTTCACCTTCACTCCTTTGTCCCTTTGAATTCATAGTAGTCTATATGTCTTGGGTTTATTCTTAGTGGTCAATAAAAACTTATTCACCATGCCTTCACTAGCCTCATTGGTGCATGACCCACTATCAACAATCACTTTGCATATGCTATCACTAACTTTGCACTTAGTCTTGAAAATCTTATTATGTTGGTGATTTTGTTCCTCTTGCTTCACTTGTAAGATCCTTTGTAAAACCATGCACTCTTACCCTTATTATACATAATTAATCTCTACATCATCACTTGTTGTCTCCTCCTGCTCTTCAATATGTTCATAAGTCTCTATGATAGCAATCTCCCTCAAAGTTAATAGCTTTTGATTAGAACAATGTCTCGTATAGTGTCCATAACCTCTACACTTGTATTATTGTATTCTAAACTTCTCTACCACTTTATATTTACTTTATCAAAAATAAAATCATTTCTATACAAAGCTTCAAAATTATAAGAACTTGGTTTCATGATTCTTTTGGAACGCTTTTTATGCTTCTCAACTTTGATGGCTAACTTCATCAATTATTCAAAAGTGCCATATATGTAAACCTCTACTCTCTCCCGTATATTCATGTTGAGACCTCCCAAAAATCTAACAAACCATTGCTCCTTCCTCTATTGAACATCACATATCAATGCTAATTTCTCAAACTCTCTAGCATACTCCTCAACTCTAAGAGGACCTTGCTTAAGTGTAGACATCTTGATAAACATACCATGTTTGAAATCCATTGGCACAAACTTTCTCTTGAGATGTTACTTTAATTTCTCCCATAGCATTACTATTTTCCTTCTCTTTCATGTAACCTTTTTAATTTCTCATACCAATTCCTAAAAAAATTCTTAAGCTTCAAAATAACTAGCTTATACCTCTTCTCATCATCTAACTCCTTATAATCAAATATTACCTCCATAGTTTGTTGCCACTCCAAATAAGCTTTTAGATCCATATTCCCTTCAAAATTAGGAAGATCAAAATGTAACCCTTCTCTTCATCATCAACTTTCCTTCTAAGAACCGATTCATCTCTTCAATTATTCCCCAAATTTTCTTCTTCATCAACATCAAATTGGTTAGTGTGGTGGTCATGTTTTATGGCCTCTAGTTGGGGCTTAATCTTGAAGTCTCTCCTCTCTTTGCTCCAAAATGAATTGATAGATCCTCTTGCACCTTGGACAATTGGGCTTGAGTTTCTTGATGTGTTTCATTTTTTTTGGGTAATTTGAGAGGTAAGTTGTTGAATTTGATTCATCAAAGCTTCAACATTTTTATCTTTCTCCATGTTGGTGTGTGTATGATGTCAATTATTATTTTTTGACACCAAAAAATCCTTTTCCCTCAATATATGATGAAGATATTCAAGTTTGGAAGGTTCTTGGTTAAATCTTGATGATTTCTTGGTATAATTAGTTGAATTTCGATGAAAAACTTCAACTTTTTATAACCTTAATTGTGGCATGTATTATGGCGGGCAGAACCAAAGCTTTGATACCACTTTGATGAGTGATGGAAGTGACGGTTTGGTGAATAGGTGGATTTATGGGTAGATTAGACAAAGTTGGTGTGATTTGATGTGATTAACGCTCATATGGTAGATATGTGAAGGAAGAAATACATAAAGTAATTTTTCAAATTATTTTCAAAATTCTCACATAGATAGCTAACAAATGATCTCTAATGAAAAACAGACACAATAGACTTCACTTGATAATTCTTGTATTGACTCACACAAAAATAATAAATATGGTTTATTAATATATCACTCACATATAATTGATAAAGTATGGGAGAATTCACAAAGAGAACATGTTTTATTTAAAACTCAAATTCCACTATGTCCTCTTATAACCCATGTGTGCCTCCTAATTTGGCCCATGCATTTTTTTTATCCAATCCTTCAACCAAGCCTCTTCTAATGGATCTAATGACATCATCAATTACCCCTTCATGTGTAGGAAAACTTATAGTACTTGTAGGACATGCTCCTACATCAGTTAGGAGTATAAAATCTAAATATAGTAATAAAATATGACAAAAGGGTCCCATATAACTAAGAGTCCATAAAGATATCTAATAAGCTATCGGATAACTGAGAATATACACTTAAATCCCAAACAAGAAATATATCTCTTCTCCACATGTATGATGTCAGAATCATCAAGTTAATCATCAAACAATTACACATCAACAACAGAGCCCTTTACTTGTGGGAACAAGCATTGACCACACAAGGGTAGTCAGTATACAACATATTGAGCAATTCAAACACCTTAATAGATAATACATGCATGACACATAATATCATGCATGCCATATTAGATCATGTGATAATAAAGAAAAACACACATGCGAACCCTAATTATGGTACAAGATACTGAAGGGAAAATCTATACTAAATCATAATTAGGTTATCATACATTCCATTTACTTAATCACATGAGAACATGAACCTTACTATTTATAACTAGTGGAACGGTATAATGACATAAAGCACCTTCTAGGGCATAAAGCATCTAGAGACCACTATTATATATGATGGAACAGAGTAATGAGATATAACACCTCCTAGGAAAACACATACTTGGGGACTACTAACATTAGACACTTTATCTTTAGGTATGCATACCTTTATAGGTCGGTGGATCGAACAAGTATAGATTATATATAGGGTCAATTGGGTTTTGACAAAACTAGACTCACTAAACACTGATAGAATTTCTCGATCCTAACTCTTGTGATCTTTCACTTTAAATATTAATACTTTATTCTAAAATTAAGCTAAACACTTAACATTATACCACTTGATTGCTATCATTATTATACCACTTCCACTTGTATTCCCACTTATCACTTGGAATGTCACTTATCACTTATTACATGAAAAACCCTTCATCGCTTGAATTTGTACCAACAATTTTTTATTATTCATACTCTTAGAATTTCACTATGGTTAACTAGATCAAACATGCCATAAAACACAGAGAATAATAATGATGCTTATGGAAACCAAATTAGGACAATTTAATACATTTTACTAGTGAAAAATTCCATAATACCCTTAAGAAACCCTGATTTCTCAAATAATTCATAAAGTCACCCATAGGACTCTAAAACCCACCAAATTAATAAAAACAACCATACCAAAAATGTAATTAAAACCTAATAATTTGTACATAAAAAACTAATTATACCCCTAGTATGTCTAATCTCATTTAAAGTTATTTTCACAAAACATCAACACTTGTATTAACCATGATTAACTCCAAGCTATTCACTTATTACACTTATCATATTTTAACCTAAATAACACTTAGAAAACCCAAAGTTCTAGAATTTACCCTAAATGACCAAAATACCCTTTCTTTGTAACACACCTCAAATATTATAGAAATCATAACCGAACCTATGCTCAATAAAACCCTGACATTATACTTAGAGTAAATCTTAATAAATGCAATGATATACTTAGAGTACACAAAAACCAACTGAATTGACCATTATACCCTTGTGAGCAAATTATACCCTAAATTCACAAAAATAAGCTTTCTCCAAATTTCACCAAAATTATACATAAACCCCCACATATTATTAGACACCTCATTATATATTTAAATTAAATTTAATCCCTCAAATACTCCACTAAAACCAAGAAGGCAACACACCCAAAGGCCAAAAATGTCCAAAAATTCTTTTTGCCACATGCATTCTCAAATAACATTTAAGAAAGCGATAAAACCCTTTTAAAAATGCTTATTAAAAAATATCAAGTCATAATTATCACACTCATAAATTCATAAAATACCTAATATGGTCTCACATGATGATCTCACATAAAATCACAACTCACATATTTTACATGAGATCATACATAATACATGAATACAAACTGATAAAACCTAAACCATGCTTTTACAAGATAATTTATATTATCATGGTATTTAAATAATCACAATGCATAGAACTAAAATTCCCTACTCTAAATATGTGTATAACATTACCTAAGAGAAAAATCCTTTGTGCAAGAAAATGATCCTAAGTACTTCTTTCCACCACACTTGGATCATCTAAACAAAACAATAAAATTAGATATTAAGAGTGACAATAAGGGATTTAGAATAGAAAAAAGAAGATAATTAAGAAGAGAAGATATAAAGCCTTGATAAAAAATATTGAGGGCTTGAGCAATAAAATAACTTCAGTATTATAAGAATCTTAAACCCCTTTTCCATTAATTAAAGCACTAATGGGTCAAAGTTAAAGATTTTAAAAGAAAAGAAGTAAAGAACTACTACAAGTGTCCATAAATACAACAAGTATTTTACAATAGTTTTGTCACAGTTATATTAGCTATATATTAAAACAAAATTTACAATGATTTCCCTAACCAGTTGTTATAAGTATCAACAATAATGAATGTCATTTATTTTTCATAATATACCCTAATAAAATAATAGTTCTCAAATAAATGTAACTAAATCCTCCTTCTTTTCATTGGCCAAAATCATTATTCTAATATGATTTGCCTATTTTTAAAAAGTTCTCATGACTTTTTATGATAAATTTTGACCAAAATCACTACTTAAATCAAATTTAATTTTTGAAATCTATGTGGAATTTCTTTTAGAAATGGATGGAGTATATGTTTGTGCTCCTGAAGGAAAATATTAACTTCACATTTCCCTTCCTGTCTCATTGCCTTTCTTCATCCTGATGATGCTTTCACGTCACTGTTTTAGCCTTGAGCTTCTCCATTATTGCACTTGCCCCAAATCTTAGCTCATGCTCTTACATCTTCAAACTTTTCACCTTTTTTAGCCTAAATTTCTTTGTACTACTCCATTCTTCAACTTTACCTCCCTTCTTATATTGTATTATTTTTTCCCACATTACAAATTGATAATTTTTTTAGCTTAGTTCTCCTTATCACTATCCTCGTCAATGCTTAGAAACTAAGGTCTCTTTATTTGAATAGTCAAATAATCCATCTCATCTTGGCTCTAAATCACTACTAAATTTAGGTTTTGGGTTCTTACTAAATTTTTTAATATTATTCTTGTGTGGTTTTGATTCATTTAATCATTAATGTTGATTTCAATTTTATTGTTTTTTTTATTTAAATTTTATTTTTTTATTTTTTATTTTTACTTCGAATTTCATGTCTTTTTTTGATTAAAGCTTTAAATTTGTGGACTTTATTTGATTTAAGTTCTCTTTCTTATGCTTGGTGTTGTTCTTGACTGAGTTACTCGAGCTTTGTAGAGAATTTTCTCAACCTAAGGTTTCAACTTGAAGCTTATCAAAAATTAAATTTTTTGTGGTATGAATATACTTTCAAATAAGTGTCATTTAATTTAATGCTTTTCGTGTGGTAAAAACTTATACAACATGTTAAATTTTGGTGATAATTTAATGTTAGCTTGATTATGAGTGGTGTTCTTTACAAATCGGAGAGTGGCCATCCTAGTGAGGTTTCTATAAATTTCATGTGATTTTTTATATCTATTTGTGCAAATAAAGTTACTTTCTACTTTACTATTAGTCATTGCGTGGCATTTTTCTAATGCCTTCTTTGAACTTTCTTGAAGATTATTAAGAAAGGAAGGCAAGTGACCTTAAATAATTAAATTTTTAAAGAATAAAATTAAATTTTGTCCTTAGCTGTTACTATTGATGACTTGGTTATATCACTCTTTTTGTTAGTTGGTTCAATTTATCTAGTTTATGTTCCTACTTATTACTTTTCATATTACTCTACTTATTACTTTTACCTCCATTCAATTTTTCTTTATCTTTGTGGAGGGAGAAAGTAAAAGATTATGTGTGATGGAAACCAATATAATTTGGTTCTTATCAGTCATTAGTTTATGACATCTTGTGTTTTATTCTATCACATAGTTAGTCATGAGTTAGGAAAAACATAGATTATAAATTATTAAATCATTAAACAAGTCTAAAACCTTATTGAAAAATCTTCCTAGATTATAGAGAACCCCGAGGTACGTAGAATAGGTGTTAGTCTATCCTTCAATTATTTGATACCAATAAAAGTGAAACTACCTAATAAAGGTTTGATTGTGCTTATAGGCATTGTGTGATGTATTCAATCCAACACTTAAAGAAACTAATTTACTATTGACATATCATCTCAGAAATCTATAGTGGTTGGAGTTATGAGGATGTATATTTAGAGGTATAGTAGTTAGCCATGTTTCATTATGTTTATTTAGAAGACTAATATTAGTCTATTTTATGGTGTTCATTTTATTTATTTATTGAGAATATTCCAGTCACCTAGTGATATTTTATTTATGAACACAATTTTAGATTTTAAAAGGAGTTCACTTTTAGATGGATAACAATAGTAAGCCCACCATCAACAACACATAACTCTTGCGTATCAATGTTGTTGATTATATGTTTAGTTGAGAATCATTCGAAATTGTAAATTTTAAATGTTGTTGCTTATTCATCTAGATATTATTTTAGTTTAGTAACATGGAATAATAAGGTAGTATTAATTTGGCGGTTGATTTTTCTTTTAGAAAATAACTAGGAAGTAAAAGTTTGTTACCCATTTATTTATGTTCTTTGTGTTTGGTCCGATGGAAGTCCATCATGTAGAATCTACTTGTAAGTATAATGAATCTCTCATATATGAGGACATAGAATGTGTGGAGGCATGTTTATACCATGTAATTTCAAAAGTTATTTGAATGATGACAAAAATGCAATTAATTACTTAAACTCATAGCTGCTGAGAAGAATACATTAATATTAATGACTTGTCTGCTCCTACACAGCCAATATATTAATAAATATAGAATTTAAAATTATGAAAAGTAATAGAGGTGATACATCTCATTGTAGCCATTTTTATGTTCCAACTATTTTTTCCTACCAAGTAAAGAATAATAAAGTGTGTAGGTGTACTTTAAGTGATATAAACAATCTAGCTCATGTGTTCATTTCTTTATGCAATTCAATATGTTATATTTATATATGCTTCTAGCTTATAATCCTTTCATTTTTTGCTGGGAGAAAGGAGGTTGAGTCTCATCAATCTATCAAGTTGTACTTAACATCAAAAGTTCATAATATGCATCAATAAAAAAACTATTCATATATTTTCTTATGCATCATTATTTAATCTTCCAAGGTTATCGAGCATTAGAATAAAACTCTAAAATCATAATACATTCATCATCAAAATGAAAACCCACAAATCTAATATACCACCCACCTCCACACATTGATTATGGAAGTATAAATTTGTGGGTATTCTTAGATTGCACAACTTACTTTCTTTCATAATAAATTTATCAATTAACTTACATCTAATAGACTTCCACTAACAAAAATAGCCAATCAAAATTTTTCTATGGAAAGGTGGCTCCAGTTACATAGAATTTGGTTAGGATAGTTTAGTTATACATTTTATTCAGATCTCATAGAAGCATTGATAAAGCCATGAATATCTTTCTTGCTCTTTATTTTACACCTTTTCCTAGTATCAAAATTTATCATGTCCATATGAAATGCAATATATTACTATTTGTTAAATAAAAAATATAGGGCATGACCACTAGATACACATTTTGGGCATCATATATCTCAATTGAAAAGTTTTTTTTAGAACAAAGATATGGAATTATAGGTAGTGTAAATGTTGTATTGAGATTTTAATGTTCTATATCATAACTTCATAGCATGCCATTATCACTTATCACTAGTGATTGTACTTTTCTACTTGGTGTGACCTGAAGATGTTATCCTCTATGCATTAAATCCTTCTAAAATTTCATAAAAATTCACCTTAGCTCATGTTTATAGTTACTTATCAAAAGTAGTTATCTACT
This sequence comes from Tamarix chinensis, assembly GCA_030549775.1. NCBI lineage: Eukaryota > Viridiplantae > Streptophyta > Magnoliopsida > Caryophyllales > Tamaricaceae > Tamarix > Tamarix chinensis. Next base: position 81,555,272 of record CM060171.1, on the reverse strand, counting down.
ATAATTACTTATTTTAGATAATTACTTTTGATAAGTAATTCCAAGTAAGCTATTAGTTATCCGTACTCTAACACCGTCTTTGTTGTTTGGTTATTGTCTTGGTGTGGTGTCTTTCTTGTGAAGAAGTGGGTCCTCAAATGGCATGGCTTGTTGATAGCACACCCCTTTATTTTATTTTCATTAGTATGAGTATTTTAATGTTATAAAATGGTTTCTATTATGTAATATATGTTTTCCTAGAAAATAGGATATAACCTATCTTTCTTTATATCTAAAGGGATGCCATAAATGTCTAATGATGTTCATGATTGTCATTTGGTTACCATTCTTTGCAACTTCATGATGAGATGCCTCTTTTTAATATCTTAGTATAATTGATATGATATGTGATGATGGGTTCTAATCAATTAATCACATCTACTATCTTTTTCTAAATGCTAGAAATTTATTTGATTCTAACATTTTGTCCTCAATTTTTGATAGTTTTCCTTGGAGACTATGTTACAATGTCTACCTTCTACCCTAACACTTTCCTAATTATACTTTTATTATTTCTCTAAGTTTAAATCTTCAAAAGCATTATGCAAGTAGTATAACATAATTCACGGTCACTTATAAATTGCAAACAAATTTAGATGTTTTTGAATGTATATTATAGTATTATGAAACATATAGGAATCAAGCTTATAGTGACACAAAGATCAAAGAAGTGAGAGTCATGTGGAAAATCAATTTCTTGAGTATATCAATTGATGTGGATATTTTTTTTCATTTTTTTTCTATTGTTACCATGAGAATTGATGTGAATATACACTCATTTTAATCAATTTTGGCCATTTTTGTGAGTTGTGAATGTAATTAGTTATTAGTAAATTGAAATCTTATAAATAGATACTATTGGTTATGACTGATATATAAACATGGGAATTTTGCTTTTCCTTTTGATATGTAAACAACTTTTGACTTTGATTTATGTTAAACTTATGAATGGAAGGTCATAAGTGAAATATATGCAAGTTATAAATATATGAAATAATAAGTTTTGTAGTCATGAAGTAGTATATAATGGAGAGGATATTTGTAACACCCTAACACACCGGTTACAGGTAGTTACCTAGAGCGCTTTCAGGATTGATGATTGACTAATTAGATCAACATGAGTCTTTTTGAGCTTTTTTTTTTCCTAAATCATGCATATCCCGAAAAAATTTTCAAGAGGTTATCCATCTTTAAATTGATCTAAGTCAAACATTCTTACATATGAAGTTCTTTAAGGACAAGTTTCTTGAAAAAAGGGTATACCTTATTGATATAAGTGGTCTTATCAATCCTTTTAAGCTTCCTATATCCACCACTAATTTAGGGGTATTATATACACCCCCACTCAAGAATGTAATGTCTTCGTTGTGCCTTGACTACTGAATGCCTTATTATAATCTATCCCAAGAATTTTCCTCCCTAAGAGATTGACTAGATCATCCAAGTTTAGCTAACGATCATAGTTTTGCTTTGAAAACATTTGTAGTATCCCTAAATTAGTGGTGGATAGTGGAACCTTAAAAGTATTAATAAAACTACCTATATCAACAAGATAAAAATTATTTCTAGGAAATTTTTTCTTAAAAGAACTGCATAGTTATTCGTGCTTGACTTGGGGCAATTTAAGGATGGGTGATGACCTGGGAAGTTTTTTGGGATGCGTGTGAGTTGAGAAAAAATACACTAAAAAAGGATTGTGTTAATCTATGGGGTTAGTCATCAATCATGAAAGTGCTACCCGCGACCTATGTACTAGGGTATTACAAATAGTATCAGAGCAAAACCATGACTATGGGCTGATCTTAGATGAGTCAGCTAGTCACCTAGCAAGATGATCCTTGTGATAGATTATAACGAGACATTTAGTGGTTGAGTGTAACTGTAACACCCCCAAAATTCACTACTGAAAAATTTCGTTAATTAAAAGAAATTAGCGGAAGCAAATTAAGTAAAACGTGAACTTTGGGAGTATTACCGCCACACTTAGTACCAGACCGGTTCACTCATACCGTTCCAGTACCAAGTGCTAAGGCTAAGAAAAATGAAATACAATTTGAAAGACATTCAACATGCATAAATCAGAGTAAATTACAAGAAATTCAACATACTTAAATCAGAGTAGCGCATCAAATCGTTTATAGGAATAAAATCCACCAATGGTGGTTAAAATAACAACATAACATCAAAAACCAGGAAATTAAATGAAGAAGGAGGAAAACCCTAACGATACCGGATAACTCCTTACTCTCTTTCCCGTAGCCCACTTGAGTAGCACCTGAAAAAAACCTGCAAGGGCACCGCCCATTGAATAGGCAGGGGCCCCATAAAGGGAATCCCTTCAGTACTACGGCACTGAGTAATCCTTTAATACCACACTTAAAGACAGGCCCGCATACGACACATAATGCAAGCTACACACATAAATAATGAGAGGTGCATACATAACAATAACATGCATAATAACTTATAGGTCACGATCGATACTTTGGGCCTTAAGCCATGTCATATTGTAAGATCAATACATTCGGGCCTTAAGCCATTATTCCGTCATCATTCAATCAGTATCATATTTTATATCCATGTGAGTGCGAGAACCCCACTATTATAGTCGGTGGACCAGAAGTAAATACACAGGGCAGAACACACTAGACCACTATTATTGCCGGTGGACCGGAAGGTAAACACACAGGGCAGAACGCACCCGACCACTATTATTTGTCGGTGGACCGGTCTGGCCCCGACTCACATGGTGTTCCACTATAAGTGATTAGTATTTTTCCATAATCTTATTCACATACATAACTGATTTTATTGAGCTCGGGACCCCCACTATTATTGCCGGTGGACCGGAATACATGTAACTCATCATCCAGGGCACAACGCTCCTGACCACTATTATAACCGGTGGACCGGGATATATAACGAATCATCATCTAGGGCACAATGCTCTTGGCCACTAGTATAACCGGTGGACCGGTACTCAATATCATAATCATCTGGGTCCGGCTCATTAATATTCCACTTTCGATAAGAGTATCTTTCCTTTCTTTAATCAGCACATCAACCATATTTATTTGCCTCGAATGGGAGATCAATAGCCCGAGACACAAAGGTACACCGATCGTACCGGTGCATACCAGCTACTCAGTACCCTTCAACCACGAACCCAAGGACACAGAGGTACCCTGGTCGTACTGGTGCATAAAGCTAACTCAGTGCCCTACCGACAAGGACACCTAATCCATAAGTATGCATACCTCCTAACTAGGTCCGTAGAGCTAGAAAGAGTAAGATATAGGGCCTGGCTGGGGCACAAAGGCACACCAGCAAATGCCAGAATAATCGTGGACTAAACCACGTCCTTAGGGTAGCGACCCCTAAGGATCACCATTCCCGATCTCGAGGTCTTTCACTTTAAGTAATAGTGTCTGAATTAAGGTGATCACGAAAAGCACGATAATTCGATACTTATTTACTTTTAATCGTTATGATATCATTAATCATTTCTTATTCAAATGATTATCCAGAAATTCACAGAGAAATCATTAAGGTCATACTAATTATCAAATACTCTTACTTGGCTAATCAGCATTATTTGATTCATATTATAATGTTCCACAATCTCAAAGACATGTTAGGTACAAATTACTCATTTGCCCTTTACTTATATAATTGTTAAGTATCCATTCCTTACTTACCAAATTACCATACTACCCTTTAGGTTACGTAATTACCAAATTACCCCTTATACGGTTTAGGTTACTAAATTATCCCCTACACTTTTTAAATCACCATTCACTCCTCATAATTGCTACACTTATCATATTTCCCATTTGGGTGGTTAGATTACCAAATCGCCCTTCTCCTTTGTTATAATTACTAAATTGCCCTTGAGTTGGATAAATTACTAAATTACCCTCCTTCATTATCATGATTACTATTTTGCCCCTTTAGTTGGTTAAATAATTATCACTTTACCCTTTAATCGGCTAAATTATCAAATTGCCCCTTCAGTTGGATAAATTACCAAATTGCCTGTCTCCTTTATCATAATTACCATTTTACCTCTCTCAATTATTTTAATTGCCATTTACCCTTTTCAATTATCAAAAATTCCAAATTAACCTTCCTCATAATTAATTTACCCTTCTTCATAATTATAATTACCAATTTTACCCTTCTCCATATTTAAAATTACCATAATGCCCTTTAATTGGTTAATTTACCAAATTACCCTTTTATAGCATTATACTTATCCAATTGCCCTTCTACAATCATAATTTAATTGATAAATTATCTTTTGTCGTTATCATAATTACCAAGTTACCCCTTACTCCCAAGTTTACCATAATATCCTTTTATTTACAAAATTATCATTTTACCCCTTACATCCAATTTTACCATAATATCCTTTTATTTATGAAAATTACCACCATACATCTTTTACTTTACAAATTACTATTTTACCCTTTTACATCCAAGATTACCATCTTTATCTTTCCTTACATAATTACCATTTTGCCCTTCTTTTCCAAATTACCATATTTTCCCTTTACTTATAAATTACCACTTCACCATTCACTTATAAAATTTACCATATTACCCTTTACTTATGAAATTACGATTTTGCCCCTCTACCTCCAAAATTACCATAATGCCCTTTTACTTGAAAAATTACCATAATACCCTCCTTCATCCAAAATTACTATTTTACCCCTACTTCCAAAATTACCATTTTACCCTTCTTTCTCACAACTTACAATTTTGTCCTTTACTTATAAATTATCATTTAACCCCTTTATTTTTAAATTACCAAAATACCCTTTTACTTATAAAATTACCGAAATACCCTTTTCACTTATAAAATTTTCATTCAACCCCTTTATTCACCATTTTTATGAATTTACTAACACTACATAAAATAATGATATTAATACTTCGTTTTAATCCTCTAAGTCCACCAACTTGTCATTATTCAACATAATACTCATTAGCAACTACATACATTAATTCACACACCTCATAAGCATAATTACTAAAATACCCTTAAACAATAACATCATTCATACATTAGCAACATGATACATCATAAACAAGCATTTAACATTTCCATCCATAATCAAACTCCTTCCTTAATTAACATACCTACATATGGCACAAAAGTTATCATGCTTTTTCTTTTTATCAAATAATATAAGAAACCATATACATATCATGCTAAGCACACAAAACATGCATAAAATCATACTAAACCCTTAATGTGCTAGCATACGTTTTTCCATATATTTAAGGGAGGATTAACGGTTACCTTAATCCCGCAAAATATCAAATCTTACCAAGCATAATTAGCAACTCAACACCTAAAAATAACATCCATCATTATTATGTTAGAAATAAGAAGTTAAAAGGATAAAACTTTATAAAACAAATTTATTTAATAATAATACACTTTAATTAAATATGGATATACCTCAAAAATTTTCCAAATTAAATCCAAAATAAGGGGAGCTCACGCTGCATGAGCATCGTGAGTCTCATGCAAAGTCATGGGGAGAAAAGGGCTTAAAGAGGGTGAAGGGAGAAAAATAAGTCATTTTCGGGTTGGGTTCTTTGGGCTAGAAAAGAAGGTGGTTAGGGGAGGTTCTAAGGCAAGGGAATGGTGCAGAAGTGAAGAGGGGGTGTAGGTGGAGGCTAAGGGTGGTTTCAAGGTGGCATAGGTCGGCGGAGACGGCGGCGGCAAGGCGGCAGAGTTGGCTGCCGAGAAGGGTCGAGGTGGAGGAGTTGTGAAGGAAGGAAAAAGAGAGGGAAAATGGAGGGGTTCAAGGGCTATTTTCGGCCAACTGATACATGTCGGTTGTAGAGGGGGTTGCAGGGTGTCGAACGGTGGGTTGGGTGGCGGTAGAGGTGGCCGGACGGCGGCGGAAATGGCGGTTGCAGGTGGCTCGGTGGTAAGGGGGAAAACTGGGGAGAAAAAGAAAAGGGGTGGAGAAGGGAGGAAGTGTAGGGCTCGAGGGGCGGCATGGTGGTGCAGGGTGGTAGTAGGTGGTGGCGGGAGGTGGCGCAGGGGTTGGGATTGGTGGTTCGAGCAGCGGCGGGCGGCGGTGATAAAAAAACCGGGGGAGAAAATGGGGAAGGAGGAAGGAGAGAGGAGGGAGCTCGGGAAAGGGAGTAGCACTCAAAAAAAGATGGGGAAATGGAGGCTTGGGAGATGAAGAAAAAGGAGAGGGAGAAGAGAGGGGGCAGCGGCTGGCCGGCGAAAGGGTGCAGGTGGCAAGTGGTGGTCGGGTGGCAGGGGAAAAGAGGGAAGAAGAAGGAAAGGGAGAGGGGCATGCAGGGCTGTGGTCCAGGGCCAGTTTGGCTCAAAAAACGAAAGAAAATGACGGGGGAGGAGAGAGAGGGAGAGGGAGGTAGGTGGTGGCCAGGTTGCAGGTGGCAACATGCTCGACCATGGCAGAAGAAATGGTCGGGCGTGGGAGAAGAAGAGAGGAGAAGAAGAAAGGGATGGGGGGCGGCTGGACCAGCGCAGGAAAGAAGAGAGCCGACCGGTCTAGGAAAAAAATAAAGGAGGGCAGCTGGGCTGGAGGGACGGGTGTGCGAGGAGGAGAAGGGGGACGTCCCGCGTGAGGGTGGGAGGAAAGGAGGGGAGATGGGCCAGTGGCCCATCGCGCAAGGAGGGGGGGAAGAGGAAGGCAGGCCAGGCGACCCAAGGGGGGGGGAATGGGAAAAAGGAGAGGAGAAAAGGAAAAAGGATAAAAAGGATAAAAAGGAAAATAAGGTAAATTATTCAATTTAATAATTTAATTCATTATAATTTAATATATTGGTTTAAAAAGGATAAAGTTGGTAAAATATTTGTTTTGAAAATACAATAATATGAAAATAGCAAAATATTTATTTTCAATTTATTCAATACTCTTATCCAAACTTACATACTCTAAAATCCATAAAATAATTAAAATAAGTAATTTTAAAAGCAAATATTATTTCAAATAAAGGTTATTTATTAAGATATAGGTTTTCGAAATTTTTGGGGTATTACAGTAACACCCCGATTTTTACTAGTGAAAATTTTCATTTTGTAGTGGAAGTAATTAAGTAAAAATATTGGGGGTTACCATCGTGATCGACATAATGCTGGCTTATGCAACCATCCTTACATTAATCACAAGGCTAAAACATTTAAAGTAACATAAGAAAATTAGAAACAAAATAAAATTTATAGTACAATAATGAGTTTAGAGCCTAACTCTGAGTTAACAATACAAAACACAAAAGAAGGGATACCATGGATCAAGAGTCCAAAAAGGGTATCTAGTTAAATACATCGACTGGATAACAATCACTCTTCACCAACCACTAACATAGATGAATTCACTCATCCCCACATAGGGCATCATAGGCAACATAATCGTCTAGCTGATCTTCTGAGAACTGCACATAAGATTCAGGACCTTCTACTCGTGGGAATGAGCAGTACCTATAAAACAGGTGGTCAATACGCTACGTACTGAGTAAGGCAAAAATTCTATCAAAACAGGGATACAAATAGTACATACTTTCACATAGATAGTAAGTGAATAACCAAATAAATGAAACATCTCATAAGATAGAAAATGATCCAAATTCCTTTATTAAGTATAATCCATTTTCATTCTTTTATATACGTTGAGTGTAGGAACCCCCCTATTCTTAAATCGGTGGAAAGGTTTGAAACTCCATCTTAGGGACAACACACCTGAGCCACTATTATCATCCGGTGGAACAGATATGGAAACATCACCTTCTCAAGGAAACATGCTCCCGAGCCACTATTCTCCTTAGTGGAATGGGAATACATACATACATACATATATATAGATAACCTTGGTCCTGACTCATGTATTCTTCTACTTTAAATCATTAGTATCTTTTCCATAGGTTATAATGATACATTTTCATTTCACAATGAGTAGGGGGTCCACTATTCTTAATCCCGTGGAACAAATTGAATCACCTTCTCGAGGCAAAATGATCCCCAACCACTATTCTCCTCCGATGGAATGAGAATACATACATACATACATACATACATACATATATATATATATATAGACAAATAGATCACCTTGGTCCTACTCATGTGCTCTTTCACTTTAAGTGATTAGTATCTTATTCAAGATTGATTCTAAGGAATAGAACACATTAAAACAGATATAAATATAGCATATGTCCAAGTCCTTAAGTCCTTTCAAACCCTAATTATACACCCTTTAGTATTCATTCTCCCATATTGGTTATTCCATACAACTTATATTATATCATCTCTAAATCTCATCATTAATATCATACCCAAAATGCACGATCTAATTCCTATACACATGCATTAATAATCTCATTATGATATATTACTCACAGAAATATCCTAAACCCAAATTCCACAAACCTCCCATGAAATTTACATGATTACCAATTCCAATAGATAGCCTCATAAGGTCAAACATTAACAACGTATTCATAAATCCGTATAACCTCTAGATCTTATAGATATAATAATGGTATTATCATTATAATATAGTTTGCCACAAATTATCCATTAAATCATTTAAGGAACCCAACCAACAATAATACTTCCAAGAATTTCTTGTGCTTTTATTATCATATTTTAATCCACCTAACACATAAAATACTAAAATTTCCTTATTATCCTATAATGACCAAATAACCCTTAAGCACAAATAAAAATCTTTATTTTATAAAATTTTATACCTTCCACACATATTATTTTTCAAGTCCAACATTTATCATCATACCTCATGAGAATTCTTAAATCCATTTATCAAAACTCATTTAACCCATATTTCATACCATAAGGTATATTTCCACAAATATGACATTATCTCAACAAAATAATAATGGTACCTCTTATCCATTCTTACTTTCGTTCAATAACATAACATCCTTAGCCCATATTTCATACCATAAGATATAATTCCACAAATATGACATTAACACAACAAAATCATAACATAATGGTACCTCTCACCCATTCTTACTTTCTTTCAATAACATAATATCCTTAAGCCCATATTTTATACTATATGACATTTCCATAGTATGACCTTATCATAATAAAATCATAACATAATGGTACCTCTCACCCATTCTTACTCCCTTTCAACATAATATTCATATCATCACAAAATATCATGATCAACACATGTTACATCATATATCAACAATATCATGAAAAACACATATAACCATACAAGCAAATAACATAAAAAACCCTAAACATCATATAGTATCCTTACTAACTAGGACACCGGACTTTAAGCACACAAATTCTAGATTTCCTCCTTCAAAGCTATTGGATTACCACCTATGAAAATAACAAAAATCATGGTTAGGCTTGAAGAGTTAAATCGAAGGAGAAATCAAGGTAAAGAGGATAAAAATAGAAATAATCATAGTCAAATAGGAGCTTGAGATGTGTGGATGTATAGAGGAATGTGTGGTGGAGCTATGGTAAAATTTTGATGGTGTTTGGACAATGTTTGGGGTGAAAATAGGGGCGCACGACCACAAATAGAAAGTTTCATGGTTGTGCTATAGGTGGTGCACACCCACCATGAGATAAAAGATCACACAACGCCAAGCAGTACAAAGTTGCACGGTTGTGCGATAGAAAATTTTTAGTGTTGCACGACCGTGCTTGAGGCCATGCACTTTGTAAAAATATGACAGACGAGAGAAAGAAGAAGGGAAAAGAGGCAGTGGTCAGTACCGATAGCCTACAATGGTGTTGGGGAAGGTTAGGGTGACCTAGGTGGTGGGTCCACCAGCCAATGGGCGACGAGTGGTGGGTGAGGTGGTGCACGGTGGTGGAATGGGTGGTGCATAGGCCAAAAATAGGGAAAGAAGGAGGAAGAAGAAGAAGAAAAGAGAAGGAAGAAAGGAGAAGGAAGGAGTGTTCAAGCAGTGTTTTGGACACAAAGATGGGAAGAATGGAGGCAAACTAAAGATAAGGGAAGAAGAGTGTATAGTATATATATATATATATACATGGTTGCTTGTGTGGTGTGAATTGAGGAAGAAAGAAAATGAATAGGGGAGGCTTGAGATGATGATGATGGTGAAGGTGCAGTTGCAAGGTGATGATGATAAATGTTGATGGTTGCAGGGGATGGTGAGGAGTAGGGTAGTAGCTGTAGGGTGAGGGTGGTGATGGTTGTATGTAGGTGTGTTGCGTGAAATGTAAAATGGAAGGGGTAGTGTGCAGGGATAAGGGAGTAGAGGGATAAGAATAAAAAGAATAAAGGGAGTAAGGTGATGGATGATGAATGAGGGTGCAGAAAGGTGATGGATGATGGTGCAAGTTGCAAGTGCAAGTTGCAACAATTTCAATTGTTACTGCTTAAGGTTGACGAAAGGAGGAGAAGAAAGAAAGAAAATAAAAGGGAAAAGAAAAAGAAAAAGAAAAAGAGAAGGGTTGGGGGATTAGTTTAGGGTATTTTTAGATTATCTAAAGTAATCAGAATTAGTGGAAATTTTAGCAAGTTTTGATTTTGGTTTATGAATTACAATTTATCCAAGTCAAGGTTTCATATTCGGTTAAAGTTTTGGGGTTAAGAAATTAGGTTAAGGATAAAATAAGATTTCTTGAGATTAGAATCAACTTAGGGTGTTAATGACACGAGATTAGGTTATGCAAATTTTTGGAGCATTATATTGAGACACAATATTGATGTTGCATTCTTGAGTGAGGGTACATGTAATACCCTAAAATTAGTAGTGGAAAGCGGAGTCTTAAAAGAGTTAATAAGACTACCTATCTCAATAAGGTATACATTCTTTTTAGGAATCTTATGAACTTCATAGTAAGTATTATTGAATTGTAGCAATTTAAGGGTGGGTGATTTTCTAGAAAGTTTCCTAGAATGCATGTGAATTGATAAAAATCATGCTAAAAAATATTCATATTGATTTGTGGGATCCCAAAAGAACTCCAAGGAATTACCCATGGCCTTAATAAGGTTAGGGTGTTACAATATCATTCAAATATAAATAATTTAATAAATACAACCCATTGTGAAAAAACAAAAAGGCAACGGTTTTATTTTTAAAGACAATGATTCATGAATTGTTGTTATTGTTGCCATTTTAACAACATTTATATAACCATTGTATATGCTATTTACCAGCATTTTTATAAGGAAGACAGTAATGTTCTTTAGTAAAGACAATAATTTTATAACCATTGTCAAAAAACGGTTTTTTAATCATCATATATGTCATTTTCCAATATTTTTTTAGGGAAAACAATGGTTTTATTATTAAAGATAAAAAGTTTATAACCATTGTAAAAATAAAAATGGTTTTGTAACCATTTTAGATGCCATTTACCAACATTTTTTTAGGGAAGACAACAATTTCTGTCATTAAAGGTAACACTTATATAACCATTGTAAAATCCACAAAGGTGATGACAAACATTGTGGATAATACCCCCCAAAGATAACAACATTGTCCACACCGTTTCCTTACCGTTGTTGATGTTGGTGCAAAACCATTATGTTTATCATAATCTATTGTAATAGTACAAAGAGATTGGAAGAGGAAGGGTTTGGTTATTTAGAAGGGGCAGGAAAAAGATGAACAACTTCAAGAATACGAAAAAGTGCAAGAGGATGGAGGAGAGAGCAAAGTTCAAGAAATTAAAAAATGGTTAAGTGTGAAAGTGAGAACCAAAGGGACATAAGGTTGTATGTTGGTCCACAAAGGGAGAGAGAGGGGAGGATGTGATTAGATTTGGAGGTTTCTTGAAAGTTAGAGGGTGATGAGAGAGATCAGAAGAGGTAAAAGAGTGTAAGAGAGTTGGTAAGAAAAGGTAAAGTGTTTATGGCAAATAATTTGGCTGATTGAAAAGGACAAAAGCAAATATGATATAGGGAGTTATGGGGAAATGATTTTCTAGTCAATATGGCATATAATACCCTATCTCTTAAAACCCTAATTATTCAGGATCCCTATTTCATAGAAATATTGTTTATAAAAAGACATTATTTATCGTTATGGTGGGCCTTAATTGTATGTTTTGAGCTTCATTAAGGCATTTATGGTTATATAAATTTAAAAAAAATTATAGATCATATTATTTTAGTATGATTGAGCTAAATATGATCCAAAAATATTCCATTATTATTCATATAATTTTTGGACCATTTCAGATATTTTTAGACATGTATATTCATCAAAACTAATTTGTACACCTCTAGCCTTGTCTAAAATTTTTTCCAACCAACACTGTCCACTCTTTGACCTTATGTGGGGAAAAATATCCCCTCCTTTTCTGGTATGTGATGCACCAGAGGCCTCTCCATTTCCTTTATTTTTTTTAAAATTATTTTACAAATTTAATGCTTAAGTTAACTAAAATATCATACATACTTTTACTCCATCAATTTCTATCTTCTAACTTAAGCTTTAACTCTCATTCCTCTCTCCTAAACTAGGCACCACCACCCACCTTCATCCTCCTTAAATTCTTTTTCTAATATTTTTCCTATTCTCATTATACTTTGATTTTAGTTAAAAGAAGATTAGGTTAAAGGAAGAATTGAAGAAATTGGGTTTCCATCAACCTTTGGATTTATGAATCTTAGTAGAAGGTTCTCTTGGTTTCTCTATTTTGTTTTGGTCTTTTGGTTTGAGTTGTAGTTTGATTTGTCATAATCTTTTGCAATATTTCTTATGTTTGAGGATTTTTCAAGGAAGCTTTGATTCTATCTTTAGAGAGGCTTTTTTTTCTCTTATATTTGTGTTTGGGAATCTAGTTAAACCATTGCTACTTTTGAGATGGTAGAAGATTGAGTCTTATTAATCTTGGATGTGGTTTTATGATATTTTTGGTCCTTTATATATCTCTTGGAATTTTGTTTGTTTGGCACGGTTTTTGTTGCATGATGGCATGAACATATTCACGAGTTTATTTAGTCCAACTTTGATAAATAACATGTTTAGATTTAAGTATGTTAGGGTTATGTTTATTTTTGCTAAAGTTTAAGCATGTTTGGGGGTAACATTTTGTGGTTTATAATATGTTTATCATGATTAATATACTAAGCATGTAAATTTTGGTGGTTTAATTCCAAGTATGCTAGGTTATATGGCAAAAGCATTGTTTAGGCGCCTTTAGGGGTGGAATGGTCAAATCACATGTTCTAAGTCTTGTTTTTGTTGATATCTAAGTTCCAATGTGTCGTGGTCATGTTTAGATTTAGTTTTCTTAATTTTTGGTAAGTATTTGGTAATTATTAGATAATTTTCTAGGTATTAGCATAAGTAGATGAATAATAATGAATAATACAAAATAGTAGGAATAGTGTGAATTGTTAAATTCCCTAATTTATCTGAAATTAGGGTTAATATGATAATTATACCTAAATATTTGATTAGAATTATCTGAAGGGTTATTTGTGACCATTGGCTATAACCATTGACATGAATCTTTGAAATAGTAACCGAACATGATTAGTTAATCAATGTGATTAGTAATCAAGCGTTAATAATAATTTTTGGTAATAAGAAATTTCCTAGCTTTTGGCATGATGAATCTTGGTATAATTCAACGTTTTCGTCAATTATAAATAGTAATTTTGATAAATAATAATTATTTTTTGAAAATTTTATGTGGCCTTATTTTGTGGTGTTATGAATTATTATATCCAGTAATTCTAATTAAAAGAGGTATTAATTACATTTATTAGATTCCATGAAAGTCTGATAAGATATGTTATTAAGGTGACCTTTGTGGTTAAGATTGAACTTGCTTAATGAGTTAAGTGTGTATCTTAATATATATGGTGTGCTTATTATGGTAATCATTAATAAAACACAAATCATATAAACTCAAAGATCTGGAGTTGGGAATGAGATACTCTTTAGGGTTAGCTATCCTAAAGATGAGGGGAAAAACCTCGATTGGTTTGGTGATTGATTAGGTGCTTTGGGATCTCAAATAAGGCCCTAATCTACTCATTTTAGTTCTTTAGAAATCTTATAGGATATCAATAATTAATGATTAGGTGTCCTAGGATGGGTGGGCATTGTGTTGCATTATGTGCACTAATATAACCGAGGCACATTATGTGTGTTCTCGGGTTATCTTTGCTTCCACTCAAATAATAAAATAGAAATGTATGTGTATTATTGTTTTTCAGTTGCATCATGTGCACTACCCTTGTAAATAAAATGGTTTTTGTGTGGTTTTGGATTATTGATTGCCTTGACATTTCTAGTGTTTAGTATATGGTGGGATTGGTAGTTACATCATATGTCGTATCCTAGGGTAATAAATGTTATTGAGGTGAACTAAGGATACCATATATGTTGCTATCTTGGACTTGTATTTTGTGTTTTAGCATGTGATCATATGTTATCTATTATTTATCTTATGTTATGTACGTCTATATTACATGAGCATGCTACCTTTTTAGAGAAGATGTATTTTACTCAATATGAAAAATTCGTATTGATATTATACCATTTTAGGAAATTTTATTCATAATATGCTTGGGTCAAGGGTTTTTGAGATTTGGGAGTATTGAAGGCCCAAGGACCTTCGTTTTTGTGTTTTGTATAAGTTGTACCACTAAGTATAGTGGGACAAGTGTAAAGGTTATTTGGTGTTCTACTTTTTTTAGTTTTGTTCCAAAACATTTTTGGACTCATATGTTATTTCACCTTGTACTTAAACCCCTTCCCAATTCTGAGACCTGCAAAGGTTGTAACTCTTTTGGTATAAATATTTATGTATATCATGGTTTGAAAATTTAAGTTTAATCCTTCAGCCTTGTATATGATATAAGTTAGGTGTTGTACACACCTCTTGTTATGTTAGATACAGTGGTTTCACCCACATTCTTTATTTTGTTTTAGCATTATGTCCTTTAAATAAAATTTTTGTAGTTGACAGAAATGGGAGTCTTACAAACCACCTTTTGAAATAGCTAAGGTAATGTAGAAAGTCTAATATATAGGTAAAAAAAAACTACAACAATTATAACACCCCCAAATTTACTAAAAAAAATCATTTTAGCAAAAGCCACTATCCAAAATATTAGGGGTTATGTCATAAACAACGTAGAGAGATGTATGATCAATACCTAATTCGTGGTGGGGTTAAGGCAAAAATAATCCATACTCGAATATTAGGTGTGATCAACACCTAATCTAATGTTGAGGCAAAAAGAACATATTTAAATATGATACGAAACATTTACACCACTTGGTGCCCTAAAAATTAAAATTGCAAGAACAAAACAAACTACCACCAGAACAAGAGACACCGAATATCTCTAAACACTTATTTAACCTAACCCAAGTTGCTACCGCTATCAACAAAACTACAAGGTTAAGACTGCTCATTGAATAGGCAAATGACCATAAAACGAAACTCACTAGTACAATGGTACTAAGTAAAGAATTGCACAACAATAATCATTTAGAGGTCAAATGAAGCACATAGAAGGTAATAAAAAGAATCATGTCATCAACACATCAAAGTGTACATGAGATAGTCAAATTTTATAATTATGCCATGAGTCATAACCCATTCCATCAACTTAATCATATTACAACCATTTCATTATTCCAATTTTACCAAGGGTGTCCCACAAAGGGGAAACACCAACCATAATTAAGCCTTTTCCAATAACAACATATACAACACTCATAAACATAGGAGGAAAACACTAAGACAATTACCAACTAATATACCAAATTCAAGTGGTGTGTGGAGACAACTACCAAACCAACATACCAAAACCATTCAATTAAATCACCATATAAGAGTTACTTCCATTTTAATTCTCTCAACTGGATACAAACACAACTTGAGGACACTCACATGCCTTGTTTATACAACTACACAAAAGCAACACAACACCCTTAACCTTTGTAACCTAGAGACACGCCAAGTACCCTGGTCATACTAGCGCACCAAGGTAATACCATATCCTCCCATCCTAGAACACCTAATCCTTAAGTATGCATGCCTCCTAATAAGTTTCAATTACTAAATAGAGTAAACTAATGTTTTAGACAAAATAAAAAGGCATTAAAGACTAAATCCACATTTAAGGTTAAACAAGAGGTGCAACACCCTTGACTTCCAAAACCAAAAGTATACAGGATAAGGAAAAATGTGAAAGTTGAAATTGATATGGTAATAACCCAAGTTTTTCTAACTCTAATTACTATGTAATTTCCCACATAACCATCTTCAAAAAATTCTACCATGGTTTTCCATGCTATTTGTATTCAATTTGATCTTTCCAACACTTATTTTATTTGTTTGCAAAAAATTATGATTTTTCCTGATTTCTCCAATCATGTCATTTTTATTCATTTTAACTCATTATTAAAATATTTCCTAGCTTATTTTTTCATTTTGATACTTTCTACATTATTTTTGAACCTTTCACTAATTATTTATTTGCTTGTGGAAAATCATAGTTTATGCAATTTTAAATTCTAAGTCTTTTTTCACTTATTTTGGCTCATCTAAATATTAATCTTAATTTCAAAAATATTCTAAGATTATACAAGAGTTTAGAAAAATTTTAAGTTCATCCATTCCTACCGAATTGAAAAGTCACATAAATTTCCATTTTACACGATAAATGATTTTTGTCAAAATTTTCATTTTAATCCATCTGAGTTCCAAATATTCTGAAGTTGAATATTTTTTATATTTGAATTTTTAAAATTATTATGCATCCACTCATACCCTATTGGACCCTTTGTTAATTGTTTTACCCGTTTGTGAAAAAACATAATTCCATAGATTATCCGATTTTGCCACTTTCACTCGTTTTTCATCCTTTGATACTTAAAGAAACTCTGATACCCAATATTTTTATATATTTTGTTTTCTAAAATTATTCCACACATTCCCATAAAATTTATATTTGGTGGGATTCATTTTCTATTTTTCCTAATAAAGCTCTATTTTCAAACCTTTCTACCTATGTAATTATCTTAAAAATTGTGAAATGCCCATCCTAACCCTATTCTATTTGGCATGTGACTCTCTTATTTTGGTCAATAAGATCTCAAAATTTGGATTCTAGCAATCAAATAAAAATCTTGCCATAATCAATTCTCATCAAAATCCGCCAATTTTCTTACAATCTCTCTCTACCCTTTTTGTGTTTTTGTGAGCTTGCAAGAAAGACCCAATCCCCCATCCTATTCAAGTTATATATGAGTATTGGAGGAGGTGTGTGGTCAACCAAAAACAACCTTAGTCTTGTATTTTTCATTTCAACACTTAACACACACATTTTGGCCATTATATCCCTTTTTTTCTTGATGATTTCTTTGATACTTTACACACTTTATTCTCTCTCTGGTTATCCTCTATGACATAGAAGACTCTTCACAACATCATCTAAATATGTTTCTTGGATGAATCACATTGAAAACTTGAAGTTCTTAGAGGTGTTTCTTCAAGTTACAAACACTTTCTTGAAGATTTGGGAAGAAAATAAAGCCAAACAAAGCCTTGATGAAGTGGAAAGCTTGTTGACAAGTCAAATATGGCAAGATGATAGCTGGAACAACTTAATAACAACTATAACATGTGTATAATGCTAACTAGGAGTCAATATTACAAGACTAGGGATTTCTTTGTTAGTTATGATTTTTTGTAACAAATTTTGTACTCATGATATGGATTATAGGTCTTAAAGAGGTTTTAATGATGTGTAAAACCCTAATTCCAACAGTCATTAGGGGGCTGGTTGGGCATGGATTAGGCATATAAATAAGGCTAACTTTCATTGGTTGTACACATGATTTGAGTTGAATAATAAGAGTCTCTTTGTGAGTTTTATACAATTCCAAAGTCTTTGTGATTTGAAGTTGTACATCTCCATTCATCTTAGTGAGTTTGGATCTGTGTATTTAAATATATACTTTTGCAAATTTCTTCAAAATTTTTCTACCTACCTTTAGAAGTCTACTTCACAAAATTTACAACAAGAAGATATATTGATGATATTCATTAGTTGTATTAACTTGCTGTAAACCCTAACCCTAAGTGTATTTTATGTAAGTTAGGGTTTGATATAATTTCATGTATGTATCTTAGTTAATTGTATAGCTTTGTAATATTAATCATTATTATCATTTAACCAATGATATTATGCTTAGGATTAAGTGTTATACGGGATTAATTCAACCATGATAAGTGGGCTTGGATTAAGGGAAAGAATCGGCTGGTTTCAACATGATACAACCGACTACTTCCTCTCCTATATATATACTTGTGCGCATGAATTGTAAGGTAGATTTTGAATGAATAATGAATATAATTTTTGATCAAACTTTGAGCATAGCTAGATGAAGTCTATCTCTCCCATTTGGGTCGACATTGGGCAAGGAAAGTTTGGGACATTACCTTCCTCAATCAACATTCAAACTCGACACATTTGAAGACCACTTCAAATTTGCCGAGAACCATTATCCTTTGTTACTTGATTTCTTCGATTGTAATCCTACTAATTCCTTCATTTATTTTACATCAATTTATGGGTGATATCTTCTACTATCAATCTTTGATCCAACCTTCCAGCTACTTTGATAAACCACATCACTTTATGATAATGTTATGCTCAGCACCACAATAAGGACATTACATTAATATATTATTGTACTGCCTCTAAATTTACTATTAAAAAATTTTATTTTTGCAAAATCTAGTTTATAAAATAGTAGGGCATTACCACCATACTTAATATGAATCTATATCACCATACCATTCTTATATCAAGTACAAGAACAAACATATAACGATTAAACTAGATAAATAGAGAAAAAGATGTTTCATACATGTAACGCATGAGTTAGTGATGCGTGGCGGAAGTGATGGTTTGGTGAATGTGGTTTTAAGGGTGAATTTTGATGTGATTTGATGTGATTGACACTTATAGGTTAGGGATATGAATGAAGAAATACATAAAGTGACTCTTCAAACTAGCTTCGATGGTCTCTATAAATAACTCTTAAATGATCTCTGATGAAAAATAAACACAATAGACATCACTAGATAAATCTTGTATTAGCTCACACAAAGTTAATCAAGAGGGTTTATTAATTTATTACTCACATAGAATTGGTAAAATAAGAGAAACTCACAGAGAGAATAAATTTTATTAAAATTCAAATTCCATCATCTTCTCTTATGACCCATACTACCTCCTTATTTGGCCCATGTGTGTTCTTTTGATCCAATACTTCAACCAAGCCTCTTCTAATGGGTCCAATGACTTCATTAGTTTACCCTTGAAGTGTATAAAAACTTGTAGAACATGGTATCACATCATTCTCTCCTTGTTGAGAAGAATTGTCCTCAAATTTCCATGCTTGGTCTTGAGCATCTTCAAAACCATCTTGAATGATTTCTTTATAGGTAGTCTCATTGGAAAGCCATTCCAACCCCTCTTAAAAGAAACCTACCTATTCTCTTCTTTGTATTAGTGGAATTCCCTTGTTGAAGATCTTTAGCAGTCAAAGTGTAAGACCCTTTTTCCTTAGGTGCATATTGAGATAATGGCTTCAACCTGTACTTATTATCATCCTTGCAAAATAAATATTCATTAAAAATGCCATCATGAATCACATGCTTATTGAATTTTCGTAGTCTTACTAGTAGCATATGGCATTCATCCATTGGTAACACATTACATAACACACCATCCACATAATTACAAATGATGAATGAAACTAGCATTTGCTTCTTCACCTTCACTCCTTTGTCCCTTTGAATTCATAGTAGTCTATATGTCTTGGGTTGATTCTTAGTGGCCAATAAAAACTTATTCACCATGCCTTCACTAGCCTCATTGGTGCATGACCCACTATCAACAATCACTTTGCATATGCTATCACTAACTTTGCACTTAGTCTTGAAAATCTTATTATGTTGGTGATTTTGTTCCTCTTGCTTCACTTGTAAGATCCTTTGTAAAACCATGCACTCTTACCCTTATTATACATAATTAATCTCTACATCATCACTTGTTGTCTCCTCCTGCTCTTCAATATGTTCATAAGGCTCTATGATCGCAATCTCCCTCAAAGTTAATAGCTTTTGATTAGAACAATGTCTCGTATAGTGTCCATAACCTCTACACTTGTATTATTGTATTCTAAACTTCTCTACCACCTTATATTTACTTTATCAAAAATAAAATCATTTCTATACAAAGCTTCAAAATTATAAGAACTTGGTTTCATGATTCTTTTGGAACGCTTTTTATGCTTCTCAACTTTGATGGCTAGCTTCATCAATTATTCAAAAGTGTCATATATGTAAACCTCTACTCTCTCCCTTATATTCATGTTGAGACCTCCCAAAAATATAACACACCATTGCTCCTTCCTCTATTGAACATCACATATCAATGCTAATTTCTCAAACTCTCTAGCATACTCCTCAACTCTAAGAGGACCTTGCTTAAGTGTAGACATCTTGATAAACATACCATGTTTGAAATCCATTGGCACAAACTTTCTCTTGAGATGTTACTTTAATTTCTCCCATATCATTACTATTTTCCTTCTCTTTCATGTGACCTTTTTAATTTCTCATACCAATTCCTAAAAAAATTCTTAAGCTTCAAAATAACTAGCTTATACCTCTTCTCATCATCTAACTCCTTATAATCAAATATTACCTCCATAGTTTGTTTCCACTCCAAATAAGCTTTTAGATCCATATTCCCTTCAAAATTAGGAAGATCAAAATGTGACCCTTCTCTTCATCATCAAATTTCCTTCTAAGAACCGATTCACCTCTTCAATTATTCCCCACATTTTCTTCTTCATCAACATCAAATTGGTTGGTGTGGTGGTCATGTTTTATGGCCTCTAGTTGGGGCTTAATCTTGAAATCTCTCCTCTCTTTGCTCCAAAATGAATTGATAGATCCTCTTGCACCTTGGACAATTGGGCTTGAGTTTCTGGATGTGTTTCATTTTTTTTGGTAATTTAAAAGGTAAGTTGTTGAATTTGATTCATCAAAGCTTCAACATTTTTATCTTTCTCCATGTTGGTGTGTGTATGATGTCAATTATGATTTTTTGACACCAAACAATCCTTTTCCCTCAATATATGATGAAGATATTCAAGTTTGGAAGGTTCTTGGTTAAATCTCGATGATTTCTTGGTATAATTAGTTGAATTTCAATGAAAAACTTCAACTTTTTATAACCTTAATTGTGGCATGTATTATGGCGGGTAGAACCAAAGCTTTGATACCACTTTGATGAGTGATGGAAGTGACGGTTTGGTGAATAGGTGGCTTTATGGGTAGATTAGACAAAGTTGTTGTGATTTGATGTGATTAACGCTCATATGGTAGATATGTGAAGGAAGAAATACATAAAGTAATTTTTCAAATTATTTTCAAAATTCTCACATAGATAGCTAACAAATGATCTCTAATGAAAAACACACACAATAGACTTCACTTGATAATTCTTGTATTGACTCACACAAAAATAATAAATATGGTTTATTAATTTATCACTCACATATAATTGATAAAGTATGGGAGAATTCACAAAGAGAACATGTTTTATTTAAAACTCAAATTCCACTATGTCCTCTTATAACCCATGTGTGCCTCCTAATTTGGCCCATGCATTTTTTTTATCCAATCCTTCAACCAAGCCTCTTCTAATGGATCTAATGACATCATCAATTACCCCTTCATGTGTAGGAAAACTTATAGTACTTGTAGGACATGCTCCTACATCAGTTAGGAGTATAAAATCTAAATATAGTAATAAAATATGACAAAAGGGTCCCATATAACTAAGAGTCCATAAAGATATCTAATAAGCTATCGGATAACTGAGAATATACACTTAAATCCCAAACAAGAAATATATCTCTTCTCCACATGTATGATGTCAGAATCATCAAGTTAATCATCAAACAATTACACATCAACAACAGAGCCCTTTACTTGTGGGAACAAGCATTGACCACACAAGGGTAGTCAGTATACAACATATTGAGCAATTCAAACACCTTAATAGATAATACATGCATGACACATAATATCATGCATGCCATATTAGATCATGTGATAATAAAGAAAAACACACATGCGAACCCTAATTATGGTACAAGATACTGAAGGGAAAATCTATACTAAATCATAATTAGGTTATCATACATTCCATTTACTTAATCACATGAGAAAATGAATCTTACTATTTATAACTGGTGGAACGATATAATGACATAAAGCACCTTCTAGGGTATAGAGCATCTAAAGACCACTATTATATATGATGGAACAGAGTAATGAGATATAACACCTCCTAAGAAAACACATACTTGGGGACTACTAACATTAGACACTTTATCTTTAGGTATGCATACCTTTATAGGTCGGTGGATTGAACAAGTATAGATTATATATAGGGTTAATTGGGTTTTGACAAAACTAGACTCACTAAACACTGATAGACTTTCTCGATCCTAACTCTTGTGATCTTTCACTTTAAATATTAATATCTTATTCTAAAATTAAGCTAAAAACTTAACATTATACTACTTGATTGCTATCATTATTATACCACTTCCACTTGTATTCCCACTTATCACTTGGAATGTCACTTATCACTTATTACATGAAAAACCTTTCATCACTTGAATTTGTACCAACAATTTTTTATTATTCATACTCTTAGAATTTCACTATGGTTAACTAGATCAAACATGCCATAAAACACAGAGAATAATAATGATGCTTATGGAAACCAAATTAGGACAATTTAATACATTTTACTAGTGAAAAATGCCATAATACCCTTAAGAAACCCTGATTTCTCAAATAATTCATAAAGTCGCCCATAGGACTCTAAAACTCACCAAATTAATAAAAACAACCATACCAAAAATGTAATTAAAACCTAATAAATTGTACATAAAAAACTAATTATACCCCTAGTATGTCTAATCTCATTTAAAGTTATTTTCACAAAACATCAACACTTGTATTAACCATGATTAACTCCAAGCTATTCACTTATTACACTTATGAAATGCCCCGAAAATTTCTAATTCTAAATATTATATTTAAATGAGGTTTTATCATAAAGATTAATTAAATAAATTATTTAATTAAAATAAAAGGAAATTAATTGGGGAAAATCAAGAATAAATTTATAAGTATTTTAATTAGGAGGAATTTGAGTATTTTGAATAATTAAAGATTTTAAATTGGAAATTAATTAAATAAATTCATTTATTTAAAATAATAATGAGAAAATATTTTTAATTTAATAATAATTTTATAAATAATTTAATTGGAGAAAATTAGGGTGTTTTGCTAATTAAAATGGAATTTATGGAAAACCTTTTAAAAATCCTAATTTAGCCTAAAAAGGGATTTAAATATTATTTTATTTAAATATTATTATTTTTAAATATCCTAAATATTTAGATTAATTTAATTGGGCCTAACCTATTTTATTTCTCCTTTCCTTTTTCCCTTTTTCTTTTTCTTTCTTCCTTTTTCCTTTTCTTTTTCTTTCTTTTTCTTCTTCTTTTTTCTTTTCCTTCTTCTCCCCGAACTGGGCCAGCTGCGGCCTAGTCCTTCTCTTCTTTCTTTCCTTCGGTCCAGCCCGTGTGGCTGGCGCCTCCTTCCCCCTTCCAGCGCTGCGTTTTAACTACTATCCAACAAAAACGCGGCGTTTCATTTAAACGTTTCTGCTGCGTCCTTTACTGTCCCTCTCTACGCCGCGTTTGTCTTATTTTCGCACTCAAACTCGGCGTTTCATTTAAACGCCTTCGAACCCGCACCCGACCGCCCGGTTCTTCCCTTTTCTTTTCCTTCCTCGGCCGACCGGCCCACCCTCTTTCTTCTTCCTTCTTCCTCCGTCCTTCCCCCATCGCTGTGATGAAACCTTCGACCCCATCAATGGCGTCTTCGGCTGCAGCGGCTTTAATCAGCCGTTACTTGTCTCTTTGAATTCCCCTTAACCCGAGGATTCAATTGGAGTAATTTTCGAGCGTTAACTCTCGCCCGTTTCTCCTCCCCAACCTCTCGAAACCCCGAAGCCAACCAAACGTCGACCGACCGTTTACCGCCACCGGCCACCCAAATTATTGCAATTAAAACTTCCATGTCGATCTCCAGCTCCTCATTATCCATTCCAACATCTATATATAGCCTAGTTGTAGGAGTTTTGAAGATTTTTCTTCCCCGAATCCCTCGGTGAGAGCTGCCATCGTCGAGACTTTAGACGCCGTTTCCTCCACCGATAGCCAACCTAAGCGCCACCTCCGCATGCCAAATTCTTTCCTGCAACGTCCTCTAGCTAACTAAACTATTTTCATCTCTCGATTCTTCTTGTACGAGCCTAAATAATCATGCAAAGTTAGATGCTCGTTTCGCCGGAATTTTAACCCCGAAACCTTAAACCGCCTTCCACCGCCGTGCGCCGCCACCTTTGGCTGCACCACCACCATCATTTTGTCCCTCTCCTCCTGGGCAACAATAAACACCTCTTATATCACCTCAATTCTCCCTATCTTTTTCCCAACATCCATCTTTGTCTATGTTATTCTATTTTTTCGGCCACCGCCGCCGTGAACCACCGCCGGTGCCACCTATCCCCACCAGCTTAAGGTTGAACCCTAGACCCTCTCAACCATTTTCCATATTATTATAAGCCTTGATTTAATTTATTTCAATTATTTGCATATAATTACCAATATTATTATTCTTAATATGTTTTATTATTATTTGATGAGAAATTTTATTCTGAATTGTACTTGCAGGGTGGAGAGTGGTAATAAAATAATTTTATTGTTAGTTTCGAATTTTAAGTTATTAATTAAATTATTATGGGATTATTATCGTTCTTCTTCTTCTTCTTATTATTATTAATATTATAATTATTAGAATAATTATTATTATCATTTTATTAATTATTCTGGAAAATCTTAGGCCCTAATTTTGTATTAACATTTGCACTTATTTATTTTAGTATTATTATTTCTACTGTTATTATAACCATTAATAATAATATTATTATTATCTTTATTATTTTAATGTTATTATATATGTTAGTAATTTTATTATTAATATTAAATAAGTGGTAAGTCATTAGTTATAAGTAGGGTCGAAACCCCACTTTAAATTTTAAAGCTTATTATTATTATTATTATTATTATTATTATTCTCATTGATATTAGTTTTATTATCTTTGATATTATTATATTAGTATCATTATTATCATTAGGGTAAAATATTTAACCCTATATTATCAAGGTTTATAATATCTCTATTATTTTTATGTCTTTAGCAAAGTTAGAATTTTGTTAAAGTTATTTTATTAATATGTTATTATTTGGTCAAAGCCCTAAGGAGGCGTAGGAACGTGCTCCAAGACCGGTGTCGTTTCAGGTAAGGGGTGCTAAGGCCTTTTATGTGCTAATGTGCATTGTGTGCCTTGTATGCTATGCATTATATGTTTATGATTATTAATTATGCCGTATATGATATGACGTGGAGTTGAAGTATGTTTTCGTATGACATGTGTATTATTTGTGTATGAACCTGTAAGACATGCATGAGAGGATGTTGATATGATTTTATGTGGGAAGAAGGATGAAAAAGGAGGATGGGGAAAGAAGTTGACTAAGGGAAGTGAGTTGACCTAATTTTATGAATTTATAAGGAATAATCTAATGCATGGTTTTGTTTGGAAGAATGTAATTTATGACATTATATGGGAGAACCTAATTTATGATTTGATTGGGAGAATCTAATTTATGATTTGTTAGGGGGAATCCAATTAATCCAAATTATGGTTTTGCTTGGGAGATTCTAATTTATGATTTTATGTGGGAGAATCTAACTTATAGTCTTGTATGGGAGAATATAATTTGTGGTTATGAAAGGGGAGAATCTAATCAATTATATTATGTGGAAAAATCTTTGGGTTTTATATGATTTGAATCTTTGTGTTGGTATGGATTGAATTTAGGGTTTTGTGTGAATGAATCTTTGGGTTGTATATGGTTTGAACTTAGGGTTTGGTAAGGATGGATACTTAGTTTGGTATGGATGAATCTTTGGGTTTTATATGGTTTGAATCTAGGGTTTGGTATGAATGAATCTTTGGGTTATGTGGAATGAATTTAGGGTTTTGTATGATGAGATTTTGGGTTTTGCATAATGGTTAATGGTTGTATGGTGATATTAGGGTTTGCATGGAAGTTAATAATTGCATGGGATGTGTAAAGTTCTTATGAGAGTAAAGTTTACATATGGAACGCTGATTTGGGATTTGAGGAAAGTAATGTAAGTGTTGTTTGGGTGATTGAACATTTGAAGGGAAAATAGTGCGTGGAGCATTATATGGGTACGTAGGAAACCGAGCTAGGGTTCGTGTGGATAATTAGGGTTTGGTGCAACTGCTTAGGGTTTTTGCGGTATCAGGTGTTTTTTGGTGATTAAAGTGGAGTCATGAGGATGGAATTTATGAGTTACAATGTGTGAAGTGTTAAAGGAGTGATTCATGCATGTCTAGGGTGAAAGTCGTTGAATAAGATACTTAAGACACTAATTATGTAAAGTGGAAGATCGTTGAGACCGGAGCCAACCGATCCACCGGTTAGGAATAGTGGTTAGGACGCGTAGTCCTATGTGTATCCGATCCACCGGCTATAATAGTGGTTAGGGTATGATACCTAGGGCTGTAAATGAGCTGAGCCAGTTCGGTATTCGGCTCGGCTCGGCTCGTTCGTTTAATTAAACGAGCCTCAAAATGAGGCTCGGGCTCGGCTCGTTTATTAAACGAGCCGAGCTCAAACAGGAAAAAGCTCGGCTCGGTTCATTTTTTGGCTTTGGCTCGTGAGCTCGGCTCGGTTCGGCTCGTTAAAAGCTCGGTTTGGCTCGTTCGTTTAGTTAAACGAGCCGAGCCCAAACAGCATTTTAGGCTCGTTTAGTTAAATGAGCCGAACCCAAACCTAGGGGTATTCGGCTCGGCTCGGCTCATTTACAGCCCTAATGATACCCTATGCGCCTCCGATCCACCGGCTATAATAGTGGGGGCTTCCGTTTTCGCATGGATTTGATAAAAAGACATGATGTGTATCGAATTCCGATAAAAGATTAATTAAGTAATTAATCTGGACTATGATTGGGCCTTTATGTATGTACCCAAATGATTGGTTGATATTATGACATGATGATGGTCTTTATGTCCTTTTATTATTATGCATGATTTTATGTGCTTATGTGTTGGCCTTAGTGCTCGGTTACCTTACTCAGTACGTAGCGTACTGATCACCCTTTTTATGGGTGCTGCTCATTCCCACGAGTAGTATGCCCTTCTGATTTGTGCAGGTGGGCGAGATATCAGTTGGGGTTGAGTGTTGAGCGTGTTTGGCTCAAGTTCGAGAGTGTCGTGGTCGTATTTCAGCCTTTATGTAATTTTATTTCCTACTATTATTTCTTTGTATTGGATTATTTATCCTATTTGATTTTGCACTCTGATTTCTATTTTATTACGTTTATAAACGTTTATGTGTACTCTGATTTTAAGGTATGATCTTTCGAGTTCTTTTATGAACTGTTGATTAGAATTTAATGTGAATCTTTTCCTTAGCCATAGCACTTGGTACTGGAACGGTCAGAGAGAACCGGTCTGGTACTAAGTGTGGCGGTAACATTTCCAGAATTCACAAGTTTTAAGGGATTCTATTTTTATTTGCTTTCGCTTTAAGAAAAAAAAATTAGTGAATTTTGGGGTGTTACAACTTATCATATTTTAACCTAAATAACACTTAGAAAACCCAAAGTTCTAGAATTTACCCTAAATGACCAAAATACCCTTTCTTTGTAACACACCTCAAATATTATAGAAATCATAACCGAACCTATGCTCAATAAAACCCTGACATTATACTTAGAGTAAATCTTAATAAATGCAATGATATACTTAGAGTACACAAAAACCCACTGAATTGACCATTATACCCTTGTGAGCAAATTATACCCTAAATTCACAAAAATAAGCTTCCTCCAAATTTCACCAAAATTATACATAAACCCCCACATATTATTAGACACCTCATTATATAACTAAATTAAATTTAATCCCTCAAATGCTCCACTAACACCAAGAAGGCAACACACCCAAAGGCCAAAAATGTCCAAAAATTCTTTTTGCCACATGCATTCTCAAATAACATTTAAGCAACCTCGTATGAGTCAAATGATTAGGCAAAAACTAGTTCACCATTTATAAATTTTCTTTAAATAGTAACTACATAACTAAATCATTCAATTTTATTTATCGAGTGGGTAAAACCCAACTAGAAGGGTCACTTGGAAAATAAGCCAAAAGACATCTAGTAACAAATAAAACCAACAATATGAGATCCACTTCCTAAGCAATGCTAATGGTCCTAGAACCAAAGGGCAAAATCTAGCTCCGGTTATCCAGTTCTTAAGTATGCACACCCCCTTAGAGATACGAAGATCCTAATAGAGTAGATATGGAGCCTTATTAGCTCTTGACCAGATAAATGAGCTAAGTGACTACACGACACTACAATCCAAAACTATTATCGATCCCCAACTCTTAAAGGCCAACCTTAGAGGACCATAAACTCAACTCAAATATTCAAATTTAAGTTTTAGTGTCTTATTCAAGGTGTCCATATAATGTAAAAAAAAATCACAAAACCATATATACACATTTTTACAATCACCTTTTCAAAATTTGGTACCATCCATATTTGGCACTTTTTAAGAATGGTAACTTTCATAAATAATGTTATCCATAATTAATACTTCCATAAATATTAATTTGATTAGATAAGGATTCCACAATACCACTTTCCAATTTAAATAGTTTTCATAAAGGGTTGACCAATTGGGTCATAATCTAACCAATCGTCACTATAATTTGATACCAATTAGGAAACCAAAGATCATAAAATATATGATAATATCATAAGACAACATGTACCAAAAATTATATATGGTCACTAACAATACATAAAAGCATATAAGCACTATACATACATCTTAGAATAAATTAGCAACGAAAATTTAAAACTTGTATAAATAAACTTATATTGATAAAAAAATCATACTTTTAAATAAAATATAGAGTCAGGTTAATAAAACATAATGATTTGTAAAATAAGGATTACAACATACATAAAAATTAAGCACCTAATATCATATATTACAATATAGTATCACATATATAAAAATAACATTGGCAATTTATCTATTGGTAGTTAGAAAAGTAAGAGGGTTACAAAAATAATAATCCAAACAATACCAACTTATTAGTTGAATGATCTTAAATTAAAATTAATTTTCTATTAATATTAGTTAAATTAATATACCAATCAGATATACTAATTAGTATTTAATATATACAATTAACCAATTGCGTAAATTTTATCAAATAACATAATATAAAATGATAAAGTTGTAAAATAAGGATTGCAACATACATAAAAATTAAGCACCTTAGATCATATATTACAATATAGTATCACATATATAAAAATAACATTGGAAATTTACCTATAAGTAGTTAAAAAAGTAAGAGGGTTACCATACTAATAATCCATACAATACCAACTTATTAGTTGAATGATCCTAAAGTAAATTTAATTTGCTATTAATATTATTTAAATTAATGTACCAATCAAATATAATATTAGTACTTAATATATACAATTAACTAACTGTTTAAATTTTATCAACTTACATAATATCAAATGATAAAGTTGTCGGGGGCATTTGAGCTCCCTCTTATATGGTAGATCCAACTTTTAACTAAGGTTATTTTTATCATTTTTACTACTGAATAAACTTTTAGAAGATAAAAATCAGCTGCAAAGTTTTTGTTGGAATGTGAGTAAATGAGAGACTCTGTGTGTGTGTGTGAGAGAGAGAGAGAGAGAGAGAGAGAGAGGCATAAATTTTTTTTGTCATTATTATCTTGAGCATAGGTTTGATCAACTCAAATATCTGAACTTATTTACCGTTGGATCTTGATGATTTTTCCACACAAAATTTCCAAGACATCAATATTGATCATGAACGGTGAAGATCTTACTTTGAGCTCTTCATACTAGGTTTTCATTAGCATTTCAGTGGACATTTTTGTTCAGGTAAGTTTCAACTTAGTTTTGGTTTTGTCTTTGATTGAATGATACATTGTGCATTATTTTGACTGAAAATTGGTGAGGTTTTCGTTAACATATTTTTATTAATTAATTTAAAAGGGATTCTTATTTTGTGGCCTTTAGATCAATTTTTTGATGTGTTTACATTAGCTCCGTTTTATGATTGCAAACTCTTCTCTTTGGGTGTTGTAATTATTGCCTAATTGTTTTATTTTGGGTTGATAAGTGTAATATCTAGTTAGCACTTGATTGCTAGACTTTATATTTCATATTTATTATAGTGAAAGTTTTCTAAGTGGACCGAAGTGGCCAGTGGTTGTTATCCTTTCACATTGGAAATTTTTTTCCATGTAAATCATATGTTATTGATTTATTATTTTTTTTGTTTTGTGTCTGGTGTTGTCAATCCATTCTCTCTTTGCCCTATCAAAAGTATATGCTCGAAACCTAACTATACACAAACATAGGTATGGGTTATCTATCAAGATATTACTGGAAAAAATATTACTAGACAAACAACTAAAATAAATGATTGATGACCTTAATAGAAAGTAGTTAAATTAGTTTGCCAAATTATAGGTCTTAGTATTTATTATTTCTTCACTTACTATTAATGTTGTTGTTGTTGTTGTTGTTATTATCGCAAGGAAAACCTTAACCTGGTTGCAAGTCCCCATACCTTCCTTACTTCTTCTGTTTCAATGTCCTTGTCTTGATGTATAAACTAATGGTAAATTGATAATGCCACTACTTGACCAACCATTTTTCTATCTTGATGAGGATTAATAATTTAGTGCAGAATAAAGTGTAATCCTTATCAAAGAAAAAGATTCAAGGACAAGGTCTATATTTGGGTCTACCACCTAATCTAATTGGAGTTATGTCCCTCCTCCCTCGATTGTTATATATATATATATATAATTTAAAACCTTTTAATCTCTCTTTTATTTTATTTTATTTTAAAAACTAAGGGGCCAATTCATTATATCATTAGTGGACTTTATCATACCAAAATTGAAAACAAAATGGAAGGGAGATGAATGGTTTATACATGCAACAAATTCAAAAAGATGAAATAATAGACGATGGTAGTCTGTAGTAAGCATAATTAGACATAGGAAAATGTTCCATGCATCTGCTCATGAGTAGATGAAATGAGAAAAAGAAAGTGGGAAAATGACTACTTAGGAAATAGAACTTACTTGAGTCTACCTAAGTAAGTAATTTTCTAAGAAAATGCATAGGAAATAAGGTCTAAAGAAAGTATGACTTACTTTTGAATTTTATTTTCCGCTAACCAAACTAACTAACTTTAATCAATTTATAAAGTAGCTAGTTTCCAATTTTGAGGTTCAACATAGAGACCTTTAATTGTTGGATGAATAGATGATAATGGGATAGGGAGGGGATAAGAACCCCATCCCTATCTCCGTGTCCAAATTCAAAATGAATCTCTAAACTTGCCCCAATCCTCAATTTCTCTTAATGAGGAATTCCTGCCCTGATTTCAATGGAAAGTTGAACTCCATACCTACTTCGATTCCTATCTAAAATATCTATCCCTAAAAATTATCTTCAAAACCCATCATTTTACCCCCTTAACTATTCCTTAAATTATTTGCTATTTTTATATAAGTTACATTATATTTTTTACTATAAGTTTTGTTGGCATTATTGTTGTAATATAAAACTTAGGGCGTAATTAATCAACTTATACTCGTGTCAATCTTTTAAAGACAATCCTCTACATTCTAAGCAACTAAAGCCCTTATCCAAAATAGATAACATAAGGATATTCTTCTTTTATTGGGATATAATTAAATTTTTAGTAAGTTAACCAACCGTAGAATGTTAGAACCGGGAACATAAATGAGAAGGGGCAAGTTATTAGTTGCTAGTTAATATTATTGTGTCTGGCTATTAATAAGCTAAATCAGCTTGCAAATTGATTCGATTTGGTTCAACAAATGATCGACTTGACTTGACTTGCTTATTTACTCAAATAAATTAAACCCAAATATTATTTTTGGGATAGTTAAACTCAAGCCACCACACGTTCAGCTCTTTATTTCACGAGCCAACTTGTTCATAGGCTCATTTAAATAAATTAATGATCATTTAAAAGTTCATTTGAGACTAAATTATATGTTTGTTAGAGACTCATTTATAAATATGGTATCATATATAGTATTTATTCATTCTTCTACAATAACTAATTTCAAACTATGTATTATGTTATACATACACTAGTTGATTATGAAGGAGATAAGAATATGATATATCTTATTAAAATTTTATGTTGAATAAAAAACATTTGGATATATAAATTAAGTCAATATATAAGCTTCTAATAGAATAAATTAAAAAAAAAATATTTCTATTATTAGATTTAATTTGTGAGTAGATTCAATTCGACTTGACTCAAATCATTTCTAAACGAGATTAGCTCAATTACTAATATTTAGAACTCATTTAATAAGTAAATCAAACTCAAATACCAAAAGTTTGACTAGTTCACAACCATAGGGGCGGAAATGATGAGGCCAAACCCGTTTTCACTCCTTCCCCAGAAATCCCCAAACCTAAATTCAATTTCCGAAATCAACCCCCTCCAAACCTAATCCGAATAGAAAGTCCCCGATAGGATTTCGAACGGCGAAAGAGAATTCTCATCCCCGGATGAATCAGCTAAACATGTCACATCCATACTTCCCCGAATAAAAAGTCGGATGCCAACGTACAAAGCAGAATAGCATAGATGGTGAGATGACCCTGCTCCTCTTACATGAGGCCAAAGGTGGTGCTTGCCGAGGACGCTAATCAGGAACTCTCTAAACAATTAATTGCTTGTCTAACTGAAACAAGATCAGATACGTAGGTATCTAAGGACTCTTAAATTGTTAAATTTCCGTCCATATATCATCGCTGGATATGGAGCTGGGCGCACAACGATACTTATAACATTGAGTACTCAACCCTGTAAACACTAGGATTTTAGATATCAGAGTTTTCCAGACAGCTCAACCAACGTATTACCTTCAGAAAAGAAAAGGAAAAAAAAAACAGCTTTGACTGTTAGATGTCAAAGCAAGTAGCTAGCATGGACAATTTATCTCCGAAACATTAATCAGACTAACTCCATCGGCACAGTCAATGTTATCTCAAATAACCTTCCGATACCCAGCAATGGTAACACCAACATCTTTAAGATAAAGCAAGCCAAAGCAAGAATACGTGGAAGAAGAACAAAAGTACGCCAGCTAAATCCAAACTGTGGAAGCAACATACCAATATACTACAAGAAAGCACAACAATCTGCAACCACCAATTGATTAAAGAAAAATTTATAATCTTATTCCTGTAAGACTGATCTAAAATGATCAAGCCCTGCATAATAGCGTAATCAGTGAAATCACTTTCGGGTGCCTAACAATAACCAAGTTTCCACCTCTTACATAATTTATCAATAAACAAAAACTAACAGAACTACTGAGAAACCAATAATAATTACCTAAAAGGCCAGCAAATATATATGTATATATATTTCCTTCTTTCAATCTCATTGTCACCATTTTCTTTTTGTCCCATTGCTGATGCAGAAACCTCAATTGCTGAAACAAATTCAGTTGTCTGAACCCGTTCCAAAAAGCTTCATCCTTGACAATGGAGTCCTCAAATACCCATCAACCTCAAACTTCTTAGGTGAAAGCTTTCTATACTTGGCAAACTCTTCTCTGGCTTCATCATTCTGATCCAACAAGCTATATATCATCCCCTTACAGAAATAAGGTCTAAAATCATTAGGATCCTCTCTCACCAGCTCCTCATAACTGCTCAATGCTTCATCAACATTTTTATGCAAGAACTGAATTTGAGCAATAATCAGCTTCACATCCCTTGCTTCCTTCTCCTTGTTCTCGTCCTCAGCGATCCTCAATGCGAGTTCCAGCCTCGGGATCACTCTGTCTCGCTCGCCGCATCTGTCCATTAGCAATGCATTCTCAAATAAGGCTTCGAATGAGAGAGGATTTGACGATAAGATTTCATCGAAAACATCTCGGGCTTCTTGGGTTCTTTTCATCTCGCTTAATAACCTTGCCATTAGAAATTGCCATTCTGTGTTCGATGGTTGTGCTGAAACCAGCTTTTTTAGTATTTGTAAGGCTTCTTCGTCTTCACCATTGTCCAGCTTCTTCTGTAGGAGTGATTTAAGGTTGCTGACAAGCTCTGAATTCGATTCAAGTAAATGGGATAATGGAGAATATTCGGCCTTCTCGGATGATTTTCGACTGTCGACTTCCGAGTTTTCGTCAATATTATCCGTCGAATCTGCAATTTCGTCAACTTCCACGGCAGTATCCGTTTCTGCTGCTACTGCTGAGGACGACGGTGTATCCGCCCGTGCCGGCAGTGCGTTGAATTTAGCAATCATTAGAGATGCAGCGGCTGTGAAAATCAAAGTTCCTGCCATAGTTTTGAGAGTTTGCGCAATCGAACTTATGTCGTTGGGAGCATTCAGTTCGGGATTACGATCGGACGATGAAGTAGCGGATATGCTAATCCTAGATGGACGACTATAGAACTTATCGGAGGCAAAGCGATGGGAAATAAAAGGTCTTAATGCAAGGCGATAGATGAAAGGCCCTGGTGATGGTGCGCGGCGCAGATTGAAGTTGCAAAAGGAACCGCTCCAGGTTGAGGCTGCAACGGAGTCCATTGGGGTGGCTGACGGAAGGAGATAGGGTTTTTGACAAGTTGGCAGGAGAGGGAGAGTTAATCTGCTCCGAAAACTTGGAAGTTGGAAGTAGAGAAAGGATATGGAGGGTTTTGTGCAGAGGAAGAGAGGTTCAGGGGTTTGGTGGAGTGGAGGCCTGGAGGGTTAGTTGGCGTGGTAGAGTTGGTGAAACATTTAATCATACCATTTCTAAAAAATAAATAACATGTCTTATATTCTTGATTAAATTTTAAATACATGTATATCCGAACCAAGATGTTCGAGTGGTAAGTAGTATGCACGGGAATGAAGTAAAACGAAAAATTAGAAAATGGAAATTGAGAATAATGACAAAAATACTATATATATATATATATAAAGTTCATATAACCAAAATAAAATAGTTATGAAAAGATATTTAAAATTTTCATAATTAAAATATAAGTCTCATGCTCCTATCATATTAATAATAATTATAAACTCAAACAAACTAGATATAATATTCATTTTCTATAGTTAATGATATCTACTTTATTATCATTAAACCTTATTTTGACAAAAATCGTTGCTTCTACCTCAGGTTTATCAACATAATTAAACAATATCAAACAATCCAATACATTTAAAATAACTAAAGTCGTCACCTACCAAAAAAAAAACAAAAGGATATTGGTTTTGTGATTTGATAGTCGTTGCACCGGACAATGTAATACGAGAGTAGTAAACAATGATAAATATTACTATAGATGTTCCACATTATTAATTTTTATTATTTGTATTATAGAAGTCTTCGACATAATTATGAATCAATCTATTCCTTTTTATAGAATGAATACAATCATATGTAATCCAATTCCGTTTATTACATAAATTAGAAGATACTTGATCAAACAATTTGAGGATAATATCTTGAAGTAATGATACACTTGAGCCACAAATTCTCCGCCAAGTCTTTGGATAAAAAACATCTTTGTCATAAAGAGAATCAAATTCTTCAAATGGATCATTTTTAAGTGCAAAATTCCTAAACCTTAAATTAACTTTTGAGTAATCTTCATGGTTAGGAAAAAGTCTTCTAAAACACTTATTTCTTTTAATGTAAATCTTTTTATCTTTAAGAGGAGCAACTCTAGCGACTTAGCATCTAACTAGGCATCACTATAATACCTTCATTCAAATAACGAAATTAACAAAATTATTGTAACACCTCTATTTTTAACAATTATTATTTTTTATTTAAAATAGTTAACTATGGAAGCTAAAACATTAAAAATATAGGGTGTTACTACTAACCTTTGTATAAGTTATGTTTTTTTTTATAACAAGTGTAACACCCCCCAATTTTGGAGCCTAAAAATTTCGTTTCAAAGAGTTAATAGCAGAAGCCAATACACAAAACGTAGGGGTGTCACACTGCATCCAACATATAAGAGGCACTCTCTATGCCCAGTCTATGTCGGGTGTAAGGCAAAAGTAACCTTATACCTAGGAATCAGGTGTGGAAATCATGTGATTTCACCGCGACATCGGATACAAAATAGAGAGAATAGAATAAATAGTAAAAACAGAGGACTAACAGTCAAAAGAGAGATAGAAATATCCGGATAACCATACCCTTTACCAATTCATTTAGCACTCACTCAAGACAGCACATCAAGCTAATAATCATCAATCACTTGCAAAACTAGGCAGATATGCTCGTAGGAATGAGCAACACCCATGAAAAGGATGACCAGTACGCTACGCACTGAGTATGATAACAATACGATCAAAATGGAGAAACATATAATTACATGCATTCACAACAGGAAGTAGAATACATGCAAGATAGGAAAATTGATATAAGGTAATTACTGGTTCGGATTCGTATTATTAAAATATAACATAATATATTATTTTATTTACATTGAGTTCAAGGACCCTATTATTCTCTATTGGTGGAATGGTTATCAATACAACCCTGAGACAAAATGCTCTCGACCACTATTTTTGTCCTGTGCAACGGATAGGTACTATCAGTCTTGACTCAAGTAGTCCTACTCTTTAAGTTTTTAGTATCTTATCAATGATTATGATCGTTCTCGGAATTTATTTTAGATTGAGTTCAAGGACCCTACTATTCTCAATCAGTGGAACGATCATTCCACCCCAGGGCAAAACGCTCATGGCCACTATTTTTACCGATGGAACGGTAATAATATACAACCTTAGGCAAAATGCTCCGGCTACTATTCTTACTAGTGGAACGATAATAATATACATCCTCGGGGCAAAACGTGCCTGACTAATATTCTTGTTTGGTGGATCGGACATATACAACCGGTCATGACTCATGTAATCTTTCACTTATTAATATCTTGTTCATGATTGGTTTGATGAGTAAAAAAAAATAATTAAGTCAAGCAAGACATCAACATATAGTTAACAAGACCATTCTCAAAGGTTAAGATACTTAATTTTCCCCTAGAAACCCTAAATTCACAATTTAAGCATAAATTCTCCCATATTGATCATTTACCCACCATATTTAGCATATCTTTCTCAAATATTATTTTTATTAAGATACCCGTCACTCAAGGTCTAACTCCCATGTCTCATACATACCATAATAGCCCTATCTCAAAAGTTACTATTCACAAGGCTCCTAAAATCCTAACTTCATAGATACGTCATAACTCTTTCCATAAGGCTCATATAATTGCTAAATTAAATATACATCCCCAAAATACCGACATTAACAACATATCCAAAATTCGTGGCCTAACTATAACATTCTATACATGTGATAATAACATTACAGTTTTAAAATTAATATTCCCAAATTAGGCTATTTTCTCATTTTGAAGAACTTATAAAATTCATAATCACTCCCAAACACTTCCAATGGTATCATTAGCATATTATAATCCATCTAACATGTTAAAATACCAAAATTACCATATCAACTCATATTGACCAAAATGCCCTTAATGATAGTTGATAACCCTTATTTTACGAAAAGCTTATATTTTCACTATCATTATTTCCAAATCCTCCATTTATTAACGTACACCTTTAATATAATTATTTCACACTTATCATACTTTAATGGTTCGTACTACTCTCTCACAATTTATACTCATCCAAAAACATATGACTTAGCATAATATCATTGTATCATCATATCTTTCGTTATTCTTACTTCCTTCCTATCATATACTTCATATTAATATATCATATCATCAACAAAATGCATTTTAATAATATAATAACAATAACATAATAACATACATAATCATACAAGCATTTAACACAAAACCCTAAACATCGACTAATATCCTTACAAATAAAGGATTTGGTCTCTAAGCATGCTTATCCTAATCTGCTTCTTCTGAAACTTTTGGAATTTCACCTAATAACAATTAAAAAACATAATTATAATTAAAGAAGGGTTAAGGAAATCGAAAGGAAAATAATGGGGAAAAACCAAACCGGGGTTCAAAGGAGGTCTTAGCTAAAAATTGTGTAACAAGGGAGATCGATTGGGATTGCTAAGAAAGGGAGGCTAGCAATGGCATAACCTTCCATTGCTAGAGGTGGTGCAACAACAAGGAAGGCCGAAAGGAGGGGGTGGGACCGGTGGAGTTGGCCAAAAGGAGGGGTGAGCAACGGTGGAAATTGACGAAGGATAAGGAGGTGTTTTGGTGGAGTTTGCAGAAGCTTGGGGGATCAGATGGTTTTGCTACAGCTACGGGGTAGGAATGGTGGATATTCCTACAACTAAGGGGAGATGCAGCAAAGGCTGCTGGTGCTTGGGGTTGAGGTGTGAAAAATGCTGTCAATGGAGGTGTGTATGGTTTGGTTGGGCTCACCGGTGGGGGTGATTTTTAGGGCTGTTTGTGACAGCAAGGAGGGGACAGAAGAAGGGAGGGAGGCTATGTTGGTGGTGCTAATTATGCAGAAACAAAAGGGAGAGAAGGAGGCGTTGGAGTGCATTTATTACTAGGTATATATGCACACGCACACACATAGAGGAGGGGAAGGAAAGAGGTAGTGATCGGGCACAATTTCAACCTCAACCCTAGAACTAGGGAGAGGGGAGGTGATGGGGTAGATGGGTAGGCTTTGGTAGGGTGGAGACATGCACGTAAAGGGGAAGGAGAAGTGAAGAAAGGTGGGGTGATTGGCAGGGAAAAAAGGATAATGAGAGGGAAAGAAAAAGGAAAAAGTGTGAGTTTAGGTTTAGGTTAAATAATTTAGGTTACGGTATTAAGACAAATTTAATTAAATAATTATCCAAGATTAGATTTAAGTTAGGAAAAAAATATTAATAACCCAAAATAAAAATTGGGATTAGGCTAAGATTTAGGATTAGGGAGTAAAGGTAAGATAGAAAAATAAATTTCAAGGTTAGAATTTGGTTACGATATTAATTACTCGGGATTAGGTTTAGCTAAAATTTGGGGTATTACACCAAGTGTTAAAGATAAAATGTTATTATGCTTAAATTAGGAGAGAAAATAATGAGAAACAAATGAGAAATAATATTTCAAATTAACATAATTCCGATAATATAAGATCGAATAACAGTTACAAAAAAAAATGAAAAGAAATATAGAGGAAAATGAGAGTTCAGGGATATTTAGATTAAAAGATGTCAAATCTGATGCTGGATAATCCTAAATCTCAAACTCCAAAAATATCAAATGACATGCCAAACTCACAAGCAATCTTGCAAAATCATAATTGTGCATTGAATAGGTAGGGGACCATGAAACGGAACTCATCATCAGTATAATGGTATTAAGTATATAACTATATTAAACTAAGCATGTAAAGGTCGCATGGAGCACATAGAATATATCATCGGAGAATATGGTATAAAAAAATTGAATCAAGAAAGCAATAGTCAAATACAATAAACATGTCTGATAAGCAATTTCCACCAAGGTCACATATTTAATATATCCTTTCACTTAAACTAATATGAAGCTTAATAAACCAAAACATGTCAAGGCAGTCCCATGAAGGAAAGACATCAAATCATTCATAATAATTTCCATAAAAATTGCAACATATCTTAAAATTTCAACATCCATACCAATAAATTCCAAAAGGCTACAGGTAGGGCACAAAGACAATTACTGACCACAGGTAGGACACAAAGATAACTACTAACCATTGGTAGGGTATTAAGTCAACTACTAACTACCAATCCAAAATCATTCCAAACCAACTAATAATTACTTCCGTTTTTATTTACTCAATGAGAGATAATATTAACTCAAAGACACTAAGGTACTCTGATTATATAGACACACAAGGTAATATAGTATCCTATCGACTATCAATCTAGGGATGCTAAGGTACCTTGGTCATACCAATATCCAAAGGAACCGTAATGTCCTATTGACAAGGACACCTAATTCATAAGTATGTATATCTTATGAAAAGTTCAAAGAGCTACGTATAATAAGATGTAGGGATTGACTGATGCACTAAAATACACCAACAAAATTTAAACCAAACTATGGGTTAAACCATACCTTTAGGGTAGCTATACCTAAATAGTCACCACTCAATCTCAAGGTCTTTCACCTTAAATATTAATATTTTAATAAGGTTATCACAAAATTACATAATACATAACAACTCTAATTTCTATAGTTAACCCCTTTTACTTATTTCCAATTATTTAATTTAACCCTAAGGTCAACAGTCAAACCAACATTAAATTTAATACTAAGGCTGAATTAACAATCTACTAAGGCATTCTTAGGTCCAATTATTCACTTTTAGATGCATTAGGTCATAAATGACCAAAATGCCCTAGGAACATAATACCACTATATTATCCATTTAAAATGTTAATTCTTTTAATCAAAAATTTATCATGGAAATGCTAAAATATGATAATTGAAGCATTTCATAATGTAGGTACATTACGAGAAATGAAAAATGACCATTTTGCCCTTACATATAATTAAGCATGTAAAAGTCTAACATGCATATCTAATTCATCATAAATCAAACATATTTCATACTTAATATTATATACCACATATTAGGCATGCATATTGGGATAAAATAAGATGGGAAACTTAAAAGAAAAATTTACCCTAGGGCATACAAATAATAATAATCATGTAGAAACGATCCTATATATGCTTAACCTATCATGTTATACAAATACCTCATGCATAATGAACCCATAACATTAATCCTATTCTAGTATGTTTTTATACATGTAATATTATTAAAAAAAATTTAACATGCTTAATTATACTTAATTTCATGAAAGAATTATTGGAAAAATAAATACAACATAACAAGACATGCTTATGATAATAATTACAACATACCACATCGGAATCCAAATATGTTGTCATGTAAATTTTACATTTTAGTAAAGAATATGGGTTACCTTAACTCCAAGGAAAATATAGCTAGGACAAGAAAAAATACCCAACCCTAGCCTACTCTAATACCCTCCATCTTCATGTAAAAAAAACAACAAAACACATTAGAAGTTAAATAAAACAACAATAACTATTAACCAAAACTATAACCAAACAAAGGAGACAAACTAAGGGAGATGTGAATTAAGTTCATGCTACAGGGAAAAGTAAACATGAGCCCTTCACTCTGCAAGGGGAACTAATGTGAATAAGTCTCACTTCCAAGACTATGGGACGTTAGGGTCTCACATTACATGGGTGGAATTTGTGTAAGATGCTTGTGTTGATGATGTGATTTAATGTGAGGAGCTCACATTGATGGTGGGTGGTACAAGAAGATCACGTTGAAGGGGTTGTGCTCTATGAATGGTGGATAATGTAAAGGATGAGTTTCATGATCTCTACATGCTAGGCATGTGCCATAATGTGAGGAAGGGTGCAAGGTGGTAATTTTCACAAAAGGGGAGGGTACATGGGTGATGATGGATGCTAAGCGGTATGGATGCTAGGCGAGGTTGAGTAAACTAGGGAGGAGGGAGTTAGTTGAGATAGGAAGAAGATGAGGTGATGGCAAGAAAAAATGAAGAAGAAGGTAGGGAGAATGATGTTGATTGGTGTAAGAAGAAAAAAAACCAAGTTGGGTGATTGACGACTTACATGGAGGACAATGGTGTAAGGTTGGGTATTTTGTGTTGCAAAATAAAATCCTAGAAAAAAAGGGAGTAGGATTGAGGTAGAAGGAATGAATGGA
This sequence comes from Tamarix chinensis, assembly GCA_030549775.1. Taxonomy (NCBI): domain Eukaryota; kingdom Viridiplantae; phylum Streptophyta; class Magnoliopsida; order Caryophyllales; family Tamaricaceae; genus Tamarix; species Tamarix chinensis. The sequence goes on along the minus strand of CM060171.1, from coordinate 81,513,103 downwards.
GGTTTTATGGTGGGGGTTTGTGAATAGAAAAATTACATAACCAAAGGGGGTTTGGGCTAGGTGATTAGCCAAGAGAAGAAAAAAAAAGAAAAAGAGGAAGGAGGGAGTCATAAGGGAAGCTTGGGTGCATGAGAGGAAGCGTGATGCATTTGGGTGGTTGCATAAAAAATGGAGGAGGCCTAGGGTGTTGGTGAAGTCACCGCATGGGAAAAGGGTTAGGAAAACTAGAAGTTGCAGCTAATACGAGGGTGTGAGTGTTGGGTTAGGATTTAGTTTGTTTAGGTTTAGTTTGGTTAGGTTGGGGTTTTCGGTTAATGAAATTGAACTGAAAAAGGTTACATGTGAAGGGTAAAGAAGAAGAGAAAATAAGGAAATATCCTTAGGATAAAACCTTTAAGAATAGATTAGGGATATAATTTACATTTTAAAAAGATAGCTAGGTCAAGGTTTGGGGTTAAGTTTTAAATAAAAGGATAAACAACCAAAAAAATGTTTATTACATTTTAGGGTGTTATAATTATAGATACTATTATTAATTGTTAAATTAAATAAATAAAAAAACACTTTAATAAATTATAAGAATATTGAATTAGAGAATATGGTTACTTTGGGTTCAATGAGAATGCCAAATAATGAAGAGGTGTACTACTTTTAGTCAAATGAGCTATTAGTATGATACACACTATTTGAAAGAAAGAAGAAATTTCTCTAGCCTCCTTATGTTCATGTTTATAAATGACATTTCTTATTTCATCAATCATTGTATCATACATTTCATAAATAAGGTGAAGGGTTGGTTTATCAACATCACACTCCCTAATAATATGGTGCATAGGTCATGTAAACTGAAGAATATAATTAACCTTTTTTCCACCATAAATCATTAAGTAGTTGTTTCTTCACAAACCTTGCTTTCCCAATATTATTAGATTTATAAGACAGTTAGCCTTGACTAATCACCATAGCTTATAGAATATATTTTGTAAGCTTCATTCCTTTCAATGTAACAACAACTTGAGCAAAACAAGTATCAACAATTACAATCAACTTTAGAGGAGAAAACTTATTGAAGATGGATAATATCATGGAATGCATCATTATATAATTTTTGATTTGAATAACATCCTCTTGAATCTCAGTTATCCAATGACACTCCTCATATGTCTCAACTTTAGCCTCCACATTTCTTGCAACACAAATATTTTTCAAAGCAAGGTTAATAATATGAACAACACATGCAGCCTAATAAGTATGAGGATAAAGCCATTTAATGGTCTCACTGACTGCTTTATAATTTGAGGCATTATTAATAGTAATTTATACATCATTATGATAATGCACCTCATTAATGAATTATTTCACCAATCTAGAAATAAAGTGCTTTTCTTTGATCTCACTTAAAGCATCAACGACCTTTAAAAACATAGGACCCAATCATATATTGTAATAAAATTTATCAATGGTCTTTGTTGTGTGTCACTCCAACCATAAGACATAATATTAACACCATTTTCTCTTTGTGTCTTCTTGATTGGTTCCAATAGTCTCTCTATGTTTGATTTTTATTCTTGAAGTAAAATTGTTCTCAAGCAATTATAGCTCGGTGGGCCATAACTAGGTAAACTATGGCTAGTAGCAAAAAAAAAAGAGTCGATAAAAAAAATATTTCTTACTAAAGTAATGAAATATGACCAGTGTAAAACATTCTAGCAATCAATGCATCTAATTAAGATCACATTTGATTTCTAAAAGTTTTCTCTATAGGAATCATCACACTCACTCATCTCTTCTTCAAAAAAGACATATTTGTTATCAAATTATAACCACTTAAATAATGTAAAGGCACATCCTTTGGTAGCATGACTTCAGCTTTTCAAAGCTTCTTTTTCTAAATTTACCACTTTAATATTATCCTCCACCCTCACTTTCTTACAAGTTACAATAATTTTACTAGGAATATTCAACAAATGAGATATCACCCTAGTATAGCTTACTTGCTTTGTTTGATTAAAAAAATTATAAGTCTGAAAAATAGTTCCTCTTTCACTAGTCTTTTATCCTCTAGTAACATAATTCCATAGAGTATTATCAACTACATCCATAGAATATACACTGGCAATAGTAGAATCCATATTATTATTACTACCACCATAAGCCATAACACAATCACAAAACATAAGAAATGATCATTGGTTATGATACAAATCACAACAACGACAACACAACAATACCACAACACACCAACACATCAAAATCTAATTTTTAACTTCTATAATAAATAATATGTTATTTAAACTAAATGAAAATGGAAAAAGTCTTACCGGCCTACCTTAAACCGATGACCTTCAAACTTCATCACTAAGCCTCGTTGACCTTCGGCATCAGATTGAAGCTTTAATGTCCAACAACACCAATAGATATTCATTGATAATGTTGTTTCAAACCTTTAGCACAAACAGAGGCATCATAACTAAGAAAATGTGGAAATTAGAAGGAATCGCCAACCTTTAACACAGACTGACTATTAGCAAAGGATGAAATTAGAGTTCCTGGCAAACTGATATGAGAGAGGAGGGAATGGGTAAAATTTGAATTTAAGGGAGGTATTTGTCTGGGATGAGAGGGAGAGGTGGTGTTTGTTATCTGGTGTTAGACTGGTAGGGTTGAGGCACTTAGATTTTTACAAATAAAATGCCCTAAAACAACATCATTTAGGAGTTATTTTTTTCTTTCAAATATTGGCATCCCATTTCATGTTTTTCCCCAAAATGTCCTAGGGATGTGAAACAACACCATTTGAGTGTCTCCATGCTTTACCGATATCAAATCACAAAATTTGTATCATAGGTTATCAAATTGAATTATGCCGGTTACAATAGGGTATTTCCCTTCCCATATATGGACAAAAATCTATTTTAAATGTGGGTATTCCAATGGGGTTGGACATCAATTTCCATTTATCAAATCAAATAATCAATTTTTGCATATCCATGAGTATAGATCATATATAGATTAGATAAGATAAATATATTTTTTTGTTTGAGTATATTGACATCCTAAACTTAGAAATTTCTACCATAAAATACTTTTAAAAATATGGATCAAAAGTTGAAAAATATCAATATCAATATACATATTCATATATTGATGCCTTATTTTTATCAAAAAAAAGCATGAAATATAAATCAGTGGAGAAATCAAACCCAAAATGATACTAATAATTTTTAAAAACGAACCACTTGATTAAATTATATTGTAATAACCATCAAAAGATTATATAATTACTACGATAATTATAGAACTGTTCTAACATTATAAGTATATTATTATGTTATATATTAATCACAGGATTAATTCTTATAATTATATATGAAATATACATCATCACACAAGTCTTATATTATTTTTTATTTTTTTGATCAAATATCTAACTTGTTTGACTTTTGTTAATGAGGTCAGTTATTAGATTTTTCAAATCTCCTAGTGGATCTATCCATTTGATATCGAATCTCATAAACAATAATGCCTTATGTAATTTTAAAAAACATATTTTCTATTCAATTTTTGCTACATCTACAACCAACTTTTTACAACTTTCTTACAACTATTTCACAAAGTGAGAACCTTAATGTAAATTTATCATATATATAACTGACTTTTATTAAGGAGTTTCAAAAACATTATAGAGGGAGTTATTTTTTTTATATTTATTTTTTGCTATTTTTTATTTAAAAAGAGATAGCAAAATTAGGACAAGGCTAATTTTTTTTGAGAATATTGTGTTTATTTTTCTTTAATTTTTAGTTTTAGTTTTTATATTTAAATTTATTTTTACTCATATTTCAAATTTTAATTTTTAATTGAATTTTTTAATTGTAAGAATTTTTATTTCACATTTTTTTCAAGAAATAAATATTTGAATGAAAAAATAAATAAAAGTGAAACAAAAAAGCAATAATATTAAATTCAACAACAACTAATTGACGAAAAAATTAAGAAAAGGGAAATGGGTAATAAAATGGAAGGAAGAGTAAATAATATATGTGAGGGTAAAATCATCATTTTGTAGGCTCAATTTTGAGTTTTATGACAAATCAATGGGTATTGTAGTCGTAATACTATCTGGTGTGTAAACTTCAAAATTCCTAGTTACATTATTCATTTATGTAAATTTAGGGTTATAATATATTTTTCTCGAGCTTAAAGCTATATCATGTATATTTTTTCTAATCATCATACTCGTTCGAATATTATCCCTCTCATTTAATAATATTCTCTTATCTCTATTAGTTTCTTTTCACTTGTTGTACCACCAACTCTCATCATATTTTACACAAAAAAAAAAATTCAATTGGTATAAGTAACCTAATAATGGCAGTAAAGGTTATGGCATGTGAACTTGGTAAACCACCTAAAATTTGATTTGATCAGATCTAAAGTAATAATGATGTTTGATAGACACATCTTATATATGTCTAAAGTAGTAATGGTGTTGGGTAATGTAAAACCCCAAAATTTAGGATTGAATTTTTTTTTGGTTTAAGTATAAGCATAAAACAAATTAATTAGGTGTTACTTTGTCATACTCAACCCAAGTCTGACTTATCATACCATCCTTACGTTGAATACAAGGCAAATCAATTAAACAACCAAACATAATAAAACAGATACATATATAGGTTTTATAAACTTAAACAAATGTTTTGGAGGATTACTGTAATACCCCGTATTTTTAAAATCCAAATTTATTACGTTTAATGATTTTATTAGCTAAATTTGATGTAAACAATTAATTATTTTAATTTCGATTCATTTTATGGATTATCGATGATTTTGAATTCATAATTATATTTAATTAATCGTTGTCATTGCGAACCATTCTAGATAAATTCGTTCACGACAATGATTTTATTATATTCTTATGATTTCGATTTTCGGTTAAAAATATGTATTCCCATTCTTTCTCGTATTTTGATTTTTATATTTTAGATTCGTTCTCGATTATAACTTCGTTGTGTGATTACGACTTTATTTTGGAGTTATATTTCGTTAGCGAAATATATTATTTAAATTATGAAATTGGGTTTAAAATAGTTAAAGTTATTTTAATAACTTTATCCGTAGAAAATATTTCCGACTTTAAATTTATTCGTTTTCGGAAATCGTTAATATTTTTCGGAAAGTTTTAAATTAAAAAATTCTTTTGGAGATTATTTATGAATTTCTTCCCGAAATTAATTTTCTTCTGTTTTATGTTTTTTTTCTAGTTTGCGGAAAACCAATTTCGAAAATTATTAAAATTGGTCTCGGTTTATTAGAATTTGACTGAAATATTTTATTATATTCTTTTAAATAATTTTTCAAGGTCTTATAATATAATTTCGTAAATAATACAAATTTTTATGTTCATTGGTAAATTTTTCCGAAAATGTTTATGAAATTCTTTATATAGCTTTTTATTAATTTTAAGCCTTCAGATCATTTCGAAATAAATTTTCGTTAAATAAAATTTAGATAAAATCTTCCGATAAAAATTTTAAATATTTAGTACTTTATTTTTACTTGTATTTGTATAAAAAAAATCTAGCCGGCCGACCCCCTCTCTTCTTTCCTTTTCTCTCTTCTCTCCCTTCTCTTTTCTTTTTCCTTTCCTGACTCTCCCGACCTGCTCTCTGTTCTCCAGCCCCAAATAGTGACTTGCCTCCTCCTCCTTGCTCCTCCTTCGTTGGCCGCCGCCTACTGCCACCGCCAGCCACGACTACCACCGGCGACGCAGCAGCAGCAGCCGTAGCAGCTAGCTCGACCGCAACAGTAGCAGCAACCACCAGCGCAGTAGCGACGAGCTGCACCGATCGTGCCGCCATCCGGCCACGGCGAGCTCGGGTGATGACCGGCGAGCCACCCCCAGCCTCCAACGAAGCTTTTCCGGCATTTTCTTGTCCCGATTTGTGTTGGTTTCGTTTGGTATAAATTTCCGAAAACCCTAATATTGATTTGATTAATTGGGTATGAATTAGCTTATGAAAAGCTAAATTAATTGTTTGATTATGTATATATGTGCTGCGAGAATGATTTGGATAGGTTAATTGTATGGTTATGTTGGAATTTTAGAAAATTGGATTTTTGGTCGGGTTATGCCCAAATTTTTTGGATTCGTCCGATTTAGCTATTTTGGGTAAATTGATTATACAATATGTTTTAAAATGTATCTAATTTCATGTTGGAATCGTCAATTTGAGAAATTTATGCAGAATTTATTGGAATTTGATTGATAGGTCAAAATTCGTGTGTGATAAAATTGGGTCGTATAATTGAGTCGTTCCGCTCAATTGATTTTATAATATTGTTTAAAATGTATTTAATTTTATATTGAAAGTGTTGATTTGCGAAAATTGTGCGTAATTGATCGGAATTGGATTTTTAGGTCAAAACTATTGCGGGTCTAAATTGGATTGTGTAATCGGGTTATTTTATTCAATTGAATATACAATTTACATTAGAATACATTTAATTACATTTCCGAACCGTCAATTTATATATTTTAGCAAGAATTGATCGGATTTGTGTTCCGGGCTCAAAAACCCTAATTGTGCTAAATTGGGTATTTCTTTTATTGGTTTTGCTCAATTGATTATTTGATATGTTATAAAATGTGTTTAATTACATTTCTAAACATTCAATTTGATTAAATTAATAGAATTCAACTGAATTGTATTTTCGAGCCTAAAACCCTAGATTTCAAGTGAGATTATGAAATTGAACGTGTGTATAATTATTTTTCTAAAATTAAATTTGTAGAAATAGTTGAAATGATCCTAATTGATTTTTAATACCTTTAATTTGAATTAATTAATTTGAATTACCCGAGTTTGTGTTGTGGGCTTTAAAACCCTAATTTTGAAAATTGATAGTCTTAAATTGGCTACTAGGAAGATTGTTTTGTTGAAATTAATTATCTAGATTTATCTAAAATTAGTTTAATTGTGTTTTAAAACTATCAATTTGAGGTAATCGAAGTGATTTGGTCGATTCGTAGTTTAGGGATTAAAAACCCTAATCTTCGGGGATTGTTTTATAAAATTGATTTTTGCTATGCGTCTTTTATCTATTCGATTTCGGTCTTTGGGTTTTAAATCATTTAAATTATGTCTTAATCTAAGCGGTTTGGATTCAGTTCTATGTAAATGGTTGGTTTACTTATTTAGAGTTAAAACCTAATGAATAAGTTATTTTCTATAAATTAACTTATGATCGATTATTCTTTCTCGGTCTTTCCAAATTAATTTGAAATGTCCCAAGTGGTATTTGTATTAATCCGTTTTGATTTATATTTAATCTTAAATCTTAATAGAGATATGCTTTTAAGTTTTAAGTTTTGGATACGTTTTCCAAGAAAGATCGTTGGTGTTCGTTTGCATTTATTTAATTATAACATGTGAATTATTAATTGATAAGATGGTTTCTAACCTAGTTCCGATTTCTATTGGCGATCTAGGAAAGCTTTATTGTGGATTCTCGAGCTAGTGATCTCTCTCTCCCTCTTATCTCGCTTAGCTAGCTTCGGATTTAGGTAAGTCTCTACTTACCTCCACTTATGGGTGTTTCGTAAGGACGTAACTAAGGTTGCCTGTGTGTTACGTGTTTTACTTGCCTTGGATGCCTTGTATGATTTGTATGTTTTGTCCTATATGTTATCTGTTTTTATTGTGTAGCGCAGCTTGGAACCGAGGTATGTTCTCGTGCTCTTGTCTGGTATGTACTAATATGGGTATGCTGCAAGTTATAATGGATGTCGTGTAGCCTTTTAGGACATGCATGTTAAGGGTAAAATTATTTCGAATAAGACACGTTAAGGCACTAATCACTTAAAGAGGAAGATGTTGAGCCGAACCTAGACCGGTCCACCGGCGAATAATAGTTGCAGGGTATGTTACCCCCGCGACCGGTCCACCGGCTATAATAGTGGCAGGGCATGTGCCCTCGTGACCGTTCCACCGGCTATAATAGTGGGGGATTCTATGCTCAACAAAACGAAGGTAATAACAATAAGATATAGGAAAGACACAAAGTAATTATAGTGAAACATCATGTGAGTCGGGGCCAGACCGGTCCACCAGCGAATAATAGTGGCAGGGTATGTTACCCTCGTGACTGGTCCACCGGCTAAAATAGTGGTAGGGCATGGCCCTCGTGATCCTTCCACCGGCTATAATAGTGGGGTTCCCGCACTCACATGCATTGATAAAGACTATGATGTGAATCGACTATATTTACCAGAGATCTAAAAAATGAGTCTACCCGGACCATAGTCGGCCTTCATTATCTATATTACTACATGTTGCTTATGTGATTGTGGCCATGTAACAAGTTGTCAATAATATAGATTATTCCTACTTGAGGCGCATGAGCTACTTTATACTTCGGTCATACCACACTTACATGTTTAAATAAGATGTTACATATGTTTCGCATGTTATTATATGTGTATGGTAGGACTTATGATGTGGGTATTGAGTATGCATAATATTAAATTAACAGAATGCACCATGATTCAATATGCACTTGATGTTATAGTTTACGTCTCTCCCATAAGATAGGGTAGTGGGATTTACTCAGTATTGGACCCATACTGATACTACCTTGGTTGAATGGGTCATGTGATGATCCACTGATGGTGGGGAGCAGACCTCTTGTGCAGGTTTGAGATCGGATATTGTATTTGGGTGGAAGGCTTGGTTTGAGAGAGTAGGCAATCCGGAATTTGATCTATCGGGACTTTTCTTGTTTGACTGTATTTATTTTTTTGGAAGTTTCAAGTATTGTATTTAAAATTTAAGGGTGTTGTAATTGTATTTTAATTTTCTCGTACTCTGATAAACTTTTAATATTCGGATTTATTTCACAGGTTCCGTTGATTCATTCAACGATGATTTTATTTAGTAAATCTATTCACTTGCCATCTGCCTATGGATATTTCCTTGTGGGAGTTTATCCTCACGGCATAGATGTTTGAAATTTTGTTTGACAGATTTTAGCCTTGCATCTAGCATGAGATAGATGGTGGACATTTATCTTGTGTTAGATGTGGCGGTAACATTCCCCAAATTTTCTTCTAGCTTCCGCTTTATTCTTAAAAAAAAATTTCAGGACTGAATTTTGGGGGTGTTACAATTACTTTGAGTACAAAAGACAACTTACATAAAGGGATGTAATGGGAACTAAGAGTCCCAAGAGGTATATGGGTTTGACGTGTCAACTAGATAACCTGAAATATGACCCATGTCTCAAAGATGGATTCCAAACTCTCTCCCAACAAGTGCATTAAAAGAATCATAGTCATCTAATGGGTCCTCATAGACCTACACATACTCAATTGGGTCCTCTACTCGCGTGAATGAGTAACACATATAAAAATGATTATCAATATGATACGTATTGAGTAAGGTAACAATACAATTAAAGAAAGGTCACACAAAGTCATGAGATCGCAACAAGAGATAAATGTCCATATAGAATAACATACAAGTACCGACTCATTTATTGATTACCAGGCCTTCTAGTAATAATGGTATGATCAATATCCATAACCTTACTCATGTTGAGTTTAGGGATTCCACTATTCTCAACCGATGGGATACTATCATAAATATATGACTCCAGGGCTTAAAGCTCCTATCTACTATTCTTAACTGGTGAAATAGTATCATAAATATAAATCCTTAGGGCATAAAACTCCTTACTACTATTCTCATTCAATGGAACAGACATGTACAACCAGTCCTAACTCATGTAGTATTTCACTTTAAATAATAAATATCTTATCAATGATTACAACCATTCAAATAATTTATTTACATTGATTTTAGGGACCCACTATTCTTAACCGATGGAATGGTATCAATAAATACAATCCTAGGGCAATAAGCTCTTAGTACTATTCTCAACCCGCGGAACTATTTTGATAATATATAATCCCAGGGCATAAATGCTCTTCGCCACTATTTTTGTTCAGTGGAACAGATAGGTACAACCCTAGAGCATAAATGTTCCAAGTACCAATATCATGATAATATTTATAATATTTTCTACTAAATAATTCCAAGTATTATAACACAACAAATATATACATTTTTCACACAAAAGATATAACTATGACATGCATCCTTACCTAAGAGACTCAAATCTCTAAGTATACAATACCTACAATCCCTCCTTTAATACCACCAAAATATCACCTAGAAGTCCAAATACAACAATATTAGACTTAGAAAAATTAAATAAGGAAGCTAAGGTAAAGGAAAAGGAGTAAAAATGGAGGTAACCAAAAATGGAAGGCTCGATAAGGGGTGGTGCATAGTAGAGGGCATGACAGTGCTCAAGGTGGCACTATCAAACTTAAGGAGTGCATAGGTTGAGGGAGAAAATGGTGCACATATGGCACATGGGCTGGGAGTAAGGTGTATTAAGGAGGGAATACCTAAGATGTGCACATATCAAAGGAGAAAATGGTGCATGGGCGGCGCACGGCCTAGTCATACAAGAGGATCACGAGTTGTGTGTGCCCTAACAAAAATGAACTAGGCTATCACATGGAGATGAAAAAGACTATGGCTTGGGTAGCAATGGTTAGGGGACAATGAAGAAGGTTGAAAGGGATAAGGTGGTGATGATTGGCGAGAAAGTGGTAGTGCTTCATTGCTGCTAGTGGTGAGTGGTGTGGTGTTGGTGTTGACCAAACAAAGTAATGAAGGGAGAAGAAAAGAAGAAGGTGTTGAATGGCTGCTATGGATGATAAGAATGGAAGGGAAATAGAGGAGAAGAGAATAATGTGATGCTTATATAAGTATACAAATGCATGAGGGTTGAGGTGAGGGGTTTGGAAGTCAATGGTTGAGGGCTTGGGCATGGTTGGTTTTGGCATGGGTGGTGTGGCAAGTGTGTGTCAGGTGGTGCAAGGGTTAGTGGAGTGTAGTGTAGGGAGATGGTGCAAGGGAGTAGGTGGCATGAGCTGTGGGTTACATGGATGAATAGGAAGAGAAAGTGGTATGTGTGCATGGGAAGAAGAGGTATGTTTGGTCTAAAAAGGGAAAGGATAATGGAAAAGAAGGGGGAGGTTGTGGGACATTGGGAAAGAGAAGGTAAAAAAAAAAAAGAAAAGAAAATGGGAAAAGAAAAAGGGAAGAAAAAAAGGGAAAAGGAAAAATTGGAAAGAAAATTTTGGGCTTAGGATTTGGAGTAGGTTAAAATATTAATTAATCAAAGTCAAAATTAGATAAAATTTTGGGGTATTACATCACAACCCCTTATAATAGACTTCGTCCCCAAAGTCTAAAGCCAAGGTTGGGGAAGAAGAGAAGGGGGATGTAAAGAATGGTGAACTCAGTGGTTAATTTTAATGGAGTTGATACTAAACTATTGGGTACTACCCCTTAAGAGAGAGAGAACTTTGAAACCTCATACACTTGTGTTGAAGACCTTAGGATGCATCTCACACATATCCTTCTCTATCTCCCAGGTTGCGTCCTTAGCTCCATTGGTGATCTATAGAATCTTCATGAGTCGGACTGAGCTCGTTCTCGTCCAGCATACCTTGGTTTCAAGAATCTTCAAGGTCATCTCCTCATAAGATAATAAACCATCAAGCTCGATCTCATTGGGTCTGATCATGTGGGAAGGATCTGCAACATATTTCCTCAAATGCAAGATATAGAAGATGTTATCAACCTAGGCCAAATCAGGTGGAAATGGTAAGTGCTAAGCAACCTCGCCATCTCTGTCTAGAATCTCATAGGGAATAATATACCTACGGCTTAGTTTTCCCCTTCCTGACAAATCTCTACAACCCTTTTGTGGGTGACACCCTCAACAATACACCCTCTCCTACCTCAAAATCATCACTATGCACTTATAATCCACATAGCTCTTCTATCAACTTTGTATTCCCAATATCCTATTCTTAATCAACCAAATCTATTGAGTCATCTCCTCTATCATCTCCTATCCAAGTACAAAAATCTCTCTTATGTTGCTCTAACATAAAGGTTTTTGGCACTTATGTCCATATAGTGCCTCAAAATGTGTCATCTTTATACTAACATGATAAGTGTTGTTGTAAATGAACTTCAAAAAATATATATGATCCTACCAAATACCTTGAAAATCCATAACACAATCTCATTCTCAATTTCGTGCCTATAGCCTCCTAAAACTATGTTTCTAGGTTTACCATGCTTGCTCACCACAAGCCTCATATAAGTATTGACCAACTGATCCATACTTGAGGTTGACCTCATTGGTACAAAGACTATTGATTTATTCAACCTATCGATGATGAGGTAAATTGTATTGCACCCGCTGTGATTCTTTGGTAGTCTGCTCATAAAATCTATGAAGATGGAATCCCATTTCCATCCCAACACATCCAAATGTTGGAATAACCTTATGGGTCTGTGGTTCTCTATCTTGACCTTCTAACAAGTCAGACATTTTGATAAAACTTCGTAACCTCTCACTTCATGAGAGACTACCAATAAATCTACTTAAGGTGTACAACTAATCGCCTCTTAAGTGAAAATAATGCATAATATAGTGAATTTCCTATAAAATATGGTGCTTCAAATTATAACAACTCACTTCATGAGAGACTACCAATAAATCTACTTAAGGTGTACAACTAATCGCCTCTTAAGTGAACATAATGCATAATATAGTGAATTTCCTATAAAATATGGTGCTTCAAATTATAACAACTCTAAGGTACAAACTATCAGCCTTTGTAGCAAATGTTATTATCCTTATGAATTCCAAAACCCTCAGCTTGACCATCCTAGATCTTCTAGTGAATCCTCTTGAGCTTAAAATCTCCAGGTTTTCTTACTCGGATTTCATCGAAAACCATTGGTTTAATTGTTAGAGCAATCATCTAAATCTCAAAATTAGCCTATTGGATTAGCTATATCCCCAACTCTCCAAGATCCTCTAGCAACCGATTAGCGACAACACAAGAATTCAAGGAGTGTGGTGTCTTCCTACTCAAGGCATCTACAACAGTGTTGGCTTATCTTCATGATAGGTTAACTCAATATCATGGTCTTTTATAACCTCTAGCCATCTCCTCTACATCATATTCAACTCCTTCTAAGTGAATATATACTTGAGGCTCTTATGGTTGATAAAAAATGTACACTCCATGTAATACCTTGTATTTGTAAGATCCATAAAGTGGGATTTTTTTTGTGTTTAATGAAATATGGATGTTTTTTTATCTTGATTTGGAACTATAGTTTGAGTTTGATTTAATAAGAAATTGGAAAAATAAAATAGAATGGGGATTTTTAGTGTACTAGTTGATAGGTTCTATGAACCAATTAACTAGTTTATGATGTTTAGCATTATATTTTGTTTGATGGAAGCATTCAAATATTTTTGGAAACTCGTCTACTAGTTTATAGAATAGTCGATTGGTTTGACCAAACGAATCGAATAGTTTGTTGAGCTGAGTACATTTCAAAACTTGATTTATCTAAAAAAAAAATTCTTGCATCAAAATGAACCTTGATAATCCTACTCTGAATTGTTACTTAGTAATTCTTAAACCTCTTGATTATTTATCAATCTTTAATTTTATCCTGAGCAAATTTGAATGTTTGATTTTGACAAAAGAGGAGGAGGATGACTTCACCTTTCATCTTCTCCTTCCTCTATCCTCTATACAACTCTAGAACATATAATTTATTCCATACTACCAAGCATTGTTGGGAGATTTTCTTCCCATGCCAATCTTCTATTTCCCTTCTTGTATTTGATATTTTTTGGATGAACTTGACCCGCATTCTCCATAAAATCACAATTTGAGCTCTAGAATGGAAGTCAGCTTATTCTTAATAAATTTTCTTATTGAGGCTAGATTTGAATGGTAAAATTAGGTTTTTTTTTATTTGTTGCATATTCTCACTCATTACTTGATTGATTCATTAGCTATAAATAACCCTAATCATCTATTTTCCTTACCTTTTTTAGTCACTGAAATACCCTTATCTTCTCAATACTTGGGCTAATTCTTCTCCACTTCAAGCTTTCAATCTAAATCAGTTCACTCTTCTTATCCTTTCTATAGATTCCTCTTGTTTTATTATTAATCAAAAAAGATTCAGAGAATTTTTCCTCTATTTTCTATTAGATGTGGTAATTTTGCTTTCTACCCTAATTTGAGTTTCTTGATTGTTAAATACTATTTCAAGATTTATAAATTTTAACCTCTTTTTTTTAAGGTTTTAGAAGTTGAAATCTTTCAACTTAAGGTATTGTCTCTTTGGTGGAAAAGTTTGCTCGGCTTCAAGTAAATCATTCTTATGTTTGAAATGTGGCATGAATAAACATGTGAGTTAGTGCACACTATAAAATTCTAATCTTTATATGCATGTTTGAGACTTTGGTATTTTAATGATTCATGTTGGAGTGCTTAAGAATTCTAATAAAATGGCTTGATTCATGAGAAAATGGTTGATTTCTTGTAAGTGAAACATGATTCAGTATATACGAATTTTTAATCTTGGTCCTATGCTATGACAGTGTTATGGTTTATATATGGTAGGATTTTAGAGCTTTAATCATATTTAAAATGTTTGTTATGTACTTTATGAGAACAAACTGATCTATTGGTTAACATAAAGTGCTAAACCGATCGAGTGGTCTTTAGAGTAGTTAACGAGTTGACTGGTTGGACTAAACCTACCGATGAGGTTGTCCATGGTGACCTTGGTTTATCTCTGCTTAAACCCATCAACTGGTATGTTAGAATAGATTGATTGTTCTTAGATTTGTTAACTAGTTTGACTATACCGATCGACCAATTCAAAGTTACTCTAGGGTTTGGCCTAGCTAAATTGCTCAATCAATTTAGCTAGAGCATATTGTCTTTGTTTGTTTTGAATTTGATATGATTTTAGAATTTATATTATGCTATAATATAACTATTTGATGATGATAACACACATCTTGACATAAACTAGCTAACCTATTTGGTGGATTAAATGGCTCATAATTCATGGTATTTTCAATAAGTGCCTTTGGAAGGTTTTAATGGAAAAACTAAAATGTGTATACTATCCACAAAAGGATGATGTATTCTTGGCCTAAATGGATTGTCTTAAGAGGATGATTTAAACTTAGCTAAGAATTAATAAAGATCCCACCACATAGTTTAGAGGGTAAAAATGGTTAAGCTAGAATGATAAGGCGGATGTGTTGCTTAGTTGTTATATGGTCCTTATGTGATAACATAACCTTGGATAATATCACACTAATCACTTAAAGTGAAGGATGATTGAACTGTACATGGGTCTAGATTTGTTGATCCTTGATTAGCTACCAGGAGTTAGTCTACCTTTGGGCAGGATCCTAGTAGATTCTCGTGCCTTACTCACTCTAGATGCTAATGATGTGCTAGGGGTACTGAAAATAAAGGGCCTAGTCACATAGGTGGTTTATTAGCTTCAGTTGCCTTTAGGTGGGATCTTAGTAGATCCTTGTGCCTTACCTACTATAGATACTAATGTTGTGCTAGGGGTATTGAAACTAAATGGTCTGGTCACCTAGGTGGTTTATTAGCTTTAGTTGGACTTTATGTCTATTGGTGGTTACTTATTTTTGGCCAAAGTTTATGTAATCTTGTCTGGATAGGCTTTTATCGTATTTGAGACCACAGGGTGGTAATCATTCCATTACTTAAAAAAGTAAAAGAAAAAGGGGAAATGAATAATGATCGATGAATAACTAATTTAATGGATCATGCAAACTTGGTTAATTGACCTAATGGAATACTCCTATAAGCGGATAGTAGAAAGGTTTAGAGAGATGTGGGATAATTTGTTAATATTAATATGTTGCTATCCATGATATTGATGTCGTATTGGTAAGCATGATGAGTTATGAGTTGTCTAAGTCTTTACATGGTATGAAATCTTGATACATTATGTGACCATGAAAGAGAATGGATAACTATTTGTATGGCATGAACATGGTAGGTGTTTAGCATGATTTCCCTTTGAGAGCTTTTACTAAGTATTTGATGCACACCATAAAATTATGTTGGTTTGTGCAAGTGTTGGAGAATTTTAATGTAGAATGGTGAGTTTTATGATAAAAACAAGGCCCCTGTGCTTATTAACATAGGTCGTGTGTATTCACATAATGTGTTGATGTGAGTTTTGGGAGAAAATTTGAGAGTAAAGAAATAAACACCAGGGGGGGCGTGTTTCCTAAAAATGGACTGTACATTTTCTTTATTCCCATTTATATTTATGAGGTCCAGCAAGAGTGATTTCCAAAGGTGGTTTACAGTATTTTCTCACATTTATTGATGACTTCTCTAGAAAGGTATGGGTGTATTTCTTAAAGCATAAGAATGAAGTGTTTGGTATTTTCAAATGCTAAAAGACCTTACTAACGAAGCAGACTGGGAATCAAGTTAAGTATATGAGAATAGATAATGGTCTTGAGTTTTTTTAGTAGATTTTCATTGATTTTTTCCAAGACCATGGAATAGAAAGATGCCACACTTATGTTAGGAGACCACAATAAAATGTGGTTGTTGAGTGGATGAACATAATCCTATTGTAGAAGGCTCATTGCATTTTTTTATAGGAAGGACAAAGTAGAGAGTTTTAGACTGAGGTGGTTCACATGGTAGCATACCTAGTGATCCGGTCACCAAATTGGTCCATTGAGTTGAAGACACCTAAGGATTTGTGATCTAGTAGGCCAGTTGATTATTCTAACTTGCATGTCTTTAATTAACCTACTTGTGCTTATGTGAATTATGGTAAACTTGAGCCTAGAGTGAATAAGTATATCTTTCTTAGCTTTACATCTAGAGTAAAAGGGTATTGGTTATAGAATCTAGCTACATCCATGTTTTTGACCAGTGGGAATGTTACCTTTAATAAGTTCCTGTTCCTCTTGAAGGCTGAGTTTTGTGATGGTGTATCTAAAAAGGTGGAGCAAGATAGTGCTTCAGGCTAGATGAAGGTTGAGATGGAGGATAGAGACCCTTCTAATAGACCCATTGTTTCTGAATTGGATGGACCCAAGCAGTAGGTGGTGTAAAGGGGTATTGCTCTAGGCAGAGCATGGAGGATTTTTAAGCCACCGATTAGGTATGGTTTTGAAGAATAGGCTAGCCATGCTTTATATAGTGCATAGACTGCTATGGATGTGCATGATCCATCATCATTCTTAAAGGTTATTAAGAGTTCTAATTCTACCAAGTCAAGTGCTACTATGGAGGAGGACAATATGACATGAAAACTTGTGAAGGCACCCATGAAGAAGAAGACCATTAATTGCAAGTGGGTGTACAAGTTTAAATAGGGAGCTCTAGGGGTTAAGAGACAAATGCACAATGTTTGTTTTGTTATGTGTGGATTTAGTCAAATTCTGGGTATGGACTATAACGAGGTATTTTCACCTATGGTTATACATACTTCTATTTATACTTTGCTTGCGCTTGTGACTATACATGATCTAGAGTTGGAGTAGTTAGATGTAAAAACTATATTTTTTCATGGTGAGCTTGAGGAGGATATTTACATGTGATATCTTGATGGGTTTGTTGTTGAAGGGATGCATGATTAGGTGTGCCTATTGAAGAGGTCACTATATGGTCTAAAGAAGTCTCCAAGAAAGTGATATAAACAATTTGATCTGTTTATGCTTTATGATAGATTTGTGTACCTGAAGGAGATGGAGGGTGGCTCACTTGTGTATCCTTTGCTATATGTTAATGGCATGCTTATTGTATTAAAATATATGTCTGATACTAATAAGATGAAGACAATGTCGAAGAGTTTGAGATGAATGATCTTGGAGATACAAAGAGTATCCTTAGAATGAAGATCATAAGAGACTGTGAGCATAAACTTTTGCACTTATCATAAGATTCCTATGTGACCAAGGTGCTAGAGAGGTTTCATATGATGGATTTCAAGACGGTGAGCACTCTATTTACTACACTCTTAAGATTGTTAGCTTTGGATTTTCCCAAATCCAAAGAGGAATAGGAGTTTATGGCTACTATTCCATATTCAAATGATGTTGGTTATAACATATACACTATAGTGTGTACTTGGCCTGATATCGCTTAAGCTGTTAGTGTGGTGAGTTGATATATGTTGAATTTAGTGAAGGCTCACTAGCAAGCTGTGAAGTGAATTATGAGGTACTTGAAATATACTACATCACCTTGTATAGAGTATGGAGATTAGCTGATTTTCTAGTTGGGTTTGTGGACTCTAATTTTGGTAGAGACCTTGATACAAAAGAGATCCACCACTGGATATGTTTTTTTGTCTTTGTGGTTCAGCCATTAGTTGGAGGTCTTCTTTACAGGAGGTGGCACCCTTGTCCACTACCGATACATAGCATATAGTTATGATAGAGGATTTTTAAGAAGTCTTGTGGCTTGGTGGTTTAGTTCATGAGTTGGGGTTTGGTCATGATGCTTTAGTCATTCGAGGTGATAACTAGAGTGCTATTTGTTTAACAAAGAATCAAAATTCTTTTCATCATATAAAGAAGCACATGAACATCAGATATCACTTTATCCAAGGTACTACCACTTCTGGTAAAGTTGTGTTGGAGAAAGTGAGTATTTTAGATAATCCAACTGATATGCTAACAAAGCCATTAACCATGGGTAAGTTTAAGTGATTCTTGGACTTGATTGGTGTTCATAGGCCATGAGGCCCTTTGTTGGGCCAGGGTTTTTTTTTATAGATGTCTTTACATGTCATGCATCACAATTACTACGTCAAGGTGGATAATTATGAGCTTTGACTAGGTATTTGATGCACAACATAATATTATGTTGGTTTGTGCATGTATTAGAGAAGTTTAATATAGAGTGATCGGTTCTGTGATAAACATGGGAGTCCCGTGTTTATTAGCATGGTCTATGTTTACTCACAAAATGTGTTGCTGTGAGTTTGAGGAAAAAATTCAAGAGTAAGGAAATAAACATAGGCGAGGCTACCAAACACACACCATGTTTTTTGAAACACTTTCTTTTTTCCCGTAGAATTTTTTCTGGTATAAAAGAGATATGAGAAAATCCTAGCCATCAATTTGTATGACCCAACTTCTTCTTCTTCTTCTCCATAGAATTATCCATTGTTATAGAAATTTAGTTTTTTGTAATTGATTTATTAATTAGTTTAATCATATTGTAATTACACAAGAGCACGAATAAAGATCTCTATTTTTCTCTTAGTTGTTTTGTATTCTGATTATTCTATTAATTATTCATCATCTTATTATGTAACACCCCAAAATTCATTACTTTTTTTTTAGCGGAAGCAATTAAAATAGAATCACTTAAAACCTGTGAATTTTGGGGATGTTACCGCCACACTTAGTACTAGACCGGTTCTCTCCGACCGTTCCAGTACCAAGTGCTAAGGATAAAGAAAAGATTTACATTAAATTCAAATCAACAGTTCATAAAAGAACTCGAAAGATCATACATTAAAATCAGAGTACGCATAAACGTTTATAAACATAATAAAATAGAAATAAGGGTGCAAAGAGGATAAATACTCCAATACAAAGAAATAATAGCAGGAAATAAAATTGCATAAAGACTAAAATACGGCCACAACTCTCTCGATCTTTGAGCCAATCCAACTCAACACACAGCCCCGACTGATATCTTGCCCACCTGCATAAATCAGAAGGGAGTACTACTCGTGGGAATGAGCAGCACCCATGAAAAGGGTGATTAGTACGCTACGTACTGAGTAAGGTAACCGAACACTAAGGCCAACACATAAGCACATAATCCATGCTGAATAATAACAGGGAATAATCCAACATAACAACATAAAGGCATATGAACAACTCAGGTAAAAGTACAAAGGCCCATGAATAATTTGGATTAATCACTTAATTAATCTCTTATCAGAATCCGATTCACACCATACCTTTTATCAATCCATGCGAGCATAGGAACACCCCACTATTATAACCGGTGGGCCGGTCACACATAGAGCATCATGCCCTAACCACTATTATTACCGGTGGATCGGTCACATATAGGGTAGAAACCCTAACCACTATTCCTAACTGGTAGATCGGTTTGGTTCCTCCTCGCATGGTGTTCCACTGTAAGTAATTAGTATCTTTTAAGAGCTTTAACGATACTGGTTTGTGTTTATTGAGCTCGAGTCACCCCACTATTATTACCGGTGGGTCGGTCACATATAGGACCTCATGTCCTAACCACTATTATAACCGGTGGATCGGTCGCACATAGGACTACGCGTCCTAAACACTATTCCTGACCGGTGGATCGGTCTGGACTCAGCTCAATAATCTTCCACTTTAAAAGATTAGTGTCTTAAATATATTAGTCAAAAGCTTTCACCTTGGACATGCATGAATCATAAATCATAAATTGCATATTCATCATCATACTTTATTCACCAATTACACATGTGCTACCACCAAACCCTAGACATGCATGGATCGCTCCCTTTACACTTATCCTCCAATTCTACTTCACATCTCACTCTAGGGTTTTATCCCGAAACCCTAATTTAGGCCTTAACATCCCCTCTTACTCCACCTCACATCACCCAAATCATTTTAACACTCCACACATCACAAATCATCGATTCCATTCTCATAATTACACCTTAATCACCAAAAACACATGCTACAACAAAAACCTTAAGCAGCCACATCAAACCCTAATCAACTGCCACAAACCATAATTAACCACTCCAAACCTTATTTAACCATAACAACCATAATTAGCCATTCCAAACCTTAATTAACCACGACAATTCACAATTAGCCACTCCAAACCCTAGCTTCGTCTCCTACGTACCCAGATAATGTTCCACGTATTATTTTCCATCCAAAGTGTTTAACTACCCAACAACGCTTACATTACCTTCCTTACATTCCAAATTAACCTTTCATACGTAAATTTTACTCCCATGCAGACCTTACATATTCCATGCTACCATTCGAAATTTTCATGCAAACCCTAAATTCCATGCAATCTTTAACTCCCATGCAAACCCTAATACCACCATACAACCATTAACACCACCATACAAACCCTAATACCACAATGAATACCCTAATGCCACCATGCAACCCTTAATACCACTATGCAAAACCCAAGATTTCATCATACAAAACCCTAAATTCAATCCACATAACCCAAGAATTCATTCATACCAAACCCTAGATTTGAACCATATCAAACAAGAGATTCATCCATATAAAACCTTACATTAGATCCTTTCACACAAAACCATAAATTAGATTCTCCAAATCAAAACCATAAATTAAATTCTTCCATACAAAACCATAGATTAAATTCCCTCACACGAAATCATACAAAACCATAAATTAAACTTCCCCATTTAAGACCATAAATTATATTCTCCATACAAAACCTCAAAAATCATAAATCAGCTTCTCCTACACAAAACCCTAAAATTCTCCATTTTATTCCTCTACTCATGAATCAATGGAATACTTAGGTCGACTCACATCCCTTAATCAAATTCTTTCTCCATTCCTCCTTTTTCCTTTTTTTCTCCCACACAAGCCACATCAACATCCTCACATGCATGTCTTACAGGGTCACAACACATATCATCACATACATGTAGTACATATGCCATATAACAACACAAAAGCATGCTTGAGCTCCATGCCATACCAAATATGCAATAATTACAATAATAACATAGGATGCATAACATACGAGGCACACAATGCACATTAGCACATAAAAGGCCTTAGTGAACCCTTACCTGAATCGACACCGGTCTTGGAGCACGCTCCTACGCCTCCTTAGGGCTTTGACCAAATAATAACATACTAATAAAATAACCTTAACAAGATTCTAACTTTGCTAAAGACATAAAAATAATAGAAATATTATAAACCTTGATAATATAGGGTTAAAGACTTTACCCTAATAATAATAATGATACTAAGATAATAATATCAAAAATAATAAAACTAATATCAATGAGAATATAAATAATAATAACAATAATAATAATAATAATAATAATAATAATCATAATAATAACAATAGTAATAACAATAATAACATTATTAACAATAATAATGGTAAAATATTTGCATTAATAATAATGGAATAAGAATAATAGAAATTCAAAATATAAAATAATCATAATAATTATACTTATAACATATTAATATTAATAATAGTAATAAAAGAAATAATAAGGGAAATAATAATAAAATCGAATTAAAATACAATAAGGCTTTAGCCCTCAACATAAATAATAATAAAACAATAATACTACTAATAATAATAATAAAACATATTAAGAACATAAATGTTAAGAATAATAATAATGGTATTTATATACAAATAATTGAAATAAATTAAATCAAGGCTTATAATAATATGGAAAATGGTTGAGAGGGTCTAGGGTTCAACCCTAGGCTGGTGGGAATAGGCGGCACCGGCGGTGGTGCACGGCGGTGGCGGCGGTGGCCGGAAAAATAGAAGAACAGAGAAAAAGATGGATGTTGGGAAAAAGATAGGGAGAATTGAGGTGATATAAGAGGTGTTTATGGTTTCCCAGGAGGAGAGGGACAAAATGATGGTGGTGGTGCAGCCAAAGGTGGCGGCGCACGGCGGCGGAGGGTGGTTTAAGGTGTCGGGGTAAAAATTCCGGCGAAATGAGCAACCAACTTTGCACGGTTATGGAGGCCCGTGCAAGAAGAATCGAAGGTTGAAAATGGTTTGGTTAACTAGAGGGCGTTGCAGGGAAGAATTTGGGATGATTTGGTGGCGCTGAGGTTGGCTATTGGCGGAGGACGACGCGTCTTAAGTTGCGGTGATGGCAGCCCTCGCCGAGGGTTTCGGGGAAGAAAAAATCTTCCACAACTCCTACAATCAGGCTTTTTATAGATGGTAGATGGGATAATAAGGTTTTGGGGACCGGTAGGAAAGCATTAGATGCGAGAATTTGGGTGGTCGGTGGTAGTAATTGATCGGGCATCGTTTGGTTTGCTTCGAATTTTCGCGAGGCTGGGGAGAAGAAACGGGCGAGAGATAACGGATGAGAGTTATGCCAATTTATTCCTGGAGTTAAGAGGAAGACAATGAGGCAAGAAACGGCCGGTATTAATCACCGTAGCCGGAGAAGCCATTAATGGGTTGGGAGCTTGCGTCGCAGCGACGGAGGAGGAGGGAGGAAGAAGGAAGAAGAAAGGGAGGCAGGCCGGTCGGTCGGGAAAAGAAAAGAAAAGGGGAAGAACCGGACCGGTCGGCGCGATGAGGGTTCATTAAATGGAACGACGAGGTTCGGGCGTAAAACGGGCGAAACGCAGCGTGTCGGTAGGCGAAAGAAGGGCGACGGGCGCGGGCTGGGCCGAAGAGGAAGAAGAAAAGAAAGACTGGGCTGCAGCTGGCCCAGTTCGGGGAAAAATAAGAGGAAAAAGAAAAAGAAGAAAAAGAAAGAAAAAGAAAGGAAAAAAGAAGAAAGAAAAAGAAAAAGGGAAAAAGGAAAGGGGAAAAATAATTAGATTAGGGCCAATTAAATTAATCTGAAAATTTAGGATATTTAAAAATAATAATATTTAAATAAAATAATATTTAAATCCCTTGTTAGGCTAAAATAGGATTTTTGAAAGATTTTCCATAAATTCCATTTTAATTAGCAAAACACCCAAATTTTCTTCCATTAAATTATTTATAAAAATAATATTAATTTGGAACTATTTTCTCCTTCTTATTTTAAATAAAATAATTTATTTAATTAATTTTCAAAATAACATATTTAATTATCCAAAATACCAAAATTTCTCTAATAAAAATACTTACAAAATTCTTCTTAATTTTTCCTAATGAATTCCTTTTTATTTTAATAAAAGTAATTTATTTAAATAATTTTTCTAATAAAATATCATTTAAATATAATTTATAAAATTAGAAATTTTCGGGTCATTTCATATTAATTCCAATTTAGGTTTGGATCCATTCAATGCATGCTATTCTGTAGCACCCTTTTATGTAATGGCCTTGCATGTTTGTGACTTCCATTGAGAGGGTAACTTAGCTTACTCAATAAGTAGCATACCGATGTGCCAATTTGTTCGATCACCTGCTCAATTCCATGAGTATAAGACCGTGTGTTGGTTTTTGTGGATAGCCGCCAGTGGCCTACCTTGTGTCGAGCTTGGTGCTTCAAAGTGTGGACACTCAGAGATCTTATGTAGGTCCTTAATAGACCAGGGTTTTGGGGCATCTCCCTTTTGTTGTTTTATTTTGATGTATTTGTGCACTTTCTGTTTACCTTATTATATGCATTTGGATATTTTGGGGACCCGTGGAGGTCATGTTTTGTAATCATTTTATTGTAGTATTTATATATCTCACCTTTGGCGCACTATATTATTGTATTTAGAATTACTTTGGTTTTTTTAGCCTTGTATTTAACATGTGACAAGCGGCATATGTCTATCCTATGTAGAGTATGGTGGCTATTTTTCTACTTTTGCAATGCTTTAAAATAACATTTTTTAGTAGTAAAAACTAGGGGTGTTACACTAAGTCCCGTACAGATAATGCACCAAATCTTCAATGCAAAGACAAATGCGATCAACTCCAAATCATGCGTTGGGTAGCTCTTTTCATGTTTTTTCAACTGACGGAGAGCATAAGAGACTACCTTACCATGTTGCATCACAACCTAATTTTTGCTTTGATGCACCACTGGAGACCTCAAATCTATTTGATCCCACTGGTAGAGTCCAAATTGATGTTGTAGTCAGACATTGCTTCAACTCGTGAAGTACACCCTCATAAGTATCATTCCACTGAAACCTAGTGTTCATCTTCAAAATTTTTATCCATGGACGAGTTACCTTCGAGAAGTCTTGAAACAAAACTCCATAGTATCCAACTAAATCCAGGAAACTATGAACCTCAATGATACTAGTGGGTGCCTTCCACTCGATAAAGGTAACAGTCTTCACCAGATCTACGACGATTCCTCCTACAAACACCACATGTTCTATAAAGGTAAATACCTAAAGCCAGGACTCATACTTGGAGAGTTTGGCATATAGACTATGCTTTCTAAGGAGTGAAAAAATGGTGTGTAAGTATTGCTCATACTCCTCTCTACTCTGAGAGTATACTATAATATTGTCAATGAACAAAACCACAAACTAATTAAGGAACAATCCCTATCGTCTAGTCTATAAATATGGTAGGCACATTATTGAGCCCAAAAAGTATCACTGTGAACTTATAGTGCCCCTACCATATCCTAAAGATTGTCTTCATTTTGTCCATATCTGTAATGTGAAACTAGTGATAACCTGACCTTAGATTGATCTTCATTAAGATAGCAACACCCTAATATCGGTCAAACAGATCTTCAATCCTTTGAAAAATATGTTGGTTCTTTACTGTCAACTAGTTCAGACCCTAATAGTCAATATATAAATGAAGGCTCCCATCCTTCTCTTCCAAAAAGAACCGGTGATCCCCATGGAAACATACTCGGGGCGGATATACCTGTGAACCATAAATTCTTCTAATTGAGTTTTTAACTCCCGCATTTCTACCAATGTCATCTGGTAAGGTGCCTTCGACATTAGATCCATCCCTAGTGATAGCTCAATGGTGAAGTTTATCTCATATATTGGTGGCATACCATGTATCTACTCTGGGAGTACTCTCAAAAGTCTTAGAAAACTGGAATATCTTCTAGTGCCACCACCTCCTTATTCAACTCTTGGACACTACACAAGTACATAGGGTAACCTCTCTATACCAAAGATTACAATGTATGGGCATATATAACATTCGTCATAAGCTTAGGCTTGCAATTCCTAGAGGATACCCAAATACCATAAGGTCCCCATAACACTACTCGTTCCTATTATCAGTATATTATTATTTGGTATTTGTCCAAAATATGAATCCCCAAGATGCCATCGAAGTTCTATAGGTCCATATTAACCAAGTCTACTGAGAAGTCCACCCCACCTATCTCCAAGGCTACATTTGAGTAGAGCCTAGTGTAGTCTAATCTATCCTCAGAAGGCAACATCATAGATATAGCTTCACTAGCAGATGGAGATAAGGTAACTCTAGAAACAAAGGTAGTAGATATAAATTAAAAAGAAGCACCTGAATCAAAAATTATATACATTGGTAATGAAATTATGATGAACATACTAGTGACTACATCTAACCGTTGATCAGCTTCTGCCTGGCTAATAACATCCGGGCACTCACTTGACTGTCGTCCCTAGTATCCTCCATGATACCCACTGACACTCTAAACCCATCCTCCTCTATAATGTAATGTGTGGGGCCTCTATGGTCTCCCCTTAGCCTCCCTAGGTTGTACATTGGTTGGGGTAGGTGTCCTATGCTAAAACTCCTATAGCGGTGGCTAGTAGGTCTGTTGCTGATAAGCATACTATTGAGGTACCAACGGTTTCCTCTGGTGAAATAGGCTACCTTATGGTTGGAACTATCCCCTTTGATACTATCACTTAAAATATTGATGGCCGGTCTTGCCACAAATTCAACAAGGATTAGGTCTGCCCTCATAGTCTCATCCTAGATGATATTTGCCACACCATCAATAGATAAAACATCTCGACAACTCCTCATATCTGATAATCATCTAGTTGGCTCCTCTATTGGAACCCTGGAGATCCAACTCCTCAAAACTAGATCCTGTCTCCAGAATCTTGTGTATTTGGCTTCCTTTTGCCAAGGATAGAAACCTACTCCTATTCTTGGACCATTATAATGATGAAACATGGCAGCTCATAGAAGGTGTCCAAGTCTTGAAAGGCCATTGCACCCATCACCCAACATATATTGAAATGGAGCCCTTGTTCAAACTTGTAGACCACCTATAACTTGCTGATTTCTATGTTCAGTGCAAATATTAGTAGCTTTGTGAATCAAGTGTTGTATTACTGCATTGTCATTTCTCCTTAAGTTAGTGCATGAACTCCTTCAACTTATCCTTCTTGAACCTCTTTGGGTAAAATATGGTTTAGATCATTGTCTTGAAGTCCTCCCATGATTGGCGATCCTCCCTGCATATGATGGCCTACCCATCACGTGTATACAACTCCACGGAGAAAGAAAGCTATTATGCTCGACTTGCAAGTAGGTGGATAGTCGACTGCCTCATAGGTCCTATCCATGTCCTATATCCATCTTTCTAGGATGATCTAATCCTCATTACTAGGATAGATTAGCGAGTGGTGTTAAGTAACCTTTTAAAGTCAATCCTCTTTGATACCTTATTGTAGGTACTAATAGCAGTGGCAGCTAAGGCTGAGGCGATAGCATAACATGCCAAAAAAACTTGATGAAGGCTTTAAAGGTCTTCTCCAAGCAACCCACACAACCATTTAGAGCCATGACAAGATAGTTAAAAGGCATAAAACATGTTAATAAAACATTTTAAGCTTACTAACATATATTATACATATCACATTTAAAGGCCACCTACTCATAAGTTAATTTAAGTTTTTTAAGAATCTATATTTTGTAATATGAAATATACTGATAAAATTAGATAAGGAATGGCTTGAAAACCAATTTTTTGGAAAAAAAAATACAGTAATCAAAACTCAAGCTCTCATACCAACTTGTAACAACCAACAATTTAGGACTGCAATTTTTTATTTAAGCGGGAGCTTAAATCAAATTAAGTGGGTATTCCCACCATACTCAACCCAATTTTGGATTACTATGCCATCATTACATCGAATAAAAGGTAAAATAATTAAAAATTCAAACATAATAAAGTAGAGAAAGAGATAGGTGTTATAAAATTAAAAAAAATGTTTTGGAGGATTAATCTGAGTACAAAAGAAAAATTAAATAAAGGTATACATTGGGAACTAAGAGCCCCAAAATTGAAAGCCATGCCCCAAAGATAGATTCAAAACTCTTTTAAACACACTCAATTAGGTCATCTATTCATGGGAATGAGTATCACCCATAAAAAGGATGATCGGTACAATAAATAATGCGTAAGGTAACAATACAATCAAAGAAAGGTCACATAAAGTCATGAGATAGCAATAGATGATAATTGTGTATGTAAAATAACATATAGATACCAACTCATTTATTGATTTCCAGGCCTTAGAATTATAATGGTATGATCAAATGATCAATATCCATAATCTTATTCACATTGAGTTCAAGGACTCCACTATTCTCAAGCGGTGGAGTAATATCATAAATATACAATCTTAGGACATAAAGCTCTTGACCACTATTCTTAACCGGTGAAATGGTATCATAAATATGTAACCCCAAGGCATGAAATTTCTAGCCACTATTCTCATCCGGTGGAATGGATAGGTACAACTAGCCTAGAATCACGTGGTATTTTACTTTAAGTAATGAATATCTTATCAACAATTACAACCATTCAAATGATTTATTTAATCTGAGTTTGAGAACCCCACTATTTTCAATAGGGTAAATGATATCAACAAATACAACCCCAAAACATAAGCTCCCATTCACTATTCTCAATCACTTGAATGGTTTCAATAATATAAACTCCTAGGTTAAAATGATTTAGGCCACTCTTCTTGTTCGATGGAATAGATAGGTACAACCCTAGAGTATAAATGCTCCTGACCACTATTCCTGTTCAATGGAACGAATAGATACAACTGATCCTAACTCATATGATATTTTACTATAAATAATTAATATTTTATTCATGGTTATTTATTTTAAGGTCATCATGCAAACACACACATAGATGTGTAAGACATATGTCCCAATATATCCTACTAAGGATGAGCCATATTCATCTAAAAAACCCTAACTTCATAAGTCTAGCATAACTTCTACCCCGAGAATTATTTTATCACCAAATTTAAAACCTACTCTTAAAATAATACTATTGACAACATAACAAAAAATAAAGGTTGAACTCCAATGCATTACATATGCGATAATATCTTACCTTTAGTGTTATTATTCATATTTTCCTCAAAATCCTAATTTCACAATTTAACCATAACTTTTTCCCCTGAGACTCATACGACTCTCAAATTTAATATGAAATCCTAAAATGCCAATATCTACTACATAAAGAATTTAAGGTCAAATCCCAACATTTTACCCATGTGATACTAAATTCACCCTAAGGTTACTATTTCCACTCAAAGTTATTTTTCTCATTTATTGAACTTAGGAAATTCCAATTCACTCCAAAAATTCCATATAATATAATTAACCTATTTTGAATCAATTATCACATTAAAATACCCAATATTCCATTTTAACCTATATTGACCAAAATGCCCCTAAGATAACTAAAACACCCATTTTCCACAAAAATCTTACGAATCCCCATATGAATGATTTTTCAACCTCCAATACAATCCATCATCATAAAAATACATAGCCATGATTATATATAGATATGATACACCACAATTCATCTCAACCAATAACATACACAAGTCAAACTTTCACAACTTTCTTAACTTTTCTTGCAACATATAATGCCACATATCATATAGTATCAATATCATGATAATATTTTATGCATTAAAATTCAAAGCATGATATATATATATATATATATATATATATATATATATATATATATATGTTGCACATAAAAGCCTGAACTATAACATGTATTCTTACTGAAGTAATTCTAGTTTCAAAGTACATAAGACCTATACATCCTCCTCCAATATCACTGTAATATCACTTAGAAGTAAAAATACAATAATATTAGGCTTAGAAAATTAAATAAGGAAACTAAGGCAAAGGAAAAGTATAAAAAATGGAGCTAACCAAAAATGGTAGGCTCAACATGGGGTGGTGCACGGTGGAGGGCACAACGGTGCTCAAGGTGGCCCAATCAAGCTTAAAGGGTGCATAGGTCAAGGTATAAATGGTGCATTGGTGGTGCATGGGCTAGGATTAAGGTGTGTGAAGGAGTTTACGACTAAAGTGTGCATAGGCAAAGAAAAAAAATGGTGCACGAGTGGTACACAAGCTAGAAGTGATACACGGGCTGGTCGTGCAATAGGTGCATGGTCGTGCTAGGTGTGTATGGGTCAGACATGCCCTAACAAAAAAAAAACAAGTGAGCAAGGGAAGATGAAAAATAGGGTAGCTTGGGGTGGCTATGGCTAGGTGACAATAAGGAAGGTTGAAGGGGATGAGGTGGTGATGGCCGGGAGACAAGGTGGTGGTTCTTCGGGGTCAGTGGTGGTGAGTTGTGTGGTGTTGGTGTTGATCAAACAAAGTAGAGAAGGGAGAAGAAAAGAAGAAGGTATTGGGTGGTTGCTATAGATGGCAAGAATGGAAGGGAAAAAGAGGAGAAGAGAATAGGATGATGCCTGTATATATGTATGTATATATATATCTATATATAAGTGCATGGGGTTAAGGTGAGGGATTTGGAAGACAAAGGGTTAAGGTTTAAGCATGGTTTCTTTTGGCATCATGGGTGCGACAAGTACATGTGTAAGTGGTGCAAGGTTTGGTGCAGTAGAGTAGGGGGTGTAGGTTGCGGGCTTCATAATTGGAAAGGAGAGGATAAAGGAATGTATGTGCATGGGGAGGAGGGGTGTGTTTAGTCCGAAAGGGGAATTGGGAAGAGAAAAGAAGGAGGTGGATATGTGCATATCAACAAGGAGAAGGAAGAAAAGAAAAGGAAGGAGAAAACATATATGAAAAGGAAATAAAAGAAAAAATGGAAAAGAGAAAATATGAAAGAAAATTTTGGGGTTAGGATTAGGATTCGATTAAAATATTAATTGGTTGAGGTCAAAATTAAATAAAATTGATGGGAATTACAGTAACTCATCTGATCAAAAATAAATTAATGTATATTAATAAGTATGAATATTCTTTATTTAATAAATAATGATGGGGGATATATTTAATAAATGTAGTGTAGGAAAATTTAAATATTTAATATAAAATATTGGGACCTAATCATGAGGCAATAATATGGTAGATAATATAGATAATTTAACGACCAACAATTTTGGTCATTAATGGCTAAATTTTGGTCGCTAATGTCATTAAGGACCAAATAAATTGTTGGTCGTTAGTGGTCGTTATTGCTCCCTCGCTAAAGGCTTTAATGACCAACCAAAATTTTTTTGTCGCTAAAGCAATAGCAACAGCATATAATGTTGTTCGCTATAAGTAGTAGCGACAACGAATAATATTGGTCATTATAAACAATAGCGACGGCGTATAACATTGGTTGCTATAAGTAGTAGCGACAACGAATAATGTTGGTTGTTATAAGCAATAGCGACGAACAAAATATACCGCCGTAAATAATATT
Organism: Tamarix chinensis; assembly: GCA_030549775.1. Taxonomy (NCBI): domain Eukaryota; kingdom Viridiplantae; phylum Streptophyta; class Magnoliopsida; order Caryophyllales; family Tamaricaceae; genus Tamarix; species Tamarix chinensis. The sequence goes on along the minus strand of CM060171.1, from coordinate 81,481,712 downwards.
AGCGACTAATTTTACACCAATAACGACCAATTTTTCCTTCGCTATTAAAATCCCTGTACCTCTATGCATATATATCCCTTTTAACGTATGGATATAATTTTCTAAATACCTGTCTACAAACATTCAACTAAATATTCATACAAATAATTTGTATCAAATATCTGGTACAACAAAATATTTGATTAATTATAAATATATTACAAAAGAGTTATAGGATACCATTACATTACAAAAATATCATGGCTACCCGTTTAACCAATATAGAGAGCCAAAAGCAGGATTCTTGGTTAAATCGACACAAAAAATTCAATATGAAGATGATATCTTGATAGTAAGGCCGATTCTTGTTTTTACTCTTGCTTTCATGCGACAAAAGAATAGGGTCAAAATATGACAGTATATTATGATAATAAGGTCGGAATTGAACTTGTAGAATATCTATTTGTTTCCTCTATAACTGTTAATTTTGATATAGGCCTCTCAAAGTCTAAACAGCATAGATGAGTAAAGAACAAACCTCATATTTTTGTACTAGGGAAGCCCACAAGGACTTGCATTGTCCTAGAGTTTGGTCAACTCCATCAACCAACAGGCTCGCCAATATCTGAGAGGTGTTGCATATGCTACCTTTGTCATGGTAGAAGTCATTCAACTTCACTGCATGTGCAAGACTTCCTGTCAATTCAGAAGAGCCACTAATATTTGCACCAGCATATTCCTTGTATGGAAAGGCATAAAAATGCCCAAAGGCTGCGATAAGCATCTCAACACACACAATGAAGTTCTGAAAATCTGTAGCTTCCTGTGCATCTTTTATAAATCCAGAATTGGCGGCAAGAAAAACTAATACACCCTGAGAGGGAAAAAAATACAATTTCATGCAATGGAACACTAATCATGTGATAATTCACGCATAACAAATATCAAGCATGTAAAAGAGATAATCTAAAGAAGCCATGTTCAATTTATAATTAGCAACACGTAAATAGCAGTATGTAACCCAAAATGTTGTGGGGCATCAGAAAACCTTTTCTCAGCCAAGCCCTTCTCTTCTGCGAGTGTCTTGTACTTGCTCTCCAGCTCCGTTTTTGATTGTATAAGGTCAGTGTCAGCAATCTTCACGTCCTCAAGTTCTTTGGTAGTTTCCTCAAATTTCTTTGTCAAGTTAGAAACTTTCACCTTCAAACCCGTTCCCTTGGTTCTCTCCTTGCCAAGTGCTTTTAGAGCATCATCCCTCTCGTGGATGGCCTTTTTGAATGCCTGTTTGTGGTGATCAATCAAGTTCAGAGAGTAGTTTCTGATTCTTTTGTTGTTGATCTGCACTAGCCTGTGTGAGCAAAGATAATTCGTCTTTAAGCTTGCAAAATTCCTGTTCTAATGAAGCAACTTTACTTGAGACTTTAAAGATAAGTTGAGGGGTTAAGATTCGCAACTCTTGAGGTTGATGAAATTGATTATGCGATGGAAGATGACCCTAAGGAGACAGAAGAAAATAGTCCTCCAATTGAGACTTTAAAGGAATTGGTGGTGGTTAGTAGCTAGGGAAAATGGAGTGATGTTCCTAAGCGAAAGATCCCACTAAGAGAACCACTTGGTGACATTTTGAATGTCGCCCATTTGGTTATCTCAAATCCCAATTTCTAAGAAGTCCGAACTTTATTCTCCTCAAGTTCAAGTAAGATTAGGGAGGAAGAAGCTAAAGAAACGCACAATCCCAAACCAATGAGGGTGCAAGGGAAAAATAATGTGATCCAAGGCTGGGAGAGGTTGTAGTGGTCGACACTATCCCCTCTTCATTGTCGAATGATAAGAAGAGGAAAGTGAAAAAAAATTGATGATAGAAGGGATGCCAAACATGTTTATAAGGAGCCAGACAAGACTATGTTTGACACAGGGTGGTGGAGGAACTTCCTGAGGTGGCTCGAGGCCCATTAGGAATAACCTTGTCAACTAATGTTGATTGTGTTATGCATCCTCCTTACTTAGATACTAACCATGCATTTGTTAGTTTAGAATATAAAGGGGTAGGGGTTCCTCTAGCCTCCATTACTTGAGTGATTTGGTTAATTTACACTAACCTTCCATTTTTATGTTGCTTGAACAACACATAAGTGGAGATAGATTACACAATGTTGTATGCTCATGAGGATTCTCACACTTTATTTGTGTGGAGGGATTTTTCTGGAGGTATATGGGTGTTTTGTAATGGGGATTGAATTGGTTTGAAGATTGTTTCAACGGGGCAACAAATTTTTAATTTGATAGTTCATTCCTAAGTTGATAACCCTTTGCTATTTTGGTTATCTATGCTATTCCAAATTCGATCTGATGAGAGGATTTATGGAATGCCATGAAGAAATTGGTGAGCTAACACTTACTACCAAAACTCATGATTGGATACCTTCATCAAATAGAAAGTTCCTTTGACTTGCAAGGAGGAGCTAGAATAAACACTAAAAGAGCTAGTAGGCTTATGGCATGTATGGATCGATGCAACCTTATGGACCTTGGTTTTATTGCACCGTGCTTCACTTGTTCAAATTCATGGGAAACAAGCGTATGTTTAGATCAAATGTATACAAATATGGAGTGACATTTGAGGTTCCCTAAAGCCAAAGTGCATCACTTAACTCAACGCACATCCAATCATTTACCCATTATAATCTCCCTACATGTTGAAGGTTCTTATAATCATCAACCAAATGTCACTTCTATCTCCTTAGGTTCATCTTCCAACGCATAATCAATTTGTCTTTAACTTGTATTGATTCCTCCATATATCATCCTCATCATACGTATACCCAAATATGATAGTTGTTGCCTCTAATTATGATTTGAGTGTGTACATTGGATGTGTCATTTCTAGGTCATTCTGTAATGCATTGTTAACACTCTTGTAAAGTCATATGTTGGGGAGCGTTGTTAGTCCTCGCATGAAAAATTGTTCTTATTTTCCACCATTATTTCTTTACATTTGTTTTATGATTTTATTTATACAATAAACATTTATTCTTATTCCATTATGTTTTAACTTCTTTCATTTAAAGAGTTTTCTCACCCTTTGATTTAGAGTTTAGAAAGCCTTATGTATTAGTCTTGAGTTAGGTGCTAACCATACTAATTCCTTGATATATAAGTATACTTTCAGCCTTGCACACAATATACATTAGTACTCATGTTAGATATGACGATCTTATCCCCACTTTTCTTTAGCTTTTATATCTCTTTCCAAACGAACAAAGTTTTGTGGTGATGAAAATTCAAATATTACAAGTTGGTAGCATAGTTTTTATTTTAACATTGAATAAAGGAGGATAGTTAAGCACTTGAAAACTAAAACCAACATCATGGCCCAACTATGCTAATTTGTTTGCAACTGAATTCCCCTCATTAAGGTCATGAACCACACAACAAGAAGTGAAGGCTCTCATCAAGCCTTAATAAGCTAGGATTGAGGATGATAAAGAATTTTTCTACCATTAATCAATTAAAACCACAATCTCAAGCCATCATAAGACTGTAGCAAACAACCTAAAGTTCAGCAATAAAGATATAGTCATAACCGACATTTGCAACAAACCCACATCCATCTCCCAACAAAATATCCAGCCACACCACGAACAACCAAAAGACATGGGTTACCCAAAGCATTATTGTCCATGTTTACTTCAATGACATTCTCCTATGGAGTTTACCAGCCCACACTACAAGTTTTATGGTGTTGACCAGAAAAAAAAAAGATTATATACTTACATCTATGCAATATGCTCAAAAGAAGCTAGCCTTATGATGTATTGGATTGTATGCCTTGGAGGAGAATGAGTTTCCCTAAAAACAAGTCTATTGTGAATCTGCCATAATTTCCAAATGCTTAAGGGAAAGACAAATACCCAAGGAGGCTAATCAAGATTGAGACTACAGTAATTAGACCAATGGAATAAAATAACTTTAATTACACAATCCAATTTAAATTTGCAAGAATTTTAACCTAAGAATCCAATTCCGATTAATTTCGCAAAAAAATTTTAAATTGATAGTTCTAACATGAAATTAGATACATTTTAAAGGATATTGTAAATTCAATTTATCTAAACTAGCTAAATCGGATAAAACCGACAAATTCGGATATAGCCGGGTCACAAATTTAATTTTCACAAATCAACCATAACCAATACAATTAACCATTCCAAATCATTCATACAACACACATATATATATAATTAAACAACTAAATTATCTTATTATAAGCTAATTCATTTAAAATTAATTGAAACATAAGTTAGGTTTTGAGTAATTATACCAAACGAATTGCAGCGAAATTGGAGGGAGTGAGGGGTGTTGGAACTTCGCTGGTGGTCAAGGACCACTCGCCGGTGACGAGTGGCGTTGGAGGTAGACAGGTGGTGGCGTGCCGCGACAGTCCTCGTGCGTTGCTAGTGGCTACTGCTGCTGCTATGTTGGAGGAAGACGATGACGACAATGAGGTAGAGCAAGTGTGGTGGTGTGCTAGAGCGGCAGTGGCTTGCGTGGTGGTGCAGCCTGGGTTGAAGACGCAGAGCAGGAGGCAGCCAGGGTAGGGGACGTCGTTGAGCTCCGAGGGTTAGGGAGGGGAGGAGCTGAAAATTGAAAAGATATAAGGGTGGGAGTAGGGCGAGCGGGTGAAAAATTTTTGGTTTTTTTTTTAAGAAAATTTAAGGAGTTGAGGGATTCATGTGTTTTTCTATTACATTTAATTTTTTTAAGTTTTAGATATTTGAAAAAAAAATAATTATAAAACATATATATATGTATATGTGGAACTTAAATATTTTTAGCGACCAATAAATTAATGATTAACGACCAAAAATTATATTAGTCGCAATAGATATACCAATAACGACGACTTTTGCTAGTGGTTATTAATAATATATCAATAACGACAAAAAAAAATTTGGTCGCTAAATTGGTCGTTAATGCACCTGTTTGTTGTATAAGTTTATTAAAATAACATGAAAAACAAATAGTTTATAGTTCATTTGAACAAATAATATAGATAATAAGATTGAAAAAAAAAATCAAACTTCACTAATCTTATCAATCAAAATACCATTATATGATGGTTCCCAATGCAAATAATAGGTATGTATATGCATATATAATAAGACATGCATATTTTTTTTTAATTTTTGCATACTTAGTCTCAAAGGTAAATATTGAATATCTATGTTGGTTATGGCTAGTGTTGCTAAAAGTGTTTATAATCGAATATTTGTATCCAATATATTGGATACCTGCTCCATTTTCCTTAGACCAAATATTTGAATTTCTCAATACTAAAAAATAAAAATCAGATATATCCAATGTCCATATGAAAACACTATTTTATCAATTTTACTAACTTTTGCTATATATATATATATATTAAATAAAGGTCATGTATTATAAAAATTGAACACTATGAAAATATAATATTATGATATATTGTTGAAATAATCAATAAAATACTATATATTTTCTTATATTGGAACTTCGGTTGAAAATCAGCTCCTTTTGATAAAAATTTGATTGGATATTCTAAATGTTTATTAAAATTTTTGGATATTGAATTTAATTTTTGGATCTTAAATTTTTTTAATCATAGCTCTACATGTTACCATTATTTCTATTATTGTATTATCATAGTCATTCATGCTTTCATCTACCATTAATAAGAGGAAAGAGGTGAAAGAAAAAGGAAAGGTGGAAAGGAGAAAGAGGGATTTAGAACGCCATATAGCTTTGAAAAAGAGGAAGACTATGTTTTTATCCATGTTATTTTCAAGATTCATGAGATTAGATTAGTGAAAATATGAACTTTCCTCTCATGATAGTAATAATAATAACAATAATAAAAATAACTTACTTTTTATAAGAATAAACCAAATGATTAATCATATAAGATCTCATAGATCATATTAGATCAATAAATATCAAATGACGAGAATTATATAAGGTGAAGTGCACTTAGCACCACAAAATTTCTATACATAAAATTTGGGATAAAGTACAATAAGATGCCTCTAATCTTTAATCTAATATTTGACAAGTACTCTATGTTTTACTTAGGTATTCTGCATTGTAATTCATTATCATTTATGCACCTTTTATGCTAATTACTTGATAAAAATAAAAAACTATAAAAAAATATGAAAAAGATTAAAAAATATGAAATGTTATATAAAAAAATTAAATATATTGTAAAATACCTTAAATGATATAAAAACATAAAATAAAATCATATAATTATGAAAATATTATGAAAAAAAATATAAAAAGACTATAAAAAATTATTTAAAATCAAGAAAATAAAAAAATTAAAATTAATGAAAGTCTAAAAAGGAAAAAATATCTAATTTCTTTAGTAATTTGTAAAATATTTTCAACTTTGTTTTAAGTTTTTGGAGTTTTTTTTTTGTAATTTCTTTTTTGATAATTACACATTTTTTATAATATTTTGGAACTTTTACAATTATTTTAACTTTTTTTATGATTTTTTAGTTTTTATAGTCATTTTAAAATAATTTTTTTGTGTGTATTATTTTCTATATTTTTTTTACTATCTTTTTCTAGTTTCCTATTCTATTGTAACACCCAAAAATTCACTACTTTTTTTTGAAAAGCGGAAGTAATTAAAAGAGAAACTCTTAAATTAAAACCCTTGAATTCTGGGGATGTTACCGCCACACTTAGTACCAGACCGGGTCTCTCCAACCGTTCCAATACCAAGTGCTAAGGCTAAAGAAAAGAATAATCAATTATAAATCATTACAATCCAAATTCCAAATAAGCATTAAACGGTTGTAAAACAAAAGTCAGAGTACGCATAAATAATTGTAATTCATTTCCAAAAGAGAATTAAACTTACAACTGATAAAATATTAACAAAAGGAAATAAATCACATAAAGACTGAAATATGGCCACAACTCTCTCGAACTTTGAGCCAAAACAAGCTCAACACATAGCCCCAACTGATGTCTCGCCCACCTGCACAAATCAGAAGGGCATGCTACTCGTGGGAATGAGCAGCACCCATAAAAAGGGTGATCAGTACGCTACGTACTGAGTAAAGTAACCGAATACTAAGGCCGACACATTTACACATCGAATCATGCAAGATAATAATCAGCATCAAACTACACATGTGATACCTCAAAGCATATAATGAAAACCATAGCATAATATCAACAAGTCCACATATCATGTCCAAAAAGATCTGAATTAATGGTTTAATATTTCTTTCATCGTAAGTCGATGCACACTATGCCATTTTATCAATCCATGCGAGTACAGGAACACCCCACTATTATAGCCGGTGGGCCGATCACACATAGAGCATCATGCCCTAACCACTATTATTACCGATGGATCGGTCACACATAGGGTACAACCCTAACCACTATTCCTGATTGGTGGATCGGTCTGGTTCCTGTTCGCATGGTGTTCCACTGTAAGTAATTAATATCTTTTAAGAGCTTTAACGATTCTGGTTTGTGTTTATTGAGCTCGAGTCACCCCACTATTTTTATCGGTGGGCCGGTCACATATAGGACCTCATGTCCTAACCACTATTATAACCGGTGGATCGGTCATACATAGGGTAAAACCCTAACCACTATTCCTGATCGGTGGATCGGTCTGGACTCGGCTCAATAATCTTCCACTTTAAAAAGGTTAGTGTCTTAAATATTTTATTCATAAACATTTGCCATGCACATACATTTTCCCAGACATGCATGACTAACTCCATGCAAACCTTAACTCCATGTAAACCACAGCTCCATGCAAACCCTAGCTCCCATGCAAACCCTAACTCCACGTAAACTACACTTTCATGCAAACCCTAGCTCCCATGCAAACCCTAACTCCACGTAACCCATGTCTCCATGCAAACCCTAATTCATATGCCAACCCTAACTCACATGCAAACCTCAACTCAACATAGATCGCATTGCCATACTAACCCTAATTCACATGCAAGCCCTAATTCACATACAAATCCCAACTCCACATAGACATACTTCCATGCAAACCATAGTACCATACCATATCATGCAAAACCAATACCCATCATTATTTTACAACCCTAACATGCATGTCTTAAGGCCACATCGCATATCATCACTTACAAATAAAACACATCCCATATAACAACCCAAGATCATACATGAACTCCACATCATATCATATACAACATAATTAATGATGATAACATAGAATACATGGCATATGCAGCACATAATACATATAGACATACAATGGCCTTAGTAAACCCTTACCTAAAATGTCACCGGTCTTGGAGCATGCTCCTATATTACTTGAGAGCTTTTGATTGGACTCACCTACTACGGAAAAATACTAGGATTAGGTTTTCTCTTAAGAATGCTATTATTTCTAACTTATCCCAAGACCTTATTTTTAATTAAACTATTATTATACTAAAATTAACTACCCAAAATACTAGTAGAAAAACTAATAATAACACCAATGAACTTCAAAACAAAAGGGTGATACAAGGGTCTCTACCCTTCACCCAAATTAATATTAGTAAGGATGAAAATAATAATAATATAACTTTAATAACAACTAAATGTTATAAATAAAGATAATAATAATAATAATAATAATAATAATAATAATAATAATAATAATAATATATAAGCCTTATATTTTTAAAGTGGGGTTTCGACCCTACTTATAACTAATGACCTACTATTTATTAATATTAATAATAAAATTATTAACATATATAATAATATTAAAATAATAAATATAATAATAATATTATTATTAGTGGTTATAAAAACAATAGAAATAATAATACTAAAATACATAAGTGCGAATGTTAATACAAAATTAGGGCCTAAGATTTTCCAGAATAATTAATAAAATGAATATAATAATTATTCTAATAATTATAATATTAATAATAATAAGAAGAATGATAATAATAATAATAATAATAATAATATAATAATTCAATTAATAACTTAAAATTTGAAACTAACAATAAAATTATTTTATTACCACTCTCTACCCTGCAAGTACACTTCAGCATAAATTTTATATCAAATAATAATAATATTAATAGCAAGGAAATAATTATTATATTCGAATAGTTACTAATAAATAAAATAAAAATAGAATAATTTACAATAAATAGTAAATAATGACTAAGAAGGTCTAGGGTTTCACCTTGAGTCAGCGGAGATGGGCGGCACTGGCGGTGGTTCACGGCGGTGGCCGGAAAAATGATCTAAGAGGGAAAAAGATGAAGAAAAAGAGAGAAGGAGCAGGGGGAAAAATTAAAATAAGGTTATGGTTCAGTGGAGAAGGATTAGAGGGAGTTCTTGGGTGGTTTATAGGGTGGAAGAAGTGGCGTATGTGGCAGCGGACGGTGGTTTAAGGATTCGGGGTGAAAATTCTGGTGAGATGAGCAGCAAACTTTGCACGGTTATGGAGGCCCGTGCAAGAAGAATCGAAGGTTGAAAATGGTTTAGTTAATTAGATGGAGTTTTAGGGAATATTTTGAGGTACAGAAGCGGCGTCAAGGTTGGCTAACGGTGGAGAAAAGCATGTCTGAAGTTGCGGTGGCGGGCGGTTCTCACTTAAGGTTTTGAGGAAGAAGAAGCTCCAAAAACGTCCACAACTAAGCTATTTATAGAGTTGTAGATGGTATAATAGGGTTTTGGGGGTCGGCAGGAAGTTATGGGGTGCAAGAATTTGGGCAGCCGGCGGTAGAAAACGGTCGGCCAACATTTGGTTTGATTCGACAATTCGCGAGGCTGGGTAGAGGAAACGGACGAGAGATAACGGACGAGAGTTATGCCAATTTATTCCTCGAGTCAAGGGGAATACAATGAGGCAAGAAACGGTCGGTCAAAGTCTCTGTAATCGGAGATGCCATTGATGGGGTCGGAAGCTGCAGCCGCGTCGACAGAGGAGAAAGGAGGAAGAAGGAAGAAGAAAGGAAGGTGGACCGGCGGTTCGGGGAGAAAAGAAAGGAGAGGTAGGCCGGGACGGTCGGGCGCGAGGAGGTAAGTTCATTAATTCAAACGACGCGTTTTCTGGGAACAAAAAGAAAAACACAACGCGGCAAGAGAGAAGGAAGTAGCTGCTGCGCGGGCTGGGCCGCGTGCACGAAAGGAAGAAGAGAAAAGGGGATCTGGGCCACGGCTGGCCCAGGCAGGGAAAAGAAAAAGAAAAAGAAAGGAAGAAGAAAGAAAAAGAAAGAAAAAGGGAGAAGAAAAAGGAGAAAAGGAAAAGGGAAAAGGGGAAAGTAATTATATTGGGTATTTAAATTAATTAAAATATTTGGGATATTTAAAAATAATAATATTTATATAAAATAATATTTAACTCCCTTTTTAGGCTTAATTAGGATTTTTAAAAGATTTTCCAAAAATTCCATTTTAATTAGCAAAACACCCTAATTTTCTTCCATTAAATTATTTATAAAAATAATATTAATTTGGAACTATTTCCTCCTTCTTATTTTAAATAAAATAATTTATTTAGTTAATTCCCAAATTAAAATCTTTAATTAGTTAAAATACCCAAATTCCTCCTAATTAAAATACTTATAAATTTATTCTTGATTTGCCCTAATTAATTTCCTTTTATTTTAAATAAATTAATATACTTAATTAACTTTTATAATAAAACCTCATTTAAATATAATATTAAAATTAGAAATTTTCGGGGCATTTCATCTATAATGTGGTTCTCTATGTAGCTTTGAATCTCTGTTGACCAAAATGAATTTTGGGGTGGAGAAGGCTTCTCCTACTCCTAGTGTTCTTTCTTGGGTTCTATTTCAGGTATGGCGAGTTTGTAGGTGGTCTGAGCATAGGTACTAGGAGTTTTGCATGGGTGCTTTTCTCTGGGTAAGTTTCTTTACAGCTATGTGTGTGTTGTATTTTGTGAACTACATTTTTTTTGTTGCCACTATAGGTATTATGTAATTAATCCAATTTTCACCCCTTTTATTTGGCTACTACAATTAAGGAACTATAAATAGGGTGAAGAGCCCACAAGTGGTTCTAATTGTCCCCTCTAACCTTAACCTTAATACCCCAAATAAATGCTATAGATATATTTACTCTCTCTTTTTCTATTCGTCCCTCCATATTTACCCCTTTTCACATTATCCTAAGAATACCACTTAGACACTAAGGATGTTGCTCCCCTCTCCCCAACAAAAAAAAACCACTTGCTTGATTCCAAGTAGCAACATTGGCATTGCCTTTAGGGATTTGAGCAAAAAGCAATGTTTCCACCATCCATACCTCATACTCATCTATCTAATCCTCTATCACCAAATGAAAAACTCACCTTGGAAAACTCACACTAGAATGTTATCATGGCTCAACTCCAGATTAATAATGATGCTATGAAAGAATCCTTATGAGAAACACTGAAAAATGCCCATGTGAATTTTATGCAACTTCACCATACATCCAAACCAAACCCCCACATAGGTATGGAAATGTGCCTTTACTAGAATACGATGCTTTCATTAACCTAGAAAATATTAATACATACCACCTAGATGATGGTATGAATAGAATTTTCAAATGACTCATCCACAATGTCATTATGCAACAGGAACAAGATACTATAACACCGTTATTTTCATTCCCATAAAATTTCATTTGAAAGAATTAAGTTGGAAGCCAAAAACATAAATAGGAATGTTACTACCACATATGACATAAGATAGATATCTATCATCTATATTATATAAGTTAGAAGAGTAAAAACCTATCCCACAAAACTTAAAGCATCATTTAAAACAAACCACTAAACCAAAACATCACTGACAATGTTGGCAAAAAACCTTGTCAAACTATCACTGATAAATCAGCAAAGCAACTATAAGGAAAATTTGGATTTCAAAATCTTAATCAAGAATAACAATATAAATGTTCATTTACAAAACCAAATAAAATTACAATAAAAAATTGAAACTTCCAAAATATTCACCAACAAAAGTAGAAAACATAGGAGAAGTCCCTGTAGAACAAAAGCTCCTGATATCCCTAACACTCTGTCTAAACCAACAATCATGACTTAAATCAAGGGTACCTACACATAGAAAAAAAAGTGTAACATCATCACGATGAAGTACTGAGTAAACCATCCGCAACACATATGAATAACATGTAGATATTTCAACACTTGATCATTGTATAAGAAAAATGCAGCATAAATTAACATGAAATAATGCTAACAATGTCAATGACATGCTTATAAATAATCACCCCATCATGAATAAACATATAATCTCAACCAAGCATGAATTCACAACTAAAAATGACAAATATAGATAATAAAATGCAATTGAGGATGGCACAAGTTATTATAGGTGAAAACATAAAATACATTAGAGTTCAAGAATTATAAGAGAAAAGGAAGGAAAAATACACTTTTACATGACAATGGACCATCTATGGGAAAAATACAGGAAATGAAAGAAGTTCTCTGTAGGCTGAGCTTCACCATCTGAGCTAAGGCATCTCCTGTCCTTGGTTATGTTTAGGTGACTTCGACATAGTTCTTCGAGAGTCTAAAAGAATCAACTCTTCCCCTGCCTCTTCTCCTGACATGAATGATTTCCAGATATGCCTAAACCTTACCAAGCTAAGTGATTTTCCCTTTTTTGGCTGTCTCTACACTTGGACCAACAATCAAGAAGGTTCTAATAGGATTTGGGCTAAGATGGACATAATAATTGCCAACCATCACTGGTTCCTAAACACTACAAGCTGTTATGTTGAATTTCTCCCTTCTGGAGTCTCTGACCACTCTCCAGCCATCATCAACATTCATGATAATGACAACCATTGCCATTAGTCTCAGCCTTTCAGATACTTAAACTACTGAGGCGAGGATCCATCATTCGTGGACCTTGTAAAAAATGTCTGGGACAAGACCATCCATGGCTCCAAAATAAAAATAGTTTTTGAAAAGCTTAAAATGTTGAAGCCTCTGCTTAAGAAGCTCCACCATCACAATTACAGCAACATCACCCAAAAAACCCAGTTGTGACTCTAGGATCTCATCTCTGCCCAAAATTTGTTGCATGCCAATCCCCTTCATAGTTCCCTTCAAGCTACTGAAAAGTAGCTAAAAGCTAAATACAACACCCTTAAAAATCTAAAATTAGCAGTCTCTTCCAAAGAGCTAAAATCAAGTTCCTTACTGAAAATAATGAAAATACCAGATATTTCCATGCCAAAGTTGCTGAAAAAAGAGCCAGAAATAAGATTTCTTCCATCTAGGACATCCATGGTGAACAAAAAACCTCTTCCCATGACATAGCTACTGCATTCCTAGACTACTATAAAAATCTGCTTGGCACCGCTGGACCTGCAATCCCTGAAACTATCCCTCAGCTCCCTAGCATCTTCCTTTCTCCTAAAGATCAGCTTCCACTGATTGCTCCTATTTCCCCCCTGGAAATTAAGGAGGCCCTCTTTATCATGAAAGATCATAAAAGCCCTGATCAGGATGGTTTCACTACTGGATTTTTCAAGAAAAGTTGGCCTATTATTGGTAATTACACTTGTGAGGCAATCCTTGACTACTTTAATAATGGAACCATGTCTAACCAGTTAAATGCTACTCTGGTGGTTCTTATTCCTAAAGGAAACTCCCCCTCCTCTGTCACTAATTATAGACCCATATCTTGCTGCTCCATCCTTTATAAAATCATTACCAAGATCCTCACAAATAGGCTCTTCCCTGTCATGGATAAACTTATCAGCAAGGAGTAGGGTGCCTTCATGAAAGGGATATCATTACATAAAAATGTGTTGCTTGCTTATGAGATAATTAAGCATTATGATAGGAAAAATGCCTCCCCCAGATTTATGATTAAAGTTGACATCAGAAAAGCTTTTGATTCCCTGAATTAGAACTTTCTTGAGAACATTCTCAGCCATTTTGGTTTCCCCACTCTATTCATAAAATGGATTATGGGATGTGTTTCTTCCCCCAAATACTCCATCTGTTTTAATGGAAATTCCCATGGTTTCTTTGAGGGTAAAAGAGGTTTAAGGCAAGGAGACCCTATCTCTCCATACCTCTTCATCCTTGCTATGGAATATTTATCAAGAATGCTGAAAAATCTTGGCCCTAACACTGAATATCAAAAGCATCCTAAATGTGCTGGGAAAGGCATCACTCACCTGCTATTTGCTGATGACCTTCTTCTTTTCTCCAGGGGTAGCTTAAAATCTTTATTGGCCCTCAAAGATTGCCTCCATAACTTTTCCCTTCTCTCTGGTCTTGAAGCAAACCCAGCAAAAACAACTATCTTTTTTGGTGGTATCGCTTCCCTTGCCAAAAAAGATATCCTGCAGGCTACAAAATTCAAAGAAGACAAGCTTCCCTTTAGGTATCTTGGTCTCCCTCTCTATGGAAGCAAGCTAAACACTGCTATATGTACTATCCTTATAGAAAAATTCAAGAAAAAGCTTCACCATTGGGCCAACGGCTTCCTCTCCTATGCTGGGAGAAAAGAACTCATAAACTCTGTACTGCAAGGGATCTCAACATTCTAGCTCTCTACCTTTCTTCTTCCCAAAACTATCCTGAATGAGATTAATAAGCTATGAAGAAATTTCTTTTGGGGGTACACTGAAGGAAGAAAAAAGAAGGAGGAGGAAGAAGAAGGTAGGGGACTAGGCGATTCGGGAAAAAGAAAAGAAAAAAAGAAGAGGAGGAGGACCGACCATCTAGGGGAAGGAAGTGTGGCGCAGGCTTGAGTCATAGGGAAAGAAGAAAAAGGGAGAGGGGTTTGGACCGCTGGGCTGGCCCAGGTCGGGGGAGGAGGAAGAAGAAAAGAAGAAGAAGAAGAAGAAAAAGGAAAGAAAGAAAAGAAAGAAAAGGAAAAAGGAAAGGGGGAAAAGAAAATTAGGTGGGTTGGGATATTTATAATATTTTAGTATCTTGGAATATTTAAAAATAACAATATTTTAATAAAATAATATTTAATTCCCTTTTTGGCTAATTTAGGATTTTTAAAAGATTTTTCCTAAATTTTATTTTAATTAGCAAAACACCCTAATTGTTTATAATTAAAATATTTATTATTTTCTTCTTAATTTGCCTTAATTAATTCCCTTTTATTTTAATAAAAATAATTTATTTAATTAATTCCTAAAATAAATCCTGAATTAGTTATAATTCTTAAAATTAGGGTTTTGAAGTATTTCATCACTACCCCTTTAAAGACAGACTTCATCCCCGAAGTCTCTACAGCTTCCTCGAGTTAAGGCTAAAACATCCTAAGTGGGTATGGATACCATACTAACACCAATAATTATAACAACTACCCCCCTTAAAGAGGAATTTAGTAAGGATGGTAGAACTTGCAACAAAGAGTTCCGGATATGCTTCACGCCTGTCCTTCTCGGCTTCCCAGGTGTCTCCTTCTATCCCATGCCGACTCCACATGATCTTGACAAGAGGAACTACACTTGTGCGGGTCTTCTGTAGCTTGGTGTTGAGAATTTGCATAGGTTGCTCTTCATAGGTTAAGGAATCATCTATCTCTACTTCGTTCAGTCGGATCACATGGGATGGGTCAGTGACATATTTCCGTAACCGAGAGATGTGGAAAATATTGTGGACTCGTGCCAAATCTGGAGGAAGAGACAACCGATAATCAACCTCACCCACACGCTTTAGGACTTCATATGGGCTGATGTACCTTGGGCTTAGCTTGCCCTTTCTACCAAACTTTTACACCCCCTTTGTGGGGGAAACTCTCAACAATACTTTATCTCCCGGTTCAAAAATACTATCCCGACGTCTTTAGTCAGCATAACTCTTTTTGTCTACTCTGGGCTATTCTCATTCGGTCCTGAATTTGGCGGACTTTCCTAGTCATCTCTTCAATCATCTCAAGACCCAATACCACTGTCTCGCTAATGCCACTCCAGCACAAAGGAGTCCTACACTTTCATCCGTGCAAAGCCTCAAAGGGAGCCATCCCTATGCTAGCATGGTAGCTGTTATTGTATGAAAACTCTATCAAATGCAGTCGTTCCTCCCAACAACCTTAGAAATCCAGCACACAAGCTCTTAACATGTACTCTAGAGTCTGTATGGTCCGTTCCGTCTGTCCATTAGTGACAAGGTGGAAAGCTGTGCTCATCTTCAACTTGGTCCCCAAGACTTCCTACTATTTTCCCCAAAAATGATAGAGAAACCTTGAATCCCTATCTGAAATGATATCCTCTGGAATCCTATGACAACTAACCACGAACTTCATATAGGCATTCGCTAACTGATCCATACTCCACATGGACTTCATAGGAATAAATATGGCTGACTTAGTCAATCTGTCTATAATAACCCAAATAGTATCACAGCCGCTTTGGGTCCTCGGTAAACCACTGATGAAATCCATAGAAATGGAGTCCCATTTCCACCTTGGCACTTCCAAAGGCTGGAGTAACCCTGCTGGTCTTCGGTGCTCAATCTTGAATTTTTAGCATACTAAACACCAGGATACAAACTCTACTACTTCCTATTTCATGCAGGGCCACCAATACACCTTTTTGAGGTCTTTACATATCTTAGATCCTCCTGGGTGGACTAAGTAAGGAGTCTGATATCCTTCTTCTATAATACAATGCTTCAACTCTGGACAACTCTGAGGTACATACCAGCGACCCTTAAACCAAATGCTACCATCCTTGTGAATTTTGAATCCCTCTACTTGACCTTCCTACATCTTTCATCGAATCCTCTCTAGCTTGACATCTCTAACCTAGTTGGCTCGGATCTCCTCAAATATGTTGGGAGTGAGTGTCAGGGCACTTATATGGACCTCAAGGTCTCCTTGCTGAATCATCTCAATCTCCAAGCCTGAAAACTCCCTTATCATTCGGTCAACAACCACACAACATAGTGCATAATGTGAGGTCTTCCTACTCAAAGCGTCTGCAACTACGTTGGCCTTACCCTCATGGTAGGTCAACTCGATGTCGTAGTCCTTAACAAGCTCTAACCACCTCCTCTGCCTCAAGTTGAGTTCCTTCTGAGTGAAAATATACTTGAGGCTCTTGTGGTCTATAAAGAATTTGCATATTGCCCCATATAGATAGTGCCTCCAAATCTTCAGAGCGAAAACCACGACAGCTAATTCCAGGTCATAGGTAGGATAATTCTGTTCATGCTTCTTCAGCTATCGAGAATATATTTCTTATTGCTTTTGGAAACCATAAGTCTCCTGGTATATCTTGTTACCTATTTAGAATTGGATTCATATATGACGCTTGCACAAGTGATGTTTTCTTTCGAAATTTTTTATTTATGGGACAATGCTCATCATCTTCAACATCTCCACTACAAGCTTTAATACCTTGTTCCCATCCTCATTATATGGCTCTTCTTCTTGAACTTCAACAACAACGTTATTGTCTTCTTCCATAGCTGGACTTGTAGCAGAAGATCTTGAATGTGTTGAGGTTGATCCTTGTTTAGAAGAAGAAAATTCTGAATGTATTAATTTTGGCATAGTCACAAGTTATATATGGCTATGGTCAAAAAATATTGTTCTGTTCTTTATTATAACACCCCAAAATTTACATTTTTTTTATAAGACCTTTAAATTTAAAACCTGTAAATTCTGGGGATGCTACCGCCACACTTAGTACTAGACCGGTTCACTCCTACCATTCCAGTACCAAGTGCTAAGGCTAAGAAAAACTACTCACAATATTATTAAATAATCCAAATTTCATAAATACGGAAATCAGAGTATGCATAAGTTTTTACATAATTCGAAATACTAACTATAGTTTTTCAGAGAAGAAAAATAGCGACAATAATAAAATTATTTCTAAAGTTTCAAACATAATTAAAAGAGAATAGGATTAGTAATCTCATAATAGAAAACAGCCATGCCACTCCAGGACCTGATCCAGCCCAAAATCATCACTCGGCCCCACCTGATGTCCCATCGACATCAATGGCATCAAAGAAGGCATCACCTACCTGCAACACGTCAGACGGGCCTTCTACTCGTGTGAATGAACAACACCCATGAAAAGGGTGATCAGTATGCTACGTACTAAGCAAGGTAACCGAGCACTAAGGCCAACACATAAGCACATAAATCATGTAGGATAATATTCAACTTACACTTTCACCCACACATATAATACATAAGGTCATACAGAAAATTATACAGCTTATAAATGATCAAGCCCACACATAAAGGCCCAAATAGTCCGGATTAATTATTTAATTAATCTTTTATCGAAAGTCGATTCACACCATGCCTTTCATCAAATCCATGTAAGTACAATAACACCCCACTATTTTAGCTGGTGGGCCGGTCACTTACGGGATAATAGTGCACACCACTATTTTTCGTTAGTGGATCGGTCACTTACGGGACAATAGTCCACACCACTATTTATGACCGATGGATTGATCTGGTTCTTGCTCACATGGTGTTTCAATGTAAGTAATTAGTATCTTTTAAGTGCCTTAGTAAACTCTGGTTTGTATTTATTGAGCTTGAGGTCACCCCACTATTATTGCCCCGTCACTTACGAGACAATAGTCCACACCACTATTTTTCGCCCATGGATCGGTCACTTACGGGATAATAGTCCACACCACTATTTCTGACCGATGAATCAGTCTGGACCCGGCTCAATAGTCTTTCACTTTAAATGATTAGTATCTTAAATATTTTATTCAAAAACTTTCATCCAGACATGCATGACTAACTCCTACTATTCTTATCCTCCAAACCCTAGTTGACCACACCAAACCATGGTAACCATAACAAACTCTAACTCCCATGCAAACCCTAACTCCCATGCGACCATTAACTCCCATGAAACCATTAACTCCCATGCAAACCCTAACTCCCATACAACCATTATCTCTCATGCAAACCCTAACTCCCATGCAACCATTAACTCCCATGCAAACCCTAAATCCCATGCAAACCCTAACGCCATGCAAACCCTAGCTCCATACAAACCCTACTTCCATGCAAACCCTAACACCATGCAAACATTAACTCCATGAAAACCCTAACTCCATGCAAACATTAACTCCATGAAAACCCTAACTCCATGCAATCATTAATACCATGAAACCCTAACTCCATGCGAACATTAAGACATCCCCCTCATTATTTTACAAACCCTATCATGCATGTCTTATGGGCCA
This sequence comes from Tamarix chinensis, assembly GCA_030549775.1. Classification (NCBI taxonomy): domain Eukaryota; kingdom Viridiplantae; phylum Streptophyta; class Magnoliopsida; order Caryophyllales; family Tamaricaceae; genus Tamarix; species Tamarix chinensis. Next base: position 81,462,490 of record CM060171.1, on the reverse strand, counting down.
CACTATACCACAATAATATCAAAATCCATACGCATAATACTTATGCCATAATTTAATGCACGATCTTACCTTAAATCCCTATCATGCTCCACATACGATAGTTATATGAATACACATAAAATACATGATAGTTCACATCACAAGGCATGCATGGCATATAAAACACATAATACACAAATAGCCTTAGTACTCCTTTACCTAAAACATCACCGGTCTTAGAGCACGCTTCTATGCCTCTTTAGGGCTTTAACTGGTCTTATCTATTATGGAAAAAAAACTAGAATTAGGTTCTCTCTTAAAAATACTATTATTTACTAACTTATCCTAAGACTTAGTTTTTAAATAAAACAATACTATACTAATAATAACTACACGAAATACTACTAAAAATACTAATAATAATATTAATGTACTTCAAAACAGATGGTGATATAAGGGTTTCTACCCTCCACCAAAATAATGCTAATAATGCTAATAATAATAATAATAATAATAATAATAATAATAATAATAATAATAATAATAATAATAACATAAGTCTAAAAATACAAGGTAGGGTTTTCGACCCTACCTCCAAATAATGAAGGTACTATTTAATAATATTATTAATAACATATATTACTTATAATAATATTAAAAATAATAAATATAATAATAATAATATTATTATTATTAGTAGAAATAGTAATAATAATAATAATAATAATAATAATAATAATAATAATAAAATATGAGTATGCGAATCATTAACATTAAATAGGGCTTCATCCCTCCTTGGATAAATAATAATAATAAAAAATTAGTAATACTAATAATAATAATAATAATGATGATGATGATGATGATGATGATGATAATAATAAAACTTATAATAATACTATTAATACCCATAATTTGAAACTAACAACTTAAATATTTTATTCCTACTCTCGACCCTGCCAAGAAAATATAACATCAATATTACATCCAGTCATAATAATAATAATAATAATGATAATGATAATGATAATGATAACATTAATAATCAAATAAATGATAAAAATTGGAATAAAATAGAATAAACTTAAATAAATAGGGGAAAAGGGTTGAAAGGGTCTAGGGTTTCACCTTGAGTCGGCAAAGATGGGTGGCACTGGCGGTGGTGCACAACGGCAGCAGCGGTGGCCGAAAAAGTGATTAGAAGAGGGAAAAGTTGAGGTTTGAGAAGAAAGGGTGGAGTTTGAGGTGTTGGTGGTAGCCTAGGTTGAGAGGAGTAAAGTGAGGGTGGTGGTGCAACAAGTGGCAACGACGCACGACGGCAGAGGTGGTGGCCAAAAGGTAGAGAAGAAGAAAGAGAGGGGAGGAGAAGGAGAAAGGAGAAAAGAAGGGTAGGGCTAGGTGGAGGAAGATTAGTAGCAGCTTTTGGATGGTGTAGGAGGCAGTGATAGTGGCGGATGTGGTGGCGGATGGTGGCTCGAGGGGTTGCAGGTGTAAAATTTTGGTTTGACGGGCAGAGAACTTTGCACGACTTTGGTGGCTTGTGCGAGAAGAATCGAGGGAGATGGGTGGCTTAGATGGGCGGAGTTGGTGGCGTGGTCGGCCGACGGCGGTGAAAAGGGATGATTTTTGGGTTTCAGGGTGAAAAGGCTCGAGTTCAGGCTAGTTTGGGGATATTTATAGGCTAAGGCAGGGGATAAGGTTAGAGGGGAGTGCCGGAAAAATAGGGCAAGGGGAGATGGCATCGGCCGGTGACAATTGGCTGGAAAAAATTCAAATGGCAAGGATGGTTGTGCAGGCTAGGGCGAGGGAAAATTGTGTTAGAATAGGGGAGGGTTGGTTGGGTTGACATGGCTGCTGAATCGGAGAGGGAGAGAGAGGAAAGTGGTCGGTCAAATCACGCTTGGCTAGTGACGGGATTTTTGGAGGCTCTCGACGATGGAGTTGCAAGCGTCAATGTCGGGGGAGGGAGGAAGAAGAAAGGAGGAAGAAAGGGGGTTGGACCGGGCGGCTGAGGAGAAAATAAAAAAAGAAAAGAAAGTGAAACGGGCCAGCACAGTGAGGGGGGAATTTAATTGAAATGCGCCGTTTAGGGAAACGGGCCACGTCGAAAGAGAAAGGGAGAGGGCATCGGTCACGCGGGCTGGGCCACGCCGAAGGAAGGAAGGAGGGGAAAGGACTGGGCCACGGGCTGGCCCAGGTCAGGAAGGAGAGGAAGAAAAGAAAAGAAAAGAAAAGAAAAGAAAAGAAAAGAAAGAAAAAGAAGGAAAAAGAAAGGAAAAGGAAGAAAGCAAAGGAAAAAGGAAAAAGGAAAAGAGATAAATAGGTAGGTTAGGGCCAATTAAAATAATTTGAATATTTGGGATATTTAAAAATAATAATATTTAAATAAAAAAATATTTAAATCCCTTTTTAGGCTAATTTAGGGTTTTTGAAAGGTTTTCCATAAATTCCATTTTAATTAGCAACACACCCTAATTTTATTCAATAAATTATTTATAAAATTCCTATTAATTTGGAAATATTTTCTCCTTCTTATTTTAAATAAAATAATTTACTTAATTAATTCCCAAAAATAAAATTATTTAATTAGCTAAAATACCCAAATTTCTCCTAATTAAAATACTTATAAATTTCTTCTTGATTTGCCCTAATTAATTTCCTTTTTATTTTAATGAAAATAATTTATTTAAATACTTTTCATAATAAAACATTATTTAACTATAATTCTTAAAATTAGAATTTTTGGGATATTTCATTTATAATCATTATAAGAATAAAATGAAGAATGTGTTGGATGGGATGCAGAAGATTAGTATCACTATTGATTTGTGGAAGTCTGATGCTCAAAAACTCTATTATATGGTTGTGACTGCACATTTCATTTGTGATGATTGGGTGTTGCATAAATATATCTTTAATTTTTTCACTTAGCTCCTCCTTGTACTGGTTTGACAATTTTCAATGCCTTGTACAAATTTTTTATGGATTGGGGAATTGAGGATAAAGTCTGTAGTCTTACGGTTGATAATGCAACTGCTAATGATAGAGTTGTTAAGATAGCAAGAGATAACTTTGTTTATAAGAATGTGCTTTCTTTTGAAGCAAAAATATTTCATTTGAGATGTTGTGCCCATATAATAAATTTTCTGGTACAAGATGGACTTGAATATATTTAACATATTACTAAAAATGTGAGAGAAAGTGTGAAGTATTTGGTAGACTCTGAAGTACATTTAAAGTTATTTAGTGAGATTGCTAAGCAAGTGGGGTTTTCCAAAAAAAAAAGAGTTAGTTTTGGATGTTAAAACAAAATGGAACACAGCTTATGCAATGTTGTTCATAGCTTTAAAGTTTAAAGATGTGTTTTCTAGATATGCTGAACAAGATTTGATATACCAATGGCTACCAGATCCTGATGAATGGAAACAAGTGGAGGGTGTGTGTGGATTTCTTGTTATTTTTAATGAGATTACAAAAGTTATCTCAAGAAGTGAATATCCTACATCAAACTTATATCTTTCAGAGATTTGGGTGATAAAGGAGGCACTAGATGATAAAGTAAATGATGATAGCATTTTTATGCAAGTAATAGCTATGAAAATGAAAGAAAAGTTTGGTAAGTATTGGGGTGAATGCAATATGTTGATGTCTCTTGTTTCTATTTTAGATCCTTGATACAAAATGATGTTGATTGACTATACATTTCTTATCATTTATAAAGATGTTAATGTTAAGAAAAATGTTAGAGAGGTGAAAAAAACATTGAGAGAGATTTTTTATTGTTATGCTCGACATTATATGAGTAGTGTTGAGAATGTATTAGAGAAGGACGTTAGTGAGGTTGGGCCTAGTAATGTTATTGAGAAAGGATTATTATCTAGGAAATCAAGGTTTGAAAAGTTTGTTATGAGTGATAGCACCCAACAATCGAGTAAATCAGAGTTGGATATACACCTAGAGGAGGGTGTGCATATGTGTAAAGATAACTTATGTTCTCCTTTTTCTGCACTTAATTGTGGAAGGGAAATACGTTAAAGTTTCCTATACTATTTCAAGTAGCACGTGATATTTTGTCGATTCCTATCATATTAGTTGCTTTGTAGGCTACTTTTAGTGCTGGTGGGAATGCAATTGATACACATTGGGCCTCTTTATCCCAAAATAGTTTAAGTTTTACTTTGTGTTAGTGATTGGGTTCGTAATAATGACTTTTCTAAGGAAAAGCTAATTTTTTACTATTACTGAGTTTAGTTATTTAATCCATGTTTCCTATTTAAGAGTAGCTACTAATATTTTTTATTAGCTTCCTATTTTTTTTAAATAGATAAACACGGAAGAATATGAAGCTATGCATGAAATAGTTTTGCCATAATTTAGTCAGTAATGTTCTAAGATAAGGTACTTGGCTCTATTATGACTTTAACTTTGTTAATTTGTTGATTTGTACATTCTAATCAATGATATTTTAATTAAATATGACCATTTCAAGCTGTTGTTGCAGGTTTTGGATCATGCATTTTTTTTTTGGGCACCAGAGCTTAGAGTCTAGTTATGATTTCTTTTAATATGTTTTCTAGAACTAGTTGATTGATGTTGTTGAGTGTGCTTTGGTGTTATTCAAAATATTATACTTCTATGTTTATATGTAGAGTTTTTATTCGACATTGTAAATATTATCCTTGTAAGCTTTACTAAAATTTTTTATGCTTTTAATCTAATGTAGGTTATTTTATAGTTTTCACAATAAATTGATAGATAATTTCACTCAATGGCAATGGATGTGGATGATGGAGCAATTTGTCATGGAACTTTTTAAGTCATTTTGTTTATGTGTATTGATGTACCTACTTCTCTTTTTGGATTTATTTTTTATGGATTTTTTGTAATATTATAAAAGCTTTGGGGAGACAATTTGCACCTAAATTTGTGTGTAAGGGGTCCATGAGGTAGAAAATATTATTTTATTAAAATAGGTCAATATTGATTCAGGTTATAATTGAGATAAATTATGCCTGAATTAAGTCAAATATTAAATTATTAACAACCTCGATATTAACTTTAAACGAGCCTAATGAGCCGTAAACAAACTCTAACTGAGCTTTTAACAAGCCTTAACAAGCTTTTAACGAGCTTAACATGAGCTAGTTCAGCTTGTAAAAAGCTAGATTAATATAAATTAGCCAAGATGAGCAGTTCGTGAATCAAAATTGAGCTAAACCCAAACAGCCTTTTTTAAGCTCGGCTCGAGCTTAAAAAAATTTAGACGAGCAAAATCCGAGCTTAGGAGTGTTTAGCTCGATTTGGCTCATGTACAATCCTACCTACTACCACCTTGGGCCTACCTTGTTCCCCTAGAAACCCTAGTTTCTTAACCCCCGATACCTCCATACCCCTATTGATCCTTTGAGCCCCAATTCTCCCAACACACCCAAACCTATCATTAGAATCCCCTCTTAGTGATTTTTGTATGAAATCAAAGAATTTGAAGAAATATAAGGAAGGTATCCAATCTTGTTCCTTATTAGTATCACAAACCATCGGGTTTGAAAAAAAGGGAGTGGAACACCAGAATTTCATTCCAAAGATTACAAATCAAAGATTCAGTGCAATTAATCCTGTCAGTAGTTGGAGGTACGCTTCTAAAGATCTATAATAAGTATTTTATAGTTAAATTCCTCATATTAAGAAATTAAAATATGTATTAGGGTTTCACACATTTTTTGCATCGATTGTGCATAAATTACACATATTTGTTTTGATTATAATTCATGTCATAAAATTTAGTCTTACACTTGAACCTTGCCGGTTCTGTTTCTGATTTGTTATACCAACTTTTTTAGCATAATATTGCTAAAGTTGCAATTCGTGAATATATAATAGTTTTAGTAGCAAAGTCAAGTAGATATGTTGCATTCATTTTGTGAGAATTCCTATATATTATGCATGCACATTTTCTCAAATAGCAGGCTACTATGTCAATAGTTTGCTGCAGAAATGCTCAATTAAAGTTACCTATTACAGAATTATTATTCAAATTTGGTTGTTGCTTATTTTTTACAAGAGAAACTTCCTAACCTAATATAATGTTAAGAGGTCTATTTAATTTATTTCCCTGTTTTGTTTTCTACAGTAAACTAATGCTTATTGTTGCTTCTTTCTAACAAGAGAATACTCAAATAAATGACAAGGGTTATTCTTAAGTGATAGTTAAAGCTCGAGAAGTTATCATGGAATTATGCATATGTTGTAGTTAATATTATATAAATAAGAAACTCACCAAATTATTTTTTATGTTAGAATTTTATAGCCAAAATTTTTAATTTTCATTTATTAGATAGTTTGTTACATGAAAATTATAAATATATATGAATGGATGGTTAGTGTACGAAGCTTATTTTTTAATATTCTATATCTAATTGTCTTATTTATGTCTAATTGTTTATATGCAAAATTTTATTACTTTCTAGTCAATATACATATAAATATGTAGAAATAAAATAGAAGACAATAATTTAAAGAATTAAATAGGGAAATATTTTTTCCTAGTAGATGGGCCAAATAGGACAATGATATAAAAATTGTTCTAAATGTTTTACTCAAATAGTGTAATAATATTGACTATATTAATAGGAATCAACTAGGGAAATATTTTTGCTCCAATAGGCAAGATACATAGGACAATGACATAAAATTATCCTAATTATTTTGAAAACAATAATAATTGCCTTTTATTATTGATATGAATTAAATAGGGCAATTTTGATTGCCCCATTAGAGTGAGGACAAATAGGATAATCCGAAAAGAACCCTTATAATCTTAATAGGACTCAAATAATAGGATAGATAATTTTATTTTGCCTCAATAGACTAATAAATCAATAATTTATTAAAATAGGGACATTAAAATTGTTCTATTTACCTATGAATCTTGTTGTAAAGGAATTGGAAACTAATTAATAAATTTTCCTATTTACAGTAAAATAAGGCTATATTTTATAATGAATAAAAATAAAATCCATGACTATTTTTATTGGACGGAGGGACTATATGTTTTTTTCCTCAAGCATTATTGGCGTGCACTATAATAGGCCAAGAGTCAAGTATTTTTAATTGCATCAATTATTTAACAAATACTAAACTTCCGAGATGCGTCCTAGTAGAATGGGACGGTCCTGTTATTGGACGGAGCTGCAGTTCTCTTGTTGACGAAATTAAATAAAAATCTAAGATAAATCCAAGTCGATATGAAATGCTGCATGAAGCTTCCTTTATAGTTTGAATCTGTACGCCCATACTCATCTAGTTAAATGATCATGCGCGCAGTCGGGATTATATATATAGAATGTAAAGTTGCTTGAGCCATAGACCATATCTCGAGGGGGGTGTCTGTCTACACCGTTCATAGTTGGTCCCGATGAAGGCTATTATTCTTTCTCTGATGGCAGCATTCATCCTCATGATCAATGGATTGGTAGTTTCAGAAACTAAGATCATGAAAAACATGGAAGCAGCTGCTAATTATAACTGGCAGGCTATGGCTTTGGAGGGATCCTCTTACTATTATAAGCCTTCGAGCAGCAGCAGCAGCAGCAACGTATTGACGGAGAAAAGGAGAAGGATGAGGTGGAGGTGGAGGTCCTGGCGGAAAGCATCACCACCCCCACCCCCACGCTTCAATCGTGCTATACATTACAAGAGTCCACCCCCGCCGACAGCACCACCACCACCACCAACACTACCTCCAACACCATCAACACGACCACCTCCAAGCTAATTTATGAGAAGGCAGCGAGAGCCTAAGACTATACATTAGTATTCTCGATCAAAGTCCCATCCGCCGTCTGTCCTGTTATTTGGTTAGTTTCGATCCAATAATGCGTATCTGTCATTTGATAGTCCTCTGATAAGGTATTGCACGAAGCTCATGTGGAAATTCAGTCTCCAATGTTGTAAGGTGTTCCATTACTTATGCCTCTGTTGACTAAAAAATAATACTATGGATGAACGTTTTACAGAAGTATTAAATGAATATTAATAATGTACAAATTAAAATAAAATTAATCACTCTGCGTATAGAATCATGGATACCCGGTTATATGTCTCTCAAGCTAGATCTGGAAAAGGCATATGACCGCCTAACCTGTTCCTTCATCGGGGAAACATTTGAATTGGCAGGTTCGCCGCATTTTATTGTTAGACTGATCATATTCTGTACATCAACACTGTCTATCGGTGTTATTTGGAATGGTGAGGTTTCGGAGGAATTTCATCCATCCCGAGATATTCGCCACGATGATCCCATCTCTTTATGTATTTTTGTGCTTTGTATTGAACGCCTGACCCCTATCATCAAGCACGAAGTTGATAGGGTACACCGGAAGCCATTGCCAATTTCGAGGGGAGGGTTGATATCCTCTAGGTTTGCAAGGCCACTGTTCAACAAATTAGGGTGGTGCTAGACTGTATTCAAAGATTTGAAGGAGTCTTGAAAGGCCTCGGTTCAACAAATTAGGGTGGTACACTGGTACTAGATCGTATTCAAAGATTTGAAGGAGCTTCCGAGAAAAAGGTATGTTTGGAAAAGTCTTTGATCTACTTCTCACCTAATGTAGCCCGAGTTAGCTAGAGAAATCTCGGTGCTAAAAAAACTTTGGGTCGTAACTACTTAGGTGTGAAAGCTGACTATGGGTAGAAGGGTAAAGGCTTTCTATTCCCATATTCACCATCGAAGATGACAATATATGGGGTCCAATCAGACCATCTGTTTATATTACTTAGATTGAGATCTGATATAAATTCATCGAATTTTAAAAATTTAGACTCATATTCGAATCTACTATCTAGTAGGTAAATAAATCTTAAATGGGTCAATCTATTCTTAAAATAATAATAATTAATAATCTATGTAAATACAGATACATTTATATTTTGTATATCTCAATATTTATTTTTTATTAAAACAATCCTTCAAGTAAAAAAATAAATATTTTAAAATAGTTACATTAACTTTTAAAATATTATTTTAATATTTTTAGAATATGATGTTATATATTATTTATAAAGTAAATATACAAAAATAAAATAAAAAAAATGAATAAGGAACTCAAATGAATAAGTACACACATACAAAAAAAATTAGAAATAGTTTGGCGAGTCGGGTCTGGGTCTGGTTTGGAACTACTAGACTCAGATTTAGGCCCATTTAAGTACATTTGGGCCCAGAGCCAACCTATATCCGTCAGGTTAAAAAATCATGTACCCAAATCTACTAAAAATGAGGCGAGTCTAGCATATCCGAATCCGAAATCCATTGTCATCCCTAACCACTACCAAAAAAAGGAATAAATAATGGTTAGAATAGGGACATATGCATACGCTTTGAATTGCCGCATAATGTAACTCCATGTATATTATATGCTATAGTTGGAGCACCGTCATATAAAGTTATTTAATTGACTCGAAATTTTTTAATACTAAACTTTAAACTTTAACTTTAAGTTAAAAAAATTATAAAGTTATCGATATATGACAGTTATATATAAATACCATAGTATAAGCACTTACTTAAAATAATTCTAGAGTTGTAAGATACAAATAGATAATGGTTAGATCAAAAACCCACCTTATAAAGTCAATACACTAATGTTTTAAATATCATACTAATCAATTCGGTGTAGTAGCTAATACGCAGTCCAATCGGTCTGACCATCATCTAATTGAAAATTGCTTTCCTGCAAAACTTAGTCGGTAACACGATCTAATTTCGGTTCAATTAGGTCTCATGTTCTTTAATTTATTTTTCTTCATGCTTTAAACGATGACATTTAGAGTGTAACAATTAAAAATAATTCAATCGGCTTTTCCCAATTTTTAAGATTGGTATGCAAATTTCAAAACCGAATAATTCCGTATTAGTAGGCCTTCCAGTACCCAATTAGTATATATTTTTATTCACTAATGTACACAATATTTGAATTCATAAGTGCCATGTATATCTTTTACCTGAAATAAGGGCTTTAGCGCACAACAATAGAGTATTGCTAATATACATGATAGTTCTATAACATAACCATCGTATATCTCCCCCTTTTTAATTAAAGCCTCCAATGCATATGAAAACCGGAATGCTTTGACAAGCACCGACACTTTGCTACCATACTTTCACATCCAAAATAAGTCACAATTCACAAGGTTCTCATCAAAATAATATAAATATTATACTTTCATTATCATACAAAACCCTTTATACAAAATTTTGTTTCACTCATAAGTGCACTCTACATAATAAAAATTTACATAAGTGTATACAACACAAAAATTAGGGAGCGTAAATGATCCTACTCAAATTTATCATAAATTTTTATAATAAAATCTAACCTTTTTTCTAGCTTCATCACTCTTAGCTTGATCATGTTTACTCTACTCATTAGGGAGATAGATCTACAAAAAATTAAAAAAAAAATCATGTTAATAATAAATTATATAAGTCGATCCATCTAGCTAATCATAATTAATATATGAACTAAACAAAGTAAATGCACACTTATCTTTGTCTCGTTCAATGTCCGCAAATGATTTCTTTTATGTATCTCATAACACAGTATTTGCAATTGACTTTACCTTGTAGTCATGGACACTAAAAAAATGAAATTATATTATGAATTTCATGATAAATACTTAAAACTAAATGGCAATGATCCTTAAATGACATAGCCACAATAAACTTGAATTTTGATCCAAGCCATATAGGTTGGTGGTGCATTTCCTTCTTTTGTGGCCTTAGATATATCTTGAATTCACTAATTGATGTAATAGCTATATTTGATTATATATATATATGGTTTTAATATATCTTGTGTAGATAAATACTTGTCTATCAATAATTAGTATTGAATTTGAATGAGGATATTCACCAATTGAATCTAACCAATATGCATTCCTTGAAGATGGTTACAATACCACTAGTGCCCAATATTCATTAAAGAAAAATGGAGCAAAAATAAGGCATAATGGAGCCATTTTCATCACGTTAACCACATATGGAATATGAGTCAAATTATTGTTGTCATCGGATATCATGTTTAAACATAAAAATCTATAAACATTGGGCATATCCACAAAATTTGATAAGAAATTTTCCTTCAAGAACTTATGACCATAAAATAGAAAATTATAAATTTAGTATCAAAGTAGTACTTCCTACTAGCTATTAAAATAAATTTTACCATGAAATGATTGAAATGTTCCTTCTTATCTTTTAAGACATCCCTACAATAATTATAAGTGATGAGGATGTGTGCATTAGCCCTAAAGTTACAGTAGTCGAGGAACACATCACTATTCTCATCCACTAGATACCTAGAATCATTAAAATCAACATAGATCCTAATGCCCATTTCTCTATTCCTAGAAATATGCATCAACCTAATACTTCATCTCTTTTCATTCCTTAACATGTGTATTATATTCATAAGGATCCATACCTAAAACAAAGAATAAAAATTATAGATTGGGAAGTAATTAAAGAATGCAATGCAATATATAAAATATAAAAATAATAATATGAAGTAATTAAGCCTTTCATCTATGGAAATTGAATATGCAACACCTACCCTTTTATGTTTGAACTCTAATTCAAGTACGTAGAACCCTTCTTCATGACCATCTCATTTATAGAGGTCATTAATAACGTCATTGTGATTTGATGAAAAAGGTAGCTGCATAGTCAAAATATATTCCCCTTGTATGTCATTATCCCACTTTTTTTTGGCATTTAAGACTATGGACTACCATTTATCAGCTAGGTTAATAACATATGATACCTATTTTTCCTGTAAGGACGATATAAATAGGCCATGCCTATGACCAAGCCTAGAAATATTTATCCTTATAAATCCAACTTCTTTAGTGCAAACCCCATTTTTATTGCCAACACATTTTTACCTGAATAAATGAACTCTAAAAGAAATGTAATCTAATAGCCATATATGCTCTATCACCCCATAGTACGCTACTTATTAATGGACATGATATTTGTCTCAAGCACGATATATGTAAAGCTTCAAATGTTATAGTCACACCACTATTTTGCATGTTATTCTTGTCAACCTATTCTTTTGTGTAGAAAGTACAATAATTGATCATATATGTGTTGTAAGACATAACTTTCCTATGAAGAGAGTGCGGTAACCAATACAAATTAGTATTATATTCAAAAGATTGTAAAATCTATTTCTTGCTCCTAGATGGATTAGACACCTTCAAAATATCCATGTGTTGATCCACATATTGTTGGACATCATCTCTATTATAAAGGATATAGAGATAAGCTTGTGAAAATATTTAATCATCATCAATGATGGCCATGCAAAACCCTTTGCATCCTTCTCCTTATTTCTCTATACATGAATGTCGAGGTTTAGGAAGGCCTATCATATTAGCATTGGTTAAGAACTCATAACAAAATTATTCCACCTCCTCCACTAGATAACTCTTGATGATACATCCTTCAAGCTTATTTGAATTCCTCAAGCATTATTGAAATAAATTCATATACATTTCAAATGGATATATCCATTGCAAATGAACCCACATAATCTAACCTTCCTAACTAAGTGAAACTCTAAATGAATCATAATTACAAAATACTGATGGAGAAAAATTCATCTCAAGATAGAATAATATATTCACAACCTCACTCTTCAATATTTCCAACCTTTCAGGGTCAATAATATTACTACATAGTTTCGTAAGAAAGAAATAAAATCTACTAAGGACACTTTGAACCCGACTTTACAAGATAGAATATATAGAAATCAAAAATAAGTATTGAATGTGAATATTATAACCATGATATTTTATACCCACTAACTTCAAATTATTCATTAAAATAATATTCTTAACATTTTATGAATATCCTTTGGGAACCTTCATTCCATGTAAACACTAATAGAAATATATATTCTCTTTTTTGGAAAGAGAATAACATAGAAGACGTAAAAGGTTCTTTTTCCCACATTTAGTGGATATAATTATATTTTTATACCTATGCCGACCAAGTTCAACTGAGCATTGATGCCATTATTTCACTGCTACAAAATAGAGCTTTAATAACCCCTAATTAATAACGCTTATTCAAAAATCAACGTCAAAAATATGAAAATTTGGTACCGTGTTTATGAAAAGGTTTTGATAACGATTATATGGAACATCATCATTAAAAATCAACCATTTAATAATAATTTAAAAAAAGTATATTATTATAATCTTTAGATGATGTTTTTTATAATAACAAATATCAAAAACTCTCCCTATTCAAAAATAGAGAAGTAAAAGCATAGAGAAACTAAAATTTGTTCCTTTCCCTCCTTTTAAGAGTATTAACTCATTCTATCTTTTATCCAGAAATGTTAGAGTTTTCTTCCATTGTGCCCCTTCAATTTCCTTTCCTCTCGAATTCTTTCTTCTCGTGTTAGCCTTTTGAAATTTTCATTCTTCAAATGATTCATTCATGATTTGGTTCTATTTAATTATGACTCAATTGTTCTTCAAATTTTCTATATTATTTCTTAGATATGGGAATTGATGAGTTTTTTGCTCAATTTGTTCGAATGTATTTCATATACTTATGTTTCCAATCATATGTTAAATCATTGTTATATATTTCTTAAATTAGGGATCAATTTTTATTTATTTTCTTAATTTTGTGTCTTAGATTTAGGAATCGAGGATATTTTTGCCCTTTTTGCTATTATAAAGTTCAAATCTTTGCATTTCAAATCAGATTTGAGTTGTTTTTCTTGTTTTTTCTCCCCAAGAATTGATCTTCTTATCCGATTGTTGTTTTTGTTTATGTTCCTATTGGTTTGACCTATATCTATAAAGATCTAATGGAAAGATTTCAAAATTTTGAGGGTTCAATGCAAAAGTATTACGTCAAGTTGATGTCCCATATGTAAAAGACAAAGTCCAACATCAGGTGTATGCATGAGCCTTGATGAGTTAATGAGCTTTTTATTCCTCTACCCATCCATATGATTAGTTGTGTATGTATATTAATCCTTATACTTATCACACATTGTATTTTATTCCTTTTTTCTCATCGATAGTTTTCCATTAATAAAGTGTACATACGTTGGGTTTTAATATCTTTGTTACTTATTAGAATAAGATATATGCATTCTTTTATTTCTAAGTATCTCTTTTGTGTCGTAAATTCATCGATGGTAAGGCTCTAGGGAAGCAACTTGCTATCAAGACAATTCATCTTCCAGACTCCCTGTCCCTATTTTCTCACTTAAATTTTTTTAGCCTTCAAAATTTATGACATTTTCTCATGCCAACGACATTGAAAACTTCTAAGAGAATAGGTAAGTTTTAGTTCTAAGAGAATATTATCTATATAGATTTCTCTCATTTATGGTGGTTGCTTTTAAGTAGAGTGTATGGGATATAGTTCTACTAAGAACTATAAGGGTTTAATTCTCTTGTGCTTATTAATTTCATGCTTTAGATCTAGTCTAAAAATGGAGTGTATGGTCTAAAAACAATCGAATTCATCATGGATTGACAAAGTTTTGTTAATAATTTTAGTAGAGAACCATTATTAAAAACATGTTTGGCAACAATACTCTCATAGAAATTCTATTAAATCTTGGTTTTGATAACAATTTTCCATAGAAACAGTCTCCTCCCTCACCCTTTTTCCATGCATTTTAAAAATTTTTTATGGTGACCTTCTTTAATGATGGTTCAAAATCATTATTAAAATCTCAAAATAAACATTATTAAAGCTTGTTTCTATAGTATCTTTTTGTCTCTCTCTTCTTCTTTTTTTACATATTCAAAAGGGCACTAATTCGACAATTAGATATATTCTTTTCGCTATACATCACATCAAGAAAATATCATATGTATAAGTCATTCCAAGATATAAGGTTAAAGAAGATTGGCCTCTTCTTCCATCTACTTGTGGGACTACTTTATTCTTATTCTTATTATTATATAAATAGAATATTCTAGTCTCTCACTTTTTATAGTATTTGTTGTCCTATGAGTATATTTGGAATTGCTCTTGCTTCTTCAACTTTTCTAAAAAAAACCTTCTTTTGTATATGATAATGATGATTTGTAAGTAAGAATCTATGATGTAAAAGATAAGTAGTCTTCCTACTCTTTGATAGTTGTAAAAAATTTGTGTTATCTTAACAAATAGAGCATGCATAGTATTTATGCACACTATAACCAAAAAGATTACTGTAAATTGGAAAATCATTTATGGTACAAAATAGCTTCACTCTCAAGTTAAAAGTGTAACACCCCCAAAATTCACTACTGAAAAATTTCGTTAATTAAAAGAAATTTAGCGGAAGCGATTCAGCAAACCGTGAATTTTGGGAGTATTACCGCCACACTTAGTACCAGACCGGTTCACTCATACTGTTCCAGTACTAAGTGCTAAGGCTAAAGGAGTAAAATAAAATTTCACGAGAACTTAAGCATTCGAAGATCAGAGTCGCACAGTAAATACTTTACAAGAGAAAACATTCAACCATGGTGATTACCAAATAACAATACGTTGAATTTAAATGAGACAAATTAAAACCCTAAAAATTCCGGACAGTACCTTACGCTATCCCCAAGGGCCCACTTGAGTAGCACCTGAAACACAACCTGCAAGGGGTACTGCCCATTGAATAGGCAGGGGCCCCATGAAGGAAACCCTTCAGTACTACGGTACTGAGTAACCCTTTAAAAACGCACTTAAAATACAGGCACACATATTACACCTGATACTACTACATTCAGATATGACCATAGGTATAAACATGGTATTCAGATCCAATTCTTTGTACATCCAATAACTCAATCATACATTAATGGCGTATACGTAAAATTCACTTTCATATATTCCATAATCAATCAACCAATATCAAATAGGCCATGATCAGTAATCGAGATATTTTTCGGGCCTTGAGGCCATAAATCAACAGTCTCAATGACTAGTATTTTTCCATAACTCATTCACAATAAATTTTTATTGAGCTCGGGACCTCCACTATTATTGCCGGTGGACCGGAATATATATAAAATCATCATCCAGGGCACAACGCTCCTGGCCACTATTATAACCGGTGGACCGGGATATGTAAAGAATCATCACCCAGGGCACAACGCTCCTGGCCACTATTATAACCGGTGGACCGGGATATATAAAGAATCATCACCCAGGGCACAACGCTCCTGGCCACTATTATAACCGGTGGACCGGTACTCAATATCATAAATCGCTGGGCCCGGCTCATTAATATTCCACTTTCAATTATAGTATCTTTCCTTTCTTTAATCAGCACATCAATCATATTTATTTGCCTCGATAGGGAGATCAAAAACCCGGGACACAAAGGTACACCGGTCGCACTAGTGTATAAAAGCAACTCAGTACCCTTCAACTAGTAACCCAGGGACGCAAAGGTACCCTGGTCGTACTGGTGCATAAAGCTAACTCAGTACCCTACCGACAAGGACACCTAATCCTTAAGTATGCATACCCCCTAACTAGGTCCGTAGAGCTAGATAGAGTAGATATAGGGCCTGGCTGGGGCTCAAAGGCACACCAGCAAATACCAACAATCGTGGACTAAACCACGTCCTTAGGGTAGCGACCCCTAAGGAGTCACCATTCCCGATCTTGAGGTCTTTCACTTTAAGTATTAATGTCTTAATTAATGGTGATCACAAAAGCACAACAATCAGATAATTATCCTCTTTTAAGCGTTCAGATATCATCAGAGATTTCTTATTCAGATGGTCATCCAACATAACATAGGAGAATCATTAAGGCCATCCTAACCTCATCTAATTCCGAATTAAAACTCAATCTCGCGATACTTACTAATCATCAAACATTCTTACCTCGTTAATCAACACTATTAGAGCCATGTTACGAATTCCACAATCATAATGATATACTGGATACAACCTACTTATTTACCCTTTTACATATAAAATCACTACGTCACCCTTCCTTATTTGATAAATTACCATGTTACCCTCCTTGTTACAAAATCACCAAGTTATCACTTATTCGATTTAGGTTACTAAATTATTTATCATACTTATCAGGACATTAATTCCCCCTTAATAATTATTACACTTAATATACTTTCCATTTAATTGGTTAGATTACCACTTTGCCCCTTCCTCCTTTATTATAATTAATAAATTATCCTTGAGTTGGTCAAATTACCAAATTACCCTTCCTCCTTATCCTAACTACCAAATTAATCCTTTATTCAGTTAATCACCAATTCACCGTCCTTTATTCTCATTTACCAGACTACCCTTCCTTATTGTCAAAATTACCAAATTGCCCTTTGGTTGGTGAAATTACCAAATTACCCTTGCATATGATCATAGTTACAAATTTTGCCCTTCTCCGTTATTAAATTTACCAAATTACCCTTTAGTTATTTAAGTTACTGAATTGCCCTTCTTAATTGTCATAATTACCAAACTACCCTACTCCATTATCCAAAATTACGAAAATACCCTCCAATCGGTTGAATTACCAACTTACCCCTCACATTTATCATATTTACCGTTTTACCCTTCTTTACTATTAAATTATCGAATTACCCTCTAGTTATTTAACTTATTATCTTACCCTTCTCAATAATTATTATTTCCAATTTACTCCTTTCCAATGTTCACCTTTACCCCTTTGATTTACACAATTACCGTTTTACCCCTTTACCTTCAAATTTACCATTTTACCCCCTCAACTCCCAAAATTACCATATCGCCCTTTTACTTGTAACTTTTCCATTTATCCTTAATTATAAAATTACTATCTTACCTCCTTTAATTTCCAAATTACCATTCCGCCCTTAGATTGTAAAATTATCATTTCGTCCTTTAATCATAAAATTACTATTTGCCCTTTAATTACAAAATTACAATTTTACCCTTTTATTATAACATTACCAAATTGTCCTTTTATTACAATTTACCAAATTGCCATTCTTTTTAACAAGATTACCAAATTGCCCCTTTTATTTACAAAAATTACTCTTTCATCCTTTATTCACAAAATTACAATTTTACCCCCTACTTCCAAAATTACTATTTTCTCCTTTTATTAACAAATTCACCACTTTACTCTTTACACACCCTTATTATTAAATTATTATTAATACTACATGAAGTATTAACCTTGAAGTCTCACCCATGACTCTTATAATTAATGTAATGCTTATTAGCACATGTATATATATATTAGGCCATACTCTTGTACAATATATATTTTTAAAATCTCCCCCTAATGCTAACAAAATGTTACACATGTAATAAGGATCACCATAGAATATAACAACATGGATAATAATTTATATTTTCCCTAACCACCAAATTATTACCTTAAATATTATCCCCATACATATCATCAATCTATCATGCTTCCTTTTCATCAACGAACACAATAACCACATATGATATGCTAAGCAACATACATCAAGCATAACACACATTAATAATGCCTAATGTGATAACATGCATTAATCCATGCATTTAAGCGAGATTTAACAGTTACCTTAATCTCGCAAAATTATCAACCTTACCAAGCACAATTAGCAATTCAACACCTAAAAATAATATCCATCATATACATGTTAGAAATAAAATCCAAGTATAAAACTTTATAAAATTAAATTAGTAAAACACTTAATATAAAACACCATTATACCTTAAGAAATTTAGTCAATTAGTCTTTTTACATATAGTAGAGCTCACGCTGCATGAGCAGCGTGAGTTTCATGCAGAAAAAGGGAGGGGAAAGGCTCGAAGAGGTGAAGTGGAAAAGAAAATGAGCCATGTTCGGGTTGAGATCTTTGTGCTAGAAAAGAGGGTGGTTGGGGGAGGTTTAGAGGCAAGGTAAGGATGCAGGAGTGAAGAGAGGTGTTGGTGGTGGCAAAGGGTGGTTTCGCGGCGGCTTAAGGCGGCGGATACGGCGGCGGCAAGGCGGCGAAGATGGTTGGTGATAAGGGGAAAAATGGGGAGAAAAGAAAGAAGGGGTGGAGAAGGGAGGAAGTGTAGGGCTCAAGGGGCGGCGTGGGGTGCAGGGCAGTAGGGGGTGGTGGCAAGGGTCGGCGCAGGGGTTGGGTGCGGCGGTCGGAGCGGCAGACGGTGGCAGCGCGGGGTGAAAACAGAAAAACAAGGGAAAGAAGGAAGGAGAGAGGAGGGAGCTCGGGGGAAGAAGGTGGCTCGAAAAATGGGACAAGAAAATGGGCAAATGGGAGAAGAAAAGAAGAGGAGAGGTAAGGGGCAGGCGGCAGGGCGTAGGGCAGTAGGGAGGCAGTAGGGTGGCAGGGAGAGGGTGGCGATGGGAAGGGGGAGTTGCAGACATGGATAGGGGGTGCAAGGTAGCTCGGCTCGAAGGAGGGGAGAAGGGGACAGGGTAGAGGGAGGGAGTAGCAGGGGCTGTCGGTGGCAGCAGGTCGGCGCGGCAATTGCAAGCGGCGGCGTGCCTGTTCGAGTGTCGGGGAAGGTGATGGCTGCTGGGTCGGGACGCAGAAGAAGAGAGAAAGGAAGGGGAGGGGTGCTGGGCGGTTGGACCGGCGCTGGAAAGAAGGGAGCCGGCCGATCCAGGGGAAAAATAAAGGAGGTAGCTAGGCTAGAGGGACGGGCATGGCCCAACGTGCAAGGGGGGGGGAAAGGAAGCAGGCCGGTGCGGGCGGCCCAAGGAGGAGAAAAAGGAAAAGAGAAGAAGGAAGAAAAAGGAGAAGGAAAAGAAAAAGGAAAAATGAGAAAATAGGGGAAATAAATTAAATTAATTTATGAAATCATAAAATGTAATATTCCTGATAAATTATTTAAATTAACTAATTTAATTTATTGTAATCTAATATATTAGTTTAAAAAGGATAAAGTTGGTAAAATATTAGTTTGGGAATTTATAAAAATAATATGATAATTAGCAAAATATTTATATTTAATTTATTAAATTCTTACCCAAATTCATATATATTCTAAAATCCATAAAATAATCAAAATAAATAATTTTACAAGCTAATCTTTATTTCAAATAAAGTCATTTATTTAAATATAGGTTTTCGAAATTTTTGGGGTATTACAAAAAGACTCTTGGCTCCATGGATAAACTACTTCAATTCTATGATCTCACATATACTTCAAATTCTCAACAAGGGGAGATAAATAAACATCAATATCATAACCCTTTGATTTGCACTTGATATAAGCAATAGTAGCATCATCCATTTTCACTTCATGTATAATGGTGGGGAATATTATATATTGCCACAATAACGTTCCATAGACTATAGTTGGTGTTGCCATTAAAAGGGTTTATTCTATCTGAACAAAGTGCAAGTCATGGGTTTCTAACTTCACCACCAAAATTTGATTATACACAATTGATCATTTTCCACTAAGGATCATCTTTTGGATGTATAAGCTTGTCATTAGAAATCATTTTACATGCCAAAGATGGTTCTCCATGTTTTTCTCATTATGAAACATATGTATTAATATGGTATAATTGGAAAGTACCACAATAGCTTATTAAGAACCTTAACCCTCTTGTATTGTGACATTTGACATTGAAGATAACAATATAAAAATGGAAATTTGGTAGGAAAAGCATGAATCTTTTTATAATTCAAACCCAACAAGCAAAGAATCTTCATAGCCTCATAAGTCTGAGGAGGAAGCACTTTTACTGTAGAAGCATCTCTTTCAAGAGATTAAGAAGATAAATAATACTTTTATTGCTTCATTAATTACTTGCCTTCAAATTGTACAATCATAACACTATGGGTAATTTTTTAATTTATTACAACCATTGTACAAAGGCATATCTAAATCAATAACCAAATTTTCAAAAATTTCTGGATGATCTTTAAAATATTCTTCAACATTATTTGTCAAGTCTTCCATGTAAGCAATTTGTATTTTAAAAATAGTTCTACAGAAACCCACATTAACTTGTGCGGGATCAAAAAAGGGTAGCTTAAGTGGCCTTGAAATTTGATATGTGTGAGAGGTGTTAGTAAACTAAAAAGGTTTAACCTAACATGCCTTTTGTTTTGTAGCTAGCTGACCGCAATGATGAACGGATGGGTAGGACACTCGGAGGAGGCCTTTGAGGCCTTCATGGAATTTTTGGAACATCAGCATCATCAACCACCCCACCTTTGCATCATCCATAGGAGGTCATCAAAGAGTATTAGCTTCAGAGGGTCACTAAACACCAACCTTCGCTCTATGTTGGTGTGGAGGATACTGTTATTCCGAAAGGACTGATAAGGGATATGGACCATACCTTCAAGGTGATCGATTGTTCACCAGCTTGGAAGATGAGCATATTAATGTTCTCTCTCCATGGGACCACCGATGCCTGGTGGGTAGGTTGTTATACTCAGGAAGGGGCACCAATGTTCTGGGAGGATTTCTAGATGGTGGTTTATACCAAGTTCTACCTAAAGAGCCTTTAGAAGGAAAAACTAAAGGAATTCATGCAGTTAATCCAAGGAGGCATGCTAGTGAGGAAAAACTATGCCTGGTTCACAAAGCTATTGAGGTTTGCACCTAACATAGTGACCAAGGAGTCGATAGTGGTATACTAGTTTGAAAAAGGGCTCCATTTCAGCATCCATAGGATGACGAGTGTAGTGACCTTCCATGATTTAGCCACCTTGTATGAGCAAGTGTGCATCACCGCCACTAAGGTTCAAGAGCAGGCATCTATCCTAGGAAAGAGGAAGCTAGAGATATAGGGTTATGGAGGTAAGACATAACCTAGAGGGACAGACCTTCAGGATTCTTATAGAGAAATCCCGTCAGGTACTAGTAACCACTAAGGTGTTTTGCCTACTGATGGTGTGGCAGAGACCATCCAGGGCATGGCTGCAGGGCCAAGCCTATGCGTTACCAACTTTTTGGCAAGCTAGGCCACTGACCATTTGAGTGTTAGTATTAGAGGGTTTTTTACCAGCCTTAAGGAGGTAAGTTCAGGCAGATGAGACATTTGTTGCCCTAGCAATAGGCCTATTAGTAGCAATCCTACCAACCACCGCCTTAGTAGTTTCGGAAGAGGGTGTCTACTCCAGTCGGTAATCAATCTAGAGAGGATTAGGGGAGACCACAGGGGTCTCACCCATTTCCTTAGAAGGATGACATGCCTAAGGTACTGGGGGATATTGAGGAGGATATTAGGGAGGACAGTAAAGAGGGTGCCTGAATGTCATCAACTAGGCAGAGGCCGATCGGTAGTTGGACATAGTCATGGTTATGTTTACCATTCTTTCCCTACTAGTGCATATGTTTTT
This sequence comes from Tamarix chinensis, assembly GCA_030549775.1. Classification (NCBI taxonomy): domain Eukaryota; kingdom Viridiplantae; phylum Streptophyta; class Magnoliopsida; order Caryophyllales; family Tamaricaceae; genus Tamarix; species Tamarix chinensis. The sequence continues at coordinate 81,440,168 of CM060171.1, read as the reverse complement.
TGATTCAAGTGATTCTTTATTGTTCATATTTATTACCTTTGTTGCTAGAGTTTCCTTATCACCATATGTTAATGTAGCTATATCTGTGATGTTGCCCTTGGGAGATAGACTAGATTACACTAGGATCTACTCGGATGTGGCCTTAATGATAGGTGGGGTATAATTCCTAGTGGACTTGGTCAATATGGCCTTGTGATACTTTGATTTCATACTAGGAATTGACATGTTAAGGAGGTACCAAGAAATGATAGATTGTGTGCAGGAATGCATAATGTTGCATGGACCGTAGGGAACTAGGGTCTCTTATAGGAAATGCAAACCTAAGCCTACAATCAAGGTCATACACGTTACACACATTGATATGAAAAGGGTACCCCCATGAACCTGTGTAGTGTTTAGGAGTTGAAAAAGGATTTGGTAGCCTCAGAGGACATTTTGGTTTCCCAGGATTTCCCTGATGTGTTTCTAAAGAAGATACCTGGTATGCCACTAGTGCACGAGATCGACTTCATAATCAACCTAGTACCAGAGGCCAAACCTACGTCGAGGATATTGAATTATGTGAATTGAAGACTTAGTTGGAGGAGCTATTGACTCACGGGTACATCCATATAAGTGTGTCTCCATGGGGAACACCAGTCCTGTAAATGAAGGAGAAAAATAGGAGCCTTTGTTTGTACATTGACTACCTGGCCCTAAATTAGTTGACTGTAAAGAATCAATATCCGCTACCAAAGAATAATGACCTTTTTAACTAGCTTCGAGGCACTGTTGTTTTCTCAAAGTTTGATATGAGGTTAGGCTACTACCAGTGAAATGTCCCAAAAATTCTAATTTAAAAAAATTATAGTTAAATAATATTTTATTAGGAAAATTATTTAAATAAATTATTTTTATTAAAATAAAAGGAAATTAATTAGGAAAAATGAAGAAGAAATTTATAATTATTTTAATTAGGATAAATTTGGTTATTTTAACTAATTAGGGATTTTATTTTGGAAATTAATTAAATAAATTATTTTATTTAAATAAGAAATATAAAATAGTTCCAAATTCATATGAATTTTATAAATAATTTAATTGAAAAAAATTAGGGTGTTTTGCTAATTAAAATGAAATTTATGAAAAATCTTTCAAAAATTCTAATTTAGCCTAAAGAGGGATTTAAATATTATTTTATTTAAATATTATTATTTTTAAATATCCCAATTAATTTAATTAACCTAACCTATTATCCTTTTTCCCTCTTTTCTTTCTTTTTCTTTCTTCTTCTTTTCTTTTTCTTTTTCTCCTCCCCAACCTAAGCCAGCCCGCAGCCCTGCCCTCTCTCCCTCCTTCCTTTCCTTCAGCAGGGGCTAGTGTTGCCTTCCTTCCTTTCTCTTCTCCTTTCCCGCAGCCCACTCCCATTTCTTTCTTTTCTTTTCCTTCAGCAACCAGTGCATTGAGTTTCTTCTCTTTTTCCCCCAAAACACAGCATTTTGGCACTATGTTTTTAATCACCGCTTAGTTCGCCCGTCTCCCTCTTCTTTTATTTCTTTTACTTTCCTGGCCGCTTGATCCAGATGCCTTTTTCTTTCTTCCTCTTTCCTTGACGCCGACCTGCACCTGCACCGCTGCCCTAGTCTATTTTTTGCCGTCGATCACACCCCTTTGACCGGCTATTTTCCTCCCTTTCTCTTCCCTTTGTTTTGGTGACCATATTTACCCAAGCCACCTTCATTCCTTTTCGCAAACAGGCCTTCTTTTATGCACACAACCCCCTTCCCCAATTTTAATTTTGCTGGCAACCTCGCAGCAGATGAGCCTGAACCAATTAAAGCCCTAAGGAGGCATAGGAGCGTGCTCCAAGACCGTTGTCATTTTAGGTAAGGGTGTTACTAAGGCCTGTGTTGATGAGCATTATATGTTTTTTATGTTATGCATCTTATGTTATTATTATAATTATTTCGTATATGGTATGGCATGGAGTTAAAGTGTGTTCATATGTTGTTATATGGCATGTGTACTATATGTATGTGATGAATTATTGTGGTATGTGATGATATGTGTTATGACCCTATAAGACATGCATGTGAGGATGTTAATATGGTTTGTGTGCAGGAAAGGATGAAAAAGGAGGATGGGGAAAGAAGTTGACCAAGGGATGTGAGTAGACTTAAGTATTTTTAATGATTCATGAGTGGAAGAGTAAAATGGGGAATTTATAATTTCGAGTGGGAGAATCTAATATATGGTTTTATATAGGAGAATCTTATTTATGTTTTTTTATGGAAGAATCTAATTTATGGTTTCGAGTGGGAGAATCTAATTTATGGTTTTATATGGGAGAATCTAATTTATGGTTTTGTATTGGAGGATCTAATGTAGGGTTTGGTATGGATGAATCTTTAGTTTTATATGGTTTGAATTTAGGGTTTGGTAAGGATGAATCTTTGTTTTTGCATGGATTGAATTTAGGGTTTGGTATGGACGAATCTTTGGTTTTATATGGAATGAATCTAGGGTTTTGCATGGATGAATCTTTGGTTTTGTATGGATTGAATATAGGGTTTTGTATGGATGCATCTAAGGTTTGCATGGAGGAATCTAGGGTTTTGCATGGATGGAACTCGGGTTTGCATGGTTGAAATTAGGGTTTCACGTGGGATTTTTAGGGTTTGCATGAAAAGTTTGAAAGTTTACATGGAATTTGTAAAGTCTGCATGGCAGTGAAATTTACATATGGAAAGTTGATTTGGGATGTGAAGAAGGTAATGTAAGTGTTGTTTGGGTGTTTGAGCACTTTGGATGAAAAATAGTACGTGGAGCAATATAAGGGTACATAGGAGACCGACCTAGGGTTTTTGTGGACAATTAGGGTTTGGTGTGGCTGCTTAGGGTTATTGTGGTATCACGTGTATTTGGTGATTAATGTGTAATTATGAGGATATTATTTCTGAGTTGTAGTGTGTGGAGTGTTAAAATAATTTGGGTTGTGTGAGGTGGAGTAAGAGGGGCCACTAAGGCCTAAATTATGGTTTTAGGATAAAACCCTAGAGTGAGATGTGGAGTGGACTTGGCAGTGTAAAGTAGTGAGCTTTGACTATATACTTAAGAGTTGGATTTTTAGTGTGATATAGAATATGGGGGAAAGGATGTTGGGGCAAGTTGGGAAGTACATGATGATGATGTGGAAAGAGTTTTTTGGAAGATAGGTGTGGGGAGAGTGAGTCATGCATGTATAGGGTGAAAACTTTTGAATAAGATACTTAAGTCATTAATCAATTAAAGTGAAAGATTATTGAGCTGGGTCCCACCGATCCACCGGTTAGAAATAGTAGTTAGGACGCGTCGTCCTATGTGTCTTTGATCCACCAGCTATAATAGTGGTGGATTTCGAGCTCAATAAACAAAACACCAAAGTTTGCTAAGATACATAATTGAAACTAAGTACTTACAGTGGAACACCATGCGTGCTGGAGCCAACCTATCCACCGGTAAGAAATAGTGGTTAGGGCATGATACCCTATGTGTGACCGATCAAATGGATAATAATAGTGGGCAGATACATTGTACCCTACTTGTCTCCGATCCACCAGCCATAATAGGAGGGGATTCTGTACGCGCCTGGATTTGATAAAAATCATGGTGTGAATCAATTTCGATCACAGATTAATTAAATAATTATTCCGGACTATTAATGGGCCTTTATGTGTCTGCCCAAATGATTGTTTGATATTATGTTGGTCTTTATGTTCTTTTATTCTTATGCATGGTTTATGTGATTTTATGTGTTGGCCTTAGTGCTCAATTATCGTGCTCAATACGTAGCGTACTGATCACCCTTTTCATGGGTGCTGCTTATTCCTACGAGTAGTAGGCCCTTCTGACTTTGTGTAGGTGAGAGAGACATCAGTCAGGGCTAAGTGTTGAGCATGTTTTGGCTCAAAGTTTGAGAGTAGTGTGGCCAGATCCACTCTTCTTAATATTTTATCTTCTTCTGCTATTTCCTTTGTATCAGATTTGCCCTCTTATGATTTATTACTTGTATTGAGTATTTTAAAATGAACCTTTTATGGGTTGTAAGCTTATTTCTCTTTTGAATATGAATTACAATTCTTTACGCTTACTCTGATCTTTGGAGTTATAATCTTTCTAGTTCTTTCATGAACTCTTGATTTAAGTTTAATATTAATCTTTTCTTAGCCTTAGCACTTAGTATTAGAACGGTCGAAGTGAACTGATCTGGTACTAAGTGTGGTGGTAACATTCCCAGAATTCACAGATTTTAATTTAATTACTTCCACTTAAAAAAAAAGGTAGTGAATTTTGGGGTATTATAACCAACTACACATTGCAGATGCATACATCATGAAGACAACCTTTAGGACACGGTATAGACATTATGAATTTATGATGATGCCTTTTGGGCTTACCAATGCCCCTATAGCCTTTATGGATTTGATGAAGAGGATCTTTCGGCTATTCCTCAACCAGTTTGTGCTTCTGTTCATCGATGAAATTTTGGTATACTCTCGGGGTAAGGAGGAGCACGAGCAGCACCGACACACTATCTTGTCCCTCCTTAGGAAACACAGGTTGTACACTAAACTCTCTAAGTGTGGATTGTGGCTTCAGGAGGTTGCCTTTCAGGGACATGTAGTGTCAGTAGGAGGAGTCATGGTGGATCCAGCAAAAATTATGGCAATTACTTAGTAGAAGACACCCACTAACATTTTTTAGGTTTGTAGCTTCTTGGGTTTGGTCGTGTACTATTGGCACTTTGTTTAGAATTTCTCAAGGTTCACACACTCCTTGACAAACCTATTGATTAAGACCACCAAGTTTCAGTAGGATGATACCATTGAGGGTGCACTCCAAGAATTGAAGAAGCGCTTAACCACAACACTAATTTTGGCTCTACCATTGGGATCGGATAGCTTTGTGGTCTATAATGACGCGTCTAAATATGAGTTGGGTTGTTTATTTGTAGCACCCCCAAAATTTACTACTGAAAAATTTCATTTTAATAAAAAGGTTTCATAGAAGCGAAATGACAAAACCGTAAGTCGGGGGCATACCGCTACACTTAGTACCAGACCGGTTCACTCCTACCATTCTAATACTAAGTGCTAAGGCTGAAAAGAATTAACTTCAAACACAAGCCGATAATTGAAACAAGGTTCGTAAAAGAAATGATAATGTTTGCCATACAGAAATCAAAGTGCGGATAAAGAGAGTTACAACCTAAGGACTAATTAAATAAGTTTTTCAAATACATTAGACACAGTACGACAAAAAACAATACCTAGTAAAAGTAAGATAGAGTCCGGCCAATCACTCTCGATCCCCAAGCCAAGATCAAGCTCAACTCTCGGCCCCTCCCGATGTCTCGTAGGTGTCGTAGACATAAAAAACGGCATCCCCTACCCGCACAAACTTAGATGGGTCTCTTGCTCGTGGGAATGAGCAGCACCCATGACGCTACGTACTGAGTAAGGTAACAGATGAGATAAGGCCTACATACAAAACACACAACATAGTATACATGGCATAATCACATGAACAACATGTAGTAAAACAGATGATAAAGGACAGCTACTGTCCGGATAGACTTATTCTTTAGATATCTGGTAAATATAGTCGATTCACATCATAGTCTTTATCAATCCATGTGAGTGCGGGAACCCCACTATTATAGCCAGTAGATCGGTCGTGCAGGGAAAAATGCTTCTGGCCACTATTATTCGTTGGTGGACCGGTCATGCAAGGCAAAATGGTCCTGGCCACTATTATTCGTCGGTGGACTGGTCTAGCCATGATTCATATGGTGTTTCACTGTAATTACTTCGTATCTTTCCCATGTCTTATCACAATTATGTTTAGTTTGTTGAGCACGAAACCCCCACTATTCTAGATGGTGAATTAGTCATGCAGGGTAAAATGTGCTTGGCCACTATTATTCGCCGGTGAACCGGCCATATAGGGCACCTCGACTCCTGGCCACTATTATTCGCTGGTGGACCGGTCTGGGCTTGGCTAAACAATCTTTCTCTTTAAATGGATAATATCTTATTCATGTCTTATTAGATAAGTATTTCACCCTTGACATGCATGCCTCAAACATTCTACCTCTATCCTCTTAAGGGGGCCCGTTGAAATGCCCCGAAAATTTCTAATTTTAAAAATTATATTTAAATGAGGTTTTATTAAAAAAATTATTTAAATAATTTAATTTTATTAAAATAAAAGGATATATATTTAGGGAAAATCAAGAAGAAATTTATAAGTATTTTAATTAGGAGAAATTTGGGTATTTTAACTAATTAAGGATTTTATTTTGGAAATTAATTAAATAAACTATTTTATCTAAAGTAAGAAGGAGAAAATAGTTTCAAATTAATATTAATTTTATAAATAATTTAATTTGAGAAAATTAGGGTGTTTTGTTAACTAAAATGGAATTTATGGAAAACCTTTTAAAAATCCTAAATTAGCCTAAAAAGGGATTTAAATATTATTATTTTTAAATATCCCAAATATTTTAATTAATTTAAATACCCAACCTAATTATTTTTCTCTTTTCCTTTTTCCTTTTTTCCTTTTTCTTTCTTCTTCTTTTCTTCATTACCTTCTCCCCGAATCGGGCCTATCAGCCACCGGCCCAAGCCTCTTTCTCTTCCTTTTCTTCCCGCGGCCCACATTTCCGTCTGTTTCTCCTTCAGCGCGGCCTGACTCCAAAGCACCATGCCTCGCTTCTTTTTCCCTCATAACACACTATTTTACTTTTAAAAAAATTAGTGTCGCCCAGCCCAGTTCTTTCCCCCTTTTTCCTTTCTTTCTTTTTCCTCTGGACCGTTGGTCCAGCCCTTTGTTCCTCCTTTCATCTTCCTCTAGCCCCTCGCACCTGCCACTTAAACGCCGACCTACAACGCAGCCACCGGCCGAAATTTCCGCCATCGATCTCGCCCTTTTGAGTGGCCGATTTCCTTCCTCTTTCTTCCCCCTGACTCGCCGGCCATTTTGAACCAATCCACCTCCCATTTCTCGCCAGTTTCCCTCTCTTTCCTGCGCACAATCTTTGCCCCGAAAATTGTTGTCACCAGCCAAACAATACTGCCGGCGAAACCTAACCCTACTTGCCTAATCCCTCGTCATTCCACAGACCCTAACCTTTCATTTAAACCCTATAAATACCCCGTACCAACCTTGTAGTTCAGTTTCATTTTTCGAACCCAGGAAATCCTTCCTTTTCTCCGCCGCACCTTTAGAAGCCTTGTTTGCCGCCTTTGGCCAATGCTACCACCCACTCCGCATACCAAACTCTTCCTTGTACCGCCCTCTAGCTAACCAAATGTCCCATATCCCTCGATTCTTCCTGCACAATTCGCCCCGACTATGCGAACTTCCCTCCCCGATCAACCCTCTCTTCTACCTCTATCGCCCTTCGAACCACCATTAGCCACCTATTCTGCCGCTACAGCCACTCCTTTCACCTTCCAAAAATTTCTGCAGATCACCCTCTACCTTCCCCTACCTTTATTTTCCTCTCCCTCCCTCTCCTCCTCTCTTTCTCTCCTTCTTCTCCATTCGGCCACCGTCGCCGCCATGTGACGCCACCTTTGGCTGCACCGCTACCTCCATTCTTTTCCTCTCCCTCTAGGCAGTCTCAACCACCGCAACTCCCACCTTAATTATCCCTATCTTTTTCCTAGCATTCAACTTTTACTCTTTTCTTCTCTTTTTCTGGCCACCGCCGCTGCCACCGTGCACCACCGTGGGTGCCGCCTATCCCCACCAGCCTAAGGTTGAATCCTAGACCCTCTCAACCCTTTTCCCTATTTTTACAAGCCCTAATTTATTTTATTTCATTTATTTGAATATAAACACTATTATTATTATTATTATTATTATTTATTATTATTATTATTATTATTATTTCTATTTTTAATATTTATTATTATTATTATTAGTATTAATGTTTTGATTATTATTTCTGTTGAGGGCTGAAGTCATATTGTATTTTTATTTTGATTTTATTATTATTCTTCTTATTGTTTCTATTACTACTACTATTATTATTAATATGTGTTTATAATTATTATTTTTATTATTACTATTTTGAATTACTATTATTATTATTATTCCATTGTTAATATTACAACTACTTTACTTTTAGTTTTGCTATAATTGTTATTGTTGTTGTTGTTGTTGTTGTTGTTGTTCTTATTATTATTATTATTATTATTATTATTATTATTATTATTATTATTATTATTATTATTATTATTTTATTTTAGTAAAAGGGTCGAAGCCTTTATTTTACTTTGTTTTTGAATAATGCCTTTTATTATTATTGTTACTATTATTATTAGTATTATTATTATTATTATTATTATTATCATTGATATTATTTATAGTATCATAGTTATTATTATTTTAGTATCATTATTATTATTAGGGTAAAGTCTTTAACCCTAAATTATCAAATTTTATAATATTTCTATTATTTCTTATATCTTTAGTAAAGTTAGAAATTTGTTAATGTTATTTTTATTAATATGTTATTACTTTGTCAAAGCCCTAAGGAAGCATAGGAGCGTGCTCCAAGACCAGTGTCATTTTAGGTAAGGGTGTTACTAAGGCCTTTTGTGTGTTTTATATGCATTATGTGCTTCGCATGCTATGTGTAACACCCCCAAAATTCACTACTGAAAAATTTCGCTTTATTAAAAGATAATAGCGGAAGCAGATAAACAAAACGTGAACTTTGGGAGTATTACCGCCACACTTAGTACCAGACCGGTTCACTCATACCGTTCCAGTACCAAGTGCTAAGGCTAAGAAAATGAAATACAGATCGAAAGACATTCAACATGCATAAATCAGAGTAAATTGCAAGCTTCAACATATTTAAATCAGAGTAGCGCATTGAATCGTTTTCAGGAATAAAATCCACCAATGGTGGTTACTTTAACAACGTTAACATTCAAAACCGAGAAATTAAATGAGAAAGAGAAAAAGCCATGATACCGAAAAATTCCTTACTCTCCTTCCCGTAACCCACTTGAGTAGCACCTGAAAATACCTGCAAGGGCACTGCCCATTGAATAGGCAGGGGCCCCATAAAGGGAATCCCTTCAGTACTACGGTACTGAGTAACCCTTTAATACCACACTTAAAGACAAGCCCGCATACGGCACAAAATGCAAGTCACGCACATAAATAATGAGAGGTGCATACATAACAATGACAAACATAATACTTTACAAGTCACGATCGATACTTTGGGCCTTAAGCCATTATTCTGTCATTAATCCATCAATATTATATTTTATATCCATGTGAGTACGAGAACCCCACTATTATAGCCGGTGGACCGGAAGTCAACACACAGGGCAGAACGCCTCTGACCACTATTATTGCCGGAAGATAAACACACAGGGCAGAACGCACCTGACCACTATTATTTGCCGGTGGACCGGTCTGGCCCCGACTCACATGGTGTTCCACTATAAGTGATTAGTATTTTTCCATAACCTTATTCACATACATAACTGACTTTATTGAGCTCGGGACCCCCACTATTTTAGCCGGTGGACCAGAATACAGATAACTCATCATCCAGGGCACAACGCTCCTGGCCACTATTATAACCGGTGGACCGGGATATATAAAGAATCATCATCCAGGGCACAACGCTCCTGGCCACTATTATAACCGGTGGACCAGGATACATACAACTCATCATCCAGGGCACAACGCTCCTGGCCACTATTATAACCGGTGGACCGGTACTCAATATCATAATCATCTGGGCCCGGCTCATTAATATTTCACTTTCAATAATAGTATCTTTCCTTTCTTTAATCAGCAAATCAATCATATTTATTTGCCTCGATTGGGAGATCGATAACCCGGGACACAAAGGTACACCGGTCGTACCGGTGCATATCAGCTACTCAGTACCCTTTAACCGTGAACCCAAGAACGCAAAGGTACCCTGATCGTACTGGTGCATAAAGCTAACTCAGTACCCTACCGACAAGGACACCTAATCCATAAGTATGCATACCCCCTAACTAGGTCCGTAGAGCTAGGAAGAGTAAGATATAGGGCCTGGCTGGGGCACAAAGGCACACCAGCAAATACCAGAATAATCGTGGACTAAACCACGTCCTTAGGGTAGCAACCCCTAAGGAGTCACCATTCCCGATCTCGAGGTCTTTTACTTTAAGTAATAGTGTCTTAATTAAGGTGATCACAGAAAGCACGATGATCCGATACTTATTCACTTTCAATCGTTTCAATATCATTAATCGTTTCTTATTTAGAGGATTATCCAGGATGTCACAGAGAAACCATCAAGGCCATACTAATCATTAGATACTCTTACTTGGCTAATCAACATTATTTAATCATATTAATGTTCCACAATCTCAAGGACCTATTAGGTACAAATTACTCATTTGCCCTTTTCTTATATAATTGTTAAGTATCCGTTCCTTACTTGATAAATTACCACATTACCCTTAAGGTTGCATAATTACCAAATTACCCTTTGTCCGATTTAGGTTACCAAATTATCTCATACACTTTTCAGATCATCATTCACCCCTCCTAATTACTATACTTATCATATTTTCCTTTTGGTTGGTTATATTACCAAATCGCCCTTCTCCTTTGTTATAGTTACTAAATTGCCCTTGAGTTGGATAAATTACTAAATTACCCTCCTTCATTATCGTGATTACTATTTTGCCCCTTTAGTTGGTTAAACAATTATCACTTTACCCTTTTATCGGCTAAATTACCAAATTGCCCTTTTAGTTGAACAAATTACCAAATTGCCCTTCTCCTTTATCATAATTACCATTTTACCCCTCTCAATTATTTTAATTGCCATTTACCCTTTTTAATTATCACAAATCCCAAATTACTCTTCTTCATAATTACCAATATTAATTTACCCTTTTTCATAATCAAAATTACTATATTACCCTTCTCCATTATTAAAATTACCATAATGCCCTTTATTTGGTTAATTTACCAAATTACCCTTCTATAGTATCATACTTATCCAATTGCCCTTCTACAATCATAATTTAATTGCTAAATTATCTTTTGTCATTATCATAATTACCAAGTTACCCCTTACTCCCAAGTTTACCGTAATATCCTTTCATTTACAAAATTACCACCATACATCTTTTACTTTACAAATTACTATTTTACCCTTTTACATCCAAGATTACCATCTTTATCTTTCCTTACATAATTACCATTTTGCCCTTCTTTTCCAATTTACCATATTACCCTTTACTTATGAAATTACGATTTTGCCCCTCTACCTCCAAAATTACCATAATGCCCTTTTTACTTACAAAATTACCATAATGCCCTCATTCATCCAAAGTTACAATTTTACCCCTACTTCCAAAATTACCATTCTTACCACTTACTTATAAAATTACCATATTGCCCCTTGACTCCAAAATTACTATTTTACCCCTACTTTCAAATTATCACAATATCCTTTTATTTACAAAGTTACCACAATACCCTTTTATTTATAAAATTACCATAACACTCCCTTTTGTTTTACAAATTACTAAAATACCCTTTTGTTTACCAAATTACCAAAATGTCCTTTTTCACTTGTGAAATTTCCACTCGACCCCTTTATTCAACATTTTATGAATTTACTAACCCTACATAAAATAACAATATTAATACTTCATTTTTGTCATCTAAGTCCACCAACTTTTCATTTTTCAACATCATACTCATTAACAACTACACACATTGATTTATATACCTCATAAGCATAATTACTAAAATACCCTTAAACAATAACATCATTCATGCATTAACAACATGGTACATCATAAACAAGTATTTAACATTTCTATCCATATTCCAACTCCTTCTTTATTTAACCTACCTACATATGGTATAAAAGTTATCATGTTATTTCTTTTTAACAAACAATATAAGAAACCATAAACATATCATGCTAAGCATACAAAACATGCATAAAATCATACTAAACCCTAAATGTGCTAGCATGCGTTTTTCATATATTTAAGGGAGGATTAACGGTTACCTTAATCCCGCAAAATATCAATCTTACCAAGCTTAATTAGCAACTCAACACCTAAAAATAATATCCATCATATTTATGTTAGAAATAAGAACCAAAGTATAAAACTTTATAAATTTTAATTAATAAAACACTTAACATAAATTACCATTTTACCTTAAAAAGTATCCAAAATATTTTTAAAATGAAGGGGAGCTCACGCTGCATGGGCAGCGTGAGTTTCATGCAAAAATAAGGGGTGGAAGGGTTCAAAGGGGGGTGAAGGAAGCAAGATTCATCATTTTCGGGTTAGGGTCTTTAGGCTAGAAAAGAGGGTGGTTAGGGGAGGTTCTAAGGCAGGGGAATGGTGCAGGAGTGTAGAGGGGGTGTAGGTGGAGGCAAAGGATGGTTTCGAGGCGGCTCAAGGCGGCGGAGACGGCGGCGGAGAGGCGGCGAAGGTCGGCTGCCGAGAAGGGTCGAGGGAAAAGGCTGTGAAGGAAGGAAAAGGAGAGAGAAAAATGGAGGGGTTCAGGGGCTCTTTTTGGCTAACTAATGGGTGGCGATTGTAGAGGAGGTTGTAGGGTGTCGAATGGCGGGTTAGGTGGCGGCAGAGATTGCCGGACGACGGCGGAAATGGTGGTTGCAGGTGGCTCGGTGGTAAGGGGAAAAACTGGGAAGAAAAAGGAAGAGGAGGAGAAAGGGGAATGTGCGGGGCTCGAAGGGGCTGTGTGGGGGTGCAAGGTGGTAGCAGGCGGTGGCAGAAGGCGGCGCAGGGCTGGGCTTGGTGGTTCGAGCGGCGGCGGGTGGTGAGAAGAAAAAAAAATAGAAAAGGATGGGGAAGAAGGGAGGAGAGAAGGGAGAGCTCGGGGGAGGGATATTAGGCTCGAAAAAATGTGGGAATGAAGGGCTTGGGAGCTGAAGAAAAGAAGAGGGAGAAGAGAGGGGGCAAGGCTGGCCGGCGGTGCTGCAGTGGTGGCAGGGCTATCGGTTGGCAGGGAGAAAGGAGGGGGAGAAGAAGGAAAGGGGAGAGGCATGCAGGGCTGTGGTCCAGGGCTGGTTTGGCTCAAAGAAGAAAGAAAACGATAGGGGAAGAGAGAGAGGGAGAGGGAGGTAGGTGGTGGTCAGGTTGGCAGTCGGTTGGCAGCGTGCTGGACCGTGGCAGATATGGTGGTCGGGCGTGGGAGAAGAAGGGGAAGAGAAGAAGAAAGGGACGGGGCGGTCGGACCGGCGCAGGAAAGAACGGAGAGCCGGCCGGTCCAGAGGAAAAATTAAAAGAAGCGTTGGGCTGGTGTGTTGGGCGGCGCGCGCGAGGGAGAGGAGGGAGGAAGCCCACGCGAGAGGGGGAGAAAGATCGGGCCTGGCCCAATCGTGCGGGGGAGAGGGGCTATGCAGGCCGGGCGGACGGCCCAAGGAAGGGGGAAGAAGGAAAAAAAAGAGAAGAAAAGAAAAAAAAAGGGTAAAAGAAGGAAATGAAAAAAATAGGAAAATAAATTAAATTAATTTATAAATCACAAAATGTAATATTCTTGATAAATTATTTAATTTAATAATTTAATTTATTATAATCTAATATTTTAGTTTAAAAAGGATAAAGTTGGTAAAATATTAGTTTGGAAAATTATTTAAATAAAACAATATGATAAATAGAAAATTATTTATTTTTAATTTATTAAATACTCTTATCCAAATTTACATACTCTAAAATCCATAAAATAATTAAAATAAATAATCTAAAAGCAATTCTATTCCAAATAAAAGTAATTTATTAAAATATAGGTTTTTCGAAATTTTTGGGGTATTACACTATGTATCCTATGTTTATCACTATTAATTATGTCGTATATAGTATGGTGTGGAGTTGAAGTATGTTTACATGTATTTGCATGGCATGTGTATTATGTATATGTGGTGATTTGTTTGTGACCCTTTAAACGTGCATGTGAGGGTGTATAAAAGTGGTATTGTGTGGGAAAAAGGTTGAAAATAGAAAATAGGAAGTAAGTTGACTAAAGGGGAAATGAGTTGACCTAAGTATTTTAATGATCTATGAGTGGAGGAATAAAATGGGGAATTTAGGGTTTCGTGTGGAAGAATATAATTTTTGGTTTTGTATGGAAGAATCTAATTTATGATGTTATATGGGAGAATCTAATTTATGGTTTTGTATAAGAGGATCTAATGTAGGGTTTTGTATGGATGAATCTCTGGTTTTATATGGTTTAAATTTAGGGTTTGGTAAGAATGAATATTTGGTTTGTATGGATTAAATTTAGGGTTTGGTATGAATGAATCTTGGTTTTATATGGGTTGAATCTAGGGTTTGGTATGGATGAACTTGGGTTTTGTGTGGATTAAATTTAGTGTTTTGTATGAAGGAATCTTGGGTTTTGCATGAAAGAATTTAGGGTTTTGTAAGGATGGATCTAGGGCTTTTCGTGGCGGATTTTATGATGTTGCATGGAAGAATCTAATCTATAATTTTGTATGGATGGATTTGGGGTTTACATGGGTGAAACTAGGGTTACATGGGAGCTTAGGGTTTTGCATGAGAAAGTTTGAAGGTTTGCATGGAAAGGTTTGCATATGCATGGGAGTAAAGTTTACGTGTGAAAAGTTAACTTGGGATGTAAGGAAGGTAATAAAATAGTTATTTGGGTGTTTGGAAGTTTTGGGTGAAAAATAGTACATAGGACATTATAAGGGTATGGAGGAGAATGAATTAGGGTTTGGAGTGGTTAACTATGGTTTGTTTTGGTCAATTTGGGTTTGGTGTGGCTGCTTAGGGTTTTTGTTTTATCATATGTAATTGGTGATTAAAGTGTAATTATGATGGTAGAGTTTATGATTTGTGATGTGTGAAGTGTAAAGAGAATGATTTATGCATGTCCAAGGTGAAAGCTTTTGAATAAGACACTTAAGACATTAATCACTTAAAGTGGAAGATATTGAGATGGGACCAACCGATCCACCGGTTAGGAATAGTGGTTAAGGTTTTTACCCTATGTGCGACTGATCCACCGATTATAATAGTGGTTAGGACATGATGTCCTATGTGTGACCGGCCCACCAGTTATAATAGTGGGGGTTCCCGATCTCAATAAACACAAACCAAATTTTTGCTAAAGCACCTAAAAGATACTAATTACTTATAGTGGAACACCATGTAAGTCGAAGCCAACCGATCCACCAGTTTGGAATAGTGATTAGGACGCGTAGTCCTATGTGTCTCCGATCCACTGGCTATAATAGTGGGGGCTTCCATACTCGCATGGATTTGATAAAAAGCATGGTGTGAAATGATTCCTTATCAGAGATAAATTAATAATCCGAACTATAATAGGCCTTTATGTATCTACTCGAATGATTATATGATATTATATTATCATGATGGATTATGTTCTTTTATTTCTTCTCCATTATTTATATGATTTGATGTGCTTATGTGTTGGCCTTAGTGCTCGGTTACCTTACTCAGTACGTAGCGTACTGATTACCCTTTTCATGGGTGCTGCTCATTCCCACGAGTAGTAGGTCCTTCTGACTTTGTGCAGATGGGCAAGATATCCGGCGGGGCTATGTGTTGAGCATGTTTTGGCTCCAAGTTCGAGAGTGTCGTGGCTGTATTCATTCTTTATGCGATTTATGTCCATTTTTTATTTCATTTGTATCGAATTTATCGTTTTTGATTTATTACTTTGCATTGAGTACTTTAAATGAATCTTTTATCGGTTGTAAGCTATTTTTCTTTTGAATATGAATTATAATTATTTACACGCACTCTGATTTTTATGTATGATCTTTCTAGTTCTTTTATGAACTATTGGTTGAGTTTAATGTTTATAATTTTATTAGCCTAAACACTTGGTGCTAAAACGGTCGGAGAGAGCCGGTTTGGTACTAAGTGTGACGGTAACATCCCCAGAATTCACGGGTTTTAATTTAAATATTTCTATTGTAATTTCTTCCACTTTAAAAAAAATAGTGAATTTTGAGGTGTTACACCCGTCCCATATCTTGAGACTCCTGCACCCCTCATCACGCCCCAACATCTATTCCCCCTTACACTTACACATAATGAGGACCAACTCCTAAGGGTGTGGGTTAAGGCCCAACACCTCAAGACACCAACTCCACCTACTATCACCCTCTAGGGGTTTCCCTTGAAAACCCTAATTGAACCTATGTGACCCAACTTTCTCTCACTTACACTAGCGTTACTTCATTTATCGCCCTACACCTTATCTCATTTAGATCCAATCCCAAATCATATCGCTTTACCCCTCGATTAAACATGTGACCGGAAAAACCCTAGTTAGCCACTTCAAACCCTAGTATCTTTCTTCTCCCACAAGTAACCTCCATATTTTTCACCCAATATCTCTTCTCTCTCATGACACCCATACTCACCCCTTATAAAATGAATTCTTACTCTTAACCCGTGCTCCACTCTCCCTTAATCATCTTTACTTCCACATTTTCCAAATTACTGCTTCCTTCCCAAAACCCTAATCGGGTCCCTTATACACCCTTACGCCAACCTACGTACTATTTTTCATCCCAAGTCTCCAATCACTCCACAACTCTCCCCTTAGCTTATTTACACCCTAAAACAATCTTTCTCACGTAAAGATTATCCCCATGCAAGTTTTATCCACCCCATGCAAACTCTCGAAGTCCTCATGCAAACCCTAGAATTCCCACGCATGGTTCTCATCTCTCATTCATTTTGGTCATTTCTCCCTCTTTATTTTCCTCTCATGGATCATAGGGTAGTTTGGTCAACCTCATATCCCTCTTAGTGAACTCACTTCCCATTTTCTTTCTTTTTGTCCTTTCATTCCCATATCATATTATCAATTTTCCTAGCATGCATGTCCTAGAGGGTCATATCATATCATATCATAATCACCATATATACATATCATACTCATGTCATAAGAAAACAAATACAACATACCTCAACTCCAAGCTGCGCTACACATAAGACAAGTTAATGACAATCATCCAATACACGACATAGCATGATATATATAGCATCCAAGACATACAAGTCACACAACACACAGGGCCATAGCTACATCCTTACCTAAAATGATGTCGGGCTTGGAGTACGCTCCTACAACTCCTTAGGGTTTTGGCTCGATTCACCTATAAGAGGAAAAATACTAAAGATTATTAGTTTTCCTCCTACCAAAAGTACCATTACTCCTTATTTTAGTCTAAGATTAGGATTATTATTATTAAAGGGAGCATTATACGTGAAAACTAGAGTTTTCATCTTCAAGTTAGCCTATTAGATATCACTAGTCAAAATATGTTTATTTTAATATTTGTTGCTATACTTATATTACTAAACCTAATAGCTTTATTCTTCTAATAATAGTACTAATTCTAATTATAGAAAATAGTGATAATAAAAATAATAATAGTAATGCTAATGCTTATAGTGATAGAAACCCTAGCATTTTTAAGGCTAAGGCTAATAACAGTGTTAGGGTTAAAATAGTAATATAATAATAGTGATACCGATAAAGTACTAATATTCCTAATGATAATAGTTATATTTGAATAATAATAATCTAAGGGTTCAATATATTTTTTTCACAATAATAGTAACAAAATAATACTAACAATAATAATAATAATAATAATAATAATAATAATAGTAACCAAAATGGTAATAATAATATAATGGTCCAAATATTTATGTTAATAATAAAAAGTGATAATGGACAAGGTCAGTATCAATAATATTGGCAAGAAGCAAGTTAGCAACAATATTATTTATAGTAGTAGTAGTATTAAATAATATTAGTACTAATAATGATATTAATAATAATATTAATAGATATTGTGATAATATTAGCAATAGCTTTCATCTTGAGGTTAATACTGATGGTGGTCCTAGAAGTTGTCTTAGTGGTAGTCTTAGTGATAATGAGCAAGTTAGGTTTAGTAAGAAGAGATAATAATAATGATAATGATAATAGTATTAGTAGTGGTAATAGTAGTAGTAGTAGTAGTAGTAGTAGTAAAGATAACTATATTAATACTAAAGTTGTTATTAATAATAATAATGATAATAATGTTAGTAGTAGTACTAGAAATAACAACAACAACAACAACAACAACAACAACAATAATAATAATAATAATAATAATAATAATAATAATAATAATAATAATAAGGATAACTATTTTAATGCTAAAGTTGTAGCCTTTTAATTAGTATACCCTAGTTATAAATATTTCTGAAATTAGGTTAGGTAATACGAGTGATACATAATAATAATAATAATAATAATAATAATAATAATAATAATAATAATAATAATAATAATAATAATAGCAACAACAACAATGATAATACAACACTAATAATAATAATAATAATAATAATAATAATAAGGACAATACTATTAATAATACTAAAAATTATTAACACTTATAGAAAATAGTTTAGGGGCTGGGGAAGTTGGAGCACCACCTAAGGTTGGTGGTGGAACCGACAGCGGCGCATGGCGGTGACGGTAGCGGTGGTGGAGGAGGAAGAGAGGTGGAAACATGGGTATGTAGGCTAAAGGAGAGGAAGTGGAGGGGTGTTTGAGGTGGTGGAAGGTGCGGTAGGTGGAGAGTGGTGGAATGGAGGTGGTGGTGCAGCCGGGAGTGGCACTGCACTGCGGTTGGTGCGGTGGCTGAAGGTGGTGGAAGATGGAGAAAATAGAAGGAGAGGGAGGTAGGGGGAGATGAAGGTATGGGAAGGTAGAGGAAGGTTCCCTGGGTATTTTGGAGGGTGGAGGAGGTGCTGGTTACGGCGGGAGGCGGCGAAAGACTAGAGTGGGCTGATCGAGTTAACAACGTTACACGATCGGGGCGGCTCGTGAAGGAAAAAATAGGGGATAATAGTGGCTCGATTTTGTAGAGGGAGGTGCAGGGAAGGTTTTGGTGGGCGGCGTATATGGTGGCGGTCATCGACGGCAGCGAAGTAAGGGTATGTTTAAGCGGCGGCAAAAAGCTGAATTTCTAGGCTTGCGAATAAGGGAGCTCAATTATGCATGCCCTTGGGGTGTATTTATAGGCTAATTGAGGGGGGAAATGACAAAGGAAGAAGAAGAAAACTGGGGGAAGGTGAGGCAAGTCGCTGACCGACAGTGGCAGGCGGCGCATGCCCTGCGAATTATAGGTTAGGTTAGGGGAGAGAAAATGGAAAGGAAGGGGCATGTGTGAGGGGGATGTGGGTTTGTTGGGGTCAAAAAAGGGAAATAAAACGACAGGGAGAGGGGAAGGGAAGGACGACCGACGGTGCAAGGGTGGTCGGCATGCGTAGAGATGCAGGTCGGGATACAGTTGTGTGGGTAAGAAGAAGGAAAGGGAAAGGGGGAGGACCGAGCGGTCCAGGGGAAGAAAAGAAAAAGAGAGGGAGGTGGTTCAGTCGGGTGGTTCGGGCGAAGGAGGAGGTTGGGGCAGGCCTGGCATGTGTAGGACGGGGAGGAGAAGGGAGTTTGGGCTGCGGGCTAGCCCAAACCGGGAAGGGAAGGAAAAGAGAAAAGGAGAAAGGAGAGAAGAAGGAAAAAGGAAAAAGGAAAAAAGGGAAGAAAGAAAATAGACGGTTGGGGATATTTTGGGTGAATTCGACATGCATTTCTCCAAAAATCACCATTTCAGCTTTAGAAGGGAGGTCAACATATCTCAGACAAAATATGCTCATTCATCTCAAATTTGAATGGTAGATACTAGGGTTTTTCTATCTTTGCCAAACCACATTCGTGCTTGTACCGATTTGTTGGCTATAAATAGTCCTAATCACCCATTCCATTCACTCTTCTTTTAGCCACTAAAATATTCCAACTCTGTCTAACCCTTTGTCCTTTCCTCTCCAATTAGAACTTGATTTTGATTTCTTTCCACTCTATTGATCCTTTCTCTAGCTCCTTCTTTATTATCTCTAAATAAGGGAGGGTTAGATTTAAGAGGAAGTTGAGTCTCTAGTAAAGAAAACAAATTATCTCTGTTTTCTCTTACGTTGGTAAGTTATTTTCTCCTAATTTGAAATATTGATTTAGAAAATTATTTATTGGATTATGAAGCTTTGACTTCTATTTTTAAAGTTTTGGAATTTGAGACTTTTTATAGGTTGAGTTTTTCTTACAAATGGGAAATTTTGCTAAAGCACCAAGTAATTCAATCTTACTTCTGAAATATGACTTGGTTAAACATGTATGGTGAAATCTTTAAAATTTTGATTCTATAAGTTGACACGAGAATTTGGTTTTAGATTGGTGCATGTTAATTTAATTATGAATTTTGAGATAAATGAAGGATTTGGGGGAAATTAGTCAATTTGATTAATTGTGGAGCACGTAATAGTTTATGAGCTAAAAAGTGTTAGTATGATGCCAGTACATGTTCAGTTTGGATCTAATAGGACTTTCGAGAATGATGTTCGTGAAAATTTTTTATTTTGTGCTATCTAAGGGAAACTAATTGACTAGTTAGGTCAAACCAATCGACTAATCCTTAGAATAGTATAATGGCCAACCCAACCCATTGACTGATAAGTCTATGGCGACCTTGGTTTTGCTCTCTACTTAAACCCATTGATTGGTTTGACAGAAACTGATCGGCTAATCTTTGAACAATCAACTGGTTTGGTCAAACTGATCAACCTATTTAAGAGAAGCCTAGGCTTGACTGAGCCAAACCAATTGACTAGTTAGCTCAAAGCGATCGGATGATTATGCCAAATCAATCGACTAGTTCATCCAGACTAAGCGATTTTGATATATGAGCATGGACGTGCTTTAAGACTATGCCTAACACTATTATATGATTAGTTAATGAGTGAAATATATTTTTTTTACATGGATTAACAACCTAATGGATGGACTAAATAGATCATGATTCATGACATACTCAATGGGTGTTGTAAAGGCCTTGATGGGTAAATCCAAATAAGTATTTGATGGCTTTTAAAGGAGTAATGAAGTCCAAACTTTGTCTTGGATGCATTAATCTAGGGGATTTAGTTATTATTGAGTAAGCATTAATGAAAATCCCACACATAGTTGGGGATGGTAAGGATTAATAAGGAATAAGTATGTGAATTTCTTATTTGCATATTTTATGGGCCTTGTGTGATCAATTAACATCGAGAATAACATACTAATTACTTAGATCAAATTAAGATCTAAAATAAATATTTATTAAAAAAAATTAATTATATTATATAAGATATATTAAATACGAAGGTAATTTTTTCACCCCTATTAACTTTGTATCAAACGAGCACTTAGTTTAATTTCTTAAATAGGAAAATGTCATCGTTTACTTTATGTTATTTATGTTCTATATATTTATATGTGGCCCTTTCACCTTCGAGTGCCGGCTTGGCTGACGTTAAGCAGTTCGGAGTTAGGTTTGGGAGCTCTCGCTGATTTCTCTCCCGATTTCACAGGTATGTTTTCAGCTCCGGTGCCCGAAACTGCACCCGCTTACGCTCTTCCGCCATCCCCTGTTTCAGTTTGTATATCCGTTAAAGCCCTTTTCTGGCGCGCAATGACTTCTTTCTCTTATTTTCATGAGCTCTGCAGTCTTGAATCAGTCAGGAAAAGCGGGAGGCTTTGTTTTAATTGGAGTTTATGGTTCTGGGTTGCTCTTTGGGGGGCACTTAAACACTGGGGATTTGGATGGCAACTAGGGTTCCAGTTCAGAATTATGAAGACTTGAGATCGTCCGATTCATTTATTGAGGGTTCTCTTCACGATTTAAATTCCAATAATTCACGGCCTTCTGGTGACATCGATGGTATCAGTGATGTCGATAGGGAAGCTGTCAGTGAAGGGAGCTTAGACCATGATGAGGGTTCTAATGCCATCGTAAGTCGACTGAATACTGTCTTCAGACGTTGCTTTTGCTATGCTATCGTTCTGGTCTTTACTATGCGTTATGTTTTGATGTGCGATATTGAGCTATGCTTCATCGCATCAAACTACGGTAATGATTTTCAATTCATTTGGCGGGTTGATCTTGTTTGATGAACTCAAATTTGTCCCGGAAGTTTACCTTTTTAAGTCAAATTAGTGTTGCAGTTTGAGGAAATTGTGATCTGAATATGGTGAAAGTTGATCGGTCAGTCGATGATTACATACATATATAGGGTAAAAAGCTAGTTTGTCTCTTGCTGTATTTTGTCTTCTACATAGTCTCTCGAGCTGAAAGCTGGGGTCTTTTTAATTTCGTGCAGCTTTGTGCAATGCAAACTTTGAGTGGCTCTTGACAACCTGGTTAAGCTGCTGGAGAGATTTAAAAAAGAAGAAGAAGAAGGAAAAAAAAAGGATGTTTTAAGCTGCTTTCTTTCTGGCGATTTAGTATTTGCATCTATGAAAATGCAGTCAAAAAGTCTAATAGCACAATGATTTCTTATTCTGTCTCAATACAAAAGTATTGAGGGCATAAAATTAAATATTGGTCTGGATACGGGATATGCGCTCATATTTATTGGATTTTGGGTCTATGTGAAATTAACAATATGTGATTATTGTAGAATTTCACGTATTTATTGGCTATATATTGGTTATCAGCTAATATTTTCTGAAATTTACTGATATTAGCAATCTTTATTGTGAAAAAAAAAACACACCGCAATAACCGCAACATTTAAAATATCGTTTGCAACATTCCAATACTGCAACACCATGACCGCAGTTTTATAACATGATTGAGGGCTGTGAAGTTGATTTTCTCTTTCTTCCTTGACCCTACTTTAACCAGATCTTATTGTCTCCCTCTCACGCTTATTTGATGGTTTTGCATGCTCCATTCTTTTTTTATGTTTTATGTTGGAATCTTTGCAGGATTCATATGCAAATTCCATACAGTCTCATAATGTTGGACTCGATGGAGACCATCCTGGCCTTGTGAGTAATGAGTCTCTGGGGACCTCTTATGAGTTAACAGCAAAGGGTAATTTTAAAATCCATTTGTACATGTTGTAACTATCTATTTAAATTAGCGTTTTAGTCAACCCTTTTTTGTCAATATCTGTTGCTCAAGTTTCTTTCAAATTCTTATGTTCATTTTCACTTGGATGTCTGTTAGATATATCACCAATCGAAACTTCTAGGGCAAGATTTATGAACATTATTGTTGATCATTTCATCAGTCAGCATGTTGTTGAAGTGAGGGATTCTGATATTGAATTTACTACTCAACATGGGCAAGATAGATCAAACAAGAGAAAGTCTGGAGAAATTGAATATGCAGGAGACCCAAGATTCGTTCTTCCTTTGATGTATGTGGCAAATATGTATGAAACTTTAGTCCATGAAGTGAATGGTAGGATTGCGTCTTTAAACGGTTTTCGTGAAAAGACAATTGGAGTAGCTCTTGAAGCAGCTGGTGGATTGTACAGGAAGATTGCTCAAAAATTTCCAAGGAAAGGTATCTTCTTTCTTTCCGTTAAATTTCTCATAGTATATTGGACAGAGGTCAGCTGCATGGCATGACATCAAAAGTTGGCAGTCTGTACACTGTGGGGCCAGTGTCAGGCCTCCAAACTGATGAGGACTCAGGTATCAGGATTAGTACTACCGAAATGCTTTATGAAAGATAATAAAATATGTTCATAGAATAACAAACTCTTTTTTGAGCTTAATGTGCTGACTAGAAACTGCTTTATATCTTTGGAGCCTGTGATTGATTTGCTGAAGCTATATTTCTTTCGGATTTTCTATTCCAAATTACAAAGACATTCTGATAGAGCATTCGCATTTATTTGGATAACCGATTGGAAATTATTTAGTATTATTTGCTCTATAAAGCCTAGTATTTGATAGCAATTAGAATTATTAATTTGATCAAAATTTCCATTTTTTTTATAAGTGATCACTTTTTTTTAATCAGCTTTTGGGTTCAAGTATAGGTTCCAACTCTGATTTTTAATTACTTATTCAGTGCATCCAGGTCCTTAATGAGTCATCACTGAATCTATATTAAATTGCACAGTTAGAAATTCCCTTTGCTGCATGCATTAGGCGTGCATTATATATATATTTTTGCTTATATGTTCTTTCTTTGCATGTGATATCATTATGAAGCATAATACTCCCTCTATCATTATATAAGGCATATTAGGTTTTTAAGTGTATATTAAGAAGCATGAAATTCTAGATAAAAAGTTATAAAGTGTTTCTAATATACTCTCATATTAAATTTAATACCCTTATTTAATTGGAAACAGAATAACATAAGGTTAGAATTGGAAACAAAACATTTAATTATTGATACTTTTCATAAAATGACTTATATTATGACACAAAATCAGGAAACTAATATGCCTTATATTGTGTATTGAAGGGAGTAGTTAGTACAGGGTGCACTCATTTTGATCTTTGATTCGTCTTTTAACACTTTCAAATTATGACACAGGACCCTGTTCATTTAGGAGGAGGGAATTAGCTACCTCTCTGGAAACGAGAACTAGGTTTCCAGAATTAGTTGTACAAGAGGAGAAGAGGATTCGTTTTGTGGTAGTTAATGGCTTAAATATTGTTGAGAAGCCCAATGATATGCCTGCTGATGATGCACAATGGTGAGGTGAATTTTTATTGTTTTTTGCATGTAACAATAACCCCCTCCTTCACCCCACACATACATGATAGACCTACTTGATTTTGATATCATAAGGATTTCTATGATCTAAACATTTGATCAAGCATAACTTTTGTGAACATGTGATAATCATAATTGGTTGGATTTCTGTGAACTGAACATGTTGCCAGTCATAGATGAGTTGGTACTCTGACTTTTGGTTGAAGTTTGAAGTTCAATTTCTCTATCAAGCTGTATCATATGGTATCTTACATTTGAAGTGAAAACTCATATGGGAGATTAAAATTCTGTGCAGATGAAGAACCCGGTTATATAAACATGTTATATGCTGTATCCATGTAACTTGAATTAGATGATTAAACTCTTGGCATGATTTTCACCTTTGCTTTCTTTATTAGTTATCATTGATCAAACTAGGGTTAAGTGTCTGGATTTTCTGTTCCATGTTAGATTCTTAAATATGCTTGGGCATTGCCTCCATTCTCATAAATTACTCATGTTTCAGGCAATAAAGCTAGCAACACTGAAACTGATTTCAGCCCCTGCTATCCTTCTATATGAGTGGCTTTAAGACACTGCCTATCTACCATGTTGCATTCTGTTGTCTCCTTACATTAGGATTTTCCTATTTAGTGCTAACTGTTGCTTGAGTTTGTGAATTCATCATAGGACTGATGTGCTGCTTTGCCAGATGAGATGGTGTTTGCAAGGGAACATACTCTTCAACCCATGTATTAATATGCTGGGAGATGCATTGCATGATCTTTGTTTTTAAGTTTAAGTGGAAGTACAAGTAGCGGCCATCAATGAAGTTGGCATGGATAGTTCATAAATATCTTGTTTTCCTAGGCATTCACTTAAGCATACCTCCTAAACTAAGTCACACCACGGATTTCCTGAAGAAGCAAAGGATTTGCTAACATAGTTCTTTAGTATGCCTGTGCACTATGCCATTTTTCTTATTGGTTATGAATCAAGGTGGTGCTGATGCTATCAGTTAGGCAAGCATATGTAGATCAATTGATCTACTATTAGGCAGTTGGTTTGGTTTTTTTGTTTATGGAGTAAATGCCTCCTGAAAGTCATTTACAGGTGCCACGCATTTATTGAAGCTCTCTGCACCCACAGCTGCTCTAAGGGAAAAAAATGAAAACGAACCCTATTGAATCCACCTCTGGATATGGGTAACTGTTTATCTAGGAAAAAAAATTCTATCATCATGCCACTGCCAGGCATACAAATTAAAAAGAGGAATATGCTTGCTTTCTGCTATGTGTGTATTGAAATTTTTGAATTTTAGCTCATGTTCAAAAGAAAAAAGGAAAGTGAAATAGCACCTAGAAAATGATTCCACTGGTAATATATAGCCCAACCTTTGTGGTTAATAACACTAATTAGTACTAAACATAAGTAAATAGCCATCAAATTTGATCATCCAGTACAAACTCTCACGTCCAATTGCTGTCTTTCTGTATTCTGTCATTATATTCACTCTCAAGTCCTCCAATTAAATGGCTACTCTTTCTGGTCCCAATTTCTTGCTTGTGATTCATAGTAATAAAGGTTCTGTTATCTCAGAATTAACCAATCATGAGGAAGATTAACATAAAGCGAAATCCAGTGAGATATAGCTTCTACCCTGACTATTCTCTTTTGCAGGTTCAAGCGATTAACTGGTCGGAATGAAGTAGCTGTTACTGCCAACGATTATAAGTTTTATTCTCCGAGGCATAAGTACCGCCGTAACACTTCAAATACCCCTGGATTGTCCGTAAGTCATGCGTACATGATATTGATTCAAACTGTCTATCTTCTTCATTTAAGAAAACGCTGACATGAATCGTCTCCTCAGTCATTTCCTGAACCAGATAATTCATCTCCTACGGCTAGTCCACAAGGCTTTAGCGGAATAAATCAGGTTGGATATTGGAACCTTTGTGTTACCTTCTTTTCATATTTGGTTTGTTGCTAAAAGCTCTGAGAGGTCAAACAGAAAGGGGCAGGTTGGGGCCTAGCAAGTTGCTATGTAGTAAATGTATACCGAGCTTCTCTACTTCCGGGTGTATTCATCTGTACTTCTGTGTCTTGCCATCCATTATTCCATTGCAGATGTCATGACACGGAGCTCTTGTTTGTCTTCAGAGGGTTAACAATTGTTTTTTGTAGTCATTCTTGCTCTTCTCTTTCTGGTTTATCTTTATGGTTGGACAAATAAGAGAATTGCTCTGTTTTCTAATATGTTATTTTGCTCCCCATAACTAAAGTTGGTTTCCCCATTGTGATATTGACTGAGGGAGAAATGAAGTAGCTTGCAGGAGATGCTGAGTAATTCTGTTGCAGCTACCAAAGGAATGGGTATATGCTAATTGGCTCTAAGACATGGTATTGATTACCTGGATTCAGACAATACAAGGAGTGGATAGTATGAAATATTTCTCAGACATGCCAACTTTTACATTTATGACCACTAACTTTTGGTCAGACAAAACTTCCAAGCATGCCCTGGTGGAAACTAGTTCAAAAAGCTGAGCTGTTCACCAAGTAACAAAACGCTTTGGTCCTATGAAGCCAAGCAGCCCAAAACGAGATCTTAAAAAGCTGCAGTCTTTTTCATCACCCTATTGATGTAGTACTTGTAAACTTTGGGCTGTTACAAATGGTCTGTGCCTTGTGTCTGCATTTGTAATGCTGCCTCTATTGGTTATTCACGCAAGGCTTTTGTGGTTCCAATTTTCACTCTTGATAAAGTTTGCTCCTCCTTTCCTTCCTTTTGTTTTTCTGGAGGAGGCATGGATTCCATAAAAAGGGGTTTTCTCTTGAAGCACCCTCCAAATCATTGTCTTGAGGTCATATTGTATTGTCCAATATTAGCTTGAATAAAGGCATAACATACTAGTTTATTGAACGAAATAAAACCCTTTATCTCTGGAAGACTTGCTTAGAATTTTTCATCTATGTGAAGCAGATCACACAAGTTACTGATATAATCATCGCTTTTTGTGCTACTTTATTTTAGCCATACTTCTGAATGGTTTTGCAGAGTCAAAATCAGCAGCAAACACCGTCCAAGCAGCACATACAGCAGTCAGCCTATCAATCCCAGTTTAGCTCTATGCACCAGACTCCTCAAGAGTGCCTAAACCACAATCAATATACAACAGCTTTTCCTCACTCCCAACAATGCGGGCAGCCCTCACACTTGCCAGAGATTGCTCATGCTCATCATTCACCAACCATTTCTCAGAACATGGCATCATTACAGCCTCTTGCAGGAAATCATTTAGCTGGGCGTTTGCATATGATGGTAAGATGATTTTGTGCAGAATTCATGTCGCCTTTCGATTGAGCTGGCTCCACATCAATTGTTTCATTTAGACCATGAAATAAATTGATCTTATGATTTTGGGTAGTACATCTGTGACTACATACAACTCATTATATTGGTTTTGCAACGATTACAATTAGCTGAAATCGAGAATTTGATCTGACACAAAAGGCTGCTAGAATATTAAGGAGCACAAGTATTTGTTACAGCTTATTAGTTGCAAAGTAGAATAATAGCAGAAATCGAACAGTCATCCAGCTATTCTGCTCCAAAAATATAATTTACCTATATTATTGACATCTGTGACTTGAGTCCTTTGGTTATAGGTTTTCAACTAAAATGCATTCATTATTTTCAATGAACCCTTTTTTCCCTCCAATTTTGTTATTTCTTTCATCCACACTGACAAACCATAACATGTGATCAAATACCTGCACAGTGATCTCGGTGCTTGAAAAGTTGTCCCTCATTTTATGTCTATCAAGAACTGCTTGTTGCTAGGAAACTGAAACAGCGTCATATAGCTATGACTTTTGTAGCATAACCTTTGACCAGATGTTTTTATGCTATCGTGGCAAAGTTTGATTGTCATGGCAGACTCGGGGTACTCATGGAGGCAGCCCTTTCCATTCAGTTGGTATCTGCTTCAAGTTTCATTCTTGTTTCCTCCATTTGTAGTTGTACTCCATAGGAACTATAAGGGGAAAACTATCATTCTGGGCATGAAACCCAGGAACTGGTGCAGGTTTACTTTGTTGTATATAGGCATCAACCGTCATGACTTGAAAATGAGTCTGATGAATACATGCGTGCATATTCTCAGTGCCGTGCGTGTGTTTTTGTTTCTTTTACGTGAATTACAATTTCAGCGACATGCTTCAGAGTTTGTACTGAAAACCCGCTCTTCTTTCAGCCAACCAGCCCTGCAAAATTCTGTGACGAGTGTGGGACTCCCTACTTCAGAGAAACTTCCAAGTTCTGCTCAGAGTGTGGTACAAAGAGATTGGGGATATGACATAAAGTCCTGTATGAGATGTATCCTCTTCTCCTTTCAACTCCCCCCCCCCCACAATTATTTCTGTATATTAACCTGTAATGCAGTTACGAGTGGAGTTGTTTTTATCATGAAGGATGGTACTGAATTTTGTGGCGTGAAATTGGTATTGTAATTTATACGTACGCATTAGCAAATTTGCTATCCTCGTTGACGCCCATGATTTTATGTCTTTAAAGAGTGCTCCTTGAAGTAGTTAATGTAGAATTCTTTAGTCAATGATGCTCTGCTTGTCTACTCATTTCCTGGGTCGTCACGTCAGTCATCCTCAGATACGCAACAACAATGGCTCGCCTGTTACATGTAAACCTCTCAGCACCTGTTACATCTCCTAGCTTCGTTAATCAAAGAATTTATTTATTTTTCTCAGCCTCACAAGAACAGATCGTGGTTATTTGAAGCAATTTATGCCCAAGCATATGTAGAAATTTTGACACATGTCAAGCATACAATGAAAAAGAACAGCGCGATGTGTATATCTTGGAAATCAGTGTAAGAGCTTTTGATTCTCACCTGGAGAGTTCTCACTGGTAGATATGAATCATTCCAACATATATGAAACCAGTACTTTTGCAAACTTTTAAAACTATCCTTGAGAATTACTGACTGACAAAGAAAGGTTTCTTCTGCAACGAACAAAATAATCAAAGCTCAGATGCGCCCACTTTATAACATCCATAGTAGGATCAGATAAGCGTGGCGGACACAGGTCTGACCACACGGAGCGCTTAGGACTCATCACAGCTCAATTTGCACCAGCCGGGAATCGAACCCGGGTCTGTACCGTGGCAGGGTACTATTCTACCACTAGACCACTGGTGCTTTGTTGGTATAGCGTTGGAAGTTTTGATATTTGACTTAATTTTGTGAGTCATAGCTGATGATATGAATTGCGTTCGCTGGCTGGTGGGGGCCAGGCTAATAATTCCTGCTCTTATTTTATTTTATAATTTCCTTTTTCCACTCCTAAAATATTTTTTTAGATGCCTTATTTTAATAGGTATTATATGTATATATTCAACAGTAGGAAACTTCGACATTTTTGTTTGGTAGTTTTCCATTAAACCAATTTTTTGAATCTTTTTTTTCCTAGTTCTGAGAAAACACTATTTTTATAACTTCAAAAAACAATAAAAAAAAAATGAGTAATGTCCTATTTTTCCCATCTTATTATAAGATTAGATTTGATCCGGTCTGGACTAATCCGATCATAATTATTATACTTACTATAATTTCAATCACTATTATTTATTATATTTAAAATAAAAATAATCACTATTATTATAGGAATAAATAAAATAATAACTATGATTATAATATTATTAATTTTAATATTACTAATCTTTTTATTATTTTTTATAATAATGATAATAATAAATATTGTTATTTTTTTTAATTTTAATAATAATAATTTTATTTTTATTATATTATTATATATAAAATAAGAACACTAATAATCATAACAAATTTAATCGAATATGTCCTATGCTAATCTGATTCTTGTTCATAAAATGAATAGTGAGAAGCATGTAATCTATCTCTCGACGAGAAAATCATATATCAACGGTGAAAGAAATATCCTAGTAGAGCAATTCTTAAGAAAAAGCCTCAACTTCTTTTTATCCTCCATGAAAATATCAAAAACGTATCTGAGAATGAACCGAGAAAGAGAGAGAAAAGACATATTATCCGAAGATGCAAGAGGGGAGTGGGGAGGGGGGGGCTCTCATCTTCGACGTCAATGTCCATGGACTCGTTCCTCTTGAAATCTTCACTCTACGCAATTTGAATATGAACCGACAATAAATTTGGAATTCATGATCAAGAATTGAGCTTGTGAGTGGAAATAAGATCTTAGATCTACATTATGTCGCTGAAATAGCTAACTCAAAAATAAAACTAGCATAATGCTAAACCATGAACAATCAAAGCCCAGGCACAAAATAGAAGTGTCCCCCCGCATATGAAGAATTAAAAGCAGACTTTGCAAAGAAATATTCGTTTCAGCTTCATTTACTTATAAAAATTGTAGTAATTAGATAGAAGTTGAAAAACTCGAGGGACATAGAAAGGGCACTATTGACTTCGGTCTTCATTCTTTTCCCATCTTACGGGACCAAACAACAACAATTGAATCCAGCCACCAAACAATTACACGAGACAATCAAAGTTGTTCCTTTTTTATACTCCGTTCTCTCGTGTAGTTAAAAGAGACTAGCGAAAGGGATGAAGAGAAGGGGCATCACTAGAGTCAAAAAAAATAATATATATATACATATATATATTAAGCATCCTAGTTTTCACAGCTAATAACCATCCTAGTTTCCTAAGTTACTTCCAATAATTTTCACAACCTTCCATAGGTAGTTTTATAACTTGAAACATAAATATCCAATACTAATCAAAATACCACTTTTTTTTTATACCACTTAAATACTATAATTTCATCTATCCACTAAAAATAATTTCCATCATATGCTATGGGTAGTTCCACCACTCAAATTCTTAATATTTATAAAAATAATACCATTTTTTTAATAATCAAATACTATAGTTTCCGAAAGATTTATAGTAGTTTCTTCTAACTATTGAAAATAGCTTCTACCATATACTGTAGATAATTTTCAAACTTGAAACATAATTACATAATATTTCCAAAAACGTTATCATATTTTATCTTTAACATTCAAATAATATAATGTTTTAAGATACTGTTGTTTTTTCTACCTAAGAGTAATAGTCTCTTCAACTAATATATATATTTATATCACAACCACACTAACTTTTCATAGCACTATCTGCTAAGACTCTATTTGGTTTGGAGAAAATGAGAAGGAAAGGAAAAAAATCAGATGGAAAATATTTTTATACTATTTGGTAGCTTGAAAAATTAAACAGAAAGAAAATAGGGAGAAAAATAAGAAGGAAACTTATATTAGTCGATTTTCTATACCTAAAGCTAAGGAAAATAGGAAACAAGTGAGGAAATTTTGTATTACCGTGCTTGACACTTCTCCAACGAACTCGTCCTCCTCCCCTCAGTCATCTCCAACGTCACAATCTTCCATCTCCTTCGACCGTCCTCCAACCTCCAGTGGTCAATATTCAACTTAGTCGTCCGTCCATTTTGAGTTCCATGCTCCCTATTAGTAGTCCTTTGTGTCTGCTAATCGGAGCTACAACCAGCTCGGTGTGAACATATAAGCTTGATTGTGTTTCAATTGATGTAATCTCAAAGTTTGATAAATGAAAGCGAGTTTAGTTCTGTGACTTTAGTGTTGGGGTAAAGATACACTTTATGCCCACCGATGAAGGAGCTGCCAATTATTGTTTTGGTTTTGACATTGATGATCGACACAGGGATTCAAATGTTATTATGTACAGCCTGTGGCTAGGGGTTGTGCTTTATAGTGTGTAATTCTTAGTCGAACATTTAAAGTTCGAGAGTTTTAGGTGAGTAGACCATTACTTTTGAGACTATTTATTTCATGAGCATTTGCTGAAGTACAACAATGATGCTCCTCCTTGTTTGCACGGATGTTATATTTTCCACATGGGCTAATGTATCTTCCTTGTGTTTTGCAAACCCTATCACTACCATTCAATTTTAGCAGATGATAACTTAATATGTTCTAATGATCTGATGTTCTCTTTATGCTTTTCTTTTAGTTTTGACTTTGTGCCTGGTTATCCCCCTTTTTTCCATTAATCTAGTTGCTGTGTGTAACTTGTAGTAGTACAAATGAGAAAATTAAACTTCAATCTTGGTCCTACAGGTTATCAAAGCTGGCAAATTAACTACTTTGTTTGTAAAAAAGGGTGTAATATGACCTATTATATTCTCTGATAGAAAGAAAAACATACATACAGACTTTGCTGGAGAAAAAGGAACTAGTCGCCTTTTCTTTTCATTATTCGGAGAAAAAATGTGTAGCGAGTCTCCCCTGTCCCCCCCTCCTCCAACCCTACCTAAAAATAAAATAAAATATTTTTTAATGAGAGTTTTCCTTTCTCCATTGATTTTTCATAGAAGGGATCTACTTCAAAAACTCAAGAGGGAGCAACGGAGAATTAGCAAAGCACTGTGGTTTTCTCTAAGGGAAATTCATTACCCAGTGTGAAGGCTCTAACCTTCTATCATGCAAGCACATTTACAATTGATGTCGAATATGTTGATGTAAGTGAGCTACAAGCCCCCACAAAGATCAGCAACTTATACGGTAAGTTATGTCTTGTGTTATCATCACACGAATATGCATCTTGATCTTTCCTTTGGGGTTTGTGTACCCTTACATTTTTTTTCTTGGTAATTAATAAAGAATTTTTTAATATCAATGAGTGAATATGTACATCAAAATTGTCCATGTATCCAAAGGATCCTATTCAATCATGATGCCTATCTAACCTTATGTCCGATAGTGGGCACTATAGTGTATTATTACAAAAAGTTCCTTTACAATATCTTTAACCATAATTATAGGTAAGTAAGTATGATGTTGGAAAATTGCAGCTTTTCTATTCACCCAAAGCTTGCAGACCATCCTTGTTGTGACCATCTACAAGATGCCTACCTGTCTCGTCTTTATGCCCCTCTGATCAGCTAATGTAATAATTATTGCCATGTTCTTGGTTTGAAAAACAATCTCAACCAATTCATTATCTTTTTCCAACACATTTCAGCTACTGGACAACTAGCTATGGTGTGGTATTAAGTATTTTCTGCTACTTCACATTATGTACCATCACACATAAAAATATATACTCTGGAGACCAAGTTTTAATGCCATTGTGTACAACCTGTGATCAGTAGAAATGAAGTAATTTTTCAACACAAACAACAAGGGATCAAAGTGCTTACTAGAAGAATCATTCAAGAGCTCCTTATCCGTTATAGTGAGTATACGGTTTAAAAATTTTTTGGCCTTGATTGATCATTTGTGTGCATAGAAAGATTAGAAAAGGTTTAGTGATTGTAAATGCAAATATTAGTGCAACATAGTGAGTGATATCATGTTGAATAATATATATTGATGTATTGATTGTTTAATTTTGGTAATAAAACTCACTAATGCGATGTATGAGACCATTTTTATTTATCGATGTTATAGAACAAGAGTGGATGCTTGGCCCTTAAAAATCACAAATTGATTTAATTAAAAAAAATTATCCTCACAAGTTTTGGAACCCTTATTTATAGACGAAATTAATGGTTGTGTGTACCCTTGTCATTATTGAGTATTAATAACTTCATACCCCTCTCACCAATATCTTTCTTTTTTTTATTAAAAAAATAAATTATAAATTCAATTTACTTTGTAATCATATAGGTACATAGAAGATGGAATCACGGGTTATTGATATTTTATGAAACTAACGAGTGTATTAATAATAAGCCATGGAGTTGTTATCATTTTTTTCTATGTTTGTTGTCATATCAAAAGATATTTGGGAGGCATACATGTGTAAGGGGTTTTAGACCAACCTCGTTGGCCTGGCCTATAAAGCAATAAAATTTACTACTTTTTTTTTTACTTTGTGGAAGCAATAGTAATAAAATAATATGTTATATGTCTCATCTAATATAGAAAAGCTGTTGCATATACCCAATCTATGTCGGGTGTAAGAATAAAAAGTAAACTTATACCTAGAAATCAAGTACGGAAAATACTTAATCCCATAATTATATAATATAACAAAATAGAAAGAAAAGAATAGAGTCAATAGAAAAACAGAGGACTAAAAGTTTATATATATATATATAACATGTGATATTGTTAAGATAAGTACTATATGGAAAACCCTAAGTTATTTGTTATGATATATGCTATTTTAATATAGACTTTATATAGTATTATAAGTGGGAAATGAGTATATTTAAGATGTATGGTGATAAATGGAGGATTTTAAAATATTGATATCGAGCATATAAAGTTTTCGTGAAATAAGGATATTTTGATCAATATGGATTTAATATAAAATTTTTGGTATTTTAATGTGTTAGATGATTTAAAATATTATAAGGATATCATGTGAAATATTCTGAGTAGTTATGAATGGCATAGTTTCACAAAATAAGAAAATGGCTTAATTTAAAAATAGTAACCTTAAAATGACAATGTTATTATCGTATATGCAAAGTGTTAGAATTAGAGCATGATTTATAGATATTTCTTTAATAATGGTATTTTAGAAAGGTAAATTGAATGTGTTAATCATAGGATTTTTCTGAGTAAAGTTATGATGTATTTGTAAAATTAGGGTTATTAAGCCTCGTAAATAATAACTATTGAAATAAGGGTTGCTATCGCATGTGTAAGATATTAGAGCTAGGTCTTGATTTTATGGTATGTTAATCATAATAATATTTGAGGAATATATACCAAATTTGGTAGATAAAAGAGTAATAGAGAAGAAATTATGCCTAAAATATAAATTTAGGGTTTCTTAGGAAGTATATGGACATAAATCCTTGAGAACGGTCTTGATATCTATATGGTTGTGCTTTTCTTACTTCAATTATTTTTCTTACCTATCCAACCAATCATATATAAGGTATTAATAATTTAAAGTGAAAGATCATGTGAGTCAGGTCGAGGTGTTTTATGGACCCATTCTATCGGATGATAATAGTATATCGTGTGTGTTTTTCCTCGAGAGGTGCATTAGTCCGTTCTACTAGATTAAGAATAATGGGGGCCTAAACTCAATATAAATGATAAAATGACTTGAGGTAATGTAACTAATGGATAAGACATTGACTATTTAAAGTGGAAGATTATATGAGTTAGGACTGATGTGTTGTGTTCATTCCATCGGATGATAATAGTGGCTCAGATGTATTTTTCCCTGAGATGTGCATCAGTCCATTCCATAGATTAATAATAATGAGGTCCTAAACTAAACATGAATGAGAACATAACTTGAGATAATGTAACTAATGAATATGACATTAATTACTTATAGTGGAAGATTACATGAGTTATGACCAAGGTCTTGTGTTTATTCCATTGGATGATAATAGTGGCTCAGGTGTGTTCTTTAGTGAGAGATACTTCAAAAATTTCCATTGGTTTAAGAATAGTATTTAGGATTATTTTACCCTAGTCTATGTTGGGTCAATTCCATCAGACGATAATATTTTCTCAAGTGTATTGTTCCTGAAAGGTGCTTTAGTTTATTCCACTAGATTAAGAATAGTGGAGGTCCCTAAAATCAATGTAAGTAAAATAATGAAATATGTTATATCCAATAATAAGATATGGATCAATAATTACTTTGAATTGTTCTATATATCTTTTATGCATGCTTATTTTTCAATGTGAATTCATGTAATTATTTGTATTTCTTACTTGATTGTATTGTTATCTTACTCAGTTCACATCGTACTAGCCATTATTTATGGGTGCTACTCATTTTCTACGAGCAAATGATTTGAATATCTTTGTGCAAGTTGATGAAGACCTAATTGATGATTTTGCAGCTTATGATGCTTTTTATTGGGTGGAGTGAATTTTTGTATCAGGGTTTGTGGGCGTAGATTCTTGTTATCTGGATGATAGTTTTACCCATATACTTTTTCATACTCTTAGATCCATGGTATTCCTTTGTATGTATTTTAGATATTGTACTCAAAGTAAATCTATAACTTGTATTAATGTTTATAAAGTTTCTCTTGTTTTCTATTTTCATGTTTTATATTCTAATTTTTTTGGTCTTGTGATTGACGTAAGTATGGTTAGATAAAGCCAGAATTGTGTCAATTATTGTGATAACACCTAGGTATTTTGGTATTATGCTTATATTATAAATGGAATTTTTCAATAGTAAAAATTTAAAGTGTTACACACACAACCCATGCCTTTTCCCTAGCACAACACATGCCTTTTCCCCTTAGCACAACCATGCTTTTTCCTTGGCACAATCATGCACATAACTTTGCACACCCTGTGAACACCCCTTCTTAGCACAACCATATGACTCCCTTGCATCACCGTGCCTCTTGCCACCTTCCATGCACCAGCCATCACACCACCCAGTACTAACCACCTCACACCTCACCTATCTTGTTGCATCAACCACCAACCTACCTATGCTGCACCACCTCCCTTTCACCACCAACTTGCCCCACACTTTCCACACCTCCATTACTTCAGTTTTCCCATTACCCCTCCTTCTTTACCTTATATTTTATTTGGCTATTTTTCCTAAGTTCTAACCATGTGCCATTATTTATTTTTAGTTGATTTTCCAGTGGTATTAGAAGAAGATTATAAGATTTTATGTGCTTAGGAACTGGTGAAAATTTTTATAAGGATATATATTATAGCTAGGGCCTTGGTATGTAATGTGTATACTTGTATGATATCTCATAATTGGTATTGCTATACGTATAATGTTATTATGATAATATTGTTAAACAAAATTTTGTGTGGTATGATGAAAAAGTAAGAAAAATGTAAAAGCATGCAATTGTGCGTGTGTGTGTGTGTGTACATATATATATATTGTTGGTTAAGTTTGACTTTTGCAAGTTTCAAGGGTTGGTATGAATCATTATCTAAATTGGGTTATGGAATTTAACTCATATACATGTATTTGTGGCTAAGT
Source organism: Tamarix chinensis (assembly GCA_030549775.1). NCBI lineage: Eukaryota > Viridiplantae > Streptophyta > Magnoliopsida > Caryophyllales > Tamaricaceae > Tamarix > Tamarix chinensis. The sequence continues at coordinate 81,402,512 of CM060171.1, read as the reverse complement.
ATTTACATAAGAATACATGTTGGAAGTTGGAAAAAATTCATATTAGGACTTGTAGGATTTTGTGTGAAAATACAAGCAACTTAAGGGTAATTTGGTCAATATGAGTTAAATATGGAATCCTTGGTATTTTAATATTTTATGGGGTCAAAACATGCTAAATATATTATGTAGAATATTTGGAGAAACTATGATTGGTTTAAGTTTGAGAAAAATGATAAAATAGATTAAACTGGGAATAGTAACCCTAGAGTCAGGGTCATTATCATATGTATAATACATTTGAGTTAGACTATGATTTTCATATATGTAGTTAATATTGGAATTTTTAGGAATAAATATCAAATTTGGTGGACGTATGAGCCTTGTGTGAATAGTTATTCTCACTTTGTGAAAATTAGGGTTTTCTTAAGAGAAATGTAGCACTTTCCTTTGCAAATGTCCTCACCTTTATGGAGTTGTGTTTAATATGGTTTAAGCAATCATGTTAAGTCTGATTGTGTATCTTGTTTACCTGTATGATTATCCACATGAGAACCTTATAAAATACAATCATGGATAAGACACTAATTATTTAAAGTGAAAGATTACGCGAGTCAGGGCTAAGGTGTTGTGTGTGCATTCTACAGAAAAATAATAATGGTTCGGGAACATTTTAACGTAAGAGATATTACAGTTTATTCCGCCAAATTAAGAATTGTGGGGTTCCTAAGCTTAACGTAAACAAGAATATGATCTTGAGATAAACATTTATGAATAAGATATCAATCACTTAAAGTGTAAGGTTATGCGAGTCAGGACCGAGGTAATGTGTCCGCTGCACCAAACAATAATAGTGACTTAGAACCATCTTGCTATCAAATTAAAAATATTAGAGTTCCTAAACTCAATGTAAATAAGAATATGATCTTGAGATACATAATAATGAATAAAATATTAATCGCTTAAAGTGAAAGATTCAAGACTAAGGTGTTGTGTCTATTCCAACAAATAATAATAGTAGCTTAGGAGCATTTTGTCTTAAGAGGTGCTTCAGACTATTCCATCAGTTTAAGAATAGTGGTTAGGAGAGTGTTTCATTGGTATATGTTGGGCTTGTTCCATAGAAAGATAATAGTAACTCAGGAGCATTTTATTCTAAAAGGTACTTCAGACCGCTCCACCAAATTAAGAATAGTGGGATCCCTGAACTCAGTATAAATTAAAATATGGGTTATGATTGTATCTAATAATGAGCTTACAGAATTAGCATTAGCTTACATTATAGTATTCTAATCATTGTGATCAATATAACCTCATAATATTATGTGACCTTATTATGACTATATTGTTACCTTACTCAATTCGTAATGTATTATCATCCTTTTCATAGGTATTGCTTCTTCCCATGAGTAGATACCGCCTTATTTTGCAGGCAATTGTTGATTACTACTTTGTGTGCTTTCCTTCAACGAATGCTAAATCGAATTGATATAGGATATGATTATCTAAGTATCTATATTTCTCTATGGATTCTTAGTCCTCTATCTTCATTATACATATTCCATTCTTTCTATTTTGTATCCTGTATTGTGGTGGAATTAAGAGCTTTCCACACCTGATTCTTAGGTATGAGGTTATTTTTGCCTTGCACCCGACATATACTAGGCATGAGGAGTATCTTTTCTATGTTGGATGCGGTGTAGTACCCCTGCATTTTGGCTTCTACAATCAACTTTTTTAAATAAAAATTTTAAGCCCTAAATTTTAGGAGTGTTACAATTATAGGGTTGTTATCCTTGAGACTTTATCACTAGAGAGGATGGGCCTATGGCAAAGCATTTATCGTATCTAATGCAATCCTTTATACTAAAGCATTAAAGGTCAATAAAGTTTGAGTCTTTATTAACTTTTTCTTTCTAGAGTATATATTAGATCCATGACTATGTGGCTTAGCCACCAATGCAAACGATTCAGAGCATGAAAGATCAAAACTTTATGTACTTGTAGAGAATATCATTAAATGGCCTATTGATCTAGTCATTATTAAGGATCAAGTAATTCTAACATTTTCATGTTATACCCACTAATTTATTTAGTGATTAGTAATGTGTTTACCAATTATATTTTTCCTTCATTTCTACCTAAAACTATAATATCATAGCGAAAAAGCTAGGTAAGAAAGAGCAAAAAGAGAGAGTATGAGGAAGCATATACTAGATTTTTAAGACTCCAATCAAGCATAAAGACTTGGCTCCCAAATTTAGGTTATATTTGATTCAAGCTATAAATATGGAATATGAGAGCATCAAAGTTCTTATCGATGTTGATTTGATGTTCAAGGGCTTTGAAGTGGATTTGTGGATAAGAGCTGAAGACTTCTTAGACCTATTACAAAGAGGAATGTTACAAGTTCAGCATGTAGCAATGTATACCAGGTAATTTGAGACATTTAAGTTTATAATTTAAGTTAGCAATACTATCTTAAAGGATTATTTACACATATATAATACAAATCTCTCTATAAATAGGTTCTTGAAGGACTCATCCTTAAATGATGAGAATAAGAATGCATATAGATTTTTATGTCTTCAAGCATTATTTAATGAATACAATACATAACGTGTTCAATATGTGCTCAATGTGATGGTCATAGCTTCAAATCCCTTCATTTTTGCTCCATTTTTCTTTGAAGAGCATTGAGATTTGGTTGTATTGTAGTTGTTGTCAAGAGTAGCATATTGGTTTGATTCCTTAAGAGGGAACCAATGAGATGATCCAAAAGCTATTAATAATAGGTGAATATTTTTGTCGTTCATGATACTTGATTTCCTTACTATTAAATATTAGATTTTTTTTTTTTGTTTTTTGTTACCATGAAGACTTTATAAGGTGGGTTTACAAACGTAACCGCTGTGCATTACCCTTCTTTTTTAGGGTGGGTTTTTATACCGTGGAGACTATGTATGGCGAGAAGAATCAGAAGATATATGCGGCCACTGAAAACCGTCGCTAATAATGTATTTTAACCGCGGCGACCGGTAGCCGTGTGGAGAGATCCACCGGGACACTGCAGGCAGCTTTCGTTGCTGAGAATTCAGGTGGATGGAATTGGAGGGGAAAGTTCACCTTACCTGTGGGAGTTCATGTCGAAGCAGTTTGGCAGAAATTTCAGTGAAGGCAACCCGCAGTCGCCTTTTAAAGACCAAATGCGGGTTAGATTCTTCTGAAGTATCATCCAGCTATTAATTTGTAATTTTGAATGAATTCTGAACAGATGCTTGCATTGATGATCACTGCTGTGTAGGACCGAACTCGGATTCAGATGACAGTTCAATATCGAACCGCAGGATGCGAAATAAAAGTAACGTTCTAAAACGCGCTCATATTATATACACACAATCTAATAATTAACAATTCCCACGGAGAAAGAAGAGAACACGGTGACTATACATGTATGGGAACATTTAAGGAGGTTCAACTAGCTAGCTACGAGGCAACTCATCAAATCAACACTTGGATTTGGTTCTTCAGAGTTGTTGGGTCCACTCACTCACAGTCACAGTGCATAAATCCAGAAATATTAGCCCCATCGTAATGGATTTTCATCCTCACGCACATACATTAATAATATACCGGATCATATATATTATGTATATATACATACGCACACGACGCTCTCATGAATTAAGCAACGCTGAAAGAACTGGCGGCGCTTTCCACAAATTTCCTCGCTCCTTTAAACCATCTCTTATCACCAGCTTGAGCCTTACAGATGAAAAGCTTACCGTCCTTGACGGTAGCCGTAATCAATTGGTGTTTCCCACCTTCGCCACCGTCGGCGGTTCTCGTCAGAACGGACAAGAAGTAGTACGGCTTTCCATCAATTGTTGGGGTCGATGATTCCAAGATGTTTGCGGTCGCGACCACGTCTGCGTCGAAGCCTCCCTGCGTCGAGGGCACACTGATTTCATAAGCTGGTATGGGTATCTATAAAAATACTTTGGGGTTCGATCGTATAAGCAATCCGTACTAAAATTTTGATCTGTTCGTACTATGAGGTCCCGGCGGGCAGTCGGGGAATAAAGACTATAGAATACGAGTATATGGGTAGTAGCACCGTTAATCGATCAGGTTGTGATGGATTTGAAGTAATCAGCTGAAAGAAGATCTGTTACCTCGGCATCCGTCTTGCCAGAGTAGGCTTGTTTACCCAACAAGTAATCAACCTGCAACAACAACAATAATAATAGACCCAAATTTATAGAACATACGTACGAGTCGAGTCAATTTTCGATTAAATAAATTACTATCTTCAGAGAAACTAAACAGTTAATGAGTATGGGGAGTCAGATAGATAGATTACTTGGGAAAGGAATTGCTCCGGAGAACCAAAGTCGGTGATGGATTTCTTGTCGGTTTGCTGAACCATGACCGATACATTGCTGGCAGGATCGAAGTTATCTTCGTACCTAAGAACTTGACCTGGGTATTCAACCTCTTTACTTGGGTTCCATTTTGATGGAATCGACAGCTTGAATCCGTCGCCGTCGTATGGAATGAAGTCCGTGTTTGATTTTGGCTTCCCGAAAACATTGGCTGCAATGATTTTTAAACACTAGAACTAATTAAAGAGGGACGGATTCAGCTGATAGGCGTGGCCCTGATCGAGACAGAGACCCAACAGATATATAAATTATCAACATACGTACCGGTTTCTCCATAGGCAGCATCAGCAGGAGAAACCCTGGATCCAACAGCAGCACCGCCAATGAGAACAGTGAGAGCCAAACGACGAGACATTACTCCCTTGTTGTTCGCATCCTCAACCTCGACAGATTGTTGCTTCTGCTGAACAGCCCTGCAAACCACCACTTGGTTGGCCGTGATGTTCACAGCCTGACGCTGTGTGTTTCTCGTACTTATTTGGGCGGAGAGTGCAGGGTGGTGCAAGAAACAAGAAGTTGAAGCCATTAATCTCTCTCTCTCTCTCTCTCTCTCTTAATTAGTTTTGTCCTTCACACTGCCTGCCTCTTCCTCCTTTGATTATCAAATTCTGTATTGATCAGCCAGGAATTGAAATGGACGGAGAATATACGGAGGCAAATGAAAAGGCCAAAATAAGTACGAGGATAGTTCTGGAATTATGGCATGGCGATGGGAAAGGATAATGAACAAGATTGGATTATAATCCTGGATAAGGTTGCTGAGGCCTCCATTGCTGCCAGGTTGGCATTATACGGCCCACTTTTCCTTCCCCACTCACCGGACTCTTCTAGCTACTTCTAGCTACTTCACGCTCCCTGCGACGGTCGGATCGCTGTTGAACGTACGGGGAGAAAATTTTGCCGCGCAAACTTAGAGCTCCCATTGGCTCGTGACTTCACACACGTTTAGGGATGTAAACGGGGCGGATAATATCCAAAACCTGATAGATTTAAGCCGATGGATTTTACCCGACGGATATGGATATAGATAATAATAAACGGATAAGGGTAAGGGTTAAAAATACCCGACGGGTTCGAGTACGAATACGGGTACGGGATATTCATATCCGTATCCGTACCCATATCTGTTTCTATATCCGTACTCGTTTATCCGTTATATAGTTATCATTTTACCCTTAAATTTTTATATAAGAATATGTTATAATTTGAAATTAAATTATCATTTGATATTAACCCTACTTTGAATATAACACTAATTTCAAATTTGTCATTGTCTGTGAGTCTGTCTCATGCCTCTTCAGTCTTCACTCACCACTGTTCACTCTCCCAGTCTCCCGCTGGCCGCTGCTCTCGTCTCTTCTCGTGACTCTTCACTGACCACTGTTCACTCTCCCGCTGCTCTCGTCTCGTGACTCTCGTCGATGGTTGACTTCGAGCCTTCTATCTGTCGAGACTCGAGAGCCGAGAGGTAGTAATCACAGGGCCACAGGCACAGCCGCACAGGACCACCGCGCACAGGCTCAGCTGCGCCCCTTGGCCATCACCTGACTCATTCGCCATCGCCCGTCGGCCGCCATCCGTGTCTCCACTCTCCAGTCTTCGTCATCGTCTTCAAGTTGGAGTAATCGAGGCTTCGTCTCCATTCGTCTTCCTCTTTGAGTCTCCTTGACTCTTCCTCTGCGCCTGCGAGTGCCGCCTGCCGCCTATCGCCTGAGTCACTCTGTAACTTACATGTAACTTACACATGTATAAACACATGCAGATCCGTTTATAACCTGCAGCATAAACATATGCAGATCTGTTTACACATGCATAACTTACACATGCATACTTCAGTAGTTCAGCGAGTGGTAATTAAATCTTTCGCAGCATAAACACATGCATTTTCCTATTTCTCTTACACGATGATATGAAGGGTCTTATTTTATAACCTACAGATCTCTTCTATAGGCTGGCTTACAATGATAAGTGTAATTGAGATACATCCCTACGCACGTTCCTAGGGAATTTTAAGTATTAAAGAATATGTTGGGAAATTCAAAGGTTATCACTTATATGTGATATCCATGAGATGAAGGAACAAACATGTGTTATATTTCTAGGTGGCCTTAACATAATGATTTGAGATAAAGTTAAAACTTTTCTATATAATTCGAGATTAAGTTATCTTTGAGATTTAAAAAAAAAATCAAATCTACTAAGGCTCATGTCAAGCAAGGTAATTCTTCTACAAAGTACTAATCAAGTACTCAAGCTGCTAAGTACAAAATGGGTACCTCAAGCTTTACAAATGTTGAGAAGAAAGAAGGGATTAACTGAGAGGAAAAGGGAAAGACTAAGGTCAATGAATTCAACATAACAATGTTTTAAGTGTCGAGGATTTGGACACTTCGCTAGAGAATATCCCAACTAAAGAGTATCATCTATACAAGAGATTGAAGCTATAGAGACTTGTGAAGAAGATCTTGAGTCCGAGTTAAATGAAGAAATTATAAGTGAATCAAAGGATGAAGGCAATGCTTGTTATGTGCTACAAAGAGTATTTCAAATGTAAGCTAGTGAGCAACCTAGTCAATGAGAGAAGATATTCTAGACTAAAGAAAGAGTGGGAGATAAAGTTTGTCGAGTTATCATTGATAGTGGATATTGTACAAATGTGGCTTAATAAAAGGATGGTGAAGAAAAATGGGGTTAGAGACAACACCACATCCAATGCCTTATTATCTTCAATGGCTTTGATACCAAAATTTGATGTGTAAGATTACATGAATATCTTCACAATTGTAGGACCTTTGAGTTTGGATTAATCATCAACAAAGTCAACTTAGAAGTAAAGAAGGACTTGATGTGGACGATTGCTATATAGGTTTGAATGTGGTATTTTGATCTACACCAAGATCAAAATAACTTCTAAAGAGAAATCTCTAATTTCTTTAGAAAATTATTCCTAAAGTTCACTCCTCACTTAAGAGAAAGATAGGAAGAAAGAAATCTTGATTCGACTCTTGATCCTTTATGTAGTGCTCGATTTTCATTCCTTTATTCCCTCAATCAAATGTACAAGGCTTTATATATACATATGATAAGAGGTTGAGCTTAACTCTCCTTAATTAAGCCCAAATCAACCGACCTAATTATATAAGAGTTAAACCAACACATGTCCATATGGTATAAATAATGAATTATAATTATAATGACAAAATATTACAAAATTTACATAAAATATCAAAGCTACATAAAACCTAATCATGATAATACATAAAATAATCAATAATCAAGCTTCATGTCTTATATCTTTGTCTCCCATGCAACTTTATAACCCTTACATTGCCACTGTCTTGCACATTAGATATCATTAGTGAAGTCATCTTCTTGCAAACATATATTATTGCGAAATTAGCGTTGATGTAGAGAAATCCACCCCAAATTGAGATTAACAAGATTATACACAATTGAGAATTCACTAACAAAACATAACAATTCATAACAAAGTAGAGATATTTATTCCTACTCTTGTGTAATTACAGAATGATTAAACCAACTAATCAATCAACTACACAAATCTATAATTCTTTTTGAATGGAGAAGAAGAAAAATTTGGGATGCATGACTCACGACGGCCAAGGTTTCAACATGTCTCCTTTTATAAAAGGAAAAACCCTACAAAGCAAAACAACATGTTTCGAAAATAAAGAAAAAACATGGACACTATTTTGAAAATACGGGACCTCCGTATTTATTTTCTGACTTTCAACTTTTTCTCAAAAAACACATCAAAAGTTATTCTAGGAAACACGATCTTTGTTCAATAGCACGCCACCCCTCCCCCATGTTTCTCACACATAGCTCTAAATTACACTAAAATCAACACATAGACGAACCAACAAAATATTATGATGTGCTCAAATACTTAGTCAAAACTCATATATATAATACTTGTAAAAATTACTTAATAAAATATTATTATTATCATTATTACGAAGGTGTTCAAAATTTTCCAAAACACTTGGTACTATCTTCAAATATGCAAACTTTTGACTTGAGAAGAATGAGATGGAGATGCTTCTACATCAAAATCCATCCGATTGAACCAAAAATAATGCACTATGCTATGTATACGTATGGTAGCAAATGTATGAAAAAAATGGTCCCACAATATATAGAGGCAAAAGTGTTCTCTTAATCTTTCGATTGTTGCCGGGTGCCCTAGCTTAATATGCTTGCTTAGAGATGCAGATTCATCATGTGGTACATCTTCTTCATTGATGCATACATGAGTAACATGACTGCAACTATCTCTAGATCTCTGAGAATCAGAAGAAAGAAGAAAAGGCAATGCTACAATTAAAAACATGATGAATAGCGAACCCCTCACCCGCACCCCACAATATATATATATATATATGCCATGCATTCATTGCACACATATTATACACAGCACCAATATTATTTGTTTACAGAGATCTGGAAGGTATTGGATGCATGCATTCTACAACAACCTCTCTTCCACTCACGAAAATCCTAGTCTAGTCAAGTTTAATTCATCAAAATTAATTAACAAGCTTAATTCCTTCTTGGCGTACGTATATAAGTACATACGATCAGGAATTTCGTCAGGGAATGTACTTAATCAGGAATTCAAAGACCAGTCGTAGGGAATGTAGGAAACACCAACAGAGCCTCGTCCATCGCCCAAAAGATGTGTCAAGAGACCAGCTTTACTTGCATCCACATAATTTATGACCCATTTCAGGATTTGTTCTTTGTCGTCGCCAAAATCTGAGCTGAACCTGCGCATATACGCACGTACAAATCAATCAATGAGTACGGAATCAAATCCTAGCTAGCCAGCTCGTTGGCTCCTAGCTGAAATTCTAAGTGTACACCGCTCTGTGAGGAAGAGGGACAATTAATAGAAAAGTAGGTACCATTTGATGATACGAGGAAGATGGACCGTCCTGGTATCTAGATCAACCTCGATTCCACTTTGCTGCAGCTGGAAAAACTCTCTCGTGGCACTTCTTAATTCAGCTTCGACATTTTGAGAGGTAAAGAATCTCAATGCTGGGCTTGACCTTGTCCCATCACATAATCCAAAATGTATCAATGGATTGAAAGATGGAAGAGCCATCTGCGAGATGGATATGTGTATACATGCAACTACGTAAGAGATTCATTAGAAGAGGGACCGACCACTTCTAGTTATTACGTGTACCCGGGGACATAAAAAATTAGATGTGCTACTTATATATTTAGTATAAATATGGTGCGTGTACTTTTAGTACATTTTATTATATTTGTATAAGAATGTACTGAAAGGGCATTATAATTATAGTAAAGATATAGGTAGATGTATCTAATTTTGGGTGAGTGCAGCAGGTTCATATAAGAATGAAAATGTATGGAAAGTCATTTAATTTACAGTTGCACTAGCTAGTTCAAGTCAACATATATATACACACACACACACACCTCCAAGCGCCTGTCACCATTGATGAAGGGTTTGACAAGGGAGTAGGGCGGTCTCCGGTTGCTCCTGAGTATGCCATTTTTAATTGCGCTGATGGAAAATCCTTGGCCTCCAATTAGGTATTGGAAGTCTGTCATAAAATATTTCCTGCGCATCAACCCTTTAGGATGTCCTATCCTTATTACCGCATGTATGACCATTGCATTGTACAGGTTCATGAAAAAAGCCAGCTTCTCGACAGGAGAGAGTGCCGAGATTTCCATTCTGTGCAGGTGTTGAATCCACTTCGAGTATCTGCATTTCCATACAAGTTGAACCCACGTATAACGTCTCACATCAATCAAATAGAGAAACTAAGACCACTATATGAGCCTAATGGTCTACCGATCAAGTGGAACTAAAATCTGTAGCCCCAAGGACATTATTAAATATTGATCAAATGTAATATGAGGATATCCGAGCAATAATAAATGATACTAATTATCTAAACTCCGAACAAGATCGTTATAAATATGGTATATCTCTGTATATAAAACTAGGTTAGAACAAGTTAGAAGTAGTACGGCAAATGCCAACCAATTGGAAATCAACAGAGCTAAGTAGCTGATAGCCCGCGGGATGTAAAAATATACTGCGTGCCAACTTAACGTACCTTCGGAATTCTTCGCTCTTGCTGATAGACTCGTAATCGACATGATGCCGGTCTTCAGAGACATATGATTCAAGAATGGCACACAGAATCTTAGGGAGTCTACGGCTGATTTCTGACGCTGGTCTCGGCCCATCAATATATCCTCTGAAATTGTAGCATTTGGGAATGAACGGTTCGTGCGTAAGGAGCCTATAATTTTGGCTTCCATCTTGAAACTCCTCGCCATTTCCTCTGATCAAGAAATTCAAAGTTGCCACACGGTTAATTAGAAAGAAATTAATCAAGATGTTAACTAAAAGTATAACTTTTGACTTGACGGGAGAGCTAGCTGGCTGCTGCCTCCCCCCCCCCCTTTTCTTTCATTTCTTCATTACCCAAAAACATGGTGAATGAAGTGTTGCCTTGCAAGCTCTTTCCCAATCTCCACAGCCTGCGCCCATCACAAAATAATACTACGTTATTATGACTTCGATTCAGAAACTTTGACGACAACAAAAGAAGAGAGCAATCAAGAACGGCTGACTCTGCAATATATGGCTTACTACAGTTAAGACCAGAGCTCTGCCATATTTTGTTACTTACTGTAACACTAATATATAATCCAATATCACCAGCATGCATGGCTGCTCGGTACATCGCCCAGAGTAGTTAGAGAGAAAGTTATACAAAAGATCTGGTGTAATTAAACTCAAAGACAACGATCATCACTTCCCACTTAATTTACATGCATGCATGCGCCATCTTTTCTATTTGTTGCGAGCCTTTGAATGCATCACAGACGTGTACAATATAAGCCACTAGAGGAATCGAACACCGTTATTGTACTCGGACTCTGGTATTTACCCCTAGATCAATATCTCGTTAAAAGAATTATGATAGCCCCAATTAGGACCTTTGTCGGGCGGGTTGTTGCTTGTGTTGTGTGCACCACGCGCGTTCTATAATCAATTATATGCGGCTTTTTAATTTTATATAACTTATACACACACGCACACGCGCACACACACGAGGAATGTATAGCGAGAACCGTAGCTCCGAGCCCTCCGATCAAGAAAGGATGGCCTATATCTATTCAGATATAAATTAATACTCCTCTAAAAAAATTGAAAATATAAACTTACACGATCTCACTCCATGATTCCCTCTCCTCCTTGCCTTCACCCAACCACCTCCAACATGCTCGCCTCCTGGTTGTCGTCAATTCACCGTCGCCACCTCTCACTTCCTTCGGCGTTCTTCTCCGCTGTCACCGCTGCAAATTCCTTAGAAATTCGCAATCGGTTTTTGCTCAATGAGTATCTGTTTGCCTCATTTTTTGCTTGGTTTCCTTTTATTGAGTTTTGATTTGTTTGATGAAGTGTCGATTTGCTTGATTTTGTTAAATTTTATTGATTGTTGACCTATATATATATATATTGGATAAGTTTGTTGACCTCTATTATTTCTAGTGAAGTCCTTCTTTACTCCCATCGGTTGGATTTGCTCACTTTTAGTTTGTTTTGTTTGTTTTATGTTCAATTTGTGCCTTTTTTTAGTTGGTATTTTTTCATCTTTTTCTTCACCGGAAAATGACGGAGAATAAAATGCCAGAAATTATAGGTGGTTTTCCAATGGGGTCGGCAGAGGCCGGTAATAAGCTGTCAGCGATGCTGGCTGTTAGAACAGTAAATGAATTTACCCTCCACTTCTAAAATAATTTTTGGGTTCGACCTAGCCAAAGTTATAAATGCACCTTGAACTTTTTTAAATACCGAATCAATAATTTCTTATCTAAAAGGTATAGACCTTTAGGCTTAGATATATCATTTTTCCTAGATATTATCATTATGTATATATAATTCTCCTTTTAATTCTATTATGCTCCCTCTAGGTGGGATCCATTATTAGTTCGTGCGAATACGACATATGTTATGCATACGAATTATTATTTATTTTTAAAAAATAAATGGCATTTGGGGCTGCATTTAATAAATATTGTCGAAGTTACATGTTTTTTAATCATTGCGTTAGTTTATAATTACATGTTACGTGCTGGGTCTTTTTTTCCTTTTTTATAAATAATAGAATTATATGCTACTATGGACCATCATCCATCGATTGCACCGGTGATGTACATGTCTTAAAGAAAAGAGTAAAAAAAAAATTATACAACATCTACCAATTTAATATATTTGGTAAATCTAGTTGAAATATTAATGCTTCATTTAGTTCTTATAAAATTTTAAAGAAAATTAAAAAAATAAGAAAAAATAATAATTTTTTTATATTTGATTTGCATAAGATAGTGAGATAGAAAAAAAGTGATGGATAAAATTATTTAATTTATTTTTTTTTTATAAATTTTATTAGAATCAAATAGAGTATAAAAGTTATCAAAAAAAATTCAAAGTGGTAATATATTTAAAATAGTTTCTCACAAATAAACTTATAAAATAATAAAAAAATACTTACTAATTAATATTTTAATAAGTTAAAAGTCAGCTTACCTGATAAAATAATAAAAAATTACTCACTAATTAAAATTTTAATAAGTTAAAAGTCAGCTTACCAGCTACGTAGGTGTCTATCTTATACATCCTACTGAGTGCATGCCCATCAATGGTTTCTTTAATCATTCCTATTATTGGTACTGGAAGCCAGTAAGTTAAAACTTCCATATCCTTTTCCCCTTTGACCTGCCGTTTTCATTGGTACCGTAAGTCAAAAAAAATTGAGGAACCGGCTCCTCTTTTGGAACCGCTTGGCTTGGCTTCCTAAGTTCCCTTAACTTTTCAACATTTTGGAATCTTTAGGTAGGGATTCCTATGGTTATTTCAATTTCGAACCCTGATGTACATGGTCTAATATATCTGCCTTTGACAATGTCGTCGTAGCATTGAAGAAGTAGAATAATACATTGAATTCACAAGCAAAATCAAACCGATACCCTTTGATTTGTTTAAATTTTTTGGATTAGTGTTCGGCTCGAGTTTGAAATCAATCAAATGAATCTAGATCAATAAGGTTCGCAAGCCGGTTCGACTAGACTCGATGAACATATTTTTAAAAATTAGAGAACCAAATCACCTCATTTATCATAATTTGATTTATAACTTGACTTGTTAATTATTTAGTTTGTTTGAAAGTTAAACAAATAAAATCAAACTATTCAATTATTCGACTTATTTAAATATTCATTTAACTGTTTGACTTATTTATTAAATAAATTTTATACAAACTTAGCCTATTAACGAACCAATTGAGCTTATAAAAGAGCCAAACCGAGTTCGAATCGAATTTGAACAGGCTCACGAACAAACGAATCAAATCTCCCTTGTATCAAGTTCGATCCGTTTAATAAATAAGCCTAAAACCAAGAATCGAACTTAATTCATCTTACTAAACAAACGAGTAGTCCCTTAACGAGTCGTCTCAATTTATCAACAACCCTAATTCCATGGTCACAACCATTAACATCCCGCGCCCAAAGATAGTACGATCCTATATGAAAGAGTTAAATATCTTATTGATCACTACGAAATAGAAGTTTATCTAAACTAATTTTCTTTTCTTTTTTCCTCTTTACATTATCTTGTACATAGTTTTTTCTTTCTTTCTTTCTTTCTAAATAGTCCCTTCCACCGTTATCAATGTTAAACATCAAATCAAAGTAATTTAACTCATATATTCTCTTAATCGGTCTCTCTTTAATTACTCTTATTGTTTCATAATTAGTCTTTGCTCTCTAATGACATAAAAAATTAGATATCTACTTATCTTTACAACTAGATAAAATATTTAGAAAATTAGATTGGGTTATCAAATATATTTAAAATATTCTATTATATTAATATTCATAATTAGATACATATATTTTATATAAAAATATTACATTACATTATATTATACTATATAATACAATATAATTAAGGATGGTAATGGAGTGAGACAAAGATGAGGTCTTCATCCCAAATCCACTAAATAAAATAATTATTGAATATGCTCTAATCTTCATTCCTTCCTTTATTGAGGAATTTCCAAAATACAATTAAAGGAGTTAGAGAGTTTTTATAGGAATCGATAGAGTGTTGATCATTAGAAAGATAAATAATGCCTAGGTTACAACCATGAATTTGTACTAACCCACTAATGAAGTATGAGCTTAATAACTAAATAAATTTAAATTTTTTCACGTAGAACTAAGTATTAGTTATAAGCACTGTCTTGTTCTAGAAAGTTATGGGTAATTTAATTGGTTAGAGACTATCATAATAATAATAATATCAATATTAAAATACCATTTAGAGAAAATATTATAGGGATTATTTTAGATAAATTTCTATCCTTGAGGTGTTAAAGTGATAATTTAACTAAAAAGTATATACTAATAGAAACGCTTCCCAATTAACATGTAAGGGAAGCGGTTATTACTTACTGTGGATTCACTCTAAAATTTCATAGATTGAGTTCAAAACTTTAAGTTTTCATGACGCATCACCATGCTTCTTTATCAAGAGAAGTATCTAAAAGGATGTATCTTGAGGACCGAAGCCAATACATAGGTCAGTGTGTTGGTCAACCAAGGTAGATTTGTTAATGGTCGGATAAAGTGCATTGGCATGATAGAGTGCATCGCTTAGTCGGATAAAGAGTGGGTAGGTTGACAAAGTGTATCAATTAATCAACCAAAGTACGTTGATTGGTGAGAGTAGGTTGGTTGGGTAGAAGAAGTTCATGACTTCAAGTTGTCGTGAAGAATCGCCATGCAACAACTATGTTGGGGTTTCTTAACAGGAGAAGTGTCTTGAGGACTGAAGTCGATACATATATTGGTGTGTTGGTCAGCCAAGGTAGATCAGCTTAGCATAGTGCATCTGTCGCACAAAGGATTGGGTAGCTTAACATAGCATATCAACCAAAGTACGTAGATTGGTTAGAGTTTGTTGGTTGGGTAAAGTGTGTTGACCTCACAAGACTAACTGATGGAATTGATTGATATACCATACTTGACAAGAGCTCAACCAAGTCAAAACGGAGGGAAACTTATAATTTGGGTCGGCTTGGCATATTAGCCTAAGCTAAGAGAGAGTGAGAGGATGTGACCACACAAGACCAACCAATAAGATTAGTTGACAAACCGAACTTAAGAAGAACTAGGGTAAGTTAAGGCCAAGGGAAAACTTCTCACTTGAGTGAGTTTGACGTATTGGCCAAGGCTGAGAGAGAGAGAAGACATAAACACAAGCAGAACAAAGAATGAAAAGTATAAGAGTGGTTAGAATATCTCATTTTTTGAGGATTTTGTTACTTATGAACTAATAATCGACAATTGAGAGTTTCAAGTCAATAATCATTAGGTAGAACTTGTATTATATTTATCAGCTAATATGATAGCTTGTATAAGCATAGGGGATATAAATAAGTCTTCATGGTGACCATTTGTAAGATCGTGTGTACAAGCTTTCATTTTTCTCTCATTCTTTACGGTCAATAAAAATATCAATTTTTTCCTTCTATAAATCTTTATTATTGTCTTTGAAATTTACTTTTACATTTTCTTATAAGTATATTATTTATATCAATGATTAAAGTCTCAATATTTTTTGTATATCATATCTTCCGCATTCGACTAGATAGAATGTGTGACATGACATCCAATCAGCAAGCCAATGCAATGGGTTGGATTGTCCCGACAAACCAAGGCTTGTATGAGTTAATTCATTGTTGGAAAACTAATTATTAGCTTAAAGCTTATAGTTTAGTTGGAAGCTTATTAGTTATTTGTTTTCCAAAAGTATTTGATAATACTAGCTTATAGTTTAGTTGGAAGCTTAGAAGTTAGTTAAATTTTTTAGAAGTATTTGATAAAACTAACATAAAAGTCTAAAATGACATAAAAAAAATATAGTTATATGAATGAAAAATAAATTAAATTTTATTATAGAGTTGAATGCGAGAAAATAGAAAGAGTTGTGATAGTAATTATAAGTACTTGCGCATTTAGCTTTTTGAAAAAACTATCTTATTCATATCGACAAAGGGTAAAGTCGATGAATTCGTTATGAATCAGTTTAACGATAACATAGAGCCCACGTTGTCTAAACCCAGATTACTTCTTCCCCTCATTGCTAACGGTAAACGCGCAGATATCCCTGTCAAGGCCAATTACTTCACATTTGGTCGAGCGGCATGATCAGAATTCTTAACAGAAAAAAGATCCACATAATAGAAAAATGAAAGCAAAGATTTTCTAAGAAAGCACGATAAAACAGTTGAAAAAGAAAAGAAAAGAAAAGAACTCACCTGGACATGGCTGCATTCCAAATACCTCGTAAGGACTTCAACCAATTCACTCCCGGTAAAACAATCCTTGACCATCCTCATCCTAATCAAACGGTCTTGAACATCCAATTTACATTTCAAAACCCTATAGATCCCATCCATCCGATCCTTCTCTCCTTTCCCATAATCACAATCATCATCATCATCATCATCATCATCCCCATACCCTGGAGCCACTGGTACATCATCAGGACACTTAGCAGACAATAGCTCAATTAACCTCTTCTCTAACTGTCCACTGTTCCTCATAGAATTCAAAGGCACTAAACCGCCGATTAATTTCTCATTAAAAAATATCTGCGGCACTGTAGAACTCCCTGTCCGTTCCACCATCTCCTTCTCCCTTGACCTGAAAACGTCGATGTTAATTTCTACGTAGCTCAGTCCGAACGATCGGACGAAGGATCTGACTGCTCTACAGTCTCGGCAATTCGATCGAGAGTAAAATGTCACACGACCACGTAGTTCGGAGGGGTTAAATGGACAGCCGTCGCTATTGACGCTATTTTGTTTGGCATCGTGGTTTTTTCGTTCAACGATAACTTTGACACCAGATAGCTTGAACTCTGTAACGTCATTCTGGTAATCTGACGATGATGACCATGACGTTGACCTCATTGGCGAGGAGGTGAAGGAGGAGGAGCCATTAGAAACGTCTTCGTTTTCTTTGAAAGAGAGACGTCTAGTGATTGCCCCCGAGAAACTGGAGCTCCTCTGCTTAATGTATTTTCCGATAGAATAGTAAATTTCAGACGATAAAGGCGAATCTATGGTGGCATTTTTGTTTTCGAATGGAGGTTGCGGTGGTGGTGATGAATGAGAAACATTTAATAATAGGCCACGCGGTGGCTCTGGCTTTGGGAAGCCATCGTGAGTACAAACGTAAAGGTTAGTTACAGATGCTTTGCCATCGACAGGTATGCGCTGAGCTTGTGTGGCGGCGGTAGCGGTGGCTATTGCAGTGGTTGGTGGTGGTGGCAATGGTAGATATTGATCATTATTTGGCTTAACAGCGTTGACAGTTTCTAGCTCTGGCTTCTCAGCCTTTATTTCAGTGCATTCATCTGAATCCACTAGGTTATCGGCGCCTGAGAGATTGATTGGCGAAATTGAAGTCCCATCACGGTTATCGTTGTTTTTGGAAATATTGAGTCCCTCGACCATTATTTTGGCGAAGAATTTCCGTGATTTTCAGCTTGCAGTGTTATAATGGTCGTCGATAGTCGATAGTAAACCGAAAAGAGCGGAAAATATAAGGAAAACCAGATGAAATGAAAGGGGAGGATTTGGTGGTGGTGTTGGCGACGGCGATGGTATTGATTGATTGAAGGAGTATTACCTTATTGAAAAGTGTGGGAAAGAGGACAAAAGAAAGAGAGAGAGGAGTCGACGAGAGAAATGGCATTGAGAGCGGGTAGACAGGGAAGGGAAGAACGGAAGGCGAACAGAGTCAGGAAGAGGTTTGGTTGATGCTTTCATAAATTTTTGTGCAGGGGCGGGTGAAATCAATAAATATGGTAATATACTTGTCGTAGGAAATTTTGGTTCGTTGAAGTGAAGATTGAAATGGTCTACAAAATAATATTTTTTTTTTTTTTGTAATGGACAAACCTGATATCAGTCAGTTTACTATTTTCAAAATAAATTATCTTACAACTAAAATAAAAGTATATATTTTATTTAATATTATTACTAATCAGAAAATTCAATTTAATACCTTGTGTGATAATAGAATTTACGTGTAATTTATGATGTATTAAATATCATTTCCTTCGGCCCAAAATAGTCCTTTGAACAAAAAGAAAAAAGAATTCAACAATTTTATGTTTTTAATATATAATTTTACTGATCATTTTATTTGCCTTATTTTCTCTCAACAATTAATGATTTTATCATTAAATAACTATATTTTTCCCACAATACTTATTTTATTTTAATAAGAAGAAGTAAAAAAATGTGGCATTATTTTTAAACCATTTATATTTTAAAACTAAAGAACATATGAATATCAGTAATGGCTAAAGTGTACTATAAGATTCAATTTATCAACTTTTCTTGTAACACCCCTAAAATTCACTACTGAAAAATTTCGTTTAATTAAAAAAAAATTAGCGGAAGCAAATTAATAAATCGTGAACTTTGGGGATATTACCGCCACACTTAGTACCAAACCGGTTCACTCCTACCGTTCCAGTACCAAGTGCTAAGGCTAAAAAAGTAAAATACAATTTACGAGAAATTCAGACATACTTAAATCAGAGTAGGGCAATTAACATTTTATAAGAATATAATCCACCAATGGTGGTTCAAAATGACAAATACATTGAAGCTGGGAATTTAAAGGAGACATAGTAAAACCATACTAGTCCCGGATAGTACCTTACACTCTTTCCCGAAAGCCCACTAGAATAGCACTTGAATATGACCTGCAAGGGGTACTGCCCATTGAATAGGCAGGGGCCCCACGAAGGGAACCCTTCAGTACTACGGTACTGAGTAACCCTTTAAAAACGCACTTAAAAACAGACACGCAATGTAACACATGAAATACTACTGCATTCGTACATAACCATAGGTGTAAACATGATATTCGGATCCATTTATTCACACATCCAACAATTCAACCAGATATTAATAGTATATATGTAACATTCACTTTCGTACATTCGCATACTTAACAAGTTATCCAAATATTAATAAGTCATAATGAGTAATTGATACTTTTCGGGCCTTAAGGCCATTAGTCCATAATTAATCAATCATCTCGGATTTTAAATGTCCATGTGAGTGCGGGAACCCCACTATTATAGCCGGTGGACCGGAAATACATACATGGCAGAACGCTCCTAACCACTATTATTCACCGGTGGATCGGTCTCCAGGGCAGAACGCTCCTGACCACTATTATTCGTCGGTAGACCGGTCTGGCCCCGACTCACAAGGTGTTTCACTATAACTAATTAGTATCTTCCCCATGTCTTATCGATTTTATGTTTGGTTTGCTGAGTACGGAATCCCCCACTGTTATAGCCGGTGGACCGGATATACATACAGGGCAAAACGCTCCTAGCCACTATTATTCGTCGGTGGATCGGTCTCCAGGGCACCCCGGCTCTTGGCCACTATTATTCGCCGGTGGACCGGTCTGGGCCCGGCTCAACATCTTCCTCTTTAAGTGATTAGTGTCTTAAACGTATCTTATTCGAAAGTATTTCACCCTTGACATGCATGGCTAACTATATCCACACTTATCCTCCCAGGAGGGCCCGTCCCATATCTTGAGACTTCTGCACCTCCTAACTCGGGTTTTCTCCAAAACCCTAACTCGGACCTATGTGGCCCATCCTTCTCTGTCGTACACATCCCGACTATTTCAACACCCCACACGTCACGACCCTTAGATCCAACCCTCACTAGGGATGGCAATTTTCCCCACGGGTTCGGGGCCCCGTCGGGGATTCCCCGTTCGGGTTCGGGTTCGGGGACGTATTTCGGGGATCGGGTTCGGGGTCGGGGATTTTTTTCGGGGATTAATTCGGGGACGGGTCGGGTATGGGTTTGGGGTCCCCGTCCCCGAACCCGACCCGAATTAAAATTTTTCAATTTTCATATTTGCCAAATTGAGATTTGGGCGGGCCGGCCGAATCTCTATCTTCTCACAAAGTCACAACCTGTACCTGTGACTTCCATTCTTCCTCCCCGACTCCCCGATACCCCGATCCCCGCTTGGCTTTGGCAATTCACAGTTGGCACCCCGCAGTGACGCAATCCCGCCGCACGCTGCACGCAGGCCGGCGGCCGCCTCTCTCGCCTGAGACGCCTCTCCACTGTGACGCTGTTGGTTGTCCGGCGTCCGCACGAGTCACGACCGCACCTGTAAGTCTGTAACCTTATTTCCTTAACCTAATTTTTTCCCGTCGCCCTGAGGCCCCTGACTCTCAGTCCCCGTCGTCATTTCGTTAATTCGTTTGGCACTTTGGCTCTGCAAGACTGTAACCCTCCTTCTTCCAGCCTTCCTCTTCGAATTCTATGGCTTCAAATTTTGAATGGATACAAGCATGTTCAGAATCTAATGGTGATGGCGTCTATTAGTCCATAATCCATAAGATTTTGTATTGTTATTCTGTCTTTCTCGAATTCTATTGCTTCAAATTTTGTCAGCTCGGGTATCGGGGATGTGGGAGTTTATAGGGGATCGGGGATCGGGTATCGGGTATTGGGGATCGGGGATGGAGAATCGGGGATCGGGGCGGGTATGGGGATTGCATCCCCACGGGGATCGGGTCGGGGATTCCCCGTTAAGAAATAAACGGGGATCGGGTCGGGTTCGGGGATAATTTTCCTTATCGGGTTCGGGGATGGGGATGGGGTCCCCGTCCCCGACCCGCCCCGTTGCCATCCCTAACCCTCACTTTCTACCCCACTCATTCTCGTTTATTTTTATTATTTTCTTTTTCTTTTCCACCTTCTCACAATAAGGTTTCCTCCCAACCCTAGATTAGTCTCCTACGCACCCTTATACTATCCCACGTACTATTTTTCGCCCGAAGCCCCCAGACACCCAAACGACACTTATGTTACCTTCCTCACGTCCTGAGGCAACTTTTCATACGTAAAGTTTGCCCCCATGGGGACTCTAACCATCCCATGCAAACCCTAGTTCCTCTCATACCTACCTTAGCCAACTTACTTCCCCTTGGTTATCTTTCTCTCCTATTTCTCTTTTTCATGCCTCCATCCCACATTACCATATTAATTATCCTAGCATGCATGTCCCTAAGGGCCACATCACATCACATCATAAAATACAGCATATCCATATCAGCGCATACCAAAAAGGGGCACATGAACACACCTTGGTTCCAAGCCATGTCACATGCGAAACAATTAAATAATAGCATGTAGAACTCGACATAAAAATTATATAGGGCATCCAAGGCATGTAGGACATATAGCACACATTCGACTTTAGCTACACCCTTACTCGGTTTAGGTTACTGAGCTATCTTTCACATAAATTAGGCCACTAAACGCCCTTTATAATCGTTACACTTAATATATTTTTCATTTAGTTGGTTAGATTATCAATTTACCCATTTCCTTTATTATAATTAACAAATCACCCATTAGTTGGTCAAATTACCAAATTACCCCCATTCATTATCCTAATTATCAATTACCCCTTTAGTTGGTTAAATTACCAAATTGCCCTTCACATTTATCATATTTACCATTTTATCCTTCTCCATTATTAAATTATCAAATTACCCTTTAGTTATTTAAATTATTATTTTACCCTTCTTAGTTATCATAATTACCAAGTTACTCATTTCCAATTTCCACTTTTTTTCTTTTTATTTATAAAATTACCATTTTGCCCTTTTGTTATAAAATTACCAATTTACCCTTTCATTACAAAATTACCAAATTGCCCTTTTATTACAAAATTACCAATTTACCCTTTTGTTACAAAATTACCAAATTGCCATTTTATTACAAAATTACCAAATTTCCCTTTTATTACAAAATTACCATTTTTCCCTTTTATTACAAAATTACCATTTTACCCTTTATTCACAAAATTACCATTTTGCCCCTTTAATTACGAAATTACCATTTTACCCCCTTACTTCCAAAATGACCAATTTATCCTTTTATTAACAAATTTACTATTTTACCCTTACCTACAAAATTACCATAATACCCTTTTTAATTAAGAATTACCTTTTTGCCCTTAGTACACCAATTATATTAAATTATTAGTATTACTACATAAAATATTAATATTAACTCCTCATCCACCACTCTTATAATTAATATAACATTATTAGCACCCATATATATATTAGGCCATATTCTTATACAAGATACATTACTAAAATACCCCTAAGGCCCACAAAACATTAATCATGCATTAAGATCACAATAGCATGGATAATACTTAACATTTCCATTAATAACCAACTCCTACATTAAACGATATCTCCAAACATAGCACATAATCTATCACACTTCCTTTTCATCAATCAACACAAGAAACCATATATAATATATTAAGCAACATATATCAAGCATAACACACATTAAAATTGCCTAATGTGCTAACATACGATAATCCATGCGTTTAAGTGGGATTTAACGATTACCTAGATTCCCGCAAAAACAAACCTTTCCGATATCCCGGTTAAAGGTCCAACTTTGATTATCAAACCCAATACCTAAAAATAATATCAAGGATTATTACATTAGAAAAGATAAAAACCAAATTATAAGGCTTTATAATACTTACTTAATCAAATAATTAAACTAAAATATTATTATACCTTAAAAATTAATATTCAATGAATCAAAGAAGGCAGCAGCTCACACTGCTCATGCAGCATGAGTTGCATGCAAAGAAAGAAAAAGGAGGGGCTCGAAGGTGGTGGAAATAGGGAAGGATAGGTATTTTCGGGTTGGTGGTTTGGGGCTAAGAAAAGGACATGGTGGGGAAGGATTTGGGGCAAGGGAATGGTGCAGAAGTGTAGAGGGGGTGTAGGTGGTGGTCGAGGATGGGTTGAAGGTGGCTAAGGGCAGCGGAGCTGGCGGCAGCGAGGCCGCAAACAGGGGCTGCCGAGAGGGGGTCGAGATGGAGGCTGGTGAGGAAGGAAAATGGGGAGGGAAAACGAGGGCCTGTGGGTGGTGGTTTCGGCCAAATAAGGATTGAGGGTGGTAGAGGGGGTTGTAGGGATTATTGTGGTGGCTCAAGCGGCGGCATATGCGACGGAACGGCGGTGGATCGGGGCTGCACAAGGTGGTTGCCGAGAAGGGATGGAAGGGAGAGAAAAGAAGAGAGGAGGAAGAATGGGGCTGCGGGGTGGCTCGAGGGTGAGGTAGAGGGTGGAAGGGGGTGGTGCAGGTGGTGTTTAAGGCGGCGGCAGTGGCAGAGATGGGCAGCGAAACATAAATAGGGGGAGAGAGGGGAGGAGAAGAAAAGAAAGAAAAGAGAGGGTCGGGGAGCAGAGGATTTCGGGAAAAGAATGCAGAACGGGGTAGGAAAGGAGGAAGAAATAGAAGAGGAATTGAAGGGAAGGGATAGGGGGCTTGAGGGGTGGTTGTAGGTGGTAGGGAAATGGGTGTTGCAGGGAGGGGAGAAGGGGTATGGCAATGGCAGGGAGAGGGAGAGGGAGACAAGGATGGTGGGATCGGGATGGGCAGAGAAAATGACGCGAGGGGGAGAGAGAGAGAGAGAGATAGGTGAGGTCAATGGGGGAGAGGGAGCTGCAGGTTGGGCGGCGAAAATGGTGGAGGTGGCCGGGATTATCGCCGAGGAAAGAGGAAGAAGAAAGAAAGAAGAAGAAGAAAGAGTCGGGGGAGGGGTGCTGGGTGCGTGACGGGCAGACCGGCCGAAGGAAAGGAGTGGGCCAGTCCGATCGGGCAAGAAAGGAAGAAAGAAAGAGGGGCGGCCGGGCGACGCGGGAAAGGTAGGGTGAGACTGGGCCTACGGCCCAGCACTATAGGGAGAGGAAGGTAGGCCACCGGTGGCTCAAGGAAGAAAAGGAGAAAGAAGAAAAAGAGAAAAAAAGGAGAAAGAGAAAGGGTAAAAGGAAAAGAAAAGGGAAAATTGAATAAAATAATTTAATTGATAAAATAATAAAATAGAATAATTTTGGGTAATAAATTGATTTAATAATTTAATTTAATATAGTTAAAATATAAAGATTTAAAAGGGATAATTTTAGTAAAATAATAATTTGGAAAATTATTTAAATAACAAGAGTATGATAAATAACAAAATATTTATTTTAATTTATTAAAATATTTATACCAAATTTCATACACTCAAAAATCCATAAAATAGTTAAATTAAAAATATTTAAAAGCTAATTTATCCAAAATAAAATTTATTTATTAAAATATAGGGTTTTAAAAATTCGGGGGATTACATTTCTCTTAGCCACAAAGCAATGTATATGAGTTCTTTAATAATATCTTCCTTTTTCTTCGTGATTTCCTCTATTCCATATCACAAAGGTTCTTTTGGTTTGTCTTTGTGACATCCCTTCTAATTCTAATCGAGATTTTTTCTAGGGTTGAAGATAGAAAATGATCTAATCCACGAGTACAAAAAATTAACACCGAAGACCAACATAAACTAGAACATTGTTGTTGATTCTAGCTTAGAAGGTGAATAAACATATTACCGTTAAGGAGATCAAGCCTAACTTATTTGTATTTGAATTCTTATGCAAGTGAAAAGTGGATTGGGTTCTTAGGAATGGGCTATGGCATTGTGATCATCATTTACTCTTCATCAAAGCACTCCACCAGGATGTCTAGCTATAAAGTGTTTGTTTTGATATTATATCAGTTTGGGTACAAGTTTACAAGTTACCTCTTTACACCAAATTTTAGCTAAATCTAATCCTGAGTAATATATATTATATTATAATCCTGATCTCGAAAAATTAATATTTCCACCTTACCCTAACCCACTAACCCTAAATTTGGCCGAATAAATTTGATCGATAATTATACTATCCTAATGTCCTAACCTAAAATATATTAAACTAATTCTAATCCAAAAACTAAACATATTATCTCCTATTTTTCTTTTCCCCTTTACTCTTGTTTCCTCCTTTTCTTTCTTCAGTCAGCCATTTTCTTTTTCTTTTTATTCCCCCTTCTTCCTATGTGAAACATCTCCCTTAGACAATACTTGCCACGCCCCCATCACCTATCAAGCCATTCCCAGCTCCTATAGTGGCAGGTTGGGGTTGAAAATCTCACCTAATCGCACCCTCCTTTTCTCCCCATCTCTGTTTGCATGTATACGCATATATATACCTAATTATAAATGCTCCGGACCCATCATTTTCTGTAGAAACTATAACACCAAGTGAAACTTTTCTTCCTTTGCATCCTCCTCACTATTGCCAAAACATCCCCTAAAAACCACCCTTAGCAACCCTCACTGAAACACCACCCTCACCACTAGTGAATTCCATTTAACCTCCTCCACAATCAATGGCCATAGCAGCTGGTGCACCACCCCCACCTTTTCGCCAAACTCACCTTATATTCCCCCTTTCTTTTTCCTTGTTTGCGACACCAATAACCCAACACCACCCCCACCATTTGACCACACCAACCACAACCCACACTCCACCTTCGGTTAACCACACCCCAAATTCAATTAACCACACCGTAGCACCCTCTAACAATGACACACATTATCATTGCTTTACCCCTTTCCACTTTGCCTCCACCATTGCTTTCCTCCACCCTTAGGCCCCTTTGTCCATTGCTCACCATCTAGCAATGGAAGCTTGTATTGTTTCTACCTCTTGGCCCAACACTTCTTACCACTCCTCTCCACATGGTTGCACAAAGTTTTTCCGAATCACTCATTTTGTTTGTTTTGGTTTTACCCTCTATTCCTTTATCTTTTTCCTAATTAATATATTCAAATAATAATGGTGTTTTATTGTGTTTTCTTAGGTGATTTTTCAAAGGTTCCGAAAGAGGCAGGATAGGATTTACATGTGTAGAGACTACAGATTTTTGTTTCTAAGTGTTATGCATGATTTTTTGTGATACCATGTTATTATTATTATTATGCACTTAAATGAATGATTGTTAATGCTATGATATGAAATTTGATATTGTATGATGGGAAAATAAGTGAGTTAAGAATTTTGTAATACCGTATGATAATTTTCTATGTGGAAACCCTCAATGTGATATATGATTTTAATATGGGTTTATTAAGGTATGATGAGTGTTAAATGAGTATGATAATGTATACAAAGATTAATTAAGGATTTGGAAATAATGTTGCCAATATATGTAAGATCTACATGATATAAAGGCTTATGTTATCGCTAAGGGCATTTTAATTAATATAGAAAATCATGCTATTCTAATGTGTTATAACATTTTAAATATTCTAAGGAGTTTATCAAAAGTGGTTATAATAGTCGTGAATGACCTAAGTTTAATAAAGTATGAAAATGACTTGATTTGAGAATAGTAACCCTAAAATGAGAATTTTATTATCACATGTGTGAAATGGAAGAATTAGACCACAAAATTTAAATATGTTGTAAATATTAGTATTTTTGAAATTTATATTGAATGTGGTAACTATATGGGCCCTACAAAAAAATTTATGACGTACTTGTGAAATTAGAGTTTATAAGCCCTAAGAATAGTACTCTTGAGAATAATGTCTTATAAGCCTTGAATTTTGAGTATATTGATAATAATATTTGTAATACCCCAAAATTTTAAAATCTATAATTTAGTAAATAACTCTTATTTGGGATAAATTAACTTTTAAATGTATTTAATTTAATTATTTTGTAGATTTTTTAGTATATAAAAATGGATATGAAGATTTAATAAATTAAAATAAATATTTTGTTTAAATAATTTTTCAAACCATTATTTTACAAAAATTAACCTTTTTAAAATAATATATTAAATTATAATAAATTAAAATATTAAATTAATTTATCTATCAAAAATATTAAATTCCATTATTTTAAAAATTATTTGATTTTATTCCTCCCCATTTCCCTTTTTCTTCTTTTTCTTCTTTTCCTTCTTTTTCCTTTGTCTTTCCCTTTGGGCCGCAAGGCCTATGATCCCCTCCTCCCTACGGTGGGCCACTGGCCGACCCACTCCTTCCCTTACTTCTCCCTTCTCCCGCGCGTCACTCAGCCCATCTCCCTTTCTTTCTTTTCTTTCCTTCCTTCCCCCTGCTAAGCCCACCCATCCTTTCTTCTCCCCGCCTAGTCAGCCTACTCTCTTTCTTTCCTTCTTCTTCTTCTTCTTCCTCTCCTTTTGTGACGTCGACCATCGCACACCATGACAGCCTCTTGCACAGCCAGTGACCACCACCTGCCACCACTTGCCTCCCCTGTAGCCTACTCTCTCTCCCCTCTCTCCCCACGTCCCTTTCCTTCCATTTTCAAACCAAACCTGAGCCTGCACCCTAGCCCCCACATGCCCTTCCTTCCTTTTTCTTCCCTTCCCTCTCCATGCAACCTACCACCCTACCACCTAGCTGGTGCCCTACCTCCCCTCCTCTCCCTCTCCTTTTCTCCTTCTCTTTTGCTTCATTTCTGCCCTACTCAAGCCACACATCTCCCTCTACCGACCCCCTTCTTCCCCTCTTCCCCTTTGCTCCCCCTCCTATGTTTTCACTTCACCACTGCTACCAAACGCTACTGCCACTGCCCAAACAACCACCTACACCACCTCTTGCCACCCCTTACTACCTCCTTGCACCACCAAGATACCCCCACACACCCTTACAGCAATTCTTCTTCTTCTTCTTTTTCTTTCCCCCTTCTCGTCCTCCACCTTGCACCACCACCTTTCGTTGCCACCACGACCACCAATCCACTCCCTAAAACCTCCTCTACCACTACCTTGCCTCCTTTGGCCGAAACCCATCCCTACAACCCCTCCTTTTCCTTCTTATTTTCCCTTCCTTCTTCCCATTCGCCACCTTTGCATCCAGTTTTGCAGCTCTACAGCAGCCGCGTCCGCTGCCCTGAGTTGCCGATCACCGACCCCCGACCACCACCTACACCCCTACTACCTCCCTGCACTTGGCCACTGCCCTAACTCCCCTCCACCTTCTCTCTACCTCACCCCAAAACCCTAACCCGAACCAGTCTCTCCCTTCTCTCCACTTCTCCCCTTCAATCCTTTCTCCCTTAAATTCCATGCATACAGCACACGCTGCATGAGCAGTGTGAGACTTGCCTTGTATTTGAGCCATGTTTGGATTAAATTTTGAGGTTTAATAATGGTTAATAATAGTATGTATTTAATTAAGTTTTGATAAAGGTTTATTCTTTTGATTTTTCTACTTCTAATATGATAAGTATTGGTATTATTTTTAGGTATTGATTTTGCTAATCAAAGCTTAAATATTTAATCGGAGAATCGGTAAGGTTCAATTATTGTAGGAAATAAGGTAGCTGTTATACCCTACTAAAATATATGGATATACGTATGCTAGCGCATTAAGATTTTTAATATGTTTATATGCATGATATATGTTGTTAAATATAAGGTGTTTAGTGGCATATATTGGTTGGTGAAAATAAAAGCATGATAATTTATGTGCCATTTGTAGAAATAATGCTTAAGGGAAGGAGTCATGTTATTAATGATGATATTAAATGCATATGTATGATATGATATGCTAATGTAGCCTTTTGTTGCATAAATAACGTCAATATGAGCACTAGGGAGAATTTAGTAAATTTGCTTGTGCTAAATTTGTGGCCTAAATAAGTGGGTATAGTAGGTGCTAATGAGTATTATGATAAATAATAATAGTTTGTGGTGTTAGATAATGTATATAGACCATATATATGAATATTTATATGGTGAGGGTATTTTGGTAAAATAGGCATAATAAGGGTAAAATGGTAATTTATAAGAGTAAAGGGGATAAAATGGTAAATGAATAAGTAAGGAGGACATTTTAGTAATTTTACTTGGAAAGGGGATAACTTGGTAATTTTTGGGAGTAAGAAGGTATGTGGGTAAATTAATAAAAATGAAGGGCATTTTGGTAATTTTGTAAAGTATAAGGGGTAAAATGGTGAGTTAATAAATCATAAGGGTACTTTAGTAATTTAGTATAAAGGAACGATATTTTGGTAATTCTATAAAGTAAAAGGGTAAATTGGTAATATGGTGTAAAGGAAGGGTATTTTGGTAATTATGTAAAGTAAAAGCATAAAATGGTAATTTGGTATAAAGGAAAGGGTATTATGGTAATTTTATAAAGTAAAGGGGTAACCTAGTAATTAATAAAGGAGAAAGGTATTTTGGAAATTATGTAAAGTAGAAGGGTAAAATGGTAATTTGGTATAAAGAAAATGGTATTTTGGTAATTTTGTAAAGTAAAGAGGTAACTTGGTAATTAATAAAAGAGAAGGATATTTTGGTAATTTGGCATAAAGGAAAGGGTATTATGGTAATTTTGTAAAGTAAAGGGGTAAAATGGTAATTTAATAAATGAGAAAGGGTATTTTGGTAAATTGGCATAAAGAAAGGGTAAATTGGTAATTTTATAAGTAAAAGGGGCAAAGTGGTAATTATAATAATGAAGAAGGGCAATTTGGTAATTCAGCCAACCAAAAGGGCAATTTGATGAACTTAATAAGTATGGAGGATAATTTGGTAATTTAACACATGTAAAGGGCATTTTGGTAATTATGCAACATGAAGGATAATATTGTAATTTAGCAAATAAAAATGGATGGCTTGGTAATTTTACAAGTAAGGGATATTTCAGTAATTTTGTAAAAATGATAGGGGTAAATCGGCAACTTGTGTTTAACATGTCAATAGATTAAATAAGTTTCATAATTAGACATAAGTAATAGTGAATCTTACAAGAGTAGGGAATAACCTAGATTTGGATGGATAATTAAGGGTGTGATATGGTGTTTATCTCATAATTATATAAGGGTGTGATATGGTGTTTATCTCATAATTATATAAGAGGTGTCTGGTTTGTAAGTATGCATGGAAATGTGTGTTAGATATGTTTGAAGTACATATTAGGGTTTTGTATATGACATGATCCTTGATATGGAATGCTTGATTATATGGCCAGTATATCTTTGTGTCTCTGGATTTGTGACCTTTCCCCCTTACCTCAAATTGAACAAATGTACCTGTTGAATAAGACATGTATAAAGTACTAATTACATAAAGTGGAATATTAGTGAGCCTGGCCCAAATCGGTCCACCAACGAATAATAATGGTCAAGTGTGTTATGTCCTATATGTTTCTGGTTCACCGGCTATATTAGTTAGGGATCCTAAGCTCAATAAACCAAACGTTGGGTA
This sequence comes from Tamarix chinensis, assembly GCA_030549775.1. Lineage (NCBI taxonomy): Eukaryota > Viridiplantae > Streptophyta > Magnoliopsida > Caryophyllales > Tamaricaceae > Tamarix > Tamarix chinensis. The sequence continues at coordinate 81,371,779 of CM060171.1, read as the reverse complement.
TTAATAAATTATGGGAAGACACTAATCACTTATAGTGGAATACCATGTGAGTCGGGGCTAGTCCAGTCCACAGGCGAATAATAGTGGCCAGGTGCAGGGAGCCTTAGAGACCAATCCACCGGCGAATAATAGTGGTTAGGTGCATGTTGTCCTGTATATTTTTGGTCCATCGGCTATAATAGTGAGGTTCCCACACTCACATAGATATAAATTCGAGAGATGATGATTGAATAGTAATTAATTAATGGCTTAATACTGAAAGTAATGATTTCACGTTATAATCTATTGATATAGCATGAGTTCGGCTTCCGTGCTTGTCCCTATGTGGGTATGTGATGGATTTGATAAGTATATGGACATTGTGTTATGCATTTCTTATTATATGACATGTTGCTTTGTGTATCAATCTGTATGATATCATCCTATATAGTTTTGTATTATGCATTGCATGCGGGCCTGCCTTTCAGTTTGGTTTAAAGGGGTTACTCGGTGCCATAATATGAAGGGTTCCACTTGTGGACCCTGTCTATTCAATGGGCAACGTCCCTTGTAGGTCTAATTCAAGTTCTATTCAAGTAGGCATCAGCTACGAGTGTGAGAATTATTCGGAAAACTTTTAGGGTTTCTCTTCCACCTTTTTAATTCCTTGGTGAATGATTTTACCCTTGTAACCACTAATTGTGGGTTTATATCTTTTGCAATGAATTCAGTGTGCTACTCTGTTTTAAATTGAATTTGTATAAATTATATTCTTTTTCTTTTAGCCTTAACACTTGGTACTAGAATGGGAGGAGGAACCCGGTCAAGTACTAATTGTGGCAGTAATATCTCCAAAATTCATGGTTTTTGCTTTTTGCTTCTGCTAAATTTTAAATAAAACAAAATTTTTTTGTAGTTAATTTTGGGGGTGTTACAATATTATTTAAGGAATGGGTACTAAGTTTAGTGGATAAAAGAGCAATAGAAGAGAAGTTATGACTAAAATATGAAATTAGGGTTTCAAGAGAATATAAGGGTCTTAACCCTAGAGAATGATCTTATGATTCTTGTGATGTCCTTTACCTACTTTAAATATGTTATGTACTTTTAAAATAATTAATGAACTAGACATTAATTATTTAAAGTGAAAGATCACGTGAGTCAGGCCGAAGTGTTTTATGGGTTAATTCCACCGGATGATACTAGTAGTTCAGGAGCGTTTTATCCTGATAGATGCATCAGTCCATTCCACCAGATTAAAAATGGTGGGACCCAAACTCAATGTGAATATAACTTGAGATAAGTAACCTAATGGAAAAGATATTAATGAATTAAAGTGGAAGAGTACTTGAGTTAGGACCAGGGTGTTGGATTTGTTCCACAAAACTATAATAGTGACTCAGGTGTATTGTCCCTAAAAGGTGCTTCAAATAGTTCCACCAATTTAAGATTAGTGGCTCAGGAGCATTTTTCTCTGATAGTTTTTGGGTTGTTCCATTGGATGATAATAGTGGTGTCCTTGAACTCAACGTAAATAAAAGAACAAAAATTGTTATATCTAATAAAGAGACCTGCATTAGTACTTACCTTGTGATATTTTATTTGTTTCGCATATGTAATTATTCTCTACTGTGAATGTTTGTATTTAATTGTATTCCTGACTCAGTACGTAACATATTGACCATCTTTTAGGTATAGATCCAGAAAGTATGGGAAAATTATTAGTAACCAAATTGGTGAATTATTAGACTTTAATGAGGATGCCTTAATCAAGTTAAGTAGTTCAATTTGTATTCGGGTGTGTATTGCAATCCATTACCCCTTACCAAGGGATTTTCAAATCAAGTTATCCTACTAGTGAACTAATGACGATCACCTTCAAGTATGAGAAGTTACAAAGTTTTTGTTATGTGTGTGGTTGAATGAGGCACATAGATAAGGATCGTGACCATTTTGAGGACAAGAATAATAGGGTGAAGGAGTTCTCAACATAGTCTAGTTGAGAGCATCCCCAATAAAATGTGGATTTGGAAGTTATACTGACAAAGGGAGTGGTGATGAACTAGAAAGACTTTGATTAGAGCTTTAGTTCATTGAGTAGACACCATAGTTAGAAAGCAGGGTGGCTAGAAGAGGTCATAGAGGAACCTTGCATGGTAAGAAAATCCACCTTATCCATGTACATACCTACTCTCAATCTGCTTACCAACCCAAACATACAAGCACAAGTCTAGGGGTATGAAGTTTGGAGTTTTTTAATACATAAGGCGTTGCACAATTACTAGATAGATTAATCATTCCTAGCACAAGCAGGGCACATTGTAGTAGCAATGAGAAGGTTATTGTAAACTCTAAAGATGAGAGTGGGTCAACTATAATCAAGTTTGTTATGAGATCAAAGGATGCCAAAAATACTAAGTGGTCTGGAGGAAGCTAGAAGAGAATGGTGAAGGTAAGAGACACACCCACATAGGAACAGAAGATGCTTGAAGAGAATGTGCCAACACAACATAAACAAGATGACACAAGTGAAACTACTTGAGTAGTCGGGCATGGAGTCAAAATTGGGAAAACTTACTAGGCTAGTGAAGGAAATGCATTTATATAAGTGGTATATTCAATTGATGCACCCCATTGGATCAAATATAATGGTATATCTACCATATAATTAGCAATCGCTAGCATAAGACCAACAAAGCTTATTTAATCTTCACTTTGTAATATCTAGAAGTTTGAGATTTAGAATTATATAAGTTAAATTTTATATTTTTGAACTTTATTTTATTCATTAATTCTCTCAGTTCTATTAATTATATCTTTCTTTATATTATACATAATATAGTAGATTCAATAGTGGAAAATATTTTATCTTCTATCTTAATTTTTCTTCATGGGATTAGAGTAATTCATGCTTTGACCAGTGTTTTTTCTTCATTCAATTTATTTTCATCTATGTAATGTCCACCAATTCTTCTACCACATCAATTCACTTTACTTTATAAGAATCTACCGATCTCATTCACATCAATACTTCTAATATGGTCATTAAAATCGGTTCCACTAATTATGTGGCCTGGGTAAAATAGATGAACTCTTTATTTTTTGCATATGATATTATGGACTATATTATGGGTTCTACTCCATGTTCTTCTTAGAGTATTGAACAAGATGGTCATGAAGTTACCAATCCTCTTTATGTTTTGTGGGTTTGTTGGGATCAATTTTTATTACTATCTCTAATGGAAGAATGTGATATTGATGCTCGAGCTATGATTTATCAAGCCTTGACCTCTCAAGATGCTTGGGAACAACTCTTCCAAGCCTTTACCAATCGTTCTCAATCCCAAATTATGGCTCTCAAGGATCGCTGGTCCAATTTTACCAAATACACTTCCTTTGTTGCTGAGTATCTTTGCAATGTTAAAAACATTTCATATGAGTTAGCCATTATAAGTCATCATTTGGGCGACATCGATCTATTTCTCCACCACCTTAGTGGTCTTAACTCCACCTTTAAGCAAATTGCTGCTGCTATTCAAGTGCGAGAGACACCCATTTCATTTCATGAATTATATGAAACATTAATAGAATATGAGTTTTATTTGAAGAAAGATGAATGGTCTCTAGATACTCTAGTTATTGCCTATCATGTTAGACATAAATTATCTCAATCTCTCTCACACACTTTCCATTTCAACTCCTCTCCATCTCCTCAACGATCCCCCCCATCACTAATGCTTCCCGCAAATCATAAACTCCCACAATCTGCCAATTCTACAATCACAAGGGTCATAATACAAAGTTTTGTTACAGGATTCCCAACAACCTGAATATCTCTCTTGTTTCTTATGTTGCATTTTCCAACACTTCAAATCGTACTCACTAGCTAGTTAACTCTATGGAAACACACCACATAACCAATAATTTTAGTAGCCTATCAGTTTCCTCTAAATTTGAAGTGCTTGAGGAACTTACTATTGCTAATGGAACTCTGACTCCAACCACTGACACAAGTTCAATCTCTCTACCTTCTTCATTAAATTTACAAAATCTTCTCCTTAATACTCATGTCAATAACAATATTATCTCTATTTCCCAATTATTTCACCAAAATAATGTCTCTGTTGAATTCTTCTGCTCTTATTTTTAGTTTAAGGCTTTGAGCATAGGACAAATAATGTCTTATCTATCATCTTCCTACTATAGCTTACCCATTTGTTATCACCACCTTTACTCATCCCTTTACCCACTGTTGGCATCGACGCCTTCATCACCCTAATTGTGTTATTTAATTCATCATACATCATCATTCTCTTCTTGTTTAAAGCACTTCTCTATTTTCCTATTTCCACTACTTAACAAAGAAATGTAATAAACTTCCATTTGCTAAATCTAGTTTAACTAGCTCTCATATCTTATAACTTATTTTTTCTTATGTATGAGTCCATGCACTATTCAACCAATTGATCATTTTTCCATATATGTTTGGTTATATCCTATGAAAAGAAAATATGATTTATCAAATATTTTCCCATAGTTCCACAATCTGGTTGAAAATATTTTTAATAATTCCATAAAACTTTGTACACTAATGATGGGGGTGAATATATTTCTCTAGGACCTTAATTAGCTTCATAGGGCATTTCCCACCTTGATAAACCTCCACACACACCAAAACACAATGGAATTTCCAAATAAAAACATCACCATCTTGTTGAGACTACTTTTTGCCTCCTTCATCAAGTATCCTTACCCATTCACTTCTGGACTCATGCACTAAAAGTTACAACCTACTTAATAAACTATCTTCACACTGGTACATTTTAGCATTATTCAATGTTTTTCATTCTCTTCAATTGCTCTCCCAATTATTTAAAACTTTGAACCTTTGGTTGCCTATGTTTTCAATAGCTCAAACTAGACACATCCAAAAAACTAGAACCTATATCCACTCCCTGCATCCTTCTTAGCTACTCACCCTCTTAAAGTGCCTATGTGTGTTACAATTTTAAAAACCATAAAGTTTATGTGTCTAAGCATGTGAATTTCGTATAAAATCAAGTACCTTTTCCCAATATTCAACATCCTTCTACTATGTATAATTCTACTTTCCATTCACTCTTCCTAAGTACTACTACTCTCTACAAATTAATTTCTTTCTCTCCTTCCCCTTCTACTACTCACTTGACATCTCCATCTCCCACCACTAATCAACTTCTTCCTGAATCATATCCTATGGTTATTGTTGTATTGACTTCTTTCATATTATTATCCAGCTTTCAAAGTCATGAATAAGGTTACACTTCATCCCCTCTTCCACAATCTCCTCATCACACACATCCTATATAGACACAAACTAAAAATAATATATTTAACCCCCAAACAACTATATAACTCCACTACATATCCCCTCCTCCTCCTATCGATGCCACATGTGTCTCTCAATCTCTTAAGTATCCTTATTGAAGTTAAGGTATCCTTACAAATGAAACTTAAGGATATTATTCCTCCAAATCCACATCTTAATGTTGTGGGTAAAAAATGGATTTGTTGAGCCAAATGTCATCCTGATGGCACGATTGCTCATTTTGAAGCCATACTTATGGCTAAAGGCTTTCACCAACTCCTCTATGTGTATTTTTTTAGAAATATTTAGCCTAGTCATAAAGCTCCAAACCATTAAAATAGTGCTCACACTTACTCTATCCTCTGGCTAGTCTCTACATCACCTAGATGTTAATAATGTATTTTTACATGGGGATTTTATAGATGAAGTTTATATGTCACAATATAATAGCTTTGTCCATCCTCAATTCCCCCATCATATTTGTAAACTCAAAAACACCTTATACGACTTGAAACAAGCCCCTCGTGCATGGCATCATGCACTATATAACTTCCTGGTATCGTATGGCTTTACTAATTCCCACTCAAATGCTTCGCTCTTTATCTATAACCATGGATCTATCACAACTTACTTTCTGGTCTTTGTAGATGACCTTTTGTTTACTAGAAGTAGTTTTTTTTGTTCCTCGATTAATTTCTACATGATATTGCAATAAATTTCTCTATCAAAGATCTTGGCCCTCTGAGTTACTTTCTTCTCATTGAGTTTCTACCAACACATAATGGAATGTTTCTTATGCAACATAAGTATATTAGAGACCTTCTTAATAAGTCTCATATAGCATATGCTAAGCCAATTAAGACCCTGATGGGTACTAAATGCCAGTTCCCTACTCAATCTACTTCCATTGATATTGTTACCTATCATCAACTTTTGGGTTCTTTGTAATACCTATCCCTTACACATTCTAATGTTGCTTATGTTTTCAACTGTCTTACCTAACACATGCACAACCCCACTATTGATTATTTTCAATCTCTCAAATGTATATTACGATATCTAAAAACCACTCTTACTTATGGCATTCATTTATAATGTAACACCCAACTTCCTCTCTTGGCATATTATGACACCAATTAGGTTGAGGATCTAAGTGATAAGTGTTCTAACAATGTTTACATAGTTTATTTAGGACCAAATCCCATCTCTTGGTCCTCTAGAAATAAACATTAAATTTCTTGGTCTTCTAATGAGGTTAAATATCGAACCATTGATTCTATTACTATTAAGTTATTATACTTGCAAAATATTCTCTCTGAAATAATATTTAAACTACTTGTATGTCCCACCATTTACTCTGAAAATATCGGTGCAACATATTTATGTGTGAATCATGTGTTCCAATATCGCATGAAGCATACCTCCATTAACTATCATTTTGTTTGGGAACTCATTGCATCCAAGGATTTAAAAATCATGCATGTTTTGTCACAACACTAGCTCATTGATCTTCTTACAAAGAATCTTCTAGGATTGTGATTTAAGTCATTATAAATGAAGATCGGTGTTGTTGACAAAACCACATTCATGACGAGTAGTAATGGAATATCTACCATATAATAAGCAACCACTAGCACAAGACCAATAGAGTTTATTTGATCTTCACTCTATAATATATCGAAGTTCAAGATTTAGAATTATCTTAGTTAACAATTGTATTTTGAAATTTAGCTTTATTCCTTAATTCTCTCAATTTTGTTAACTATAGCTTTCTACATATTCTACGTATTACAATAGATTTAATAGTGAAAAACATTTTTTTTTCTTCTATATAAATTTCTCTTCAAAATAAATTTGTGATTTTTAACTAAGGAATATTGTGAAATCTCTTTATAGTTTGTGAACTCCAAAACTTGATTCAAAGAAAACATCTTAGTATGATCTTTTTTAATGGATATATGTTTAGATTATTTTGAATTTAAAAAAAATGAAAGGTTGTTTTTTTAATTATATTGGTTTTGCATTAGATTATGTTGGGCACATTGAGGTCTTTATTTGAAGCAGAAGAAAGATTTGGATTTATACTTACTATCTATTTCCACCCATGACATTGGCATGAAAATGATGAAGTTGTTTGATAATAAGGAGTGGAGGTTCATAAGGTTTATGGATGTCTAGAGAATAACCAAAGGTATATCTTATAGGAGATCATTTGCCTCCTACACAGCCAACACAACCTACCTTAGCTAGTAGTTGGGGACTTTAGTGAAATTCATTTTCATCATGAGAAAGTTGGGGGCCCTACAAGAGACATGAATCTCATAACCCAATTCAAAGATGCTCTCAAAAATTGTTTACATCCCCAATTTTAGCACTAAAAAATTATATTGTAAAGAGTTAATAGGGAAATCTAAAACACAAAATGTAGGTGTGTCACACCGCATCCAGCATAGAAGGCGTACTCCCTATACCTAGTCTATGTTGGGTGCAAGGTAAGAGTAACCTCGTACCTAGAAATTAGGTTTGGTAAACACTTGATTCCACCATGATATAGGATATGAAATAGAGAAAACAAAACAAGTATAGTGTAAATAGAAAACTAAGACTCCATCGAGAACTAGAGATATCCAAATAACCATACCCTATAACAATTTGATTTAACACTCACTGAAGGTAAGAACACTTTAAAATTTATTAATTGACAAACACTTTAAAAATAAGGTGATATCTACTCATGGGAATGAACATTACTCATGAAAAGGATGATCAATATACTTCATATAAAGTAAGGGAACAATACAATTGTTTTAGGGTTAAACAAAATACATATGGTCACATGAAGGAATAAACATATCTGCATTGAGTTCAAGATCCCACTATTCTTAATCTGTTGGAACAAACTGAATCACATTTCAAGGAAAAATATTCCTACACCACTATTATCGTTTAGTGGAATGGAAACTATATCTACTAAGGGAACACACTCCTTACAAAAATTCTTAAACTAGTGGAATAATCTAAAGGACCTCTCGGGGTAAAACACTCACGAACCACTAGTATCATTCGATGGAATAGACACAACACCTCAATTTTAACTCATGTGATCTTTTACTTTCACTGATTAATAACTTATATATTATTGTTCATTTAATATAATCATAATGCATATCTTATTTATATTAAATTTAGGGATCCCACTATTCACAATTAGTGGAACGATATCAACAATGTACAACCTCTAGGAAAAACTCCCTTGGCCATTATTTGCATTTGGTGGGCTAGTACAACCCTAAGGCATAATACTCCTAACTACTATTTCTATCCAGTGGAATGCATAGGTACAACCAATCATAACTCATGTGATTTTTTACTTTAAGTGATTAATGTCTTATAACACCGTTGATTATTTATCTCAATATCATCTTGCAAACATACATATTGATATGTAGGGCACACCGTCTAAACTTAACATATTTATTCAAATCACATAAAATACAACCGTATGTAGAACAGGATATCTCCCAAAGAAAAAGCTATAATTCCCCTATTTCAAAATATAAGCATAACTTCTTCTATGATACTCATTTTACCACCAAATTTATTAAAAAATTCCTAAAATATTGATATTGATAAGATATTAAAAAAATCAAGGTCTAAATCTAGTATCTTATACATGTGATAATAACTCTACATCTAGGGTTACTATTCACCATCCTTACAATACCCAAATTTCACAAATTAGGCATACTACAATCCTTACAATACCTAAATTTCACAAATTAGGCATACTTTTTCCCATAAGACTAATATAACCATCAAATTTAATACAAAATCTAAAATATCATTATTAACATTATATGTGAAAATATATTTCTATATTTAATGGTTTACACATGCGATAACAACTTGCCTCTATAGTTATTATTCCTAATTCCTTACAAAACTCTAATTTCACATAGTAGGTGTAACTTTTCACATAAGATTATTATGATAAAAAATTTATCATATTTTCCTAAAATATAATTATTAATGTTATGTGAAAAAATCTTATTCTAACTCCAACATTTTACACATGCGATAATAACCCAACCTTTAGGATTAATATTTATAATTTAAGTTATTTTCTCAGCTTATTAGATTTAAGACGTTCATAATTACTCTAAATATTTTACATAATATATTTGGCATATTTTGAACCAATTAAAAAATTAAAATACCAAATATTCTATAGCTAACCCATATTAACCAAAATTTTCCTATATAGCCAACATGCACATATTTTCACAAAAACCATATGAGTCCCAATATGAATAATTTTTGACCTTCCAACACATCTCATCATGGAAACCACTATATATATATATGTATGTATATATAGATATGAAAATATTGTATTGCTTACTTCATCAAGCCCAAACCATGTGCCCCTAAAGTTCAACTACAAGTATGTTGCTACATCCATAACCAACATTAGCAGCAAAGCTAAATAGCCAATGACATATATGATCTCTATCCACAAATTGAACTACAATATGTCCTAAATTAATAATAACAATGCCATCAATATTCAATTTAACAACTCCCCAAGGTGATAGTGTCTACCAAATAAAATGATAACTCCTAAAACTTCCCAGATAATCCCAGTACTTTAAATGGTGTTAGACATAAGCTTCCTCAGATGCAAATATATTTGGTATTAATGTGCTAGGGAGTTATTCACCATTAACCCAACCATTCCTCTAATGGAAAATTCTCAGACAAACAACAATGAAAATAACAAGTTGAGGTAGAGCCTTGGATTAGGTGCGTATTCTTTTTATCTAGAATGAATTGAATTTATTATTATAAATAGTATAAGGAAAAATATAGGTTGTCATTTAATCAAATCAATTCAATCAAAATCAACTTATTACTTTAAGAGTAATGTAGCGAGCCTTTGCAAGGATGGTTTCATAAAGAACATGTTGAGTCATGTGCAAGATTTATTCTCTATATTCTATAAATAAGGTATTGATATAACACATTAGTCTATCCAAAATTTAACCATTCTAGTAAGATAGACTGCCCTTTTAATCCCTAGCTGCAGTAGTTGCATAGTCATATGGATGTTATGCCACAATGGTGACCTTTCTCCCCTTTACACCTCCAAAGGTAACATAGATTTATTCACGGATTTATAGAAGTCAAGAGTAGGTCCTTATCTTGAAGGAGATCCCTAGTTGTCTTCATTGTGAAGGCTTTGTTAACAAGACCAAGATGGATTTAAAATATTGATCCCACTAATGGGGTTCCACAACACGGGAATTATCTTGAGGACTGATGTTGAGACACAAAGTCAAGAAATTATGTCAAATAGGCTAGTGCAAAAGGCATCATCTAGTGAAAGGGACGACAACCAAGCAAATTGTAATATAATGCAAACGGTGTTAAATAGAGAAAAAGGCATCAACTAGCAATGGGCATTAACTGGTCAAGGGTAATAACCATGCAAGTTCATTAGAAAGAGTAAAAAATATGGTTTGTTTGCCAGTTCCAAAGTTGTTAGCTAAGGGTGTCGGCTAAAGACCAATTTATTGAACTAGTTGGTAAAATGGACTTGAGAAGAGCTCAACCAAGTGAAGGACGAGTGAAATTTTTTATCTAAGATGACTTAATAGCTAAGAATGAGGGAAATGACTTGGAAATTAGCAGAGTAAAGTTGGATGTATAAAAATGGTAAGGAAAATCCTTTGATATAGGAGTTTTAGTGCTCATTAGCATAACTGCCTATAAGATAACAAAGGTCAACTAATAGGGATAATTATTAGGTAGTAACTTATACACTTTCTCTCTAACTTTGATTGATATAAGGTAGAAATTTGTAATAATTCTATCACCTAACTATGGTTGAGTGTTTGACTAAGGATGATGGAGGGTATAAAAGGCCCTTTAGTGTCAATTTGTTAGAATTAATGCAAGCTCTCATTTTCTCCCAATTTTCATACTCAATAAAAGTCTCAAATTTATTCATCCCATATATATATTCATTATTGTGCTTGCAATTTATTATTAACATTTTTTTTATAATTGTGTTATTGATCTAAGGATTAATTCTTAATGCTCGATTATTTTTTTTCTTCCTCATTCTAATATGTTAATGGACTCATTCAGGAAGGCTAATGGTGGTCATTATCTACAACACCTATCTATATCTTTAGTCTTATACACTATTGCCAATTTACCACGTGAGTTTTATTTTTATTCTTACCCACACCCCAAGTGAATGATCTAATAGTCTTGTTAACACCTTCATGAATGTATTTTGGTAGATTGAAAATTTGCATGGCATAAAGGAGGATGGCTAAAATAATAGATTTTATCAACATAAAAAACCTTGACATTGAGAAAAGAGTAGGTTACAAAGCGAATAACTAAACTTTTTCAATCACTGAGCCAAAAATGGGATTCTTTCATCCACCACTAGATAATTGAATTCCCAAATATCATCTAAGGGTGCTCATTGCTTTTTTTTTCTTCTTTTTTTTTACATGATCTGAGATGCCTTAGATAAGGTAAGGAGAGATGTTAGGTGTGAAATAAAGTATTGACTTCAATGTATTCACTGTCTGACCAAAAGCTACCTCAAATATTTCCAAACATTCCATGATAGTCTTCTGCATAATATTATCCTTACTAAAGAGAATCAATTGGTTGACAAAAAGTAAACAAAATACCTTTTAGACAACCACAAGAAGTAGAAATAGGATAATAGGATTTGATGTTACCACAAATGTGATAAGGTGTGATATTCTCTCCTCTCTAAATAACTACAAACCTTAGGCTCTCTCCTCTCTCCTCCTCCTCTATGGCTTGAACGAGGAGGGTTGTTTCCGCAGCAAAGAAGGTGATGGCTAAGGGTAGTGGGGATTCACCTATCCCTAGTGGTGTTCCTATGGTTGATCGGGGTGGAATTTCGGTGGGAAAGGATGTGCAGGTGTTGAATGAGAAGGGTCATGTTGGGACATGCATGGAGCATACAATTTGTGATGTCGATCACAATATGGAATTAAGGGATGATATCGAATTGCCTTCAATGGTTAGCAGGGGATTAGACTTCGTGAATTAGGGTGTTAAGGATGTAATTCATACGAATCAGAACCTGAATTATAATGTCTTGCATGATTGCCAAGAAATAGGGATTATATCATGGAAGGATAAGATGGTAGGTAATCGGTTGCCAGATAGAGGATCAAAACTTAACTATGTTCCTCCTTCAATTGCGAGGGATAAAATTCATGTGAATCTGCAGGGGGAGAGGGTGGAACTTAATTGTGCTAATTGGAAGTGGGCAGTTATGGGATATGTTATTGGTTATCATCCTACTTTGGGACAAATGGTAGGATATGCCAAACGTAACTAGTCGGGGTTGAAGGAACCCAAGGTATTATTGCATGATCAAGGATTTGTTATCTTTAAATTTCAATCTCAAGAGGACAGGGATTGGGCGCTTTTAAGGCCATATTCGTCTTTCTTAAACCATCCGTTTATCTTGAGGGAATGGCACCAAAAGTTTCAATTCTCGAAAGAAAAGTTTCAGTTTATGTCATTATGGGTAAAGCTTGTGAGTTTGCCTCTGGACTATTGGGATGTGGATTCTCTAAGTAGGATTGGTAGTGCAGTGGGCAGGCCACTATATTTGGATGGAATTACATCAGTTGGTGAAAGGATTTCATATGCCCGTATGCTTGTTGAAGTGGATTTATCAAAGAAGCTGTTGGATTTTGTTGAAATCTTGGAACCTGATGGTTAGATCATCAATCAAAAGATTGTATATGATTGGAGACCAGCTTTATGTGCAAAGTGTAATGAATCACGTCAGTCCTCTGAATTTTGCAGAAGGGTGAGAGAGGTTCAGGGTCAGACTAAAAAGATTGATTTGTTCCCAAAGGATAGGATTAGGACTGAGGAAGGGAATCAACAATGGAGGAAGATACAATGGAATACTACTCAGGCAGTGGATCGTGGGGTCAACACTAGTGCTCAAGTGGATGTCAATGATGAGACAGAGGTCATAACTAGTTTAGATAAAGCAAAATGTTTGAGAGAAGGGAAGTTGGTGATGTCTTAGCAGCCTAGTACTCACAAAGAACTAAGGAAACATGACTTGTTGTATACATGTAACAGGTTTCAATGCTTGCTGGAAGGAGGTGTAGTCAGCTTAACACATCCTTGCTCTCCACAAAGGCCAAGTATTTGTCAGTCTGAGGAGCCTCATTTATTGCACTCTTTATTGTATCAGGTTCATGATAGGGGCTTGGAATGTTTGAGGTTTGAATAAAACCTATAAATAGAAAGAATTAAAGCACTAGTTATCAGTGCATAAGGTATCCTTTATGGGATTGATAGAAACAAGGGTTAAAAGAGATAAAGCTTACAAGACTTGTGAAAGATTAGGGCATAAATGGTTGAGATTTAGCAATTATGAGTCTCATTCTAATGGAAGGATATGGTGTATTTGGTACAAAGAAGTATGGCAAGTCTACAATTTAGCTAGTTGTGAACAGGCTATGCATTTGTTTGTGTCATGGGTCCAGTCGAGTGTTTGTTTTTATGCTACGTTTGTTTATGCTTTTAATGATGGGGTTAGTAGGAAGAGTCTCTGGAGTTGGCTGCATGTTCACAAGGTGGAAAAGGATGATGGGATTTTATTAGAAGATTTCAATGTGGTTTTAAAGCCTAATGAGGAATTCCAAGGAAATGCTATAAATATTAATGATGTTGATGATGCTAGGGACTTTTTTAATTCCCTGTTGACTCATGATTTGAGTTTTTCAGGAATGAAATTTACCTGGTCTAATCAAAGTTTGGGAGGGAAGAGAATTATGGCTAAATTGGATAGGGTCTTGGTCAATATGTACTAGACTGTTAGGTTTCCAAACTCTTCAGCTTAGTTTTTGGGCACTCTATTCTTTGATCATAGCCCAGCTTTGGTTTCTTTAGTAGAGGGAAGGCCTTTTTCCAAGAGCCAGTTCAAATTCTTTGATATGTGGACTGTGGATTCTGGTTTTCCTCCCCTGGTGTTATCTGTTTGGGAGCAGCCTTACTATAGTTCTGTGCAGACTATTTTTATGAGATAGCTAAAGGAGATCAGGTCTCGACTTATCTGTTTTAATAGGGAAAATTTTTGGGGCATTTCCAAAAGGGTGCAGGAGACCAGGTTAAAGCTTAGAAAGATTCGGGCTGAGATTGATTTGAAGCCTCACAATATGTCTTTACAGGAGGAGGAGAAAAAATGTTTGCAGATGTATTAGCATTATATGTTATGTGAAGAAAATTTTCTCAAGCAAAAATCAGGAATTAAGTGGTTGAATTTAGGGGACTCAAATTCTCATTTTTTTTCTCAGTTATGAAGGTTAGACAGATGAAAAGTGTGGTGAGAAGGATTAAAGACAGGGATGGGAATTGGGTTTTTGATTCAGAGGGGATTAATCAAGCCTTTTTCTCCTTTTATAAAGATCTGTTAGGCTCTGAGAGTTCAGCCTCTGGACCAGCATCTGAAGATATTTTCATGTAGGGACCCTTGGTATCTGTGGATCAACAACAAGGTTTGTTAAAACCTATATCTTTGTAGGAAATTAAAGAGGCTCTTTGGTCTTTTGGTCAGTATAAAGCCCCTGGTCCCAATGGTTTTACTACAGATTTCTTTAAAGTTGCTTTTGGGGGAGGACCTATCATTTTTGATAAAGAGTTTCTTCTAGTCTGGCTCTGTCCCCTTTTCCCTAACTCAAACAAAGTTGGTGCTTATTCCTAAATTTGAAGGAGCTCAAGCTGTGACTAAATTTAGACCTATTGCTTGCTACAATGTGTTATATAAGGTTTTCGCTAAGGTGTTAGCTAGCAAGTTACAGGACATTCTGCCATCCATCATTCATACTTCCTAGGTTAGATTTGTTAAGGGAAGATACATTGGTGACAATATCTTGTTAACTCATGAGTTTATTCATCTTTATAAAAGGAAAAATTCTTCACCAAGATGTATGCTCAAGGTGGATATTAGAAAGGCCTATGATTTTGTAAATTGGAAATTTTTATAGAATATTTTGCTGGGATTGCATTTTCCTATCCATGTGGTCAAGCTGCTTATGGACTGTGTTTCTAATGTTGCTTATTCTTTATGCATTAACAACAATATGCTGGCTCCTTTTCAGGGGAAAAAAGGTTTAAGACAGGGATATCCTTTATCCCCCTATCTTTTTGTGATTGTTATGGAATATTTCAGCAAGATGTTACAAACTCTTTGGTTGAAAGAAGGCTTCCATGGTCATCCCAAATGCAAGAGGCTGAAGATTATTAATCTAGCTTTTGCAGATGATATCCTACTTTTCTACAGGGATGATTTGTCATTTGTGAGTGATATCAAAAGCATGTTTCAAGATTTTTCTGCTACTTCAAGGTTATATATTAATCCAGAGAAAAGCTCTATTTATCTTGGTGGTGTTTCTCAGGATTTAAAGTTCAACATATTATCTCAATTGCAATTTTAGGAAGGGAGGTTTCCTTTCAGGTACTTAGGGGTTCCTTTGGTTGCTTCTAAGTTAAAAGCAGCTGATATGCAATCTTTGATTCATAAGATAACTACTAGGCTTTAGCATTAGGTAAACAGATTACTCTCATATGATGGTAGGCTTCAACTGCTGAAATCAGTGATTTTTAGTATCACCATGTACTAGAGTCAACTGTTCTTACTTCCCAAAAAGTTATTACTGAAGGTCATAAGTCTGTGCAGAGTATTTCTCTAGACAGGAAAGGCTTCCACAAGCAGAAGAGCTCTTGTGGCTTGGAAGATGGTGTGCTTGCCTAAAAATGAAGGAGGGTTAGGTATTACTGACTTGTTTGTTTGGAATGTAGCTGCAATTCGGAAGCATATGTGGAACATTTGTCAGGAAAAAGACTCATTATGGATAAAATGGATCCATACTTATTTCATCAAAGAACATAATTTGGTGGATTTTAGGATACCTTGTACAGCCTCTTGGATACTGCAGAACATTCTTGCTTTAAGGCCTAGGTTACTCCCTGTCTTCCAACTGCTGTAGGTAGATGGAAATTATAAAATTTCAGATGTTTATGATATGATATGATTTAGAGCTCCTAAAGTGTGCTGGTGGAAGGCAGTTTGGTCAAGCCCTACTGCTCCAAAACACAAATTTATCTCCTAGCTTGTTGCTCATTCTAGCCTTCCCACAAAGGACCTGTTAGCTAAGTTTTTTTCCATCTGTTAGCCTGCAATGTTGTTTCTGTTCTCAACAGGAAAGCATCAATCATATTATGTTTCACTGCCATGGCTTGGATCAGCTTTGGGATTCCATCAAGAAGACATTCAGAGAAAGAAGAAGGCATTAGTCATGGCAGTCTTTGCTGAGAGGCATATCTTGTTATCAAAATAGAGGAGTTGCTAAGGCACAATTCAGAGCTGCCATCTATGCTATTAGAATTTATGAGGTGTGGAAAGCTAGAAATGCATATATTTTCACAAAGGTTAAGTGGAATTTGAAAAGGATAGCTACTCAAATTTCATTAGTTATGTCATCTATATGTAATAACTCTGCAAAGAGTGATAAGTTTAGGGATTTCTTAGGTCAAGTAGATCAATTCTATAGACTTGGATGTACCTTTTCTTAATTATATAAAATTTTATTTTAAAAAACATGTGATAAGGTGGGTGTAACACCACCATTTTTTACATCTTAAATTTTCCATTTCAAATGTAACAAATAAAAGCAAAATAAGAAATGAGGATGAAACCGCCACATTGACCTTGAAGAAAGATATGGTCATACACCTAATTTATACTCAATACAAGGTTAAAATTTAATTGAAATTATAATCAAGGTTGTTAGAATTGAGATTCTACCTAGGATTGATTTTGAGGTTCGGGATCATGAAGTGTGTGGGAATATGAAATTATCAAATTTGTAAATCTAATGCTCGATTATATTGTAATTAGGAAGAGGATGATTCAAAAGTGGTGAATTAAGTATAAGGATGTTCAAATATGGTAAAATAAAGATGATGATGATGATGATTTGAATATGGTGATGATGATTCATTGATGATGAGTGAATGATTAAGGTGATTCGAATTTGATGAGATGATGATGATGATGATTCAACAATGATGTGATAATGAAGATTATGATTCAAAAATGATGAGGATGATTCTATGATTAGGGTTTGATGATGGATGGCTTTGTGGGTTAGGGTTAGGGTTTAGTTTTGAAAATTAGGGTTAGGGTTTGGTTCGAAACTTAGGGTTAGGGTTTTGAATTAGGGTTTTGATTTTTGGGATATGTTTGGACGATGGATACAGATAGAAGGGCGTGGGTTATGGATTTTAGAAAACATATTACGTAATCTCTAATTCACATAAACGAAGAGATTAAGGGTTTCAAGATTAATCATTCACACAGATATGATTAAACTTGAGATGAACTCACACAAAATTTAATACTTACAATTTGCATTCAACTTCAATTCAATCAATAATAATATACCTTCAATCGTGGTTCCTATGGCTTATATAGCCAAGATACGGATTATAAGATACTAGCTAAAAGGTATAATTCTTCAAAAGATACCTACTTAAAAGCTATTAGAAAATAGAAAATTCTTCAAAAATGTATAATTCTTCAAAAGATACCTAGTTAAAAGATAGATTTATGCTACTTTATTCTCTAGCTAATCTCTAACTCTACTAATTAATTAATTAACTATATCAATTAATATGCACGTCCAAGCTGCATATTATTTCCCCCATACATGTGGCCATGTCCTCCATGCATGTCTTGCACATGCGCATATACGCCTAGTAGCTTGTTTGGTACGTTTCATCCATAACTAGCAACGTAACCATCCGTTTGTCTTCAATTTTATAGGAAATCATTTCTAAATGAAGAACAATTTGTTCCATAATTATTAATGTCAATTCTTGAGTATTTGCTCCTACATTAGATCATATCGTAGAATTGGATCTTAGGAACATAAGATCCACAAAAACTATGAAAATTTGAAACTTGTATACTTGTATGCTATAAAATAATATATTTAAAATTAAAATAACAAAATAATATACTCTTAAACTCTCATATAGTCACTAATTAAGTTCTAGAAACTTACAAGTAGCATAAATAGTTGAAGTGTTTTATACATTAGGACTATATAAACTCAACAACATCAGAAATAAGCTTTTCAAGTAAAATGTGAAAATTACAATGAGGTTATGGGTAGAGGAAACATATTGTGTTCAAAATATATAATATTGGTAGCCTTAAGAAAAACATACAAAGAATAAAGAAAGTGAATGAATAATGAAGGCAACAATGAGAGAGTAATATATTATATCATTTAAGAGAATAAGAACCAAATAAATTTTATATTGGCTTTTAAAATTTTGGATTAATCAAAATAAAGAAAGGGAAAAAATAAGTTTTAGCTATAAGCTTACACGTTGAGTTACTATATGAACTATGTGTAAATTGGAAACTAAAACTTGTATGAAGCTAACATAACCATAAAAAAAAGGGAAAAATATAAATTTTAATTGAATATAACTTAATAATTAATAATATTGTAAAATTTAATATATTTATATTACTATTTATTTGGAGTTTACATTCTGTGATCAGTATTTTACATTAACAATCAACTTCATCACTTTAGTAGTAACTCAGTTATACTTTCTTTGTGTAATCTCATTTTCGATGCTGTTACAAAATAATATATGGTCAAAAATCAAAATATTAAGGAAGAAAAAAAGTTGGAATAAGATGGGAAATATATTTAGAAATAAATCAATAAAAATTATATTTATCATGTAGAATTGTAGGATTTTACCTAGGATTGTAAGATTCTACAACTATTATACTACTTTTAGATTATACCTAGTATTGTGGATCATTTTGTGATTTTTAGATTGTAGGATCATAGAATCAAAGGATCCAATCATAATTTTGATAATTATAATTACAATATTTACAAAGGTTAGTATTGAAGAGACATAAATTAAATACTTATAGAGCAACACTAACAAGAAGTTTATGCAATAGAGAGAGAGAGAGAGAGAGAGAGAGAGAGAGAAGTGAGAGAGGAAATTAAATGCCAATTATCCTAAGCCTAGGCTATTGTCACACTCAATTATGAGCTCTAATTAGGATTGGGAAAACTATGAAATAACACTATCCACTCCCTTAAATGAGCCAAGATTGGCACAGTGCCACAAGGGAATCAATGCAATAAAGTAATAAGTAAAATATGACTTTTATGAATGCTCAAAACATAGTCAACTTATTCACTTGGCATGGCATATCATATTACAACATGCTAATGTCAAATGATACAAGTGTATTGTGCACATAAGGCAACCAATTCCACACATGGAATCATAGTCATGCAATTCATAGGCCACATAATACCAAGCAAACATATCATGTTTACATATATTTACAATATAATATTGATAATAACAATTAATTTGTGATGCCTTTGAGGTATCCCAGTTAAACTAGGGAACTATAAGAATTTCATTATTTCAATTAAGGAAAGTATAAGTCCCTTAAGTCATCTCTAGGATTTAATCTCATTTATTATTCTCTTATATACCATCCTAATCATATATATTTATTATCATAATTCAATCCCATGTTTGAGAGGTTAGTGAGGAACTAGAATAGAGGATAAAAAAGAGAAGAAGAATACTTGGGGTTCAACACAGGTGGGGAGTGTCTAGGAACATGGTCATGTATACAAGGAGAAAAAAATAATGAATATAGAAAGTTGAGGCTCAACTCGGGGTGGCCATGGAAATAGTATATTTTTAGCTCATTTTTTGTCTGTATCTTTTTAGGAGGTTGGTTCTACTTGGATCTTCTATCTTTCATTGGTTCTAAGATTCTATTAGCATATAAAAGAGCTCTATTGTATAAAGTTGGTATTATTCATATGATTCACAAAAGGGGTGTAAGGAACAAGAATTAAGGGTAATTTATTAGAGTTATAGATCTAGTGAATTGATCTAGGGAAATCTCAATAGGGAACAATGATTCTTAAATTGAGTAGATTAATCAAGATGGTTGTTCTTGATAATCTTTTAAGGTTAAAAAGAAGGGTTTGAGTGTTTTTGGTTATTTATGATTACTTGTGATGATAATAACAAAAGGTTCAATTTTGGTAATTCTTGTTTCTATTATGCATAGTTTCTTATGATCATCACTAACTTTTCTTATATATATATATATATATATATATATATATATATATATATATATATATATATATATATATATATATATATATATATATATATATATGATTATTCAAGGTTTCTCATGGTCAAAAAAAAGTGTTTAAGTTTACACCAAACTCAATATAAAATAATAAGGGAACACACACCTTGTCACGCATGGTCAATAGTTATGGTAGCCACATAACACAAGAACATTGGGTTATAAAAACCCACCACTCATGGTCAATAGCCATAGTAGTCAAAAAATACAACAACATTGGGTTATACAAACCCCCACTCATAGTCAATAACCATGCTAGTCAAATAGTACAATATTAATGACTGCCATAGTCCACCATCAATGGTCACTAGGGTTAAGGAAGCTTGTACACAATGCCATTTGTGTCACCTAATGCCATAATGGGTTGGTTTATACTCATCCACAATCCATAGTCATCCAGTCATGATATATATATCACCAATCAAGGTATCATAATCCTTAAGTATATACACCCCCCATAGGGTTCATAGAGCCAAGTAAGAGCATAGTGGGTACTAAACCACTAATTATCGATTACATAAGACAATAGATAGTTCATAGACTATGCTTGGATTATTACACTATTTATAGATAACATCAAATTCATATCATGTTAGTGTTCTTAGATATCAACAAATTCATATCACATAGCACATAAGTATTATTAGATAACACTAAATTTTCACATAAGTGTTTTAAACTTACACTGAGCCTTAGGGTTGACTCGTTAATCACCTTACTCATATTCCACACATTTCAATTTGAGATACCTCATAAAATTCAATGGACAGATTTATCAAATAATTTAAGGCTAAAGGCCATAAAATAAGGACATAGACCATTTCTGAAAAATTTACAATCCCTCTAAAATACTTTTCATGGCTAATAGAAAACATGATTTTATACTAAAAAGCTTAAATTCAAAAAAGATGAAAATATTTATTAGCAAGAATTACTATTCATTCTTGGTTATTATATCAATAATTAAAGTCTTTAGTCAAGGTCAATGTTATGGTCAACACTAGTCTCTAAGTTCAACCTATCATGCCATTTACTTATTTGGTCATTATAAATGGCCAAAGTGTCCTTACAACTTAAAAAACCCTTAAAAGAGTTTAAAGTTTCCAAAAATAAAGATTAAAAAATCCATTTTAAAGCTGAATAAAATACTATGAAGTTATTTGTAGGGTCTAAAGTGCCCTTGAAATCCAAAACTTTCTAGCAAATAAGTAAAATGACCATTTTATCATTTAAGGCATAATGAGGTATTTCTAACACAACACAACCATTTTAAATTTGTGAATAGCATTAACATAACATGAATATCATCACAAAATAGCCAAAATTTTAAGCTTTACATGTAAAATGACAATTTTGTCCTTAAGTCCACGAAACTTATAATTTTCATAAGCCGTGTTATACATGCTCAAATAACATCATATAATATATGAAAATGTACCTAAAAATACCAATGAACATGATGGCATGCTTAAAAATAGCAATACACAACACAAGCACATTAATTCATGTTTATAAAATCATCCCTAGGCCATAAACAACTCAATTTTCAACTTTTCACCACTATACATGCCCAAAGCTCATACATCATAATAATACATATTATCTCATGTTTTTCCCATCTTAGTAACATACTTCACAAATCTTGATAATCATGCTATGATACACTTTAACATATCTTTTATACAAATCTTGATAATCATGCTAAAAAGAACATAAAACACAAAAACCCCATATTACACATATGGTAACACTCACTATAAGTTTTAGTGCAAGCAAGCAAGACTTTACAATACCTTGGTTTTATCAAAATGACCACAAATTAGCTATGATCACACGCTAACACTCGTCTTCCACAAACTTCTTGAAAGTCCTTAGAGATTACAAAAACATAAGAAATCAATCTTTCACAAACTAAAATAAAGGAAATAATAATCAAACCATACCCTTGAATATTTGAAAGATAAAGGATGATTCTCCCAACAAACTTGAAAATGAACACACTTCACTAAATGCTAAGGCTTAACTCCTTTTTGGCTAAGAAACCACTAAATAGCTAAATCTAAGATTGTTAGAAGTTAATCATGCTTTGTTAATGGATAGAAAATGGAGGAGGAAGATGCACATGGAATAGAAGAATAATTTATGATAAAGTGAAAAGGAAAATAGGTTTGGCTAAGGTAGATAAAATAGCTAAGAATGATAAGGTAGATATAAGATAAGGATGAGTATGGTAGTGATGAAATGTATATATGGTTGGTGTTACAATTATCAAGTCTCAAAGGAAGAAAACTCATGGTAATAAAGGAAGAGGAATAACGATGCACAACAAAAGGGGGGAGGAACAACACGGCAAGTGTTGAATGAAGAAGTGGTTTACTAATGATTAGCAATAATTAAGCATATTCCATGAAAAATATCATGTTCTAAGGGGAATAGATGGAACTAGGGGGAATGTATGCCATAGAAAAAGTAAAGATTCAATCTCAAATTGAGTGGAAGGCTTAGATTAAGTTTTATACAAGCTAGATAGGGTTTAAGCATAGAAATGTACGTTTGATAAGTAATTATGCCTAAAATGGTGAATTAAATAAGTAAATATAAAATATTTTTAATTCATTTATATCTCAAAAAAAATATTAAATTATAGTGATCCATTGAATTTTCATAAATTTCAAATATTTCAAAGAGCTTATTCGAGGTTTAAAAAGAAAATAAACACAAATCAAAATGTGAACAACACTTTTCATTGTAATATTCATTTATCATTTTAAAAATGACTAAGAAACTCGGAGAAAATTCAATGAATTCAATTATAGATACCCTATAAAGATTTAGGAGGATTTCCACAAACAAAAGTGATTTACAAGTCACACGAGAGCCAAAACCATAGGAAAGGACAACAAAGTGAGAAGGAAACATTATAAAAATGTGGTCGAAGTTTCTAAACTCTTAAATGATGTAATAAATGTGTAAATAAGATGGTTTGATTTTTACACCTTGTATATCCTAAACGGATTAGGGTTTTCAAGAAATGAGATATTACATTACTACCCCTTTAAAAATAAACTTCATCCTTGAAGTTTATCAAGATAATGATATAGCTTTTAAATCTACTTCAGCTGTTTAATGGAAACACCTATAGACCAAATTACTATCATTAACTAATGATAAATAAATATTAATTAAAGAAAGGTTTTAGACCAATATATGGTCTAGGTAATTTAATAGGTGTTACTTAGTGTATAAGTTATAGTTCATAATTGTATCATTGAATTGTTGTAACCAAATGACTATATTGAATAATTAATTTAAAGCCAGATGAAGAAAAAGGGTTCTGCTAAAATAATGCCATGCATAGAAAAGAAAATTAAAATGAACAAACATCAAGATTTAGGATAATGGAGAGAAACAAGACGATTATGAGCTACTAGTGCAAGGATTACCATACCATAAATGCATCAGACATGTGACACATAGTTGATAGACATTAACAATGCATGTGAGAAGTATACATATAGGATATTGTAGTTATAATATATATCCATTATACAATATATGGCACTAAAAAAAGGTTTGAGCTTAATCGTAGATGGAGGGATCAAAATACCCATCAAATTCCTACACCGGTAAGAGATTATTTTCCCCAAAATTCTTCTAATGACCAATCTCTCCTAATACTATAATTATACCCTTCCTATTACCTACTCATATACTATAACATAAGACACCAATAAAAAAGAACTAACTAAATATCACCTTTGTGACCCTGCCTCTAGAAATAACCTCCTCACCATCATTGTCCCAAGAGTCGTTGTCCTCCTGTAGAACAGACTCTACCACATTATCAAGAAATAGACCTAAGGCACTCAACTCTATCCTATGTTGCACCTTCCAAGCATCTTCTACCTAAAACAACTAGAGGAAAACACATAGAACTCCTTGGTAAGCACCGTATACCATATCCTCATACTTCTTTTTAACTATCCCTAAGACTCTAAATAAGATAACTCTATCAAGAAAAATGACCAAACTACAAGAGGCTCAATCACCAGCTTCATGTCCATAGCCATGCTAAAACTCACACAACCTATCCACATAGGCTCATATAGTGGAATGTGGAGACATCCTCAATGCCTCTATTTGGGATAGCTTTAGATACTCTAGCATCTTAAGTATCTATAAAATATTAGAAGACCAAATATCAATACTCGAGTGATACTAGCTTTCTTCAATATATAAAGATTGAAGCAACTTTAACGGTTTAAAACATTTAGTAACAAAGCCATATTAGTTCCCTAACTTCTATAAACTTTGTAGAATATATGTGCACTCTCTAAATACTTTCATATTCCTCCAAAATCATCAAATTTTGACTTAGTGGTAACTACCTCAAAAAAAAGGAATCAAGAACTAGTAGCATGACACGTAAAGAGCAAGTTACTTAAGGTAAAAAAAAAAAAACCACGAACCACCCACTAGAAAACAAAGCTAAGCACCACACACAACACTAAAAAAAGGCATGATAACTCATATAAGAAAGTAAGAAGCCACAAGAGTTAAGCATTACAATAAGAAGCCATAAAAGTTAAGTATTACAAGCACTAACATACAAGGATAAAGTGGCAAGAAACCTAACACCACCAAGGAAATCTAGAAGCCCCAAAATAAAGAGCATGTATAAACAAAGAGGTCCTTATGTTGCCATGTAGTCTCAAACTTGAAATTCCTAGCTCAAGGTATATATGGTTGCTCATACAAGATCAAAAGGACAAGGATATTGAGGTCAGGATGCATCCAGGGGAGGTGTTCGAAAACAACTTTAGGAATTGAGAGCCTCCAAGAGGTATTTTCTACCACTTAATTGAGAAGCAAGAAAATACATCTTCATTTGCCATACCACTCCAAGTAAACTTGGGACTTGAAAATCCCAGCTTCACAAGACTATAGAAATTGAGCTTGGTAATGAGCAAAGAACAATGGCCTAGTTGGCAAGTACTACCACCTCTTCTTTCTTCTAAGCAACTCACATCATTCAAATCTCTTCCACCCACCCAATATAAGTGAAGGAAGGAAGATATGAAGATTATTTCATCGTAAAATTCTTCCTAGAGTAATAAAATAGGAGTAGCATATACACTAGTGTAGAGAAAATTTGACCATGAATAAAATGAATTTGAGCATGGATTAGTTGAGATGAAACAGAAAGAACTTGGACATGTGTATGGTATGGTCTCCAAAGCAACCAAAGACCATCTACAAACCCTCTAGCCCCCACCTTAGAATTTCCCATGATTTTGAGCTTGCTAACAATAATGTTTGCTTAAGGTACACTAATGTATGCCTCAACCAAAAACATAAAATCCTATTTATGAAAACTCAATATGTCTAAAAAAAATCTTTCAAAATAGTCATTACTTACACCTTTCACATGCTACAATATAATCTTCATACTATTATGCTAAATTGAGGCAAAGGAATAATAATAATATCCTCTTATCAACATGACCCCTATCTCTTTCTTGCTCTAAAATCTCAAACTACTTATCTATGACACCCTCATTTTCATAACTAGAAAATTTTTATTTTACAAGATATTTTGTGAATTTAGATAAGAAAATCAAGGTGTTACCACTGCATCTAATATAGGAGAGGTATAGTGAATACCTAACCTACACCAGGTGCAAATCTAAAAAGTAAACTTGTATCCCAAGAGACAAGTGTGGTTGTCACTTGATTTGAGCTAAATACAAGACTTACAAAACTATTTGCAAAAAAAAAAGATCAAAAGATATATCATAACTCAACATGAACTAAAATAGGACTCCAAGGATCCAAACCTAATCACTTATCAAGCACAACACTCTCAACCCCACACAAGTAAAGTAAGAGATACATGCACAAGAGCTGAAATTGTATGGTATCAATACAAGGGTCATAATAAGTACACAAAACTTACTATAATTGATAACATGCCCGTATAATACATGTAATTCATGCTAAGATGCATAAACACTCATAGATCATGTTGAATAGAATACATGCTCCTAATAATGATGATAAAAAATATTAAAAAAAAACTATACATGATACATGCTTACACATAACCTCATAAGGAACCTTCAAGCTGGAAACCTAGGGTAGGAAACAATGTATAAAATATAATACCGTGAGGGTATAGCAAGAAAAACATGGAATCATAAAAGATTTAATAAGCATAAAGGAATCAGGTAAAGCTTATAGCATCTTTGGCATGAATTTGAACAAGTATCACATAAGGACATATAGGACAAAGACATAATCAAGGAAATCACATAGGTTATAGGTGTATGTATTCAAACTCCGAGGCACAAGCCTAGGCATCCAATCCTACCACCAATAGACAAAACCCATGGGTCACAAACACTATCAACAAGACATACAAACCCAAGCATATATGGATACATGTTCTACCATGTCCTACCACAATGAACAAAGTAAAGAGTACAATAAAAATGGTATACAAATATTCACATATGGACATCCCATCCTACCACATATGGAAAAAATCCATAGGGTGACATATATCAAATAAGCATTTCACTTTACCACAAATGAACAAAAGCCATCAAGCATAATAATCAAAACATGGCCATCATGGTTAGGAATCAACAAATGACCATCACATCTAAGAATCAATATATGGCCATCATGACTAGGAATCTCAACATATGGCCATTACGGCTAGGAATCTTATATATGGTCATCATGGCTAGGATTCTCATTATATGCTCATCAGTGATAGAAATCTTAACATATATCACAGAGACATACATTAACACACTTAAGTGTTTATGGTTCACACAAAACCTCAAAGAACGTTCATAGATTAATCAAAATAATAAAAACTATGGATCTAAAGGATCACTATGGATCATAAGATCCCTCAAAACTATTAGGGAAACATTCCAAAACAAGGCAAGAGGCCATAGGACCAAGTCAAAAATCAGAGGCCATAATCCACGAGAAAACTTTTCATCAAGCAAAAATATTGCATCTCCTAAGTAAGAGTCTTGAAAACCAACTGAAAGTCAAACTTAGTTCAAAAAGGCCCTAACGCCCAATCAATCATATTATTCATCTATTTAATCATTCAATAACTGAAACAAACTTTTAAGTCATGAAACCCGATGCATATGTTCAAATAATTCTAAACAAGGGTAAAAATGCTAAAATTCATGGATTTAGGGAGTAATAAATGAGAATTTAAAGATTGAATATGATGAGAATAATGCATGATAAGATCAATTGTTAGATATTAGGGGTAATTTAGTAGAAGTGTATAAAGGGTATTAAGATAATCTTACAAGATTAGATATTTGTGGTTGTGTGGATTGAATTTGGAAAGCATAGACGAAATATCAACCCTTGATTAGGATAAAATTGACATATGGAGGGTTGGGATTCAATCTAATAAAGCTTAGGATAAGGTTGAAGAAGAAGAAAATTGAATTTGACAACATATACACGTCCAAAAATATCTAACAAAGTAAAAACAAAATTATAACTATAGAGTATTTGTAAATCATTTTTTGCTTAATTAAACTAAAATAAAATTATCCCTAAAGTTTTTTTAATTTTGGATAAATTAAAGGATTGTTTTGAGGCTTAATTTTTTGAAATAAGGCTAATCAGGACATGCATAATACTTTTTCCTAGATATCTACAAATAAAATTTTGAGATAGCCTATTTCACTTAGAAAAATAAATTTATTCCAAAAATGAAATAATTATAATGATTAGGAAGAAGTTTGATAGCCAAAAGTGGATTAGAAGATCTCATAGACATGAATTTGTGAGAAAGGATTACCAAATGGAAACAATTATTTTCAAAAACCTAACAAGGGTTTCTAACTAAATAAAGGATGTAATAAAATATTCAAAATAATATACATTTATTTTGTAAATATAGAATATCCTGAACATGCTAGACTTTAAAAAAAAATAGGGTATTACATTATCCATCTTCATCTTAATTCCCTCATTCCCTCGAGTAGTCTTCATGAAATAGGCAAAAGGTTGAGGAATAAGAATACATTTCTTAGAATCCTATTCATTTATATTATTGGAGTGGGATTTTCTTCTATTTGACATTATTTTTAAGAGATGATGTGTATCTACTACTTCTTTAGTGTGGGCACTTAACTATTATGTTCTTGGCAGCAAATAGGTTCTCTTGATTAGCATTAACCATTCATATATGTATTGGATGATTAATCGCAACAGCTAACTTAAGGAGCTCAATAACTGTATTTGTGGGGATGATAGGGTTTTGCATGGAAACACTTACATCGATAATATACGAATCATGGTGGCTAACATTCAATGCCATATTCTTAGGAGGTGGATATCTCACAAAATTTGGGCAAACATCATAATCTTCATTAAGAGGGTCCTCTTCCATCAAGGCTAGTGTCACAAATATCAAGGAAAAAATATTTAACTACCCAAAGATACTTCATGCAAACCCTATGGTCTAATCATGCTTTTTCTCAACAATGTCCTTGATCTTCAAAATTTGCATAACTATAGCCCTATTATCGTATAAGACGCCCTTCAATGGGTATTATCTTTGACTCTAGTTAGCAAAAATCATGAGCTAAATGGGGAGAAATAGGACGATGATATGTTATAAGAATTTCCCTTGACAAACCTGGCAATAACAACTTCTTCCTCTTCATCTTTCTAAATAGTAGCTTCTAGGGAATTACAGAAACTATCATGATAATGACCAAATCAACCACAGTGGATACAAATCATTCAGATTCTTTCTTACTCGATGCTATAAAAAGAAGAACCTAAGTCAAATATAAGGAAAAAGTAACTTTTTCAAGTCAATCTCCATTAAAATTCTAGCAAACTTTCCTCGAGCAGGGACTTAGTCTGATTATCTATCTTGACAAAGGTTAAAATCATATTCATTATCTTCAACTTTTGGACATTACTATAGTCCTCAATAGGTAGCTTTGGAAATCATACCTAGGTAGGAGTAGAGAAGATGGAAGTAATGGAAACCCTCAAACTCAAGTGTCCATCTATAAACCATTAGATACTAATGATGAATAATCCCATGCACTTCACTAAGTACATGATCATAATCCACCTATAACATATCAAGATCCACGATCTCATTTTTCCTTGCTAAAGCCCATAGGTTTTGATGCTTTTAGCGCATAGTCTTATACCAAATGTTTTATCCTATGGGTTTAATAATGAGGCTCCTCCTCCATGGGCGTCATAGTTTTATTTTTTTCCATAATAGAAAAAAACCTTGGGGATCATCCATGCACTGCTCAACTTGCATGTTAACATCACTTTAATAAACCTTAACCCCTTGCTTAGTAAATGTCACATGAAAGGATCATAACTAAGAAAAATAATTATCCGTAGATTAATTATTTAGAGAATCAATTGATCACATACCATCATCTAAAAAAAATTTCATGTTGATTGGTTTGGTTCTTGGAATTGAAGGAAGGGTCACCCTCCATGGAGAGCTAAGCATGGTGAAAATCAGTAAGTAATAGAGATTTTTCCAATTAAAACATAAAAGGCATGTCAAGCACGTTCTTCCGTCATTATATGTTTGTATATGAGAAACACACATTTTTAGGGGGGGATACATTGTACACATACATAAGTTTGGATTACACATTATGTTTGAAATAAATACTCACCTTCCATTACAACTATACAAATTTTCTATTCCTTAGGCCTAAAAAGATGTGTCTCTTTACAAATGTTTAATATTAGAAAAAAAAAAAATACTTGGGATCTAACGTGGAACATCTTACACAGTATGCTTAGTGATCCACAAAATAGTTAATACACTTATTTTCCATTTACTTACAAGCCATGTTGAGAAACATTTGTATGGTAATACGATGCAAACGGTTGAGGGTAGACATATCTTTTCTACCTTTATTATCTATGTCCTTACTGGAAAAAACAATTATCATCCCTGTTGAATTTTAATATAGTTATTACCCATATAATTTTTCATGTTAACACTATACTTTTGTAAGGAAAAAATTATATCAACACATTCATATTATTATGTAACTAATGTAATATATACTAATGCAATTTTCACATTTTCTTTCTATTCCAGTACAATATGCGACAAAGATATATGATGACCCACACATCATAAAGAAATTATGATTTTATTTAAACTCATTTAGTCTTTTATTTGTTATGAAAATTTCAATACTACTCATATATATATCATAATTAATAATGAAATATTTTATTATACCTATTAAAGAAACAAAGTACTTGTTTGAAATGTTAAAAATTAAAATATACTATCACTTTGTTCATTTATATTCCTAAAATTATTTGTTCACTTTCCTATAACATATCCAAGAGACTATAAGCTACCACCTAATTTCATTGCCTCTTCATTATTATATTTGGCTTTTATAGAGTACCACAAGATAAGTGATTTCAATCAATTTTATAACAATAAAATGATATTAAGGTTTTTCTTGTAATCTCATGGGAATTGGAAATACATTAATATATAAGAGTAAAGGGTTCTTAAAGTTAAAATTATTTTTCAATCTAAATAATGATCGTTTACTTAATCCACTAATTTTCATGAGAGGCCAAAGTAACAATATCGTTGTTGACATTGAAACATTACTACATAGACAATCAACCTAAAATTGTGGTCAATTCAATAATACTCCTAAAGTTATTCAAGATATGCAAATTAAAACTAAATATTTAAACGTGCCAAATTGTGCTTATATAAAGTTAAATTGGGCTAAAATAATTAACCAAGACTAATCTAATTAAATATGATCCTCACTTAACTTTAAATTAAGCAAAGGGCCTAAAGTTAGTAAAATGAAACCTAACTTCCAAGTTTATAGAATGCTTTTAGCCGCTATTCTTGTCCTTTGGAGGTACAACTCCCACTATAGAAGGCTACTGGATATTATTGTCATCCAGTGAAATGGATAGGTACAACTAGTTGGACATAACATTCATGACCACTATTCTTGGACATTGAATACAAATTCCATTATATAATGCTATTGGTCACTATTCTCATTTGATGAAACAGACATAAACAACTTTCAAGCCATAATATTCTTGGCCACTATTCTCGTCTAGTGGAACATATAGGTAAAACTCGCTCCTGACTCATGTCATATTTCACGTTGAATGTTTGTTTTATTTAGCAACATGATTAGCACAATCCATATCAATATAATCAAGGGTAATACGCAAAGGAAACTACTGAACTACCAATCAAAATCTATCAATAACCAATTAGTATTTATTTCCATTTTATTTTTTTGATGGGAGATCATATCAATTCAAAGACACTATAGTACTCTGATCATACCATCGCATAAAATTAACACAATATCCTACCAACTATCAGCCTAGGGACACTTAGGAACCCTGATCACACTGGCACACAAAGAAAACACAGTACCCTACCAACAAAGATACTTAATCCATAAGTATACATACTATATAAGAAGTTTAAAGAGCTAAGTAGAGTAAGATATAGAGCCTAGCTGAGGCACTAGGGCATAGTAGCAAAAATCCAAACCAAAGCGTGAGTAAAACCGTACCTTTAGGGTAGCTGCCCCTAAAAAGTCACCACACCGAATTTCAAGGTCTTTCACCTTAAATATTAATATTTTATTTGGTAATCACAAATATCACGAAACACACAACAATTCTATCTTTCATAATTTAATCACTTTTTTATTTTGAATTGTTCAAGTCAATCCTAAGGTTGACAATCAACCTAAAGTCAAAGCCAACACCAAGGTTAACATAACCAATTTACTAAGGTCATCCTATGTTCAATGATTCACACTTAGGCACATCAAGTTATAAATGATTAAAATGCCCTTGAAACCATAATTACCATGATTTTACCCATTTTAAATGCTAAAATTATTTTAATTAATAATTTATTATGAAAAAGGCTAATATATAATAAACTAATACATTTTAGCATACAGGTAAATTATAAGACATGGCAAATGACTATTTTTCCCCTGCATATGGTTAAGCATATAAAAAACTAACATATATTCTCACTTATCATAAATCGCATTCTTCCATAGTTAACCTCATATAATACATTCTAGGCATACATGTTGGAATAATTTAAGCATGATACACTTAAAAGACAATTATACCCCTAGGATATATGAATATTAATTATGCAAAAATAAGCCTAAATATGCTTACCCTATCAGGTTATACATATACATCATGCATGATTAATTTACAACATTAACCTATTATAACATGCTTTCATACACTTATTATTATAATTAAATTACATGCTAACATACTTAGGGAAATAATTACAATACACTTATTATTATAATTTAAATTACATGCTAACATACTTAGGGAAATAATTACAACATAATGAGTTGTGCTTAGAAAAATAATTACAACTTAACACATAAGAACCCTAATATGCTATCATGTAATTTTTATATTTTATTAAGTCTTATGGGTTACCTTAACTCTAAGAAAAAATAGAAAAAATATAAACAATCTAACACCAAACTTTAGCCTCCAACTAACTCTCCATCTTTACCTAAAAATAAAACACATACACTAGTAACTAACAATACTAATCGTTAAGGTACACAACAATTAACAAATCAACCAACAACCCACCAACCAAGGATAGTAACGAAGGGATGTTCATGTTTATTAGGGGAAGCAACATGAGGTCTTCACACTAAAGGGGTATCCAAACATGACGTTGTCACACAGTAGGTTAGAAGCAATGACTGAGCTCCACGCTACATGGGCTGGAGTACGTGAATGGTGGCCGCCGAAGGGACTTGGTTGCATGAGATATGTACACTAGGAGGTTGTTGTAGTACAAGGAAGGATGTTTGGGGCCAATACGTTTCGTAGGAGGTTAGATAGAAAAGTTAGGCGGTGATGTGATGTTGGTGGTTTCAAGCTAGTGCACACCAGGGAAACATAGTTGGTTTAAGGTTGTGTGAGGCTATAATGTAGCTAGGGGCTGCTAAAGTGAATCAATCCCATTGAGGGAGAGGTTTGTGTGATGGGTTGGATGCAATTTGTCGGTGAATTGCGTGAATGATTCACACAACTTAAGGGTTGGGAACATTGTGGTCTAATGTAGCTGAAGGAGGAGGTGTTTGGATACGATAAAAGTTTTGAGGTTAGGGGAAAAGGCAAGAAAGTTTTGGGGATGTTGTTAAGAGGTTTGCGAAGATGGTACCACAGTTGGAAAATGTGCACATATGGAGGTTTTGGCGATGATGGTTGGCTGTGAATATGGTGGTGTGGCTTAAATGTTGGACCAACATGGCTAGAATGGCGGGGGGAAAAGGGGGGAAATAGAAATGAAGGAGGAAGAGAGAGCATTGATCTTGCTGGTGAAATGAAAACCAAAGAACCAAGGAGAAGGAGGGAGGTTAAAGGGTTGATTGACTTAGAATGGTTGAAAGAAAAATGGAAAGGGAAGGAAGTAGGGGATGGGTTCCGTGTGTAGGAAAGGGTGAGAGAGAGGTTGGGGAAGGTGAAATGGAGATGGCAGGGGGTTGTTGTGTAGGCAAATAGAGGACACGAGCAAGGGGCTGTATGAGAATGAAAATGGGCAGAGGGTTAAGTGTGGGTTAGAAGTTGTATGTTAGCTTAGGATTTAGTTTGCTTAGGTTGGGGTTTATGGTTAGAAAAATCAAATTGGGAAAAACAATAGGTTAAGGTGGGAAAAAATAAAAAATAAAAATAAGTATTAGGGTAAAATATTTAAGAAATGGTTAGGGCTATGACTCAAGGGTTAGAAGAGACGATGTTTAGGGTTAAATTTTAAATAAAAAGCTAAACATATGAAAATAAAATTTTATGAATTTTTGAGGTGCTATAGTATGGCTTTTTAATTATCTGATCATTCTAATAAAGAGTCAAAAAGCATGAACAAAGACAAACAAGTCATTCTTAACCACTTGGATGTAAGTGAGAATCATCCTCTAAAATCCAAGGTTCATTACCTTCAAATAGGATCGTGTAAGGATCAATGAGCCTTTCATGAGGCATACGATGTGTGTGTGGGTAATTTGTCGTCCAAGTATAGAGACAGTGTGGCTCGAAAGGTATGGGTTGAACGCACGATTTAGATATGCCATTAATCCTCTATAAAGGCTAGCAAGAGCTAAAATAACAAGTGAAAATGTGAATCCAGCCATCATCAATGCTGCCATTTTGAAATTGTGAGGTCTAATAGATTCAACCTTTTCCAAAAATATGAAGGCACACAACTAGCATGATAAGAAAGTAATAAGGCAAGTTATATCCTAATCCTCTGAACTTCCTTTAAGATCATCAAATAATGTGTTATCTTCATCAGACTAAGGAACAACACATTTTGAATGGTAAGACGTGATGTGCCGACGAAGGCGAGGCATGTAACTAGACCTTTTTGGCGGCATGGTGCAACAATAGGCCTTCTTGCATCAAAAATATACCCAATCAGCAATCTTGATACAAGACTTCTTTACAGAAGAATAAATAGTAAATTAGGGAAAAAAGGTGTTGGCGGAAAAGAAAAATGATAGGATTATAAAATGAATCTAACATTGTAAGCTCAGATTGAGAAGGAATCACTTTCTTGTAAAAATGTCCAATGAGTAGCATTATGCTCAACTTCTTCAAATCTTAAAAAGAAATAAAGATATATCCAACAGAAGTATGCCACATGTTTATTTTTAAACACCATAATTTGATGAAAGCTCGAGCATGTGTGGCATTGCTCTTGTACAACAAAAAAGCGTATACAACATCAAGAAGCTCCACCTCTTCAAACACACTTCATCAGTATAGAATTGCGTCATCTACCCATTTCCAATATCCATTGATGAATGAGATATCAATCTTAATATTGAAGCAAGAACCCTGAATTGCTTAGCCATCAAGAATATTTCTTTAATGAATTTGACAAGTAGTTGTCCTTAATTGGGATTTGCATTGAGAAGAGCATAAAGCATGCATCAAGTGGCTAGGTTACCCCACCACTTAGCAATGTTACTTGTTTCGTATTTATTATGAAGCATATACGTAGTTAACCTCCCAATGATTGGGGTTGACAACTTCAGTTCCAAGCTATATTTGGGATGATCATCTTTGTCTCCAAGATAACAAGACAAGTACCGTAAGAAGTGCCAAAAAATAGTCATCCTCCATAAAAGAAAAATAAATTATATAGAAACATTACAACCTTGCAATAGGACAAGCTTATCAATCCTAAAATCATCACCAATTCCACAATACTCCTAAAATTATTCAAGAAATAAATTAAATGAATTAAAATAATTAATTAAATTAAATTAAATTAAATATGATCATCGTTCAATTTTACAACGTACAAAGGACCAAAGTTACACGAGATAAAACATAACTTTCAGGTCTACAAGGCAATAAGCCAAAGTTTGCTAACCAAGGGTTCTTTTCTTCTATAAATAAAGGATGTCCCTCCTCATTTTACATATTGATTAATAGCTCGTAGAGAAAATGCTCCTAAATACTCTATAGCCAAAAATACAAAATCAAAGAGCGAAGATCAAAGAATTTAAGACCGAAAAATGCAAGATCAAAACTTTCAAGACCATTAATAATACGCTAGGACATTAATCATCATCGAACCTCAAAATGATTAGGTACCACCAAATCATACCATCTTTACCAAGTAAAATCAAAATTTTCATTAATAGATTCGAATCAAACTCATGAAAATTTACATGAGCCTCAAGTAAGTTGAGTTAAAAATACAATAGTCATCGTTGAATGTCCAAGATTGAATCAAAAGATATCAAGCTATGTAGCAGATTTATACAAATATTATATCCATAATCAATTTTGAATATTGTTATGTTGTTCTTCATTTATCTTTGAAGAAATTTGAAGTTAACAACCACCTGCAGTCAAATAGTAGTAAACTGATATGAAGACATTAGCTTCCATTGGACAAATATAAAGTCTAATCCTTAACAAACCTTTACCAATATGAATAAATATCCGCACATTCATTTCGGTCAAAACGCGCAGTTAATGTTCCAATAACTACTAGAAATATCAAACCACATACCCTTACCAAATAGTCAGAACTGTCATAAAACAGTTAAAACAACATCAAACGCAAACACTGCCCAATGAAAATAACAGAACGCAAAAGCAGCAATAAAAGGCACAGTTATTTTATAACAATTCTAGCTAAACAAAGATCACTGGCTTTGCGGATTTGCAACTTTAGATGGCACATATCATAATATTTCCGGCAAAAAGCAGTTGAAATCCCTTATCAGAATTGGCCCCAAGTACATGCCTTCCTGCATATGTACATCACACTGGCAAATCCACATCATTATGCCATGATCTAATGAGTTGCATAGCTTAAGGTTACTGCCAGCAGAATTGTTTGCTTTACTAATATGATTCCTGCCTTTTGGACTTCAAATACACCACTATCACATTGATTCAGAAGGAGAGGAAGTTGTCTGACTAGAATTTTCACCAAGACGATATATTGTGATTTCCTGCTGCTTGAAATACCGACGATCTTCTTCATCAACAAGAACAAGGTTTAGATAATATTTAACACTAAATTTGTTGTTGATGTTGCGGTGTGTTGGGGTTAGTTCATAGGGACTAAGGAACAGTCTGATAGGGATTGATTCACCTGTAAGAATGAGCATAAGAGAGTGAAAAGCTTGCATGAATTGGCCCAAACTTAGTAATGAAAATACTTTTCTCGTTTGCCCCATAAATAAGGCCTTTATTTACCCTCTGCACACTTTAGACTAGAAGACTAGATCAATATATTCCTGTTCTACAAATCTAGAACCTAAGGCTTGTGGGAAGTATGCGACCAAATTTCTAACACCTAATATCTACACTTAACTGATAAAGGAAATGAATTCATATTCCATAAAGATTAAAAGACAGTGATAGAATGGCACTGCAGGAACTGACCTCTTACTGGAGCACCATCCATCAACTCAAACTTCGCAAGAGTCTCTGTCTCAACATGAGTGTTTGCACCAGATCCTGTCGACTCTCGACGTCTGATCTCAAGATCCATATTTTTAATCTTTATTCTCACGAGAAGGAAATAGATCTTTCCTATGATGACATCCTTCAAATGGTACCTGCAGCAGTGTTGGTTGCCACTAAGCTCCGTCATTCTAAAACCTATATCATAACCATTGAGAAAATTATCAATTAAGGAGCAGACGTACGTTTAGGGTTTGTTTAAATTGAGGAACAAACATTTTTAAGTTTACAATAAAATAATTAACATTTGAAGCTTGCTCTACTTAAAAGAAGTTCACTATTAAAATAATATTATTTATATAAAAATACTACAATATGCTTACTATATACATGTAAATACAATTAAATGTACTAGTATTTGACTAATATATTAACCAACTATACATATTTAATATTTTAATAAATATTAATTTTTTTATATTTCATATCTAGTTTTTTATTTACTATTTTTTATTTATAATAAATTTAAAGTAAAGCTTTCGATTTGACTTTAAATTTTATTTTCTAATTTAAATTTCAGATCTTCATTTAAAGTACAATTATTATCAAATATTGTTTCAATTTTTTAATTTCAATTTTTAGTTTTAATTTTCATATTTATTTTTCAATTTCTATTTTTCATTCTTAATAGTGTTAATTTTTTATTGAGAATTGGTTTGAAAGGCTCAAACTATTTCAAGTAAAATATGTATTGAAATTTTGACTTGGATAAAGGCTTAAAAAAAATAATTATATGCCTCATTAAATAAATTATATAATTTTGGGATTAATTACAGTTTATGAAAATTAGCTAGCCCACCTTCCTCTTCTTCCACCTCATCCCTTTGCTTCCCTTTCACCGTCAAATCTGACAACTTCTCCACCACCACAACCCTTTAATTTCAAAAATATGAGAGCCAATATAACATAGTTGAACTTATAATTTCCAAAAACGAAGAAGAAAGGATTATCGCATGGAGGAAATGAATTACAAAAACGAAGCAGCTTTTCTTCGTTTACGGAAAGAATTTCACCTTGTCATGACATCAAGCCCTTTTAGATCTTCAGTTTGACTATTTTTCTCCTTTAACTTGCTACTCATCAAAACCCATCTCTAATTACAGAAGCGAAGAAGAAAGGATATTTCCATTTTCACCAATTTCCAGAGCTATGAACTAAATGGAGGAAGAACAAGGAGTTGAAGAAAGAAGATGTACTACAATAATTTCTAGATCCGTGAATTAAATCGTGACAAATGTAGTAAGAAAGAAGTTGGGAAAGAAAATATAGTTGGAAAGGCAACCGAAAAGAACACTCCAGATCTTCCTGCATTTTATCATTCTTTTGCTCGTGCTTTCCTTGCTTGAATCCATTAGTCCAAATCTGACTCCAGTTGTAACAACACACAACATTATGAAAGCATTAAGCCACCCATAGCTTGATTGGGATTTTGTTTGGGTACAAAAAATACCGACAAAATTACTTTGATAATTTTGGTAAGCACTAAGTAGCG
This sequence comes from Tamarix chinensis, assembly GCA_030549775.1. Classification (NCBI taxonomy): domain Eukaryota; kingdom Viridiplantae; phylum Streptophyta; class Magnoliopsida; order Caryophyllales; family Tamaricaceae; genus Tamarix; species Tamarix chinensis. Next base: position 81,332,530 of record CM060171.1, on the reverse strand, counting down.
AGCAAAGAGACAAATGGAGACGTTAAATTTCTAGACCTGGGCAACTAAGAAGGATGAAGAATTTGGCGTCAACAACAAATTAAGGATGAAGAATGGGAAAATTGAAAAGGATAGAAGAACTCCACATTAATAATTGATATTTTAATCCTTCTTACGAAGATGATGAAGAAAATTGAGAATAATTTGGATTTGATGAAGACAAAGAAGGATGAAGAATACACTCTACATAAGATTTGCCACCTAAAATTTTTAATTTTCAATTTACTATAAATTTAAAATAGTAAACAAAAAACTAGATCTGAAAAAAAATATATATATTAATGTATTTACATGTATATAGTAAATATACTATAATATTTATACAAAAATAAAATAGAAAACTTACTTAATTGGAACAAGCTTCAAACGTTTATTCCTTGATTGTAAACTGAAAAATATTTATTCCTTAATTGGAACAAACCTAAACATTTGCCTCTATAATTTTCTCAATAACTATCCTTGAGTGGTTTGCTATTGAAAGCTAACCACCTGGTCTTTTCAGCTATGTTAGTAAATTATGAGTTACATATGGCAAATTAGAAGTGCATTGGGTAACCAGCCACCAATATATATCCTTCTATTTTCAAATATAATACAGGTTCCACTGTTTCAGAGCTATTTTGGTATAGTATGTACCACAATAATTACCATAAATTAATCATCTTCCGCACATAAAGAAGATTGACTTACTTGCTTTTGTTGTACTCAAACTCAATGTGCAGGCAGTCTTCAATTCCAACTTCCATCTACAGTAGCCAAACGAAAATAAGAAAAGGAATTCAACTTCAAGGGACTTCACAAGGTTCTATTCCACAGGGATTCAGCATCCATAGCCTGAGACAACTTATTGTTCAAGCTCATCATCCAGACACTGATGGGAGTGGTTGCATAAATATAAAACGGATCAAGTTCCCCCCAACTTGTAAAGTTCCACATCATTCTTACCAAAGTTTTCAATGAACTAAGTTTTGTATACCTTGACAATTGTTCTTGTTAAGGTAGCAAAGCTGCTGCACAAACTTAACTATTGATGAATAAAGTAGAATATAGACAGTTGCAGCTTGCTTTTTTGTTCCTTTCCCAGTGCCCCACCCCACAGCACAGAGCAACACAGCAAGAATAGTAGACGAGTCATGGGACTACATAAAATGCAGAGCTTCTAAAGTTCTACCACCACCGCAGCCCCCAAAGCAGAACACCAAAGGAAATACATATATATCTGTTTCAGCGTAAGTACCATCTACATTCTCAAGAATCTCCTTAGATGAGCCATATAAGAGGTAGTTCGCCAAGCTCAAAGCCCATTATGATTTCACTCTTTCATTAGATGTATATTTGTACCCATTTTGTAAAAGTTAGTGGTACCAAAATAATACAACATATACAAACTAAAAACTTATACACCGCCACAACTAGAAATGGAAAGATATACAGGACTTAGCAAAACCATAAAACTATATAGAAGACTCACATTTTGTTCATTTTATTTATTTTTATCTTTCATTTGTGGAAGTCTAGAAAAGTGTTTATGAACATGTATTGCATTTTTTTCATGACAGACTCCATTCTTCTCCTTATTTTGCTCCTTTGTACTAATAAAATAAAAACATAACACAAAAAAGGTCATGATGTTGGTTTATACATTATTTATCACCTGAATTTGTTAGAAGCTTATACGGAGTTATTTCATGCTCTTAACTCCATGTTAAGTAGTTTAAGGCCCTGTTTAATTTGAGAAAAATAAGAATAAAAGAAAAATAAGAAGGAAAGAAAATAAGAGAAATTAATTTTCATTCCTTTGTTTGATTGTTGGAAAATTTTTGTGGAAAATATAATTCTTGGAAAGTGTTTTTGGTGTTTTGTTTATAGAAATAAAATTCTAAAAAAATTTGATTATTATTATTTAAATATTCTTATATATATTTAATAATAATTAAAATATTATATTGATACATGAATATTTTCATAAAGTTTCTAAAAAAAATCATAAAAACTCCACAAACTCAATATATGCTAATTCCAAATTTTTTTAGAAACATTCTAAAATATTATGTAAATCAATGACCCGAGCTGGCTTATCGGCTTTTTGGACTCGGCTCAACTCATTTATCTAAATAAACGAATCAGGTTCAAACCTTATTTTCAAGCTCATTTCCAGGCTTAGGCATGAAAAATTTAGGCTCGGCCTCATTTGCAGTGCACAAGTTCGCGAGCTCGGCTCATTTATCACAAAAGCTCGGGAGCTAAATCGGTTTGGCTTATTTAAAGATCGGCTTGTTTATAAACGAGTCAAACCCAAGCCTTATTTTTATGTTTGTTTATTAAATAAGCTGAGCCCGATCACACCTCGAATCATCTCGGCTCATTTACAATCCTATCTCCAAGCAAGATAAAGTAATGACTTAATAAAACCTAAGCATAAGCAGTTATCTTTCTAAAAGTGGAAGTTAAAAGTATAACGTAAAAGTTAGCAGTTTGATAAAGCAAAATCAGGAGCATCTGCCCATCTATTACTCAATGGCCATAATGGGATGCAGTGGACAAGTACTCCATTGTGTTGTGGTCTCATCATACTCATGGTGCTGATGGTCATCCCAAGCCATTACTTATATTTGTTGTGAAGAAAGTTTTGAGATAATTTTTAAGCTTAGCAACTAAAACCGTAAAAAAATTAGAAGGTAAGTAGAGATGTCAAATGTTCAAGCCTGAAGAACAAAAGGAAGGTCTGGAGACGGGGACAATGAGTTGTTCTCGGGATATTTGAATTTCATCTTTGAAAATAATATTCTAAACCAATAATCTGTTTGCATGTGCCTAAAGGCATAGGTTAAATAGCAAAACCAAGTAAATTATTTCCCTTTCTGTGCCTCGTAATTGTTGCCTCCATTAGTTTTACGACCTTGGGTCATAGAAGCTAAATAATCACAAAACCAGTTCACAATAGATCTGTAGAAGGAAAGGATAAATAAACATATTTGAATTTGATAGATAAATAAATAACAATGTTCACACTAAAAGCTGAAGAAAAGTTTGCTAAGTATGCCATGTCCCACTCCCACTACTATTGCTACCCCACCACTCACTATAATGCTACAACAACATGAACCCAGCTAGTTCAAAACAAACTTATAACAAGGCAGCACCAGCATCAGCCATGGAGGAAGTGCTACCGATACCACTGTGAACAACCCCTCTACCAGATCCTCCCTTACCACGTGCAATTCCATTTTGCTGATAATCATAAACTTATATCCTGATCATACGCAATCTCATATGTGATTCCTCATCATTTCTGCAAACATTCTCCGATAATGCAAGTCTATTAAAACCCATTAGACTTAATTTATCATCACGAGTAGTTTTGGACGATGACCTTGATGTCCAACAATTAGTTGAATCAGCTGAATTTGGTTCCATAGATGAAGAAAACCAATGCTGACCACTACCACAAAGTTGTTGCTGCCTAAGGATTCTTCCTGTTCAATATTTCCTCTTCCTAGACCATTATGGAAACTGGCTCCATCAAATCATCACCACCCACATTTACCTGTGATTCCTCTATTAGAGGATGATACTTTCCCTCAAATCTCTTCTTCCCGCCAGGATTGTTATTACTAGCAACAAAGGTATAATTCCCAATCTTTTTTGCTGCACAATCTGTTATAGGGCTTCTTAGCTTGTTCTCATCAGCAAAACCAAATAAAATACCAGAGTTTGTCGAGGATTTGAGATCGGCTACTGCTTCAAGGATTGAGTTGGCTTTGGTGACAGAGACTAAACACCAAATCCTCCTCCATCGATTTCCTCTAATTTTCCAACAACCAACAGTAGAGTACATGATAGTACAAGCTCTATACTAAGATTGAATTGAACATTTCTTCACTTAAATAGTAACTTCCATACATTTCTTCACTTATTACAACATAACATACTACACTACAATTGGAAAAGGAAGAGAGATAAGAGACCAAAAATTAGGGTCTCATCAATTAGAATCCAGATATGCTATATGCAGCTAATATAAACAAATTTGTTCAAGTTGAGAGGGAAAAAATTGGACGGTATCTATGAAGATATAGTCGGTAGGAGCCAGGAGATGGTGAATGCAGAAGACTGAAGGTAGTCGATAAAGATCAAAGAATGAGGAGTCAACGAAGATGTAGTAAGAACTGAAGAAGATGATGTTGAGCCAAAGAACAAACTAAGTGAGTGCGAAAAAAATGTCAGGCAGTTTCGCAATAAAATTTTCCCAATTAGTTTCCTTATTTTCCTTACATACGAGACAGGAAAATGTTGCTATATAACTTTCCTAGCTATTTTACTCACTGCTTTCTTTCCTTTTAATCTTCCAGGCAACCAAACGCTTGGAAAGTATTTTCCACCTATTTTTCTTTCCTTTCCTCTCAATTTTCTTGAAACCAAATGCAGCCTAAAAGTGAGGGAAAATAGGCCATATAAAAATTCAAAGGCTAGAGATAGTAAAAGACAAGGGTGCAAGCAAGAGGGACAACTGCACCATTTATATACCAGTCACCGTTTGACTCTTATAATATAATGAAATAGATTTTTCTGATGCTCTAAATATAGAAAATGTATACCCAATAAAAATGTGTATTAAACCTAAATGACTATACTCTAGAAGCAGTAGAATCCTCAACACTTTGATCTTACAAAAGTCAGAAAATACTTATCATCCAAGAAACATGACTGCTTTTCCAATGTAAACCTGATGAGATCCACAAAAAACTCGCATCCTGGAGATATTTGTGCCTGAACTTAACCAGAACTAGGAATGTCGAAATTCATTCAAGCCTCAGGCTACCAAAATAAATTTAACTACTTCTTGTTCAATAACAAGTAGCACTCAGACCAGCAACAAACCAACAGATGATGCAACTGAGAGACTAAACAAAGTTGAACATGTTGTTACACTAACCTTGATGCTATTGTTAATTGACGGAGGTGGAGAATAATTTCGAACCTGAAACATAAGAAGTAAATTAGCAGAAGCTTCGCATAGAAAGAAGCTAAACGATAAGATGCATATCTGTTATCATAGCATAGATAAACTGACTTAACATACACCCTTTTTGTGCACAGAGAAAAGGAGGAAAAGCCTAATTTGCACCTGTGGAAAAACTTAACACCATGCGTGTGTTACTATCAATTGCTGTGAATTTAGATTAGCCACTGTATCAACTAGATGTGAAGAATGCTTTCCTGAATGGTGACTTAAAAGATGAGGTTTATATGACTCCACCTCCAGAATTTGAAGAGAATTTTAGCAATAAAGTTTGCAAATTAAAGAAATCCTTGTATGGCCTAAAGCAGTCACCAAGGGCCTCATTTGAAAAACTCACAAAATTAGTGAAGGAGCAAGGTTATGAATAGTCCCAAGGTGATCATACAATGTTTACAAGAAGATCAAAGGAAGGGAGGATTGTTGTTATCAATGTATATGTGGATGACATTATTCTCACAGGCGATGATTTAGCTGAAATGGAGTGGTTAAAAACAGGTTCAGCCAAGGAATTTGAAATCAAGGACCTAGGAACCTTGAAATATTTCTTGGGATGGAAGTTGCAAGATCAAAGAAGGGGGTTGTTATTAATCAAAGAAACTATGTACTTGATCTGCTAAATGAAACTAGTATGAGTGGTTGCAAACCAGTTGACAAACCCTTGGATGCAAATGTGAAACTTGGGAGATGTGATAAAGGAGCACAGGTAGTCATCTCAAGGTATCAATGGTTAGTGGGAAAACTGATTTACTTATCCCACACCACACCTGATATAGCATTTGTTGTCAGTTTATGCACTCACCAAAGAAGGAACATCTAGAGGCTGTATACCATATTCTAAAATACTTGAAGGGTTCACCATGAAAGGGACTGTTGTTTACCAAAACAGATTTAAGGAGTATTGAAGCCTTTACTAATGCTGATTGAGTTGGATCCATAGATGATAGGAAATCAACTTCAAGATATTGCACCTACGTCTAGGAGAATCTAGTTGCATGGAGAAGTAAAAAACAAGTTGCAGTCGCTAGAATTATTGCTGAAGCTGAATTTCGAGCAATGGCCAATGGGATTTGTGAGTTACTATGGTTAAATCGTATAGTAAGTGAGCTACAGGTTCAGATGTTTCTTCCAATGTAACTCTACTGTGATAACAAGGCTGCAATAAACATTGCTCATAATCCAGTACAGCATGATCGGACCAAAAATGTTGAGATTGATAGGCACTTTATCAAGGAGAAGATAGACAAAGGCATACTCTGTCTACCCTTTGTTACAACTTCCCAGCAGAGAGAAGATATTCTTACTAAAGGATTGTTCAAACCCGCTTTTGATGTAATGGTGAGCAAGTTGGGAAAGATTGATATCTATGCTCCAACTTGAGGGATAGTGTAGAAATACGTGTTAGCCAAAGATATTGGCTGGATTCTAGGAAATTATTTTGACCTTAAGTGGTTAGCTGACGTTCAGGAATATCTGAATTATTGACCAGTTGATTTATTCCTTTTGAATAGGCAGTAGGTTATTATTAAATCTGCCCCTATTTTATAGGAGTATTGTTAGTCAGTGAATATTATATATATCAGTGTAATCTTTACGCTGAATAATAAAAGAATAAGAAGTATTGAGTTCTTGTTAAAACCTACAAAACAAAAGGGTGGTATCTCTGCAGAGAATTGAGAGTTCCTATTGCATTGCATGAGCAAGTATAACCACTTTAACCGGGGAAATAAATGCCAATTTGAGTCTCATGTTGCATAATTTCGGACTTCTTGAGTGTTAACTTTTGTGGTTTTATGAGAATGACCCACAATTACAGATCATGCATCCAACGAGGGGCTAAATCCAACAAGCCAGGTCTAGTTCCTTTACAGGTTAGTGCATGAAATATTTAATTAGAGAAAATTAAAGCCCTGAAAATTCATTATGAAAAACCACAGGAAGAAAAGGAAAGAGAGAGTTGAACAATGAGAAAACCTGGATTTTGGCTCTGGCAACAAAAAAAGACACAGAAAACTGTAACTTGGATCCATCAGTGATGATAATTCCCAGATTTAATGTTTAATAAAAACCTAAGGTGCATAGTAAAAGAGATCCAGCCTATCATCGGTTAATCTATGGTTATAGAAATACTGAAAAAATTCAAGTACATTCCATGACATGAAATAAAATATCATCTGATGCACCAATATATCCCAATATGTATCGGATTTTTGGCTTGCCGATACGTGAAATGTCCGATACATGATGTACAGATAAAATCACATGCATATCAGCCCATCAATATGTTTCAGCCCATATATTCCAATTTTTACCATATTTTATTCATATTTTCCAATATTTAGCAATGTATGACAATATTTGTTGTGAAAACACCCAATACCACAACACTGCATTGCCAGATTCTGTCAAAATTGTCCTAGAAGATAGAATAAATGCATATTTGAATGTGTATTCCTTTGTCCAAATTCATACGGCTAATAGAAAAGCTAGAGATAACTCCAATCAGAAGCAACTCCCAGGACTCTTAGCAGAACAAAGTGGTATTATCCATCTCTGCAAGAATATTTCAAGTTATGCCACAAAAATCATGAAATTCTAGCAGTATAGGCTATGAAAGATTATGAATGAAGAAACAAGCACCATGAAAAAACATGAGAGCAGAGGAAAAAAGGGGGTCAGAATGGGGGTGAACGTAGAAGAAGATTACCACAAAGTCATGGTATTCTGTGATGCTCCCAGCATAACCACGGCTAATAGTTACTTTCAAAACATACCTGTGGAAAACACATTAAATATTGAATTTTGGAAAAGGAAAAAAAATCTACATAGAGAATACCAAAACGAATAAAAATCCTTGTCCTCCACATGCCATAAAGTTAATTAGTTGGAGCCTCTATATGAAAAGAGTGAACATATTTTAACATAGAAAGTGCCTTAACATTCAAAAAAGCCAATACACGCAGCAACCTGATCTAACTTCGCTTGGTCGACTTTAGGGGCGTTCAATGATCAGATATCCGAAACTCCAAAAATAGATCATAAATAAGAAATATCAAATAAAAAATTATCCACTGAAAAGATAATAATCTTATCCATATCTAATATCAATTTGACCTGATCTAATGATTTTATTCAAGTCTAAAATTATATTATATTCAACTAATAATTTCAAATACTAATAATCGTTAAATTATTTAACAAAAATAATAATTAGAGAAGATAAAAGTTTCCAATAACAAACAAAATAAAATAAAAATATATATAGGACATAGAACAATCTTTGCAAATTACCCATCTTGATCAAATAGTATGCCATAAATTCTCGCACTTGAAATTGCATCATCGGTGGAAAATAATTCTACAATAATAAAAAGTATATGTTCAATAATATATTATGAAAAATAAAAAAAATTTAAAATATATGTATAACTGTATGTAATTTATCACATCAAATATTATATGCATTTGTCAGATTGGATATCTATTTTGTTTGACTTTTGTTATCATGACTAATCATTCGATCAAAATCATATTGGATTGGTTATTTAATATTTCAGTAGGTCAATTCAGATATTGGATCAATCTGAATCTGATGAACAATCCTAGCTACAATGACGATGGAAACTCATATAAGGCATTTCGTAACCAAATGCTAGCACCAACCATGTTAGCATTGGTGACAAAATTTATCTCCATCTAGACAAAAGACGGCAATGTTGGCAATAACAACATAACATCTTAACTTACATGCAGATTTGCAAAAGGATTAGAGTAATGTAGTGAAACGAACTTAGTGGTAATAATAAGAAAAGAAATCTAAGTGCTTGGAAGTCCATGGCAGCCCCTAAGGAGAGACACTACGATGTGGGCCAATGCTTTTAGATATCAGAGCTATTGCAACACGTCATCTGTTCTAAGCATGTTTCTATCAACACTGTAATCTCATTTGAACTTTAAACTCAGAGTTTTGTAGATTGTTTCACCATTCCACAATTAAACAGTGCAATCCACTGGGTCAGCGCTGTTCCCGTGAAAACCCAATAGAGGAGGAGGATAAAGAATTGAGCTGAACATGACTAAGAGAAATAAGAATAGTTCCTTACTTCATGTGAAAGTGAAAAACTTAGGTAAAGTAACTAGCCACCAAAATTTTCATCAATCAAAGTTCAAGCAACAACAGGACTTTAACTTTGGTTAAAATTTCTTTAATTATTGCAATAGAAAGCAGTTGGGTTCCACATTCAAAATTCCTGTAATATATATACACATAACAGTAGATATCTTTGACTGAATACATACCTGAGCCTCACATTAATACCATTATAGGTTTCATATGGCATCTCAACAGTTGAAAATTCAAATGGATATGTTTTCCTTTCATATATTTCCCCAGGTACATCCAACTCACGAACTGCAGAAAAGGATAATCAAGATGTCAAATAGCAGACCCTCTGTGTCAACTAGTAGTAACTGAAAAAGAAAAAGGATAACATAATATTAAACGGACATTGTGGTGTATCTCCCATCATGAATAAAATAAATGTCAAACCAAATAGCAGTAAGGGAAACTTTAACTAACAGGGGAAGGCACAAGGCATGGAGAGTGATGAGAAACCTGCCTTTGACAGGGAAAACTTACCCAGAGATGTGAAGTCATAGAAGTTTCCCTTGTCAAAATACATTTCTGTAAAGAGAAAGAATATAAAAAATGAACTCAGGTGAAGAAGTCAATATAGCAAAGTGAAAAGGCTTTTTGTCACTTACTCTCCAATGCATGCAACTAAAACACTCAATAATATCTTCTTCTTACAATAAAAGAAATTCACATATGCATCACATATACATGCCTGCATCTACGCATAATAATGGAAATGAATTGCCAGATAGCAAAGAAACCAATAAGATACTTTATAGTTCTTACAAGTCACTCAAATAATCGATCAGCACAAATAGAAGACAGTCCAAGAAACATACCACGTGGCATGTTGAACTAAGATCCATACCTATTTGTCCAAGGAGCTCAACTTTGATGCCATTGTGCTCAATTTTCTTTCCTTGAAATGGCTCCACAGAAATCTAGAACAGCACATAAGAACCATATTTGAAATCCGCCTTCTATGTTGACAATAAATTTCAGTTATAAAAAAAAATAGTAAGAGCATTCTTGAAGCTATCCATCCAACGATCAAAAAATTACCTTTCCAGCAATGTTCTCTTGACTGTGGAAAAGTGGGACCATGACTGTTTGCCCGTTTTCTTTCTTCATTGGAACCTGTTCAAGCAAAAGAGCTAAGGAAGCATACTATCATAGAAATAAAAATGACAAGTAAAATGGACGAGTACTCTCTAGACAAAAGAAGATAATGGCCAGGAGAACCAATCATGCACTACAAAGAGGATGACTCAACTAACATTTGACTTGAAGTAAATTTAACTAGAAATCATCTAGCGGTACCCGAGTCTCTGAAAGTATGAACTTAATCAAAGCATTTTTATGACATATATGGCACTCTAGCAGTCATGTTTCCGTTCACAGCAGTAGTCACAGCAAAAATTATGATCATCGGTACGCGGGTAGGTCACACTCTTATGAAAATCATAGTATAATATAAATGAGCAGCCGAAAAGATACAAACAGACTCATTAATGCCTGAGATCAGCTCAATCAAAAACAAATACCAACTATGTAAATCAAAAATGAAAACAGGGCCAACCTTCTTGCGATTCTTTTCATCTGTAAAGATGATTGAAATGTGACACGCAGGCTTGAAAGCTCCGAGAAGGTAATTCTGAAAACATTTCGAAAAGAAAAGTTATTATTACCATGAACGTATACAGCCAAACAAAGTTCTGCTGGAAATAAAAATAAAACTCAAGCATGCAAACGTTTACCATGTTCTGTCAACCCTCAACAGCTTAACACCAATTTACTACCCTCAGCAGCTTGTATCAGTTTCATTGTAATTAGAAACAGAATTGGGACAGTTGTTGGGTTGTTAACAGATTAGTAACAAACCTGCCGTATAAAGAGCCGGTAAGTCAATTGTATACGGACCCATGATGAATAAGAAATAACCAATATTCTCTCTCTCTGACTTTAGTCTCTCTTCCTAAGTTCATCACAATACTTTTGAATGGATTGTCAATCCCGGAAATTTTTCAGAATTAGTTTTCCCTGGTCCAATCTCCTCCCTCAACATAATATTTCATAGAAAAATATGAGTTCAACATGATACACTAATTATAAAAAAATTCTTTTGCAGTTGCACGATGAAGTCTCATGCTCTAAAAAGTGGCAATGATACCCTTATTCATCGCATCGAACTCATCTTTCTCTAAGTGTCACAACAGATGCGTCCTCTAACAACTAGCTCTATTTGACGAGTTATTTTACTGAAATTCCCCAATGAAAAGGCTGGTTCGACTCTTGCACTCGCTAACAACAAAATCAAAGCAAATGACCCAAATTAAGAAATAAATCAATTGAATAAATAACATATTCGGGAGGAGTTTCAGTTCGCCAACTTCAAGCATCAGATTATCAAAGCGCAACCGACTTAAAAGTCTTGAATCAATCAACAGAAATCAAGAAGGAAAAAAAAAAGACTACTATTTAGCTGAAAATTCGATTTTTCGATGAAAATAACACTAACCATTTCACCGTAGCCGGAATTCAAATCGGAGGTATGAAACTGAAGCGAAAGAGAGGCCGAGAGGCAGAAAGGGAGCGGGATCAGACAGAGATGGAGAGGAGCAGGGAGGAAGACGGAAAAAATTGCGCTAGAGGAGACTTTCAGCGACGACGGAGTCAGAGAGTATGTTGGGGCGAGAATTTGCTTTTCCGGTCAAGGAATAAAAACTGGTATTTTGTTATTTAGAAACGGGCTTTTTTACTCGGGATTTGTTTGGTTGGTGAAAAATAAAAAGAAAAATTAAATAAATAAAAATTAAATTTTTTTATTTGATTGTCGGAAAAATTTTATAATAAATATAATTTTTAAAAAGTATTTTTGATGTTTGTTTTTATAGGAAAAAAATTTGAGGAAAGTTAATTATTATTATTTAAATACTTTTACATATTTAATAAAAATTAAAATAGTATATTAATACATGAAAAGTTTTATAAAAGTTTTAAAAAAATCATAAAAACTCTATAAAATTAATATTGATGTCAAAATAATTTCAGAAACATTCTAAAATATTATACAAATAACTTACGATAATTTTTTTTTAAAAAATGTAAAATATTCCATATTCCTTTATATTTCAAACATGATACTGCAAACATAGAAGGAAAAAAAAAGTTATGACTCATTACTAATGCACTTGTTAATTCCGTAAAATATTAATAACCTTAAAAACACCCTACTAATAAGAGATAGAATAAATAAAAAATAACATAATTAATTTTTAATTTGTCCCACTCCTCCATCGAATTAGTCATGATCAAGAAAAAAAGTTTAAGAAAATTAACCATATATGCCCATTATCACAAATTATAACATAATCATGTTCTTGTCTTTTTAGACACATATGTCTTTCTTTTGGGTAAATGCTATATTTTTGGTTGCTCGAGCCTTGCCAAACAAAATTTCTAACCTTTGAAAACTGTGAATTAGGTTGTACCAAAGTTGTTTGGCATTAGAATAGGCCTATAAATAAATAAATAAATAAATAATAATAATAATAATAATAATAATAACAACATTAAGAGGATTCAAATACAAATATTTATTCCTCTAGTCTCAAATACAAGACTATACCAGTACTTTTTTGTTACTTCCTAATAAAGTAGTAGCATAGACAAATTATTATAGAGGTGCGATGGATGATTTGGATTAGAAAGAACTCCAGTATAATGTCAACATGAATTTTGAATGAATGGAATGTAACGCCGTCTTTTCCAACAACATGTTCAACTGATTAAATCACATATTGATTCACTAAGCCCTCAAACTAGTGTCATTAGCTATATATCTCATTACAATCCATCTACATCATGAGGAATGCATTTCCAATCTAAAGAATATTTAGGAGGCCAAAAAAGCCTCAAAGAATAGCCCAAATTAGTGTGTAAAATTCGTCCAGAAAAATAGCCCCCTTAAACCACATGTAAAGATGTAAATTTTGGTGCCTAAATGGCATCGAACTCAACCCTAACTTAGCTAACCTTAAAATTATGTCAAAAAATGGCCTCTAACACAAAAAATTTAGACCTATAACTGAACTACAAAATCAGTTCAAAACTTGAAGCTTTTATATCGGAAAATGTTGAAAAACCTATCTAAATTTATACCATGTGATTCTGTTTTCAAAATACTAAGTTCCCAATCACATGAAAAGCCTCTAAATATGTTTACAAGATAAGAACAACCTATTTTCATATCTAAAATTAGATCTGACTTTTTCAGTAAAATCAGACCTAAATATGTAGATATCACTCCCGAAAATGTTTAAGAACTCATCCAAACTAACCTAATTCGATTCCACACTTTGTAAACAGCAATTCCTAGTGTACTATAGCTCTGTACTTAATTTTAGAAGTTGAAAATGAGTTGAATTTAGGTATGAAGTCAGATGTATAGAATGTTGCAAAATAGTATAAAAACATTAAAAAAGAATGCCTCTTAGAACCATCAAAACCTATCAAAACTTTGTTGAATCTATTATTACTTAGTATGGTAAATTTTCCACCATTTTACAAGCCTATAAACATACGTTTAGCTAGTGAAACCAGCAAAAATCAGATATGATATTAAATGATAGCAACAGTAGGTAAACATAGGTTAATCATTCATAAGCAATGTATAAAAATAACCTAGTTCATCCCTCTTCAAAATATACTTTTCTGATTCTTTTCTTCATTATTTAAACCCCTATATTGTCTTAGAAGTAGACTAAATTTGAGATAAAGCCAACAAGAACCATCAGTAGAAAAATCAGATTTTAGAAGCATGCCCTGCAGCTTTGCTTTGCAAATAACTATCATAGGATTTAACTCTAAATCTTAACTTTGGGTTGTTCATTAGGGGTAGAACTAAGCATGTGCCCTAGTGATTAATTAGAACAGACAAGTAAATTAGATAGGACATGTAAAAAATCTCATTATTTTCTCGGAAAACCCAACCCAGTCAAGTCTAAACCCATTAGACCTAAAATTACCTATAATGGGTCGTCTTTCATCCATTCAACCTCTAATACCTTCGGCAATTATATTTCTCAGAGATGATCATGTATACATATATAGTTGTAATTCAATGAAATGGTTGGTTGGCTTGTTAGCTAGGAGATCTACGTACACATGCACGAATGCTAGCAGTTGCTGCTACAGTATATGCTTTGTGCCCAAAAACTGTGCACACCAAAACACACAGATTTCACCGTCTGCAATTGACTGGCATAACTACGTACGCTCGATCTCCAAGTGACAATTTGGAAGAGACTAAGTTTCTACTCTGTCCACATAATATCCAAAGGTCGTATTCCCCACAGCTCAAATGCAGCTAAATAGAAGCAGTAAACAACGCACACATGCCTTGAGATGGGAATGTTAAAAGAAGAAGAAAGCAACACGTACGATTGTACCCAAAATATCTACATTTCCAATCTGGAATGATAGCTCTAAGGGAATAATATAGGACTCCAGTCGCACGTAGACGATGAAGTCGATTTTTGTAGTAATGGAAATGAGGTCTGCCACGCACCTACCTACCTATGCGAGGCAAAAGAGTCTGAGATGCGTGCATGTGTGCTTGCTCTTGCTCGTGCACCATCAATAGAGATCCTGAGCCTTTAAAAATACCGATTGAATCCAATCATGGTATCATCATCCTACAAGTGCAACACAAGTGGAGAAGGCTGACGTTGGTGTGATTTGTCGCAAGTAAATGATCACACATTAACTATATTTTATAGAAATATCACCTCAATTCCTTCCAATTCAAGCCATCAGTGATCAAACTCTGTTCAATTTCATAACAATTCGTTCTTCCCTCGTTGTTCATAAAATTGAACCAACCTATCGAAATCAAGCCCTCCGTACTCATCATATATATGGTCGCTTCTCAAATTTCTATATCATTGCAGTATAAATGACACTACAAGGGCATCTAATTGTTAGAGGGATGAAGCTTGAGTTGGCTGAGATGAAGCTTGGAGCTCGAACTTGCTGGACGATTATGAATATTACCACCTGAAGGAGTCGTAAGATGAGTCAAACAAAAAGAAAGTTGAAGAAACATATCAGGTCGACTAAGTAGGTAGGAGGATGAGCTATGGCGTTGAAGGAGGATGATTGGTAGAAGAAGTGTCCAGGAGGGATGGCAAGTTAATCTTCAACTCTTTCCTTCTTTCCTCATATTCAGCTTAAGAAAAATTTACAATACAACTTTCTCATTTCTTTTCTTTATATTTTCTTTCTTTATAATTTTTTAGATAATAAAACAATCTGAAATCATTTTCCTTTTAATTTTCTTTCTTTTCTACACTGTTTTTTACAAATTAAACAGAGCCCCAATGAAAAAAAAAGGTAAATTTCCTGATTTTTTCCCTTCTACACTATTTTTTAAAAATTTGTTCCCTCCTCCCACACACCGGTAATTTCTGTTATTTCCATGCCTCCATCACAAGCAAATATTACCGTTTTCCCTTTCCGACTAATGGCAAAGTTTGTCATTCCCGATTTTCACATAAAAAAATTATATATAGATAATTATAGAGGAATTGATATAAATCAATATTATCTAGGGCTGTGTAAAAACGAATATCCATATCTGATCGAATTTTTTTTCAGATATCCGATCCGATTGGATATTTAATAATATATATTCACATCTGTATCCATTAATAGCGAATATTCGAAAAATTGGATACGGATATCGGATATATTCGGTACATCCGATTATCCAAAAAATATTTATTTTTCAATAAAAAAAACTGTTTTTGACAGGATATCAGAAAATCCCATGATTTAAATTCGGATATCTGATATCCAATATCCAAATATCCAAAATTGAAATATCAAATGTGGATATTTTAACCTGCTAGAATTAAATTAAAATAAATTCTAAAAATATTAATTATGGTAGATTAGTCCAAAGTCTAAAATGTATAAAACAAATACAATAATAATCCAAAGTCCATAACATATATACAACAATAATTCAAAGTCCATAAATCCATAATTAAAAGAAAAAAAATTAACTAAATAGTTTTCCAACCAAGAAATTCATCAATCATCAATCATCATAATATCATATCTTCAAACTCTAAAATATCTAACTCGTCGATCTACACAATAGGCGGTAATCCTACAACATCTAAAAAAAGAAATAAGATAAAAATTTTAAAAATAAAACACATGAAATACTTAAAAAAAAGTATCGATAAAATAGAATAAAAGAATACCAACTTCAATATTTTCAATCTCCTCAATAATCTCTTCTACTTGAGGATGATCCGAAGATGACCCTATCCAATCTTGCGTACAAATCAATGATTCTACCATTTTAGGAGTCAAAGAACTACAAAATAGATCAAGAACGCGGCCTCACATACTAAACGCTGACTCGAATGCAACTGTGGATATGGGCATAGCTAAAAGATCATTAGCCATCAAAGTAAGAACTTCATAATTTATAGCATTATCCCTCCACCAAATAAGGATATCAAAACTTGCACCAACAACAAGTAAGTTATACTCCAAATACTTGTCTAGATCATTCCTTCCATGAGTTAAAGTAATATCAGCTGCCACTGTTTCTTTAAATTCTCTACCAACTGGATCACCATGTTCACAAGTGACCTCACTTACATTCACAGTTGAAGATGGCTTAGGGGCTGGAGAAGATGTAAGCTTAGAGGCATAGAAGGCATATAATTCTTTTAAAGTTGTATCAACCTTAGCATACATGTCAATTGCAAGTTCAAATTCAAAATACTAATATCTTGCCCAACACACAAATCTTATCTTCCTTCTAGGATCAAGAATCACAGCAATAAATAGCAAAACAATGATATTTCTTGCACTTCCCTAATATTTATCATATTTTGATTTCATACCCAAAGCCATTGCACTTATGTCAAAATCATCATCATCTCTAACAACACTAATCATTTTCAAAATACTACAAATCTCTTGCAAATACATGTTACCAGTGACATATCAAGAACCAGATATCCTCAAAGTTGTCTCATAAAAATATTTCAAAAAAGGAAGCAACACACGCACATGCTCCCAATCATCATCAACTGGCATGCCCTTTAATTTGTCCATTTCAACATGATATTTTTTTTTATCTCTTTTCATCAAATCAAAAGCTTTTTTAAACTCGAAGGCATCATCCAACATAATATATGTAGAATTACACCTAGTTTCAATGTCCAAACATAACATTCTCTTATACTCTAATTTCTCTTACTCAACACAAGTCTTGAATTTACTCAATTTAGAAGGAGATGATCTCACATATCTCACAGCATATCGAACTCTAAGAATATGATCAATAGACTCTTTTAACCCCTCTTTCACAACAAGGCTCAATATATGAGCAATAAATATGATATGTAATAAATATACATTTAAAACCGACTCGTCCCAACCATTGAGTCATTCTCTCAAATAATCAATACACTTATCATTTGAACTTGCATTATCAACCGTTAAAGTTAGCACCTTATCAATATTCCAATCAATTAAACATCTTTCAACAGATCTACCAATAATCTCACTAGAATGACCAGCAATTGGACAAAAATTAATAATCTTTTTTATGCAATTTCCAATTCTTATCAATAAAATGAGCTATGAGGACCGTGTTGCTAAAATTTTGACAAGAAGTCTATGTATCAGTGGTGAGACAAATTCAACTTTTGCAACTCTTAAAAAATGCATTCAACTTTATTTTCTCTCCCATAAAAATTTGTAACGCATCTCTAGCAACAGTAGTCCGAGAAGGAATTATTACTCTAGGTTGTGTCTTTGTCATATACCTTCTAAATCCCTCCCTTTCTACAAATTGAAAGGGCAATTCATCCAAAATTATCATTTCAACCAATGCTTTTTTATGCTCTTTTTGGTTAAATTTCCAATTAGTAATACTAGTTATCGTGGATGATGGAAGGCCACCGTCACAATAAGAAGCATTCATTTTTAAAATGAATTGTTTCTCGTCTATATTCACGGGGTACTTCTTACAACTCTTTAAATGATTACTCAAATTTGAAGTGCCTTTAGAAGGAGTGGTCACATAGTGATTGTTACAATAAATAAAATTTTCCTTTTAATCATTTTTATTATCATATGGTATTCTTTCAAAATGATCCCAAACCCATGATCTATACTTTTTTGTCGGTGGCCCACCCTCATTCCTACTCTCTTTAGAACCTTTAGATTGTTCATTTGAAGCAGGTTCTAATGGGGGAACAAGAGGACATGGGAAAGGATGAGTCATTTCTAGTGAAATACCTAGTGTCCCGCTTTCGGCATTTTCAATCTCATTCACTGATTCCATATTATTGCTACCTGCTAGATCCCTAGTGTCAGTTCTAGGCTACTAGCTGTCACAATTACATTTTATGAACAATAATAAAATAGATTTAATACTTATGAACAAATATTGATCATCATAAGTTATATTTATTTATACTAATATATATAAAAAATCAGAGATAGATATTATGTTAGATTATGCAGCAACATATGATTCAAAGAGTTGGTAGTTACTAGTTAAACGCAGATACAACTAACTAATATAAATAAACAGAGATAAATATGTTGGATCAAGCAACAACATATGATTCAAAGAGTTGGTAGTTACTAATTAAACGTAGATACAACTAACTAATATAAAAATATAAAAAAACATAGATAAATATGTTGGATCAGGCCGCAACATATGATTCAAAGAGTTGGTAGTTACTAGTTAAATGCATATACAACTAACTAATATAAATAAATGCAAAAAAATAAGAAATAATTATGTTGGATCAAGCAAAAGACAACTAACTAAACTAACTATAATTTTGTCAACCAACTGAAATATTGAGAAATAATTAAACTACATCGATGTCAACCAAAACCCTAACAGAGATGGAACCTTGGAAAGTTGGAATAAGAATTTGATGGAAAGTAGGTAACTAATCTACAATTATTAGAGGGACGGAAAGGGGAAAAGCAATATAGGAACAAGAATCAATAAATTAGATCGCTTAGCATGTGAATGAACCAGATGACTTCATTCAATGGTGATTTAGTGGAATTTAAATGCTATAAGCCGTAATACTAAAAAAATCTGCACTAGTAGGATCCATTCTTAGAACTGTCGTAAATAGATGTCATTCCATATAAGGAACCAAAACTTAGGCTACTACAGGGCTACGAAGATTGATCTACTTCTAAAAAGGAGAATGAAACAACAATTAATTAGATCTCCAAACATCAATAACACCAGACATCAAGTTAGTACACACTACACATGATGCACATAGAAAATCGAAGACAATGAGGATATGAATGAACTAATATAAAAACTGAATTTGCCATTCCTAATTTAATAGAAGAGTTTGATATGATCCTCTAAATTACACTACAATATTACACCACTCATAATTTTTTCTTAATAACCATTGAATTATTACATAATATGATCTAACAACCCTACTATAATAGAAAGATGGAATAGACCTATTTTAAACCAATCTGATATGATCCTAGATTCTTTCAAAACCATTACAATTAAATTAGGTAAACCTCACTTGTCTTTGAAAGATAGAATAGTAATTAATTTCATTAGGAGCAAGAACTATAACAGAAAGTGATTTCACACAAATATCAAGCTTTGTTCACAAACCTATAATTTCAAATTAAACCAGTAGCATTCAATAAGTTAAAAGCATTTCTAAACAAACACTATCAGTGAGTAGCAATCAACAATTAGCATTCAGCGTCCACTCTAAACAAAACAAAACTAACGAAATGGGTATCAGCTACCAAACGACGCCCTAACAAAACAAATGCAGATAAACAAAAGAAATAAATTGACAAAAACAAAAAGATGGACAATCGGTGATAGAATCCCATAGTCGATTTCAAACTAACGAATCCTACTAACAACCTTAACAAAAGATGGACAAAAACATGGACAAATAAATTTCAAACTAACGAATCCCTAACAAAAAATTAATAAGAACATAAGCCCACACAAAAAAATTGGCATAACCGACCTCATCCTCCACAACCCTAAAAAAACCATGGACAATCGGTGACAGAAAAACAGAATAGTTAACAAACAATTAGGTCATACCTTAAATGGAAAAACAAGCCTTCAAGGAAGAATCAACAAACAAGAACAATGCCTTACAAAACAAGAACGAAATTTGCAAACGGTAGAATTAGACAATGATTAGATTATGTGAGAATCAGAAAAATAAGGTAAGAATCTAAACAAGCCCTCACGAGTCACGACTATGCCTAGTGGTGGTTGGTGGCGTTGACGCTTGCTCTGCCTGGGAGAAGAGAAGTTACTTGGTCGTGGTCGGGACTTGGGACTTGAGGGTTGTTGTGAGCCTGCAAGTCTTCAAGAAGAAGGGAAGGGAAGATGGGATTCAGGAAGACGAAGACTGAAAAAGTGAAAAAAAGAGTAGTGCAGACCGATCGTCAACTGGGGTGTAGAGACTAGAGAGTACAGAGTGTTGAGTGAGACTGGGTTGGCTAATGGACTAGTTGGTAGGTAGTAGTAATACTGAGACATATTTACATTATACTATTAGTGCACTAGTTAATTTTACATACATAAATATTTAGGTTAAATAATTATATTTATAATTTATTTAATCAAAAAATATTTATATTTTTTTATTTTAAATAATATTTTTCTTACATACCGAATATTTTAATCGGATCGGATATCCACTCCGGTTTTTAAAACCCGGACCAAATATCTTGAAACTCGGATCAGATTTTTTTAATTTCAGATTGCAGATTTTTTGTAGAGCCCTAATATTATCCGCCACTTTCCTCCCTCTCTCTCGTCTATTCAGATAGTTATTATGAATAAAAAAAATTATCAATCAAAAATGCAGAATATGGTTATATAAGATAAAAATTCTATCAATCAAAAATACAAGATTTGGATGTAAGTATGGGTAGGAAAAAAAATTTCATCTGATACAAATTCATTGTTTTATTTTGTCTAAAAATACAATATATAAACATAAGTTATAAGTCATGGGTGTAAGTATGGATAGAAAAAAAGTTTGTTTAATACAAATTTATCATTTCGGTTTGTATTGTCTAAATGCTTATATAAGCTTCAAACTATGGCTAGCTTCATAACTTTTATTCTTCATTACAGAGAAATTAACTGATACATTTTGATATACATTTTTCAAAACTGACTTCATTGTTCAAAATTCCTAAAAAATTAAAAGAAAATTTTAAACACTCAGAAGCTCTTCAAACTATGACGAGTTTGAAATTTCAACAAGCTACAACGAGTTTGGAACTCCAATGATGGGTTCAGAACCCCAACGTACTACGGTAATGGATTTCAAATGTCGAAAAACTATGCATACACAAAGAAAAAACTATAAATGGATTTTTAAAATATTAATTACAACTTAAACGAAGATGAAAATAATATTTTTATTATTGTAAATTTTGTGAACGAATTTGGTTTGATGAAAATAATACTTCTTCTTATTATATTTTTATGGTGAACTCTTTTTTCGGGATATAAAATATATGAATACATGTTTTACAACCCAAAATCATCAGAGATTTTTTATAACAGATAAAAAAATTTACAATCATAAAGTATCATGGATTAAACAAATGGGTAGAACTCATAAGATTATTTTGATCATCAAAGGTTTTAAAAAAGAAAATGGTATAGGGGCAGGTAGAGTCTCAATAAGATTTGGCAGAAGTAGCACGTATGTACGTACTAGACGTATAAATACGTACTAAACCTATAGATACCGAAGGTGCACGTAATACAAGTTCTAAAAAAGTGATCGTCCCTTTTTTTTATTATAAGTGTTGAAAATAATAATAGATGATAGCAAGTGATAGTTAGAAACGTGACACACAATCACGAATTGGTAAATTATGAACAAGGGTATGTTGTTTTGGGTAAGTTGACAAAAAATGAAGTTTAATTTGTTGATAAACTTATCACAATTAATATAAAGCTATACTAAATCATACCACTTCTTCAAAAATAGTTTGAAGGAAATGTAAGCATGAGAATGCACAATTATAATGCCCGACAGAAGATTAGGTCTAAAGAAATAGACAGTCAAACAATGTTACAACATGTTATGAGTATGTTGGTTGAGAATCATTATTTTTAGTGGCATCAAAGTGAGGCGGAATCAAATGTAATAAGCAAAGATTTATTTGCACATCTCATACTTATTAATAATGTATGTGTATTTTATTTTGTTTTCATAAGAACATTCGTATATAATATATCCAGTGAAAAATCAGAGTGGGTTAGGAGAAGTAGGAGTAATGTGGAAGGTTTAAAATAATGGTTAGGGAAATAAAAACTCCGTCTATACCTTAGCGAGGTTTTTTTTCCAATTTTTTGAGGGTATAGGTGACAAGTTTACCTCGAAGTTTCCCTCTCTCTCTCTCCCTCTCTCTTACTTCCTTCATTTTTAACCTAATTTAATTTTTACATTAAACATTTACTCAAGACACAAAAGGGAGATAATTTGAGCATGGCAAAGAGTTTCCTCCATTGTGGTCATTGTGAACCAACTTCTGTAATCATTGGCATCCTATTTTTCTTTTTATTTTATCATTTCCATTTTTCTTCTTATTTGAGGTATGCCTTTTTTTACTTTATTATTGCTTAAAATTTCCCTAAAGTGCTCAATTTATCCATGCTTAAGTAATTCAATTTCTTATAAATGTGATTGCTCGAATTCAGTCTTAATCTATTTTATAATATTGAAAGTTGTTTGGAGAGTGTTTTTTATTGTAATTGCCTATAGAATATTGTAGTAATTGTGTTTTACATGTTTTATGGTGTATGTACATTTACATGATCTATAATTTGCTTGATTTCTACTACTTTATCATTCTAGAGGATAAAAACTAACCAAGAAGAACTTTCTAGCTTTTCGTTTGTTGGAATTTTAAAATTTAGTCATGAGAAGTTAGATATTGGATTTTTTCCTTCATTGCTATTGTTCAAAGAAGTTAACCTTGTTAAAATTCATGCATGTTTATTTGTTTCTTTGGTGGTTTTATGCAGGTATAACTTCTAATATTCATAAGGATATAGGGAGAATAAAGGAAGGAGAGGAAGAGGTATAATGTGAAAGATTACAAGGTTGAGAGACAGGATTGCTCAATTGGTCGTCGATCAGTTTATGGGTGAAGGAGTACTTGATGGAGAAAATGGATCCAACTATATTAGCTATGTTAAAGCCATAGCTCATGTTATGATTCCCATTATCACTCATTATGGGAGATATGTACCTCATGAGGATAAGGAGAAGTTAGTAGAAATATACTGGTATAATGAGCATATGTAAACTATTTGATCATATAATAATATATATTGATTTTTTTTTGTAGTTGAGCTTTGAAATGATAAAATGATGTAAGATTATTTTACTTTAGAAGTGTATCAAGTCTTATAGCGACTTTAAGTTTGATTTGGTCAGAAAAATACATGAATAAACCATATGGAACTTATCAATCTTAAGCTCCATCAAATTCTAAGTTTGTGATTAGTAATGATGTTTGGCCGAGTTTGTAAATATCAAACTTCAATATAAACTAAGGTATGTACAAAATCAAACTTCAATATAAGCTAAGGGGTGTTTGTGTATATGTATAGTCTATGTTTTAAAACTATTTATTATCATACGCTGATTTTTTATATAAACTTTTACTGTAATAGAAGAAGAGCCTATAAGAACAACAAGATACATAGAAGAATATATGCACAGAAGAAGAGCCTTCAATAAGGACTTAAAAAGGGAGTTTCTTAGATAGCCATATGATATGTTTTTCTCAAGTATCAAGTAATATTTCTAATGATTAGATTAAAGCAACAATATTATTTATATCAAGACTTGATATTAATTGTTTATATTTTTTGACATTTTTTCCTTTTTTCATAAATAGGAGGTCATATTATGTGGAAGAAGCTAAATCCTAGGGAGTTGACAGTGAAGGAAAGAGAAGAAATAATAGAAGAGGCATGTAAAAAGAATAATGTAGATCCTATCAAGAGTGTCACCTTACCTCTTAGGATGAGATTATATTTAGATCAAGTTGTGACCATGACTGAGAAAAATTTGATCGTTAAAGTAACTATGTAGCCTAAGTATTTTTCAAAGGAGAAGAAATGGACCTATGGATCATAGCTAAGGAATAGTACATTTATTAACTATAGAGTGGTTACAAGATCAATATATGAAAACATATAAAAGGTAGTTTCATTCAATTGCCAAAATTTTAATGTATAACAATATTTAGCTATAGTATTATTTTGAACTTATTACTAACACATAACTTATGGGTTTGTTTTTTTTTTTACAAAAATATAGGTACCTAAGTGACACCTATCATATTGAAGAGGTTGAAGAGTCCTCCACTAAATATAGATTCTTATGTCCTCAGAAGATATCCTTTAAGGGTGAGTATAAAGATAATAATGTTCCAAAATTATTCAAGTTTGTGTTCGGCATGATCATGTTAGCTCTGGATCCTATAATTTTTCCCCGTTTTCCTTTACTCTTCATTGGGCATTGATCATATTATATTCATTCTCTCAATATGTATTTTAGTTTGACTCATTAGATAGAGAGCCATGCTCTATTCCTAACATTTTAATTTACAAGTAAGAAATTATTTTTTTATTAGATATATTTGAATTATTTATTGTATGAATTAGGTATAATTGATCTTACTTTATATATCAATTAGCGTACATAAGGAGTATCTTGGAAAGTTAAAACAAATCCATTCCCTCAATACTAGTGGCTTATAATAAAGGTTGATAGTTGTTTTTTTCCCTTTTCGTTGTTCAATATTTAGTATGGAAATGATAGTTGAATATGTACATTTTACTCATTGCAATTTTCTCAATAAAATGATAACAATAGTTGTGGCTATTTTGTCATGAGGTTTATAAGGGATATCATTCAACGTCAACATTGGAAGCAAAATAATGAAATAAGCATTACTTGTATATTTATGTTTACAATGTAACTTTAATTACATACTAAGATGTTATCATATATATTTTTTTTAGGTATTTCTGTAACATTACTAAATTTTGAACAAGAAATTTTCATTTTAAAGATAATACAAAATCGTTTATAAAATCAAAACTTGGGAATTTTACCACCACATTGACTATGAGAGATATGTGATCATCACCTAATCCATACTTGATATTAGGCAAACCGAAATAATAATGAAAGAATGTGTGCTCTATCAAAAATACCACAATACTAATGGTAATAATGATGAGAATAATAATATAGATAGAAGATAGAGTTTATAACATCCATATACAATAATCAAAGCCACGAGTTTAAATAACTAGGAAGAACCAAAAGCATCCCAACATAATAGGCAAAATACATTTAATCGGTTAGCCCAACTCTTAACTAAATGAAACTATAACTCTTAGGCCTAAAGCAATGCCTAGCTATTGATCCATGACATCGTCCTCAACATACTTTGGCTGAAAATTGTAACCCTACAAATCATCCTCTATTCTCTAGACCAGAATATCACAGTAACCACACAAATATAGTATCAGTATGGTGAAGTACTGGCACAAAATGTCTAAAATATGGTAAGGGCAGATGTTGCACACTAAAGTTATATATTTGCATGGTGATAAACAAACTAGCATAGTTAACACTCAAGATCATGATAGAAATATACATGGTATACTTGCATGGATCATGGAAGAATAATAATACAAATCATACATTAGGATCACATAACAAAAATCATATTATAAATTTTCCTTTAGTAATCACATACTTTTCAATTATTAAGATAATCTGTTTAACCACACCTAGTTCTCCACTATGAACAAAACTCATAGCAGTATACATACACAATGAGATACAAAACCCACCACATGGGGTCTGGATATATCGAATGGAATTTTCTCGGGGGGTGCCCACCACACATCGAATGCACCTGTCACAATGGCTAATACACAATGGGATTCCACACCTACCACATGTGGTTAGAGTATATCAAGGGGCTTCTATTGGAATTCCTCACCCACTACATCTTGAACGCCTCCTCATGAGAGCTACATGAGTTGAGATACCACACTCGCCTAAGAAATGGACAATACAAAGTGACAAGGGGGCTTGTACGGAGATACCTCAGCCATCCGTACTAGTTACTAATGCCATGCTGACCTACTATAGTGTAATCCCAAAGATATGTGTATACCCTCTACTGATCTCAACCTAGTAAAAAAGGAAACATGTAGTGAGTGAAAAGATAAAAACATAGGGTGACTGACCCACTAACTCTCTTCAAACTACCCAAGAATCGGCAAAAATGAAATCTTAATCCATTATTATTAATCACCAAATGATATCATGAATCGTAATTTAATTCCATTAATAACCAATCAGGAATTTTTAAGTGATAATACCAAACATAACACAAAGCATATAAGCCACCAATTAGGTATTTAGAGGTGACATCAAACTTAACCGATCAAGGCACCATAATATTATTATTGTGCTCCATATTAAATTCTAGGTTAAGCATAGTTGAAATCATAATTAAAGTATTGTAATGACATAAAAACATTAATATAGAAGGACCCAAGAAAGAACATTAAGTATCAAGCAATCATTGTGAAATAGGAGGAGTAAGATAGATCGACTGGTCTAGTTGTACCATACTTGAGATAAGAAAATAAAACCAGCAAACTAGTTGACTAGTTATTCTCACCGATTGACTATTCAAAGAAACCAGTCAATGTGTTTGACCAAATTGGTTGATGGATCTAAATAGAGACCATATATTTTTGGTTATTAGGCAACCAATTGATGTATTTGTCAAACCGATCAACTGATCATGGAAACTAGTTGATTGGTTCATTAAAATAATCAATTGTTATTACAAAAAGCTGATCAAAAACTTTAAATCAAGGGGATTTCCACACATTCACTCGATTAGTCCAACAAACCGATCAACTTGTTTGAGCAAAATAGCACCCAGACCTATGGTCCACTTATCAAAAATTTATCTAACTTTCCCATATTAATCCTAGTATGCTTATATGTCATAAAACACATAAAAAGAAAAAATACACACAGAATCACATGGGTATAAAGCATACTCATCACTTAACAAAATCATACTCAAAACTACCAAAATCATGTGTAATAACAAAGAACTCAAAACATGCTTATAACTACAAACATAAAACTTCACCACATGCTTGAATCCAAGAAATTAGTGAAATCATACACAACATAAAAATACATCAAGAACATGAAACCACAACAGAAATAAAATACCTTATTCATATTAAAGATAAGACTGCCTTACCTCTAAGTAATCTTCTAGCACAAAATACTCCTAACTTGATGGTTGTCTACCAAGATCTCGATTCCTAAGAGAATGAATACTATAACTCTTTTTTCTAAAACTTAATGAAATGAAATCAGAAAAAGAAGAAGATTATCATAACTCAACCTTTTTTTCAAAATAAATTTTCAAGGAGAATGAAGTTAAGATCTTCAACCTTTTTCAAAACCTTAATCCTTCATTACTTAAGAAAAGAAAGGGAGAGATAACGCCAAGATTAGGATAAAATATAAGAGATAAGAGTCAACCAAAGGATGAGGAAACTATAGGCAAGCCTCTGTTTTCTCAATAGAAAAGAAAAGGGAAGAAAAGTGAAAAATGCCCAATACTTAGAAAATTTTTCACCAAGGAAGAAGGGAGAGAATAGGCAAGTGCAGATGGTAAGGAGTAAGAATGAATTAGGAATAGAGTGTATAGAGGAGAGCACATGTCAACATCTATAAGTGGGAAAGAGAGAGAAGTCTATTTTGTGTTGAGTGTGGAAAACAAAGGTGTAAGGAAAACATATGATGAGGTGAGGGAGATGCAGTGTAACCAGGGAGAGGCATGATAAAGGGTTGGTAAGTCAAGGAAGATGTGTAGAAATTCAAACACACAACCATGGCTACCAAAAGAGAGAGGAAAGTGAATGAGCAAATAGAGAAGGTAAGAAATGCTTCAAAAGTACTTTTAGAACATTTTAGCCAAATAAAATCATAAAATGATCTAAATAATATAATATAATTTCAAAGCACCAAAATATGCTTATTAGCACAAATATATTTGAAAGAGATTCAAATCAAAATCAGAAAAAGATATGACATCGCTGAACAACAAGTCAATCAATTTGAGCAAACTAGTTGACTGGTTTATTAGAAAATAAAATTACCAGTTCCTGAGCATATTGGTCAATTGATTAGGGAAACCGGTCGATCGGTGCACCTAAAACTCACATTTTTATTCAATTTTAAGTCCTTAATAAAATTTGAAGGATTTTAGGATGGTGTATTCAAATTTTATTGTTACAAGAAAACATATTTGGTTCAATAAATCAACAAAGTCCAACTATAATGGTTAGATTATATTTTGATCTTTAAGAATGAGACACATTACAACTTTTTTGTGTATTTATGCCTATATAAATAGCACATTAATATAAAATATAACATTATAATTAAATTTAGTTGATGTTATACTAATTCATATTGAGATACACAATATTTATGCTTGTATGTGAAATGCCCTAGAATTATTTATTTTATGAGATATAATTAAGTAAGGATTTATTAGGAAATTAATTAAATTATTCATTTTATTTGGAATAGGAAGGAATTAGTTATGGCAAATTAATAATAATTTGTAAATATTTTTATAAAGAAAAAATTGGGCTTTTTGCTAATTAAAAAGGGATTTAAGAGAAATATTTTTAAAAATCCTAAATTAGTCTAAAAAGAAAATTTAATATTATTTTAATTAAAAATTTTATTCTAATTACCCAAAATATTCTAATTAATGTATTTAACCCCAAACCACTTCAAGTTATTTTTTTCTTTTTCTTTTTCTTTCCTTCTTTTTCTTTCTTTCCTTTCTTTTTTCCTTTTTCTTCCCTCTCGCTGGATTGGGCCTGGAGCGCGGCCCAATCCTTTCTCTTTTCCTTCCTTCCTCCCGCGGCCCAGCATCACTCTTCTTTTTCTTCATTCTTCTAACGCGGCGTTTTGTCCTTTATTGCCTAGGGATGTCGCGTTTCATTAAACGACTTATAACCACAGCTGACCGGCCCGGTTCTCTCTTCTTTTTCTTTTTTTTTTCTTTTTCCCCTCGATCGCCCAACTCACCATCTTCTTCTTCCTCCTTCCTCCAATGTCGTCCACTTGTAGCTTCGAAGGCCGAAAATGGCGCCACCGGCTACACGTGTCTTGACCGACCTTTCTCCCGCTCATTCTCTTTCCCTTGATGCACACTCCAGCATGAACTGCCCCACTCCCCTTTTCTCCCACACAATTGCCCCATTTTCTCTCATGAAGGTCGGGCACGATTTGAAATCGTGCTGACCGATCAACGCCATAACCACCCTATTATCTCATCGGCTTTGACCTCCTTCTAACCTCCAGAACTCGAACCTACCCTCTACCATTATAAATACCCCTTGCATGGTCTGAATTCGAGTTTTTTCCCCCGAAACTCTAAGTGAAAGCCTGTGCACCACCGCAACTTTAGACGCACTTTTCTCCGCCGTTAGCTAACCTCGCCACCGCCTCTGCCCCCCAAACTCTTCCCTGCAACGCATTCTAACTAACTAAACCATCCATATCCTTTGATTCTTCTCGCACGGGCCACTATAGCGGTGCAAAGTTCCCTATCCCTCTCGCAAAATTCTTTCCCCTAAAACCTTGAAACCACCATCCACCACCACATCCACCACTTCTACTACCCTCTGAACCACCAAAAAAATCCTACTAATTCTCCTCCATCGAACCATAACCTTCTTTTCTTTTTCTCCTTCACCTTCCCTCTTTTTCTTCATTTTCTTCCCTTTTAGACCACTTTTCCGACCACCGCCATGCACCACCGCTGGTGCCACCCATCCCCGCCAACTCAAGGTGAAACCCTATACCTTCTCAGGCCTTCCTTTCGATTTATTGAGATTTATTCTATTTTTATTCTAATTTTCAATGTTATTTTGATTATAATTATTATTATTATCATTATTATTATTATCAGCTGTAACTTATTTGATAAATTTTGTTGGCAAGTTTGAGAGTATTCTTGAATTAGATAAATTATTAGTTTCGAAGTTTAGGGATTTAATGGAATTATTATATGTTTACTATTATTATTAATAGTATAATTATTTATTTAACATTATAATTATTTAATGGGGGGTCGAGACCTTAAATTTTAATTAGATCTCACACCCTTGCATTTTTATTACTATTATTTGCATTTTTACTATTATTAATATTATTATGATTATTATCTTTACTAATTTAATATTATTATAAGTATATATATTATTAACACTATTATTATTATCATTGAATAGTAATTTTATTATTTGGGCAAGCTCAAAAGCCCACTTTGTAATTTTAAGATTTATATTATTATTATTATTATTATTATTATTATTATTATTATTATTATTATTATTATTATCTTTACCAATATCATTTTGGGTGAAGGGTAGAAACCCTTATATCACCATTCATTTAAATTAAAATAGTATTTTATTAGTATGTTAGTAGCATTTTGTATAGTTAATTATAGTATAATATTATTTTAATTAAAAACCAAGTCTTAGGATAAGTTAGTGAATAATAGAATTTTTAGAGAGGAACCTAACTCTAGTATTTTTTCCATAATAGGTGAGCCCAGTCAAAACCTTCAAGTGGAATAGGAGCGTGCACCAAGACCGGTGACATTTTAGGTAAGGGGTGCTAAGGCCATATGTGTAATATGTGATTTTATGCTATGCATGTCATATGCTATGAATTATAGTGTATTTCATGTGAATATTGTATAATGGTTGTTAATACCGTATGATTATGGAGTTGAAGTATGTTGGTGTGAATAAATTGTGGCATGATAATTATGTGTATAATTGTGTTACTATTATTGTATGATGTAGCCTTAAGACATGCATGTTAGGGTTGTAAAATAATGATGGGGAGTATAACAATGTGGTGTTAGGGTTTTGCATGAGATTGTATGGTGTTAGGGTTTTGCATGAAATTGCATGGTGTTAGGGTTTGCATGAAATTGCATAGTGTTAGGGTTTGCATAGGATTGCATGGTGTTAGGGTTTTGCATGGTGGTATTAATATTGCATGATGTTAGGGTTTTGCATGGTGGTATTGATGTGGCATGGTATTAGGGTTTGCATGGGAGCTAGGGTTTGCATGAGAGATAGGGTTTGCATGGGAGTGTGGTTTACGTGGAGTTAGGGTTTGTATGGAAGTGTGATTTACATGGAGTTAGGGTTTCCATGGAAGTGTGGTTTACGTGGAGTTAGGGTTTGCCTGGGAGCTAGGGTTGCATGGGTGTTAGGGTATGTCATGGTTAACTATGGTGGGATGATTAACTAGGGTTGAAGTGGTTAACCTGAGTCGAGGGGTAAGCATGGTAGGAACCTGGTTTGCATGTCTTGAAATGAACATATGAATAAGATACTTAAAATATTAAATATGTAAAGTGGAAGATGTTGAGTCGGGCCCAGACCGATCCACCGGCTAAAATAGTGGCAGGGAATATTTCCCTCGCGGCCGATCCACCGGCTAAAATAGTGGCAGGGCATGTACCCTCGCGACCGATCCACCGGCTATAATAGTGGGGGATACCGAGCTCAACAAACCAAACTATATATGTTGTTAATATGTGGGAAGACCCTAATTACTTACAATGGAATACCATACGAGAAGGAGCCAGACCGATCCACCGGCATATAATAGTGGCAGGGTATGTTACCCTCGCGACCGATCCACCGGCTAAAATAGTGGCAGGGCATGTATCCTCGCGACTGATCCACTTGATAAAATAGTGGGGTTCCCGTACTCGTATGGACTTGATAAAGAGCATGGTGTGAAAATAAATTCAATAAAGGCTTGATAAAGTAAATAATTTGATCCGTATTGAACCATGGCATTTCATCTAAGTATTTATTTCGTGCTATTATGATTAAGTTTTATGCCTTTATCATTATGCGTTGGTTGTGTGAAATATGTGTGCTAGCCTTAGTACTCAGTTACCTTACTCAGTACATAGCGTACTGATCATCCGTTTCATGGGTGTTGCTCATTCCCACAAGTAGAAGGTCGTCTGATCTGTTGCAAGTAGGAGGCACTTGCTTTGATGATATTGATGTCTATGGGACATCAGGAGGGGTGGAGTGATATTTGGGCTGGATCAAACCCTGGAATGACGTGGTTGTTTTCCCTTTTAATTTATGACTCATGTTACTTTTTATTATGTTTGAGTTGTAGAAACAATTTTATTAATGTTGTTTAGTTATTATCTGGAAAAATAATAGTTAGTATTTCGAATTATATAAGGCTTATGCGTACTCTGGTTTTTTGTTTTTATAAATTGGATTATTAATGGTATTATTAGTAGTATTTTCTTAGCCTTAGCACTTGGTACCAGAACGGTAGAAGTGAACCGGTCTGGTACTAAGTGTGGCAGTAACATCCCCAAAAATTTACGGTTTTAATTTATAAGTATTGTGTTTTTAAAAAAAATGTGTAAATTTTGGGGGTGTTACAGTATGTGTGTGTATGAAAATATATGAAATTTTATTGTAGGATTAATTTGAATGGTATGGTGTTGGTCAGTGGTTCTTATTTTATAAAAAATCAAATAAATGCAAAATGACAATAGATAAGATTGTAATATAGAACTACCATCTATAGCTTCTCAAGCTATTTTAGAGGCAAAAACTATATAGGGATTAGATGATGATTATGTATTAAAACCACTATCTATTGCTAACCTTAAATGATTGCTGCAAAATATAATCGTAATCTAATCTCTCCTACAATTTTTTCTAATGCCTTTTCTATTTAGTGATGTGCTTATATATAATGATATTTTGAATAGTCTTCCATACTATAGAAGATAGTAGCAAACACGATGGTCCATAACCGCCATCTAAGCCTATTTTTAACCACCGTCTAATGATATTTTTGTACCCAAGTATATCCCGACAAATTAGTAGATTATAAAATTATTTTATTAAGTGGTTATCACAAAATGCTAGTTATAAACAAGCCCTAGAGAAAATGTACAAACATGTACGGAAAAGAAAAAGAAATCATTAACTAACATGGGAAGTTAGTAGATTATTAAAAAAAATAACCTTTGTGTGACAATAAAGAAAATATTATTTCCTAGATGAATTAATAGTAGCCCACCAGATATTACTCCATCAATTTCTAAAATGTAGCCTTTTTAGATTATTTTTTTTAATAAAATAAAAGTTATTTTAATAAAGTTAATTCTTACTTTTATTTTTACCCCTATTTTTTTATCTTTTTTCTTCTATGCATTAATTAGAATATTATTTTCTAATGAAAGATATATTTATTATCTTATAAAATAATGTATAAATTGCTAAAATGACCTTTTTTCTTATTTTTAAACTGATGGAGTAACATGTAGACTCACCAAGGACTTTGTAGAACCTCATTGATTGGTGATTAAATACGATGGCTTATTAGCTTGAGAATCTGATAACTCTATTACTTATCTGTTATGCATCTTAATACAATATCTTATGTGCCCATTATTGAATTAAATAAGGTACATCAATATCACGGTTGCATATTCATGCGTTTATAATATTTTCGTATAATTAATATGCTAAGAGTAATCACTTAAGAAAATTAAAATAGATAATATGGAATCATTTACAAATATGTTATTGATAATTATTATATATGGCCTGAGATAAATATAAAACATCACCTTACCATGTTGTAAGAAATTCGTGCATGAGACACCTAACAAAGTGCATATAATCTTATTTTGTCTTATATACAACTATACCTAAGATGTGTATTATATAAATTTGCTTATAAGAATACATATCTAACAAAGAGAATTAAGTATTACATGAATTTATTTATAATCTATTCTATAAAAATATCTATTATCATTTTAAGGGAATCCACATATTTAAAAATTGTATTGTTGTTATAAAATATGTAAAGGACATGCATTCTATTTAGGGTGCATGATTTTATTCATGTAAATATGTATATTATATAATATTCATATTTATATTCCATAAGTTGTGTATTTATCAATAATAACTTTGGACATAATCACTTTAAATGCAGAGATAATCACATTAAAAAAAAGAATAAGCAAAAGTTCACAAGGATAATTACCCCTTTACTTACATAATCACTTACGTTATAGACATAACCACTTACGTTATACACATAATAACTTAAAATCTGATATATTCACTAAAATCTACAACATAATCACTCGGTGTGTTTCAATTAGAGTAATAAAAAACATGATAATTTATTAGTCGTCTCACTCCTCTGAGATGATATGATTCCACTACTGGCATAATATTTTAAATATGGTGGGCAACACGTTTTCTTAAAATTTTAAATTCTGTTAAGCCATGCATTTTCATGATATTTTCTCAACATCTTGTAAAAATAAATAAAAAAACACATTATGTAATCCCCCAAAATTTTAGAAAACATATAATTTAATAAATAACTTATATTTGAAATAAATTAGCTTTTAAAATTATTTAATTTAATTATTTTATGGACTTTTGAGTATATAAATTTGGATAGGAATATTTGATAAATTAAAATAAATATTTTGTTATTTTATCATACTCTTTTTATTTAAATAATTTTTATCAAACCAATATCTTACTAAAATTATCCTTGTTACGCCCATATATTTAACTATATTAAATTAAATTATTAAATAAATTTATTGTCAAAAATATTACATCCTATTATTTTATAAATTAAATTATTTTAAATTCTCCCATTTTTCTTTTCCTTTTTTTTATTTTCTTTTCCTTCTCCTTTTTCTCATTTCCCCCTTCTTTCTTTTATTTTTCCTGGCTTCGGGCTGCCAGGCCATCCCCTTTCCCTCCTTGCGTGCTGGTGAAATGCCCCAAAAATATTTATTTTAGTAAATATAATTAAATAAAGATTTATTAGGGAATTTATTTATTTATTTATTTTATTTGGAATACGAAGGATTTATTTAGGGTAAATTAATAATAATTTTATAAATATTTTTATAAAGGGGAAATTGGGTTTTTTGCTAATTAAAAAGGGCTCATAACCAGCGCCGACCGCCCGGTTCTCCTATTTTCCTTTTCTTTCCCGGCCGCCGGTTCACCCCCTCCTTCCTTCTTCCTCCTCCTTTCTCCTTCGTCGTCGAGCCTACAACCTCCACCCCTGAAAATGGCGCCATTGGCCACGAGGGTTTTGACCGGCCATTTCTCCCTTCATTTTCTCCCTCTTGACTTGCAGATTAGCTTGGCATGATCGGTTATCCTCAACTCCCGCTCGTTCTCTCCCTATTTTCTCTCGAAGGATCAAACCCGACCAAAACTTTCACCAGCCAATTACTGCCGCCGGCTGCCCCAAACCCTACATAAAATACCCTCCTGTCGACCCCCAAAACCCTACCATTCCCTCTTACCTCTAGAAATAGCCTCAATTGGAGTGTTTTCGAAACTTTTCCTCCCCAAAACCCTAAGAGCTAACCTTGCGCCACCTTGACTTCAGACGAGTCGTCCGCCGCCGATAGCCAACCTCGCCGCCATCTCTACATCCCAAATTCTTCCTTGCATTGCACTCTAACTAACTATACTCTCCACCTCCTTCAATTCTTCTCGCACGAGCTACCATAGCCGTGCGAAGTTCCCTTTCAAAAAATATTTTACCCCGCAACCTTAAAACCACCGTCCACCACCACATCCGCCACTTCTGCTGCCTTCTTCACCACCCAAAAACTTCTACTAATTCTCTTCCATCGAACCATAACCTTCTTTTCCTTTTTCTCCTTCTCTTTTCCTCTTTTTCTTCATCTTTTTCCCTCTTAGACTCCTTTTCCGGCCACCGCCGTGCACCACCGCCGGTACCACCCATCTCTGCCAACTCAAGGTGAAACCTTAGACCTTCTCAGCCATTCTTTTCTTATTATTGTAATTTATTCTATTTTTATTCCAATTTTAGCATTTATTCGAACATAATTATTATTATTATCATTATCATTATTATTGTTATTAGATGTAATATTATTAATAAATTTTGTTGGCAGGGTGGAGATTATTCTTGAGTTAATTAAATTGTTAGTTTCAAATTTTAGGAATTTAATTGAATTATTATAAGTTTACTATTATTATTATTATTATTAGTGTAATTATTTTATTAATATTTTAATTATTTAAGGGGGACCGAGACCTTAAATTTTAATTAGGTCTCGCACCCTTGTATTTTTAGTACTATTATTAATATTTTTACTATTATTACTATTAATAATATTATTATTATATTTATTAATTTTAATATTAAAAGTTATATATGTTCTTATTATTATTATTATTATTATTATTACTATTATTGAATAGTAATTTCATCATTTGGAGTTAGGGTCGAAAACCCCACCTTGTAATTTTAAGCTTATATTATTATTATTATTGTTGTTGTTGTTGTTGTTGTTGTTGTTGTTGTTGTTATTACTATTTCTATTAATATTATTATTATTGCTAATATTTTGTTATTATTAAAATTATTATTATTATTACCTTTAATAACATTATTTTGGGGAAGGGTAGAAGCCCTTATATCACCTTTTCATTTTAAATCATAATAGTATTTTATTAGTATTTTTAGTAGTATTTTGTATAGTTAATTTTAGTATAGTATTATTTT
This sequence comes from Tamarix chinensis, assembly GCA_030549775.1. Taxonomy (NCBI): domain Eukaryota; kingdom Viridiplantae; phylum Streptophyta; class Magnoliopsida; order Caryophyllales; family Tamaricaceae; genus Tamarix; species Tamarix chinensis. The sequence goes on along the minus strand of CM060171.1, from coordinate 81,295,473 downwards.
AATTAAAAATTAAGTCTTTGGATAAGTCAGAAATTACTAGTAATTTTAAGAGGGAACCTAATTCTAGTATTTTCTCCATAATAGGTGAGCCTATTCAAAGTCCTCAAGAGGTATAGGAGTGTGTTCCAAGACCGGTGACATTTTAGGTAAGGGGTGCTAAGGCCATTTGTGTAATATGTGATTTATATGTCGTGCATGTCATGTGATATGATTTATTGTGTATTTCATGTGTATATTGTATAACTATTATGAATGTAACATGATATGGAAGTTGAAGTGTGTTTTGTGTAAATAATTGTGGCATGAGAAATATGTGTATAAATGTGTTATTAATATGGTATGATGTGGCCTTGAGACTTGCATGGTGTTAGGGTTTTGCATGGAGTTGTATGATGTTAGGTTTTTGCATGGAGTTGTGGGATGCATGGTATTAGGGTTTTGCATGGAGTTAATGTTGCATGGTGTAGGGTTTTGCATGGAGTTGTGGGGTGCATGGTATTAGGGTTTCCATGGCGTTGGGCTTTGCATGGAGTTAATGTTGCATGGTGGTATTAGGGTTTGCATGGTGGTATTAATGGTTGTATAGTGGAATTAGGGTTTGCATGGTGGTATTAATGGTTGCATGGTTGTATTAATGGTTGTATGGTGGTATTAGGGTTTTGCATGGTGGTTTAGGGTTTGCATGGGAGCTAGGGTTTACGTGGAGCTAGGGTTTTCACGGGTCTTGGGGTATGTCATGGTTAACTATGTTGGGAGTGGTTAACTAGGGTTGGAGTGGTTAACCCGAGTTGAATAGTAAGCATGGTAGGAGTCTACCTTACATGTCTTGGTATTGATCTCCGAATAAGATACTTAAAATATTAATTACGTAAAGTGGAAGATGTTGAGCTGGGCCTAGACCGATCCATCGGCATAATATTGGCCAGGTATTGCAGTAGCTTGGAGACCGATCTACCGGCATAATAGTGGTAGGGTATGTTACCCTAGTGACCAATCCACCGGCTAAAATAGTGGGGGATCCTGAGCTCAACAAACCAAACCATATATATTATTAAGATGTGGGAAGACACTAATGACTTATAGTGGAACACCATGTGAGAAGGGGCCAGACTGATCCACCGGCATATAATAGTAGTAGGGCATGTACCCTAAGTGACCGATCCATCGACTATAATAGTGGCCAGGAGCCAAAGTGCCTTGGAGACCGATCCACCGGCAAAAATAGTGGGGTTCCCGTACTCGTATGGACTTGATAAAGAGCATGGTGTGAAAATAAATTCGATAAAGGTTTGATGAAGTAAATAATCCGATCTGTATTGAATCATGGTATTTCACCTGAGCTTTTATTTTATCTTGTGTTATTATGATTGAATTCTATGCTCCTTTATTATTATGCATTGGTTGTGTGAATTTTGTATGCTGGCCTTAGTGCTCAGTTACCTTACTCAGTACGTAGCATACTGATCACCCGTTTCATGGGTGCTGCTCATTCCCAAGAGCAGAAAGCCCGTCTGAATTGTTGCAGGTAGGAGACGCTTATTTCGATGCTATTGATGTCTATGGGACATAAGGTGGGGTTGAGTGAAGTTTGGGATGGATCGGTTCCCGGAGTGAAGTGGTCGGCTTTCCATATGATATTATTATTATTCCTATTTTCCTTATTCATGATTATTACTTCGTAAACAATTTTATTATTGTAGTTATCTCTTTTTCTTGAAAAACTAACTCTCGTATTTTGGTTTGTGTAAGACTTATACGTACTCTGATTTTCGTATTTATGAATTTGGATTATTAATGATGTTATTTTAGTGTTCTCTTAGCCTTAGCACTTGGTACCGGAACGGTAGGAGTAAACCGGTCTGGCACTAAGTGTGGTGGTAGCATCCTCAGAATTTACAGTTTTAAATTATAAGTATTGTTTTAAAATAAATGTGTAAATTTTGGGGTTGTTACAATTGGGCCAAGGGCCCGTTTCTTCCCCTCCTCTCCTTCTTCTCCCTCCCCGCGTTCGTCAGCCTAGCCCCAGCCTCTCCCTTCTTTTTCTTTCCACCCCCAGCGACCGGGCCGACCCAACTCTCCCTTTCCCCCCGACTGGCCTGTTGCTTCCCCCCTTCTTTCTTTCTTCTTCTTCTTCGTTGATCAACCCAAAGTGGCCGAGCTGTCTTCGTCGCCATGTCTGCCACCTCGGGCACACCAGCCACCGCCTCGCTACCACCACTGTAACCCTCCTTCTCTCTCTCTCCCCCCATCCTTTTTTCACAATTTTAGACCCAACAGGCCATGCACCCCCATCACGCATGGTCTCCCTTTTCCCCATATTTCCTTGCCTCTCCCTACCACCCTAAACGCTGATACCCGATCAGCCACCTATTGCCCTCTCCTCCCTCTTCTTTTTCTTCACTCTCCAGCCTCTCCCTGCCCCAATTCTTCTCCCTTTCTCCTTCTTCCTTTTTCCTCCCTGCTTTGGCCACTCCGCCGCTCTCCGCCGAACCAACCGCCACACCAAGCCCCTACACCATCCACTACCACCCTATACCTCAGCCCTACAGCACCACAGGACCACCCAAGCCACCCTCGAGCCCCTGCAGTCCCTTCTTACTCCCCTCTTCTTTTTTTCCCTTCTTTCCCCCCTTATTGGCAACCTCTCCATTCACCGTCGTTCGGCCGCCTCTACCGCCACCCAAACCACCAATCCAATCCCTGCAACCTCCTCTATCACCCTCACGTCTGCTTTTACCGAAACCATCCCTCAAACCCCTTCATTTTCCTCTTCTCTTTTCCTTCCTCCTCAGGCCCGTCCACCTCGGCATCCATCTTTGCTGCCTCGCCGCAGCCGCCTCCTCCTCCCTTGGCTGCCAACAACCCATCCCCAACCACCACCTACACCCCCTCTTCACTCCTGCACCATTCGTTTGCCCTAAATCCTCCCCCATCTACCTTCTTTTCTAGCCTAAAGACCCCAACCCGAAAACACCCCTTCCACCCTCTTCTTCATGCAACCTTCAACCCTTCCACCCTTATTTTTGCATGCAGCTCATGCTGCATAAGCAGGATGAGTTGTTGCATTTATTGTCCCATTTTTGTTAATAATTTTAAGGTATAATACTATATAAGTTAATTATTTCATTTAGTAAATTTTATAAAGTCTTATGCTTTGGTTTTTCTTATTTCTAATATAATAGATATTGATGTTATTTTTAGGTATTGGTTTTGCTAATCAAATCTTGAATCTTTCACTGGAATACCGATAAGATTCAATTTTGCAGGAATTATGGTAATTATTAAACCCCACTTAAACGCATGGATAAATGTAAGTTAGCACATTAGGATTTTTAATATGTTATTATGCTTGATATTTGTGGTTTTATATATATATATTTGCTTGTATTGATTGATAATAATAAAAAGTATGTTAGTTTATATGCCTGTAACAACCCCAAATTTACTACTAAAAAATTTCGTTTAATTAAAAGGGTTTAACGAAAGCAAAATGATAAAATCATAACTCAGAGGCATTACCGCCACATTTAGTACCAGACCGGTTCACTCCTACCATTCCAATACTAAGTGTTAAGGCTAAAAAGAAGATTAACTTCAAACACAAATCGATAATTGAAACAAGCTTCATAAGGGAAATGATAGCGTTCACAATACAGAAATTAGAGTGCAATTCAGAATTACAATCAAAAGGATAAGTGGCTAGAGTTTTTCAAAACATAAAAATACCACACGACATCACATAATTAGAATAAAACCAAACATGGTAAAATAAGAGGAATAGATAGAGTTCGGATGAGTTGCTCTCGATTCCCAGATTAGGTCTAGGCTCCACGCTCAGCCCCACTCGATGCCTCATAAGTGTCGTAGGCATTGAAGACGTCGTCCCCTACCTGCACAAACTCGGATGGGTCTTCTGCTTGTGGGAATGAGCAGCAACCATGAAAAGGGTGATCAGTACACTACGTATTGAGTAACGTAACCGATGCACTAAGGCCAACATACAAAACATAAAACATAGCGTCCATGGCATAATCACATAAGCAACATGTAATAATATAGATGATAAAGGCCAGCTACGGTCTGGATAGACTTATTCTTTAGATCTCTAGTAAATATAGTCGATTCACATCATAGTCTTTATCAATCCAGGTGAGTGCGGAAACTCCATAATTATAGCCGGTGGACCGGTCATGCAAGGCAAAATGCTCCTGGCCACTATTATTCGACGGTGGACCGATTATGCAAGGCAAAATGCTCTTGGCCACTATTATTCGCCGGTGGACCTGCTTGGCCCCAACTCACATGGTGTTTCACTGTAATTACTTTGTATCTTTCCCATGTCTTATCATCATTATGTTTAGTTTGTTGAACACGGAAAACCCCACTATTATAGCTGGTGGAATGGTCATGCAGGGCAAATTGCGCCTGGCCACTATTATTCTCCGTGGATCGGTCATGTAAGGCACCCCGGCCCCTGGCCACTATTATTCACCGGTGGATCGGTCTGGGCTCGGCTCAACAGTCTTTATATTTAAATGGTTAGTATCTTATTCATGTCTTATTCGATAAGTATTTCACCCTAGACATGCATGCCTCTAATACTCTACGTCTATCCTCTCAAGGGGGCCCGTCCCATATCTTAAGACTTCTACGCCCCTTATCACGCCCCGACATCTTTTCCCCCTTACACTTATACATAATGAGGACCAACTCCTAAGGGTGTGGGTTAAGGCCCAACACCTCATGACATCAAACTCCACCTACTATCATCCTCTAGGGTTTTTCCTTGAAAACCCTAATTAGACCTACGTGGCCCAACTTTCTCTCACTTACACTACCGTTACTTCATTTATCGTCCCACACCTTATCTCATTTAGACCCAAACCCCAAATCATATCGCTTCAGCCCTTGATTCCACATGTGACCAAAAAATCCTAGTTGGCCACTTCAACCCTAGTACCTTTCTTCTCCCACAAGTAACCTCTCTCTTTTTCGCCCAATATCTCCTCTCCCATGACACCCATAATCACCCCTTATATAATAAGTTCTCACTCTTAACTCGTACTCCACTCTCCCTTAATCATTTTTACTTCCACATTTTCCCAATTACTGCTTCCTCCCAAAACCCTAATCGGGTCCGTAATACACCCTTACACCAACCTACGTACTATTTTTCATCCTAAGTCTCCAATCACTCCACAACTCTCCCCTTAGCTTATTTACACCCTAAGACAACTTTTCTCACGTAAAGATCATCTCCATACAAGTTTTATTCATCCCATGAAAGCACCCAAAGTCCCCATGCAAATTTTAGGATTCCCATGCATGGTTCCCGTCTCTCATTCATTTTTGGTCAACCTCATATCCCCCTTAGTGAACTCACTTCCCATTTTATTTATTTTTGTCCTTTCATTCCCATATCATATTATCAGTTGTCTTAGCATGCATGTTCTAAAGGGTCATATCATATCACACCATAATCACCATATATCCATATCATACTCATGTCATAAGAAACACATACAAACATATCTCAACTCCAAGCGGCGCTACACATAAGACAAGTTAATGACAATCATACGATACACGACATAGCATGATATATAGCATCCAAGGCATACACGGCAATCATTTTTGGTCAACCTCATATCCCCTTTACTGAACTCACTTCCCATTTTATTTATTTTTTTCCTTTCATTCCCATATCATATTATCAGTTGTCCTAGCATGCATGTTCTAGAGGGTCATATCATATCACACCATAATCACCATATATCCATATCATACTCTTGTCATAAGAAACACATACAAACATATCTCAACTCCAAGCGGCGCTACATATAAGACAAGTTAATGACAATCATACGATACATGACATAGCATGATATATAGCATCCAAGGCATACAAGTCACACAACACACATGGGCCTTAGCTACATCCTTACCTAAAACGACGTCGGGCTTGGAGCACGCTCCTACGCCTCCTTATGGTTTTGGCTTGATTCACCTATACGAGGAAAAACTAAGGATTAGTTTCCCTCCTACCAAAAGTACTATTACTCCTTATTTTAGTCTAAGATTAGGGTTACTATTATCAAAGGGAGCATTACACGTGAAAACTAGGGTTTTTATCTTCAAGTTAGCCTACTAGATATTACTAGTCAAAATATGTTTATGTTAATATTCATTGCTATACTTATATTATAAAACCTAATAGCTTTATTCTTCTAATAATAGAACTAATACTAATTATAGCGAAATAGTGATAATAATAATAATAGTAATGCTAATGCTTATAGTGATAGAAACCCTGGCATTTTTAAGGCTAAGGCTAATAATAGTGTTAGGGTTAAAATAATAATATAATAATTGCATTACCAACAAAGTACTAATATTCCTAAAGATAATAATAATAACAGTTATATTTTGAATAATAATATAAGGGTTCAAATGTTTTCATCACAATAATTGTAATAAAATAATACAAAAATAATAGTAATAACTAATAATGATACCATAGTAATAATGTTAGTGACAAAGGCATTAGGAATCATATTAGCAATATTCGAATATTAAATAGTAAAAATACTAAGGCTTAAGTATTCTTCTTCTTTAATAACAAAAAGATAATACGCCAACTTCGGTTTAAATAACATTAATAATAATAAAAATAGTAATAATAATAATAATAATAATAATAAAGTTAGGTTAAGTAATAATAATAATAATGGCATTAATAATAATAATAATAATAATAATAATAATTAAGAATAATACTAATAGTAATGATAATAAGAATGGTAATAGTAATATAAGGGTTCAAATATTTACCATAATAGTAAAGATAATGATAATAGGCCATAGCTAGCATTAGTAATAATAGTAGGAATAATAGTGAGGGTAATAATAATAATAATAGTAACAACGAGGGAAAGTCCTAGTCATAATAATACTAAAGTTGTAGGCCATTATTAATGATAATATTATTATTACTGGTTAGGAAAATCATAAAGTTAGGTTAAGTAGTAGTAGTAGTAGTAGTAGTAGTAATAATAATAATAATAATAATAATAATAATAATAATAATTTTAAGCATAATAGAGGATAACAATCGAAAAGGGTAATAGTAATATAAGAATCCCAACATTTACACTAATAATAAAAGTGATAATGGCCAAGTTAGATTTAGTAGTAGTAGTAGTAGTAGGTAGTAGTAGTAGTAGTAGTAGTTAGGTAGTAGTAGTAGTAGTAGTAGTAGTAGTGGTGGTGGTAATAGTAATAATAATAACAATAATAATAAAGATCACTTTATTAGTACTAGAGTTGTAACCCTTTTAAATAACATACTATAATTATAAATATTTCTGAAATTAGGTTAGGTAATAAAGGTGAGACATACTAATAATATTAATAGTGGTAATAGTAATAGTAATAGTAATAATTATACAACACTAATAATAATAATAATAATAATATTAAGGATAATATTATTAATATTACTAAAAGTTAGTAACACTTATAGGAAATAGTTTAGGGGCAGGGGAAGTTGGAGTACTACCTAAGGTTGGTGGCGGAACCGACGGCGGTAGAAGAGGAAGAGAGGTGGAAAGATGGGGTTTAGGCTATAGGAGAGGGAAGGAGGGGATTTTTGAGGTGGTGGAAGGTGCAGCAGGTGGAGAGGGGTGGAATGGAGGTGGTGGTGCAACCGGGAGTGGCGGTGCACGGCAATTGGCAGGGTGGCCAAAGGTGGTGGAAGGTGGAGAAGGTAGAAGGAGATGGAGGCAAGGGGGATGGAGGTGTGGGAAGGTAAGGGAAGGTCCCCTAGATGTTTTGGAGGGTGGAGGAGGTACTAACTATGCCGAAATTGGCGGCGGAAGGTGGCGCGAGGGGCGGTGAGAGGCTAGAGTGGGCTGATCGGGTTGGCAACTTTGCACGGTCATGGCAGCTCGTGCAGGACAAGATAGGGAATGGTGTGGCTCAATTTTATATAGGGAGGTGCGGGAAGGTTTTGGTGGGCGGAGTTTGCGGCGACGGTCGCCGACGGTGGCAGAATAAGGGTTTGTTTGGGCGGCAGCAAAAAATTAGGATTCCTGGGCTGCGGGAAAGAAGCTCGGTTATGGTTTCCCTTGGGTGTATTTATAGGCTAATTGAGGGGGAAAATGACGAAGGGGAAGAGGACAAGCGAGGCAGGTGTGGCAGGACCACCGGTCGGCAATGGCAGGCGGTGCAGTCCTGCCATGGTAGGTTAGGTCAGGTCGGGGAGAAAAAGGAAAGGGGAGGGGCATGCGTAGAGGGGAGAGATGGGGTTGGTCGGGGTCAAAAAAGGGAAGAAAACGACGGGAAGGGGAAGAGAGGGGAGGTCGGACGGTGTGCGGCTATCGGCAGCAGGGTTGTAGGGTTTCGGCAGTTGCAGATTGGGATTTGGGGGAGAAGAAGACGACAGGCTGGACTGGTCGGTCCAAGGGAAAAGGAAAAGAAGAAAAAGGGAGTGGGTGGACCGGCTGGGGCAGACTGGCGACGACGCGGGTCGTTGGGCCGTGCGGAAGGAGAAAAGGGGGAAGAGAGGCTGGGCCGTGCAGGGAAGATGACCCACACCGGGGAGAGAGGGAAAAAAGAAAGGAGAAGGAGGGAGAGAGAGAGAAAAAAAAAAGAAAAGGGAAAAAAGGGGAATAGGGGAAATAGGGGGAAAATATATTAAGTAACTTATGGAAAATAGGTTGTAGTATTTTTGGTAGATAAAATTTTTTTAATAATTTAACTTAATATATTTTAATATATTGGTTTAAAAGGTAAATTTTAGAAAATATTTGTTTGAAACATTATTTAAATGAAATGAGTATGATAAAATAACAAATTATTTATTTTAATTTGTTAAATATTCACATCTAATTTTATATACTCAAAAATCCATAAAAATAATTAAATTAAATAAATTTAAAAGGCAAAATCCTCAATATAATTAAATTAAATAAGTTTAAAAGCTAAGTTATCCCAAATAAAAGTGATTTATTAAATTATAGGCTTTTAAAATTTTGAGGGATTACAATACCATGTATGGAAATGTTGCTTAAGGGAAGAGTTTGATTATTAATGAAAGTGGTAAGTACTTATCCATGTCATATTATGTTATTGTGACCATCTATGCATGAATAATATTATTGTGAGCCCTAGGGGCATTTTAGTAAAATTTCTTGTGCAAGAATGTGGTCTAATATGTGTGGGTGCTAATAAGTATTATATTAAAATATAATAGTTGGTGGAGTTGGATATTGTTAATGGAGTATTAATATTATTATTCCATGTGGTAATGTTAATTTAATAAAAGTGGTGTAATAAAGGAGGTAAAGTGGTAATTTTGGAGGCAAAAGGGCAGTATGGTAATTTTGGGAGTAAAGGGGGTAAGAATGGTAATTTTGGAAGTAAGGGATAAAATGGTAATTTGGAAGAGAATGGCAAAATGGTAATTTTATAAGTGAAATGGGTATTATGGTAATTTTGGAAGTTAGGGGTCTTATGATAATTTTGGGAGTAAAAAAAAGGAAAATGGTAATTTTATAAGTAAAGGGGTATTATGGTAATTTTGGGAGTAAAGGGTAATTTGGTAATTATAATAATGGATAAAGGCAATTTGTCAATTATGAGATTGTAGAAGGGTAGTTTGGTAATTTATCCAACTAAAGGGGTAATTTGGTAATTATGATAATAGAGAACGGCAATTTGGTAATTTAACCGATTAAAGGGTAAATCGGTAATTGTTTAACCAACTAAAGGGGGAATTGGGTAATCATGATAATGAAGAAGGGTGATTTGATAATTTATCCAACTTAAGGGTAAATTAGTAAATATAACAAGGAAGAAGGGCAATACAGCAATCTGACCAACCAAATGGGAAATATGTTAAGGGTAACAATTATGAAGGGTGAATGGTGATCTAAAAAGTGTAGGAGATAACTTGGTAACTTAAACCAAGCAAGGGGTAATTTGGTAATTATGCAACAAGGGGGTAATAGGGTAATTTGTCAAGTAAGGAAAGGATGACTTAGTAATTATATAAGTAAGGGGTAAATAAGTAAGTTGTACCTAACATGTCATTGTGATTGTGGAATTTCATAATATGACTCAAATAATGCTGATTAGCAAGGAAAGAGTATTTGATAATTAGTAAGTATCACGAGAGCAAATCCTGAATCAGAGTTGGATGAGATTATGATGGCCTCAATGATTTCTCTGTATTATCTCGAATAATAGTATGAATAAGAAAAGCCTAATGATACCAAAATGATTGAAAGTGAATAAGTATCTGATTATTGTGCTTTTTCATGATCACCTGAATTAAGACACTAATACTTAAAGTGTAAGACCTCGAGATCGGGAATGGCAGCTCTTTAGGGGTCGCTACCCTAAAGACATGGTTTAGCCCATGATTATTCTGGTATTTGCTGGTGTGCCTTTATGTCCCAGCCAGGCCCTATATCTTATTCTATCTAGCTCTACAGACCTATTTAGAGGGTATGCATACTTATGGATTAGGTGTCCTTGTCGGTAGAGTATTGAGTAGCTTTATGCACCAGTACAACCAGGGTACCTTTGCGTCCCTGGGTTGATGGTTGAAGGGTACTGAGTAGCTTGTATGCACCAGTACGACTGGTGTACCTTTGTGTCTCGGGTTCTTGATCTCCCGTTCGAGGCAAATAAATAGAATTGTTGTGCTGATTAAAGAAAGGAAAAACACTAATCACAAAAGTGAAAGATTAATGAGTTAGGCCCAATTGACTTATGATATTGAGTACCGATCCACCGGTTATAATAGTGGCCCAGAGCATGTTGCCCTGGCAGATGATTATAAGAACCAATCTACCGGATATAATAGTGGCTCAGAAGCGTGTTGCCTTGGAAGATGATTATGAGTACCGATCCACCGGATATAATAGTGGCCCAGGAGCGTGTTGCCCAGGATGATGTTGATATATATATTCCGATCCACCAGCAATAATAGTGGGGGTCCCGAGCTCAATAAAACCAGTCATGGATGTGAATAAATCTGTGAAAAAATACTAATCACTTATAGTGGAACACCATGTGAGTCGGGGCCAGATCGGTCCACCGGCGAATAGTAGTGGCCAGGAATATTTTGCCCTACATGGCCGGTCCACCGGGGAATAATAGTGGGGTTTCCGCACTCACATGGATATAAAGTCTGAGAGATGATTGAATAATGATGGATTAATGGCTTAAGGCTCGTACGTATTGATTTTGCACTATGACATGACTTAAGTCCCGAAAGCATTGACTGTACATTATTAATTATTAATATTTGATGGACTTGTTAAGTATATGATTGTGGTGTATGTATTTCTTGTTATATATGTATAGATCTTTGTATCATGTGTATCATGTGTAACATATTACTGAAAGGTTCCATTCGTGGGACTCCTGCCTATTTAATGGGCAGTGTCCCTTGTAGGTCATTTTTAGATGATATTCAAGTGGGCAACGAGAAAAAGAATAAGGATTAGCCGACCTTTAAGATTTCATTCTTCCTCTTCTAATGTCTAGTTTAAATGTAATTTTGTTCTTGTAACCACCATTGGTAGAATCATGTCTTATAAAATGTTTACTTGCGCTACTCTGATTTAAAAATGGTTTGAATTTCTAGCTATTGATATTTTGTTCTTTAGCCTTAGCACTTGGTACTGGATTGGTATGAGTGAATCGGTTTTGTACTAAATTTGGCGGTAATATCCCCGAAATTCATAGTTTGTTATTTTGCTTCCATTAATCTTTTAATAAAATGAAATTTTTCAGTAATGAATTTTGGGGGTGTTACACATTATCACCTTCGGTGCATACATAATCACTAAATAAGTGAATATAATCACCTAATATGTGTAAACAATCACCAAACATGATACTCAACTATTTAAAACATATTTTAAACATAATCACCTCTATTCCATACATAATCAACAAAAAAGTCAACACAATCATCTCATATGAGTGCATAATCATCGGATAGAATACTCAATTATTTACAACACGTATTAAATATAATCAACTCTGGTATCAACATAATCAACAAATAAGTTAACATAATCACCTCATCCATGAACGTGATTATCCATGTCAAAAAGTGATTATCTCGACAAAAAAGGTGATTATGTATTTCGTGTATCGACACTTCACCTAATTTTGTTGTATATTTGTTGTTCATGCTTCTTCAAGGGCTTCAAATTTAGATATAAGGATTTTAGTTTATTGTTGTATGTCCTTCTATATCTATTAGTACTACCTCAAGAATTTTCAATTGAAGATGGGGATGTGTTAATTCTATTACAACTTTTTCACCCAATTAATTAGAGTCAAAGAGCCTTATTACAGTAAGTACAATTGAGCACCTTCAATCTCCAATCGTTGAGGTTATTTTTTACAAAATATACATACATTTATTATATTATTAGCATCAAAAGGATTCAATAATACTTATAATAATTATGAAGTTCACTTTGTTGTATGTTGCATTGTTCTAGATTTGAACCTTTTTTTCGACTTCATGGCTTTAGTGTGCTCAGCAAACACTCCTTTTATTTCTTCAAGTTCAATTTAGCATAAAATTTTAGGCTTTTTTTAAGGAGATAAGTGAAAAAATAAAGAATGTAGTAGTGTTGTATTCTCTAATTCAGGAATAGCTAATGATAAGACTAGTGAGGGTGGAGACGAGGAAGAGGAAGCCTTAAGACAATTTTTTTGAATAGTATTTTTTTATAAAAAAAATATTATTAATTTAAACTTTGGTTGCACCTTATCATGTACACTCAGGTGCATGATTCAATTTGGGGTGCACATATTTGTAGGATGAAATTTGTTTATTATAAGTATAGTGATTCATTAAAGTCTCTGATGATATTTATGACCCTTAGTTGTGTGGTATAGAAATGAATTCTTTTGCTTGTAAAGGTTTTTTAATGGTACAATTATATATCATATCATTTCTATCAAAACTATAATTTTTTAAAAATAAATTTAATATTTTTCATAATGTTATATGGATTTGTCACATATGTGCCTATATGTCCTACATAGCTATAACTCTAGTCACAAAAAAGATAGAAAAAATGATGATTTTTCTTACCTTTTTGGGTGAGGTGTAGCATTTGGCAAAAAAAATCATTAAGTAATTTAGTATATAAAATACGTCTTAAATGTGATTATTGATCAAATATAAATCAAAGTGCATTTGATATTTATTATCATATATGCTTGGTAGTTATAATTAATTAGCTATTGACATTCAAACTAATAACGCTCAAGATCATGTGGAAGTCCCTATAGTGACTGGTATCTTGTTAATGGCATTTACTTAATTAGATTATCTAATGGATGCCTTTGGGAACATATTAAAAATAAAATTTCATACTAAAAATTGTATAACTAATGTATTAATTATAAATAGACAAGTTGTTTTGCATTATTAAATAATGATTTTCTTTCTAATTATAGTAAATTTAACAAGTGTTTATGGGAAATCATTAGAAAATTCCTTAAATGTTTATTACATACACAAACATACTATGTCAAAATATGGTTAGGGTTAAATGAGTTGAATCCTTGAAAGTGGATAAACTTGACATAATAATTAATGAGGTTAATGATGAATTGATATATCCATAATGATAGAATTGATAAGCGACATTGTCAATAAATGAATATATGAAGTATTCATCAAATAATATTTAATCGCTACACCATGCTACTAGAAGCACGATCCTTCCTATATATGGTCTTATTTTGTTACACTCCATCTCATATTCCTGCACCATGCTACCACCATATTCCTCCACAGTTCTTAAATCAATTTTAAAATGATTAAACAAAATCTAGTAGAACAATAAAACTAAAAGCAATTACAAACCATGGAAAAATTGAATCAATAACCCTAGAAAATCAAAATCAAACCACCAAAAAAAATTCAAAACAATAATAAAAATACTAAGCAAACCTAATTTTCAACTAGATTTTGAGTTTGAACAATTCTAAACTCAAGATCAAATGCTGAAATAAATAGATCAAAAAATTGAAATCAAGTAGATCTACAATGTCCAACTATGTTTCAAGTAACGAAATGAAAAATTCCTTCTGCATGCACTTAATTTGATTTGGCCAATATGACTCAACTTAAGTTAGTTCCTTTTTCGATATCACAAACCATGAGTAGGATCCTCCGTTAACGTCATAGGCTAACAACTACTAGTTTAGTATTTTGGAAAAGAAGAAACTTATGGATGATGTAGGGGAGGGCTTTTTTTCTATGGTAGCAGAGATTTTATGTTGGTATTATTAGATTTATTACTATAATATCTTGAATTTTATAAACTTGTTTTTGGATATTTAACCATTTATTCGAGACATAATTCTAAAATTTGGCTTATTTATCTCTTTTAACCTTAAAATTCTAACATTTGTCGTTAACCATAACTAGTACTTAAACATTTTATTCTAACTTTAACCCTCCCTTTTCCCCTTTTATTTCCATTTTCCAGTTTCCTTTTTCTCTAACCTCACCCTCTCCCTCACGTATCTACCCTTCCCTCACCCCAAACGACTATGGTTTTTTTAGTTTGGTTAATCAAACAAAACTAATCCTAATTGAGACTAAAATAATCCAACACTCAATGTCCCTCTCTGTATTTTCATGTAACCCATGCATGTTCCCTACCTCAATTCTACATTCCATCAACCTAGCTACTAATCCTTCATGTTACCAACCTTGTCTATCACCAACCCCATCCTCTTCATACCTCCTCCTTTTCACATAAGCCAGAACCCCTTGCTTCCTTCATTTCCTTTCATCTTCATTTTCTTGTCACTCTTCTAGCCCAAAACCGAGCCCAACCCTCTTTTCTCTCATCTTCTCAGCTTTTCTTCTGCATTTTCTTAAGCTTTGAACCCCTTTATTGAAAGGCCCGGATAGTATACGACAACACCCATAAGGATCAATACTAAGACAATCAACCAAATAATATAACCCAACATTCACCACAAATAATTCACCAAAGTAAATCACCAAGTAAAACTAATTATGGGCAGCAAGTATAAGCGAATAAATCAAAAAAATGAAGCAATCAACACACATGATTTATACGTAGAAAACCCCTTCGATGTGACGAGTAAAAACCATGAGACGTTTGAGGATTCCACTCTATGTTATTCTCTTATTATGATAAATTGAGGACAAAATGAACCTAAATCAATTTCACAACAATTCACAATCTACCAACAAGTACATACAAAAGAGATTAAGCAAGAAGATATCAAGGGTGAAGAATATCACCAAAAATCAGAGGTTCTGTCTCTCTATAATAACAGACAAACTAGATCTCAAAACAAAAATCCAATAGTTTAAAATGAGGCTCTATGTGTCCCCAATAAGTCGACCAAGTTTCAGAACCGTCCAATGATGGAATCTCCAAAAATCGATACCTTTGTGGAAGTTATCCCTACAAAATTGTACAACACTCTTCTCTTAAACCCTCTACCTTCCTCTCTTCTTTTGCTTCTAATTGTGTATGTAATTTTTTTTGAATCCACACCCTCATTTGATGCCCTATTTTGTGCAGAAAGGATTTTTGCCAAAGGCTTACTTAGGAAGCAAAAATAATAAGTCCAAGGTGGATTTAATCTAAGATTAGTAAAATGCTATCAAAAGCCTATTCATTAAGATAAAACAAAATACACATTTTACTAACACATGTAGGCTAGACCCACAACAATCTACCCCTCCATCCCTATGTGGGGAAGACACGATCACTTCCATGATCACTTGACCGTCATCCCAACAAGCTTACCAAAAACTTCAAGCTTGTTTCAAGGGACTAGCTTTGCCAACATATCTACACCATTCTTATCGGTGAGGATTTTCTTCAGCTTCAAATGCTTCACCTCAATCACATTCTGCAACCAATGACATCTAACATCAATATGCTTGGTGAGAGCATAATACATTACATTCTTGCTCAAGTCAATAGCACTCTGACTATCATAGAATACTACATACTCACCATACCTCAAACCCAAATCTTGAAGGGACCTCTTAAGCCATAACATCTCTTTACTTGCTTCCACGGCCGCAATATGCTTTGCCTGAGTTGTGGACAATGCTACACACTTTTCTACCTTGGATTGCCATGAAATGGCTCCCTATGAAAATGTAAACACATAACCTAAGGTAGACTTTCTATTATCGTGATCACCCACCATGTCTGCATCATTGTAGCCTTCAAGTATAGGTTTGCCACCTCCATAACACAAATTTAGTTTGGAGGTGCACAACAAGTATATGAAAATCCACTTTATAGCTTCCCAGTGAGCCTTGCCTAGATTGAATAAGTATATGATCACTAATCCAATAGCATGTGCAATATATAACCTGGTACACACCATAGAATACATCAAAGAACCAATAGCAGAAGAGTGAGGAACAGATGACATACTTTCTTTCTCCTTCTCTATTGTAGGAAAAGCTCTCTTAACTTGAAATGAGTAGCTAATGGTGTATTAATAAGCTTGGCATCTTCATATTGAACCTTTCAAGTACTCGTTCAATATACTTTTCTTATGATAGCTATAATTTTTCAACTTTCCTATCATGAGCAATATTCAAGTCTAATATTTGTTTTGCTGGACCCATGTCTTTAATGTCAAATGACTTGGACAAGTCTTTCTTCAAATTCTGAATCATATTTGCATCTTGTCCAACTATCAGCATATCATCAACATATAGTAGAAGGATGATGAATTTACCTCCAGGGAACCTTCTGAAATACACACAAAGATCGACAAAAGTTCATTTATAACCATTAATTTTCATAAACTAATCAAATTTTTGGTACCATTGCCTTGGCGCCCGTTTAAGCCCATAAATACTCTTCTTCAACTTACAAATAAGTTTCTCTTTCCCTTTCTCTTCAAATCCTTCAGGTTGCACCATGTAGATTTTTTCATGCAAGTCACCATGTAAGAAAGCAATTTTCACATCAAGTTGCTCCAACTCAAGATCAAGACTTGTAGCTAAACCTAGCACAATTCTAATAGATGTCATTTTGACCACCAGAGAGAATATTTCATCAAAGTCGATGCCCTTTTCTGGTTACATCCCTTAACTACCAATCTGGCTTTCCGCTTTACGATCTTCTCACCATCTTTCTTGTTCTTGAAAATCCACTTGTTCTTCAAGGCTTTCCTGCCTTGGGAGGCTTTACTAATTCATAAGTATCATACTTTTTTTAAGGAATCCATCTCTTCCTTCATAGCATCGAGCCAAAGATTTTTCTCACAGATGACAGTACTTCTTGATAACTCTCTGGCTCCCCATCTTCTGTGACTAGAATATACTTTCAGCTTGGATAGTTTGTTGAAGGTTTACGCTCTCTAATTGACCTTCGAACCTTTGTATCCTCCACTTGAGGGGTAGGTTTCCCCCTACTCATGAATATCTTCATCATAAATTTCTTCCTCATGAAGCTCTTCTTCATCAGATGAAGACTCACTATGATCTGAATGATCACCATTGTCATGAACTGGTACATCACTGCCATCAAGTTATACCTCACCTACATTATCAGGTATCACATCAACATAATCATTTGCTAGCTAGTCAACGGAAGTAGTAGTAGAATAAATATTAATAGTATCAAATAATAATTCCAAGATAGAAGAGTACCTTGTATTTAGAAGTTTTGCACCCATTTAAAGAATACTACATCTCTACTTCTCACTACCTTCTTCTTTTTTGGATCGTATAGTCTAAAACCATACTCTTCATCACCATAGCCAACAACCACACAAGGATGAGTTTTGGAATCAAGTTTTGACCTCTGTTCTTTTGGCATATGCATATATGCCTTACACCCAATAACTCTCAAATGTGAGTAAGTGGGATCACATCCCTTCCATACTCTCTTAGTAATGTCAAGGCCAAGAGGAATTTATGGAGCTCTATTGATCAAGTATAATACACATTTGACTACTTCACCCCATAATGTCTTAGGAAGATTTGATATTCTAAGCATACATCTCACTTTCTCCACAATGGTTCTATTCATTCTCTTTGCAACTCCATTTTGTTGTGGTATGTTAAGCTCTGTCTTCTCATGTCTAATGTCATGTTGTGAATAATAGTGCTTGAATTCATTAGAATTATATTCACCACCATTGTCTAATAAAAGACGCCTTAATTTTCTTTCTCTCTCCCTTTCTACCATAGCATGAAATTTCTAAAAACTCTAAAAAACTTAACTCTTTTTCTTCATTATGTAGACCCAAGTTTTTCAAGTAGCATCATCAATAAAGGTGAATAAATATTTATTTCCACCGAGAGACTCCACCTCAATAGGACCACAAATATCAGAGTGTACTAGCTCCAACTTATCTTGCCTTCTAGTGGAGTTCCTAGTAAAGGAAGTTCTATGTTGGTTTCCTACCAAATAATGATTACAAGGGTTAAGAGAAATAGTTTTATCAATAGGAATAAGATATTTACCTAATACCAATTTCAACCCCTTGTCACTCATATGTCTTAGTCTTTGATGCCACAAATTAGGAGAGCTCTTTTCTTCCACTGCATTCAGCTCACCAGAACACACATTCAAGTATCCCTTGTATAAAGTACAACACAACTCGCCTTAAGTAACTGTCATAGAACCCTTGGATAATTTTCACTTGCCATCACCAAAGGTATGTCAAAAGCCCTCTTGATCAAGGACATTTGGAGACAACAAGTTAAGGCATAGATTAGGAATATGGCACACATTTTTCAATGTAAGCATGCACCCAACACTCATTTTCACACGAACATCATCTAACCCAATAATGCTTATTGAACTCTGGTTTCCCATCTAAACACTACCAAAATCACCAACTTGATAGTTCATGAAGTACTCCCTATTGGGAATACAATGGTACGAAGCTCCTGTATCTACAATCCACTCTATATCTAAACTCTCAAAATGATTATATTCATTAGTTGCACAAATCAAAGTGATCTCATCATCACTTTTAGAAGCAATTGTTGCAGTATTATTATCATCTCCCTCCTTTTGTGGATTTTTTTATCTTACTTTACTCTCTCTTCCAGTTGTAGCAATAATTTTTCAAGTGGCCAGGTTTCTTGTAATAATGATATGTCCTAGTCTCCTTTTCTTTGGACTTGGACCTTTATTTTAAGTTTCCACACCCTTTGGGACCTTAACTCTTTCCTCTTCCTCTGTTCTCAACAATAAGAGCTTGTGAATTATCAACTCCCATATCCTTTATTCTTATCTCTTCATTGAACATGCTTTCTTTGATCACATCCAATGATAGCACACCGTTCTAAGTAGAATCACTAATAGTCATAACCAAAGTTTTCCAACTATATGGCAAGGAACTCAATAAGAACAAAGCCTACAATTCATAATTAAGAACAATTTTCATGGTATTCAACTTGTTAATGATGTCTTGGAAGTCATTAAGGTGTTCTGACACTGACTTTCCACCCTTTAGTTTCAAATTAACAAGTCTCTTGATTAATGAAGCTTTGTTATGAGCGGCCTTTCTTTCATAAATACCTTCCAATTTATAGATCATATGGGTAGGACTCCTGAGACACATGGTTAAATATACTAATATCAACCCACTGTCTAATAGCCCCTAAATATTTTATTTTTATCTTTGTCTAATCTTTATCTTCCATCTTTTCAGGTTTTGTACGTTTACTAATGGTGCCATCTTCGTTTGTGGTTGAATCAATTAGATTAAACAAGTCTTTGCAGTACAATAAATCCTTCACCATCAGTCTCCATATGGAATAATTGGTTGATGTCAATTTAACCATTGAATTGCTACTATTAGACTCCATAATAATAGTCAAATTAAACCTTCACTCTGATACCAGTTGAAAGGTCCGGGTAGTATACGACAACACCCACAAGGATCAACACCAAGACAATCAACCAAATAACAGAACCCAACATTCACCACAAATAATTCACCAAAGTAAATCACCAAGCAAAACTAATTATGGGAAGCAAGTATAAGTGCATAAATTAGAAAAATGAAGTAATCAACACACACGACTTATATGTGGAAAACCCCTTCGATATGAAGAGTAAAAAACCATGGGACATTTGAGGAGTCCACCATATTTCCTTCTCTTATTATGATAAATTGAGGGAAAAATGAACCCAAATCAAGTTCATAACAATTCAAAATCCACCAATAAGTACATACATAAGAGATTAAGTAAGAATAGATCAAAGGTGAAGAATATCACATAAAAAATTAGAGGTTCTGTCCCGCTACAATAACAAACAAACTAGATCTCAAAATGATGATCCAACTGTTCAAAATGAGTCTCTATGTATCCCCAACAAGCTGACCAAGTTTTAGAAAAATACAATGGCGGAATCTCCAAAAATGGATAACTTTTTGGAAACTGTCCCTGAAAAATCGCACAACACTCTTCTCTTAAACCCTCTGTCTTCCTCTCTTCTTTTGCTTCTAATTGTGTGTGTAATTTTTCTGAACCCACACCCTCACTTGATTCCCTATTTTTTACATCAAGGATTTTTACCAAAGGCTTACTTAGGAAGCTAAAATAATAAGCCCAAGGTAAACTTAATCTAAGATTAGTAAAATGCTATCAAAAGCCCATTTATTAGGATAAAGCAAAATACACATTTTACTAACACATGTGGGTTGGACCCAAATCATTTATAACATCCATAAACCACCCCAAAAACCACCAACATCATGCCACCACCTTTAACCTATGAACAACCTCCCACACAACTCCCCCAGTTTCCACCACAATTTTCTTTTAGAACCTCACATAACCACCACTTATATAGTGTCAAGCTTCCATGTAGCCAACCCTCCATTTGTCCAATTTATTCCCTTTTCCAACCACCTCCCATTACATCCAGCCCTCACACCACCATGATCCTCACCAGCACGACACTTTGCCTTCATTTCCCCTATGTGCTGGCATAACACAACACCACCATAATCTCCTCTAGCACCTCATTCAGTCAACCCTTACCAACACCAAACATTATCAGTCTCCTAAAACATCCGACCATGCAACCCCTCTCCCCTGTGTGATTGATTTGTGTTTACCATCCCCAGCAACATTGAAACCATACGCAACCTTTAACCAACCGCATTTTCCTAAATCGTGCGCCACCTTGTAGCCACCAAATTTCATGTAGCTTGTCCCCTAATGCAACCTACTCATGTGTCTCACCCCTTATATACATTAAGCCTTCACACAGATTGTAATCTCCTAAAATTTTAAAACCCTGAAATTTAATAAATAGCTTTTATTTAGGATATATTAGATTTTAAAATTATTTAATTTAATTATTTTATGGATTTTTGAGCATATAAATTTGGATAGGAATATTTGATAAATTAAAATAAATATTTTGTTATTTTATCATACTCTTTTTATTTAAATAATTTTTATCAAACTAAAGTTATACTAAAATTATCCTTTTAAGCCAATATATTTAATTATATTAAATTAAATTATTAAATAAATTTATAATCAAAAATATTACATCCTATTATTTTATAAATTAAATTATTTTAAATTCTCCCATTTTCCCATTTTCCTTTTTTTCTTTTCCTTCTCCTTTTTTTTCCTTCGGGTCGCCTGCACTAGGCCTATTCCCTCCTCTCCTTACGCCTGGGCCGCTAGCCCATCTTCACTCTCCCTTGCTTCCTTCCCCTCCTGCGTGCACGTCGGCCTAGCCCCAGCTCCTTCTTTCTTTTCCTTTTCCCCAGATCGGGCCGGCCAGCTCGCCCAACTTTCCCACGTCGGCCTACTTCCTCCCTCTCCCTTCTTTCTTTCTTCTTTGTCTTCTACGCCTGACCAATTGCCTGTTTCTGAAATGCCCCAAAAATTTCTAATTTTAAATAGTATATTTAAATGAGGTTTTATTATAAAATTTAGTTATGTATATTATTTTATTTAAAATAAAAGAAAATTTATTAAGGCAAATCCAGAATAAATTTATAAGTATTTTAATTAGGAGGAATTTGGGTATTTTGACTAATTAAAGATTTTAATTTGGGAATTTATTTAAATAAATTATTTTATTTAAAATAAGAAAGAGAAAATAGTTCCAAATTAATATAATTTTTATAAATAATTTAAAGGAAGAAAATTTGGGTGTTTTGCTAATTAAAATGGAATTTATGAAAAATCTTTCAAAAATCTTATTTTAGCCTAAAAAGGGATTTAAATATTATAATATTTAAATATTATTATTTTTAAATATTTTAAATATTCAGGTTAATTTAATTGGCCCTAATCTAATTTTTTTTTCTTTCTTTTTTCCCTTTTTCTTTTTCTTTCTTTTTCTTCTTTTTCTTTTTCCTCTTCTTTTTCCCCGTTTGGGCTGCCCTCTCCCGCGGCCCAATCTTTTTCCCCTTCTTGCTTTCCCTCGGCCCAGCCCGCGAACGCGCGACGTCCTCCTCCCGCCCCGTTCAGCGCCGCATTGTGCATCTTTTTCCGCCTGAAGCTCGTCGTTTCATTTAACGCCTACCGCCCGCGCCCGAACCGCCCGGTTCTCCTCTTTTCTTTTCTTTTCCCGGCCGACCGGTCCCCCTCCTCTTCTTCTTCCTTCTTCCTCCTTTCTCCTACGTCGACGCCGCTGCAACTCCCTTCCCCGAAAATGGCATCTCCGACTACAGTGATTAATACCGTTTGTTTCTTGTCTCATTGTCTTCCTATTAACTCCAGGAATAATTATTGGACGTTAAATCTCGCCCGTTTCCTATCCCTAGCCCCGTGAACCTTCGACCAAAACCAAGGGATCGTTGGTCATTTTCTAGCGCCGGCCACCCAAATCTTCGCAGCTAATAACTTCCTGCCGACCCCCAAAACCCCATTATACCATCTACCATCTATAAAAAGCCTGATTGTAGGAGTTGTGGAAGATTTTTCTTCCCCGAAACCCTCGGCGAGGGCTGCCATCATCGAGACTTTAGACACCTCTTTCGCCTCCGTTAGCCAACTTCAACGCCACCGAAACATTCCATTTTCTTCCCTGAAAGTTCATCTAATTAACTAAACTATTTTCAACCTTCGATTCTTCTTGTACGAGCCTCAATAACCATGTAAAGTTGACTGCTCGTTTCGCCGGAATTTTGATCCCGAAGCCTTAAACCACCGTCCACCGCCGTGATCCGCCACCTTTGGCTGTAACACCACCATCATTTATCCCTCTCCTCCTAGGCAACAATAAACACCTCTTATATCACCTCAATTCTCCCTATCTTTTTCCCAACATCCATCTTTCCCTCTTTTCTTCTCTTTTTCCGGCCACCGCCGCTGCCGCCGTGCACCACCACCGATGCCGCCCATTCCCGCTGAATCAAGGTGAAACCCTAAACCTTCCTAATCATTATTTACTATTTATTGTAAATTATTCTATTTTTATTTTATTTATTAGTAATTACTCGAATATAATAATTATTTCCTTGCTATTAATATTATTATTATTTGATGTAAAATTTATGATGAATTGTACTTGCAGGGTGGAGAGTGGTAATAAAATAATTTTATTGTTAGTTTCAAATTTTAAGTTATTATAGGATTATTATCATTCTTCTTCTTCTTCTTATTATTATTATTATTTTATATTTTGAATTTATATTATTCTTACTCCATTATTATTAATGCAAATATTTTACCATTAGTATTGTTAATAACGTTATTATTGTTATTACTATTGTTATTATTATTATTATTATTGTTATTATTATTATTATTATTATTGTTGTTGTTGTTGTTGTTGTTGTTATTGTTATTATTATTTATATTCTCATTGATATTAGTTTTATTATCTTTGATATTATGATATTAGTATCATTATTATTATTAGGGTAAAGTCTTTAACCCTATATTATCAAGATTTATAATATCTCTATTATTTTTATGTCTTTAGCAAAGTTAGAATTTTGTTAAGGTTATTTTATTAGTATGATTTTATTTGGTTAAAGCCCTAAGGAGGCGTAGGAGCGTGCTCCAAGACCGGTGACATTTTAGGTAAGGGGTGCTAAGGCCTTTTGTGTGCTAATGTGCATTGTGTTCCTTATATGTTATGCATCCTATGTTATTATTGTAATTATTGCATATTTGGTATGGCATGGAGTCCAAGCATGCTTTTGTGTTGCTATATGGCATGTGTACTATGTGTATGGAATAATATGTGTTTGCATGTGACCCTAAAAGACATGCATGTGAGGATGTTATATGGGAAATGTAGGGTTTCGTGGGAGAAAATATAATTTATGATGTTACATGGGAGAATTGAATTTATGGTTTGTTAGGGAGAATCTAATTTATGATGTTATTTGGGAGAATGTAATTTATGAGATTATATGGGAGAACCTAATTTATGATTTGATTGGGAGAATCTAAGTTATGATTTGTTTGGGGGAATCCAATTAATCCAAATTATGGTTTTGCTTGGGAGATTCTAAATTATGATTTTATGTGGGAGAATCTAACTTATAGTCTTGTATGGGGGAATCTAAATTGTGGTTATGAAAGGGGAGAATCTAATCAATGGTATTATGTGGACAAATCTTGAGTTTTGCTATGGATTGAATTTAGGGTTTTATATGGCAAATCGTGGGTTGAATGGTGGTACTAATGGTTATATGGTGGTAATTATAGTTGTTTGGTGGTATTAGGGTTTACATGTTGGCATTGATGGTTGGATGACGGTATTAGGGTTTGCATGGTTGAAATTAGGGTTTCACATAGAATTTTAGGGTTTGCATGAAAAAGATGCGAAGGTTTGCATGGGGAGATTAATGTCTACATGGGTATGAAATTTACGTGTGGAAAGTTAATTTGGGATGTAAGGAAGGTGATGTAAGTATTATTCGGGTGTTGAACTATTTTGGATGAAAAATAGTACGTGGAGCATTATGAGGGTATGGAAGAGATTGAATTAGGGTTTGGAGTAAAGAACTCTGGGTTGTTGTGATTAATTAGGGTTGGAGTGGATAATTGTGGTTTGTTATGATTAACAAAGGCGTGGAGTGGCTAATTATGGTGGTTATGGTTAAATAGGGTTTGGAGTGGTTAACTATGGTTTGTTGTGGTTAATCGAGGTCTGTGGTGGCTGATTAGGGTTTTTGGTATTATCTTGTGCATGTGGTAATTAAAACGTAATTATGATGGTGGAATTTTATGATTTGTGATGTGTGATGACTTATGCATGACCAGGGTGCAATCTTTGAATAAAATATATAAGATATTAATCACTTAAAACGAAAGATTATTGAGCCGAGTCCAACCGATCCACCGGTTAGGAATAGTGGTTAGGGTTATTACCCTATGTGAGACCGGTCCACCGGCAAATAATAGTGGTGTGGACTTTGTCCCGCAAGTGTCCGGTCCACCGGCGAATAATAGTGGGGGACTCGAGCTCAATAAAAATGAACCCGAGTTTGTTAAATACACTTAAAAGATATTAATTACTTACAGTGGAACCCCATGTGAGCAGGAACCAGACCGGTCCACCGGCAAATAATAGTGGTGTGGACCTTGTCCCGCAAGTGACCGGCCCACCGGTTATAATAGTGGGGTGTTCATGTGATTACATGGATTTGATAAAAGGCATGGTGTGAATCGACTTTTGATAAAATATTAATTAAACAATTAATCTGGATTATATGGGTCTTTGTACTTTCACCTAAATTGTTCATATACCTTTATGTTGTTATGTTGGATTATGCCCTATTATTATTCTGCACGGAATATGTGCTTATGTGTTGGCCTTAGTGTTCGGTTACCTTACTCAGTACGTAGCGTACTGATCACCCTTTTCATGGGTGCTGCTCATTCCCACGAGTAGTATGCCCTTATGACTTTGTGTAGGTGGGCGAGATATCCGTCGGGGCTGAGTGTTGAGCATGATTGGTTCGAAGTTCGAGAGTGCTGTGGCCATATTCATTCTTTACGCGATTTCATTCTTTTTGTTATTTCTTTGGCATAGTATTTACCATTTTCTGATTCATTACTCGACTGAGTATTTTATTGAATCTTTTATCAGTTGTAAGTTTAATTCTCTTTTGGAAATGAATTACATTTCTTGATGCGTACTCTGATTTTGTTTTACAACCGTTTAATGATTATTTGGAGTTTAGTTTGTATTAATTTTGTAAT
Organism: Tamarix chinensis; assembly: GCA_030549775.1. Taxonomy (NCBI): domain Eukaryota; kingdom Viridiplantae; phylum Streptophyta; class Magnoliopsida; order Caryophyllales; family Tamaricaceae; genus Tamarix; species Tamarix chinensis. The sequence continues at coordinate 81,269,252 of CM060171.1, read as the reverse complement.
TGATTGTTAATCTCTTCTTTAGCCTTAGCACTTGGTACTGGAACGGTCGGAGAGAACTGGGTTGGTACTAAGTGTGGCGGTAACATTTCCAGAATTCACAGGTTCTCAGTCTTTCTAATTTAATTGCTTCTGCTAAAAAAAAATTATAGTGAATTTTGGGGTGTTACAGTTTCGACACCATGCCCGACCACCGAGACGCCTATAACCCCTCGCTTCCACCACTACAGCCCTCTCACCTATCATTCTCTTCACATTCTTGGACCTGGCCAGCCCTGCAAACCACCCCTCATGCCCTGTTTTTCCTCCTCTTCGTCTCCCCTACTTGCCAACCAGCCAGCTTCCCTCCTATTCTCCCTCTCCTTTTTCTTCACCTCTCCAGCCTCTCCCTACCCCATTTTCTTCGAGCCTTTCCCTTCTCCGACCTCCCTCTTCTCCCTTTCTTCCCCTTCCTTTTTCCTCCCTACTTGGACTGCGTCGCCGCCCTCCGCTACCTCAGCCGCCGCATAAAGCCCCTACACCACCCACTGCCACCCCATACCTCAGCCCTGCACCACCACAACACCACCCAAGACACCCCGTAACCCCTTCTTCCTCCTCACTTATTTTTCTCTTCTTTCTCCCCTTATCGGCAACCTCCCTGCAATCCCTTTGTTCACTGCTGTCCGACCGCCTCTGCCGCCACCCTGGTGCACTGTCGTATGCATAACAAATTTAATAAATAAATCCTAATTTCCAAATACATAATATATGGCAAGAAGGAGTCGAACCCACAAGGAATGGTATTTTAATCACTAATTTTGCAATTGATGTTATAATCCCGTTTATACAATTTCATTAATTCTAATACTAAATCTAAATATACTAAGCTTTGATCACTATTTGACAAATAAGGGGGAATGAATTGATGATGGAATCAAGATATCAAATACTCAAAGAAGAAGAATGATTCTATATGATTTAATGTTGACCTTTAGAAACTCATAATAATTCATTCCTTTGCTTTCTCTCAGCCTTAATAAATTGAATAAGCTCTCAATTGATTTCCTAACCATTTAATAACCTAGGTTATGAACACTATCAATTAATGGCAGCATTATGAATGGAAAGCAGTCAACTACAATCATAACCACATAAGTTCAGATTATGCAATTGTACGAATTAACGGATAAGATTAACGATTAATCTCCTTGCTACTTTATACAAATTAATTAACAATTACGGGTTAATTGCGTTGTCTTAGCAAATATTAAGTTCTAAACTAAATAGGTGATCAATCTAATTAGTTTAAATTCTTAATCTATGATACGAAATCATTCAGTTCGATCCGTTAATTCAATTAAATTTCATCTAGAACCAAATATTCAAAGTATGTAATTGTATTTGAAACATAGTTCCATCCTCAAATCATCCTACCCTGTTTTATTTACTCTAACATCTGCATATTTAAAAACCACACTATTACATACAATGATTTAAAATTAATGCCAGCAACATAACCACAATATCCAATAGTAATACAACAAAACAACAATAGAACAAACAAAAGTGTAATTGCAGATATTTTACTTGCATTCAATCAAAATGGAGAGACTGCAATTGATAAAGGAATAGAGAGGAACTTATCAATTGAAGTGTAGATTGTCAATTTTTCACTAGAATTCAAGAAGATAAAAGAAGTTGGAATTATGCATTACATGTATATTCTAAAGGGAATAGAGAAAGAGAATACATTCAAAATGTTTCGACATCTCAAAGAACTACCCCTGAACCCTGTATTAATAGAGAATACATCAGAAACAGGTCGCGCGGACGGTTATGATTTTTAAGGAAAACACGGTCCGTGTCTAGGAAACACGGGACCTCCGTATTTTTCTCCAACTTCTCTGCCGACTGCTGGATTTTGAATCAATGCCTGAGATTTTAATACGGCCCATGTTTAAGAAACATGGGGGTGCCACGTTTTCGGGTCTTTCACTATTCTTCCTTTGTAATTTCAGCACAACTTCTCTTGGTTTATTTGCTTCATTTCCAACTTTGCTCCCCTTGATTTAGTGTTTCTTGATGTGTTATTTACTTGATTTCTTCTTTTCGTTGGTTTCTCCTTGAATTTCTTCAATTTTTTTCTTTTCCTACAAAATCTATTCAAAAGAGAAAAACTCGATGAAAAGATTAAATCTTATAAAATTAATGAAGGATAAATGACATTCTTATGCATGAAAATAATCTATAAATCTCATTTATCAAATACCCCAATGCTTGAATCATTTCTTGTCCTCAAGTAACATCATAACATGCAAAGTTAGATTAAGATTAATGAAATTCAAATTGGTAGATTCTTACTTTTGGTTTGTGAAAACACTCACTCTCATGTGTGTATGGTGTGATGTGGTTACTCTCAAAACTTCTCCAAATGATAATGATCGCCCATATATTTTCCATTATTCTCAATTCGCCACCGATGAAAATAATTGAAGTATATAAGAATCAAAAGGTCTTAAATTTGGTTGTAATAGGGCTAGGGTTTTAAGGTAAGATAGAACTTTGGGATTGTGGCTAGACTCCATTAACTAGAGAAGCAAACTATATATAAACCATATATGTATATACATGGAAAATACAATCCTTCCTAAATTTTTTTTTTCATATCTTACCCTTGCTCTTCAACCATATAAAGAATAACAGATTTTTTTTTGCACCCCCATGCTTAGATTTAAACATATCAACAAACATTTTCCTGAAAATGTATTACTTCACTAGTTATAGAGTAGGGACGGAAAATTCAGACGGGTATTAGTTGTTAATGAAGGTTAAATCAATAGAATAAGGCTTAGGCTCAAAGGGGTTTTTGCAAAGGGATAATAATTTTTAAGGTAAGATTTTTGGTCTTTTGGTAGCTAACAAAGAAAAAAGAGTGCCTTTATCATTTTCAAATATCCTAAAGTTCTATGCAGTCTTGAAGAGAACTAATGGCAAATTCTAGTTTCACATACCATTGGAGAATACACACAAAAGTAAAATATGTTCTGGATAAACAATGTATCCAATGATTAGGCTCAAGCGCTCACAATGGTGTATCTACCAATTTTTAGTTTCATTTCATCTCATTCATAGTCAATGCATGGTTTGATTGGTTAATGATCTTAAGGTATAATAATATTTTAAGTTAATTATTTGATTAATTAAGTGTTATAAAGTCTTGCACTTGGTTTTCTCTTATTTCTAGTATAATCAATCTTGATATTATTTTTAGGTATTAGTTTTGCTAATAAAAGTTGGAACCTTTAACCGAAATACCGGTAAGGTTCATTTTTGTAGAAATTAAGGTAACCATTAAATCCCACTTAAACGCATGGATAACGTATGATAGCACATTAGACTTTTTAATATGATATTGTGTTGATATATGTTGTTCAATATAATATATGTAGTTTCTTGTGTTGATTGATAAAAAAGGGAGCATGTTAGATTATATGCTATTTATGAAAATATCGTTTAAGGTAAGAGTTTGGTTAATAATGAAAATGTTAAGTATTTATCCATGTTGTATTACGCTATTGTGATCTTTAATGCATGGTTAATATTTTTGTGAGCCATAGGGGTATTTTAGTAATATATCTTGTGCAAGAATATGGCTTAATATATATATGGGTGCTAATGAGTATTATATTAAATATAATAGTTATGGATGAGGTATTAATATTAATATTTTATGTAGTGATGATAATTTAATATAAGTGGTGTAATAAGGGGTAAAACGGTAATTTGTAATTAAAAGGGGTATTATGGTAATTTTGGAGGCAAGGGTAAAGTGGTAAACTTGTAAGTAGAAGGATAATTAGTAATTTTGTGAGTAAAGGGTAAAATAGTAATTTTGTATGTAAAAGGGGTAAAATGGTAATTTTTGGAAGTAAGGGGTAAATTGGTAATTTTGTAAGTAAAGGGGAAAAATGGTAATTTTGTGAATGAAATGTAAAATGGTAGTTTTGGAAGTAAAGGGGCAAAATGGTAATTTTGTGAATAAAGGGTAAAATGTAGGGATGACAATTTTTCCCGCGGGTTCAAGGTCTCGTCTGGGATTCCCCATTCGGATTTGGGTTCAGAGAGAAAAATTCAAGGATCGGGTTCAGGTTCGGGGATTTTTTAGGGATAGGGCGGGGATGGGTTTGGGGTCCCCATCCCTGAACCTGCCCCAAATAATTTTTTAATATATTTTTATATAATTATATATATGTAATATATAAATAATTTTTTTATAAAATATAAGTTAAAAGTATAATATAAAAATAAGGTTTGAGGGTCGGGGATAGGTTCGGGGATCGGGTATAGAGTTGGGTTTCGGGATTAGGTCGGGTTTTAAGGTTGGGGAATAAATCAGTGATGGAAAATAGATAGGAGATCGGGTCGGGTATAGGGATTTGATTCCCGCGGGGATTAGGTCGGGTTCGGGGATTATTTTCCTTAGGGGGTTCGAGGATGGGGATGGGGATGAGATCCCCGACCCTGACCCACCTCGTTGCCATCCCTAGTAAAATGGTAATTTTATAATTAAAGTGGAAAAGGGAAATTTGGGAATTAAAGGACAAAATGGTAATTTTATAATTAAAGGGAAAATTGGTAATTTCATAATTAAAGGATAAAACGGTAATGTTGTAATTCAAGGGTAAAATGGTAATTTTGTAATTAAAGGGCAAAATGTTAATTTTATAATTAAAGGGTAAAATGGTAATTTTGTAACTAAAGGGGGAAAAAGTAATTTTGCAATTAAAGGGCAACGTGGTAATTTATATGTAAAAGGGGAAAATGGTAATTTATAAGTGAAAAGGGAAAATGGTAATTTTATATGCAAAGGGTAAAATGGTGACTTATAAGTAAAAAGGGTAATTTGGTAAGTATGATAATAAAGAAGGGCAATTTGGTAATTTAACCGACTAGAGGGTAATTTAGTAATTTGAGGTTGGAGAAGGGTAGTTTGGTAATTATGATAATAGAGAATGGTAATTTGGTAATTTAACCAACTAAAGGGGTAATTTGGTAATTAGGATAATGAAGAAGGGCAATTTGGTAATTTAACCAACTAAAGGGATAATTAGTAATTATAATAAAGGAAGAAGGGTAAATTGGTAATCTAACAAACCAAATGGAAAATATATTAAGCTTAACAATTATGAAGGGGGATTAGTGACCTAATAGGTATGGGAGATAACTTGGTGACCTAAATCAAGTAAGGGGTAATATGGTAATTATGTAACAAGGGGTAATATGGTAATTTGTCAAGTAAGGAAGGGATGACTTAGCAATTATATAAGTAAGGGGTAAAATGAGTAATTTGTACCTAACATGTCGTTGTGATTGTGGAATTTTGTAATATGACTCAGTTAACACTGATAGCAAGATAAGAGTATTTGATAATTAGTAAATATCACGAGAACAAATCCTAATTCGGAATTAGATGAGATTAGGATGGCCTTAATGATTCTTCTGTGTTACCTTGGGCAACCATTTGAATAAGAAATAACTAACGATATCCGAACGATTGAAAGTGAATAAGTATCTGATTATTGTGCTTTTGTGATCACCTTAATTAAGACACTAATACTTAAAGTGAAAGACCTCGAGATCAGGAATGGTGACTCTTCAGGGGTCGCTACCCTAAAGACGTGGTTTAGCCCATGGTTATTCTGGTATTTGTTGGTGTACCTTTATGCCCCAGAAAGGCCTTATATCTTACTCTATCTAGCTCTACGGACCTAGTTAGGGGGTATGCATACCTATGGATTAGGTGTCCTTATCAGTAGGGTATTGAGTTAGCTTTATGCACCAGCACAACCAGGGTACCTTTGCATCCCTGGGTTAATAGTTGAAGGGTACTGAGTATCTTTTATGTACCAATGCGATCGGTGTACCTTTGTGTCCTAGGATCTTGATCTCCCTATCAAGGCAAATAAATGGAATTGTTGTGCTGATTAAAAAGGGAAAACACTAATCATTAAAGTGAAAGATTAATGAGTCAGGCCCAGTGAATTATATTATAAGTACCGATCCACTGGATATAATAGTGGCTCAGGTACATGTTGCCCTAGATGATGTATATTTGTATTTCGATCCACCGGCCAGAATAGTAGGGGTCCCGAGCTCAATAAATTGGATTTGGTTGTGAATAAATTATGGAAAAATACTAATCACTTACAATGAAACACCCTGTGAATCGGGGCCAGAACGATCCACCGGCAATAATAGTGGCCAGGAGCATTCTGACCTGGAGACTAATCCACCGGTAATAATAGTGGTCACGAGCGTTCTGCTCCTGTATGTATTTCGGTCCACTGGCTATAATAGTGGGGTTCCCGCACTCATACGAATATTTATAATCTAATATGATTGATAATGATGGACTAAGGGATTAAGGCCCATAAGTATCGATTGTTCTCTATGTCCTATTAATATTTGATTGATTTGTTAAGTGTGTGGATGTATGAATGTGGATATTAAGTATTTACCTTTCATTATATATGTATGTAGTATCATATGTTGCATTGCGGGCCTGCTGTTAAGTGTGTTTTAAAGGGTTACTCAGTACCGTAGTACTGGAGGGTTCCCTTCATGGGGCCCCTGCTTATTCAATGGTCAATGTCCCTTGTAGGTCATTTTCGAGTGCTATTCAAGCGGACCCTCAGGAAAGAGCATAAGAATTATCCGAAACTGTTAGGGTTTTACTCTATCTCCTTTAAATTCACAATTTCAATGTATTCGTTGTTTTGTAACCACCACTGGTGGATTATACTCTTATAAAATGTTTACTTGTGCTACTATGATTTAATCATTGGTTTGAATTTCTTGTAAGTTGTATTTTTTCTCTTTTACCCTTAGCACTTGGTACTGGAACGGGAGGAGTGAACCGGTCTGGTACTAAGTGTGGCGGTAATATCCCTAGAATTCACAGTTTTATTATTTTGCTTCCGCTAATTCTTTTTAATGAAACGAAATTTTTCAGTAGTAAATTTTGGGGATGTTACACTACCCGAGCCACTTCCCTCCTTCTTCTTCCTTCTTCTTTTTTCCCTGTCGCAACCTACAACCTCCCCTACCTGCACTTGGATTTTTGCCGCCAGCCGGCCGACATTCCTCTCTCTTTCCCCCTAATCCACTTGCCATTTCGACCCAACCAACCTCCTTCTCTTCTCACGTGCCATTTCTTCCTCCCTGGCCAATCACAGCCAACTATGGTAGACTTGCGCCGGCCTGCCATCGCCGGTCGGGGTGCCCTCACCTACCTTCCCCTATTCTCCTGTTCCCCTTTGACCTTATCCCCTTCCTTTGGCCCTATAAATACCCCATAACTAGCCCCATACTCGAGCTATTTCCCGTAACCTAGAAAATCCCTTTGTATGCCACTGCCCTATCATACATCCTCTCTGTCGCCGTCATATAACACCGCCACTCGAGCCACTTACACCACCTCTCTTTGCATCACCCTCTACCATACTACACCACCCTCCACCTTCGATTTGCCTTGCACGAGCCACCCCAACCGTACAAAGTTTCCTTCTCGAGCAGCCACATTTCCTCCTCTACCGCCCTTCGCACTACCGTCCACCACCACTCCCGCCACACCACCACCCTCATTCCAACCCTCTCAACTTGGGCAACCTCAATAACCCCAACTTCCACCATCATTTCCTCTCTCCTATTCACAACACTCAACTAACCTTCTCTTTTCCTTCTTTCCCCACCGATGCCGCAACCGCCGTGCATCGCCGCCGGTACCGCCAGTCACCACCAACTCTAAGTGGTACCCTAAACCCTTAAATCCTAATTATGTAAGCCTTATTCATTTTAATTGTATTATATTATTGTTAACATTATCACTATTAAGGGTTGAAACCCTATTTTGGCATCATCATCATCATTATTATTATTATAATAATAAAGGGTTAAAACCATATTTCACATTATTTCAATTAATACCATTATTATTATTATTATTATTATGATGATCATCATCATCATCATCATCATTATTATTATTATTATTATGGTAAAAATATTCAAACCCTTATATTATCATTATTTCAATTATTATTATTATTATTATTATTATTATTATTATTATTATTATCCTTAGCAATATTAGTATTTTGTTAGTGTTACCATTATTACATTATTATTTTATCCCTAACCCTATTATTAGTCTTAGCCTTAAAAATACTAGGGTTTCTATTACTAAAATTATTATTATTATTATTATTATTATTATTATTATTATTATTATTATTATTATTATTATTATTATTATCGTTATTTTTGCTATAACTAGTGTTAGTACTATTAGTAGAAGAAATAAACTATTAGATTTAATAATATAAATATGGCTATAAATATTATTAAAAACCCAACTTTCACTTATAAAGTTTCCTTTAATAATAGTAACCCTAATCTTAGAATAAAATAGGAAATAATAGTATTTTTGGTAGGAGGAAAACTAATCCTTAGCGTTTACCTCTTATAGGTGAAACCAGTCAAAACCCTAAGGAGGCGTAGGAGCGTGCTCTAAGACCGGTGACGTACTAAGTAAGGGTATAGCTAAGGCCTTATGTGTGTTATGTGTTTTATATGCCTTGGATGCCATGTTTGCTGTGTATCTTGTGCTATTAGTTTAACTGTTTTATGTGTAGCATAGCTTGGAGTTTAGGTATGCTCATGTGTTATCTTATAGCATGTGTATAATTTGTATATGCTATGATTATGATGTGATGTGTTGTGGCCCTTTAGGACTTGCATGCTAGGATATGTAATGTGATGATATAAGGTGAAAGGATGAAAAGGGAAAATGAGGAAGTAAGTTGACCAAAGGGAAATAAGTTAACCAGGGAATGTGGGTTTGACCTAAATATTCCATGACATGTGAGAGGAAGAATAAAAGGGGAGACTTTAGGTAAAATAAAGGGGATGAACTTGCATGGGAGAATCTAGGGTTTGCATGGGATTTTAAGGTTTTGCATGAAAAGCTTTGAGGGTTTGCATGGGAGTAAAATTTACATATGAAAAGTTGATTTGGAGTGTGAAGAAGGTAATGGAAGAGTTGTTTGGGTGATTGGAGGCTTTGGGTGAAAAATGGTACGTGGGACAGTATAAGGGTGCATAGGAGACCGAGCTAGGGTTTGAGAGGAAACCCAAATCTGAGAAGGTGGAAAAAGGGAAAATAAATAAGGGTGAGTGGAGTATGAGATAAGAACGGAAGATTATCATGTGAGGGATGAGCATGAGCATCATAGAAAAATAAAAGTGGAAGGTGAGAAATGGAGGAGTGACATGGGGAAAGGAGGATGCTAGGGTATGGTGTGGCCACCTAAGGTTTCGTGGTCACACGTGTACTTGAGGAATAAAGTGTGATGATGAGGGTTGAATCTGAGGGATGTAATGTGTGGGGTGCTAAAACAGTTTGAGTTGTGTGAGGTAGAGAATGATGGGCCACATAGGCCCAAATTAGAGTTTTTGGAGAAAATCCTAAAGTGGGGCAATGAGTGGACTTGGAGGTGTAAGGTAGTGAGCCTTGACCCATACACTTAGGAGTTGGGCTTCCAGTGTGAATTAGGGAAAGGAGGTAAGGATGTTGGGGCAAGTTAGGAGGTGCAGGAGTCTCAAGATATTGGACGGGCCCTCTTGGAGGATAAGCGTAGAGGGAGTTAGTCATGCATGTCTAGGGTGAAACTTTTGAGTAAGACACGGTAAAATATTAATCATGTAAAGTGGAAGATTATTGAGTGGGCCTAGACGGATCCACCGACATATAATAGTGGTTAGGTGTGTTCTGCCCTATAAGTGACCGTTCCACCGGCTATAATAGTGGTTAGGTGTGTTTTACCCTATAAGTGACCACTTCACCGGCTATAATAGTGGGGGATCCCATGCTTAATATACCAAACCCTAAGTTTGTTAAGACACATAAAAGACACTAAGCACTTACAGTGGAACACCATGAGAGTCGGGGCCAGACCAATCCATCGGCGAATAATAGTGGTCATGAGCATTTTTTCCTGGAGATCAATCCACTAGCATATAATAGTGATCAGGTACATTTTACCCTACAAGTGACTGATCCACCGGCTATAACATTAAGGTTCCTATACTCGCATGGATTGATAAAAAGTATGGTGTGAAATGAGTACCGATCAGAGATTAAATAATTAATTTATCCAAACTTTAATTTGGCCTTTATTTATTATCTAAAGTGATCGTATGTTGCTATGTTATCCTGCTTGGATTATATGCTTTTGTGTGTTGGCATTAGTGCATGGTTACCTTACTCAATACGTAGCGTACTGACCACCCATTTCATGGGTGCTGCTCATTCCTATGAGCAGAAGGCCCCTCTAACTTTGTGTAGGTTGGTGATATCTTTTTCGATGCATTTGATGTTCACAAGGCATTAGACGGGACTGAGTGTTGAGCACGGGCTTGGCACGGAAATCGAGAGAGGCGTGGTTGGACTTTCTTCTTTATGATTTTCTATGTTGTATTGGATTTTCCAAAACTAAACCTTTATCGCTTTGTAGACCTTTTTCCTTTTAAGGAACTTTGACTACGTACTCTGGATTATGACTCTTTTTCACGCACTCTAATTTCTATCTTATAATTGTTTAATGCTTATTTGAAGTCTTACTTGGGTTTGATTTATGATGGTTATTAAAATTCTTTTAGCCTTGTAGTTAGTACAGGAACGACCGTGAGTCGGGCTTATACTAATCACGGTGGTAACATTTCCAAAATTTACAAGTTTTAATTTAATTGTTTCCGTTAAAAAAATTCAGTAGTGAATTTTGGAGTGTTACATAAATATTATATTTTTGTCTCTAATAGGGGTTTTACTAGCAAAGGTTTAATGTAACCACTATTTAAGTGTGCTCATACATAAAAATATGATCATAAGTAATATGACGTATGTATGAGACATAATAAGTTGTGTAGGAGATAACTATACTATTTTTTTAGCCATGATTTTGTCCCACTGAGTTTTCCTGAAAAATTTTTTAATGAGGAAATATTTCAAATACGTACTCACAAGGGAGAGTGTTATAAATATGCTATTTATATATTGTAGATGTACAAGTCATGAATGTGAATTGTATTAAATCATAGGTTTAGTAATCCCATTATTTCCATAAGTTGTAATTTATTTCCTCATTATGGTTATAATATCCTAACTCTACAACTCCTCTACCACTTTCCGTATTCCTTAAATACTTTTCACAATAAATGTAATTAGTTTGGATATTATATATATGGGATATGATGAATTATAAATGTAAGATGACACATATGTGTGAATAAATAAAAGACTCTATCCTCCATTTCCTCGTTATCTTATAATCATCGTCGTCTATAGTTGAGTTTCTAAATATCATAACATTTTATATGTTTCCTTACCCACGGATATATCTATGAAGTTTTTATTGATAGTTTTTTAATGAGTGAATATTTAAAAGTTTACATCTAAACAAGAGTGCTTGATATATTTAAAATTGACGCTAATATTACAAGAGTAACCATTTGTAATGTAACATTAGGTTCACCTTTATGTAATACTCTATACTACTAGTCTGCAATCTCGGGCTAAACATAGTTGCTTTTACTTTGTATAAGAAAACTATTATTGCAATTTTGTTGGTTACTTTTATAAGATAGATATATTGAGCTATTATGTGCATAATATTTAATTACATTTTGAATTACTAAATTTAAATACTTTCATTTATCATAAGAGAAAGGAAAATAAAATCTATAGAGAACATAACTACCTTTAGAAAGTATGATCACATGATCTTAATTAAATTAAATAAAAGATAAATTAGAAGATGAACTATTTTTTTAAAGATTAAATTTGAGAAAATTATATTTTTTGTCACTTTTGGTAATAATGTAATAGGAAGGTGAATTGATGAAACTATCACCATTCATTCCTTTATTGATATTAATTAATTAATAAAGTGATAGAAATGTATTATTTTATTAATTATGAAAAAACTAACTCATAAAAAAATTAGATAAATATTTTCAAGAAAAAGGTAAATCACCTTGAAAATTTGTTTTTAATCACTATTATATAGTTAATATATATAACCTATAATGAAGGGGTATGCCCTACAAGTCTTTCATATTGTCCTACACTTGAAGTAAAAGCTAATAAAGCCATCAAACCCATTATAAGAGGTTTTTTGGAGAATTGGATCAAATGAATGCATATGAGCCTAATTAAGTTATAAGGGGACATGGAGGTTATTATGAAGAATTTAATGAAGTCACGTGTCTTGCACATGTGATAGACAAGTTTGGCGTGGATTAGGCAAGTTCTAATTAGTCATTATTTAATTTAGTTTACATAATTATTAAGAAGCTTACTATAACATTATGTAAGATTAGATAGAGTTTTATTTTATCTTTGTTTTCTATATGTGTGTGACATGAATCTTATTAGATATTGTGTGATTTTTCTTTTAGTATTTTAGCTAAATTATGTTATTTGAACCCTATGTAGTTATGTTGGTTTGCATAGTTGAATGAGAATTAATCAAGTTAAATCTTCAAATCGAACTATATATGAGTTCTTTTCTATTTTTGTCAAATTTATGTAAGTGATAAATTTAGAAATCCTCCATATTTTTCTTGTATGGGCAATAGAGTATCATCCCAATCAAGCAATCATACCCTAAACCATAATCCATACACGCCATTCCTTCATCTATAACCATCCATACACAACGATCCACATAAAATAACATCAACATCTTCTTCAACCTTTAAAATCCTAACCCTAGCCTACTTCAATGTCCATTAATACCATTGTTAGACCAAACTATTCTTCTACTACATCAGACCTTAATTGTGTCATTAAACCCTCATAACCCCCACCAATTGCCATTAACCATCCATACAAACCCTAAAATTCCTAATCCTAAGTCATGATACACATATTGGGTTCATTTATACTTTTATTTTCTCAATTAGGACAATCACATGTTTTCATATCAATTAGGTAATATCTAACATGAACAACCAAATTTAAAAAACAAAAATGTAATTGAACCTAGTGTATAATTTATTAATATTTAGTATCATTTGGATAATATTATCTTAAATTAGGCAAAATTTATTTTAATCCTATTCAAATTGAAATAAATCGAAATTAATAAAAATTATGTTATTTAAATTTTAATATTCATCACACTTTTTTCAAAATTTATAATAAAATTTCGATAGCAATAAAATCACTTGCGTAGCCCGCCCACCCCCCCCCCCCCCAACCCAAAAAACCACCACCACAAAAAAGTATAGGCGTCAACCAACCCTTTATTTTTTATTCAACAAAACCCAATCACTCGACGTTCAACCTTCGTCCAACAAATTATAGTGTTCCGGTAGCACGGCCCAACCACTTTGGATAGATTTACTATCCCACATCCTATAGGTTAATAGTTTAGCCGAGGTGTAAAGCTATAGGCCCAACGTGTAAGGGAATTTGTTTTATTTGTTTACGTATATAAAAGTCAATCCTTGTCAATTACGGAGAGGTTGAAGATTCGGGAAGAAGGGAGAAACAGAGGAAAGAGAAGCAGAGAGACAGACTAATAACGTGACCCGTCTTAGCTTTGTCTGTGTCTTTACTCCTTAGCCTTCGGCAACCCCTCTTCCAAAGTCTTCAAGGCATTTTCCTTTTGAGTACGATACTTCAAGTATACCATATCCCTCGTAGTCGTAGCCCACCGATTCATTCATTTTTATCTTCTGGTCTGCGCACTGTGCGGTTAGTTTTACAGTTTCCGCCGAGATAATTCTGGCCTCACTTTCTGGAATCTTCAGGTATTGATTTGTCGTCTTCTTCATCTTTCTCCCATGACACGGCTGCTGTTTTCATTATTCTCTAGTCATAATTTCGACATGCATATTTTGTTAAAATTGCATTATTCCGCTTGGCAAAAATATCTGATGTATGCGTTAGTCTTCAGAAACGGAAACCTCTATCCCGGTTCTTTTGACCATAGTCCATAGATTGGCTCACTTATGGTATGTATATACATGCTAATTCTTAGTTTGATATTATTAGGAACTGTCTTATCTCTCCATTTCTTTTATATTATTATGTACTGGAATTACTACATGCGAATAATGTAATTACTGATTTATTAGTCTTTAGAAGTAAGACTAGGATGGAGAGATACACTCAACAGACTTATTTAAAGCCTTGCAATCGTCATAGTGATTAATGAGTTGAACTACTTCAATACCTTTTATGAGAGCTCATAGGCTAACGCCACTCAATCCTAATGGCTCAGTCATCCAACGCTCGTAACCTTTTAGTAGCTGCTCAGTCCAATGCTATTCTTTACAATCTTCAATTACCAAATATATCCATCAAATTGGATAGAAACAATTACTCTCTATGGCGGGGCAATATCCTTTTTGCACCAGAGGTTTTTGATCTAGATTCCCTGGTTCTCATCAACACTACGCCTTCACTAGTTATCTTCTCAGACGAAGACCATTCCCAACTCCAATCAAATCCAGCATATGCCATCTGGAAAAGGAAGAACAAACTGGTCCTCCTATGGCTCGAAACCACCATATCCGATCGATTTTTAGGCTATATAGCCCACTCTGCTGCATCCTATGACACCTGGTGCATTCTTGAAAGAATGTTTCAGGCACAAGCTCGAGCCTGTATTATGTAATTAAAGCTTCAACTGCAGACCACAACCAAGGGTGATCTTAGTATACTTGAATATATTGAGAAGAAAATATCACTCGTTGACTCCCTTGCTGAGTGCCTTGGTCTCATTCCTGAAGATGGCATTGCTGCTTATATTCTCTTTGGATTGGACTCCTCTTATTGAGCTTTCAAAACAACCTATAGTATGCGATCTGTTCCAGTAAGTGTTGATGATCTTACTGGCCTTCTACTACAAGAAGGAGAAAGGTTGGAAGAAGAGCATCGCCTTCATGTTTAGACTGCCACCCCACTTGCCAATCTTGCACATACTAGTCATAAAACTAATTGGCCTGACCTCTACACTCCTCGACACAATCGCTCGCACTCATCATCCTCTGCTGCCAACCGATCCTCCTTCAATTTGCAACCGAGTTTAGTGTCAAATATATAACAAACTTGGCCATGAGTCTTTGAACTGCTACAATCAACTCAATGAAGATTTTTTTCCTCGTAATTGACAATCTTAGAAGTCTGCCAATCTAGTCTCACTGTCATCAATCGTGGACCCCCAGTGGTACATGAACTCTAGGGCTACCAACCATGTCATATATGATCTCAGTAACATGTCCCTCCAATCTGAGTATCACAGCAAAGAAAAATTAGCCATCGGTAATGGGATGACTCTTCCCATTACTAATCTTGATCATTGCTCAATTCTTACTTCTTCTTCCACCATTCTTTTATCTAATATTCTTTATGTGCCTCACACCAAAGATAACAATGATTACATGGAATTTCATCCTACCAAATGCTTTGTTAAGAATATGTAGGGCAGAACACTTCTTCAAGGAACCATTGATGATGGTCTATATCATCTTCACCTTGGCAATCTGATCAACTCCAGTTCCTCCCATCCTCCTCGTGTTTTCCTTGGTGAGAAGACCTCTCTTCAAGGATGGCATCATCGTCTTGCACATCCCAATGAGTCTTATCATTCGGTCACTAGTTTGTCATTTTAATCTTCCTGTCACAAATAAAAACTTTCCCAATGTCTGTGACCTTGCCAACTTAGCAAGAGTCATCGACTTCCATTACCCAGTAGTCATATCTCATGTAATTCTCTTTTTAAGCTTGTTTATTCTAATATATGGGGCCTTACCCATGTTTCATCCATCAATGGTTATCGTTACTTTGTCATTTTTGTTGATGACTTCACTAAATTTATCTAGATATATTATGTGTATCACAAATCGCAAGTATATAATATTTTTAAATCCTTTTATATCATGGTTCGTGTTCAATTTAGCACTCACATCAAAGCTCTCCAAACAAATTGGGGTGGTGAATATAGGTGGCAATTGGGTCAGGTGGGTTAGATTGTTCTCAGGTCGGGTTATTTGCAAGTCGGTTGTGGGTCGGGTTGGTTCAATTTAGGTAGCCTTATCGTTTCAGTTGGGTCGGGTTCGAGTTTGAATCGTTGCAGATCCAGGTTTTATCGTATTAATTTATTGGGACGGGTCGGGTCGGGTCTGGGGATATAAATGGGGCTGATTTTACCTTAAATCCGATGGGTTTTATCAATCGGATACTTAAATGGATATGGATGATAGAAAAAAAAAATACCCATCGGATTCAGACACGGATACGGTTATGGGATATCCATATCCGTACCCATTTACTAAATATATAATAACCCTTTTACCCTTAATTTTAAAAATAAATATAATATAAATTAAGATTAAAATTGTTATTTGGTTTAACTCTAAATGGGTTTATCCGTCGGGTAATGGATTTATTTGCTGAATAATATCCGTTAACGGGTAAATGAATTATCCATCGGGTCATAGATATTCAACGGATACAGATATGGATGTATTAATGGATACTGTTCAGGGTACGGTTACAAATTTAGATGTGAATTTTCTTATTGGGTATGGGTATGGGTGCACCCGTCTTGAACCTGCTTTGTTTACATCCCTATCAGGTCGGGTTTGGGCCGAGCAAGCTCGTATTCGGATGATTTCGTGTTTAGGTTCATTTAAAGAGTTAGGTTTGGGTTATCTTGACGAATCAGGTTTTTTTAGGTTTTGATAGGCCTGGTTGGGTTCGAGCCGAGCTAATCCTGGATCACTTTGGATTTAGGTCAAATCAAACATTGACTACCAAAATTAATTTAACTCATTAACCTCGTATACAAAAATTAAGTTTAACTTCATGTAATTAATAATGTGTTATTAATTGTTATTTGTTTATTATTATGAATTTTTAATGTTGTGTATTTACATAAAAAAATGGGTAAAATTAAAATATCATTGGTAAATAAGTAAGTTCACAATAAAAGTAGGAAAAATAAGTAAAATTTAAATAATAATATATTTTTGAAAGCTTTAATTAAATAATAAGACATGTTTATTTTTATTTTTATTATCATAACTGGTTAATATCGAATTTTGTTTTGTTGAGTTAGGTCGGGTTGATGGTGGTCAGGTTGATAACGGGTCAGGTTTATGTGGGTTACGGGTTGGAGTTGGGTTCGGGTCGGGTCGGGTCAGCGTCGGATCGGGTTAGCTTGGGTCATGTCGGGTTGATAAATTTATCGAATTTTGTGTGGGTCTAGTCAACTTTTGCTAGCTCTAGTAGTGAATACCGAAATGTATCCACCTTCCTTCACTTTCTTGGTGTTGCTCACAGAGTTTTCTATCCACATACTTAGGACCAGAATGGTGCTGCTGAGCATCGTCACAGAATCATTGTTATTAAAGGACTCGCTCTGCATTAACATTCAATACTGGAAATTTTCCTTTCATACTGCAGTTTATTCCTCCAACCATACCATCACTCCTCTTTCCCTCAAATCTCCCTATGAGTGTCTTTACAACTGCTCTCCTGTCTATTGGTTCATTATGTCTTTTGGCTGCCTTTGCTTTCCCTTTCTGCGTCCATATAATCATCACAAATTAGAAATTTGATCCTTGCCATGCATTTTTCTTGGTTACAGCTCCAAACACAATGGTTATTTGTGCCATCATCTTATGCCATTCTTGTGGATTGGTGAAGGAAGCAGTTATTTAGAACATCTATCTTGTGCTTAGTAAAATTGCGAAGCCTTCATGTATTTTGTAACACAATCACTTGGAACATTAGTACTTCTAACGATTTGGTCCTTAGGCTGTGACCTTCTGATAAGGTAGGTGTTAATAGTTGGTCCTTCTGCAATTAGGAAGAGAGAGCGCTAAAAAGGAAAACTAATTAGGAGGTTGATGCTCGTAATATCAGCTAACATGTAACTGATAAGTTTAAGGCCGTGCTGCTGTATCCTAATGAATAATGATGGTGTTTTACCCCATGGTTGGAACTACTTTAAAAAAGATAGTTTTAGCCACAGTCACTTTTTTATTAATAAAATTGGAGTAGAAGTTTCCAAAAAAAAAAAGTAATAATTCTGAATAATTAGCCCTTTTTTTAAGTAGCTACAAACAAGGTTTATTTATCCACTGCTGCATACCTGGTTCTACTTTTATGGCATCACTTCATAACTACCTACTTGTACCTTTTGTTTTCTTTATTTCAAAAGCTGCTGACATGGTGATTTTTCTTGAATGCAAGATACTGATTAAAAGTTGTGCTCATCATACACACAAGGAATAGATGTTGACTGTTTAAATGACTATTACTAATTCAAACTTATCTTTGATTGATAGACAAATAATCAGAGTTCACCACTGCTATGATGGTCACTAATTACCAGAACCACGTGGAGCTACTATTTAAGCAGTATATATCTTTGGACCTATTGATACCATGCACTTCTGTTATTTGTGGCATTTTGGCATGTAAAATGGTATGCCCTCAATCTGGAAGATGTACGCTAATTTTTTCCATTTGAAGTTCAGTTGTTTCTTCAATTATTTGGAGCCAAACAACACAATGCTGCTGATATCCTACTATTGGGCTTGCTTTTGTGCTCTTTTAGGATTGATTTTTTTTATTTTTATTTTCCCTGGGACCATTGTAGGTCTATGACTTATCTCAGTTAGTTAGCATTGCGTCCTTCAAGAGTTATTGTGGTCTTCAAAGATTGCAACAAGTTGAATGGAATAACAGGTGACATTCAAATGCCTTTCTCAGTCTGATGTACTCATTACAGGATATTTAGAGCCTGACATTCTATTAATTATTCTACAGGGCTATATCAACTTTGCATGCAATATTTATAACAACCATGTCATTGTACTTGGCATTCTGCACAGATTTATATGCCGATGATGGGCAGCAAGGTCTAGTAATATATCGCCATTCATCATTATCAACATGTGTGCTAGGGGTAAGAGTTATATCTTTGGTACTTTGTACTGTGTGACTTGTATCTACCTTTAACTTGGTTTCTACTGTGAAACTTTGATGGGATGTCAAGACTACGAAAAGAAGATTGGCCTTGATCACAGGAATAACCGATAATTGCATCTACTCTTGACAATATCTATTCTCACATACAGAGAATTCTGAAGTATGTTAAATGAATAATAATAAATATGATGGAATATCAGTTAGGATAAACATATCTTGTGCTGGAGCAATTATAATCCACTTGCTTTGGTGGTAAGCATGTAATCATGGTTAATGTTGAACTAAACATTTGTAAATTATGCTAAATATCGTCTTAAAACCTAGTTTTTGAAGCCTATCTGTATGCTTTTTTTCCCTACTTTCTAATACCAACAGTTATTTCATAGATATTAATATCATTATGCATGTGTAACTTGTTGCTCTGATGAATCTGAAAATATAGTTACTCCTACCTCTTTCTTAAAGTCTATGAAAGCCTTTGCATTTTAAGTCAATTTTCATCTGCATTGCTGCTCAATAGTTTGTAATATATCCTAGAATGACTTTATGTTGGATTTCACTGTCACTTGAGGTTTTGTTTTTCACCGCCAGATTTTGCACATGTATTATTGTAGCATGATTGCAAGTTATGGCCGAATTGTGATATAGCTAGCCTTTAGCACTTCAGTGTTCAATCTTGTATATGATTCCATATTTACTTATTAATGTAACACTTTGTCAAATAAATAATAAGAAAAAAGAGTTTTTGGTCTTCGTGCACTCACATGGTGTGCAAATCAATGCTTCTGTGGGACTTCACTAGAGGTTGATTTAGTTTGTGAGGAAATTGTCATGCCATGGTGCTGGAGGGCTATGGTGTTGAATTTGAATGACATGTCTAATAAATCATAACACGGTCCAAGCCCTCATCTCATGCTACAGTATTCTCTACACGTCAGTGTGATAGACGTGATCCAAAATTATGATGCCCTGGCATTGGACGGAATTGGTGTCATGCTCATATTCAGGTCTTCTCCGCATCAACATCATGGAAAGTGATGTTGCAACCAATAAGAATTTTTACCATGTTTGGTCTAATATATAAAACTTATTTATATGCAAACATTTGTTCATTTTAATAGTTGGCCTCACGATATTGATGAACCCTTTTGAAGTCAAGAATTTGATTTCACACATCTGAGTTGATTGAATAACACTGAAGAATGGAATTATGTTCTTTACATTATGTTGTCATTGCAATGTCATTTAATGGTTTGCATCTAAATGTTGAGACGTTAAATGTAGCTTGCTTCATGTCTTCTGTGCATATTGACAGATCTCTGTTGGATATTTCTTCTCAGACCTTGGCATGATTCTGTGGTTCTATCCTTCTCTGGGTGGAATGGAATATGTAAGTGATGCTTTTCCTTTTCCTCGTTTTCCCAGTTAACACCTAATGACTGGAGAATTGTATGATAGCTGCCATAATTGAAACTATTGAAAAATTAGAGGTGGTGTGACAGCACATGAGTATCAAAATTCTCTCATAATTTAGTAAATATGGTGCGTGATTGTCTCAGGTGTTGCACCATTTATTATCTATCGCAGCACTATCCTATGCTATGTTAACTGGGGAGGGTCAATTTTACGCCTTCATGGTGCTTATCTCTGAAACAACAACACCAGGAATCAACCTGAGATGGCAAGTGCACCGTTAAATTGAATATATTTATTGCAAGGATTTTATTTTCCAGGCTTAGTCTGATGTTAAGTTTGTTTTCTGCGAAGGTATCTTGATGTTATTGGATTGAAGAGATCAAGGGCATATGTCATTAATGGATCACTGATTTTCCTCACTTGGCTGGTGAGTGAGACTGATTCATGTCTATCATTACAGATATCTTTTCTGCATAATTGCGTTAATATTGTTACACTTGGAGGTGGAAGTTATTCCGGTTTAGATATCATGCTGTTATCATTTTCTCATGTGTATATATATCTACAATCTTAGTCCAAATATTACAAAATGCATGGTAGTCCTGATGTTGAAGAGTCGAGTTATAATGGTCATCACCTTGTCATCTCTGAAGCTGTTCACATTTTTCAATGAATTCATTTCATTCGGAACATGTTTTTATGCTGTTGATTTCCTAATGCATTGGTGTAAATCTGTAAGCCTTTGCCTAACAACTTGAATGCTTTTTGCAGGTTGCCAGAATACTCTTATTCATGTATGTGTTCTACCATATGTTTGTGCACTATAATCAGGTAAAAATTAATTCCATATGCACTTTCTCATTTTCCTTCTTAGTGTGAGTACGTTTTGGGGAAAACTTTATTTAATGATCAGCTTTGCTTGTAGGTTTATTTTTGCTTATAGTTGTTTTTTGTTGGATGACATGAAATTTCTCTTGGGTTTGTCTGTCAGAAATATCTGGGCCAGATCTTTCTGCTCTTATATAAACGCAGTGCCTTACAACGTGGTATAGTTTAGATATTATTGAAGTCACGCTGACTATGGTTTGGGTCCATCCTTTCCATCCTGAGGGAGACAAAAAATCCAGGAAGGAAAAAGTTAATGGAGAATTAGGGGAAACTGTAGAACCATGTTATTGTCTTGATTACTTGTAATATGGTTTAACCTAGTATTCCATCTATGTGATCATTTTCAGCCTGCGCAGTTCTGCTCTGTGAGTTCTCGTTTCTCAACCTCATTAAATTTGTGTTTCGACAGATTAAATTACTGCGCAGCCTTGGATATTTCTTGATTCTCATAGTCCCCACTATTATTTCCGCCTTGAACTTGATGTGGTTTGGGAAGATTACGAGGGGATTATTGAAGACGTTGGCAAAGCAGCATAGAGAATGATGTTGATGGTACTTTTCTTTCTAGTGGTGGATTCCTGTGACATGTGAAGGCATTATGTATCTAATGTAATACAATATCTTAGCTTTCCTGTCCAGCCCGAAGAATCTTGATATATACCATTGTGCAGTCGGTTGAATTAAATTATGAATTACGAACAAGTAGGTTGTAAGGTTGTACTTGGATCGACCTTCATTCTGGCTAATATTAAGTGCGAGCCAAGCCTAAATTGGGGATATTCACCAAGCAATCAAATATATGGACTGCTCGAGACATGAACATTAAAACAATAATAGCCCAGTTGAAATCCAGCCATTGGTAGGGTCTGGAGTGTTTTGCGTATACAATACCACATTTGTCGTGAATGATTGTTTCCATTACCCGGGCAACTGTTCCAATATATTGAATCAAATTTCGTTTATATACATTCATCTTTTTGGCAAGTATGTATATAGTTCATGATGCCTTGCTCGGCTTCTTTTGTTATAATTTGCTTAAACGGGCAGTTAAAGGGGGAACGAAAGAGAACTCCGCGAGGCAGGGCTAAATACAACCAACCGGTAGGCCGGCTGTGTATGAAGACGAATCATATTTATTATTATAATAAATAACTTCCAAATAGGCTCAAGCACATGCGAAACCGGTTTCCTCTAGGACTTTTGAATTCGATAAGAAGGGGTACATCCAGGAAAGCAGAAAGCTGATTAGTATATCAACACTTAATCTAAGTGATGGCTGTTGATTGTAATCAGAGTAGCCTCCGCAATTTCGCCATCATCGCTTCTGCCGCAAGACCATTTGATTCCCAATTTACTTCTTTTGAGACTTCAGCTCTTCTACCCTTTTCTCGGTCTCTTCCAATGCTTTGCCGTATTTGCTTATTAGCTGAGAAGAGGGGGGGGGGGGAAGCATAATCATGTGGATTAAAATGCAAAGAAATTGTGATCACATTTGAAAGCCGATAGACAGGCTCCCAGAGTGGTATCAGATGCTTCTGGTAATCCCATCACTAGACGAAAACGAAAACGAAAACATTAAAAAGTTAGTGAGTGGGTGGGTTTCTGTATCAAGGTATCACACACTAATATAACCTGGCAACAAGTTTCCCATGAATGCCACAGACATGAAAACTTGTGTTCAGCACTGACCCCCAGAATAGCTATGCATTGCGAAGAAAGCTGGTGCTCACAAGTTCTTAAAATCTATCATATGTATAAAACAATGCAACCAGGCCAATATGAAATACACATTTTACTCCCAAATGCACAGCCAGAACTTCACATGGGTAAGTTACAAAAAGAAAACTCACCTCATCAATTTCTCCTTCAGAGATGATCAATGGGGGGCATAGCATAATGTTATCACCAGATACACGGACCAGCATGCCATTCTTCTCACACTCTGCTCCAAAATATGCACCCACACCTGTAATAGAGTGGATTAATTTTGAAAATTAGTAGATGGATATACATGCATTACCATTCAGTCATCGATAAATGCCTGGATATACCATATTACTGATAAATACACCTATGTGAGGAGGAATAAGGCTAAATGAAGTGGGCGTGTGGGCGCACATGGGGAGGAACATTGCAGTGCACCAGCTCAGTGAGAGGAATTGTGGAGTCACCTATTTTCTGCTATTTCTATTTCTTTCTATTTCCTGAGAATCAGTTTTTGGGGAACTCCAACATTTCCAGTCCCAAATCTGAGTTTCCACTCCTGCACAAGTGATAGCTTAGAAGTACTCGTCCATTTAAATGTGAGAGCCCTTGCATTCAGGCGACACAGAGACATGCATAGATGACAACCTAGGCTATAAGAAACACAATGTCTTCAGGGATTCATGCCATATTATCAAATGTTAAAGAAAGCTTACTCATCACAGAGATATTTTATTAATAATAATGAGATTATATCACTGATTTCAATTCAATGTTCCGCCAAAAATTAATAATATGCCAACAAGTGCCTAAAGGAATCATGTAAAAGAGAAGGATCAAAATATATACAATCTAAAAATGCCATTATAAGCAAAGGTGAAAGTGAACTTGCCCCATTGAGGAGGAAATGGGTCATTTGGTGACTTCTTGTCAGCAAATTCAGTACCATGAATTAAGCCAGTTCCCCTTGACTGCAAAAAAACAAAAGCTATCTTCAGGAATCTAGCACAAGGATGCTAACGATAGAAAAATCAGTAGAGTACCTCCCCAATTATGGGACTATCAGAATATGCTTTTAGTCCATCTTGAAATTTGGGTTCTAACCCCTTTACCCGCTCGGCAATATTTCTCTCCCTGGAAAAAAGCTAGTGTCAACAGTTTATATTTGCACCAAGTGCTGTGTAGTTAGAAACATGAAGTTGTTGAGAGATGTCCTTCAAGAAAAATTCACATGTCAAAGTGAATGAGACCATAGCAAGTCAATTGACATGTCTACACCATATCACCTCATGACATAGATTTTTTTTAAGCAATGGTTCGTAACAACGCAGAACTTAGCAATTTATTGTGCTAGCCTTATTCTTGTTAAAAAAATATAGACAGACAGTGGAAGTTCACCAAAGGGCTTGGTTGAGATGTTGATTCTAGCATCTAATTACAAATAACAATGCTCATTCCACATCCCCCAAAGACCCAAACGAAAAAAGGAAGAAGAAAAGGACATGAAAGATACCAGAAAATGTATCCAAGTACTGTTTAGTGCTCCTGATCACCACAGTATTTGCTGGTAACGTCAAGAAACTAATACTTGATTGATGTTTGCTCATCATGATCTAAATTTTTCTCAAATCCAATGACGGTACATCCTCAACCTGGTCAACAATGCATTGGATGGAAAACTTGGCAATCATATTGGCCAAGTCCTACTGTCCAGCATTTAAGTTAACCAGTCCACAAAAGTTATAGATGCAGCATAGTTTCCCCCCCCCCTTTAAGCTTTGATTTCAAATCATTCATCTCATCTATCATCTTTTGAGTGCCTATGTCATCTCCAAAACACACTCCAATCAGCAAAGGAAATTTTAGGAACCAAAGCCCAGAAATAAAATCTTGTAAGACAGTTTATAGTTGCGGAAACTTAAATCAAGATCCTATCACTTCAGCAATCTAAAAGGTGAAAGGAAATTATTACATGTCAGAACCACCTGGACGTTATTACATATCAAAACTACATGGGCAGAAGATTTGAGCTTCAAAAAGTCAAAAGTCTTGATCAAGTTTTTTACAACTACAGTCCCCACAAGACGGAAAAAAAATAGGTTAAATAACAAAATTAAGTAAACCAAACTAGCATTCATAAACAGTCACTTTTGAAAAGAGAAAGACCATACTTGTAGAGCTTGAGTGCTTCCAATGCAACAGCACATGCAACAGGGTGCCCAGAGTAAGTAAATCCATGAGAAAATGAACCTGTGAGATGATACCGTAAGTAACACATGGCATACTAAGAGCTGCAAACTTTATTTTTTTTGGAAATTTCCTCACACCTCATACTCTTACCAAGCTTATTACTCTGTGTATGTATAACATCGGCAATTTCAGGGCTCACAAGAACTGCTCCAATAGGCATATATGCTGCTGATAAAGCCTGTCATATATACAAGGAGTGAACAAATATGAGATTGCTATACATGTCTGGTAACACCTTTGAACAGAGGAACCATCCTAACCTTAGCCAAGGAGACAAGGTCTGGTTTGATATTGTATTTATCACTGCCAAACATCGTGCCAAGCCTTCCAAAACCACAGATGACCTACCATAAGGAACATCAAAGAATGAAACAATATATTTAGGAATATACTCTCACAATATAAAATACACACGCTGGGAAGTGATACCTCATCTGCAATAAATAGAATGTCATACTTCTTGACTACAGCTTGAACCTGTAGCACGAAATGAAATATTGTGCAAAAATATATCAGATACTGTAGGCTATAAGAGTCAAAGGTTCATTTTAATTGTACTGCTTGGAAACTGATGATTGCGTTCAAGATAATAAAGGAAAGAAAAGGACAGAAGGAAATAGCAGTCACCTACTTAAATAATGAAAGAAAGTAGCCCTAGGTAGTAATTTATCTCTACCAAGAGATTATGTTCTACATTCAAGTATATAAAATAGCAATATTTGAAGGAGATGAGTCATGCTATCATATTCTAGCAATGCATACACCATCTTCCATGTTATTCAATAGACACATTAATTGAATTTTGTACAGATTAAAATTGTCTCTAAAAGGCAGACCAAATATTTCAATCAGCCAAGACCTTCAGTCATGCATGCTAATTAAAATGATATGCTTCCTGTAGAATACAATGACAGAGTAAATTCAACTAGAAATTTCAAACAATCTACTGAGTATCTCTCTACCTTCTCAAAATAAGTTGCAGGAGGTGGTATTACTCCTCCAGCTCCCATGACAGGCTCCGCAATAAATGCAGCAATCTAATATGAAAAAAGTATGGTAGATAAGTGAAAAAATGTGTGATCAAAAAGAATTTTGGTGAAAAAATCTGGTGTTTGAAAAAGTGTGCCTCTAAGGTGCTAGGGCTTTGTTTTCATTTTTAATCCTAGCCGAGACTATATTGGCAAGGCATGGCTAAGGTGCACCAGGCACATTGAGGCACTGAGGTGCGCAAGGCTCTAAGGCACATGTCTCACTGAAAATTAACTATTTTAGCATTTAAATTTTTTTCAAAAATTTATGCAATCAATATGGTAATTAACTCTTATGTTGGAAAGAAAAGGGAGAAGGGAAAAAAGGTCATAGGGATAAATAGAAAAAATTTCGAATGGAAAAAGAAAGAAAAATATTTACTATAGTGAAGAAAGCTCTAATTAGTTATTTTTAGATTTTATTTTCATAAATCCAGTAACTAAATTCATGTTGGGAAAGAAAGAGAGGGGAAAAAGACCGTGGAAGACCAAAAAATATAATTTTGAGCAGAAAAAGAAAGGAAATTATTTGCTACAGGGAAGGAAAGAAAAATCCTATATTTTTTAGGAAGATCAAAGGCTGTAAGCAGTATTATACTAGACAATTTTGGTGCCTCAAACGCTGTCCCTGGTGCCTAGGCTCTGGGACCCCTATTGTTTAGGTGCACCTTAGGCTTTTTCAAACATTGAACAAATCATAATACCGTTTCTGGACCCTCTGTAAGGATAAGCTTCTCCAGATTATTGGCTAATCTAGATGCAAACTCCTCCTCCGTTTCACCTATAGAGCCAATGAAGATGCATGTATCAGAAAAGGGGGTGGGGGAAGAAACAGGAAATAAAGCAGGAGCACTGTTTGAGAAACATGATGATATCACCTGGTAGATGAAAGCGCCAATAGTTGGGACAATCTGTGTGCAGAACAAATGGAGCAGGCAGATCAAACTGTTGATGCAGAGGAGGGAGGCTGCAAACATAAATGAACTGTCAGGCACAGGAATGATATCCCAGATTTACGGCTGCCCTTTAACAATAAATGAGCTACTTACCCTGATAAGCTAGCAGCTATGAGAGTAGAACCATGGTATCTGCAAAACAGAGTACAGGAATGAGGAATTTGGTCTGAAAAAATGCCGAAAAACCTAGGAAATAACCAGTTAAGAGATTACGATTTAGCTCGGGAAATAAACTTCTTTTTGTTTGGTCTGCCAAGGGCATTGTTATAGTACCAAACCAGTTTCACCTGCATACATTGAAATACAGGGGGGAAATCAAATAGATGATAGTCCCATGTCCCAAGACTGGAATACTTGAATAGCAGGTAGACATTTTACACACAATTAATAGTAATTAATCAAAACCATTTTGATTTTCAAAGCAAGTCCATAAGGGTGAGTTCAATTTAGCAAATAGCCATAGAGGTGTACAAATACTGAGAGGGAAAATTTGAACTCAGGATGCCAACCTCAATCATTAGGTTATGACCACACCAGTAGTAATTCACCAAAACCATGGGCTCTTCAAAGTCAACTTCATTTAAGTGTTACGTTACTAATGATGAAAGCTAGTTTGAGAAGATAAATTTTTAAATGTGATTTGGACACATAGCCAATGCATTTTCTAGAATGCAGGTTTTTTAGTTATGATAATAATATTAAGATAGGGGGTAGATTGTAGCATAACCAACCCCATGAGTGACAAAGTCAACATTCATTTGACAATATAAATCCTAAACCTAAGAGGAAATCAAATATGGACTGCGTACTATATGGTGTAGCACACCTGGGTGTCATTAGCCTCTGATCCACTATTTACAAAGAACACCTTCCCCATCTTTCTTGCAGTAAACATTTCTAACAGCTCCTTTGCAAGATCCTGCAGATCGGTCTTGACACTATTAGATATGCTTGATTAAACTAAATGCTTGGACATCACAGAGCTTTAAGCATGATACAAGATAGAGTAGCATCAAAACAAAGCATATTCACCAACATCATTAGAATTTAACAAATCTGAACTCTACCAGGAACAAATCACAGGCCAGATGTCTTCATTAACATAAAGTTTCTAGATAGGGCACAAAGTTAGTAAGACTAAAATCAAATCCACATAAGAAGCTTGCAAGTAAGCCCATTGTCCTCCTATTTGTGAATGGAAATCCTAATGTGTGCGTATCTATATTGTTCTTGGGCAACAGGATATGGCGTTCATCAACGATCAAAGATCAAAAGTTCAAGATATCAAAAAGTTACATTGAATTCACTTATAACAAGCTGAGATTGTTGGCACATGGAAATGGGCAATGTATGTGACTTCTAAATATAAACCAAAACATGAAACAACATGCAGAAGCCCATAGATCTAGGTTTCAGTATATAAAACTTCACATGCGTGAGATTTTTCCATTCTGACCTGGAGTCTTAGGAGAAGCTTCACTATGGTGCGAAGCTCCATTCTAACTCTTATTAGAAGCTTCACTATGGTGTGAAGCCCCAAAAGCCTAGTGCATCCATCACTATCATACTTCATAAGTCAGTATCAGCCTCAACAATCAATGAAAACCTAAAAAGAGCTTCCTCAATGTCATATTATTAGGAGCCTGCAGAGTGTTATGCAATTTGGAGATAAGATATTTTTGCCAAAGGGGCTGATCATGGCCCATGGCTTATGAAGTTAGCATACAAACCATATTCATCTCCCAGGTAGAACAGTTCTACAACATAAATGACGGTGTTGATGGAGAAGTACCCAAGAATAAGCTATAGTTTCAAGCCAGATTTACTCTATACCATGGAATAAAATATTGGTCCTAAAATGCAATATCAATTTAAAACACAACCGAAATACAACGGATAAAAAATTTCACAAATTTATAGTCAATATTTTCTAATATTTTCCAATATATAGGCAAAACTTAAATTATCAAAAATATATAAAAAAGAAGCACGTTTTGCCTCCCTCTGTCCAGATTCCACCTTCTATTAGTCTTCTCTATATTTTTTAAGTTAAATATTAATATATGTCTTGGATATGCAATTAAGTACAATATTAGTTTTTTTAGTATAAGACTAAGAATTAGACTAATAGATAACAAGTTTACAATTGTTGTAGTTTTAATTTATTGTAAACGTATAAAAATGTGACATAGTAATAATTTATTATCAATAAATTTAATATTATAGATAAGCTACTAAATAATTCAGTTAACAAGACAATTTATCATATAATGAGTCAGTTAAATGTTTCTAATATAATATAGAATACTAGTTTATTGAATAATTTTTATTTAAATTATCAATAAAGAATAATTAAAGTATATTGTGAAATAAAAATAAAAATTCACACCACAGTGACCGCGATACACCACGACCACAATTTTATTGCATGATCAATGCAGGAAACCAAGAGGAACATAAGATAAGGCAAGCCCATGCATGAGAACAGGGAAAAAAAATGGAAAACAAAAGATGACTGCAGCATTTACCAATGAGGGTTTTGTAGTACGATTCCAAAAGGAATGGTAAAAAGGCAAGGTATTCAACTGTTTTGTTGCTGCTGCGATAAGTCGCGGTTCATGGCCCCCTGCAGGTTTCAGGTTGAAACATGGTTTTAGCAGTCAGCACCACAATATCTCTTGTGAAAAATTACTATATGGACAACATTTGGGACATGCGAAAAGTGTCAGATTACAAGGGGCAGGATGTAGTATACAGACAAATATACTGATCCTTTAGTCATAGGCCAAGCCAGAGTGCTCGCTCATGCAGGTAATTGGAGAAATACTAAATATGTGCTCCCTTCTTCCCAAAGTAACTGTCACTCTCCAATGCACCTTTTTTTAGAAGGAAAACGTTCACTAGTTTATTGCAAGAATCCATTAAAATGTCAACATCAACAGCTCCAGGGTAAGACAAAACCCATACCCATTCAGCGGTGACTGAATGCAAGTTTATTAAGACCTTGGGCAACTCTATTTGCACTGTATGGAGTAAAGGAGAACCCTCCGATATTTTTAACTTCTGATGAAATTATATCTATTGACATATTTACTTTTGATCTCAGTGAGTTTGATAAATAAAACATAGTAAAGGACACCGTTGGTAAGAAATATCATTAAAAATGACATAGAAGCATCATTGCAGTGAAAAATAATTTACAAATCCCAGAATGCCGCAATATGTTGGGTAACCCAAGATATAAAAACTAAACAGGAAATTAGGATGTACAAATCAATTATCAAGCATGACCTTGTGGACTAAGGAAATAGAAAGCTTGACTGTTCTCCACAAAATTGATACAGCATCTCGTCCACAAATTCTTTTCCAATGGAAACTAGGCATGGTAAGAAATAGAGAAGAGAAACGCTTATGATATTACATGTGATTGATTGCGATCAGTACCTAAGGCTGTGGACCATAGTCCGGCAAGTGCGTCAAGAAACTTCCTTCCGTTGACATCATACACATAGCAACCCTGCAAAAAAAGCAAGAACACTGAGCTGGAATCCTTCGTCATTTAAAATTCAGTAGATCCTCCCATCTTTACTTCTTTAATGTGACAAGAAAAAAATCATAAGACGTTTATAAATAGTGAAGGAGATGTACCTCAGACTGCTGAATAACTAATGGATTTGCGTCAGTCGTCTGCCACCCAGCAGTGAATGGTGCCAGCATATCATGCCCCTTAAAGCTGGTGAAAAGCGAAATAATCACTATTTGCACAAACATGGGAGTGCGGATATATAGCTAGTGGAAATACCAAGGATCGCAACAATCTCTCTGAGTAAAAATCATGCATTATACCGATCAAATATATACTACCTTCTTTCCTCTGTACTAAACCATCTAGACAGAAGGGGGGACTGAGAAGAGAATGCCTGCAAGCCTCTGGAGTACAGAGC
Source organism: Tamarix chinensis (assembly GCA_030549775.1). Taxonomy (NCBI): domain Eukaryota; kingdom Viridiplantae; phylum Streptophyta; class Magnoliopsida; order Caryophyllales; family Tamaricaceae; genus Tamarix; species Tamarix chinensis. The sequence goes on along the minus strand of CM060171.1, from coordinate 81,238,018 downwards.
ACATTCTGCATTTGAATTCTGCTGAAATCATATCGAGCAAGATGTTATGCTCATTCCCACAAGAAAGAAACTAGCTAACATTCAAGCCTCAAAACAGCAAAAAAAAAAAGTCTCCCGGATAAAATTAGTTTTCTGATAATTGCAATCAAGGAGGAGAATAAGCTTAAGAAAAATCGCAATTGATATAGAAGGAAACTTGTAATCACAATAGCGATTTGCGGTATTCACTTTTTCCTTATTGTACAACAAACTCAAACTCATAATTGATAATCACAGGAAAAAATAAGAATACTGAGATCAACAGATTTCAGATGCATCCCAATTTCTACACAGTGACAGAGATTCTGTTTCCTATTTGCTTCAACTGTAACGCCTAAAAGACAAGCAGCTTGCTCATGGAACTTCTAGCACCTGGCAAGAGTCCGAAAGGAGTACCGTCATCGCCAGAAACGAGGACCGATAACCCAACTTCACAGATCACCACTACTATTTCATAGACCCAGATTATTTGTAAATCATTTCCCGATACTATATAATACTGTTCATAAAAACTCGAAACCAATTTCATGGCAAATGCATGAGCTACGATCAAGGGAAACCTTTAGCTTACGGTAGCGAAAAATGGCAATAATTGAAACAGAAAGACTAAAAACTACAGCAGCCAGTTCGTAGCTGCAGAGAAATTAAAAGATAAGCAGCCACCTGGAGAGTCCCGAGGGTGGATCCCATAAGACGCTTCATTATGATCTATTATCAGAGAAAGGATGAAGGGAAGAGCGAGAGCCAGAGAGAGCAATGAGCGTACGTAAAAGAATCTTCAGAGGACTGTATCCTGCATTTCGCAATAAGAACAAAACGAGGCGAGCTTTTATAATTGAAAGCTCAGCGTGAGTTTTAACGTTTATGATAAGGGACGCTGGAGGCTCGTCGGGGCGATAACGTACTGACCTGGAGATGACTTGCAAGTGGTTTTTTAAGTTACTGTATGTTTTAATCTACTTATTAAAAGATTATTTAAAATAATTATTTATTTTAAAAATAAATAAGTTATTATTTTTTTAAGTTTATTAAATAAATCTAGATTATCAAAATTTTAATAATAATATAAGTTCCTATATAAAAATAATAATAATTATTATAATAATAATAAATTATAATTATACTAATGAAAAAATATTAAGTATACAATTTTAACAGTAAAATAACATTAATAATTTGTTTAAATTATTTATTTAAATCAGAGCAAATTAATAAAATCAAGTTGATGAGAAGAGTACTTAAATTTGTCCGATGGTGATAATGACACTAATACGTCTAGTTTCATGATTTTATACTTCTTTCCAATTGTACATATATTGATCGATCGGTTGCTAGTCTTTGAATTGGTTGGCGGCTATAGTATTCTCTTCTACAAAGGTTGTTTTTAGCAATTTATGTATATATTTTAAGAAGTTAATAAAAGTAATTTTAATATTATACTTTTATATCTCTATAAAAATTATAAGGAATCACTATATAAATAATAAAAGAATAAATATTAAAAGTTGATTTATTTTTTAAAATGTATTTCTTTTAGAAGTAAACATATAATTTTAAAATAATTTCATTTTTAGAATGAATGAAATTTATTGATTACTTTATTTTGATCGGTGGAGTTTATTACTAGTTTCTAATTTCAAACAAAACTAATATACTTCCTTAGTTTCATAGTTTAGAAAAGTTTTAAAAAAAATAGTCAATATTATTGAACTAGTTTTACATTTCATGTAATGTCACTTTAATAATGATGTAGGAACATCTCCATCTCATTCTTCTTAAGTAGAAAGTCAAGAGTTAGCACATTTGGAGGTGATACTAATTTTTTTGAAAAAATCTTGAACATCTTCATAATAATGCTAAAAATATTTCATTAAGTGACTATTGCAGGTATTATATATGTTTGCAAGAAGAGAACTTCACCAATTATATCTAATGTACAAGACAATAATAATGCAAGAGTTACGAAATTATGTGGGAGACAAGCCTATATGACATGAAGCTTGATTATTGATTATTTCATGTATTATCATGATTAGGTTTTATATAGCTTTGGTATTTTATGTAATTTTTGTAATATCTTGTCATTATAAGTGTAACTCATTATTAGGCCATGTGTTGGTTTAACGCTTGTATAATTAGGCCGGTTGATTTGGGATTAATTAAGGAGATTTAAGCTCGGCTTCATTACCATATGTGTGCATATATATGGCTTGTACGTTTGATTGAGGAAGAATGAATAATGAAATCGAGCATTAGCTAAACAAAAGAGCAAGAGTCGAAACTTTACTTTCTTCTTCTTATCTTTATCTAGAGTGATGGGTCAACTTTAGGAATAATTATCTTGATAAATTAGACATTTTTCTTTAGAAGTGATTTTGATCTTAGGGTAGATTAAAACACAACCATTTGAGCCTATTTTTTAATCGCCTACTTCAAGTTCTTTTTTACTTAAGTCGACTTTGTTGAAGCTCAATCCAAATTCAAAGGTCATGCAATTGTGAACATATTCATCTATTATCTTACACATAAAATTTTGGTATCAAGGCACAAGATTAGATTGACACAAGTGAAGAAGGAGGCGGCTTGGAGAAGAATCAAGAAAACACACTTCCTTCAACAAGAAAAATAGGTTCTTGATACTTCTTGATTTGATTCTTTGAATCTTGAATACCGTTATTGAATTCTTACATGCATGGTATTAATCTTGAATGGTCAAATGCATGATTAGAATAGAGTGTAGATTAATCTTGAAGTGAAACTTGAAAATTGACATTTAAATAATCAAGTTGAAGATGGTGATGTGTAACGTGTGTGTTGAATAGAATAGAGGGGAAAATGTGTATGTGCTACTTTTGTAGAATTTATTTGTTCTTGCATGTTATGTGCGTGTATAATATGAATTTTTATGTTTTATTTTGTTGGGGATCGATACCAATTCAAAAAAAATAACATATAATTGGAATCAATTAGAATACGTAAGAATTAATAAGAGAAGAACACTCAAGAATATAAATTGGGGAAACAGATGATTTTATTGATTTAAAGTAATTGTGATTACAAAGAGAATCAAAGAAATCCTCACCTAAATCGCTCAATTCACCAAGAAATTACAAGAGAACTCAAAAGGAGAGAAGAGGATGACGCTATGCTGATTATGGTTCTAATCGCATGGTATTTATACTAAACATGGGCCCTCTGTATTTTTTCCAACTTTGACAATTTTTAGTATTTTGGTTACAACTTCTTCTTTTAACCTCCAATCAAGATAATTTTTGATGCGTTGTAAATATAATAGAAAGATCTACAACTTTCATGTTCAACACGTTTCCAAATTCTAGTTTCATCAAGGTAAAATATTCATATACTTTTATAATAGCTCATAGTTCTACTCCAAATTCCTCCAAAATATTTCACACACCAATTCAAGCTATTATACACACCAAATACGAGTCACAAGCTTATAATTATCCACCTTGATGACGTATTTGAAGTAGCTAGCACTAAGAATACAAAGACCATCTGTAAAAACCCTTAGGCTCCAAAAGCCCTCATGGTACACAAACACCAACCAAGTTCGAGCAATGCTCGAACTTGCTTATTGTTAATGGCTTTGTTAGCATATTCATTGGATTCTGAGCAGTAGTCACCTTCTCCAACACAACTGTACCTACAGCAATAGTACCTCAAATGAAGTGGTATCTGATATCAATGTGCTTCGTTTGACCATGGAAAAAACTCTGATTCTTTGTCAAACAGATAGCACTCTGACTATCACTACGAACAACGAGAGCACCATGAACAAACCCAATCTCACGAACGAAACCACCAAACCACGAAGCTTCCTGAAAAGTCTTAGTCATAGCCATATACTCAGCTTTAGTAGTGGACAACGTAGTCACATCTTGTAAAGATGACCTCCAGCTAATTGCCGAACCACCAAGACAAAACACATAACCTCCAGTGGATCTCCTATTATCAATATATCCACCATAATCAGAGTCAACGAACCCAGTTAACACATCAGTCGACCTCCCATACTCCAAATAGGCTAATGCAGTACCCTTCAAGTACCTCAGAATCCACTTCACCGCTTACTAGTGAGCCTTCCAGGGATTCACCATATATCTGCTCACAACACTCACAGCTTGAGCAATATTTGGCCTGGTACAAACCATGGCGTACATCATGCATCCACTGCATTAGAGTAGAGAACGGTGGCCATAAACTCCTCCTCATCTTTGGATGTGGGGCAATCCAAAGCAAATAATCTGAAGTGAGTCGCCAAGGGAGTACTAACTGGCTTGGCATCAATCATATGAAACTTCTCAAACACCTTATTCACATATTACTCTTGTGACAATTAAAGACACTTCTATCTGCGGTCTTGAATGATCTCTATGCCAAGAATCTTCTTCACAACTTCCAGATCCTCCATCTCGAACTTAGTCTTCAATTGTTTTCACCTTGTTAACTTTAGATAAATCTTTTACTACAACAAGCATGTCATCGACATATAACAAAAGATACACCAAAGAACCATCACCAACCTATTTAAAGTATACACGTCCATCGTAATCACTCCTGGAGAAATCATGCTCAATCGTAAACTAATCAAACCTCTTGTACCATTACCTAGGCAGTTGCTTCAGACTATACAATGACTTCTTCAATAATCACAAATGATCCTACTTACCTTCAATAACAAACCATCTGGTTGGCGCATATAAATCTCCTCCTCGAGCTCACCATGCAAAAAAGCTATTTTAACATCCAATTGCTCTAACTCCATATCCTGCATAGCCACAAACGCAAGCAAAGTACAAATAGAAGTATGCCTGACTATAAGGAAAAATACATCGTTATAGTCTACACGAGGTATCTGACTAAACTCACGTGCAACTAAACGAGCCTAGTATATCAGTCCCTCAACAACTGGAGTTCCCTGTTTGAAATTGTACACCCACTTGCAATCAACTATTTTCTTCTTCCTAGGTGCCTTCACAAGTTCTCATGTCTGATTCTTCAATATAGATTACATCTCCTCCTCTATAGCAGTACACCACTGAGCAAAATCAACACTAACAATGGCATCTATGTATGACACTGACTCTTATACATCAACCACAATCTTCACTCTAGCCAAAGCATAACCTACTAACTCTTCAAAGCCATATCTCACATGAGGCTTTACAACCCTCTGTGGTCCACTTGGAACAATGCCCCTTTGCTCCACCTGTTGCCTTGATCCACCCACTTCAGGAATAGTAGGTCTCATACTAGAAGAGTCTAAGAGATCCAAATCAACCTCAACCGGAATTTCTAAATACGTTGTTAATGTTTGACCTTATAAGGTTATCTATCGGAATTGGTAATCATGTAAATTTCATGGGAGGTATTATGACAAATCTATGGAATTTGGGTTTTGGATATTTCTGTGAGTAATACATCAGGATGAGATTATTAATGTATGTGTATGGGAATTAGATTGTACATTTTGGGTATGATAATAATTATGGGATTTGGAGATGATATAATATAAGTTGTGTGGAATAATCAATATGGAAGAATGAATACTAAAGGGTGTGTAATTAGGGTTTGAAATGACTTAAGGACTTAGACCTATGCTATATTTATATCTATTTTAATGTGTTGTATGCCTGAGAATCAATCTAGAATAATATACTAATCACTTAAAGTGAAAGAGTACGTGAATAGGGCCAAGGTGATCTATTTCTATATATATATATATATATATATGTATGTATGTATGTATGTATTCCCGTTCCACTTGGGAGAATAGTGGCTCGGAAGCATTTTGCCCCGATAAAATATTTTTCAATCTCCGTTCCACCAGAAAGAATAGTAGATCGGGAGTATTTTACCCCAAGAAAGTGCTTTAGTTCGTTCCATTGGATTAAGAATAGTAGATCCCCTACTCATCGTGAAATGAAAATATATCATTATAACCTATGGAAAAGATATTAATGGTTTAAAGTTAAAGAATATGTGAGTCAGGACCAAGGTGATCTATTTATGTGTGTGTGTGTGTGTGAGTATTCTCGTTCCACCAGGGAGAATAGTGACTTAGGAGCATGTTGTCTCGAGAAGGTGATGTTGTTAGATCCATTCCATCGGATGATAATAGTAGCTCAGGTGTGTTGTCCCTGAAAAGGTATTTCAGACTGTTCCACTGGTTAAGAATATTATGGTTCAACATATATAAAAGAATGAAAATGGATTATACTTAATAAAGGAATATGGATCATATTCTATCTTATGAGATGTTTCATTTATTTGGTTATTCACTTATTATCTAATGTAAAAGCATGTGCTATTTGTATCCTTATTTCGATAGTATTGTTCTCTTACTCAGTACGTAGCGTACTGACCACCTGTTTTATGGGTGTTATTCATTCCCACGAGTAAGAGGCCCTGAATCTTATGTGCAGGTCCCAGAAGATCAGCTAGATGATTATGCTACCTATAACGCCATATGTGGGGATGAGTGACTTCATCTATATTTAACTGTTATCGGATAACAGTTTGAAATATTATTATTATTATTATTATTATTATTATTATGCTTTGATTAGTTTTCCTAACTTAATCCTTCAATTTTTTAATGCAATCTAGGATGGAATTCTAATGGATGTTGAAGCTAGTGTGCCCCTCGTCTGTTCTTTGGTTGAGCTCTAGATAATAAGTAAACACTATTTTGTTATTTTGTATTTATGGTCTTGTGAGAAAATCTAATTGTTCTATTATGTATATTTCATAAAGTTTTGTGTGACCCATATGTGAAGATTTGATATATGTATATGATACGAGTGAAGACATGTACATTAGGCTGTCGGGTTTGCTTTAATACATGGTTTGAGGCTTAAATGTTACTTGGATGTTCTATTTTAAGTTCATGAGTTCTTAAATTGGTTATGATAATGCAAGCATGGAATGGTTGAGCACTTGGGTGTTTGGTTAGATCTATGTATGTGTTAGCCTTTTAAATTTAGCATAGGATGGTTATAATAAGCCTGCATGTTTATTCTTTTGATTCTAAAATCTATTACATGTGCTTATGGCATTGAAAATGTTTTTATGTAAGTTTGATATCATGAATACATAATGGAATGGTTAGATTTAATTAGGAGAGCATGTGAAATTTTAAATAGTGATTTGATAGCCTTTCATGCGTATTTGAGTGATGATTGTGTAAATAGTGCCAAAGTGTTATTTTAAATAGTGAAACTGTTGGCATGTATATAATTTTAAAATTTTTAATAATTTAAGTGATAAGTGAACAAAATAAGATAAAGATGAGTTGTGTTGACTTCCCATAGTCGGTCAGCTAGTGGTTACATATATTTCACCTCATGTAGCTTCGAGATGGTCTATGAGGTAGGGTCATGCAACAAACACCCTCCCTGTTATTTTAGATGGTGTTATCCATCTGAGTGTAGTAGCATATTTCTATTTGTTATTGGTCTTTGTGCCTTTAGTGAGATCCGTCTTTTGACTATATAGATGACTTACAAGCCCTATAGGAGGCATACATGCTTTAGGAATTAGGGTACTGAGTGGTTTTTATGGATGTCTTGAGTCTATGTGCTCTTCACAATTATTTCATATGGTGTTATATGTATATATTTCAGTGGAATTGATTAAGAATTGGATACGTGAACTTAAGTGGAGGGTTTATATAGAAGTAAGGGAATAATAGTGATAGTCATGAGCATTAAGGATAGTGTTGGTAGTTGTATGCAAGTGAATGTACCATGATATTATATTATCGTATGTTCTTCTATTCTTATGTTAGATCATGCTTATGGGTAAATTCATGTGCTTATGTCTTTTTTTATTTCTCCTATGATAGCCCATTGGTTGTCAATTCTCCCACTGATGTTGTTATTCTATATAGCTTGTTCTTTTGCATCCCATTATTATATATGATAGCATGTTTATTCATGCCTTACCTATTATGCCATGATGAGTTGATAATATGTGAGCATGTCATTGACATTGTTTAAAATACTACATTCTATTCAATGTATCATTTTTTCTATATCACGATTAAATGTTAAATTCATATATGATATCACTAGACGTTGAGTGTTGTTTACTCAGTACGTTATAGTATTGATTCTATACTTGTTTAGATGTCTATGTTTATATATCATTGATTGAGTTTTACAATGATTTTTGGCTTGAGTAAAGCGTTAGGGCTAACTAGAGTTTTTATCCCTTGAGGACTTAAGTATTTGTTTCAAGGTTTTGGTAATGATTTCATAAAATTGTGTTGTAATTTTATGTGGTGTTATAACCATTTATATTTTGTTACTTGTTTTGGATTTTGAAAATCCGGGTTTACTTTGCAAGTTTTTTGTTGATTTTATCATCAATCATTAACTTAATGATTTGGTATAGATTTTGTTTCTATTTTTGTTGGATAGGTTTTAGTCTTTTACCTAGCTTAAGATAGATGACAGACATCTATTTTACGTTAGATGTAGTGGTAATACTTCTCACTTCTTATGTCTGCTTTTGTATTATTCCTTTTAAAAAAAATTTTATAGGAGTAAAAAATGACGCTATTACACTAATCCTTAAGTATATATACCCTTATAGGCCAACAAAACAAGTATGTATAGAGGAGATTAGGGTCGCCATAATTTTAGTAGAACCAAGAATAATGTCATAAAAATTCACCTTCTAAGACATTTTTATTAATTATAGAAAATTATAATATTAATTATATAAATATAATTGTAATTATAATAATATTAGTATTAATTATTATAATTTTAATTAATAAAATAATTATAATTATACTGATAATTATTTATAGTATTATTGATATTATTATCATTATTAAGATAATTATAGTTATAACTGTCAATATAATATTTCATATAATTATTTTTATTATAATAGTTACTATTATTATAATTAATATAATTAGTATACTTATTAATAAAATTATCATAATAATCATTTTTATAATTATTAAAATTAATAGCATTATGAATATTAATAATTATTATTCTCTTCAGCATGAATCAAATCAGATCATATTAATACTAATCAGATAGGGTTGGATTATATCATATTTATTCAGATTAGATCAACAAAAATAAATTTTAGAAAATAAGCCCCAAGTAGCATAACTTTTTAATACAAATTAAAAAAAAACTTGTAAATAATGTGGGATAAATGTAGTATTTTAGTTTTGAAATAATCAAGTTGTTGATGTTGATGTGTACCTCTGCAAATATTATATTATAATTTATTTAAAATTGCATGTTCTAAAAAATAATAATCATGTCGATAAAGTTGATAGATCAATGGTGTCCATAGTTATTGTATCTTCTTATATTTACACACATAGCTTGTCCAACATTTAATAATTTGATTAATTTCCTAAATTATAGAATTAATTATACATACATATAAGATAGGTAATTAATTACATATTTAATTCTTTTTTACAAATTTTTTCTTCATATTGATTTATCTTTTCTTCAAGTTTTATTTTTTATATCACTAGTGTCAATCGCTTGTGCGACGCACGAGATCATAAGTGATATCGAAATAGAGTTTAGCATACTATGATAATGAATTTTGGAATAATAAGTACGGAAAATAACATAAAAAATTGTGAAAATACATTATGATTATTATAAAGGATAAAATGTTGGTTAAGAGATAAAATAAAAAAAATAATATACTATATATATAAATGAAAAATAATAAGGAAATATATAATCTAGCTAGATATTTTGGAACTCTTTTTTTTTTAAACAACATTTGTTGTGGATATACTTTTATTCTCATTATTGTCTAATATCAAAACTCTTCAACTTGTTATGATGCGTAATCCTTAACATTACAACATATAACTAACTTTGGCTAAGGATTGATTCTTTTCAATAATAGCCCAACATTAATTTGTTTATTCATTCTTCTTTTTCCTTTTTTGTCATTGTTTTTTTTTACAGTCAACTAACTGAAGATGGAAATCAAATAAATATCATTTATTACTACGGTTTGATTTCGACAAATGTATAATTAGATACATGAAGATACACCATTTAACTATTTTAGACTTCTAAAGAGGTTGCAATTGGTTGAATATTTTATGCAGGTGATGATATATTTTATGATGTAATGCAATTAATGTTATATTCTTAATGTATATTAATGTATACTATTAATTAAGATACTATAAAAAATAAAAATTAGAAATTGAAGGCCCGTAATGTTTGGTTTATCATGAATTGTTGAAAATTATTGGACCCATATATAGTTTAGGTAATTTAATATTTGCCAGTCAGTGCATAAGTTAGGATTTATAATTGTATTATTGAATTATTGTAACCAAACCGTTGTATTGAATAATTAAGTTATGAGCCATAATTACTGCAAATGGAGGAAAAAAATTTCTGCATATTGTTTACCAGGAAACTCTGTTTTTATATAATTATAAATTTATGACATGAATATACAACTAATCTTACTATATTAATTTTTGTAGAATATATATTTATCATTCGAACATATAACTATATGTACAAGAATGTAACAAGTGCAGTTAAATATCTCATTTAAATATCAACAATAAATTTATTTTATGAAATAGAGTGTGTGTGTGTGTTTAAATCCCAACATAAATTAAACAAATGCCTAACTTTTAAATATTTATCTTTTATTCCATAATCGATGATCCTGTTTATAATATTAGAGGTATAAGGTTTTTAGTATTTTTTTTTTTTTACAATATAAAGCGTTCTACGATATGTGTCAAAATTAAATAGCATGTTTCCGATATTAATTCTATATTATTCTCTTTCTTTTAATAACCTTCTTCATAATTAAAGAAGTATGGGGTATTAACAATAGGGTGTATCAGTAAAAGTAGATGATTTTTTTTTAGATTTCAAACTCATTAATATGGTTGTATTTATTTCCTTACATTTCATGGATCTAGTGGTGTCAATGATTCAAAATTTATTTTGAAAGCGTCGATTATTAATTTAGTAATGAAGTCTAATGGATTTTTACAGAGGAAATTTGTAAGTTTGCACTAATTTTATATACACATAATTAACCCGAAGTATAACTAGTATCGCATATTCGCATCCGGCTGCTACAATGGAATAATATAATAATTTCTCTATTTCACCATGTCACGGATTGTCTACTCTGCTCCTCGTAAGATGAACAGAAGCTTCATTTGGGGAGGCAGTGCCGCGGTAGACGCAAGAGAAGGCTACACCTGGGCTAGTTGGGGCATTAGCCTGCCCAACTAAAGATCTTGGAATACAGAGCAGTTTAAGGGCTACGAGGCTTTGTGCGAGATGAACTTAAAGGTTATGTTTGGTTTGAAGAAAATTAAGTGAAAAGAAAAATATAGAGGAAAAAAATTTGAAGGAAAGAAAATGAAAGAAAATTATTTTCTTTCCTTTATTTGGTTGTTGGAGAAAATTTTGTGGAAAATTGAATTCTTAGAAAATATTTTTAGTGTTTGGTATATAGAAAAAAAAATTCTAAGAAAAGTTAAATATTATTATTTAAATATTATTATACATTTAATGTTATTAAAAATATTATATTGATATATAAAAAATTACATAAAATTTCTAAAAGAATTTATAAAAACTCCATAAAATCAATACTTATTCCAAATTTTTTTATAGAACTATTCTAAAATATTATATGAATAACTTATAATAATTTTAAAAAAAATTATAAAAAATTCAAAATATTTCATATCCCTTTTCATTTAAAATATACCACACCAAACATAAAAAGAAAAAAAAATAGCTTGTTACTATTACACTTGTATGTTCCATAAAATATTAATTAGGGATCACAACGTATCGGGTACCTTTTATCTGTTATCCAAACCTAATAAAAAAATTATATAATAATATCCGTATCCAAATTTTGTGAGTATTTTTTTTTCTTCCATATCTATATTTATATCCGTTTATCTATGAATATTTGTGTGTAAAAAAGTTTTCTATCCAGTAATTATTTGTTTTCATAGTAACTCCTTCGAAGAAGGGGGAGAAAAACAAGAACATCGGATGTGGGGAGGCTTTACATAGACACACGGAAATAAATTAAATAAAAAAATTTCTCACTTTCTCACTTTCTCACTTTCTTTTTCTTTTGATTTCATCAGATGTGGGGAGAAAAACAAGAACATCAGATGTGTCGTCCCTTTTTCTCACTTTCTTTTTCTTTTGATTTCATTTTCTCATGATACAATCAGACGTTACTTGAGGAGTACTACGCCTACTGCTACTAATTGAGACTTATTGGTTTAGCATTTGGGGGCAGATAGTCCGCCGCCCCTGTGCGACGCATCCAGAGGGGCAAAGGGCATGTACAACAGCAATGGTTGGGATTCTTATGCTTGGGCTTTTCAAGCCGTTTCCGGGGTTGCTGAGGTTCTCATCCACAACCTCGGTGTCGAAGAAGACCCTATTTGCGGTCCCTTGATCGATTCCGTCGCTATGAGAGCCCTCTATCCCCCTAGGCTCACCAACAGTAAGTTTTTTTTTGTAAGCTTTTAATTAAGCTTCATGGTTCTACTGACTTTGTCATACAACATTTGTGCGATGATGATGATGATGCAGAGAACATGCTAAAGAACGGTGATTTTGATTTTGAAGAAGGGTCGTACGTGTTCCCGTACACAACATATGGCTATGGCGTCCTGATCCCACCGAACATCGAGGACGATCACTCCCCACTCCCCGGCTGGATGGTCGAATCCATAAAAGTCGTCAAGTACATCGACTCCGACCACTTCTCGGTGCCGCAGGGGAGGAGAGCGATCAAGCTCGTCCAGGGCAAGGAAAGCGTGGTCGCCCAGGATGGAGGCGAGTCGAGGGTTGGGAGAGTGGAGAGGGAGGTTATAGAATTTTTTCAGATATTTTCTTTCTTTCCTCCGCTAATCGGGTGGAAAATCTGCTAGTTTAACTTTCATTAACATTTTTCTCTGTATTTTCTTTCTTTCTAATTTTTCAGCTAACCAAACAGGTACAAATTATTTTCCATCCAATTTTTTTTTTCCTTTCCTCACTTTTTTACGTAAACCAAATATACCCTAAATCTTTGAATACTTTTCACGGTCTTCATCGCGCTCGGAAGCATTCTCACCAACAAGTTTTGAGCTGCGAGCCACCCACACTTGATACAGTCAAAATAAACCTTGATGGGAGTGCGTTATCTAGTACTAGACCTATTGCCGCCGGAGGAGTAGCTTGTGACAGTTGCGAGCAGTGGCTGTTCGGCTTTTCTGCCAACCCCAACGCCGAATCTATTCTAAAGGCTAAACTATGCGGTATCTAGCACAGTGAAACACAAAAACAAAGTTCGATGACGTTTTTTATCTCAAAAAATTTTGGACCTTAAAATTAGTATTATAAATATCAAATAATTTAGATAGTAATTTTATAATTTTTTTATTAATTTTAGGAGACTTGATACACTTTTGTAATATATATATATATATATATATATATTATCGTTTTCTTCCTTTCTTATTTTTTAAATTTTTAAGAAATAATGTTTCTACGGTGACGGATACCCATCTAGAATTGAGGTATGTTGTAACTCGATTGTAGCTATCCACCTCATTCATGTAAGAAATAACGAGTTTCATCATCTTTCCAAATACGAAAAATAGTCCAATTTAGTTTTAGAAGTACCAACCAATTGAATAGTTTATTTTTGAGCATTAAATACTAAAATAGCCATTTCATTAAGATATTAATCAAAATAACCCTCAGTTAGAAACATCATTATATACTTCTAAAACAATTCTGATGATAATGTGTGTTTTATTAAAATCCTTTAACCTTGTTGCAAAATATCGTATTTTTGCAAGCGTGAAATAAAGATAAATATGTCTAAAAATCAGACATGTTTTATTAAAATGTCAGGCATATATACACCTCATAGTTAGTCATGTTTATAGAACCCTAAATACGAACTAGATTCCTTCATCCCACAACCCAACTTCATTTCTTTATCTCACACTCTTTTTTCCAAACTCGACACATTCATCTTCAACTATCTTTCAAATTCTAATTTCAAGACTCTAAAAAATTTCATCTTCCATACCCTGTCTGACTAAATATACATACTACATTTCACCCTTACATTTTCATCAAATATTTCCAAGTAATAATTTTACATTTAAAATGATTTGTGTAATTATTTTGTTTAGATAACATTTCATAATTTTATCTATCTTTTTGTCCAAAATTTAATAGCATATAAGCATATTCCTACGTATGACTTAATTTAGTTAAAGTATAGGCTATGCTTATTATTATATGTTTAAGTTTTTATTATTGTCATTGTATATATATATATATATATATATATATTATTATGGTTGTGGATCTAAAAATTTGTTGAATATTCTTACATGAAATGTAGTTTTTAATTAATAAAAAAAATTCATTTTTGATATGTGTAGCCTATTAACATATGTTGACTACTACCATAAAATTGTTTATGACATTGTAAAGTGAAATTTTATGACAAGATTAGTATATTTGTTGTAATTAATAGTAAAAACTAACTATTGTAGATTCATGGCAAGCTAAATTAAACATTCGAGTAAAATTAATGAACTAGACAATATTTATAATTACCTATCAAATGCCCAAAAGGTAATATTTTCTAGGACTCATTTTGATATATTAATATTACTACCTGATATAGACATAAGTGACAGTTTATTGGGTTAGTTATTATCTACTTGGGATGAATAAAGGAAAGGATTCAATATATGAAGTAGATGCATCCATTTCAAAGTAGCTAACATATTTTAATTTTAGCACTTAGAGTTCGTGGCATTCTAATAAAGTTAAATACTGACTACAGACTTAGTATTTTTAGAATTTATTTTTAAGGGTGCAAAACACTAGAGTCGTATCTCCTGAAACGATAAAATAGATTATCGAAGCATTAGTCAATTTTCAATTGAACTAGGCTGATAACAAATTTATTATTATGTTTATTATATATATTTTTGTGACATATTTGTTTGCAACACCGTTTTAAGCAATGTAGTGTGAGTTTACTAGACTTTTAGAAAATTTTGAACATCAATTAGCTTATGCATGGAGTTTGTTGATGTATGAGTTTCTAGTGGAAGAAGGGTTAAACACATTTTAGAAAAGCAATGCAAAATTAGAATTTCACTTGTGTGAACATGCTCATGTCTTGAAGATAATAAACCCAAAATGGTGTATAAATGATATGATATGGTGTAGGAATGATGGGGTATGGAGTAAGAATAGTGTTAAATGATAGGGTATGGTATAGAAAGGATGGAATATGGTGTAGGAATGGTGGGGTATGATGTAGGATTGATGGGATATGATGTAGAAATGATGTAGTATGGTGTAGAAATAATGGGGTATAGTATACCAATGATAGCCCATACTCATTTGTAGACAACAAGGTGTCTCATATTTAATATATCTTCCAACAAAATATGTAGAACTATATTGTTTTAAATGATTTAAACCGTAAATAAACATACTATAATGACAAATGTGGGTTCATAATACGATGGAATATTTACAAATTGTATAATACAATAATGATGACATGAATAAATTATGTGATTATAAATGATGTCAAAAGAAAATAAGCAATCATTCCGATGAAAATAAATGCCTTTTTTGCTTTGTTGTTCTTGAAGAACTAGGAATTTGGGTAAGTTGTGTCACTTGAGATTGAATAAAATTATGCTCTTAAGTGTATCTTCTCTCTCTACCTCTGCCTCTTGCACTTCCACTAGCCTCTTTGAAATACCCCAAAACCCTAATTTAGAGGATTATGACTAATTAAAAATTTATTAGAAAAATTAATTAAATAAATTATTTTATTAAAATAAGATGGAGTAATTAGGGAAAAATTAAGAGGAAATTTATAAATAATTTAATTGGGAAAAATCAGGGTGTTTTGCTAATTAAAATGGAATTTAAGAAAAATCTCTCAAAAATCCTAAATTAACCTAAAAATGGAATTTAATTATTATTTTATTAAAATATTATTATTTTAAAATATCTCAAAATACCAAAATATTTTAAATACCCTAACCTACCTATTTTCCTTTTTCCTTTTCCCTCTTTTCTTCCTTTTCTTTCCTTTTTCTTCTTTTCCTCTTCCTTCTTCTTTTCTTTTTTTCCTTCTCTCCCCCAACCTGGGCCAGCCCAGTCTTGCGGCCCAGTTCCCCTCCTTTCCTCCTGCCCAACCCAGGCCCACTCCTCACCCTTTTCTTCTTCTTTTTCCCGACCGATTCGATTTCCCCCTCCCCTTTTCTTTCTTTCTTTTCTTCTTGGACCATCAGTCCAGCCTCCTCCTCTTCCTTCTTCATCCACCACCGCACGCCGTCCTTCCCCTCCCTTACCCGTCATTTTCTTTCACCATTTCGATCCAACCCACCTCTCCTCTCACACGTGCCCTACCCTTTCCTTTCTCTTCTCCCCTCAACTAACTCCCCTACAATGGCAGACTAGTGCCGCCTGCCACCGTCGGCCTGCGTGCTTGGAACCTGCACCCTTTGTGTCCTCTCCCCCTGTCATTTTCCTCTCCATTGGTCCTATATATACCCCATAGGCAGCCTCGAACTCGGACTCTTTCCACACCCAGAAAATCCCATCCCTTGCGCCACCACCCTATCAGACGACCACCCCATCGCCACTGCTCAACGCCACCGCCCAAGCCACCCACAGAACTACCCCCTGCATCACCCTCTACCCAACTACACCTCCCTCCTCCCTCGATTTGCCCTACATGAGCCACCCCAACCATGAAAAGTTCCCCTCCCGATCAGCCACTCATCAACCCCCGCCGCCCTTCGCACCACCGTCCACCACCACTCTTACTGCAACCACCACCTTCATTCCACCCCTCTCCACCCGAGGCACCCACCACCACCTCAATCACCCCCTCATTCCCTCTCCTCTAGCCTATACCACTATCTCTCCACCTCTCTTCTCCCTCCACTGCCGTAGTTTATTAATATCTCTCCTGAGCATAGTCAATAACGGTTTTATATCTCCACACTATGTCCATACCCAAAATCACGTTGAAGTATTTTAAGTTCATCCTAACCAGGTCTACTAGGAAGCCTACCCCACCTATGACTAAGGCCACATCTGAAAATAACTGACTACACCCCACTTTATCACTAAATGGAAGCATTATAGATAGTTTTATTCTAGCAACAGGTGGTAGTTTAGCCTTTATAGTAAAAGTGGATGAAACAAAGGACAGGGCAGCACCCAAATCAAACAGAACATGTATCGGTAAAGAGCGGATGGTGAACATACCAGTGATGACATTGGGCTGGCGGTCAGCCTCTACCTAACTAATCACATTCAGGCGCCCGCCTGACTGGCCTCCCTTCTGGGGAAAAGGTCTGGGTCCCTGAGGCCTTCCCTTGACCTCTCTAACTGTGGCACCGGCTAGGGTGGGTGCTCGCCGATAGAGCTATGGGGGTGCGGTCTGGAGGTATTGTTGGTAAGCCTGTTATTGGGGCACCAAGGCTCACCCTGAGGTGCCTGAAAAGGTTGGTACTGCTGAGCATGCGGCATTCCTCGACACTCGAATGACCTATGGCCCCATTTTCCACAGTTCAAGTAGGTTATAAGTCTGCATTAAAATCCTCCTGGGGGGCCCTGGCCCCTACTCTGTTCTCTCAGTGGGGGTCTCCTCGGCCCCCGTTCGTGGTTGGGTCTTGCTTCCTAAACTGTGTCCCTCGGGTTTCCTCTTCCTAATGATAGTGGTCTGCTCCTGGACTAGGTTAGCGACGAGGCAGGCACACTCGTATAGTGTAGCTAGGTCTGTGAAGGGCACTGCACCCATCATCCCGCGGATACCAAAATTCAACCCTTGCTCAAATTGGAACACCACCGTGGCCTCGTTGGCGGTGATCCCTGGGGAAAAACACAACATCTCGGTGAAGCGGGTATAATATTATCGTACTGTCATCAACCATTGGGAGAGCTGCATAAACTCCCAAAGCTTGTCCCTCTTCAGGCTCTCGGGGTAGAATATGGAGCGAAGAACGGTCTTGAACACCTCCCAATTTTCCAGGGGACCAATCTGGGTACGGTGCTCTACCCACCAAGCGTCTACCACGCCTCTTAAGAAGAAGGCCGCTATACTAGGCTGCCGAGGTGGGGGTAGCCCACTGTCTCAAAAGTGCGATCCATATCTTGAATCCATCCTTCGAGGATCACAGGGTCCTCCTCACTAGAGTAAGTCGGAGGATGATGCCCGATGACCCTTTGGAGCTAATCTTCACCAGCGCCCTCGGAGTGGTGGGGGTGCGAGGTTGGTACTAAGGGCTATCGTTGAACAAACTGCATGAAGGACTCAAAGGCCTCCTCCAAGCATCTGACTCAGTCATTCATCATTAGTAGAAGCTACACAAGAAAAGGAACGTTAGGGGCAAACCCTTTGTGGTTTGAAACAATCATTTCACACTACTTCTCTCTTTTTTTAGGTAATCTCTAATCTACCCCTTCGTTTCCTCACTGTGGCCTGGACTCAGGAAATTTAAAAACAGGAGAGCCTCGTTAAGGTGTGAAAACACTTTGAAATCGGGTAAAAACTTCGTAAATCAAATTATTCTTTGAAAAATATGTGTGGTTTCAAGGACCAACGCTCTGATACCAACTTGTAATACCCCCAAAATTTACTACTGAAAAATTGTGTTTAATGAAAAGGTTTAGCATAATCGAAATAAAAAAATTATAAATTCTAGGGATATTACCGCAACACTTAGTACCAAACCGGCTCACTCCTACCGTTCTAGTACCAAGTGCTAAGGCTGAATAGGATTAACATCAAACACAAGTCAATAATTAACATGAGCATTCATAAAAGAACTGAATCATTCACCATATAAAAAATCAGAGTGCGGTAAACAAAAGAGTTACAACCCAAAAGTAAGGATTTAAAGTTTCCAACGATAGAAAACATCGTACAACAGAATAAAACTAAATCATAATGATACAGGAAAAATGAAATAGAAGTTAGAATCCGGCCAGGTCACTCTCGATCCCCAAGCTAGGTCCAAGCTCAACTCTCAACCCTGCCCGATGCCTAATAAGTGTCGTAGGCATTGAAGATATCATCACCTACCCGCACAAACTCAGGTGGGTCTTCTGCTCGTGGGAATGAGCAGCACCCATGAGATGGGTGGTTACTACGCTACGTACTGAGTAAGGTAACCATGTAGCTAAGGCCAAACATACAAGGCATATAACATAAGCATGATCATGTAGGCAACATACAATAACACAGATAATGAGGCCAAATTACAATCCAGATAAACTTGTTCCTTAGAATCTCTTATCAATATACTCATTTCACACATACTCTTTATCAACCCATGCGAGTGCGGGAACCCCACTATTATAGCCGGTGGACTGGAATACATACAGGGCAGAACGCTCCTAACCACTATTATTCGCCGGTGGACCGGTCTCTAGGGCTCACTCTTACACTGCGACATGATTCATCATCCAATTCCACCAACCATTATGTTTCAACATAATACTCATTAACATCCACCCATATTAGGCCACACTTTTACACAAAGACATATTACTAAACTACCCTCAGGGCTTACAATAATATGATTCATGCATTAATGGTCACCATAACATAATATAACATGGATAAGTACTTAACATTTTCATTAATAACCAAACTCTTTCCTTAATAATTTTTTCCACACATGGCACATAAACTAGCATGCTTTCATTTTTATCAATCAATATAATCAACTACATATATTATATTAAACAATATATATCATGCATAATAACATATTAAAACCCTAATGTATTGGCATACATTTATCCGTGTGTTTAAGTGGGGGTTTAACGATTACCTTAATTTTTGCAAAAATCAAACCTTACCGGTATCCCGGTTAAAGATTCAAGCTTTGATTAGCAAAACCAATACCTAAAAATGATATCAATACTTATCATATTAGAAATGAGAAAGCTAAAGCATAAGACTTTATAAAACTTAATTAATGAAATACTTAACTTAAATATTATTATACCTTAAAATTCATTAGCCAAATTAAACCAAGGAATGCAGCAACTCACACTGCTCATGCAGCATGAGCTGCATGCAAAACAAGGGAGAAAAGGCTTGAAGGTGGTGGAGGAAAGGATGGGAAAGGCTAATTTCAAGTTAGGATTTTAGGGCTAGGAAAGAGGGCAGGTGGGGGAGGATTTAGGGGAAGGGAAATGTGCAAGGGTGGAGAGGGGGTGTAGGTGGTGGTCGGGGATAGGTTGTTGGCGGCGAAGGGTGGCGGTGGTAGCGAGGCTGTGAAGGTAGCTGCCGAGGTGGAGGTGGTTGAGAAGGAAGGAAAAAGGAGGAGGAAAAGGATGGGTTGCAGGTGTTTGTTTCGGCCAACGAAGGTGTGGGGGTGGTATGGGAGATTGCAGGGAGGGGCTTGGTGGTCCAGGTGGTGGCAGAGGCGACTAGACGGCGGCAGAAGGAGGAGGTGTTGGGGGTTGCCGAGAAGGGAGAAAAAGAAGAAGGGAGGAAGAAGGTGAGCTATAGGGCGGCTCGAGGGGTGGTGTGGTGATGCAGGGATGAGGTCGAGGGTTGTAGAAGGTGGTGCAAGCGGCTGGTGAGGCAGATGAAGTGGCAAAGGGGGAAGTGGTGCAAAAACAGGGGGAGAGGATGAAGGAGAAGAAAATGGAGAGGAGGAGATCGGGAGAGGTAAGGGAGCCCGAGAATGGGGTAGGAGGGAGTCGTTGAGGGGAAGAACAAGGAGAGGGAGAAGAGAGGGGGAGCAGGTGGCATGGTCAGGCGGCTGTAGGGTGGCAAGGAGGTGGTCGGGTGGAAGGGAGAGGGAAGGGAAGAAGAGGAAAGGAAAGCCATGCGTGGCTGGGGTGTAGGCTGGATCGGTTCGAAATGGGGAAGAAAAGAATGGGGGAGAGAGAGGGAGAGTGGCAGGGAGGTAGGTGGTTATCGGGGTGGTCGCAACTACGAGGTATGGCTCGTGATCAGGCATGAAAAAATATAAAAGGAAGAAGAAGAAGAAGGGCAGGTCAGATGAAGGAGAAAGATAGGCGTGGGCCGGCCTTGTCGAGGGAAGGGAGAAAATAAAAGAAGGAAGGGATTGGGTCGGGCGATGCGTGCGGGAGAAAGAAGGAAAAGAGAAGAAGGGGCTGGGCCGGTCGCATGGGAGGAGAAGGAGGGGAGGGAAAGAAACGGGCCTGCGACCCAAGCGCAAGGAGGAAGGGCATGTCGGGGTTTGGCAGCTTGAAGGAAGGAAAAAGGAAAAAGAAAGAAAGGAGAAAAAGGAGAAAGAGAAGGAAAAAAGGAAAAAAGGAAAAAAGGAAAAGGGAAAATAGGGAAAATAATTTAATTTAATTTATAAAATAATATAATGTAATATTTTTGGTATATAAATAAATATAATAATTTAATTTAATATATGAGTTTAAAAAGGTAAATTTTAGGAAAAATATTGGTTTGGGAATTTATTCAAATAAAATGAGCATTATAAAATAATAAAATATTTATTCTAATTTATTAAATATTCCTATCCAATTATCCCAAATAAAAGCTATTTATTAACTTATAGGCTTTTAAAATTTAGGGGAATTACATAAACCTCCCTCAGGAAGATTGTCTTTCCTTAGATCTAGAGGCTACCCTCCTTCTGGATAGACTACCCTTTGATCTTGGGGCTCTGCAACATAACATTTTGGGTGGGGATATCTAAGAAGGGCCTTCTAGTGAAGGTAATGGTGATCCTACTACTGTAGATCCAGTGGATAATGCGGAATGGGTACCCATTGTTTTGAAAACAAATAGAAAAAAGAATGCGGTCTGTACCAAAAAGGTGGGTAAGGCTAGTGCTTTAGCAAGACGCTTAACTAGGGATGGCAATGGGTCTTGGATCCTATAACACCCCAAAATTTACCTTTTTTTTTCCACAAAACCTTTAAAATTTAAAATACATAAATTATGGGGATGGTACTGCCACACTTACTACCATACTCGCTCACTTCTACCGTTCTAGTATTAAGTGCTAAGGTTAAGAAAACATTGCCATCATCACACATTAATACATAGATTAAAGTTCGTAAATCAATAATTAGAGTACACATAAATTTTACATAATTCGAAATACTAGAGATAGTTCTTGAGAAAAGAAAAATAGTTACAATAATAAAATTGCTTCTGGAGTTTCAAATACAGTTAAAAGAAAACAGGAATAATAATCTCATAAATGGAAAACCGGCCACGCCACTCTAGGACCCGATCCAACCCAAATCATCACTCGGCCCCACTTGATGTCCCATAGACATCAATGGCATTAAAGAAGGCATCACCTACCTACAACAAGCCAGACGAGCATTCTGCTCATGGGAATGAGCAGCACCCATGAAAAGGGTGATCAGTACGCTACGTATTGAGCAAGGTAACTGTGCACTAAGGCTAGCATACAAAATTCACACAAACAACGTATAATAATAAAGGAGTATAAAGTCCAACATAATAGCACCAAGGTAAAATGAATTCTCTGGTGAAAAATGCCAAGATCCAATATAGTCCAGATTTATTACTTCATCAATCCTTTATCGAATTTATTTTCACACCATACTCTTTATCAAGTCCATACGAGTACGGGAACCCCACTATTTTAGCTGGTGGATCGGTCTCTAGGGCACTTCGGCTCCTTGCCACTATTCTAGTCGGTGGATTGATCACTTAGGGTACATGCCCTACCACTATTATATGCCGGTGGATTGGTCTGGCCCCTTTTCTCGTACGGTGTTCCATTATAAGTAATTAGTGTATTTCCCATATCTTAGCAAATTGTAGGGTTTGGCTTATTGAGCTCGGGATCCCCCACTATTTTAGCCGATGGATTGGTCACTAGGGTAACATACCCTACCACTATTATACGCTGGTGGATCGGTCTCCAAGATACTGTAGTACCTGGCCACTATTATGCCGGTGGATCGGTTTGGGCCCGGCTCAATATCTTTCACTTTACATGATTAATGTTTTAGGTATCTTATGCAGAAGCTTTCACCCAGACATGCATGTCTGACTCCTACTGTTCTTATCCTCCAACCCTAGTTAACCATCACCACCAAAGTTAACCATGGCATACCCTAACACCCATGCAACCCTAACTTCCATGCAAACCCTAACTCCATGCAAATCCTACTTCCATGCAAACCCTACTCCCATGCAAACCCTAGCTCCAAGTAAACCCTACTTCCATGCAAACCCTAACACCATGCAAACCCCAACTCCATGCAAACCCTAATTCCATGCAAACCCTAACACCATGCAAACCATAATTACATGCAAATCCTAACACCATGCAAACCCTAACTTCACCATGCATGGTCATATAATACTTAGATCACTCCCACATTAATTCATACCATAACACCATATCTCACGACCTACATGCATGTCTTATGGGCCGCATCAATTCACATTAAAAACACAACTCATACATATCATATGCAAGCCATAAAATATCATATGAACATACCTCAACTCCACGTCATACTGCATATATAATAGTTATAAAATACACATAAAATACATCATATTTCATATCGCATGGCAAACAAGGCATGTAAAATACATTACACACAAACAACCTTAGTTACACCTTTACCTAAAATGTCACCGATCTTGGAGCACGCTCCTATACCTGTTTAGGGGTTTGACTGGTCTCACCTATTATGAGAGAAAAACTAAAATTAGGTTCCCTCCTATAAATACTATTATTTGCTAACTTATCCTAATACTAGGTTTTTAAATAAAATAATGTTATTCTAATAATAACTATACGAAATACTACTAAAATACTAATAATAATATTAATGTAATTCAAAACGAATGGTAATATAAGGTTTTCTACCCTCCACCAAAATAATGCTGACAATGATAATAATAATAATAATAATAATAATAATAATAATAATAATAATAACTTAAGCCTAAATAATACAAGGTAGGGTTTTCAACCCTACCTCCAAATAGTGAAGGTACCATTTAATAATAATAATAATAATATGAATAGCACATATTACTTATAATAATATTAATAATAATAAAGATAATAATAACAATATTAATAATGGTAGAAATAGTAATATTAATAATAAAAATAGGAGTATGCACTCCATTATAATAAAATAGGGCTTCGGCCCCTTTAGATAGATAATAGTAATAAAATAATAATAATAATAATAATAATAATAATGATAATAAAACTTATAATAATAATAATTCGAAACTAATAACTTAAATAATTTATACCTACTCTCGACCCTGCCAAGAAAATATAACATTAATATTACACCCAATAATAATAATAATAATAATAATCGAATAAATGTTAAAAATAAAAATAAAATAGAATAAACTTAAATAAATAGGGGAGAAAGGCTGAGAGGGTCTAGGGTTTCACCTTGAGTCGGCAGAGATGGGTGGCACCGGCGGTGGTGCACGGTGGCGGCGGCGATGGCCGGAAAAGAAGTTAGAAAAGGAAAAAATTGAGGTTTGAGAAGAAAAGGTGGAGAGTGAGGGTGGTGGTTGAGGTGTTGGTGGTAGCCTAGGCTGAGAGGAGTAAAGTGAGGGTGGTGGCGCAGTAAGTGGTGGCGGCGCACGGTGGTAGAGGTGGCAGCCAAAATGAAGAGAAAGAGAAAAAGAGAGAAGGAGAAGGAGAAGGAGAAAGGAGAAAAAAAGGGTATGGCTAGGTGGATAAAGATTAGTAGCAACTTTTGGGTAGTGTATGAGGCAGTGATAGCGGCGGATGTGGTGGTGGACGGTGGCGCGAGGGGTTGCGGGTGTAAAAACTTGGCTTGATGGGTAGGGAACTTCGCACGGTTGTGGTGGCTTGTGCAAGAAGAATCGAGGGAGATGGGTGGCTCAGTTAGTTAGAGGACGGTGCATGGAAGACTTAGGTAGGTTAAGGTGGCGGCGTAATTGGCTGACGGTGGAGGAAATGTCGTCTGAAGTCGCGGTGGTGCACATGGTAGGCTCTTAGAGTTTCGGGGAAAAAAAAGTTTCGAAATCAAACAAACAAGGGGTATTTATAGAGTTTGGAGGGGAAGGTAGGGTTCTGAGGGTCGGCAAGAGGAAAATGTAGGTAGGGTTTAGGGTAGTCGGCGGCGTCAATCGGCCATCACAAATTTAGGTTGTGGTCAAATTTTTGCGTAGGAAAAGGAGGATTTTACACGAAGAAAAAGGAAAGTGGGTTAAGCTGGGTCAAACTGCGATTCAAAGGGGAGAGAAAGATAGGGGAAATGGCCGGTCAAGTTAAGAGTGGCCGACGACGTCATTTTCAGAGCTTCAAAGCTGCCGGTCGACATCGGAGGAGGAAGGAGGAAGAAGGAGGTGAATCAGGCAGCTGAGGGAAAAAGAAAGAAAAGAAAAAGGAGGGAAAACCGGCCGATCGACAATGGTTATAAATATTTTAAATGGAACGCGGCGTTACAGGGGGAAAAGACGCAAAACACAGCATTCTGGCTGCCGAGGGAAGGAAAGAAAAGAACGAACGATGGGCCGTAGAAGAGAGGAAGAAAAAGGGAGGGATTGGGTAGCGACAGGCCTAATCGGCAAGAAAAAGGAAAAAGAAAGAAAAGAAAAGAAAAGAAAAAGAAAGGAAAGAAAGAAAAAGGAAGAAGGAAAAAGAAAATTTTAAGTGGGTTGGGATCAATTAAATTAATTAGAATATCTTGGGTATTTAAAATAAAAATATTTAAATAAAATAATATTAAATTTCATTTTTAGGCTAATTTAGGGTTTTAAAAAGAATTTTCCTAAATTCCTTTTTAATTAGCAAAATGCCCAAATTTTCCCTTATAAAAATATTTGTAATTTCTTTCTAATTCAATAAAAATAATTAATTAAATTAATTCCCTAATAAACCCTTATTTAATTATATTTTTTAAAATAAATATTTTTGGGATATTTCAGACCCAACCAAGACATGCCTCGTTTTTAGCGAGTTTGGGTCCATAATTTTTGGATCTAAGTGGTCTGGGTCGGGTCTAGGTCCATATATACCTTAACGGGTCTGGTTTTGGGTCCAGTAGTTCTAGACCTAGACCCGTTTAGTATATATATATATGTGTGTGTGTGTGTGTGTATACATATATAAATACATACTAATATTATGTTTGTCATTATTGTCGTAATCTTATTTGATCTCCTTATTCATTTTTTTAATTTTATTTTTGTATATTTAATTTATAAGCAATATATACAATATTTAATTTTAAAAGCATTAAAACATAATTTGAAAAGTTAACGTAACTATTTTAGTATATTTATCTTTTCACTTGGAGGATTTTTTAACAAAAAATACATATTAAGTTATATAAAACATAAATGTATTTGTATTTACATAGATTATTAATTTTTTTTAAAAAAAATAGTCGGTTCCATTTAGAACCCGTTTAGGACCATTTACCTGCTAGACCTGGTGGATCTGGGTCTAGGTCAAATCTAGATCTAGGTAATATAAATGGGTCCAGGTTTAGGTCTAGCTGGACCCAACCCATTGCCATTCCTATGCTTAACTGGGCCTACTTCCATGAAACTCTTATGAATTACATTATATGGAATGTAAGGGGTTTAGGCTCACCTTGGAAACAAAAGGAGATTTTGAATTTGGTTAAGGAACAATAGTGTTCTACATATGAGGAAATAATTCTTCAGGGTGTGGAATCATGTTGATAATTTCATGAACCACCTGAATGGTCATATTGTGCTTATGTAAAATTGTCATTTTTTCCGACTACAACTTATGGAAGTGAATCCCCAAACTATTTCAGCTAAGGTATGTTGTAGTATATTAAGAAAAGCTTTCTTTGTGACCTTTATGTATGGTTTCTATAATGTGACATATAGGAAACCTCTATGGGATACAATCGCATAATTTACAAAATCTATGCATGGGTTATGGATTGTGTATAGGGAATTCAATTGCCTACTTAATGCGGAGGATAGAGTGGGGATTTAGGTGGTAACAAATTATGAAACTACAGGATTCAAGGAATGTTCTCTATTTGCACAAATACAGGACATCACATTTAGTGGATGCTTCTACATGTTCTTGGCCGCTAATGTGAAGAGTAAATTGGATAGAATGATCATGAACATACAGGGGTATGGGGCAAATATGTGGGTCTAAGCTCATTTTCTTACTTCAAGTTTGGTATCTGATAGCGTCCCTTGCATTATTAGAATTGGAGAACTGACTCAGGGTTGGAAACCATTTTATTTCTTCAATATGTGGTGTGATCCTCTGAATTTTTTGGATATTGTGGGGGTTGGTTGGAATTTCTCATAATGTGGTTTGAATTAGTTTAATTTGTGTAGAAAATTGACCAAGTGTAAACCATTGCTCAAGAAGCTAAATGCCTAACATTATTGAATGGGCAGAGAAGGTAGAATTGGAGCTCAATGAGGCACAAAAAAGGGTACTGTTGAAGTTGAACGCTCAACCTAGAACTTTGAGCTTACATCTGAATCTGAAATGCAAGGCCAACTTTCTTTCTAAAACTGTTACAAGCTTTGTTTCCCAAAAAAATAAGAACCAATTTTTATTCCATGATGATACTAATAACGGTTCTTTTATGATATGCTGAAAGCCAGCCTGAACAAAGCTTCTATTCCTTGTTTTCTAAAGGATGATGGGCTCTAAATGTCAAATGAAATAGAAATGCAAGCCATTTTCCTGGACTTCTTTAAGGGCTTATTGGGCAACATTAGTGCTTGTAGCCGAGTATCAGAGGATACTATTAAAGAGGGCCATGTCTTGGGAATGCTTTCTTAGAAACAAATACCGTGTCCTGTTACTAAAGAATAAATTAATTTTGTGGTCTTCTCATAAGGGGATCATAAAGCACTAGGACCCGATGGATACTCTACTTGTTTTTTTTCTTTAAATACTCTTAGGCTCTAGTTGTGAAGGATGTATGTGTCACCATTCTATAATTCTTTGAGAAAGGGCATACCTTTAATCAAATGAACCATGCCACCTTGGCCCTTATCCCGAAAACCAATAATGCTACTCGGGTTTCTAATTTTTAACCCATAATGTATTGTAACACTACCCACAAAATCATTTCTAAATTACTAGCAACCCGCATTGCTCCTACCCTAAAGCCCATTATTGGTCCTAAACAAGGGGTATTTGTGCATAAAATATTGATGAGTGAGAACATTCTATTAGTTTAAGAATTAATGAAATAATATTTGAGGAAGATAACTACCCCCAAATGTCTTATTAAAGCGAAAATTAAAAAAGCATATGACTCTCTTTCCTGGAATTTCTTACATGCGGTGCTGGAGGGCTTTCATTTCCTCCATGAGTTCGCATCCTTGGTGATGGAGTGTGTAACCACCTGTACTTACTCTTTAAAACTCAATGGCTCACTGTTTGGGTTTTTTAGAGGAGAATGGAGCTTCGGATAAGGGGATCCCATGTCTCCTTATCTGTTTATACTATGCATGGAATACCTAAGCAGACTTTTGAGGAAAGTGACACTTAATAGTTAGGTCTCTTTCCATTCCACATGTAAGGAACTCAACATCACCCACTTGGATATCGTTGATGATGTTTTCCTTTTGTGTAGGGGGATCAAGATTTATTTCAATGTCTAATGGTTTTCTCCAGTAAGTCCACAGTATCTTGAGTCTTATGGTCAATCCCCTCAAGTCCCTTATTTACCTTCTATGGGTGGATGGAATCCAGAGAGAGCAAATTTTGGCCCTCACTGGTATATTGGTGGGTGAGTTCCCCTTCATATACTTGGGGGTTCCTATGACGCCCAATAAACTGAGGCTCATTGACTATAAAGTGCTCATTAATGCGGTTTGTGGTCACCTCAAGGCATGTGATGCAAAAAATCTATCTCCGACGGGTAGGATGGAACTACTCAATACAATTATATAAGGGATTGTGAGGTTCTGGGTGAGTATCTTCCACATCCCCAAGGTGGTTATTACAAAGCTTACTAGGTTATGTAGAAGCTTTCTATGGCAAGGTAAACAACCATTAGTTGCATCGACCATTATTTGTACCCCATAAAGTGAGGGGGTTTGGGCCTTAAAAATGTGGAGTCATGGAACATGGCATTTCTTAGTAAATACTTATGGTTTCTTAGTAAATTACATATAAGGTTTGTTTTTAGTTCTATTTTGTCATTAAAGTATTAAACCTTTTTGTTTTTGTTCATTTTATGCCATTTTTATTATGTATTTCTTAATTTGTCATTTGAATTCTAACATACTAATTTTTTCATTGATTAATTAACCAAAATAATTTCATAATATTTGTAAGATCACAAATATTATAAAATAAACACATTTCAACCACAAGTGTTATACATTTACAAAATTAGGAAAGAATATCATTTTGATATAAAATATTTGATAACTAGTGTGTTTGTTCTTCTATTTTTCCTATGTGACAAGTGAAAAAAAGGAAAAGAGGAAAACCATTAGAAAACCGAGTGATGGGCTAGGTTGTTTAAGAGTTGGGAGACATCAATTTATGTTACACCGTTGCATCTGTTGTACAAATTGTGTAAGGTGATATCTTTATAAATTTATCAAACTTTATTTAAAATATCTTACCAGGTAAGAATACACATTTTATATGCCACATATACGCATTCTATAGATATATGGTGGAAAAAATGGTAACATTGTTGTAAACTTCACGAAATTTATTTTAAATATTGGTGGAAACATACATATATTTTTCAACAAAATACACATATTTTAGGACATAAATTTACATCTTATATGATGTGATGTTGATGTTTTGCGAACCGAGGGATTCTTAAGGAATTTATATTAGATTTCAGATAGGTGATAAGTACCGAGGGTAAAATTCATAGCAAATAGGAGAGAGTAAAGTGCGAGAGTTTTATTATGAATTTTATATTCTCAAAATGGGTAAATATAATATCCTAAAATTTTAAAACCTAGAATTTCATAATTAAACGCTATTTTGAATAATTTAATATTAAATTATTAATTTAATTATTTTATGGACCTTTGATTTATAAAAATGGATATGATTATTTAATAAATTAAAATAAATATTTTATTATTTTATCATACTCTTTTTATTTAAATGAATTTCCAAACCCATATTTTTTTCTAAAATTTTCCTCTTGAATTAATACTTTAATTTTGAATAAATTAATTTAATAAATAATTTTTTTCCATTTAACTAGTTCATAATCCTAACTCTAAAAATTATTTCATTTTCCTTTCCCCCTTTTCTTTTCCTTTTTCCTTTTTATTTCTTTCTTCTCTTCCTTTTTGGGCCAATCGGGCACCTCTCACTTCTTTTCCCTGCTGGGCTGCAACTCGTTCCCTTCTTCTTCTTTCCCTCTCTTTCTTCCCCCTAGGTCAGCCCAACCTACACCTCTCCCCCTTCCCTTCCATTCTCTTCTTTCCCCCCATTAGGCCAACCCAACCTCTCCTTCTTTTTTTCTCCTCTCCCTCGTACGGGCTGACTTGCCCCCTTTCTTCTCCCCTTGCCTCGCTTGCCCTTCCTTCTCTTCTTCTTATTCCTTCTCCTCCTTACACGTTGAGCCAAACGAGCCCCCATGCTAGCTATGCACCTCTCCTGCAACTCTTTCCCCTCTACACTTACACAACCCTGCACCTACCCCCTCTCTCCTGTCCCTTTCCTTTCCATTTTTTGACCATACAAACCCTCTGCAACTCCCCTTCATGCCTATTTTCTTTCCCTTTCCTCTTCTCCTCCCCCTACCACCCTATCGACCACGTGCTTCCTCTCCCCCTGTGCCTCTGCCTCCTCCCTTCCCTCTTCTTTTTCTACTCCTTCTCTTCTTCTCCTCTGCTCCATCTTCCTGCCCTCGAGCCTCTTTCTCGTTGTCGATCTCTCATTCTTTCTCTTCTCCCCTATTTTGTTTCGCCCCCTAGCTACTATCTCCGCCACCCAACCGACCACCACACCAACTCTCTTGCCTCCCCTACTTCCTCCCTGCACCACCCCTAGCAGCCTAAGCCCTTCACCTACAACCAACTCCCTCTCCTTTCTTTCTCTTCTTCTCTTGTCCCTCCTCCCTGCACGCCACCTTATGCCACCCATCCCCGCTATTCTAGCACCGTCGAAGCCACCTCTCGACCACCTAACACCCCTTACCACCTCCCTACCTCACCTTGCCCGAAATCCCCTTGCAACCCCTTATTTTCTTCTCTTATTTTCCCTTTCTTCCTCTCCTTCTCCCTTTTTTGCACCTGCTTTCCAACCCCCCATCTCCACCGCCCTAAGCCATCACTCTCTGACCCTAAGCCGCCACCTACACCTACACCCTGCCACTCTTCCTACACCCAACCACTACCCTAACTCCCCTCCGCCACTCCCTCAAACCCCTTACCCGAGACCTCCCCCCTCCTCGTCCAAACCTCCCTTTTCCCATACTTGCTCCTCTTTCGCGCATGCATCCTCACGCTGCATGGGCATCGTGAGTGTTGCTGCATGTTTTAAGGTTATTCAACAAATTTTTTAGGTATAATATAGTTAGTAATAGTATGTATTTAATAAGCATTTTTGATAGAAAATTATTCTTTTAATTATCTTCTACTAATGTGCTAATTGTGACATTATTTTCAGATACAATTTTTACTAATCAAAGCTTAACCTTTTAATCTGGGTACCGATAAAGTTTTGTTATTGCCAAAAATAAGGTAACCAATATACCCTACTAAAATATTTGGATTTACGTATATTAGCACATTAAGGTTTTGAAAAGTGTTTTGTGTGAATATTATGTGTTGTTAAGCATCTCATGATTTTTAATATTATGTTGGAAGATATAATGAAAAGCGTGCTATAGTGTATGAAATGTGACATGTGTGGATAGTGGGGATTGATGTAAAAAAAATGATGTTATGTGCTTATGCATACTAGGCTAAGTAAATATGGTCATTTATAGTAGAAATAATGCTAATATGAGCCCTAGGGGCATTTTAGTAATTTTACTTGTATATAGGGGGTAACCTAAATAGATGTGCATGGTAGGTGATAATGGGTGTTAATAATAAATAATAAGGGTTTTGTGGTGTTAAATGATGCATGTGTGCCATAAGTGTTAATATTTTACGTGCTAGGAGTATTTTGGTAATTTTACAACTAAAAAGGGTAATTTAGTAATCTAACAATTGATAAGGGTAATTTGGTAATTTAACAACTAAGAAGGGTAATTTGATAATTTTACAAGTAAGAAGGGTAATTTGGTAAATTTACAACTAAGAAGGGTATTTTGGTAATTTTACTAGTAAGAAGGGTAATTTGCTAATTTTACAACTAAGAATGGTATTTTGGTAATTTTACTAGTAAGAAGCATAATTTGATCATTTTACAACTAAGAAGGGTAAACTGGTAATTTTACAAGAAGGGTAATTCAGTAATTTTACAAGTAAGGAGAGTAATTGAAAAATTTTATAAGTAAGAGGGGTATTTTAGTAATTTCACAAGTAGTAAGGGAAATTCGGTAATTTGACAAGTAAATGGTTTTAGTAAATTTGTAAGTAATGAGGGTATTTTAGTGATTTTGTAAGTAAGAAGGGGTAAATTAATAATTTTGCATGTAACATTGCAATTGATCTAATAAACCTTCATAATAAGTCATAAGTGATGTTAAATAATATAATAAGGGTTTATGGCTTTAGTATCACCTATTTAAGTATAAACATGTATGTTATCAGGATATGGTTAAGGCTTGGGTTATGTTATAAATCCTGTATGTATGGATATATTAGTATGCCTTGTGTGAATGTGAATTAAGTACGTGTGTGGTGCAGCTTGGCTTGTAGGGAGCTAAGATATGGTGAGCATGATTTGTATTATGCGTAATATGTGTGATATAACTTATTATGGATGAAATGTTCTTATGTATGGTTGAGATGTTATAACTTGTATGCTTAGGGGCCTTAGGTTGGTTTGAGTGGTTATGGAGGACTAAAAGAAATAAAGAGGGTGGAGTAAGTGAGGAGAATTGGGGGAAATACCCTAAGTGTATTATGGAACATGGTTGAGAAAGTAAAGGGAGAAAAAAAATAAAATGAATGGATTAAGGTAAGTTCTTGCATGGGATGTGTGACCTTTGCATGAGGGAAAAGCCTATGTGGGAAAATATAGTATGAGGGTTGAACATGGGGAGGAAAGTGTGTATTGGGTGATTGGTGTATTGGGGAAAGAATTAGTACGTGGGTTGATGGAAATATGCATGGGAGCATAACTAGGGTTTTTTTGAGGAAAAGTGCTAAGGATAGAGGTATTGTGGGAAAAGATTGAGGAGTTGGGCTGTGAGGTTTGGAGTGGGTTGAGTATAGTGATGGTGTGGGAATCAAGGGAGAATGTGGGCTATGTAAGAAGAGGAGAGGCTAGGGCCACATAGGCTAGATTAGGGTTGACCGGGCGATGGTGAGCATAGATGGAGAAATGGGGAAGTGGGCCTTGACCCATATATATGAGGGTTCTAGATTTGTGATGAGTATAGTTGAAGGTGTATGGGGGTCCTGGAGTCGTGAGGAATGTAGAGGTCCTATGTTGAGGGATAGGGTATTTTAGGGATTCTAGGTTGGTAGAGTGGTAATGAGTCAAAGGTGCTCGTTGGGGCATACATGTCTAGAATGGGGTTTACTTGTTGAATAAGACATGAATAAAATACTAATCACTTAAAGTGGAAGATCATTGAGCTGGGTCCAAACTTATGATGATTTCCGTTCCATCGGCTATAATAGTAGCTAGGAGCGTTCTGTCTTGGAGACTGTTCCACCGACTATAATAGTGGTCAGACATGTTCTAGCCCGCATTATTATTCCTGTTCCACCGGTTATAATAGTGGGGGTTCTGAGCTCAATAAAGTTAAATGTTGGATGATAATAGTTCATGAAAAATATACTAATTACTTATAGTGGAACACCACATGGGTTGGGATAAGACTTAAGATGATTGTCGTTCCACCGACTATAATAATGGCCAGATGAGTTTTGCCTTAGAATAGTTATTTCCGACCCACCAGCTATAATAGTGGGCCCTCCATACTCATGCAGATATAATTCGAGAGATGATTATGAATAATATATAATTAATAGATTAAGTCTAGAAAATGTTGAATATACCGTTATGATTTGTTGTTATGATATGATAGCGACCCTGGGTGCCCGTCTTTGAATTATGTGGTGGTGTGTATCGACTAAGTATGAGGTTGGACCTTTAATTATACTACAAAGAGCTTCACTTGGATGCTCTCTTAGTAAGTGTTGGTTATGCTAAGTGAATGAATCTTATGATGAATGATTCTTGAAGTACGAGTCCATCCTAAAGTTTACTGTATCTCTTCCCATGTGTGTGTTATTATTTTTATATGTGGATTGATGTGTCGCATGCGGGCCCTACCTTTTAGTTATGTATAAGGGGTTACTCACAACCGTAGTACTAAAGAGTTTCTTTTGTGGGCTCCTACCTATTCAATGAACATTGTCCTTTACATGTTAGCTTGCAGGAGTTATCTAGGCTTTATTTTCGGGTTAAGGAGCGTGAGACTATCCAGGAAGGTTTCAGTGTTTTCCTCTAAACTTCTATTTTTCCGTGCTTAGTGTTTTTATGTTGTTACCACTATAGTGGGTTTTTATTCTTGTAATATATTTAGAGCGCTAGTCTAATTTAGTTTTAAAATTTTGGATTTGTGTAAGTTGGATTTTTTTTCTTAGGCCTTAGCACTTGGTATTGGAACGGTGGAAGGAAACATATTTGGTGCTAAGTATGGCGGTAGCATCTCGAAATTTTTTGTATGTGCTTCCGCTCAAATTTTAATAAAACTAAAATTTTCAGTAGTAAATTTTGGAGATGTTACAGTACAAGACTCTACATATATAGGGGTAGATTTGGGGAGGAAGAGAAAGGTGAAAATACTGTGCAGTTAGAAGCAGCTAACCATCCTTGCGTAATAGGGTATCAGCCCAATGTGAATCCGAGAGATCAACCAAGAGAGATGAGCATGTCCAGAGACCTTTTGGGCCGACCTTCATTCTTTGAATCGGCGCCCATTAGAAAAAAAGTATTAGTTTGGAAAAAACCTATATATAAATATGCATTTTTTATTTATATAACTAAATATATAATCATCTTACAAAATACACATCTTGCATATTATAAATAAATATCTTTTTGGAACAAGAATATGAACCCTTTATTTAGAAAAATGTAAAGAATAAATACACATACATGAAAATAAATACACATTATACAAGATAAGACTACACATCATTTAAAAAAATAATGCACAAATTTGAGGTCAATACCGCAAAATTTTAAAGATGTGCATTTTTTTTGGAAAAATGATACACATGTTTGGGAATAAAAGCACGCTTTTTCAAGGATAAAAATATACATCTTCAAAATTTTAACAATCAACTGCATAGAATCGTAATATATATTATAAAGTACAATTTGTCAAACACTTGGCATATGCCACCTAGAAAAATTACTAACATCCAATATAAGTACACAATGAGGCCCTCCCTATCATCTTCAAAACATGAAATCTAGAAAAAAATGTATGCTTACAAGAAACTGCAAAACCTTACATGTGCAAATATAGAATTTGCTTTGTGGACTATTATCAAGGTGATCGAACACTACTAGAATATTCTAAAGGGAATTAGGAGCGAATCGTGTAGGAGTGAGGAGGATTGCAAAGGAAAAAAATAAGTAATATAAACATATTTGGGTTAAATCTTCAATGTTTTTTTAGAATGCGGGGAACAATAAATGGCTACCACATGAGCAAGTGTTATATAAAGATGCATAATGCAATAATTGCTCTCATTCTCTTCCTATTCACCTATGTACAACTACACTTCCTAACTTAGATTGATTAAATTACAATCGACAGCGATATGTACCTAGCAAGGTACATATGGTATAATTTTGTCTTATGTGCTATTTATCGCTCTCACACTCATAAAAAATACACATATAATATAAACACTATTTTTTTAAATAAAATACAATTATTTGAATTATAAATACACATTATACTGAACATATATATAATATTAATATAATATAAATATGCATAATACAAAAAATATATATAAATACACATTTTATAGAATATCACATATTACAATATATATATATTATAGAATATAAATATACATCTTACATAATATTTATAAATATACATCTTATATAATATAACTACGCATCTTATATATTACATATAGTAAATAATATATATAAATAAACATTTTACAAATACAAATATACATTTGAATACAAATACATATCCTAAAAAGAAATATACACCTTTTATAATATTAATATACCTATTTTATAATAAGAATATACTTTTTAAATATGTAGATTCCCTTAAAATGATAATATATATATTTATTAAAATAGATTATAAACAAATTTAAATAATATAATTTTTCTTTATTAGTTATGTATTTTTATAAATAAATTTATAAGATATACGTATTAAATATAATTATATATATAAAATAGAACCAAACACTTGGACTATTATTACATGGTAGGATCGTGGCCCGTGGGACTTCTAGGAGAAGGTGGCGGTCCTGCCGGATTAGTAGCGGCAAGTGGCACGATTATTATTCTGTTCTCTCTTGAGTCTCGACGACTACGACCTCATACAGTTGATAACTTGATACCTGGTACTCTGGTAGGACCATGCGTCTCAGTGTCTTCCACTGGCACGGCTTCCTCGTTGTTCTATAACTTAAGTCCTTACCCAAAAAAGAACAAAGAAAAAAAGGGTAGTATCTCTTGAAAACCCCCAAAAGACCCCACACGAATTCGTCTTCTTTTCTTCTACCCGCTTTCAGGCAACAAGCGCTCGGGGCAGTGTCAACCGCACCGCCCCAACAACCACCAGGTCCTCCACCACTGTTCAGTGCTGAAGTATTCTCGAGGGGGATTAGCTCCGAACGTACTGTGCCTCTGCATTTTGACCTTCATTGGGCGTCAGATTGGGGATTGTGTTGATCTTATCTTATCCGACCTAAAGAGTGAGGATTTTGATAACTCAATTTAATTAATTTTCGCTTAATGGGGAAGAAGAAGAAAAGACAAAACGATAAGGTGTTTTGCTACTACTGCGATAGAGAGTTCGACGATGAGAAAATATTGGTACAGCACCAGAAAGCAAAGCACTTCAAATGTCATGTCTGTAATAAGAAGCTCTCTACCGCTGGCGGTATGGTCATCCATGTACTCCAAGTTCATAAGGAGAACGTTACCAAGTATGATTACTCTCGCCTATGTACTCAAAAGATCATAATAGATAAAGCCATGATTGCTTTCTCTCAGATATGATTTTGTTCTAACCTTTGTTTATTTGGGATTTTAGGGTTTACTTTTTCGTTTTCTCTAGTCTGATTTGTTTAATTTGATTGTTTTTTCTTGAATGAGTTTACGATGAGAAAAGCTGTGGTACGGGAGGCAGGAGCTCGAGTGCAAATAAAATTATCTAGAGTTATTCTAGTTCTTTGTTCAAAATAGGTTGTTTGTAGGAGCTGGGCGGTGGACAAGGGGGATGGCTGAGGTCCATCGCAAAGAAGTTTGGATAGAGCGTCATGCTATACGTAGCAATGCAAGAATAGTAGCGGGTTGTGGGGATTACGGCTTCAATTGGAGGGCCTGATTGATGGACACTTTTAATGTAGGCTGGCTATATCCTATATATATAGTCCATTTTTATGCATATCCACTCTTTACTATGTAGCAAATGATATTTTCACGCTGGGACGATTGGGGACGGGCCTCTTTTATTTATTTATAAATTCTTAATTTTGTTGTTTAGAACCCCGCATTTGACATTACTAATTTTGAATCTTAGGGCCTGCTCTAGGTTTGTCTGCCTATTGATGTCGTTATAGTTTGTAATGCCAAATAATACCTTTAGTCTCTTTAATTGCAGCATTGATTGCTTTGACTGCTCGCTTGGTAATTGGTCATAAAACTTGTTTGTGAAAATAACTTGAGTTGGGAAGTGGCAGGAGTCAGTCAATCTATGGTGGACGTATTGGGTTCCATGTATGATGGCTGATACGGCATTATATTTCTCTTGAGAATTGTTGATTTGAATTCAGTTGCATCATCCAAGTGTTTATACGTTTTTTGTGTGTAGTTTGATGTCCCTGTTGTAAGGACATTGTTCCATCCTCCCCCTCCCCCCAAGTGGGGTGATAGATGTTTTGCCACTATTTTTGGACATTGGCTGTGAAAAAATTAGGTCTTTTATACTATAAGAGATGAATGCCAGAAGGAAGGTGTTTCCGAGGCATCTATAAGCTGCAAGTCTTCAATAATGCATCTTACTTCTTCTTGGCATATATGAGGGATTAATTTAGGAAGTTCTATTTTCTCCACTTTTGGGAGTAATGGTATTAACTTAGTTGATGGAGATGCTCACTGTGGTGCCTGGCCTGGACAAGGCTGCAAGGGGCGCTTAGTCGTAGAACCAGCCTGGATGCTTTTTGATTCTGTCTAGCTCTAACAATTATTTTTCAAATAGTGGCCTACCTCATTTTTGCAAGCACCAACTTCTAGGACCATGGTATTAGTGGTCACGGGGCCTTAAAATTGGCTAGCATTTTGAGAGCTTTTGGCTCATGAGAAGCTACACATCATTGAGCCTCCTGAACAATTTATAGAAGAATTACAATAATGATGATAAGCAATGATATTGGTGACCCATGACGAGAATTATTGAGATGACTACCTTTGGTTGGAGGATAGGGTGTCTACAATTAAATATCGGTCTAGATATATAATATTGGCAATATATATCAACTTTTGGTTCGGTCGATGCGTAAAATTGACGATACATGATGGTTTTAGAGTTTTAAGTATTTATTGGCGATATATTGGTTATTAGATATTTGTCGATATTTTACCAATATTTGCTGATGTTTAGCGATATTTGCTAATATTTGTTGTGAAAAAAAAATCACGCCGCAAGAATCGCTATATATAAAATATCGTTTGCGACATCCTAGTACCTCGACACCGTAACTGCAATCATGACCGCGACCGCTATTTTATTGTTTGGTATAGAGTCATAAGTTTTTGTATTAGAAATGATGAGTTAGGACTATACAAGAATTTTGATGCCTATAACAATGATGAAAACCTATAAATATCAATGTCAAGAGGCTCTAAGATAACTTACATGCGATTGTCACCATCTTTTATGATATCCGATACAGTTTCTTTGAATTGGTGTAGTTTTTGGCACTGGAATTGTATATTCTCACTCAGCCAAATCTCTTCGATAACTCAAGATTTCATGAGCAAGTTTTCCATATTTTATTTTTGCCTAGGATGGAGGTTAGAATAGAGGTAGTGTTCTAATTGTTGTAATCTTCTTGGGTGCTTATAACAATGATGAAAATCTATAATTATGGCATAGATCCTTTAGCTAAGGATGATAGATATCAACTAAAATATTTTAGGAGGATAATTTTTAGGAATTGTTATTTAGCTATTATCTTTTTAGTTTTTATCAATATTTTATCTTTTCTATTTAAGTTTTATCTTTTAGTCTGAGAATTAGTATTTAAGCATTAGCCTAGTAGCCATTGTTTTTAGATATGATGAGTGATTAATTGAAATTAATAAAACTTCCTGCGTTCTCATTCTTTCCCTTCTTCTTTTTGTTTATCCTCTTCTCTTCTTCTCTCCCTTTTCTCTCTAATCTCTCTCCTTCCTCCTTGTTCTACATCAAATTTGGTATCAGAGCTCTAAATTTGACCCCCATGACTTCATTACCTTTTAGGGCATGTTTGGTATAGGGGTAATAGGGGTGGAAAATTTTCCCCTCTATTTTATACCTCTTATATTAAGTATTTAATAATGATAAATATATTTTTAATGAAATACCCATTTTAGATTAAATTAAGATCTCAATGGGTATTTATTAGAATAAAAATATTTAATTTTAAATAAATTATATAAGATATATAAAATATGGGGGTAATTTTTCCACCCATATTATCCCCATACCAAACGAGCACTTAATTTGTAATAGATTCGACCCTATCTGCCAAACAAAACCCTATTCACCAAAGATCCCCAATTTATACCCCAAATTACTAAAATGAATCAATTGTAGGCTTGAGATCTCAAATTAACCTTTCAAATCCTCTAATCATCCCAATCAAACCCTAATTTTGTAAATTACGACCCCAATCAACCGATTCAAATCAAACCCTTAACCCTAGAAACCGGAATCTACCTAGCAACTTGCGATTGTGTTGTTCTCTGATTGTTGCTAGCCTTCGCTGGTTGTTGTTGCATCCTTGCTAGTGGTTGTTGTGCGTGCCTGCCTTAACTACCTATTAGAAGTCATGAAACAAAAGCTTAAGGAAAAATATTTAACCACCTTTCATAGGACCCAACTAATACGTTAACTACTTAACCTTAAAGTAATCCACATACTTCGTGTCAGTCAGAGTATATGACCTGTTTTGATGAGTTATTGCTTAGGTCTGAAGTGGAAGAGGAGCCCGTCCTAACCTTGAGCAGGTTCATCAATGATCTTTGACTTGACATTTAACAAGAAGTTGATATGCATCCCCCTAACTCTTTTGAAGAAGCTTTTTAGAAAGCCCTAGAAATAGAAAAACAATGAAAATTTACTAGAGATCCACTTCTTAAACCCCCTTTAGGAGTTGATAGCCTAGGTATACTCTTTCCAAGACTAATGGGTCCTCTAGTTCAGCTCCTTCCACTGGTTCATTTTGTAGTGCCTCTAATTCCACCCCATCTACTCACTTTAATGTTTGATCTAATATACAGTGTCACTATTGTAAAATGAAAGGTCACATTGCATCCTAGTGCTCAAATAGGACCCTAGCCATCCTTATGCTCAGGATGAAGAGCAAACTGATCCTTAGGAATATCCCGATGATGATGAGCCCATTAAGGAGGATTTTTTTTGATGTGTTATGAATAGAGTGAGAAAAGATGATGAGTGGAGGCAACGCACAATCTTTCATTCTGTCGTTTGTTTTAAAGATTGAAGTACCAAGTTGGTTATAAATGGGGGGAGTAGCCTGAATGTTATTTCAGTT
This sequence comes from Tamarix chinensis, assembly GCA_030549775.1. Taxonomy (NCBI): domain Eukaryota; kingdom Viridiplantae; phylum Streptophyta; class Magnoliopsida; order Caryophyllales; family Tamaricaceae; genus Tamarix; species Tamarix chinensis. The sequence continues at coordinate 81,196,768 of CM060171.1, read as the reverse complement.
GATGCCCTACATCGATTTAACCTTAAACCTAAACCTCACCCAAAACTACAAGACTAACTTGCCTGTAACCCAGCAATGTCGTGTCCCCGGTCATTTTGGTAACAATAAGGATGAGGTGTTTTGTGATGTTTTGCCTATGGACATGGCACATGTTCTCTTAGAATGTATTTGGTTGTCAGACAAGAATGTGACTAACTATAGCAAAGACAACATGTATTCTTTCAAGTTTTAGGTTAAACTTATTACACTTTCAAGTTTTAGGACAACACATATTTTTTAGAGTAGCTTGAATGTTATTTTAGTTGATGCCTTACGTCGATTTAACCTTAAACCTAAACCTCACCCAAAACCACAAGACCACCTTGCCCGTAACCTAGCAATGTTGCATCTCTGATCATATGTGTAACTATAAGGATGAGGAGTTTTGTGATGTTTTGCCTATGGACGTGGCACATATTGTTTTAGGATGTCCTTGGTTGTCTGACATGAATGTGACTAATTATAGTAAGGACAACATGTACTCTTTCAAGTTTTAGGGTAAACTTATTACACTTTGCCTCGCCAAAATTGAAGAAATACACTCTAAATTGCCTTCCAAACCTACCTCAAAAGTTTCTACTTAGAAGAGCCTTCATCTCTTAACTCGTAACTCTTTTGAGGAAGCCATTGATGAGTGTGGGTTTTCCATAGCTCTTTTAGGCACAGAGGCTTCCCTAGGATTACGTTCCACTCCTATCCTTGATGAGATATAGTCTTTGTTGAATGAATATGGCGATGTTATTCCCGATGAGCTCCCTAGTGATCTATCAATTATGTGGGATATCTAACATGTAATTGTTTTAGTTCTTGGTTCTCAACTCCCTAACCTCCTCCCCCCCCCCCCCCGGTCGAAAGAGTTGAATTAATAGATGGAGTTAAGGGATTTATTTGCCATAACATGAGTCCATGCGCAGGTCCTACCTATGTTGTATAGAAACCATTGTCAGATGCCTTTCTGTGTTTTTGAGGTGTCCCAAAATTGAATACATTGTCGGAAACAAGTTCTGGCATTACCAACCATTTCCTTCCCAAAAATGGAGAGGAAAAAAAGAACAAAAAGAAAAAAAAAACTATCCTTTACTTGATGCGTCTGGTTTCTCTCCTCGCCCATTGACCATATGGTGGTGGTGTCGCTAGAGTTTGAGGGGAAGAGGAGGAAGGAAGCAGGTTTGGGTCGATGCACAAAAGAGAAAGGAGGAGAGAGAAGAGAAAGAGAAAAGAACAAGGAAAAAGGGGCCGGTTGGTGTGTTTTATGGATATATATACATATATGTATATTTTTTAAAATTAGAATATGCATGTTGAGGATAGAGTGAAAATCCTTCCTATAATATATACATTTTTTTTTTGTCTTTTCCATATTTTTTGAAAATTGCTGTTTTTGTCATTCCATTTTCCTGTTTCCTTACAACCTAAGTTTCAGTCCTACTCACCCATAAGAAAGATGGATCTTGGAGAATGTGTGCGGATATTAGGGCCATTAATAAAATTATCATTAAATATAGGTTCCTATTCCCCGTTTGGAGGATATGCTAGACCTATTAGTAGTCTTATGTTGGTATAGTGGTTATCACAAAATTTGAATTGGGGTAGGGATGACTAGGAGACGTCATTCAAAACTCAAAATGGTCTTTATGAGGGGTTAGTCATGCCTAGGCAATAAAATTGCGATCGTGATCATGGTGTCGTAGTATCGGAGTGTTGCGAATAATAAATTATGTGTCACAGCTGTTGCGGCATAAATTTTTAAATTTATGTCACTATATGCTTTTATAATTATTTATTGATCATTTAAATGTAAGTATTCAATAAACTAGTGCTTTATATTATATTAGTAGTCATTATATGTTAAATTGTCCTTATAACTCTAAAAGTTTGAAAAAAGACTTGATATTTAGTGGTAGATGTAAATGTAATAAAATAACAATACTTTATTATAATTCAATTGTAACTTGGTCTTATATATATATGTATATATATAAAGTAAATGAATAAGAAGAAATTATGTTGTATGCTTTTTTTTCCCTAGTAGATTTAGTCATTTTCAATAAATCGGCAATTTATCGGTGCTGAAAGTGTGAAAATTTAAAATCATAGCGTAATTTTACATTGCGGCTGACTCAAAATCTGCTAAATAGCGGTCGCTATGCTATAGCATCACTGGTATTTAATCGTATGGTCGTACCTTTTGGATTATCTAATGCTTCTAGTATATAATCAAATATTGACTGATGATTATTGGATTTTAAGTTAATTGATATTGGCAATACACAACCATTTTAGAATTTGACGTATTAATTAGCGGTATATTGGTTATATATTGACAAGCAAAAACTGTGGCATATAAAATATCGTTCATGACACTGTAATACTATGTCACCTCAACTGTGGTTTTTATCACCCGATGGTTAGCACTTAGCACTTTTATGAGGGTTGTGACCAAGCAATAAAATTGTGGTCACGATTGTGGTTGCAGTCATGGTATTGGGGTTTTGCGAAAGATATTTTATATGTCGCGGTTGTCACAGCGTGATTTTATTTATTTTTTTCATGATAAATATTGGCATATATTGGTAAATATCGACAAATATCGGTCGATAACTGATATATTGCCAATAAATATGTGAAATTCTAAATCCATTGTGTATCGTTAATTTCGCATATTGGCTGACCCAAAATCCGATAAATATCGACTGATATTGCGTATCGGGACTAATATTTAATTGCATGGTTGTGACCCGTATCTTTCAACCTTACATAGGTAAATTCTTGACAGTGTGCTTTTATGATATTCTAGTCTATAGCAACTCTAAGGTGGATCACCTAGAGTACCTTAGGAAGGTTTTCAACATTTTAAGAGACCAAATTTTATGTCAACTTAAAGAAGTGTCAATTTTTGCAATTTTGACATATATAATGAAGTTAGCAATGGTAACCGTAGAGAGTACATTGATTTTGTCATCCATGAGGGTTATCTCTTCAGGGCCACTTTATTATGTATACCTCATTCCTCATTTTGATGCTTCCTAGTATGGGAATCACATGCAGGTTACATGAGGAGGCTTGGCTGGACACTTTGGTAAGAATAAAACTATCGCCCTAGTTGAGGAAAGGTTCTATTGGCCATCATTGAAAAGGGACGTCGCTTGTATCATTCCATAGTGTTGATCTTCTCAACTAGCTAAAGTTAGGAAGCATGTATTTTGTTCTCAGGTTACCAAAAACAACTTAAGGGCACGATTCTATTCTTGTGGTAGTGGATATGTTCTCTAAAATGGCATATTATTTCATGCAGCAAAACTTAAGATGTATCCCATATAGCTAGACTAGTTTTTCAGGAAGCTGTCAAGTTACATGGTTTACTAAATTTCATTATGTGATAGGAGTTTTAAGTTTGTGACCCATTTTTGGAGAACACTTTGAAGGTCTTGTGGTACACACTTGAAATTTGGTTGTAGATATGGTAAAATTGTAGTCCCTTTAACATACCAACTCGGGAAAGATATCTCTGGTCGGAATCCTCAAGCCCAACAAGCATTTGCAACACTGAAGTTGGCAATGACCACGATTGCGGTGTTGGCTCTCCGTGAATTTTCAAAACAATTTATCATTGAGACGGATGCATCCGGAGAGGGGTTAGGAGCAGTACTTATGCATGAGCAAAGGCCTATCGCCTAGTATAACGAACCAGGTGTTAGGACTGAGAGCACGCCTCTAATTAGTTTATGAGCGAGAATTAATGGCCATAGTACTATTAGTGTAGAAGTGGTAGCATTATCTCTTGGGAAGAAGGTTTCTCATAAGTATGAATCAATGAAGCCTCAAGTAACAACGGGTGATTACGGAAGGGCAACAAAAGTGGGTGGCTAAACTCTAATTTTAATATTGAATGTCAGGCTGGACATACCACCAACGAAGCAAATGCCCTATCTAGGGTGGAGGGCAGTAGTTTGGTTTTAGCACTGGAAGTATCAAGGATGATGACATGGGATAAGTTACCCGTAGAGATCGACAAAGATCCTCAACTAGGAGCTTTGAAGCAGAAACTGAAGTTGTCTTTAGAGGGGAAGGAGGGGTACCACTTGCATCAGAGGACTTGTTTTTTTTTTTTTTTAAAGGACGTATAATATTACCAGTAGGGTCCAAGTATATTCCTCAGATGCTATCGGAGTTTTATGGTGGGAAGATTTTTGGGGAGAGGGGGTGGTGCTCGGGGTACTTAAGACATACTGACACATTGCTAGGGAGGTTTATTGGCCAGGAACGAGGAAGCAAATCAGCAATATGTGCTGGAATGTGTAGTTTGCCAATAGAATAAGGTAACCTTGCTATCTTCCTATCCCAAGCAAGTGTGGGAAGACATTGCAATAGATTTCGTGGAAGGGTTACCTACGTCTAAAGGGTATAATTGCGTGGTGGTAGTAGTGGATTGATTGAGCTAATATGTTCATTTTATTCTGTTAAAGCATCCGTTTACAACCCACACCATTGCTGCCATAGTTATGAGGGAAATATCTTGCCTTCGTGGGATGCTCTGTTCTATAGTTTCTAACTGATATAAGGTTTTCCTCAGCAACTTTTGGATTGTTGAAGAGGAGTTCAGTTACCATCCTAAAATTGATGGCCAGTTTGAAGTGATAAATCGAATCCTAGAGACATATCTTAGATGATTTGTTGGGGAGAAATGTAGACAATGGGTGCGGTGGGTACCATGTGCAGAGTATTGGTACAATACTTCTTACTACACCACTATGCATACCACACTGTTCAAGTCCTTGTACGGAAGAGAAACACCACCCTTTCTCAGTTATGAGCGGGGTATAGCTTCTGTGGCTGCAGTGGATGAGGAACTCAAAGCAAGGGATCTGATTTTGGATAAGCTTAAACTACACTTAGAATGATCACATAAACGCATGAAGGCATTGGCTGACAAGAAAAGGCGAGTTGTGGAGTATCAAGTAGGGGAGTGGGTATATGTAAAGTTGAGGCCCTATAGGCAGAAGTCTTTGACCAAGTGTGGTAATGAAAAACTCTCACCTCATTATTTTGGCCCTTATTAGGTGGTTTCTTGGCTGGGTAAGGCGGCATACCGTTTGGCCCCACTAGCCACTCCTTCCATTGATCCTAACCTCTATGTTTCGATGCTGAAACATGTGATGGGAGCTGGGCATCAACCCTAGCCACTCCCTGAGATATTGACCAATGAATTGGAATGGAAGGCACAACCAAAAGCATGCGTTACAATGCCAAAGGGGAGCTAGAGGTTTTAATTGAGTGACAGAGGCTCCTAAGCTTTGAATTATCTTGGGAAGGATTTGAGACCATGAACAAGCAGCTCCAGACTTCCGCCTTGAGGACAAGGTGAAGCTTTGGGAGGGAAGTATGGATAGACCCTTGATGAGGCGCGCGTATGTGAGGATGAATAATGGGGAAATAAGAAAGGGAAATGGGATCGGGATATGGCACATGGGGAGAAATGCGCCAGCTGAAGGAAAGAAGTGCTAAGTCACCTATTGTTAATAGTTGGAATCTGTTATGGGTATTTTCTTTTTTTTTTCTTTTCTTTCTATTATGAGTCCGTTAGGGAGTATTGCTTATATATGTGAGTCAAGAGATAGAGGAAGGTTACTGGGTAGTAGAGTTTTGGGAGGTACCTGGTCCTTATATAGCCTGTATTATCATTGTTTTCTCTAGTACGATTGTTGAGTTCCATTTCTGTCTTCTCTATTCTCTTTGAGCCTATTAGTCTTGTGGTACACACTCGAAATTTTCATTTGATGAACTAGGATTTAACTTTGCCTGTAGCAATTTTGGTAAAATCCTTTTTGAAATTATACATGGTTAGTCGCCCTGTGCCCCTATTAATCTTGCTCCACTTCCACCTATTGCTAATACCTTTGCTAAATATATGCAAATTTTGCACACCGAATTTAGGGAGAAAATTGTCTTAAATAATGTAGAGTATAAATTGTTTGATGTACATGGATGGGCCAAATATTTTAATGCTAGTGACTATGTTATGGTTCACATTTGGCCATAATGCATGCTTGAAACACCCTCGAAGAAACTCCATGATCGTGCCATTGACCCTTTCCCTATTAAGCAAAAACTTAGACCTAATGCATGTTTACTTGATTTGCTCGATCACTTGAGTATTAGTCCACTTCTTATTGTGGAGAATTTATCACTTGATAGAGGCAACTTTGAGCCTCCTAGTTGTGCTTCCAGCTCTTTTACAGGTGATTGTGTACCTACATATCCACTACTACAACAATGTCACGGGACGCTTATTTTTGTTTGATTTTTGTTCAGAAAGTTCTAGAATATCCTAGAGTTGTGAGTTTCTAGTGGAATTTTGTGGAAGATCATGTAAATGTAGATCTAGAAGTGTAGGGAAATCCTACAAGGAAGTCTCTAGAATTCTCCTGTAAATGTAGAAGAATGTGGAAGATCTAGAACCTTCCATTGTAGGGAGGTGGGGAGGGGGACCTCAACTATAAATAGAGGAGGACCCTCATTTGCTCTTACCATCTTCCAAGTTGTAAGCTCTCTTATGAATAAAGTGTTCTCTTGTTACACACAAGCACTCTCTCACTTTCTTTAAGTCTCCTAAGTTTTTCAAGTGTTCTTAATTGTCTTCGAAGGCATGGTATTAGCCTTCGCATTGGAAAGATTGACCTAGTGAGAACTAAAGAAGTTGTGCTTCTAAGTACTGTATGGGAAAGACTGTGAAAAGAAGTTATCCTGTGACATGTGGTATCAAAGCGTTGGTAAAGGGAAGCTTTGGTCGTAGCTATAGCAAATGACGAGTTGACAAAGAATCCAAGTGAGATGATGGTGTCTATGGAGACTCGTGGTAGAAAACGTGAGAAGAAGAATAAGGGTGTTGGCAAGGATAAGTCGGTGTCCAAGGACCGACTATCTTTCCTTGAAGAAAGGGTCTTTCGGGTGGAAAGGAGAATGGATGAGCCAGTGGAGAGATTCAATATGTTCGGATGAATATCTCGGTGAGGATATTCGTGGGAAATTCCTTGGTGGCATCAGATGTTTGTTGGAGGAATTCCGTAAGGATATGTATATCCTAAGGGAGGAGTTTGACACCCTTAGGGCAGAGCATGTTGCGTTGAGACATGATCTCAACCAAGGAAGGCACATCGGGCATGCTGGAGGATCAAGGATCTCAAGCTCCTAGCCACCCAGTAAGCTTGATGCCAAAGAATTTGATAATTTTATCTGGATGGTAGAAAGGTATATGCATTGTGCAGGTGTGGATGATGTTGACAAGATTGATACCACCACCCTCTACATTGAGCATGATGCTATGTTATGGTGGAGAGGCCGTAGCAATGAGATTGAAAGAGGTGTGGTGGCTATCAATACATGGGAGGACTTTAAGAAATATCTTAAGGCCCAGTTTTATCCCATGAATGTGAAGGAGGATGTGGTTAAGAAGTTAAGGAGCTTAAAGCAAGCCGATACTATCAAGGACTATGTCAAAAAGTATAGCTCATTGATGCTTGAGATACCGTATATGTCGAAGAAGAATTGACGACTCTATTTCATGGATGGGTTGCAAACTTGGGTGGAGTAAGAGTTGAGGCACCGCAATGTCTAAGATCTTGCTTTGGCCATAAGGGGAGGCAGAGTCCCTCATTGAGTTCCGGAAGGAGAGGAAGGATAAGCCAAAGAAGGGTGACCCATACAAAGATGGAGGAGAGAAATCACACAAGGAGACCCACTTAAGTGGAAAGGAAAGCATGAAGGGGGTAAGGATCACTCTAAGAAAAGAACGTGCTTCATTTGTCAGGAGGAGTCCTTCTAGTGTCCCGAGAGGAATTAGTTGAAGCTCTTATCAGTTATCTTGGGGAAGAAGGGACATCTGGTGAGAAGGAGGTGCAAATGGGTTCGATGCACTTCCTAATCTCACTTAAGGCTAAGGATAAGGAGGTGCCAAAGGGGAAACCTAAGGAATCTAGGGGCTTGATTTATGTCGAAGCCAAGATAAATGGCGAAGACACAAAGGCGTTGGTAGACACAAGAGCCACTCATAACTTTGTGGTTGAAGGGAAAGCCACAAGACTTGGCATTCTGTATGCCAAGGAAGTCTGGTGGATGAAAGCTGTAAGCTTAGCTTCAAGGCCGATCCTTGGTGTTACTCGAGGTGTACCCATTTGGTTGGCTGAATGGGAGGACTTGGTGGACTTGACGGTGGTACCCATGGATGACTTCAAGATGGTGTTGGGCATGGAGTTTATCGATAAGGTACGCTTATTATCATTCTTAGATGCTAAAACCATGCATATTTCTAAGGAGCAAGAGTCCTATGTTGTGCCCTCAGTACAAGAAAAGATGGAGTTCGGGATGCTTTCTGCCGTGCAAGTATCTAAAGGACTCAAAAAGGGTGAGGTCATATTGTTGGCCATGTTGAAGGAAGAATCCTTATCCATTGGATTGGAAGTGCCTAAAGAGATTAGGAGAGTCCGCAAGGAGTATGAGGATGTGATGCCTCCTGAGCTTTTGAGGAAACTTCCACCTAGGAGGGAGGTGGATTATGTGATTGAGCTGGAGCTAGGAGCTAGGAGCTAAGCCTCCAGCAATGGGTCCTTATAGGATGACCCTGCCAGAGTTAGAAGAGTTGAGGAAGCAACTCAAGCAACTATTGCATGTGAGTTTCATAAGGCCATCCAAAGATCCGTTTGGTGCCTCAGTGTTGTTTCAAAGGAAGCATGATGGAAGCCTTTAGATGTGTATCGACCATAGGGCATTGAAGAAAGTGACGGTGAAGAACAAGTATCCCATTCCGTTGGTGAATGACTTGTTTGACAGGTTTGGGAATGCCTGATGGTTCTCCATGCTGGATTTGAGGTTGGGATACTGGCAAGTCTGCATAGCCGAAGGGGATGAGTCCAAGACTAGATGTGTGATCTGGTACGGATCTTATGAGTTGTTGGTTATGCCCTTTAGTCTAACAAATGCATCCACAACTTTTTGCACTTCGATAAAGAAGTTCTTCCATCCCTTTCTGGATAAGTTTGTGGTGGTGTGTTTAGATGATATTGTGATTTATAGTAAGACCTTGGGTGAGCATGTTGATCACCTAAGGAAAGTTTGTACTTAGAGAAAATGAGCTTTTTGTAAAGTTAGAGAAATGCTCATTTGCCCAAGGTGAAGCTATGTTCTTAGGGCACAAGATTGTGAAGGGGAAGATCTTTATGGATGACGCTAAGGTGCAAGCTATTGCAAAATGGGAGTTGCTCAAGGGAGTCTCGGAGCTAAGGTCTTTCTTAGGCCTTGTAAATTACTACAATTGGTTCATTATGGGATACTTTGCAAGGGCCACGCCTTTGACCAACTTGCTTAAGAAGAAGGTCACATGGGAATGGATAGAGGAATGTCAAAGGGCCTTCAAGGTTCTTAAGCAAGCCGTGATGGAAGAGCCAGTCTTAGCTCTTCCCAACTATTTAGAGCCGTTCGAGGTACACACGGATGCATCAGATTTTGCTATTGTAGGCGTCTTAGTGCTAGGTAACCATTTAATAGTCTATGAGAGTCGAAATTTGAATGATACGGAAAGAAGATATCCGGTGCATGACAAAGAGATGATGACTATCATGCATTGCCTTCGGATATGGAAGCACTACTTGCTTGGGAATCGGTTTGTGATCAAGACCGACAATGTTGCTACTAGCTATTTCAAAGACAAAAGAAGTTAAGTCCCAAGCAAGTACGGTGGCAGGACTTTTTGGCGGAGTTCGACTATACTATGGAGTATAAGCCAGGTAAAGCCAACGTTGTTGTGGATGCATTGAGTCGGAAAGCAGAGCGAGCATCTTTGAGCCAACCACATTGTAACCTCATGGATCTAGTTTGAGAAGGATTGACTCGATCATTTAGCTAAAAACTTGGTGGGGATGGCTAAGGAAGGGATGACTCGAAGATTCTGGGTAGAGGATGACATGCTCTATACCATTGGCCGTCAACTCTATGTGCCCAAGTGGGGCAACTTAAGGAGAGAATTACTAAAGGAGTGCCATGACTGGAAGTGGGTTGGTCATCCTAGTATGAGACAGACCCTTACACTTCTTGAGAAATTTTATAATTGGCCTAACATACAAGATGATGCGGAGGTATATGTGAAGAATTGTCTTGTGTGTCAACAAGATAAGGTGGAACAAAGCAAGCATATGAGTTTACTAGAGCCTCTCCCTATTCTAGAGAAGTCATGGGAAAGCATCCCTATCGACTTCATCTTGGTATTCCCTACTTTAGAAGGATGCGGTTCCATCATGGTGGTATTGGATCGATTTTTTAAGTATGGAACCTTCATCCTTGCCCCACGAGATTGTATTGCCGAGGAAGCGGGACATCTCTTTTTCAAGCATGTTGCGAAGTATTGGGGCATTTCTCGAAGTATCATCAGTGGCTGAGACCCATGATTTATAGGGAAATTTTGGAGGGAGCTATTCAAACTCATGGGCTTGGATTTATATTTCTCCATAAGTTTTTACTCACAAATTGATGGGCAGACGGAAAGGGTGAATCACTTGTTGGAGATTTACTCGAGGCACTTTGTTAGTGCTTACCAAACAGATTGGGCAAAATTGATGGATGTAGCTCAATTCTCCTACAATCTCCAACGGAGTGAGGCGACACAAAAGAGCCTATTTGAGTTGGTGATGGCCAACAACCTACGTCTCCACAAGAGCTGGTCAGACCTAGCCCTGCAACCTTCAAGTATGCAAAAGGGTGGGACGAGTAATAGGATTTGGCCAAGGCAGTGAAGAAAATGAAGAAGTGGGTTGACGAAAAGAGGCATCCTAATACATTTCAAGTGGGAGACGAAGTTATGGTAAAGCTTCCAATCCAACAATTTAAGGCCTATCGAAAGGTCCATAAAGGCTTGACATGACGTTACGAGGGGCCGTATCCAATTGTGAAGAAGGTTGGAAAGACTTCATATAGATTGGTACTACCAAAGAAGCTCAAGGTTCACTTGGTGTTTCATGTGATTCATTTGAAACCTTACCACAAGGATAAGGATGACCCGAGTAGAGGTGAGTCTCATCGAGCACCACCCAAAAATGTTACGTCTTTTGAAAAGGAGGTTGCAGAGATTGTGATAGATCGAATAAAGAAGGCTAGAGGATTTTCCAACTACATCGAGTACCTCGTGTGTTGGAAGGGGTTACTTGATAGCGAGACAAGTTGGGAACGTGAGGAGGACTTGTGGCAGTTCCATGACCAGATGGAGGCTTTCAAGACCACTAAGGACTTGACGAGGACGTCAAGGGTTTAGGTGGGAGAAAATGTGACATACCGCTTATTTTTTTTGATTTTTGTCTAGAAGGTTCTGGAATACCTTGGAGTTGTGTAGGTTCTAGTGGAATTTTGTGGAAGATCATTTAATATTCTAGAGATATTCTAGATGATGTAGGAACTCTCTAGATCTCTCAAATCTAGAAGAGTGTAAGAAAATCCTACAAGGAAGTATGTAAAAGAATGTGGAAGATTTAGAACCTTCCATCATAGGAAAGTGGGGGAGGGGAGACCTCAATTATAAATAGAGGAGGACCCTCATTTGCTCCTACCATCTTTCAAGTTGTAAGCTCTCTCATCTCTCATAAATAAAGTGTTCTCTTCTTACACATAAATACTCTCTCACTTTCTCTAAGTTTCCTAAGTTCTCAAAGTGTTCTTACTCGTCTTCGAATGCTTGGTATTAACCGTAGAGTTAGAAAGGCTGACTTAGTGGTCATTAAAGAAGCTGTACTTCTAAGTGCCGCACAGGAAAGACTTAGGTGAAAAGAAGTCATCCCGTGACAAGAGACTGATGAAGATTGTGGATGTTTTGGACGATGAGATTGCTACTTCCCTAACTAGAAGTTTCAGGTGTTACCAACTTCAATGGAAGGGTCGTCTAGAGATTGACTGTCTCTTCTTGTATAAGTGAAGATGAGTTTAGAGAGATTGACCGCACACTTTTGGAGGAGTATTTGTAGCCAAATTCTTCCGAGTCAAGTTCTCTTCGACCTAGGGGAATGACGTAGATCCTTTAGCTAAGGATGATAAGGATGGTAGATATCGACCAAAATATTTTAGGGAGCTAATTTTTGGGAATTGTTAGTTGGCAATTATCTTTTCAGTTTTTTAATTATATCTTATCTTATTATTAGTTTTATCTTTTAGTCCTAGAATTAGCATTTAAGCAGTAGCCTAGTAACCATTATTTCAAATCTGAGGAGTCATTAATTGAAATTAATAAAACTTCCTGTGTTCTCTTTCTTTCCCCTCTTCTTCCTGTTAGTCCTCTTCTCTTCTTCTATCCTTCCCTCTAATCTCTCTCCTTTCTCCCCGTTCTACATTAAAATATCACTACCAAGAGGGTTCAAGATAAATGCATGCTACTGTCACCATGTTTATGACAACCAAAATACCCAGCCTTACTCTTAAGCTTTCTTTGAAATGAGTTCCCTTTGGTAGTTTTGGGCACTGAACTTGTTTATACTCTCTCCGTCAAATCTCTTGGACAGCTCAAGATTTAATGAGTAAGTTCCCTTATTTTGTTGTTGCCTAGGATGGGGTTTAGAAGAGGATTGAGTGGTCTAATTGTTGTAATCTTCTTGGGTGTGATTTCCTGAATCATTAAATCTTTCATTTTTGGGTTTATTGTGATTCAATTTGTATGCATTGTTATTTTATTTTTTTATAGCTTTTAAACTTCTGCATTGTACCATTTTTTGGTCCCTAATGCATGATGTATGGTATGGCTAATATTATTTCTTTTATGTGTAATATTGAAGAGTACCTAATGCTAAGCCAGAGAGAGAGTCGCCTGATGTAGAAATTTATGGGATGCAAGGGATTCCACCGGACATTTTGGCTTCTCACTATGGTGAATTAGGTATTTTCTTTCTAACCATTCTTGTTTGAAATCGGTTGATAGATTTTTTTTATATTTCATGATATGTGCATTACTGCCTATGACATGAATCATGGAAGAAAAAGACCCTATAATTAATTGCATACCTAGGATGATTCCTAGAGTAGTGTGGAATCGTCTCATAAATACCATGTCAGAATCTCCTAGCACAAATGATGTAGCTGAAAGATGGAACAGAACTCTGAAGGATATGGTAAATGAGTATGGTCAGTTATTCTACCTTACCAGAGTCTCTAGAGCACCTTGATTCCCTCCCTTCTTTCAAACCTTCTCTCTTCTATTTTCTATTTTGTGCCACCTTTTATTCTCTATCTCATAGCAATCGACATTTTTTATGACAACCATTTTTGTGAATTAAGTATTTTATTCTTCTGCAAGTTTTGTGCCTGTTGTGATCAGGACCATTATCTGGATGCTTGCCTGCTGATTAGGTAGAATCTGGTTACGTATGACTTGGCTGTGATAGAAGCAGTATGGAGTAGTAGAGCTGAGGATCAGATTATCTTTTAACGTGAGAGTGTGGATCTGGTGACAGCAAGGGTGAGGATTGGTGGTGGAATGTAGGAGGTTTTTTGGCAGTAGCTGATGGGAAGCAGTTGTTTGTTTGAAGCAAGCCCTAAATTGAATAACCATAAAGTTAATTTTGTTTATGATGTTAGATTAGAGTTTTTGTAAGTTCATTCTTTTGTTGTTATTTTCTTTGGTAAATTAGTTGTGCATTTCACTTGTGATATTTGTTTCATTATTGAAAGTCTAATTAGTTTAGGATGCTGTATGTTATAATATTATAATATGACTTTGGACGATGCTCTATTTGAATACAGAATTGTTTATCGAGTTAGTCCAGGTGACAGACATCACACGGTTTAATGGAATATAGCGTAAAAAAACTATCTAGAATAATAATGAGCATGGGTTATTTGTTCCGTGATCATTGTCCTCTTAGGACATCCTGCTATAACTATTTACACTAACACTGCAAGGACCTTGAAGGGATGCGTGGAAGTCATTGTTTTATTGATCAGATTGATGTGAGTCCATGTAGTGAGCAAGTATGACCTCTTCTGGGCTTTATTTTTGCACAGTTATACAATGCAAACAATTTCTGGGGTTATGCCCCCTTGTGTAAAAGCTAGTGATTTCTTTTGTTGAGAAGACTCTAGTGGCACCTGCTCAAGAGAGCCTGGGGAATGGGAATTTCATGAGGTACACATAAGCTTACTCAATACTCATGATCAATGATCATGGTTATCAAAGGAAAAAAGAAGAAAGAAAAATGAGGGACACGTGTGATGATTGGGTTTCTGCTATATAATTGACCATTTATTTTTTGTTTCTGGAAGTTGCAGGTCTAAGTTTGCTTTGTTCTTTGCGTAAGGAGGTATGTCATGCACGTTGCCATGTGGCTGGAAGTTAATCCATGGGAATGTTTCTATGAATGAAATTGTAGTTAGCCTGAGAATGTTCCTTGGAAGGGGAAATAAATGAAGAATGTGTTATAATGTACCACAGCAGTGGGAAATTGCCTAGGAGGAGACAAGAGCGTTGTTGTTAACGCTGTACTTCATTTTAGATGAGCTTCATCCTTAGTTATGCTCCAGGCTGAAGAAAAGAATACTTTCTCAATGGAAAGAGAACTAGGTAATGTTTGGTTTGATAAAAGAAAAATAACCAGCTCCTACTTATGTATCTCTGCAGTGCACTAGTTTCGTGAGTTAATTGTTGGATAGAACCAAACTGTGGGAATTGAATATTCTGGTTATTAACGACAAAGATTTGTGCTTCTGTTGGTATTCATCTCTCGATTAACTTATTTACATTTAGTATTTTGGTAGTACATCCGTAATTTTATTACTTTTTATGCCATAGCTTGCTGGTCCACACATACATTATAATTGAGACAGGCTTTAAAGTTTGAACTAACGGGGGAATTAACTTAGTGAGTTCTTGGATGAAACTGTGGGTAGGTATGGTGAAGAAAAAATTATGATAGGGAGGACAAATTGTGTTGTTTCTCTCTTTGCGGAGAAGAGCAGTTATGGATGCAAAGTGCCTATTGGAGACATATAAGGGAAAACTACTACTTATGGTTGTCAGCCACTTTTATGAAGCCTACCATAAGGTTCACAAATATATTTTGTTGTACCCTGGTGCTCTCCAGAGAAGAAAGGAGTTTGTGGCAGTGCACACCATGTAGATCCAACTACGCTATGTGTATGGTTGGGTGATATGTAGAGTTTGGTCTCTGTGCACTGCTGGACTTTGCAGGGAGCATATAGAGGCCACTGAGGATTCATGTAGAAACACGACTATTGCGCTCATAGGGTAGGTTAATATTTAACCTAGAATAAGGAATCATGTAGTTGGTGCATAGTGCGAAAGAGGGTTTTTTGGCCTCCTCCCCCCTTCTGTTCCGAGGGTCTTCTTGATGCGCATGCCATAGGAATAGTAACTTTTCAACTTCTTTTGTAACTGTAAAAGTTCAAAATTTGACTTTGGTATCAGACGGACCTAAAAACTCAAAATCACAGATTAATATTCTCTTATCCAACATTGGGTACAGTGAGATACCAAGTTCTGTTGAACTTTGAAGTATTGGATGGTTCAACTTTGTTGACTTTATTGCCTGGTTTAATTGAATCCCTCCTTGTAAATGCATGCAAAATTTGATCCCTCCCCCCGGCGCTGTGTAAACAAGAAAATTCCCAATGCACACAAACAATTTTCTGCTTTTCCAGTGATTGATGGATTGGTTCCACCCCGTGCTTTTATTTCTGATTCAGATGAAGAAACGTCATCAAAATCAGCCAAGGTTGATGCAGTTACCAATCCAATAGGTACAGCAATTCCAGCAGTCGGTGTTGGTTTTCCTCTGCAGCCAGCGTTTGGAGTATTGCGGCCACCTATGTATGTTGAAATTTTTTCTGCTCTCATCCTTATTCCTTCTGGTTTCTCTTTGTTCCCATTGCATGTAGTATTCCTTGATTATCATGTCTGTGTTTCTACTTTTATTTCATAAATCTGGAGTTAAAAGGGACGAGACCGGTTGGGTGTACTAATTGCTGCTTTTCTTGTCTAAATTTTGTATCTGAATGTCTCAAGATTTATGATTTCTTCCTAAAGGGAAGGCCTTAAAATAGACTATTGCACCTTTGTATTCCTATGTGAAATGATTAGTTCTTTGTATGTGGAATGATGAAGTTTAACACCTTTCTTGAGCTCTGATCTCTTAGCTTTATGTGCCCTAAAGATGTAGGAAAATCATAAAAATCCATGAAAGCTCTCATATTCTTACTATGGTGCTATACAATATTTATTTGAGAGATTCTTATGAAATGACTTCAGGATGAGACTCTCATGGAAATATCACTCGAGTCCAAAACTCGGACAGGATAAAGTAAAACCTTGAAGTACAAAATCAGTGTTGCATGTTTGAAATTTGTCATATGCATCATTAAGGGAATAGTGAGGAGTTGAGATAATTCTCTAGTTAAATGTAGTAGCTGAAAGAGTGAGCATGAGGCAAAATCAGAACACCTGAAAGTTTCTGGATGATTATTATGCTATTCTTTCCTCTTTTATGTTTTATGTTTTGTTGGCTTGAGTCTTGATTTAAACATTATTGATCTTCGCAGATACAACCCTTCAGTTCCCAGCCCTGTTGGGTGGCAGGTTTCTCGCCCACAGCCATGGTACCCTCCACCTCCAGCAGTTTCAGTGCCATCTGCTAGACAGCCACAAGCACCTCTATTTCCTGTTCAAAGTGTACCGGCTCCTCTACCATCTGCCGCACCTCCTGTGCCTCAGTCAGCCTTTCAAATGAGCCTACCTGGTGGTCTTTCATCGCCAGCCTCAGTTCCTGTATCACAACCATTATTTCCAACCAGTGTTCCTAACCAAAGTCCGTCTGTTGCCCCACCCTTGCTTTCCGCTCCTGTCCCAGTAGTGGATGTGAAAACTTCAGTTCCTATGTATGCTAATGCAAACAATCATATGGTAAACAGCTACCATTTACCCCCCCTTCAAGGTATGGACCTGGACTTTTCATTGCTTTCAGTATCACATTTTCTGTAAGGCAAAATATTTTTACTCGGTAAGCTGCAAAGTTTCCTTTGGAGGTCTGTTACAACAAGAGAAGGGTGAATTTGCTCTCGATTGTTCGGGGAAACCCAGTAAAATTTATAGTTGTAATAGGGATGATATGTATGGTATATGTTAATGGGTTTTGTTCTTTTCATTGATGCCTATGCGGAGCTGTTCCATTCCCCCCCCCCCCTGATTGCAGAACCTTTCCTGCATTTCATACTCTTCATCCGATGCATAAACACAATGATAACAACACCAATAACAACCCAGTATGGAACTCGCCATTAGCAAGGTCTAGGCAGTTTCTGATACTAAGGGCCTGTTCTTTTCATCTGGTTTTTACTGATACGATCTTATTTGAAAAATTCAATGCATTGTTATTATTATTATTATTTCATTATTGTTAGTGCCATAATTAATATTTTTTATTACTACTATTGCCCATTTTTATCATTACTATAATTATTATTAATAACATCATATATTTTTTTATTATTATCAAAGTCTGGTCTTAGTGAGGGAGAACAAGTCCTAACTTTGTACTAGTGATAAAAAGGAGAACAACTTTTAGACACCCACAAAATTGTATTAAGGTATGTAATTGTGTGAGAAAAAGGAGAATAAAATCTTATTATTGGTAAATAGGCTATTAGTAAGTACAGGTGAAAGATATAAAGGATATAATGTAATATACTATATGTAATATAAAAAAGGTGATATACATATAACAATTTAGAAAAGGCATCCTTGTTATTTATGACTCTGGTGGCCCACCTGGTGTCAAGGAACGAGGTCATAATCTGTGCCATCTAGCATTCCGATCAATTAGGAGAAGCCATCCAATAGCCCCTCCACCCCATTGCCAAAGAAAATCTCTACAAACAAATAGGACACAAATGACAAGGAAAATGTGTTTAGGTCTAAGTTTCCTGATGGTTTTAGTGTAGGTGTTTTGTATTTAGCTATTTCTATAGCCGAGCAAAATGATAAGCTGTAAAATTCTTTTTTGTTTTTCTCCTTGGTTGTTTGCCCTTCAATCCATACTAAACCTCTTTTCTGGTTTGAAGTTGGGGCAGCAGGGAATTTGCATTCCTATGCTTCTGGCCCAAACACTGGTGGGCCATCAATTGGACCTCCACCAGTGATCTCAAACAAAGCTCCTGCTCCCCAGCCAGCTAGTAACGAGGTGTACTTGGTCTGGGATGATGACCCAATTTCAATGGTTAGTTTCTTTCTTTTGATGCTTTGTTTTCTTTGGCTCTTCTGAAAAAGCCTTCTCATATTGCTTGAAAATTGTGCAGGAGGAAAGACGGATGTCATTACCAAAATATCAGGTGCATGATGAGACCAGCCAGGTAAGTTGGAACTGCCCATAATCTTGTTACTTTTGACACTAACTTTCAGAAGCTCGAAAAGCCTTTGTAGGTCATGGTACTCTGCTTTCTTTTCTTAGATTTGCAGTTTTAAGGTATTTTTGGACTTCTTTGCTTGTTTATATTAAAAGGCAACAGGATCTTGAGGAATACATATGTATATAACTTCTTTTGACTATAAATTTTCTTAGTGTTATAGAGCTAACTTCTACAGTCTCCTCGCATATTCTGCTGCTTTTGTGGGCATCATAAGTTTTAATGTAGGTATTTAATCAGTTTTCTATTGTTTAGTTTGACAAATGTCACCGGTACTATGTGAGTGGCTCGAGGTTTGCTCAATCTTGCTTCAGCCCTGCACGTTTGCAGTGTATGTATTCTATATGGTTTGGAATTTATGAACTTCTTTTGGGTTATATTTATTATTCTATGATTGATGGTCAAGTGTTTTGGGTTTGGGTTCAAGACGAGTATGGCCCAGAGCCATTAGCATATCTTGTTATCTTTTATGACTTTGCAGTGCTTTCCAGGTCAGCTTCTGTCTTATATTTAGTTAAGAAGGATCTCCTATCTTAGATGTGTGATTGTTGCTTCATTGTGTGTCTGTCCCATTCTAATTTCAGATGAACTCGGTTGATGCGGCCATCGACAGAAGAATATCCGAGAGCAGGCTTGCTGGTAGGATGCCTTTCTAGCCATGCCAAGAAACTTGAGTCTCGTCAGAAATTTTTGCTTTGCTGGAGTATTCTCCAAGAGCAGATTTCTCAACAGTTGTATTTCTCAGCAGGAGGAGAGAGTGTTTTTATTCGCTAAGGATTGAAGCATTGCAAATCCACAGCCTGAGAATTGTCCGATTTTATTCTTGGCAGAGGACATGTAAGTTATTAGCGGTAGACCATCCAGCCTATAATCTGCAGTGTTGCATCAACAGCTCCGTTTATATTTATTTATCGAGAAATAAGCATGTCCGCTATAAAGTGCGAGGTTGATACAGTGCCATATGAGGTAATAATGTGTTGAGGTAGGCGTGTTTAAAATAGTAACAATGCTTGTTAAATAAATTTTATTTATGTTTGAAGTAATTTGATGTTTGATAGCTTATGTGATATGAAATAAATTAACGTATATTAATTTTTTATATAATAAATTATAATGGGTGAATATATTTAACAAAGATATAAGGATAATAATGTAGGATAGTCTAAATATTTAATAAAAAAATAATAGAATTTATTTATGACATAATAATATAAATAATAAAATTTTAAAAATAATATATAAAATAAGCGTTCTCCAAACACTTTTAGGGTGTGACCTAAGTTTGACTTAAGGCTACTTGTATTGGCTTTTATAAGGTGCATCTTGTACGTAATATAGTGATATTTTAAAAATAAGACACCCTGATCCACATCTCTTCGAGTTTTCTCTCCTGTGCGAACCCTGAACTCGTCACCCCCATATCCTTCAATGTGATCGCAAGCTCACCGCTTTTAGGATATGCCCTCAATAGTTATGCAATCATCTTCTTTCTCTCCCATCCTCTTGACTGTATTCTCAGACTCACAGTAGCGAGTCCTGTGATATGGTGTTTGGACTAATGAGAGAACAAAATCTGCTGAGAATGTAGATGCGACCTAAATTTGAAAGCCAATTGAATTGCACCTAAAATTCTATTCGGAGGCCATCTGAAACTGATTTACTTGTCAAATCTCTTACCCATGCTTGTTGTATTGCGACAAACAATAATTAATTCACAAGCATTATCTCACGATGCAGACTCAGTTGATGGTTGGCCGTTGGGGAATTTCTTTTCGCGGCAGGGGACAGTGGGTCACCAGCTTGAAGATGCCCATACAAGGGTGGATTCTATTCAAGAATTTGATGAATGAATCCACTTGGACACCATGGCATGCTTGACTGGGACCTGTTACGGTGTTTCTTTTGTCCACGTATTAAAGTTTCTTTTCATTATTAAAGTGGATGTCTAAACTAGATGGATGTTTTTAGTTCCAAGTGTTGAAGATGATTAGTGTACGGTCTGGATTATACACTAGCCAATTGTGTCGAACCTTAAAAAAACATTTATGAGCTTTTCATCAGTTTACAAGGCTGATACTCATCGACTTATATTAAAATGCTCCTCAAATAAAGCTAAAATATTCATCAAATCAAACTAAAATAGGCATTCGTCAACTTAAACTGGAATTTTCATGAACTTAAACTGAAAATTTTGTTGATCATATGGATTTTGTCACTAATTTCAAGAATTTGTTGAAGTTACGATATTCAGGCTTGCGGATCATAAGCTTAGGTTTATTCAGCCATGCCATCAACTGCACAAACACGATGAACCGGCATATCTTTTGGAAACTCAAGGCCACGGGGCCAGTTTCTGTATCAATTGTCTGCAACGACCAATACGAACATTTCTCCCCTCCCTTACAGGTAATATATATATAATATAGTTCTTAGGAACAAAGAGTGATTATTTCATAAATATAATTATCTATTATATTCCTTAAATTAATTTTCATACTTAACCACTTTTTCTTAAATTATAATTATTCAAGTCAACCTAAAGTTAAATTCAACGTTCAAAATCCACTAGGGCCATCTTATATCAAATTATTCACATTTAGGTACACTAGGTCATAAAATATTAAAATACCCTTGACACCTTAATTATCACATTATTATCCATTTTAAATTCTAAATTCATTTTTTAAAAATAATTTGTCATCAAAAGACTAAAATACAGTAATATAAAACACCTTATCATATAAGTAAACTACAAGACATTATAAAAGACTAGTTCACCCATACTCATCTATAATTATATAAAACTCTATTATGTGCATATAACTTATTATAAATCTCATGATTTTATGCTTAACATCATATAATATATGTAGTCATACATATTGGGACAAAATAAACATGGTACACTTTACCCTTAGGATATATAAACAATAATAATCACATGAACATAAGTCTAAAAGTGCTCAACCTATTATGTTATACATATACATCATGCATAGTTTATCTATGCCATTACACCTATTCTAGCATGTTTTCATACACATAATATCATAAACAATTTAACATGCGCCATTATTCATAATTTCATGCTAGCATTATTAGAAAAATAAATACAACATAATAAAGCATGCTTAAGATAATAATTACACCTTAACACATCAAAACTGTAATATGCTATTGTGCGATTTTCATATTTTTGTACGACATATGAGTTACCTTAACTTTAAACAAAATATAGATATAAACAAGAAAAAATAACCAAACCTTAGCATATGTGAATAACCTCCTTCTCCACCTAAAAATAAGAGGTGGGGTGGTTGATGTGCAACAAAGTGGGCTGATATAAAGATAGATATGGTAGCATGATTTCGTGGCATGGGTAAAGGCTATCTATGTGCATGGTTTATGCAGTCCTAGGCAAACAAATGAGAGGGCAAGTAGTTTAATGGTGTTTGCATCATAAGGGATGGTGTTTGAGTGGGATGGCCAATGAAAAACTAGGGGGGCAAGAGATGGGATAAAAGGGAGAAAAATGTAGGGAGTTATCTTGGTTTGGTATGGGGTGAGCGAAAGAAAATGGATGGGAAAATGAGGAGCTTTAGAGGGTTGAGATTGTCTCAGAAATAGACAAAGAAGAAGGGTGTGTGTGTGTGTGTGTGAGAGAGAGAGAGAGAGAGTTATAAGAGGATGGAGATGGCAATGAGCTGTTGAGAAGGAGATAGTGTACATGGGCATGGGCTGGTATGTTAGATTAGGATTAGTTTTGTTTAGATTAGGGTTTCCAATGAAATATATCAAATAAAAAATCAGTTAAATAAAGATATATAAGAAAAAGGGTGAGAGGGTGAGGGTTAAAAAAAAGGAAAAAGGAGGATAGATAATTAGGATAAAATATATAAGAAATGATTTGGGTTACAGTTTATGGGTTAAAAATATAATTAAACCAAGGTTTATGGTTAAGTTTCAAATAAGAGGTCAAACATCCAAAAATAAAGGTAATAAAATTTTGGGATGTTACAGTACTTGCCTCCCTTATGAAGTTAAATGTTAGATATCTTTGTTCTATTGCTTTTTGAATTTGAAGTAAAATTTTGTGGGAAAAAAGATATTGCACAAAAAGGTAATCTATAATCTCAAGTGGGGCATTGCAATATACACACTAAGAGGGTAGATTTATTCCTTTTGATACCAACCATTCCCTAGTAGGAAGTCTATTTTGTAAGGTTGACCATAAAGGAATGCTATGCCTAGAGAGGGTTAGAGGCTACTAACCTCTTATGATAGCATGGAATCAAATCCTTATATCATGACCTTAAATTGTACTCAAAACGGCCAACATCTTTCCACATCTGAATAAGCACATGTACCTTTCCCAAATAGATAATACCTATTGAAAGATCCATTACATATAAGAAAAGGGCATAAATACCCACATATCTCAACATTTCATATACAAGACATGCACTCACCTAATCCACAATGAATTCTTGTAGAAGGAGATATTCCATGGAAGTTTTCCAAGAGTACAACATTTCCTTAAGTCTAGTTGAATAAAGCCCAAACCACCTTCATCCTTTGGATCACATAATTGATCCTATGCAACAAGGGATTGTCTTTTATCATTTAACTTACCAAAACAAAGAAAGGCTATAGAGAGACTAATGAACTTGTAGAAAAATTTCTTTGGCAGCAAGATAACTTGACTAAAAGACTTAGATATTGAACATGACCAACTTGGCTAAAATGCTACACTTATCATCATTTTTTCTTTTTGTTCTATCAATGAATTGTATCTACAACACATATTCCTTTATTAATTATTTGCTTTCAATTCATCCAAATATGTCCATATAATATTACTCTATATCACCTGATTTTGTATCTAAAGAGTGAACCTATAAAAGCAAAGGACAACATTTGTAGTATCCATGAATCTAATAGATAATCTTCCTAATTGAATTGAAAATCCATGAAAACATGCCCATATCAAGAGCATAAATAAACCAAATAAGACACATTTTATCCATTTACTGTTAATTCATAAATGTTTATATTTTTTTCCTATTAAGGAATAAATATTTATACTTTTTTAGTAATTAAATAGATTTTATTACTTCCAAAAGTAAACAGAATGGAGAAATAAATCTCAATTACAAATAAGACTTATAATCAAGTATTTAAGCTAATCTAACTCATCTACATATCCCACAAGTCTAGTATAGGATTTAAATTTTGCAAGCTTGGACATTCTCCTTGCCAAATCATAAATGATTTGCTTTTGAATGCTAGTGGCTTCTCTATGTTCATTGGTAAACAGTCTTCTATTTCTTTCCCTCTAATTATGGTATATGGTCATAGCTACCAATGAATGGATGATATGTTTTCTCATTTTTGGGCACATTACATCACTTCTGACCAGCTTGTAAGGGTTTGATTACATCCCAGTTTGTGTATTAAGGGTGACCATATAGATCTAGAAAAATTGCATCTAAATAACAAATGGTTGTGAGATTCATCTTGCTCATTACATAATACATAGGTGGGGTTAACATGCATTCCATAAGATAACAACTTGTCTTTAGTTTGTAGTTGTTTAAATACTATAAGCCAACAAATAAAGGAGTGCCTAAGTAATGTGTACTTAGACCAAACCATAAGATACCAGTTCACTCTATTATTTTGAGGTCTTATAATGTCATAGACAAAAACTATTGAGAATTTTCTTTGAGAAAGAATTCAAGGAAGTTGATGACGATGAAGGATCATATTGAATGATGCTCACAAATTCAAAATCTTCTTGAGAATCTATGAAGCCGATGCTTTGATTATGGCATGCTTGATACTTTTATTCTTGAGGAAATATGTATGAACCCACTTCACTCAAAGTGAATCCTTTTTTGAATCCAAATGCCAAACAAGTTTGCACATTGCAACTCTATTCCACTAGACAAGATTAATTATCCCCAAGCCTCCTTTAACCTTTGGTGTATAAACTGATTCCCAAGTGACACATGTCTGCTTGGAACTATTTGATTTGCCATACCACAAGAAGTTTCTACACAAGGCATTAATTTTAGAAAGTATATAAAGTTGAATAGGAAAAACTATACTCTAATATGTTTGTAGACTAAAAAAGAACTAATTAGTTTAAATCTTCCTACATAGCTGAGAAGATTGGCTTGTCATGATCTAAGTCGTGAAGTGAAAAATTCAATTATAGGCTAATATTATTTTTTTATTGATATATCTACCATCCAAAGATACACCCAAGTATGTACAAGGGAGATTACCCTCTCGGATTTAGAAGTTGGCATACAAGTCATCCTTGAGTTGAGAAGGACACCTACCCCCATAATAGACGTCACTTTTATAACCATTCATAATGAACCCTAAAACTTAAAAAAAATATCGGAAAGCATCCAAAAATGTTTTAACTGACTTTTTTTTTTCTCTTTTTTAAAAGAAAAGGAGATGATCCACAAACATTAGATTTAAGATCTTGAGTTTCTGACATCTTGGATGAGGAAGGAAAAGTGGATTAGACTGAAGGATCATTAGGGACCTATTTAAATATTCCACGACTAGTGAAAAAAGATAAGGAAAAAGAGGATAACCTTGTCTTAGATCTCTTATTGTAAATAAAGGAGCATTTAAGGTGCCATTGAATTTAATGGAATCAATCACTATTATAAAATATGCTATAATGATGTTCACAAAATGTAATGGGAAATGGAGAGCATATAAAATATTTTTCAAGCAATCCCATATGACATATTGATAGTCTTTTTTCATATCAATCTTGATCATAACTTTAGGAAAAAATATGTTTTTGATTATAGCCTTTATCAGTTTAGTAGTTAGAAGAATATTTTCATTGATGGATCTTCCTTTGATAAAGGCTGATTAAGTTTGTCCAATGAAAGAAGGTAGGATATATTGTAATATATATATGATTATAGTTGATAATATCTAATATAATGTGTTGCATTAGGCAATACGTCTATAATCACCAGCCTTTGAAGCATTAGGTATCTTAGGGATCAAATTCAGGATAGTGACATTTAGATTTCTTGGCATATATCCGGAGATGAAAAAATAATTAACTGCAATGAACAAATTCATGCCAATAACGTCCCATCAAGTTTTAAAAAATATTGCATCAAATCCATCAGGTTCTCATGCCTTACATTGGCTAAATAAAATACTATATTCCTCACTTCCATAAGGGTAACTGGGTATAACAACTTGTGTTGTTGATTATGCATCTCAAGTAATGGTTCTATAATTGCCATCCTTTGAAACATTAGGTATCTTAGGGATCAAATTAAGGATAGTGATACCCAAGATGAAAAATTCATTGATTTTTATGAACAAATCCATGCCAATAATGTCCTGGCAAGTTTTAAAAAAGAGTTCATTGAATCCATTAGGACTTGGTGCCTTACCATTGGCTAAAGAAAAGACAACATTCCTAATTTTCGCAAGGGTAACTAAGGCTAATAGCTTTTGTTGTTGATTAGCATCTAGGACATGCACCATTTACATAACTAATGGGTCAATAGTCTAGGTGTTTGGAGTTTTAGTTCCTAGGAGTTGATAATAAAAGGAATGGAAAATAGTAAATATACCCTCTTGATCTGTGTGGACTTGTTTATGGTCATCACATATTAAATTAATATAAAATTTCACTTTTCTCCCTTTGACCATAGCATGAAAGAATTTGGTATTATCATCCCCAAATCCAGCCACTATATTCTATCTTTTTGTTGGTAAAACATCTCCTCACATCTATCAAGATGTTTATACCTGTGAATAATATCTCTTTCCTTGATGTGAAGGTCTAGATTTTTAAGATGTAAAGTTATAGTGTGTTGGAGATTCTCTAGCTCATCCTTAGGATTTTGTACCTTATTACTTGTGCATTCAAAGTGAACCCTATTAAACTGCCTCAAAGGTGTCTTTAAATGTTTAAGGGTGTTAGTGATGGCTTGTAGATAGTTGCTAGATGGTAGGATGTTCTAGTGAGATCTTATTAAGGGAATAAAGGTAGGGTATTTAGTCTTTGTGTCACAAAAAGATAATGGTATTCTACCATGGTGAATGTCCTATTGGAGACCAACAATAGTAGAGTAGTTATTAGAGATAAATCGGGCATGAAAGTGTACGTGAGCTCTTTCAAAGTGAGTGAGCCACACTGAGTTGTAAAGTACTCGATCTAACTTACACCAAAGTCTATCATCTCCCATCTGTTTGTTAGATCAAGTAAAAAATGAACCTATATAACTAAGATTAGTAAATTGAAAGTTACCAAGACATGTGGTGAACTTAGCAACATCTTGTGCATGGAGGTCCCTTTTACCTTTTACCTTTTTCTTCTCTATTTGTGATAACACTGAAATCTCCAAGAAAAAGACAAGGTGTATTTGCAGGGTTATTATCATGTAACTAGATCCAAAGTTCTCTTCTATACTCACCATCATTACAAGCATACACAAAGGTGATATGAAAATGAAGAGTCCCATTAAAAGACTCCACCTTGCAAAACAACCTCTGAGCACGAGAAGCCAGGACAATAATACTCCATTGTTGAGGGTCCCATCCTATTCATATAAATGAAGATGACCTAAAATTTTAAATTTAAAACTTATAAAATACTTGTGTCTTAATGCAAACAAAGTATAAATGTTTTTCCTTAAATGAAAAACTCATAAATGTTTATGCCATTAAGTGAACAAACCTAAAATGTGAATACTTATATATATCTTATATTTTCACCATAAGATAAATAACCTTCAACAACAATGATAACAAGGAAAAGATGGTGATAAAAACAACCATATAGACTACAATTGTCTACACTATAGATGAATTATTATATTTTCACCATAACATAAATAGCCTTCAACAACAATGATAACAAGGAAAATACGGTGATAAAAAACAACCATATAGACTATAATTGTCTACACTATAGATGAAGGTTCAAAACACAACCATCTAAAACAAAATAGCAAATACAAAAGACACTAATTAAATTATGGGAAGGATTGGACGACAATTGCGAATAACAACAACCATTTATTTTAAAATGTAGATGTTGGTTATAACCTAAAACCTTCGTCTATGTTCCATTATAGATGCCAATTTTATCCCACAATTGTTGTTTATTCCTATCCCTAATTTTTTGGTGTTTTTAGACACCGATTTTGACTTAAAAATGTTGTTTATATCCTATTAAGTACATAAAAGAGATGGAGTTTAGATGAAAGAGTTTGTAAGAATGCAATTCATATGGTGATGAAAGGATCTGGAATATAAAGCTTAGGCAATGAATGCTCTACTAGCTCTGTTGTACCTAGAGGAAGTGATATAGAGGAAAATAGTTATAAATATTCTTTAGCTCCCATTGTAAGGGAATAATGTGTATTATTATTTTTTGAAATTTGTTAGTGTTATCTATATCAACATCTTCATTCATCATGTGTGTGTGCTCATGGTAGAGATTTTGCTAAGCCTATGAGAAATAAAGATGCTAAGATAGATAACAAAGGAATACTTGAACAATAAACACACATTGTGCCCTTACAATAGGTACCAAAGAATATCTATAACTATTATCCTCTATATCACTTCCTCTAAGTACGTGTTAGAGCATTCATTACCTAACATTTATATTCTAAGCCTTTCATTGCCATATAAATTGTATTTTTACTAACTCTTTCATTTGAATTCTCTATATCTTTTATTTACCTTTATCCCTAAATTTTAATCATAATGATCAGATGTCATACATGCATGAAATCATGAAATAAATAAATAGACATACATTTTAATAAAAATTGATCACAAATATATGGCATTCACAAATAAGATATAATTTCAACAACTATGGCACATATCATTCATCTACATTGCTTTAAGGCTCATATAAATATATTTTATTACCATGGCAATATATCCAACTATATTAGAAGAGTCTATAAATACATTCCACTATCATCAATCAATTTGCATTGAAATTATTTAAATTGTCTACTCAATAACAAAAATAGAGCGAACAAGTGAGTTTTTCAAACAAGATAGAAGTACATAGAGATGAATTTTATTATAAGGAAATGATCACAAATGAATGTCATTGTTATCTTATTGGTATCTTCTTATAGGCTTAGCAAGAGCTCTACCATGTGAACTACCAAGAAAGACAACAAAAACTTTTCTTGTGGACTCATGCATCTTTATCATGACCATTAAATGTCATGCTTGAATTAAACCATCAATGCAATAATTAGTCATACATTTTAACAAGGCATTGATCACAAATATATGTAATTTATAAATTTAATATAAAATTTTAACAAGGTATAATATTTACATACATCATTAATTCACGTTGTTTTATGTTGTGACATGTACCTTCCTTATCCACAAAGTTTGATTCAAGTGCATAAAACCCTTCTTTGTGATTATCCCACACATAAATTTGCATTAAAAATAGTCTTATGATGAGACCACATCTATTAATACGAAATTCCCTACACCTTTTGTTTAAAATGGTCAGTCCAATATTAAGTTCATTAGCCGCTATTGAGATTGGGACTTTAAAATAATATACTATTTCATCTAGTTCTAAAGCTTCAATTTTCTGATTATTATTATAGTGCTTTGGGTGTGTGGGAATTAGGAAGCCATTTTTGGGCCATCTAGAAAGTTTGTAAGGCAATCAAATTATCATGTTTCTATGGAAACTATTTTTTTTTCCTTATGGCAATATTTCTCCTAGAAACACGATAGTATTATTTCCTTATGAACTTTCTCAATGATCCGATACTGGCTCCCTATTTTCCACACTCACAATGCACTATACTAATAACAATAATTAGAAAATTGAAGTTTTTAAAAAGAGAATAAAATAGTGGAATATTTTGAAGTCCTAATCTCAATAACAGCTAAGGAACTTAATGTTGGATCGACCATTTTGAAGAAAAAGGTGTAGGAAATTTTGCATTAAGAGGTGACCTCATTGTAAGATTTTTTTTAAATCTACATTTAAAATTCCATCCAAAACTAAGCTAGCATTACTCAAACATTCATAAAATTCTAGCAAATTACCAAACAAATACTAGAGCATATAAATCATGTAAACCATAGAATATATATATATATATATATATATATATATATATATATGTAAAATTATATAACCAAATAAATATATAGTGTTCACAAATAACATATCCTTTTACAAAAATCTCATTTCATAACACAAACACCTCATTTTGAAGGCCAAAACAATGATACCAAAGAGTTTTTTAAATGATATATAAAGCACATAACATAACAAAATAGAGGAAACACATTTATATTTCATGTGTACATATGAAAGTGAGGTGAAAAAATAATAATAACAAGGAAACATTTACAAAAAGAAGAAGATGAAAAATGCAAACATGATATAGGAACACAGGTAGAAAAAGAAGAAAAAGACGGATGGACGGTAGTGGCAGTAGAGGTGGAGTAAACAACAATAGTGGAAGACTTTGGGGAAGAAGAAGGTTAAACGAAATGTCTCTATGTGTGTTTGTGTAAATTCAAGAAGTGGACCCCTTTATTAAAAGTGAAGAATGTGAAAAGTAAAAAAAATCGTGCTAAGCTAAAGACAAGAATTGTTTTTAAAAACAATTTGCACTAAGGAAGACAATTGTTCTAAGACAAAATCATCGTTTATATTATTAAAAAAAATGGGGGGAAATCCTAATAAGGTATATATGGGGTTTTGGGATACAACCATCATTTATACCCTTTCTTATTGAACTCATACTATAGGCGGCGATTATAATTTTCCAATTGCCGTCTATTTTTTTTGCATTTTGTCATCCCACTTGGTTTTTTACTAGAAAAATTATAGACAATTGTACTCATTATAACAACTAATATATGGCACTATAACAACTAATATATGGGGCCATCTATGTTTAATTTTTTAGTAGTGTTTAATATAAATTTCTTTTTTTTTTCCAAATAAGGAAACCTAAATAATGTCTATAAAGGATATTATTAACTTTGCTATTAAATTATGGTTTTAATACAATTGTTAATATGTTTAATTATATATTATTTAATCTATAGGTTCATAATAATGTTTAAAATGTTAAACTTTCAAAATTTAATTTTTTTATTTAATTTATCTTTAAGTGAATATTTATTTTATTCTAAAATATCTGACTAATCTCAACTATATATCAAATGGATATAAAATTTTGTGAAAATTGACCATTTGTTTACAAATATTTATTTAAATTATTATAATATACCTTTTTCTTGATGAAATATTATACTCTTATTCTTTACCATCCTAATTATTTTCTACCATCATTTATTATTATCTAACTAGTTTCTATATGCCTATTTTCCACTTCCAAAATGAACTACTACCCATGTAATTTTTAAGTCTCACAATGCGCCAACATTAACATTTAAAAAGTTTTTTTCTTAATCTTTTGAAATTAATAAAATATACATTAAATCATTTAGTTTATCAACTCAATTTTTTTATCAAACTATTTAAACTAGTCAAATTATCATTTTTTTTGTGTTAATTGTACGATACTGGTATTTCTTTGAGGTGTTTAATAATCGGGTTTAATGTAGACATTTGGATATGTTTGACCAATTATGCTAGGTTCTAGCCTGCAATCGAATTGATTATGCAAATTTTCAATCTTGGGGTAAAAAAGATCTTGGCCTATATTAAGGTTTATGTCTAAACCCATCTTGTTTGGCCTAAAAAATCCTAATAAGTTTACTTGTTAAATAGATATTTTTAATATATATATATGTAGAGAGAGAGAGAGACACACACATATGGATTCTAGTGCTAATTGGTCGAAGATCATTAATTTTAGTTTGATCCAAATTTGCTATTTATTTCTCACTTTAACAATATCTAGCCCTTAATCAAATTTTAATTTAGTTTGGTCTATGTCAGATTAACTATATAGTATGTCCAGTATATGATTGTAAATTGTACTATAATTTAAACATATTAGAGCATATTATTTTGTATTTTTATGCACATATCGTATTATTATGCAATATATCATGTTGTATTGTATATTATTTTCTCCAAATTGTCTTTTGATTTTGGATACTAGTGAAATCGGTAATTATAATGTATATCAAAAATCATATTCGACCTTTTGGATGTTTGATTCAGTGGACATGGATATTGATACATGCAAATGGGCATGGACTTTTGATTTTGTAATACACATAAACTTGACCCAACTAGAATGATCCAACCTAATATTTGATTTGGACCAAAAAACTTGAACATGAAACAATCCGAACCGATATGAAATTGATATGAATTTAACTAATACGATAATGACCCTACCAAATTAACCTAATCTAAAAAGAACTCAATCTATATCCGGACAAAAATATAATAATGACCCAACCAAAACTTACTAAACCAGAAATGACCTGAATTGAGCTTGACCTATACTTGGACATAATTCCAAATTTGATCCAAGGTAAAGGAAAATTCATCAACAATGGTAATATTTTAACTCATATAAATTCCTACGTAAACATCAATAAACTATCTTATTAATAAAATTTTATGTAAAAATAATAATATGCAACTCATATAAGAACACATGGAACAAAACTAGTAAAACTATATTTTTTTCACTTTATTTTAATATCATATTAACATTGATCAGATTGGATTGTATAAATTTCTATTATTACTATCACTATTATTATTATTATTATTATAAATATAAAAATTATAATTGTATATATATAACAATTATAATATATATTGTTAGAATGACAATAATAACATTTATATTTTCATTTCTAATAATAATAATGAACATTAGATTTATAAATATGACAATAATAACAACAATAGTTAATTATAATAATCATAATTTTAATAAAATTCATAACAATCATTATACTTATGCATATAATAAAATTTATAAGTATATTTATAACTATACTAATAATAATAATAATAATAATAATAATAATAATAATAATAATAATAATAATAATAATAATAATAATATTTTGTTACTAGTATTACATATTTTATGACGATAATTTGTTATATCACTACATATATGATGATGCAATTACTATAATAAGCATAATATTAATAATAAATAAAAAATTTAATTTATTAATAATATTAAATTAATAAATATCAATGTTAATACGAATATTGAATTGAATTAACCTGACCAAAATCAAATACAACCTGAATTCTATAGACTTGAATCAACCCGACTCAAATCCGAAGTCACTAGACCCAAACCAAACCCGACCCAATATTCTTTTGACTCGAAAGTCCCAACACA
Source organism: Tamarix chinensis (assembly GCA_030549775.1). NCBI lineage: Eukaryota > Viridiplantae > Streptophyta > Magnoliopsida > Caryophyllales > Tamaricaceae > Tamarix > Tamarix chinensis. Next base: position 81,163,925 of record CM060171.1, on the reverse strand, counting down.
AACCTAACTCAAACCATTATTATCAGAACTTGATTAATACCTCACTTGATTACATAACATACTCGATCTTATTAAGACTTGACCCAAACTCAACCCATTTGTCACCTCTATACATAGGTCTGTGTGTTGAATGAGTTTGTTGACTCGTATGAAATATAGGATAAAGTTAAAGAATCAATATGCCTACAATAACTAATATACCCTTCTCATATATTTACTTTGGGAAATTGACCATTCATTTATACAACTCAATAAAAGACAAGATAAAAGAGTATAATGAAAAATGTAAAATTTAACTTTTATGAATTTTCATAACGTGATTTATATTTTTTTAAAATGTAGGAATTTAATGTGACTATATTGTGAAACCAATAGACTATTTATTTAGTCATTTATGCTACAGAATTATATCATCATTAGTATATTACCTATTCAATGTGGAGTGATTACTTAGAAATTTAATTAGTTAAGCATTCAATGCAATATCAATAATAACTACCGTATTTTACTCTGCCAAACATCCTAGTGTATAATTCTATATTTCTTCTATTTGCCGGCTTTGAATTGTTGCAATTTTCACTGTGGACATTTGGAAAGGTTGTAATCTTAAAAGTTATAGATCTTTTTTTTTTTTTAGATTTCTAATGATCCGAATCTGACTGACAATGTAATGCTAGAAACATTGTAGACTATTTTTTATTACCTTTTGAAATTCCCGTAACATACATTCATGATTTTCTAAACCACCTTAGTTTGACTCATTTTATTTGTTGATGACCTCCAATGGGTACATATGGATTAAAAGAGATTAAATTGATATTTTGAAAGGAAAAACATGCATAAATATGAGGATTAGAACCATACGAACACATTTGAAATACTATTATCATTTACTAAGTCAGTTAATGTGTTGGGTAAATTTATAAGGATAATTAATATCTATATATTATTGCTATGATTTATTGGGAAAATCAATTTGATAAATGCTGCACCATAAAGTTTAAAATTACTTTAAGCATACTTAATGGAAACTTAATTATTTTCTTTTTACATTATTCTTTTTTTTCAATAATCCTTATAGTAGCGAGGGAGAAAGATTTGAACTTGTGATCTCATACTTAGGTTCTAGTCTAGCCTTAATGTAATAAATTATAGCATGGTGAAGAATAAAATAAAATGAATAAAGTGTATTTGTGTAATGGCTCCAAAATTAGTGGTGGATAGTGAATTGTTAAAATGATCTATAAGATTACCAAAAAGGTAGAACTTTTGTTAGAAAACTTATTCTTGAAAAACTTTGTAGTTAAGCGTGCAATTTAAAGACGGGTGATCCTTTGAAAAAAATTTCCAAGATGCTCTTGAGTTGATAAAAAAAAGGCTTAAAATAACTTGTATTTATTTGTGAGTCAATTTATTGACTCTAAAAATACTCTAGAGTAACTACTTGTGACCTAATGAGGTCAGATTATTACAATTTGGTTATTACATTTGGTAACGGGTACTCTAATGAATAAAGCAAAATTATGATTGGCTAAATTTAATGTTCATTTAGGGAAAAAGATGTCAATAAATTAGTTCAATTCTTATTTAATTGTTATAAAAAAATTACTTGTCATTTATTAATCACAATGAATTCTTTCATAAAATCAAATTGTTGACATCTAATTAAAAAATTAATGTATCAAATAAAGTTATATTATTCCTTAGAATGGATAACAATTATTCATTAGCAAGAAAATGTTATTTTTGATTAGGATAGTATTAGTTTCCATAATGCATATAGTTTAAATATTGTCTACTAATATAATAAAAATAACTATTATCCTATAGTTAATAAATAACTACAAATTAGTTATAAAAAATATGTTGTATAGAAATGTTATCTTCGATGAATAGATGCTAATAATTATCTAATAGTTAGAAATTATTACTACTTATAATTATTTGAATAAATAATAATATTATTATTTTTGAAATGAAGAATAATTAAATTATGAAAGTATTATTGCTTTTTATTGTTATCTGTTATCTTTTACTATTTAAAAGAGATGAATTTCATGCATTTATTACACATTAATACGATTTATGAAAAAGTCAGATCTTTTCATTAAATTTTACAAAATAACTTTTGAACTTCAAGTTTGAAAAAAAAAGTAGTCAAACACATTAACAACTTTTATCATCAAAACTCTCTCTAATATTTATTTATTTTACATTTTTTATATATATTTGGGTAAGCGTTTTGGGATTAAATATTTATTTTTAAAAATAATTTTTAAGAATTTATATTATTTTTAATAAATTTACTTTTCATAGAAGATTAGTAAATGTACTTTTTAAAATTAGGTAAAATATTAAAAAGTAATAACGCAGCTCCCCAAGCATAGACATGATATAAAAACAACAAAGGCTCTATACTTACCTACGAACGTTTTTATATATCAACCTCTCCTCACACGTATGGCATCGGACCAGCCCCAACAGAGAAAAATGGCTGCAGGTGATGGTCAGGTTAATGTTCTAATGGTGTCTCTTCCATACCAAGGCCACATAAACCCCATGCTCAGATTTGCCAAACGCCTCACCTCAAAGGGACTTCATGTAACACTAGCCACCACCGAAGTCGCTCGCCATCGCCTGGTAAAAAATTCTTCCGGTAAAGATTCTTCTTCTCCTCAGACGAGACCCTTGGCGTCTGAAGTGGAGTTTGAATTCTTTGAAGACGGTCTTGCTGCTGAAGTGGATCGCGATAAAAATCTTGGTTTACTCTTAGAGGAGTACCTGCCATCTAAAGGTGCAGACAATCTCTCAAATCTCATCACTGAATTGGGTACAAAGAAAGGCAAAATATTCTCATGCATAGTTATAAATTGTTTTGTGCCTTGGGTGGTTGACGTTGCTGGGAAGCATAGCATCCCTTGTGGTATGGTCTGGGTCCAAGCCTGTGCTCTGTATGCCATATATTACCGTTACCATAGAAGACTAAATGTTTTCCCACCATTTGATGATGCTGATAACGAAGTGGAATTACCGGCAATGCCATTGATGAAGGTTGCTGATCTTCCAACTTTTATTCTTCCTTCAGGTGCGTAAATCTATTTTATTTATTTATTTATTTGTTTATACTCCTCCTTTAACTATCAAAGGCCACTATAGGAGTAGTTTTTATATTTATTTTTTATTGGCTATATACACACATACACACAACAATCTCCAACTCATGCGTCCATGCTCCTGAGCATCTAAGTGGTCAATCCCTTCCATAAGCCACGGGAAAGGCAAGTTCTGTTCATGTATCTTACAAGATGTCCTCAAATTGTATAATAATAATATTTTTAAAAATTAAAATATTAAGTATCAAAAATAAAGTTTCATTTTTTGGGGTGGTGTTTATGGCTTTTGTTTTTTTTTTTCATCTTCTTTGTATTAATTTTTATTTAAACTTCTGCAAATAGTTTTACTTCTTTGAGTTAATGTTTATTTAAATTTTGGTTGATAATTTTTCTTCTTTAGTTTGATATTTATTTAAGCTTCGTTTGATTTTTCTTTTTTGAGTTGACGTTTATTTTAGTTTGGATTGATGTTTTACTATTACAGTTATTATAATACCCGTATTTATAATAATTATAATAATTTATAAAATAAAAATAAATTTTTATAACCAAATAATATAATTATATTTATAATTACTATAATTTGAAAATAAAATATTTAATTATTATTATGCTTATTATATTATTTATTATGCATAATATTTATATTGCATGGAAAAAAGCATGACCCTCATACTAATGTTATTTTGCACCGGTGGAAATGATATAATTGTCAAATAATAAATAATTTAGTGTATTTTTTGATTAAGAAAAAAGCAAAATTATTCATTTTCAATAAAGTTAGTAACATTTGAGATTTATTTTGATTAAAGAAGTTCTACACTGAAATAATTCTCTTTCCGTAGATGTCCCAATCTTTTAGTCCTTTATTTTTCTTTGGATGTCCTAAAATATATAGTCTGCTTTTTAAAATGAATTGATGAAAATTATCCAAATCTCCCAAAACCAACCTTTTGCTTTTGGATTGAATAAAATGCTAAAGTCGACAAAATAAAGTGAACTAAGTGCCAGTGAATGTTCACTTTTCAAATGCCTTTCTTTAGATAATTTTGCGGGCCAAAAGCCTCACAAAGCCGAGATACCTTGCGACATGCATGATACAACAAATGTGACGCACTAAAGGCGAAACATCAGCCTATAGAAAAATCAAACCCCAGCCGGATACAAGCGGCCCAACGAACTTACAACGAACGAAGTCGGTTCGAACCCAAACACCCCCAAAAAAAAAATGAGCAAAAGGTAACGCACTAGCTCGACTGGTATCGTCCCCACCTTTGTGCAATAGAGTCTTACGGTCAGATGTGGAATTCGAACCTTGTTATTGACATCACTGGTATAGGACTTTGAGCCCTACCCCCCAAAAGTGAACACACCATATGCCCCCAAGGCTCTTCACCTCGCCACCTTTCCTAGACTGGATATAGTAAGAAAATCACGTCCCACCTGGTCTAGTCTATTCTCCCCAAAAAATATTTATTTCTTTATCCGAATCCGAAAACCTGAAGCGGAGAAGATGCTTGTGGGGAGAATTATTTTTATACGAATATGATTATCTTATGCTTATATCTAATGCCATATTTAATTACTATTTTGTTAGCAACATAAAAAAAATAATTCTTTAATTAAAGCAAACCTCAAATATTAATTCTGCCACTATTTCAAATTTAAAAATGTTTCTTTTATAATTGGAATAAATTCCAAATATTTATTCCCAACCGGACAATTATCTTCGGTGGAAATTAAACTTAAGACCTTGAAGTCTTTCACGTGGATTACTCGCAAGTACCGAACTAGAATTACTAGGTTTTTTTTTTTGTTCTAATTCCGATAGCCCATGGTCCATGGAGTCTTCTACGACCCAAAAAGTATAATTTCAACGTAATCAAATGGCGTTTGCGACTTGATAGTATGTTTATTAGTTTTCATACACTCGAGTTAATGAAATTAGTTACTACTACTAAGAATACTTTGATCTAAAACGTATGTGCAGGCCCTCAGCATTTCAACAAGCTAGTTGGAGTGTCGGTCCACAGCCTAGACAAATTGAAATGGGTTTTCAGTACTTCATTTCAAGATCTAGAGCTCCCCATAATCCAATCCATGGCTTCCCACAAGCCAATACTCCCGTTAGGCCCTTTAATCTCACCAGCTATCCTCGGAAACCCTGACACCATCGAAGGAACCTCTGATCTATGGGCTACCGAAGACTCCTGCATTGACTGGCTCGACACCCAACCACCCTCCTCCGTCCTCTACATATCTCTCGGCAGCATCTCCGTTTTCTCCCAGCTTGAAGCAGAAGCCATCGCAGCAGCCCTGGACCGAACAAAAGTCCCATTCCTATGGGTCATGAAGCCGGGAGAAGAAGGTTGGGATAGAGAAACAGCTCAAATCCCGACCGATTTTCTACAACGCTCCAAGGACCGAGGCCTGGTGGTTTCGTGGGCACCGCAAGACGGCGTTCTGATCCATCCTTCGGTGGCTTTCTTCTTAACACATTGCGGATGGAACTCGACTCTGGAGACGGTAGCTGCCGGTGTCCCGGTCATTGCTTATCCGGACTGGACGGATCAGCCTACGAACGCTAAGCTTTTGGTCGATGTTTTTGGGATGGGTGTGAGGATGAAGAAAGGAGAGGATGGAAGGCTAAGTGCGGATGAGGTTGAGAGGTGTATTCTGGAAGTGAGGGACGGACCGAGGGCTTTGGCCATGAAGATGAAGGCTAAGGAATTGAAAGAGGCCGCAAGGAAGGCTGTGGCTCCTGGTGGATCTTCCGATCAGGTTATTGACAGCTTCATCGGTGAAATTACTGCTCAGGCAGGACAGAAGTAGATAGATTTACAGTACAGTCGCAGTTAATAATAACGTGCATATCCGCTTTACTTACTTAAATTCATAGCTTACTCTGACCGTGTTAGGAATACAGGTCCATGGTCCCTTCCTACTAAAGAATGTAGGCCGTTTCTTGGGTTTTGGTTGCTGTAAAGAGGGATCTTCCTTCGCTTGTGCTGTAATGTTTAATGTTGAAGTCCATCATGCATGCTATAACGTGTTATATATTATTAAAGGATGCAAAGAGGAAAGGAATAAATTGTGAGATAATAAAAAACGATTCAACTCGTGTGTCATTCATTTACGGTTGAAGCGTCTACATTTATAACAATCAAGGCTTCATTGTGAGCGGCATTCGAATAATAAAACGTACTCTTCCACAAACGTAGATAATTTTTATGTTTATTCATCGGACTATTAAAAGCATACAGAAATCATCTAGCTACGAAGCTACCGACTGTTATAATGTACGTCTACAAGACCGTCACTCGAGCATGACATCTTGTTAGTGACACCGCCAATAAACTATCTAATTCAACCGTAAGATGATCCGCCTTCACTCACAGCTGTCACCCTACTCTTCTCCTTCATTTCCCTCACCTCCTTCACCCATCACCTTCTTCACGGCTTCCTCCACCTCCTCTGCGGTCGCCTTCATATTACTTCTTTGCTCCTTAATATGCCGTTGATGATCCATCTTCATCTCCGCCGCCAAACCAAGCTCCTTCACTAACTCAAACGAGTCCAGTTGTTGCTCTGCATACACCGACCAAGTCACATTAATCGGCACTCCAAACCTAGGCTCTCCATTATCGAGTTCCGCCCGCAATGCGATACGAAGGCGCCTACTGACGGGTGAGCCAGGACTTCAACCCGTGGAGCCCATCCTATTACTTCTCCTTTTTCGGCCGTCTCGTCTAGAAAGCCATCATGCATTATTGTTCTATCGCTTAGCTCCTTCGGTCCGTACTCGATTGGAGACGAGAACTCGCCGAGTTTTCCCGGTTGACGCTAGGACCACAAGAGCCGTTGACCGGATCTCCATACACCATTAGCTATTTCCTTCACCCGATCGGCGTTAAAGCCCCCCGGCTTCCAAAACACATGCACGAACACCACCGAAGATGGCGGCTGACTATCTAACCAGTCCATGAACGAACCCCTCGTCTCAGGTCGAGACGACCGATCCTGCGGCCAGCCTATGCTGATGGTGGGACCCACAGGATAGACACGAGCGACCTTATCGTCCTCGAGTAAGGATCCTAAGGCAAGGGATTCTAGCTCTTTGAAGTTGTTTACTAAAACATCCTTAGCTAGTTTCCCCGTAACACCTAACATTATTGGGCAGCATCGACAGGATTTCCGTTTCCAACAAGGGCAAAGGGAAGACCTTCCCAGACACACGATTCTTATAACCCCCGTACGTCCAACTCCAGATCTGTCCTATCAAACACATTCACAACATCGACACCATCATCATACATCAGTGAACACACATAAGGCGTCAGACGCATAAAGCTAGCATTCGAAGTAAAGAGCACATAAGAAGGTACGTCCAACTCATTGGCCAAATCAATCATGGTGGTACAAAACATATCGATCACGAACCCGGCAAGCTTTGGGGAGGCAGCAGGTTGAGCTCCGATTCGGTCTTTCACGGCATCTCTGATAATGGGTTTGTAGCTTTCTATTAAGTGGGTAAAACTGATCTCTAGCAGATTTTGGGGTTGAGGAAGTTGGATGAATTTGAGGCGTTTGATGGTTTCAAGAGAGGTGTCGGATTGGAGGCGTTGGATGTATGAATTGATGATTTCGTCAAAGGGTTCCTTCATTATGAGGATGGAGATGGAGATTTGGTCACTGTGGTGGGTTAAATTTTTGGCTAAATTCAACGGCAGGGATTAGGTGTCCTATCGCAGGGAAGGGAACGAACACCAGCTCCGCATTCTTCTCCAAGTTTGATTTTTAGATCGAGTGCGTGCTTTCGAGTAGCCGTTGATTAATGAGAGTAACCGATGAAGGAGTTGACTGCTTATTAATTAAACTCATGATCATCAGGTATGGCATGAAGTATCGGGGGGAAGGGGGGGGGATGACAGGAACCGAGGGGAAAAAGCAAATTAGGGGTTCGACTTTTGATTGATGCCATTGATTTGCTGGCATGGGTTGATCTATATGCTTGGAGAAGAAGGTATCAAATTCTTATTCAACCTTGTACACGTATTTTTGTTCTATATATTCTTGATATCGAAAGAAACCGTTATTTCTCCGATCTCATACATACACAATGTGTCTCGCTCGATCATCCAAGAAGATACCGAGATTGATGATTTGATAATTACGGTATAACTTACTAATCCATTAAACAAAATAAAAATGAAGGTTGAATTAGAAGAACCTAATTAATATATAAACTGCTCGATAAGGGCAGCGGTGGACCTTGGCAAAGCAGCCCCTGCTTGAATTTTATTAGGAAATTGCGCAAGGAAAATGGCCCGGTCCTTGCATTGCTGTTCACAAGATTAGACACTGTCAAATGGCGTTGCAGATGCTTCGGGTAAACTGGGACCGATGAGGAATGAAGTTTTTTGTGCATGTTTTTTGGTTTTTGGAGAAAATGTTGCCGGCGTATGGTTTTGGTTTTAATTAGAAGGGGTATTGTGATGGTGGTGGGTCTTCCCGGACTGAACGTGCTTTTATGACCGAGGTAGTCTTGATCCCTAGATGCCTTGCTTCCTCCCTCTGGTCTTGTCTCCTTCCGGTGCTTGCGCCTGTTTCCACAGGCTGGGGTTCGCTTATTCATTTATTTTCTGTTTATGCATGTCACAAGGGGTGGGTTTAAGGAGCAACTTATTAGATAAACCTGGGTGTATGCGCCTTGGGCTAACATGAAAGTGTATTTTATTTTGATTGAATGTAAGGTAAGTGTTATAAAACGTTTCAATAATTTTGATAATTGTGTTGGTATTTTTTGTAATTATATATATTTATATGATAATTATATTTATATATGTGGTGATTCTATGATGGATTCGGTCATATTTGTATATGTTGTGAGTTCTGACGTTAGTTTTTTTTAAATTAGTTTATTTTTAATTTAGATTATGTAATAAATAAAAAAATTATTTCATTATGATCATAATTTTTCTCTAAAAATAGAGACTCATTTTTTACAATTTATGTGCTAAATTTTTACCATTTTTTAAGGTGATCATGTGTAATACCTTATTTCTAATTAACCCTAATTTTGCCTACTAACTTAAAAGTGTGTTATTTTATGCATAATTAATTATAAAAATGATTGTAGGATAGTTTATATCTTCAATATTATTTCAAGTGATTATGTAGTGATTGATGTTTTGCGGTTATACGTACTTTGCTTATAAAATATTATTTATGTATGTTAACTTTTAAGTTACATTTTATAAAATATTCTTATAAAATCTTATTTGGTCCGTAAATGAGTTGAATTTTAAATATAGAAATTTTGGTTTAATTTTATTTATGTTTGATTTTTCTTTTGAATTTTATATGCAAAATATATAATAAGGGTATGTTAGATAAATTTTTTTTATACATTTTAAAAAAATTAAAAAAATTATATTTAGTTTTTAAATGGGTAAATAGGATGATATGGAATGTTTTGTGATTTTAAGAATAGTTTTGATATTCATTTTATAGTTATCTTGTAAGCTTGTTAATTCATCATAAGATCAATATTTTATGTATTAAACCTACTTGTAAATTCATGAAAATTTATATTTGAGCTTAAAATATTATTTTAAGTCTTTCCATAATTTTTCATAATTTTACAAGCTTCTTTAGCATTTTTATTAATTTTAGCCTTTTATCAATCATTCCACCACTAAAAATAATTTATTAACTCTATAAATGCATGGAAGCCACGAAATCTACTTCATAATAATCCTTGACTTCTTTCATAATTTTTGGACTTTTGTTATCCTTTTCTTGAGAATATTCATATTCTAAGTGTATCTCCTTGTGTCCTTTTTACATTTTTTGCACTCAAACCCTTTTATCTATCCTTACCCATGCCCTACCATTCCAAACACACCCTTCCCTACATCTAGATAGATCTTCAGTCCCTCACCCCTTTGGCTTGATTGTTGGGTTCCTATAACTCTTACACATTCACCATATTTTCTCTACACACTTAACCCCATATCTCTTCATTTAAGTGTCGAACAAGCAAGCTCCCACTCTCTCTTGCATTATATTTCACCAACCCCCTCCCCTATTTATACTACATTTGTCTTGCCTTGTTTTTGTTTAGCATTTTTCTCATTTGGTCCATCTTCATTGGTCACACCTCTCTCTTCATTTTGATTACTTTTGTTAAGCGTTCTTGAGTTTTGTTGAGCCTATAACCAACATACAACCTCTTATATTCCCGCTTGTTCTTTTGTTTTTACTTCTACATTTTCTTCTATATAGCCTTTTAAATAAGTAAAGAATGTTATATTTTTGGTTAAATTGTAAAGTCAACATCTTTTGTCTCCTTCTCTCGTGCCTCCATTTTTCGAGAGGTATGTTATCTTCTTCCCTTTGGAAGTTCTGATTAATTATTTATGTGTTGTTAATTATGTTTTCTTATTGAAGGTTTTTCGGCAGATATTTATTTTTATTTTTCTATTTGTGATTCGGAAGAGGTAACCTATATACTTCTATTAAATGTGCAAAAATCATGTGATAGCATGTTTGGGATTTCTATGCTATTTTTAAGTGTAATTTAGGCTCCTTGTAACTTCATCAAAACTATGCATGCACTATGTATTATTATTATTATTATTATTATTATTATTATTATTTTCTAATTATGTGATAATGTGAATTTATGTAAGAGCATGCTTGATTTATGTATTTTAATATGTGTATAATAACATGTTAGAATAGGGTGAAATATTGTAAAATCTTTAAGCATGCCTTGTTGGGGTGATTTGGCCAAGGTCTTGTTGTATTTGTTGAGCCATCTTCTAATTTTGATCTTACCAGTAAATTCCTCACATAATTTATTTAAAGTTTGATATATTATGTATTAAGATTTCAGCATGTTTAGGTATAGTTATAAATGATTTAAGTTTTGTATGCATTAGGGGTATGTTTGTCTTTTCATTATAAATATGTAAGTTTCCAGCATATATGTCTACTATGTGTTATGTTATGTTGAGCATGATAAGTAAGTGAAACATGGTATGTTAGATATGCATGAATAGAGTTTTATGCATTATATAGTCTTAAGTGTGTTTTATGAGAAAAATGGTAATTTTTCCACTTCTAAAATTTTCCAACATTATAATTTATGTGAAAGTTTTTATTTTAATGTCTTTAACCTTTTCATGAGAATTGAGTGCTATAATCAAGTTAAGTATTAAAATGGTTAATTTTTGCGATAACTAAGGTGTTAATGGCATTTTTGTCATTTATGACTTTTTATGCCCAAGTGTTTGATAATTGAACATAGAATGACCTTAATATATTCTTAGGTTGACCTAACTATGACTTTGGCTTTGATCATTGACCTAATGGTCAACTTGAATAATTAAAAATAACAGAAAAATGGTTAAGTATGAAATTAAAACTGTTGTACACACGTAGGTAGATGTGATGGAGTTGATCCGACTAGAATGATCTGACCTCAAACCTAATTTGGACCAAAAAATTTAAACTTGAAATAACCTGGACCAATCCAAAACTGACTCGACTTTAGCTAATAAGATAATGACTCGTACCCAAATGACTGACACCGAAATAATCCAACTCGAAAAGAACATAACTCATACCTTTATAAAATTTGATAATGACCCAACCTGAATTTACCTAACTCAAATCAAACCCAACTCATACGGAAACATAATTACAAACTTGATTCAAGATAAAGTCAAATTTAGTCCACACTGGGTACATTTTACCTCATATAAATTTCTACATAAACATCAATTAACTGTCTTATTAATAAAATTTTATATAAAAATAATAATATGCAACTCATATAACATCACATAAAATGAAATCAAACTAGTAAAACTCCGTTTTCCTCACTTTATTTTAATATCATAATTATAATATAAATTATTATAATTACAATAATAAAATTTATATTTTTATCTCCAATAATAATAATAATAATTATAATAATAATAATAATAATTATTATTATTATATGTATACAAATGATAATAATTAATAATAATAATAATAATAATTATGAAAAATAACAGGATAATTATAATTATTATAACATTCATAACAATCATTATAATTATGTATATAATAAAATTTATAATTGCAATTGTAACAATAACTATAATAGTAATAATAGTAATAATTTATTATTATTATTATTATTATTATTATTATTATTATTATTGTTATCATCATCATCATCATCATCATCATCATCATCATCATCATCATCATCATCATTATTATTATTATTATTACATATTTTATGATAACAATTTATTATATCATCGCATATATGATCATAAATATCACTATAATAAGAAAAATAATAATAATAATAATAATATATCACAAAATTCAATTTATTCAATATATTAAAATAATAACAATCAATGTTAATACAAATTTTAAATTGAATTTACCTTACCTAAATCATATATGATTCAAAGTTTGTAAACCTAAAACAACCTGACCTAAATTTGAAATCAGTAGACCTAAATCAAACCCAAAGGATTAGACTCAACAAGATATTCTCTTGACTTGAAATGACCCGATCCAACATGGACCCAACTTGAATCATAGTTACCTGAACTCAAAGGATGCCCAACTCGATTGCATAACATGCTCTATTTTAACCTTACTTAAAATGACCCGACTCTTTTATTGCATGAATTTGTCAACTCGTGTTAAAGAAATGATAATGTTAAAGAAATAAGATGCCTAAAATGACTAATATATACTTCTCATATATATACTTTGGGAAATTGATAACTCATTTATACACCTCTATAAAAGAGAAAATAGAAGACTATGTTAACAAATGTAAATTTTAATTTGTATGAGTTTTCATAATGTGATTTAGAATTTTTTAAAAATGTGGAAAGTTAATGTGATTATATTATGAAACTAATGGAATATTTATTTAGTCATTAATGCTAAAGAATTATATCATCAGTAGTATGCAGTAATTAAATATTAAATAAGGAGTGATTAATTATAAAGTTAGTTAATTAAACATTTAATGCAATATCATTAATACTTGGCTAACTATCCTAGGGTATAATTCTATAGTTTTTGTGTTGAATTCGAAATGAGTGCAATTTTCATAGTAATTAAGTGGACATTTGAAAAAGTGGTGATCATGAAAGTTATAGATCTTTTACTTAGATTTCGAATGTCATTTGAATTATCTTAATCTGAATTTGGATTGCAATGTGATGCTAGAAACAATGTACACTATTTTGTTTGCCTTTTGAAATTCCAATGCTTAAACATACATGCATGTTTTTTCCAAACCACCTTATTTTGAGTCATTTTATTTGCTGATGACGTTTGATGGGTACCTATAGGTTAAAAGAGGTTAAATTGATATTTTAAAGGGAATACATGCATTATATATGAGAATTAGAACCATATAAACACATTTAAAATATTATCATCACTTACTGAGTCATTTAATGTGTTGGGTAAATTTATTAGGATAATTAATATCTAAATAATATATCGGTGCTATGATTTATTGGGCCTACCAATTTGATAAATGTTACATCATAAAATATTTAAAAATATATTCCCTTATATTATTACTTTAACATTACTTAATGGAAACTTAATTATTTCTTTACTACATTATTCATTTTGTCAATAACACTTATATAGTAGGAAGAAAGAGATATTTGAACTTGTGATCTCATACTTATAATAAATTATAGCATAATCCAATACAAAGTAATATGAATAAAGTGTATTTGGTTATTACATTTGGTACCTAGGATTCCAATTAATGGCATAAAATGATGATTAACTAAATTTAATATTCATTTTAGGGAAAAAAATTAATAGTAAATTATTTCAATTCTAGATCATTATTATACAAAATGTACTTGTCATTTATTAAGCACAATGATTTTTTTCTCAAAAACAAATTGTTGATATCTAATTAAAATATTGATGTATCAAATAGAATGATACTATTCCTTAGATTAGATAATAATTATTCATTAGCATTGAAATGTTTTTATTAGGATAGTATTATTTTCCAAAATTACATAAATTTTAAAAATTGATTACTAATATGATGAAAATACTAGCACATTAACTACAAATTAGCAATAATAAAAATGTTGTATAGAATTGTTTTTTTTATCTGATGAATGGGTGCTAATAATTATCTAAAAGTTATAAATTAATTATACTAATAATTATTTGAATATTTTTATTATTATTATCATATTTTTTTAAATGAAATATAATTAAACTATAAAAATATTATTGTTTGCATTGTTATCTTTTTACCAGGTATTTCCCTAGTGGACCTACCTGAGCTAATTTCCATGTTTACTCTTTAAAAGTGATTTTTTTTTTCATTTTTTACAAATTAAATATGATTTATTAAAAACTAGATATTTTCATTAAATTTTACAAAGTAACTTTTAACCTACAAGTTTGAAAAAAAAATAGTAGAACACATTAACAACTTTTATCATCAAAACTATCTCTATATTTTTTATTTGTTTGAATTTCTTTTGTATATTTGGGTGAGAATTTTTGGATCAAACATTTTTTTTTTCAACAAATTTTTAAAATTTATACTATTTTTAGTAAATTTACTTTGAAGTTAGAAAAATTAGTAAATTTAATTTTTAAATATGATAAAATAAACAATAGAAACAACACAATTTCCCTAAATATTGTCATCCATTGAGAAGAATCAGATGGATGTCTATAAAACCTATCCTTTATCTTTCCAGTAGCATGTCATCTCAAGCCCTCATCATCTCGAACATCATTAAACATCCATATGAATCTTGGTATTATAAGAAAATGCAACACCACCTTAAGAGGCACCTTATTATTCTTGTGTCGTAGGGCTTTACATTCGGGTTTAGGAAAACTAGTAAAAGTCACATACTCTTTACAAAACAATATGCAAACATTATGACATGTGTGTATCTTCTCATAAATCATGCCTATAGATGAAAAAATATTCTTCACTTCATAGATATGATTGGGCAAAACATTATCATTAGGAATCAATTCTTTCAAACATACCAATAGATTCATAAATCTCTTATCACTCCATCCATTACATGCTTTTAAGTTGTACAACCTTAAAGTAACAGATAATCTAGTAAACATTGTGCAACCGCCATAAAAAAGTTTATCTAAGTCATTTAATGATTTTTCAAACATTTTAGGATAATCCTGAACAATTTCATCAACCTTCCTAAACATCTCCTCTATAAAATCTCCCTCATAATTCTCCAATGGTTAGGTATTTTCCCTCATGTCTTCATCATTGTTTTATTTAGGCTCTATCTGACTATGTTATATCCAATGACTATAAATTATATCAATTTCATTCACAAACATATTATTTCTTAGTTCATCAATAATGATATGTTGATTGTAAGTACATAAAAAACAAAGGCAAACAACCTACTAGGATCTTGAGCATATTCCACTCCAAACATGATAAAAGAAAACTCCACACCTTTTGCATATTCCCTAGGCCTACGATATTCATATATCCATTTCTTACCCATAGCTTTCCAATTTATATGTGTCCCATAGAAAAAATATTACAAGTTAGAGATCTCTAAAAAAAGAATTCCAAGACACTCTCATGCTTAAAAACAATTAATTTATATATGTTTAATGTATAAGGATAATCACTTGCTATTGTGCTTTTACCAAAATTAAATAAAAAAGGATTTAAAATACAAACTATATACATATAAAAAGGTCAAAGAAAGCCCGTGAACAATTTCATCAACCTTCTTAAACATCTCCTCTATAAAATCTCCCTCATAATTCTCCAATGGTTAGGTATTTTCCCTCATTTCTTCATCATTGTTTTATTTAGGCTCTATCTCACTATGTTATATCTAATGTCTATAAATTCTATCAATTCCATTCACAAACATATTATTTCTTAGTTCATCAATAATGATATGTTGATTGTAAATACATAACAAACAAAGGCAAACAACCTACTAGGATCTTGAGCATATTCCACTCCAAACATGATAAAAGAAAAGTCCACATCTTTTTCATATTCCCTAGGCCTACGATATGCATATATCCATTTCCTACCCATAGCTTTCTAATTTATATGTATCCCATAGAAAAAAATATTACAAGTTAGAGATCTCTAAAAAAAGAATTCCAAAACACTCTCATGCTTAAAAATAATTAATTTATATATGTTTAATGTATAAGGATAATCACTTGCTATTGAGCTTTTACCAAAATTAAATAAAAAAGGATTTAAACTAAAAACTATATACATATAAAAAGGTCAAAGAAAGCCTAAAAACTAATAGGAACCTTAGGGTAAACACAATATTATGTGCATCAAAAGGTTATCACTACCCAATCCCAACACGAGCCATCTTATAGAGAGTCATCTACATCACCATCAAAGAGTCCACTCGTCTCAAATATTCATTTTCTGTAACACCCCAAAATTCACTACTTTTTTTTTAAGATGAAGTAATTAAAATAGAAACTCTTAAATTCAAACCCGTGAATTCTGGGGATGTTACCGCCACACTTAGTACCAAACTGGTTCTCTCTGACTATTTCAGTACCAAGTGCTAAGGCCTTTTGTGTGCTTATATGCATTATGTGCTTCGCATGCTATGTATCCTATGTTTATCATTATTAATTATTGCGTATGTGGTATGATGTGGAGTTGAAGTATGTTTTTGTGTGTTTATATGGCATGTGTATTATGTATATGTGATGATATGTGTTGTGACCCTGTAAGACATGTATGTGAGGGTGTTGATGTGGTTTGAGTGGGAGAAAGGATGGAAAAGGTGGATGGGGAAAGAAGTTGACCAAGGATGTGAGTTGACCTAAGTATTCTAATGATTCATGAGTGGAAGAATAAAATGAGAAATTTAGGGTTTTGTGTGAAAGAAGTTAATTTATGGTCTTATATGGGAATATCTAATTTGTGGTTATGAATGGGAGAATCTAATCAATTGTATTATATGGATGAATATTTAGTTTTATATGGTTTGAATTTAAGGTTTTGTATGGATGAATATATAATTTATGGTTTTATATGGGAGAACATAATTTATGGTTTTGTGTGAGAGAATATAATTTATGGTTCTATTTGGGAGAATCTAATTTATGGTTTTATGTGAGAGAATATAATTTATGATTCTATTTGGGAGAATCTAATTTATGGTTTTGTGTGAGAGAATATAATTTATGATTCTATTTAGGAGAATCTAATTTATGGTTTTGTGTGGGAGAATATAATTTATGGTTTTATATGGGAGAATCTAATTTATGGTTTTATATAGGAGAATTTAATCTATGGTTTTGCATGATTTGTTTGGGAGAATTTAATCTATAGTTGCATGGTGGTATTAGGGTTGTATGGTGGTATTTATGGATGCATGGTAGTATTAATGGTTGCAAGGTGGTATTAATGGTTGTATGGTGGTATTAGGGTTTGTATGGTAGTATTAATCGTTGCAAGGTGGTATTAATGGTTGTATGGTGATATTAGGGTTTACATGGTGGAGTTAGGGTTTTGCATGGGAGCTAATGATCGCATGGGATTTAGGGTTTGCATGAAAAGTTCGAAAGGTTGCATGAGATGTGTAAAGTTTGCATGAGAGTGAAATTTACGTATGGAAGATTGATTTGGGATACGAGGAAGATAATGTAAGTGTTATTTGGGTGTTTGAACATTTTGGGTGAAAAATAGTACGTGGAGTTATATAAGGGTCCGTAGGAGACCGAACTAGGGTTGTGTGGACAATTAGGGTTGTTGTGGTTGCTTACAATTTTTGTATTATCATACGTATTTGGTGATTTAAATGTAATTATGATGGTGAAATTTTATGATTTGTGATGTGTGAAGTATAAAGATAATGATTTGTGCATGTCCATGGTGAAAGCTTTTGAATAAGATACTTAAGATATTAATTACGTAAAGTGGAAAATGTTGGGCCGGGCCTAGACCGATCCATCGGCATAATAGTGGCCAGGTACTGCGGTAGCCTGGAGACCGATCCACCGGCTTAATAGTGGTAGGGTATGTTACCCTAGTGACCGATCCACCTGCTAAAATAGTGGGGGATCCCGAGCTCAACGAACCAAACCATATATGTTTTAAAATGTGGGAAGACACTAATGACTTACAGTGGAACACCGTGCGAGAAGGGGCCAGACTGATCCACCGGCATATAATAGTGGTAGGGCATGTACCCTAAGTGACCGATCCACTGGATATAGTAGTGGCCAGGAGCCAAAAGTGCCCTGGAGACTGATCCACTGGCAAAAATAGTGGGGTTCCCATACTCGTATGGACTTGATAAAGAGCATGGTATGAAAATATTTTGATAAAGGACTAATGAAGTAATTAAATCTAAACTATATTAGACCTTAGCATTTTCACCTGATCGTACATTTGCCTTTATGTTATTGTGTTGGTGATTATGTCCTGTTATTATTCTGTATGGATTATATGCTTATGTGTTGGCCTTAGTGCTCGGTTACCTTACTCAATATGTAGCGTACTGATCACCCGTTTCATGGGTGCTGCTCATTCCCACGAGTAGTATGCCCTTCTGACTTTTTGCAGGTGGGCGAGGCATTAGTCGGGGCTGAGTGTTGAGCATGTTTTGGCTCAAAGTTCGAGAGTGTCGCGGCCGTAATTTTCTTCATGTGACTTTATTTCGTTATGTTATTTCTTCTGATTCACATTTATTCTTTTTAATTTATTACCTTGTTTTAAGTGTTTCGATTAAACCTTTTATAAATTGTAAGATTATTCCCTTCGAGGAATTTTGATTTTGCATTCTGATTTCTATCTTATTATTAATTATAATTCTTTACGCGTACTCTGATTTCTAAGTTATTATCTCTTTAATTCATCTTATGAAATATTGCTTTAAGTTTTATATTAATCTTTTAGCCTTAGCACTTGGTACTGAAACGATCGGAGAGAACCGGTTTGGTACTAAGTGTGGCGGTAATATCCCCATAATTCACGGGTTTGAATTTAAGAGTTCTATTTTAATTACTTCCGCTTTAAAAAAAAGGTAGTAAATTTTGGGGTGTTACATTTTCTCTCTCACTTCATCATTGGAAAATTTATCTACCTTGATGAAAACTCTAGGGTAGATACTTGCAGGTATGCTGGGACAAAATCTCTAGTGATGATATATCACTATCGGCTCTCTAGATATCTAATAATAATGCCTCACAAATACCTCATACTCAACAAATCTCACGTATGGTACATTAGTGGTAATTAACTCCAAATAACTAGATGTAGCCCCTATCTATGGCTCCATCCAAGGTAGGATTAGTAGCAAGTAATACAATGTGAACATATACAAATGAAAGTATGAAGGACTCTCCTTCAATGACCTAGCACCCCATATAACTAGATCGAATGAATCCTTATATATGTAAGGGGCGACATCTAAAACCATGGTGAAGGGTACATAATAGTTACACTTGTGATCTCACTACCTACAAAAGATAACAACTACTCATGTTATCATCAATGTTACTTTCTAAGGCCTTCTAAATTCCAACATATGTAAATTCCTTAATCAAACTAATCGTAAATATATTATATCATACCTTAACCAACTATTTAAACCTTAGAACTTCTAACATGGCCTATTTCAACTAGGTAGCAATGGGTAAGCAATTGAACAAGCAACAAAAATAATAGCTAACCAACAATGTGTGTGTCTAGAACACCAATAAAATAATGGCTAACCAACAACCGTTAGCTAAGAAAAAGATAACACCGCCATTAGTTTTAGCACATTAACAATTTATAAAGCTGCATTCATGAATAAAGCATGAAAATACCAAAAAAAAATCAAACACAAGAATAACTAAAATAAGAGCAACACTTTTGTGGAGTGTAGAGCAGCTAAAGAGAATTTTCACAATGTAGAGAGCTAAAGCCACATTCTTTTGCTAAATCTAGTCAATAGAAATAGAAATTTCTACAAAACCTAAAGAGCAAAACTAAAAAGAGAGAATTGTTCACACATGATTCTCAAGATTTTCACAACTCATTTCGGTTAAGTAAGGTGTAGCTTGGCAGGATAGCATCTCCCAAGGCAAAAGTAGTGAGCAAGCCATAAAATTAAAATAAAAATTCTCAAAAATCGATAAAATTTTCATAGAAGAATAAGAAAGTACCAAACAATAGGTGAATAGATGAAAATGGAATCAACAACAAACATTATCATCAGACAATATGCGACTAGCAAAAAATGGCACCAACAACACAAATGTTATCACTGGATAATGGGTGGCTAGGGAAGGGCTTAGAGATTTGAGAGCTGAGAGCAAGGATGATGAAGTGGTATATATAAAACCTTAATGGTGGGTCATTATCACATGTAGAATATGGGGGAGTTGGGTTGTGCTTTTGAACTATGATGTGGGATATGCTTTGTGGGGAATCTGTGTTAAGTCTAATGGTTAGGTGGGATATGTAGGAGTGGATACAAATATTAAAGAAAGATTAGGGTTTCAAGAATAGTCCTTTGGGGAGGTTATTATCGCATGTGCAAAATGGAGGAGTTAGGCTATAAAAATTTGGGGGATGGATAATCATGGTAACATATGCATGGTTGTGGGATTTTAGTGCTAAATAAGTAGTAGAGGAGGGGTTAGGCTCAAATGGGCCAAACTAGGGTTTTAAGAGGTAATCCTAAGGGTTAGTTGCATCATATGTGAGGAACGGGGAAAATGGGCTATGAACCATGCATGAATGGGGTCCCTAATAACATAGTTTGGGTTTTTTTTACAATTTGGGGACTCAAAAGATCATTAGGGGTAAGGATAACTCGGTCTTAAGAAATTAGGGTTTCGATGGAACCAGGGTTGGCATGCGGTGGTAGGAGGTCAGAAGTGATACATAGGTTGTGCAAGGTTGTGTGTGATATTTGGATGAATAAGGCACTAATAAATTAAAGTGGAATATCACTTGAGTCGGGCCCATGTGTATTGTATTTACCGGTCCATCGGTGAGAATAATGGTTAGGAGCGTTCTTCCCTAGATTGTATTATATTTACTGGCCCACCGGTGAAAATAGTAGTCAGGAGCATTCTACCCTGGATTGTATTATATTTACCGGTCAATTGGAGATAAAAGTGGTCAGGATCGCTCTATCCTAGATTGTATTATATTTATCGGTCCACAGATGAGAATAGCGGGAGTCTCAAACTCAAGTAATGAAACCCTTAGATAATAATAATCTATGGAAAGACACTAATTACTTACACTAGAACACCACGTAGGTCGAGACCATGTGTATTATATTTACTGGTCCACCGATGAGAATAATGGTCAGGAGTGTGTTGCCCTAGATTGTATTGCATTTAGTGATTTACTGGTGAGAATAGTTGGGTTCCCGAACCTACGTAGATATAATTCGAGAGATGACTAATTACTATACTAATGGTTTGAGTTTAGATAGCAACAAATGAACTACTATAACTTGCTTATGTGCCTTTATGTCTTGTTGTAGTATCATGAAATGTTATACTCCTTCTTAACTGTATTATTACCTTACTCATCATGTAGCGTACTTATCACCCATTTCATGGGTGTTGCTCATTCCCACACATAGTGTCCCTTTCTGAGTCTGTGTAGGTGACTGACGATGCCCTAGATGCATTTGTTGCTTATGATGATATGATTAGGGCAGAGTGATGCTATAGTAACCCAGGGTTGGGCTAGATTAATTCTTTATTTTAGTTGAACAATTTTTTTTATATTTCAGCATTTTCTTGATATCAACATTTAGCCCTTATTATGTTATGAAACGCTTTTCTTGCTTTGTTTATTATGGTTGCATCTATTTCTAATAAGCCTTGTAGTTGGTACAATGATGGCCTGGGGCCATACTTATACCAATTACTGAGGTAACATCCCCTTTTATGGTGTATGATTTTATGTTTAAAATAAAATTTTTCAACGGTGATTTTTGGGGGCGTTATACTGATATTGTGGTAGATGACAATAAATCCTGATTAACCACTTTGCTTATTTCATCTTTTCCAATGGGAACATTATTGGATGCGGTTTGACCAACTAAATTTATAGGTATGTCAACAAAAATCTAATCCATACCAAAAAAATGTTGGGCATAGAAACTCAACATGGCTAAGCTTGGTATGTTTGGAATTTGTGGTTGGGTGGAAGTTTCAAAATTTTGTTCCAGAGGTGTCACCATCAAATGAGTTGTTGAAACATTTGGGCTTTTTCATTCCCCTATGATTTTTTTCTATGTGCTATTTCCATCATCTTATTTTCCCTTTGCCTTATAATTATTAAAAAAGTTTTAGTAAACATAATATTAACTGGTGTAGGTAATTTAATGAAAAAAATGGATATTGATAGTGATAAGGAGTGTAACTACCTTTATTAGGAGCTTTCCTCAATTTTTATTTCTTAAGTCATAGTCTAATTCCCCTTAATTAAGTAAAGTTTATAAAGATTGATATGACTACTTATATCAACATGGCATACCATCCTTTTAGTAATTCTGTTCTAAGAACTCCATAATTAAGCATGCTTGCCGTAGAGTAATTTTTAGAATGGATGACCCTCATGGAAAATTTCAAATATATCTGAAAATATCTTGGGAAGCACGTGAGTGAGGAAAAAGTAAGGACTTGTGTTGATTTATGGGGTCAACCAATCAATTCAAAAGTACTCCCATGTAGCCCCCACATGGCCGTATGGACTCAGTGTTACACATAGTAATAAATAAAATATAATAATGAGATAAAGATATAATTAGTTTAATGTAATAAAAAAATAAGGTACTAAAAATAATGGAGATTCTTGATGCCTCTTTATTCATCAAACGTATTTGGTTTGGAGGCTAAGGTATAAAACTTCCTTTAGCTTTTTCCATGGTCACAAGCTCATCTCCTTCTTATGTAAGGGTAGCCATGCATCAAGGATTATTAGAGCGTTAATACAACATCACTTTTGATTAGTTGCTAAAGGAGTCCCATGAATCATTAATGTGGTAGCACCTTGAGGTATTTCCACCCTACCCTTCACTAAGAGAATTAAGGGATCCTTGGCTAATAAGTCACACTTCTGCATACCCTGACAAAGTACTTTATATGACATACTTTATACATATAATAACACATGTAAACCATAGTTTATGATGCCAACTGTTGAAATAGAAGAAAATGTAGACCCTCTTCACAAATGTCTCTCACACTATCTACATTTGGTATGTGAAATGGATCTTGTGACACTTGACTAATCGGGTTATACCCTTGAGATTTCATAGCTAACAATTCTTCTCATATGCTGAGTATTTCCCTTTTCACTTAGTTTAATTGTTTAGTTAGGCATGCCACCTGGTCATTGGTCTTCTGACACCAATGTGTTCAACCACATACACCCATCTTGGTAGCCCTTAATCAAAGACTCTTTGCCTTCCGGAATGTTCTTGTGTTCCTGTCACTTGTAAAATGGTGCCTTGTTCATCAATTCCTTCTATTGAATTCAATTTCTCAAGAGCATCTTGATAAATACACAATTTGTGAATACATTAATTTTGAAATTATAAATAAACACATGAAGTTTCATAATGACGAATAACTAGCTAGAGTTAATAAAAATGATTTGAACTTACAATTTTCTTAGCCACTTGCTACACCTCCTCATTGATATAACTTCCACTTACACTTACTCTAGCCTTTTCCCAAAATGAGCATAAAGGAATTGTTGAGGTGCTTGGATCCTTTTCTTTTTGTATCAACCTCAAATTTAAATAAAAGACATAATTTTGGAGATATTATAACATTCTTCGTAGACATTTAATTGATATAACGTGAATAATTCATTCCAACTCTTCTTTAAGGCCCATATATCGTTTTCGAGACATATCGTGAGAGTACTTATTCTTTTTTGGACCCCTCTAAATTTTGGGCACTTAATGCCTGTATTACAAGCCAACCTTAGGCAATATCTATTAAGCATCTATTATTATCAAAAATTAATATATCAAAGTGACATGTACCTTAAACTAATCAGTGTTTTGAAGTGCTAAAAACACGCCCCACTCTTTTTGATTTGTAAATTTATAAAGTTTTGGTGGGTTTTTTTCGTAGTGTACCATTGTCTTTGTATTATTTTTTCCTAGCCAGGTGTGACCTAATAGTTTTATGTTGCTGGCCACAATACCTCATAAACCATTTCTTCTTAGATTCCGGTACCTTGAAGTACATATATAAAAAATGCAATTTATTGAATTTGACATCAACCAACATAATATAACATGTGTAATCAAGTTAATATTCTTACATTAACATCCATACAAATGAGGTTTTTGGTTCCTTCATCAACTTCCTTCTAGCTGTTGATACTAATGGAAACATATAAACGAGTAATAACACTTATATAGATCATGAAATCCCCACAATGCTCACCCATGGGTAGACCTCTAGCATTGGATTTCATATCCACCATTTTTCATTTGTTTCTTATATCTGTCACTTTCTTCATTACAATTGATCATCTCTTTTCCTCTTCATTGCTACTATCCATTTCTCTACTAAACTTTAAAATAATTTGTACAAAATATGTATAAATAATAAATATTTAGTATAAATTCTTAATTAATAAATCAATAAGCACTAAATATAATTACCCTTATTTTTTTCCTTTTGTCCTTTTTTTCTTCCTTCTTTTCAAACTATTTTCATGATTTGACATATATATCACATAGATTTCATCCTCAATAATGTCATTGTTATTATCCACTAATGGTTGAGTTGATTGAACAATTGTGATATCATCTCTTTCCTAATTAGCATAATTTTAATCATCACATTCATTGGCATTCCTTTTCTTAGTAGATAGTACCATATACCATCTTTTATTACCAGGATCAGTCACAAAGAAACCTTATGTTGCTTATGATTCTAATATGAAAGGGTCATGTTTGTTCCCTATCTTGTTGAGATCTATTAATGTGAATCCATTATCATATCTAATTCCATGATTATTATCAACCTACCTACCCCTAAAAACTAGTGTTTTAAACCCAGTGTAATTTATCTCCTGTATATTTTGAATAACACCATAATAATTCATATATTCATAAGTCGGATTATTATCTTTCGCACTAGAAATATGCAATGCCTCAGGCATTAAAGTCACTCCGCTATTCTATATTGTACTCTTCTCATCTTGTTCTTTAGTAAAAAAAAGTGTAACCATTGATGACATAAGTGTTGTATGAGACTACTTTTAGATAGGTCTTTTGATATAACCACATCAATGTGTTAGAAATTAAAGTTGGTGAATGCTCGATGAGGGGAATAACATGATCTTTGAGCCAATATGTGAATAAATGATTGTGATTATCCATGATCCACTTCTCATTCTTTGATGGAATTTTGATCCTCAAACATCATAAGTGTTCTTCAAAATATGGTTGAACATCATCAATGTTATGCAATATATATAGATGTGTTTTGCGTAATATGTCATTATCTACATATCCCAACCTTCTACTCCTAATCCCCTGCCCTTCAGTTTTTCCTGCATGTCAAGAATTTAGAAAACCGATAACTTCATCATTTAAAAATTAATTTGTGCAAAATTTAATTGCCTCATCCACTAAGTAACTGTCAACAATAAATCCTTTCGGCTGATATCGATTCTTTACATATTATTTTATAAATTTGATAAACCGCTCAAATAGGTACATCCAATTCTTGTAAACAAGTCCTAACATTTTAACCTCAAGTTAAGTAAATTATTAGATGTACCATTATGTCAAAAAATGAAGGTGGAAAGTACATCTCAAGATGGCATAAAGTAACCACAACTCTTCATTACAAAGAGTCCAAACTATTCGGGTGTATACCTTTGGAGTAGAGTGCCTTCAAGAAAAAAACACAGCTTAGTGATAGCAACTTAAACTAACTTTGCTAAAATCCCATGAATAGATACCAACAACAAATACTGCATTAAAATATGGTAATCATGGGAATTTATATCAATTAGTTTCAACTCCTTCATCTACACAAGGTTTTTGATATTTGAAGAATACCCTTATGGAACCTTGACATTGCTAAATGATTAACAAATTTCAATCTTCTATTTTCTAGAGAGAGTATGAAAAACTGGTGGTAAATATGTTCTTGTTCCTTTGGTTTGCAGTGACAATTCTTACTGAATGCCCATTTCATTCATATCCATTGGAGCATTGATGTCATCTTTAGCCTTTCATGGAACATTAAGTAATGTACCAGCAATACTATCACTTATATTTTTCTCGATATATATCATATCGTGGGAATATCTCACATGTATATATTCCCAATAAAGAAGATAAAAAAACACAAACATATTCTTCCACCTAATTGATGGAACCACATCTTTTTTCTTCTTCCCAAACTTTATTTTCATCTTCAAATATACTTTTCAACCCATCAATAGAATTAGTGTTTCCCCTTCTTGATGCAATCCATTGAAAGCTTTCCTCTATCTACGATAATGATGACTTTTCAGTAAAAATCTACGATGTTCGAGGAAAATATATTTATTCCATGCTTTAGTTGAACAAAAGACATGTCGTAATCACATATCGGACATACATAACAAACTTTTACACTGTAACTAAACATGTTCCCATATGTTGGAAAATATTTTATGGTATAGAACAACATTTCTCTCAAAATGAAGTGTTCTTTATGATATGCATCAAATACCTCAAAACTAGTTCTCTACAACAATTTCAAATCATTGATCAAGATGTTAAATAAACATCAATATCATTTCTTGGTTGGTTTGACCCTAAAATAAGTAAAGACAACATCATATATTTGTGTTTCATATATAGCTATGGCAATAGATTATATATCACCAAAATCACTAGCCATATGTTATAGGTACCTTGATTGTACGGATTCATTCCATTAGTAGAAAGTGAAAGACATAGATTTATTAATTCATCACCAAATTTGGGAAGTGTGTTATCAATTATCATCCATTGTGGAGAGTCAACTAGATGTCTAAGAAACCAATATGTCTTCTGATCAACATGCCATGTCAAGTTCTTAGCATCTTAAATCATTAAACATCTGCCTAAATCTTGGTATTATAAAAAAAATACCACAACACCTTGGTTGGAACCTTATTATTCTTGTATCGTAGTGCCTTGTATTCGAGATTAGGATAACTATTCAATGATGCATACTCATTGCAAAGCAATATGCAATCATTAGGGCATGCATGTATCTTATCATAATTCATTCCCATGGATGAAAGAATCTTGTTGGCTTTATAAGCGCGATCTGGAAAAATATTATCATAGGAAAAAACATCGTTCAAAAGTGTCAATAATTTCATAAAACTATTATCATTCCATCAATTGCATGCTTTCAAGCTGTATAATATTAAAATAGTGGATAATATAGTAAATGTCTTACAACCAACATACAAAGGCTTTTCTGAATCATTCACCAATGTCTCAAACATTTTAGGACAATCATGAACACTATCATCAAATTTTAAGTTATCACTTATAACAAATATCCCTCATAATTCTCAAATCTTTGGTTATTTTCCCTTCTATCTTCCTCATTATTATACACACAATTTATCTCACCATGCCATATCAAACGGGTATAACATCTATCTATTCCATACATAAACAAATGAACTCTCAGTTCATCAACATTGATACACTCAGTATAATCACAATCCAAATAGAGAAAGATTATTCTACTAGAGTCTTCGGCATGCTCTACTACAAACTTGATGAAAACCTCCACCTCTTCTTTATATTCCCTACACAAATGATTTGCAGATACCCATTCCATTTTAATCTATATGTATTCATTAGAAATATTACTATAATAAAGAAAAATAATAATCAATGGTGGCATATTTGAACAATTCAAGCTAGCTTTAGGTGACAATTTATATCAATAGTAAAATAAAAACAAATAATAAAAATCTTTCTTTGGGTTTAGGGTTTAGTAACCATAGTTTAGGGTTTATAGTTTAAGGATATTGTAACATCATGGTATAACTACCCAGGCTAGGAGATAAATAAATAGTATAACTTAATTATGAGATACAAACAAAATAATTAGAAGCTAAAAAAGAATAATGAACATAAAGGAACAAATAGTATCTTAACATATATAATTACTACACACACACACACACACACACACACACATATTATTGTTACAAGGATTCAAAGCTACATACAACTGCTACAAACATAAGTAGACTATAACATGGCACAAAACTATCAAGAAATCTCAACCAAAAGTACCAATATGTACAACGAAATATTACTACAACCAAACATTCTACTAAGAGCACACAACTCCTAAAATCTCTTAAGGTACTCTTAACCATCCTGAAGCCTCAAAATATCAACTATCACTCTATGAGTCCACTCTTCTTGAAGAATCATTTGCTCCCTCACTTCATTATGAGATTGTTCATCCATCCTAATAGGGTATAAAATCATTGGTAACCCATGAAAACACCTCCATTGACCGTTTATCATGATAAGTTTTGCTAGCTATTTAGTGGTAATATCTCATAAAACACTCACCATCAACAAACCTTGGGTGTGGAATGTCCATGAGAAACAAATCCATATACCTACTTATAGTCTATATCCATGGATCGATCTAAAGTAAGGTCAATAATAAATGATATGACCTAAGCATATATGGCTCCATGTGCACACCATTCTCCATCATACCGCTTAGTTTCTCATGTAACAAGACTGTATGTCTCCTAATATCACTATAGGGCAATATCCTTAAGTGTGGTAGAGGGTACGGACATGATCAGAATATCATCTCACTACCTATAAAAGAAAGAACAACCACTAGGTCTTATTATCTAGGCTATTCATACAGCTCAAAATTAACTTAATTTAACCATATGAACAACAAAATAAACACCAACAACAATTAGCCAACATTTATTGTTCTATACCATAAGTATATACAATAAAAATAAAAATAAATAACACATACATTTTTTTAGTGTCGAAACAGCCATCAAAACATTAAAAAAATCAAACAAAGTCAAAAGTGAAATCAAATAGCAAGGAAACATAAAAGGTACACTTTTAAGAAAAAACTAAGCAACAATTCTCAATCTATGAACTACGAGCTTATATAGAAATTTCACAAATATTTTCATTGGAGCCAAAAAAAAAGTTCCACAATCACACTACTCTTAAAACTAAATTATAATATCTAGAACTTCTCCTCTAGCAAATAACTACAACTCAAACCAACATGCAATAGCACAAATACCACAAAAACAGTAATAGCTCTAAACTATGAGGATTTATGTAAAAAAATAATCCATAATACTCAAGGATTTATGTACTAAACAATGTCAATTTAGAGTAAACAATTAAGAATGAATTAAAACTAAAAATTACATGAAAACTCAAAAATAAAAATCATAAATTAAAATCTAAACCTAAGATAGTGAAGAATTAAGCTTACCTAGCTAAGTGCAGACAATTTCCCATGAAAATGACAAGGAGAAGACCGACGAAAACTCAAGTTTCTAAAAATGGAGGAAGAGAGAGATAAGAAAGATAGAGTGAGAGTGATAGAAGACATGTAAGCCTTTTGAAAACTAGAACTGAAACAAAAAGGTACAAGAAAGAAGCATACGAAGATAAATATAGCTAGCGTACGATGACTATGAGGAAAATGAAGAGGGCTAGAGAAGATACCTCATGAACCAACCACAAGAAAAACCAATGGTAGAGGAGACATAGGGCCGAAGAATAGCCACCAGAGACCATCGCTAGCACTTCTTCAAAATTGGAGTTAAAAACAACAGTAGGGAGCAAAGCTATCCTACTCAGTAGTAGAGGAACAACCAAGTGAGAGAGAACAAGATAGCTAGAAGTGATAGTGAGGTTAACTGGCTAATTATCAAATATTGTGATTTTGTAAAGGAAATAGAGGACTTAGAGAGAGTGAGATGAACAATGCTCATGTTTTAGATATCATTTTTCATTAAAATCGTTATCTAAAGTATTGCATTGTGGCAACTTTAGATAACGGTTTTCATTAATACCTATATTAAAAGTGTTGTGTGCAACCTTAGATAATGTTTTTAATGAAAACTGACATCTAAAGTGCAACATTTTCACCCACCTCAATTTTCGAGCCCTTAAAAATTTATATTTTACATTATTTCTTAAAGTGGCTTTAAATGTCGGTTATTACAAAAACTAGTATCTAAAGTTGTATTAATGACGGTTTTAACCAAAAGTGGTATCTAAAGTTCCACAAATTTTATTTAGGCTAGAGTTTTGATACTGATTTTTAACTGAATTATAATCTAAACTTTTGTGCTTTCTTTTTCAGAACATTTTGTGGCACTTTTAATGACTATTTTCATATACTTGTCATCTATGATTAGAGATGACAACGGATTGAGTACCCCAATCGGTTATCCAAATCTGACGGGTATTTTGTTTCCTCCTCTACATCCATATCCATATCGGTTTACATATCTATCGAAAAAAACCCATTAGGTTTTGGGTAAAACACATCAAGTTTAAAATAAAAACCATTCAATATTAGAATTATATACTTAGATTGTTAGAATTTAATTATATCTTCACTTTTACCCTTATAAAATATATTGAAGGTTATATAAATGAGGGTAAAAATATAATTTTATATCGGGTAAACGGATATGGATATGGGTATGAATATGAAGGCGGGTGCGGATTTGAGCATCCCTCGTCCATATCCATACCCAAACCTGACAGATATTTCTCTCATTTCCCCATATCAGTTTATCCATATCCATTTATACATCCAAATGATAAAACTCATCGGATTTTGGGTAAAATCCGTCTAATTGCCATCCCCATCTATGATGGGTCATCAAAACCTAAATCTGTAGTAGGGTAGTAAATGAGTCGAGCCGAGTCGAATAACTCTGGGCTAAGGGTCGGGCTCAGCTCGTTTAACTAAACGAGCCTAAAATAAAGTTTAAGCTCGACTCGTTTAACTAAATACTTCATTACGGTGTTGATTAAGCAAAATATTCCATCCATACAAACACTTTGTAGAAAGTGATTTTCATTTGTCCAGAGAGAGAGAGAGAGAGAGAATAAAAAATAGTAATAAAGTGTATTAGCTTTATTTGACTACCAGACATCATTTTTTTTGTGTGTGCTCGAATGTTATTGGTTAAATTAGTTTTTTGTTCATCATTGTATGCTATCGGAATGTAACGCATACATAATTAAAAAAAAATTTTGACATTAGAGGTATTAACTTTAAGAGATTATTCTTTTTAATTAATAACAGATCATTCTAATAGGCTTATGAAATAGTAATATTAATAGTTTGAACTAATCCAATATTACTTTATGCAAAAAAAATTTAACGAAGGTAATTTTATGTACTTATGATATATTTTTGTATTTTATGCAGGTTAAATTAATGATGTGAAAACTTACCCAAAAATATAAGTTAAAATTAAGTTAGTTATAGTTAACTTAAATTATTATCGTAAAATGGATATAATGATGAGTTAATTTTAAAAATTGACATTATTGATTGTTACAAAATGATATCGAATTAACCTATCTGTTATTAACTCATTTCCCTAAGAATTATTAATAAAATTTGTTCTTTCCTTGAAAAGGGCATTTCCATCGGAACGAACGGGCCATATAAATGGTACACGTGAGGGGGAGGGGAATTTTTTTTTTTGAGCAAAATACTCGTTCAAATTTCATAATAAAAAGGCATAGAGGATTAAAACAATCAGAGGCATGGCACGTCGTTAACGACATCATCAATGAACTTTCTAATCGAATCATATGTTGATCCACCTTCACTCACGGCCGCCCTACTCTTCTCTTTCATTTCCTTCGCCTTCCTCCTCACCTCCATTCCATCTTCTCCCATCACCTTCTTCACGGCTTCCTCCACCTCCTCCGCCGTCACCTTCACATTACTTGTATGCGCCTTTATATCCCACTTATAATCCATTTTCATCTCCACCGCCAGACCAAACTCCTTCACAAACTCAAACGCGTTCAGCTGTTGCTCCGCATACAATGGCCAAGCCACGATTGGCACTCCATGCCACAAGCTCTCTAGAGTCGAGTTCCATCCACAGTGGGACACGAAGGCACCTATTGACGGGTGAGCCAGGACCTCAACCTGTGGAGCCCAACCTATGACTTTTCCTATTTCAGCCGTCTCGTCTAGGAAGCCTTCAGGCATTACTATATCTCTTAGCTCCTCCGGCCCGTACTCGACCGAAGGCGACAACTCACCGATTTTACCCGGTCGACGCAGGGACCACAAGAACCGGTGACCGGATCTCTGTAGACCGATAGCTATTGCTTTCACCTGATCTTCGTTGAAGCTCCCCCTGCTTCCGAAACACAAGAACACCACCGACGACCGCGGCTGACCATCTAACCAGTCCATGATCGAATTCCTCTTTTCATCAGGTTGAGACGGCAGATCCCGCGGCCGGCCTAAGCTGATGATGGGACCCACAGGATAGACACGAGGGACCTTATCGTCCTCGTACAGGGATCCTAAGGCATGATATTCCAGCTCCACGAAGCTGTTCACTAAAACACCCTTTGTTTCCTTGTATCGCCTAGCATTATTGAGCAGCATCGATCCGGTATCGCTTTGAAATAACGACGAAGGGAGGACCTTGCCGGGCACACGATTCCTATAACCCGGTACATCCAGCTCAATATCTGGTTTATTGAACGCGTTCACAACATCCACACCATGATCATCCGCCGATGACAGCATATAAGACATCAGACACATAAAGCTAGCATTCGTAGTAAGGAACACATAAGAAGGTACGCCCAACTCGTTGGCGACATCAATAATGGGAGTACAAAACATATCGAGTATGAGCCCGGCTAGTCTTGGTGAGCCAGCAGGATGAGTCAGTTGAGCGCTGATTCGGTCTTTCACGGCATCTCTGATGATCGGTTTGTGTCTTTCAATTAACGGGGAAAACCTGGTCCCTAGCGGAATTTGGGGTTCTGGAAGGTGGACGAATTTGAGGCGGGTGCTGGTTGTAGGAAAAGCGTCGGATTCGAGGGAGCGGATGTAAGATTTGACGACTTCGTCCATGTGTTGCTTCATTACAAGGATGGAGACGGAGATTTGAGGACTCTGGTCGACTAGCTTTTTGGCTAATTCAACGGCTGGGATTAGATGTCCCATCCCAGAGGCGGGAACGAACATTAGCTCCGCTTTCTTCTCCATTTTTAATTCCTTGATCGACTGCGGGTAGTAATGAATGACGAAGGAGTTGATATTGGTGATTTAAACTGATCAGCTATTAGACGAAGGGATTTTATAGTGACGCGGTGGTAAATGGCCGGCAACGACATAAGTAATGGAAATAGAGGTTTGACTCATATGTGGAGTGATATCATTGACTTGCTGGCACGGCTTTTGTCCTTGGTGCGAGGATGCTTGGAGACTAAGGCAAACATCTTGAAAATATTTTGACCATTCAGTACCAAAATTATTCGATTAATTTTATTAAAAAAATTATTAATAGTTTATATTAATTAATATAGATAGTAATTTTATATTTTTTTTATTTTATTCTTTTAATTTTAATAGATTTAATACATATAATTTTTTTATCCTTTTTTTCGTCTCATTTTTTTAAATTTATAAGAAATTATTTTCCGTGTTTCTTCGGTCCCCGTTACCGTCCCGTGCAACACTGCCAAGGATTGACGTCATTGCTCTGCCGGTCCAAGTGGTTTTTTATTTGACTATTTTTTCCCACTCGGTAGAAGGTAGAAATTAATTTCGGACATATATTTCGGAACATTTTTAAAAGCTGGGATATACGCGATTAGTAAATTAGGTTAGCGGTTTGTTTGGTCGTATGTATTTTTATCTGCCTCCTTAGTCGAACTTATTTGATTCGATATATCTTGATTTAACAAAACCAATGCATTATTATTATTATTATCATCATCATCATCATCATCATCATCATCATCATCATCATCATCATGATCACTACTATTGTATTAATGTTAGTGTTATTATTAATATATTTAAACTATTACCATTTTTATAATTGTTATAATTATTATCTCTAATTTCATATTACTCTAGTACTATTAAAATTAGTTCTTACACCCGTGTGATACATGACGCTTCACCAATAATTAAACAAAAATATTAGAATGTGTTTGTTTGCACATGTGAGTTATAAACACGTTAAAATTATGATTTAAATCTCATGATTCATTAATAATTATATGGTACATAATTTTGTTGAATGTTTCCCTTTATTTTATTAAGGCTATGTTTGGTTTATGGAAAAAAGTGAGGAAAGGAAAAAAAATTGGATGGAAAATGATTTGAATGTGTTTGATTATTTGAAAAATTAAAAAGAAAGAAAATAGAAAGAAAAATGCTAATGAAACTTAAGCAGGTTGATTTTTCTTACGATTAGTGAAGGAAAGAAAGGAAATAAGTGAGAAAGCTGGGAGAAGGTTTTTCTGCAACCTCCCTTCTGACTCTCATGCTCGACCTCCATCCTCCTCTACTTCCTTCTCCTTCATCGAAGATTTCGTTCTCCATCAAAGGTTTCTTCCTGCTCCATCAACGTCGACCGCTCCACTACCACCAATCTTTTCTTCCTCCATCAACCGCTTCACATCCATCGACCTTTTCTTCCTCCATTAAACTTATATTCCATCTCCTCGATCTGAGCTTTTCTCTTTATTCTTTGGTTCTTTATCAACTCGTATTACATCTACTCAATTCGATTTAGCTTCCTCCGATCATGGCTCTTCCTGAGCACAACATTCACATTGGTCAACAATATGGTTCTAGCTCGAAGCTCCCAATTAGCATAACGTCTCAATCAAGTCGTAACCTACCTGATCGATTTGAACAGGTAAATTCTACACCCTATTTCGATTACACATAGCAGGCCTCGATTTTGGTTGTGCGATATTCTTTTCTTCTGTTATGGGTTGTTGTCTTCTATATATATCGTGAGACAGCTATAACCAGTACTATGGTAATATTAGTCTTGAATGTTTCAAAATAGAAGTCACATGAATTGCTTGTAATTATCTCTGATGTTGGCATCTTTGGTGCTAAGTGTATGTTGGCAATTACATTCCGATTAATCAAATGACAGGGGAGGGGAGGGAAGGAATAAAAAGAAGAAGAAAAAGAATAGGTTATGCAGCAACTTCTTGGATCTCATCGAGTGCATAGTTGAAAAGAGTAGAAAAATAATCTACACAAGAAGAAAAAATAAGTTGAAAAGGATCCAACTATGCATGGAGTATGGATCTTAATCATTAGCTTGACCAACAATAATTTGCACAAGATGTCTGAAAGATTTTGGTCTCTCCTTTTCCAGATATATTCAATGGTGTTGAAGTCATTACCGAAGGAACCAGAAATAACCCATTTTTGTGACAAGCTAAATTCATATCCTCCTATCACCTTTGGGTTCCATACATTTATATTGGCTTTTGCTCCATAAAACTTCCTTCCATTTACGAATGCAACTGCATGATGCAATCAATTTGGGACAAAATGAGTCTCAGATAGATATTCTATATGGCTGAAAAATAATATAGTAGAAAAATTGTTGGTGTAAATTATAGTAAATACTTTAGTAACATAAGGCTAGCAGATATTAATCTATGATGTACCTATATGATTTTGGTTGTACGGTATTTTTTTAGTCATTGCCGATTTAAGGAACCAAATATCTGTAGGCTCTAATGGATTGTTGTCTTAAGACCCTTTTTTGTTAGATGTGCCTCCTGAGTCATCAATGGGAATTTTATAGAAAATCTACATATTCATGAAATTAAATCTGCCATTCTCTTTTGTCAATAACACATGATTTCTTGACAACAACATTTTCTTCTAAGATAAATGAACAAAAGTCATATGTTCTTCACAAACAAAAATATATTTGTGTACATACTGATAAGAGGCAAAAGAAACACACAGAGATAAGAAAATTAGTCTCTAGTAACTCTACAAGCTTGATGTAATCAAAATCATACAATCAAATTCACTTTGAATTGAAAATGCAAATTTTCAATTTGTCTGGGAAATCTTCCTTTAGGATAGAACAAATGGACCTTCTTCTAAAGCTGCTAAAATCCATTGAGTATCCCTAATGTTTCTCTTGCACAAACAGGTAGTTCTTAAGAGCTGCTTGCAACCTCTATACCTAGTAAGAAAAAAACATAATACTTTGAGGATTGGCATTGCATTGCATGTCCCTCTTGTTCACAATAGTATCAAATGCAAGTAGAATAAAAATGAAAGTACTTCATTTATCTTTTTCTTTCCCACATCAATAACTAGACTCACTCAAAAACAAGAAACGTGTGATACCTGCTTGGAGTGGCAAAACACGAAGGCAAAAATCAGATTCCGATGTATGTTCTTACTGATGTGTATATACATATGTTACTCATAGTATTGCGTTTCTTTCCATCTACCATTTTTTCTTTTTTCTTTTTCTTTATCTTTTGCTGAGTTTGCTTTATTTTCAATGTATTAAGGTTGCTAGTGAGGAATCAAATCCTAGGTCAAGATTAGGGTTCCAACATTGGAGAAATCTACCAACAACCCATCATGTTGATACAAATGATACCATGGAATTCGAAGAAAATAATGAAGTAAGTATCCTTTTCTTAAGATTTGCTGCACCATTTGGCTACAAACATATATTATGTTAATACTGGTATATTAAGAGGGTGATCAATGAGGATTGATGGCACTTCCACCACCATCTCCACCACAAACACCGCTTTTTTCTCCATTTTTGTTGTTTGAATTATTTAGCTGTATAATTGTCATAATGGGCATGTATGGTTAATTTTCTTATACGTTTTTTTTCCTTGATCATGTCATATTAAACTAACTCGATTAAGGAGTGGGACAAGTTAAGAAGATGGGCAGCAACATGTGTGGTCACATATGGAGCATATGCTGCTAGTTTATTATCTTTGGTTTGTCCTAATAATTATGTTGATAGAGATCTTTTTCAATTGGGAGATTATAAGAGACGTGCTTTTTTAGATTAACTTAGATTGAAAAAAATGAGGATAGCTATAACCAGTTGAGGATGGGAAAGAAGGCTTTTGCTAGGCTTGTATCAATTTTGTGGGATAATGGAGTCGGAGTGATACTCATTCTAGCTGTGTAGAGGAGAGAGTGGCCATATTTTTCAATATTATAGGTTATAATCGGAGAAATTAGTTGGTAAAATTAGACTAGCGGTCTGGTGAAATAGTAAGTCGACATTTCCACTAAGTGTTGAATGTTATCATTTCTTTAGATGACGTCTTTTTGCAACAACTCGATGAATCTCACCGTCCTCTTGAAATATTAAGTAGCTCAAAATTTTGGCCATATTTTAAGGTAAATTTCATAATGTTATAAAATAAATGACCAAGTACATATTACAACTTGAATTTTAATAAAAGTTTCTAGCATTTTGACACAAGATTGTATTGGAGCAATTGATAGATCACACTTTCGTGTGAAAGTGCCAAATAATGTGGTACAAAGATATCGTGACAGAAAGGATTTTCCGACCTAAAATGTGTTAGCTGCTTGCTCTTTTGACTTGAAGTTTTTATATGTGTTGTCGGGATGGGAAGGGTTGACATCTGATTTAAGGATACTAAACAATGATTTATCTAGAGATATGAATAGATTGGTAGTACCATCGGGTAAATTTTATTTAGGAGATGAAAGTTTTTAGTTGAAGACTGGTTTTATTATACCATATCATGGTACTTGATACCATCTTAAGGAATATAGCATTCAACGTCCTCAGAACGCAAAGGAGCTTTTCAATATAAGGCATGTTTCCTTAAGAAATGTTATTAATAGGGCATTTGGTGTTATGAAGAAATGCTTTCCAATATTAGAAAGTGGAACCGAACCATTTTATCCTATTCAAACTCAAGTGGACATGGTTTTAGCTGGATGTATTTTACATAACTATCTCATGGGAGTAGATCCAGATAAAAGATTAATTTTAGAGGTTGATAGTGAGATAAGAATTGTTAACACCTAAGCAGATGTTGCGCTATCAAGTTTAGTAGAAGAGTGTCAAGAAGCCGAGCAATTAAGAGATGGAATTGCAACTTCAATGTGGAGAGATAGTTTAAATAGCTAATGGTAGATATATTATTATTGTTAAATTCATGTAGGAAAAAAAAATTTGTATTCAATAAGTGTACTAAATGAAAATTTACTTGACATCAAAATTCTTATATTAGTTTTTATATTATTTGCATTATTGATTATCTAATAAGTTGCTTTCAACATAAATAATCTTTCAATAAAGTACCAATTTTAGGATGTTTAACAATTTTTTTGTGCCAGAACCAATTGGTCGTGATGCATCATCAAATGAGAAATTTTTTTAACTTGGGATGAAGACATGGATATATTTCTAATAGATTTATTGACTAATTAGATGCACTTACGTCAGAAAATAGGTGGTTCATTTTCAAGAACGGCATACACTAACGTTGCTATAGGAGTGAGTGCTCAGTTTGGGCTTGGTTGCTCGGTTAGCCATATAAAGAACCGTATCAAGACCCTAAAGAAGAATTATGCCTTGGCATCTACGGTCTTGCAAGTGAGTGGGTTTGGTTTTAATCAGTATACCCAAATGGTGGAAAGTTGATGCAACTGTTTGGGAAAGGTATATGCTTGTAAGTCTTCAGCCTTCTCATTCTTATTGTCATTGCTAACTGTTACTATTTCTAAATTTATGTAAATTTTTTTTTTGTAGGCTCATCCTAATGCCAAATCGGTTCGCTATAAGCTTATTCAAAATTATCATAGGCTAGATATTTTATTTGGCAAGGACTGAGCAACTGGAAGTTTGTCCATTGGTCTGAAAGAAAGGTGTATGCGCTTAGAGAGACAAGAACATGGAAAAAAAATAGCTGATGATCAAAGCACTAAGCAAGAACAATATAATGAAGTAACCTCTCCTTTGGCCCATGTATCTGGATCAAGAACCACAAAGAAAAGAAAGCTGAGAGATTATGTATCAGAAGATATGAAGGCTTTAAAACAAGGAATGGATACAGTTGGTGCAACTCTTGATAGAGGAAATCTACGTAATTTTACTGAATTTGAGTTGCATTCTGAGCTTAAAAAGGTGGAAGGGTTAAAGAAAGTTATAGCCATAGAAATTTATACCAAGCTTGTAGCAAATATCAGTGTCACTTGTACATTTCTTAGTTTTCCACCCGAGGATAGAGCCATATCATTGTGTGTGGAGTTCGGTTCTAACATTTTTGATCATCCTAATGTACCACTCTGACTTGTTTAATTAGTAACTAATAACTATGAATTGTTAATGCACATTGTTATTATTTTTTTTGGAGATCTTGATACATTAATGTTTAGAAGCTTTCTTGGTTTGCATGAGTTTTGGTTTTAAAATTCTTACATTGGTGAGTAAAGTAGGATGATTTATTTTATTTTATTTTTGCTTACGCTATCTCTTATTAGTAAGAAGTTTTGAATGTTATTGATATTTTACAAATATTTTAAAAAAAAATTATGCTTAGTTATGCATGTAATATTTTATAATTTTTCTGAAAAAAATTTGGAATTAGTATTGAGTTCATACAATTTTTATAATTTTATTATAAACTTTATAAAAAAAATTTATGTATCAATATAATATTTTAATTTTTATTAAATATATAAACAATTTAAATAATAATATTCAACTTTTTTTAGAATTTTCTTTCTATACACCAAACATTAAATACATTTTCCAAGAATTTAATTTTCCATAAAATTTTCTCCAACAACCAAACAAAGGAAAGAAAATTAATTTCTTTCATTTTTTCCTTCAGTTTTCTTTCCTTTATATTTTCCTTTCCACTTGACTTTCTACGAACCAAACAGAATGTAAAGCTTAAAATTTAACATCATTGTTAATTAGCGAGAACAATCTTATATTCCTTTACTGCACAATTTTCAAGTACTCTCCCCTGATTAATATCTAAATTTAAGTATATGTAGTAGATACATTCTCATTGGTAATATTGACGATTTAATACCTTACTCTTTATATACTCTCTCTCTCTCTCTCTCAATATGTCGATTTTAAGCACACATAAAGTGGATCGCGTGGTTTAGATATCTTACAGACATTTAACTATCTCATTAAATAACTTAATTACATATTTCAATAATATAATAATCCCCATAATGAAGTGTCATTGATCACATGCTCAAACTATTTAAAAGTGCTTATTTATGATGCCTACAAATGCTGGTTTTTAATATTCAGAAGTGTTTTTTAGATGGGAAAATTTTATGTCTCCGTAATTGTGTTATTATAAATAATAGTTTCTACATAAATTTTAATTTTTATAAATTATAATTGAAAATCATATAGAACGTAACGGATATGTTGTTCATTCTTGGCTAGCTACGTAGCCAATGTTTGGTTGCATTCATTATAAATCCTATAAACTAAATGTTACACTCATAATTAAATGATAAAACAAAAAGTATATATACAATAAAAATCAAACGTAATTCTTACATTTTATCACAAATTCACAATGTACAAAACCTTATACAACATTATTATAAAATTGTATAAATTCAATTTTACAATAAATAAATTTTATTATTTTACTACAAGAGTTAGTAACTACCTTATATACATATATAATAATAATAATAATAATAATAATAATAATAATAAATAAAGATTTTCTATATTTAATAAAGAGATCTAATAAAAAAAATTATAACACTAAAAATCAAGTGGAAGTTAAACATTA
Organism: Tamarix chinensis; assembly: GCA_030549775.1. Lineage (NCBI taxonomy): Eukaryota > Viridiplantae > Streptophyta > Magnoliopsida > Caryophyllales > Tamaricaceae > Tamarix > Tamarix chinensis. The sequence continues at coordinate 81,122,866 of CM060171.1, read as the reverse complement.
ATACATAGGTATTACCACTACATCTAACATAGAGAATATATAGCTAATACCTAAATTATGGTGGGTGCAAGCCTAAAGAGGCAACTCATCTAATCCTAAATCGATATAAGGTTACAAAATTAGTGGAAGATTATGAAAACATAACTAAGAAATAGAGAGATAGATATACATAACAAACGGTATTGACAAAGGGAGATAAACTCCAATACACTACAAAAGAGATACTGAGTGCTAATAATCCCGAAGTCATCATCATTATTCTTTAGTGACTACATGTCATCGTTACATCATCGTTAAAACACCCCATTTTTAGCACTTAAAATTTTCATTTTAAAACATTATAACGCAAGATGTTATCACCACATTTAGTATAAGTCTAGTTTCCTTGACCATTCCTATACTAAGTGTTAAGGATAAAACATTACTCCACCGACATTAATAACACCATTGTAAGAAATAGAATAGAGATTATCATGTAGGTTAATATTGTTTTGATAATACAAAATCAGTCAGCAGTTACACAACTCAAATGAAAAGAACTACAGAAGGGGATATAAAAGTCTAGGAATAACATGATCAAAAGATAATGAATAGGATACCATATCATCTTAACTCTCAACCCAAAAATACTAGCCTTCAAGTTAAATTCACAAGTAAACCTGCAAAGTCACAACTACCGATTGAATAGGCAGGGGACCATGAAACAGAACCTATCGGTACAACGGTATTAAGTAACCTAATATACAAAACTAAATATTAAATTGTCACATGAAACACATAGAATGTATCACGATAAAACATGATATAAAATTACGAAAACTTACATGCAATGACCAAATGCAATAATAACACCAAGGTTACACGCACCTCATACCATTTCACTTGAACCATAAAAAAAAAAAACTTAACAACCAAGCATACCAAGGATGATTTCTAAAGGAAGGATATAGAACCATTTTAACCCAATTTCCATAACATTCACATATTATCTCATAAACTCAACATATATACCAAAAAATTCTAGAACTCTATAGGTAGGGAACGAAATTCTAGAACTCTATAGGTAGGGAACGAAGGCAACTATCGAACTACAGATAGGCACGAAGGTAGATGCCGAACCACAAGCTGGGCATGAAGGCATATCAACTCACCAATCTAATATCATTTCAAACCATTAATAACTACTTCCATTTTTAATTACTTTATAGGATATAACATAAACCTAGAGATATTAAGGTACTCTAGTTATACTAGCACACAAATGCAATGCAGTATCTTATCGACTATCTACCTAAGGACACAAAGGATAATTTGTGGAAGTGTAGTATAGGCCTAATAGAGTATGATAAGCGGGGATTAAGTATGTTTAATATTTATGATGATAAATGGAGGGTTTGGAAATAATTATATTGAGGATATAAGATTTTCATAAAATAAGGGTTTTCGGCTATCTATAAGGGTATTTTGGTTAATATGGGCTAATACAAAAATTTTGGTATTTTATCAAGTTTGGAGGATTAAATTATGCTAATAATATCATTTAGAGTTATTGGAGTGATTATGAATGTCGTAAGTTCTCCAAATAAGAAGAAGGTCTAAATTGGGAATAATAACCTTAAAATGGTAATCTTATTATCACATGCATAAAACGTTATATTTAGACCGCGAATTTTGGATATATTGTTAATATTGATATTTTAGGGATGCATATTGAATTTGGTGATTTTTTGAGCCTTATGGGAAAAGTTATAACTTACTTGTGATATTAGGGTTTAAGAGCTTTGTGAACAGTACTTTTTGTGATAGGGCTATTATCGCATGTATAAGACGTAAAATTTAGACCTTGAATTTTATTTATGTTAATAATAATAATATTTGAGGAATATATACTAAATTTGGTGGTTAAATGATCAATATAGAAGAAGTTATGTCTAAATTGTGAAGTTAGGGTTTGGGGAAAATAAGGATCTTTACATTGGAGAATGGCTTTATGACTTGCGTGATGTGCTTACCTAATTTAAGATGTTCTATACCTGTGAATAAATATGAATAATACATTAATCATTTAAATTGAAAGATCGTATGAGTCGAGCTAAGGTGATATTTTTTCCATCCGTTCTACTGGATGATAATAGTAGGCTTAGGAGCATTTTGTCATGAGAAGGTGATGTTTTCATATCCATTCCACCGAATGACAATAGCAGCTCAAGCATGTTGCCTCTGATAAGGTGCTTCAGTCTGTTCCACCGAATCAAGAATAGTGGGGCCTATACTCATTGTGAATAAAAATATGAATTGAGTAACCTAATGGATAAGATACTAATGATTTAAAGTGAAAGAGTACGTGAGTTAGGAATAAGGTGATGTTTTCATATCCGTTCCATCAAATGATAATAGTGGCTTGGGAGTGTTTTTCCATGAGGAGGTGATGTTTTCATATCCGTTCCACCGAATGATAATAGTGGCTCAGGTGTGTTGTGAAATGCCCCAAAATTATTTATTTTAAGAAATATAATTAAATAAGGATTTATTAGGGAATTGATTTAATTAATTATTTTATTTTGAATGGGAAGGATTTATTTAGGGAAAATTAATAAGAATTTATAAATATTTTTATAAGGGAAAAATTTGGCTTTTTTTCTAATTAAAAAGGAATTTAGGAAAAGTCTTTTAAAAACCCTAAACTAAAAAGAAAATTTAATATTATTTTATTTAAATATTTTTATTTTAAATATCCAAAATATTTTAATTTATTTATTTAACCCCAAACCACTTAAATTTTCCTTTTTCTTTTTCTTCCCTCCTTTTTCTCTCTTTTCTTTCTTTTTCCTTCTTTTTCTTTTTCTCTTCTTCCGATTGGGCCTGAAGATCGGCCCAATTCTTCTTCTTTTCCTTCCTTCTCCCGCGACCTTGCGTCGTTCTTCTTTCCTGGGGTAGCCAAACGCTGTGTTTTGTGCTTTATTTCCCTAGAACGTCGCGTCTCATTTATGCACGTTATAACCAGCGCCAACCGGCCCAGTTCTTCTCCTATTCTTTTCTTTCTCCCGGCCGCCAGTTCACCCACCTTCTTCCTCCTTCCTCCTCCGTCGTCGAGCTGCGCCTTCGAAGGTCCAAAAATGGCACCGCCGACCACATAGGTTTTGATCGGCCGTTTCTCCCCTTGACTCGCAGATCAGCTTGGTATAATTGGTTTCCCTTATCTCTTGCTCGGTTTCTCCCTTTTCCTTCGTGAAAGTTTGACCTGACAAAAAATTTTGTTGGCCGATTAATGTCGTCGGCCACCCCAAACCTAGCATCCAATACCCTCCTGTCGACCCCCAAAACCCTACCATTCCCTCTAAACTCTATAAATAGCCTTGGTTGGTGTGATTTCGAAACTTTTTCTCCCCGAAACCCTAAGAGCTAACCTGTGCGCCACCGTGATTTCAGACGAGCCATCCTCCGCCGTTAGCCAACTTTGCCGCCACCTCTGCCTCCCAAAATCTTCCCTGCATCGCCCTCTAGTTAACTAAGCTACCCATCTCCCTCGATTCTTCTCGCATGAGCCACCATAGCCGTGTAAAATCCCCTGCCCATCAAACTAAAATTTTAACCCCCGCAACCTTCGAACCATCGTCCGCCACTTCTACTGCCTTCTGCACCACCCAAAAATTTCTACTAATTCTCCTCCACCGAACCATAACCTTCTTTCCCCTTTTCTCCTTCTCCTCCCCTCTTTTTCTTCACTTCTTCCATTCGGCTGCCACCTCTACCGCTGTGCGCCGCTGCCCCTTGTCGCACTACCACCCTCACTTTATTCCTCTCAGCCTAGGCTACTACCAGCACCTCAACCTCCACCCTTATTCTCCACCCTTTCTTCTTAAACCTTAACTTTTCCCCTTTTTACCCTCTTTTTCGGCCACCGCCGTACACCACCGCCGGTGCTACCCATCTCCGCCGACTCAAGGTGAAACCATAAACCCTCTCATCCCTTCTTTTCTATTTATTGAAATTTATTCTGTTTTTATTCTAATTTCCAATATTTATTCAATTATAATTATTATTTTTTATCATTATTATTATTATTATTATTATTGTTATTAGATGTAATATTATTGATAAATTTTGTTGGTAGGGTTGAGATTATTCTTAAGTTAATTAGATGGTTAGTTTCGAATTTTAGGAATTTATTTGAATTATTATAAGTTTATTATCATTATTAATATTATTATTAATAATATTATTATTAGTATAATTATTTTATTATTTTAGTAATTATTTAAGGAGGGCCGAGACCTAAATTTTTAATTAGGTTTCACACCCTTGTATTTTTATTACTATTATTACCATTTTTACTATTATTATTATTATTATTATTATTATTATTATTATTATTATCTTTATTATTTTTAATATTATAAGTAATATATGTTATTAATATTATTATTACTATTATTGAATAGTACTTTCATTATTTGGGGTAGGGTCGAAAACCCCACTTTGTAATTTTAGGATTATATTATTATTATTATTATTAATATTTCTATTAATATTAGTATTATTACTAATATTTTATTTTTATTAATATTAATAATATTATTATTATTATCGTTACTAACATTATTTTGGTAAAGGGTAGAAACCCTTATATCACCATTCGTTTTAAATTACATTAGAATTATTATTAGTATTTTTAGTAGTATTTTGTATAGTTAATTCTAGTATAGTATTATTTTAATTAAAACTCAAGTCTTAGTATAAGTTAGTAAATAATAACCTTTTTAGGAGGGAACCTAATTCTAGTATTCTTTCCTTAATAGGTGAGCCCAGTCAAAGCCCCCAAGTGGTATAGGAGTGTGCTCCAAGACCGGTGACATTTTTAGGTAAGGGGTGCTAAGGCCATTTGTGTAATATGTGATTATATGCCATGTATGCCATGTGATATGATTTATTGTGTATTTTATGTGTATATTGTATAACTATTATGAATGCAGCATGATATGGAAGTTGAGGTATGTTTTGTGTAAACAATTGTGGCATGAGAATTATGTGTATAAGTATATCATTATTATGGTATTATGTGGCCCTAAGACATGCATGATAGGGTCATAAAATAATGAAGAGGAGTGTAACAATATGGTGGTATTAATGTTGCATGGTGGTATTAGGGTTTGCATGGTGGTATTAATGGTTGCATGGTTGTATTAGGGTTTGCATGGTAGTATTAATGGTTGTATGGTGGTATTAGGGTTTGCATGGTGGTATTAATGGTTTCATGGTTGTATTAGGGTTGGCATGGTGGTATTAGGGTTTTGCATGGGAGTAGGGTTTACGTGGAGCTAGGGTTTGCATGGGTGTTAGGGTATGTCATGATTAACTATGGTGGTGGGTGGTTAACTAGGGTTGGAGTGGTTAGCTTGAGTTGAAGAGTAAGCATGGTAGGAGTCTGACTTGCATGTCTTGGTGGGTTTCTAAATAAGGCACTTAAAACATTAATTACGTAAAGTGGAAGATGTTGAGCCAGGCCCAAACCGATCCACTGGCATAATAGTGGCCAGGTACTGCGGTAGCTTGGAGACCGATCCACCGGCGTATAATAGTGGTAGGGTATGTTACCCTAGTGACCAATCCACCGGCTAAAATAGTGGGGGATCCCGAGCTCAATAAAACAAACCTAACAGTTGCTAAGATTTGGGAAGACACTAATTACTTATAGTGGAACACCGTGCAAGAAAAGGGGTCATGCCAATCCACCGCCATATAATAGTGGTAGGGCATGTACCCTAAGTGACCGATCCACCGGCTAGAATAGTGGCTAGGAGCCAAAAGTGCCCTGGAGACCGATCCACCGGCAAAAATAGTGGGGTTTCCGTACTCGTATGGACTTGATAAATAGCATGGTGTGAAAATAAATTCGATAAAGGCTTGATGAAGTAAATAATCCGATCTGTATTGACTCATGGTATTTCACCTGAGCATTTATTTTATCTTGTGTTATTATGATTGAATTCTATGCTCCTTTATTATTATGCATTGGTTGTGTAAATTTTGTATGATGGCCTTAGTGCTCTGTTACCTTACTCAGTATGTAGCGTACTAATCACTCGTTTCACGGGTGCTGCTCATTCCCACGAGCAGAAGGCCCATCTGACGTGTTGTAGGTAGGAGACGCTTATTTCGATGCTATTGATGTCTATGGGACATTAGGTGGGGCCGAGTGATTGGGCTGGATTCAAGACCTAGGAGTGGCGTGGCTGGTTTTTCCATTCGAGATTATTATTTCTATTTTCTTTTAATTATGTGGAACTTCAGAAACAATCTTATTATGGTCGCTATTTCTTCTCTGAAAAACTATCTCCAGTATTTCGAATTATGTAAGAACGTATGCGTACTCTGATTCTGTATTTATGAACTTTGGTTTATTTAATACCGTTGTGAGTGTTTGTCTTAGCCTTAGCACTAGTTACTGGAACGGTATGAGTGAACCGGTCTGGTACTAAGTGTGGCGGTAGCATCCCTAGAATTTACGATTTTAAATTATAAGTCTTTTTTTCTAAAAAAAAATGTGTAAATTTTGGCGGAGTTACATGTTGTCCCTAAGAAGGTGCTTCAGACTATTCCATAGGTTTAAGAATAGTAGGCTCCCTAAAGTCAACGTAAATAAAAGAATAAAAATGGTTATATGTAATAAAGAGGCCTGGATCAGTATTTACCTCATGAGACTTTTCGTAAATTGTATATATACTTATCATTTGTTATGAATGTGTGTTTTTATCCATATCCCTAACTCGATAGTATTGTTATCTTACTTAATACATAGCGTACTAACCATCCTTTTTATGGGTGATACTCATTTCTGCGAGCAAAAGACCCTGATGATTTTGTGCAGGTCTTTGAGGACAAGTTGGATGAGTTTGTCATTTTGATGCTTTGTGAGGGGGAGGAGTGACTTTTATCTATACCAGGTGTTTGGTTGAAGATTTATATTATTCGGATGATTTTTTTACCCGAAAACCTTTTTGGACTCTTTGATCCATGGTATCCCTTCATTTGTATTCTATTATTATAACTCAAAGTTAATCTCCAAACTCATATTTGTATTTTTAAAATCTTCTCTCTTTTTTAATTACGTTGTATTATTATGAATGGTTTTAGCCTTGTTATTGATGTAAGGATCGTTTGGTAAACCAAACTTATGTCAATTATGGCGGTAACATCTAATATTTTGATTATATGCTTCCTTTGTAAATTGAAAATTTTAAGTAGTAAAATTTGGGGTGTTACACTTTGAGGGAGTCTTCTAGTTCCTAATACCCTACTTAATGCAATACCTATCAAACTAACCACAATATTCACCACCATTATCAATATGAATGCATTTCAACTTCTTACCGGTCTCTCTCTCACTAAATGCATGAAAGTGTTTAAACTTCTCAGATGATCATTAATAAAAGTAACAAAGTAAAGTGCACCACCAAGATATTTTACCTTATTGGGACCACAAACATCAAAATGCACCAATTCAAGAGCCTCAACTCTTCTTGAAGGAGGACCCTTGTGGAAACAATCCTTGTGTTGTTTGTCTTCCATACCAGAGAGCAAATTCTGTTTTACTAAGCAGTTAAGCCCTTTCCCACTTATATGACTAAGCCTCATGTGCCACAACTTAGATACATCCTTGTTTGTCAATACATTCACATGATCACAATAAATCGAAGCTTATATAAAATACAACCTAGTACATTTTTTACCTTGGTCCACAACCATATTAACTTTGGTGAGCTTTCATTGTCTTGAATCAAAGTTATTACAAAAACCCTAATCATCAAGTTTATCAACTGAAATCAAATCTAGGCAAAAATTTGGTGCATGTCAAACATCCTTGAGAACAATATTTATCCCAAGATTAGTCTCCAAGCATACATCTTCCATGCCAATCAACTTAGATAATCCATCATTATCTATTCAAAACTCTAAAATCAATAGGAGTGTAAGAAGTGAAGAATTAATTCCCAGAGGTAACATGTTTTGAAGCTCTAATATCAATAACCCAACTTGTGTCATAACTCTCAAGATTCACAACATTCTTACCAACAACAATGAGAAGATCATCAGATGAGGCAACAAAAACACAATCATCATCGTCGTCATTATTCTTTCCTTACTTGAGATTCTTACTATCTCTTTTCCACTTGTATCAGTACTTCTTGATATGCCCCATTTTTCTACAATAATTGCATTCAAGATTCTTGTACTTGCCTCTTGACTTACCATGACTCTTATATCTACCCTTTTGATTTTTCCCTTGTTTCTCCCCTATTTTCAGTAAACAAAACATCTGAGTGTGAGGTTGACCCTTAAGTCCTTCTTCTCATCTCTTCATTTAGAATACCACTCTTTGGTCACCTCACCATTTGGGGTGGTCTCTCAAGAATCCAATAGAGTATTAAGGAGCCATAATGCTTGAACCTCATCTTCAAACTTAATACCCATACCTGATGACTGATTTAACACATCTTGAAAGTCTTTCAAATAATCATAAATCAAAAAACCATCTTTGTATCTCAAATTCATCAATTGCTTCAAGATAATTTATTGTTCCCAATCTTCGAGGCATATAAATTTTCTAGTTTATTCCATAGTATCTTCGCATTTATCTCATTTACAATATGGTTGCAAATATTGTCCTCCCCCCTTGCTGAAAAAAACCACACACTTGTTCATGATCAAATTGCCAATCGTCATCAATTTTATCTATCAGTTTATCCTTAGAAAAAATTAGTAGATGAAAACTTTTAACAAATAAGAGACCCTTTATTTTACCCTTCCATCTATGGTAATTAGACCCATTTAAAGAAGCTATTTTACTTATATTAGCCTCTCTCTTATGCAATGATACCACTTTCATGGGGAAAAGGGATAATGAGTCAACAACAACAACCACAAAATAGAAATAATAATAAATTAATGACACGTGGTTTACATGGAAAAATTCTTCCAATGTGAAAGGAAAATAACCACAGGACACTTTGGTCCACTTAGGAAACTCTAACTATGAAAAATATGAGATAAAACGTATAGTATTCGAGTGCTAACTGTATACTACACTCATCAACCCAAAATGACACAACTAGATAACAATTACAATATCTAAAAAGAAGAGTTTCCAAACCCTAAAATATAGCTGTTGTAAACACATTTAAAGGTCAATCTACAAGACACAAAACATTAATCTATTTTACAATAATCAACAAAAAGATGTTAACATAAATCTCATAAATTTTCAGCCAAAACAAATCACAATATACCACTCAATCGAAGTCAAAACCAAAACTAATAGAAAACTGACCTAAATAAAAGTGTCCACTGAAATACCAACAAAAACTTGACTTGGAGTGCTTAAAATCAAATCTCCACCGTTCAAAATCACAATTGTTGTTCTAAAAACTTGTGTCAAAAAATTAAAATGATCCAATGCTGAATGACTTTGAATATTTGAATAGATTAGACTTGTACTAAAGAGAAAAATGGAAGAAATGTTTTTCCTTTTTTCTCTCTTACCTACAAAATTCAAATTTTAATCTTTCTCACAATTACTCACCTAGTATACTAATTTTTCGGCTGATGTTTAATCTTTTCAAAGGTAAGTCAATAATAAAAATGAAAAAAATAATCTTAGTTTAAAATGAGTTTTGCTACGTTGGAAGAAACCCAGATGCTACGATAAAATCCTCACTAGCTTCAAGAACACCGTTGTCTAGAAGCACTGTCATATCAACATAGTCATCTGGAGAGGCACCATGGCATTTGGCATCACCATCAGGGGGATTGTCATTGCATCTGCCACTACCATCCAAAAGAAACGTCTCGTATACTACTGTCAACTGACAGAACCACCACATTTACCGTTGCCTTTTGGTGAAATTGTGGCGTCTGTCGCTGCCTTTTGGAGAAACCTCTCGTTTACCGTTGTTGCATCCGACATCATTGTTCGACACCGTCACCTAGAGGCATTGTTTTCTTCAGGCACCATAACCGGCGGGCATTACTATTGTTCTTCATCGTTTTTTGGGGCGTCATTGCGACCCACACAGCCATCCGGAGGAACCAACATGTCCTTCACAGTTGTCTGGGGGCATCGTTAAGTTCGACACCGTAGTTGGGGCACCATCATTGTCAGGGATCACCTTGTCTCCCGTCGCCATCTTGAGTCACCATCATGTCTACCACCGGTATACAAAGAAACAACCACGTCCTATACTGCCTTTTGAGAGTTATGTTGAGTTTAATACTGTTGTCTCGATTGGATGCCATCGCTTGGGGGCAGTTTGGATGCCGTTAGAGCTGGCAATCGGACGGGTCGGATCACTTTCGGATCGGGTTAAATAATAATCGGGTCATATCGGTTTCGGATAATCTCGGATCATTTTATCGGATCAGGTCGGATCGGGTTTGATTCAGATCAACTTGGTATCGGATAATCTCGGGTTATTTTAAGTTCTCGGATCGGGTCGGGTTGAGATCGGATTGACTCAAATTCGGATAAATTTGGGTTATTCTAATTTCGGTTCGGGTTCGGATCGGGCTCGGGTGAGTTCGAATTATTATATTTTTCGGGTCAAGTTTGGATCGGATTCGGGTCATTTCAGTAGCGAGTCATGCACTCATGCTTGTGCTATTTTTTTTATTCCAAAATGTTATTAAAGACTAATTATTTTAATATTGTTTATTTTAATTTATCTTATTTAATTAAAAGCAAATTATTATATAGATTATTTTGGGGCATTAGAATTTTTTGTCATTATTTCATCTTTGAAGATTTATTTGATGTTCTAAATTTAAATATCTTCAAATCGGATTACTTTTCTTTTTTATGTTAAGGCATAACTTATATATCAACTCCATTATTAGCTTGATCATATCATATTGAGTTCAAATATTATTTTAAGTGTATATTATATTTATATTTTGTACGGTCCGTACATAATATTAACTTACAATAACCATTGATAATTGATAACAAATGAAGGTCTAAGGTTGTACTTCTCGTATTATTTTTCAAATAGATTGATCACATCATATCAATATAATTTTAATTAATATAATCATAATAATAATATCAAGCTAAATATGGAAAAATAATAATAATAACACATTATTAGTTTTTCTATATTTTATTTCGATCATATCAAGCTAAATCAAATAAAAATTAGATAAAGTAAATAATAATGACCATTATTGATAAAGGACCAACTCATATTGACTTCTTACTATTTAACATAGTTGATGTAACAAAAACATTAATCTTTAATTTTTATAATGAATAATTAATATCCTCACATTAGATTTTTCTTATTTTTCTATGATGTTATAGCCTTATAGGTATTATATTGTAAGGTATATATACTAACATATAGTGTTTAAGGCTAAAAATTGTTATTTATGTATACTTATAATAGAATTGATAAAACTTTTCCTTTGTTTGATTGGATTTTACTTATGATACAATCTTTCTTTATATATATATACCTTTACAAAATTGTTCCTAAATATTTCAAATATTAGAATTAGTATTATTGATAACTATATTTTGAATAACTGAATATATTATGATTATGTAATATTCGTTTTAAGCTACAATGGCAATTGGCTCATATCATAGTTGTTGTTTGGGTTTTGGTTACTAGATCGTGGAATTGAAGACTTTGTTAGAACTTTTGGTAGACTTGATCAATCGAAATATGTTCGATATCATATCACTTGTGGCCCATGGGGCATATTCTATATTCACTAGGCTTAATGATTAGTTTCTAACTCAAACATCATATTGTATTATTAATTAGTTAGGATAATTGATAATTCAAGCTTATTTTTTTAGGTTAATGTATTTAGTTGGTCTCAACTGTTTAGTTGGACTATGTATTATATTGTTCTTTTATAAGCTAAAATTCTCCTTACCAAATTATGTTGCATAGGATTAAAGTTATATATTTTGTATTTGGTTAACCTAGGGTTGAAAGAAATCATATGTATTTGGTTCAACCCAAACTATATATTGAAGCTCTAAATTAAAGTTTTGTTCTTCTTATGCCATTTAGATTTGGCAGAGTTATACACTCAATTTAGTTAATGAAGGTTACATACCATTGATTTTTCTTCTCTATTCTCTTCGTCTCTTTTTTAATAATGTTTTGTAAGCGAAATAATACTACTTTTAACAATAGTTATATTTGTGGTTTTTCCTTTAGAGATGTTCATCAGTACAAGCATATTAACAATAGTTATATCACATATATATTATTACAAGTATGTTCTAATATTTGATAAATCAGATTATGATGTTGGCTTTTCAAGCATTCATAAATCATAATCCCTTGACATTCCCAAGTTGAATAGATGATAAGAATATATCATTTAAGTTGGTAAACTTGAGTAGTTTCATCCATGTTTGATAAGAATATTTATTGAGGGTGTATCTAGTAAAAACTTCTACTTCTAATGAGAATTTAGAACTAATAGTTTCATAGAACAATTATGGTAGCTTCATAAAACTATTACACTAGGTTCATCAACTAAAATGAGTATTTTCCTTAATAACTTTAAGTAGTTTAATAAGCCAAGACAAGTAGTTTCATTAGAAATTTAGAGTATTATGAATATGCTATGATGACTAGTTTCATAATATTAGATGAGCGATGTCATTAGAAACTTAGAATAGTTCCATTAGAAACATAGAATACTTTTATAAGCTGAAACGAGTTATTTCATTAGCCAAACTGATAGTTTCATAAGTTAAAGCATGTAGTTTTATTATAATATTAACCTAGTTTCATAAGTACTTAAAGTTAGTAGTTTCATTAGAACCTTATAGTAGTCTTATAGATCAAAATGAGTAGTTTCATTATAAACTAAAATTAATAGTTTAATTAGAAACCTAAAGTTGTTTCACATATTTTATATGTTATTGTTGTATCTTAATACTTAGATATGTGTAAGTAAATTTTAGTTTACTTTCTTAGTTAAGCATCAAAATAGCTATATACTTTTTCAATAAATTAATTTTTTTCTGGTATTAGATCAATATGCACATGTTACATGTATAATTAAGTGTAAGTTAAACTAGGGTTGGATAACAACAACAATAATCAAAATAATAATAATAATAATAATCATAATAATAATAATAACAATCATAATAACAATAATAATAATAATAATCATCATCGTCGTCGTCGTCATCATCATCTTATGATAATAATAATAATAACAACAACAACGATAATAATAATTATTATAATAATGCCAGTAATAATAATAATAATATAGTGAGTTTGGATAGGATGTTTAGTAATTAATAATATCTTAAAATTAATTGACATTATTTATTTATTTTTTAATTAATAATAGTAGTAATGATTATTTTAGAAGGTTTATTATTACGAATTTACAATGGTTTAGATATAAATTTAATTAGGTTAAAACTTGATAGAATTAGACTATTAATTTTAATCTTAGTTTCTACCCCTAAATTTTATCTTAATTATTTTAATAATAATCGTTGATCCGTAAAGTAAAAGAATTTTTTAAAATTTGTCCTAAATTAGTTTTACTTTTTTCAATTATTTTTAACCTATCTTATATTAAATTATTTTTTTAAATTATTATTCTATAATCTAGTATCCTAATTTACCTAAATGAAATCTAAAATAAAAATATAAAATAAACCTATTTTAACCTACTCTATATTTTTTTACAGCACATAAGTCAGTAAGCATGCTCTGCCTCTGCATTTTTTTTCTTATACACGCCATTACCCAATAGCCAATACGCATGCCACAGTAGCACGCAGACAACAGACCCTCACGGAGTCACGAGCATCACCTCATGCCTCAGCTTCAGCTACTCCGCCTACGCCGCCTACGCCTGCACGACGCCGACACACACTCCCTCAGCCTCACCCTCTCATGTCTCATCCCCGAGCCAAAGAGTGAAACAAGAAAACGCCCGTCACACACCTCTGCTCCAGTTCTTCCATTCCGTGAGTCTGTGACTATGCGCCATTCTTTTCTGCATTTTTTTCCAGCCAACCTCCCTCACCAAACAGTCCTCCACCGGCCTCCTCCCCTCTGCATTTTCAACATCCATCTCCCCGACCCGTCGCAGCCCTCCCAGTTTGTAGCTTCTCCACCACTTTCCTCCTCTTCTTCTCCCTGCATTGTGTGTCGGGAATAAGGTTTTGAGAATTGAGAGCTGGAAGTTTCCTACAACGCGACACTGAAGCCCTGGCATGGGTGGATGACAAAGTACGAATGCACGATTAGTCCGTTTTATTAATGCAAGCTAGCATGACAAAGTACGAATGCACGATTCATTGATTTGTCCGAAAGGAACTTTCGAGTTAAATTAAATTAATACTCTGATCGAATGAATTTTTGGTACGTAATTTCTACAGGTAGGGTAGCTCTACTGCAGCTTCCTGACAACAAAGTGTTCGTAAACTTTCTCGTGTCCAAAGATCAAGACTTGGACAACTTCAAAGGCGAAACACAATCTCTCATCTCTTTACTTGTGCGGTTGTGCCTGCGCTGGAGGACATTTCACATGCATTCTATTCTGGTCAGTGCCTACCTTCTTAATTAGTTAGCTATATACAGTGATAACATTATTGATAATAATACCGTGTGTACTAAATTAATTACATCCTCCATTCAGTTAATTAACTCCATCAAAATTAAGCCTAACTTCCCATCATAATTAAGCCTAACCTCCCATCAATATTAAGCCTAATTTCAAAGTCAGATCCGTTGGCTATTCAACTAATGTCGGGTTTGATAAGACACTGCCCACCTAGCAAAAGAGGGAAAGACGAAAGGGTCGGGGGGTTGGCTGGTATAATCGGAAAAAAACTCAATAAGACTAACAATAAAAGCAACCATCTTTTTCACTGCAATAAATTGAGGTTCCAGCGACGACAGTTATCTTTGCTAAAAGTCTGATAGGTGTTAGCTAAAAAAATTATTACAATACTGTAAATCCATAGCAAGAAATGTTTTTGGTGATGGAAAAATTGTTCGCTCTAAAACTTACAGCGACCAATACTATTGTTGCTAACGTCCTTATGGCCTGAATAGATTTTAAATTTTATCTAACTTTTTAAACCTTTTTAATTAATAATAATGATAGGTTGTCGGTTGTCCTTAGATATATTTGTCATAATGACAAATTTTAAAATTTGGCTGATTTGTTAATAATAATATTAATAATAATGTCATATCATTTCCGGTGCTATTTTGGTATATACTCATGAGACAATTCAAACATTTTTTAAAAAAAAAAATTTATATGTAACATGTTGTCACTATAATTTGTAATTGCAAATTTATTTGAATATTTTTAAATAAACAAGAAACTTGTTTAATATTTATTTTCTTTTATTTCTTTCAATAGTAGGTTTACTTACACACTTTTATTTCTAAATTTTGATGTAAGTAATAGTTATACATCTATATTATTTTATATTTTATGAAGTTTTAAAAAATTAGAGTTATAGGTTAATGTTAATTTTCGGGTAGTATCGGGTCGAATCTTTATATATTTATAATTTTTCGGATAATTTCGGATTTCGGATAAATAATGGATCGGGTCGGGTCATTTCGGATTTATAATTTTTCGGGTTATATCGGGTTTCGGGTAAATAGTGGGTCGGGTCGGGTTTATTTCGGACTTATGATTTCTCGGGTTATATCGGATATCGGATATATATCGGATCGGGTCGGATAAGTTTCGAGTTCTTAATTATTCGGATAAAATCGGATCGAATTTCGGACGGATCGAGTCGGTATTCGTCGGATTTTTCGGGTCGGGTCAACTTTTGCCAGCTCTAGATGCCGTCACCTAGGGTCAACATCTCATTGAATTATAGTCTCGGCTGGACACCACCATCTAGAGGCATTGACTTGTTTCTAGACTGTCATTTGGGGCCATTATTAACACAAGAACAATACCACCATATGCAAAAGAAGCAGAGGAAGAAGCAAAGAAAACTATCTACATCAAAACTCCATGTGAACGACGGTAGATGGAGGCAGCGAAGGGCGGCAAACGGCAACCGTAAATAATGAGAAGCCATTATGGTACAAGGGAGCGAAAAATAGAAACAAAAATAGAGTTTGGAAACTAAGCTTTCAATTCCGTACATATTTTAATTTACTAATGAACTTTTTTAATTTTAATTGATATAGATTTATAATAATAGGTGGGTAAATCTTTTGGGGGAAATAAATTATTTGAAAAATGACTAAGATTGCCCACAACAGAGGTGCAATATTTTTTTTCACCTTTTAATCTGGTGCAAAACACTACAACAGCAGGGCTAAAGAATCAAAAATTATGGAAGGGTGCAAAATATTGAACCAGCTCAAAAATTTTAATAATGTAAAATAAAAAAAATTCATCAATAATATAATTAATTAAGTATATTTTAGTTGTTTGTAGTGGGGTATAGATTGATAAGATAGTATATTTTAATGTTATATTATTGAGTCTTTGTTGTATAGTTAGAGTTTAAAAGAGATAAAAAAAATTATTTTTAATTTAAAAATGTATATTGAGTTATTTTATTTTATTTTTTTGTTGTGGGTACCTATCAGAATGAAAGTTAATTTTGGGAAGAATTAAATGGTTGGTGGGACCACTCCCTTACCACATTAATTTTTATTTTCAGTTTGAATTACAGTCCGGTGCATAGCATTGATGCGATGGACTTCATACACGAGGAGAGGACGCATACCGCATGTCTTGCAGTAGAGGCCAAAAAAGGAGTCATGTTCATTATGTTTGGCATTCTTTTCTTCAGTTTCTAATAAAAAATTCTTTTTAATAATTAGATACCATTTCATAAAATAATAGATATATCGTAATATAGTAATTAATTACATTCTT
Organism: Tamarix chinensis; assembly: GCA_030549775.1. Classification (NCBI taxonomy): domain Eukaryota; kingdom Viridiplantae; phylum Streptophyta; class Magnoliopsida; order Caryophyllales; family Tamaricaceae; genus Tamarix; species Tamarix chinensis. The sequence goes on along the minus strand of CM060171.1, from coordinate 81,105,946 downwards.
CACTAAAAAATAATAAGTCAATCAATACATAAAAATAGAGATAAAAATAAATATCAAAATTTTAAAAATAATTATTATTTTAAAATAAAAAGTTTAAATTAAATAAATTTTAAAACAGAGGAAATATTTAATAAAATGACTTCGTAGAAGGAAAAGGAGTAATGTTATATATCTAAGTTTCAAATCTAAATTCAAACCCAAATTTTCTTAAAAATATACATATTAATACACTAATTTTATTTTTTATTAATAATTAATTAATATAAATGAATAATAATACAATATAAAAAAATTATGATATAAAAATACAATAAATTTATTATTAGTATTATTTTTATTATAATCATCATTATTATTGTTATTCTAATAAAAAAAGATTTACACTTTTTTTATAGTATATTTTTTTATTTTGTATTATTATTAGTTTGTACTACTTAATTATTAATAGAAAATAAAATTAATGTATTAATATATATACCATTAAAAGTAAACTAAATACTAAATAAATTATTTAATTTTAAATAATTTGATTTAAATGAATTTTAAAATAAATTTTCCAAAATCGATCCTATTGAAAGAGATGAAAAGTAAGCATCGGCATCCCCTAGTCACGTTAGAAACAAATGAAAGACGTATGAGACAAGAGGACAACTTTGCATGCAATGTATAAGAACAAGAAAAGAAGAGGCAGGTAATGTGATGACCGATGAATGTACCGAGAAGGAAGATGATATACTAGTGCGGTAATGTATAGATGTGACGTGAGGATGTTATTGGCCGACAGTGAACCCTGAATTACAGGTCCAGGTAGGCGACCCTCACGACAGATCCAGGCTCCGATTTCTTCTTTTCTTCCTTTTTTCCCTTGTAAACCCAAAACCATCAACGCCTTGAGTAGTCTTCGTGGATTAACTACGACCAGTCGGTTCTAAATCGTTCGTGGATCACATCTCCCTTGAACAATGAAAGGTAAACTTTTGTTGAAGCACGATGTCGCTAAAGGATAGAAATTCAGTCACGAAGACATCCCTTTTGTAGAAGGTTTCGGATATGCCTCGTTGAGTCCGCAAGGCGTTCCCGGCAACTTCCGTATAATTTCATTATTTTGGTTGGAATAAAGTTATCCATAGTCGAAACAAAATAAAAAAATATTTACGATAGTATTTGGCTAAGTCAAACCCAAATACTATAAGTCACCGTCTTGATTTAATTTTAAGATGAATAACGAGTCTGGTAAATTTTAAAAACATCACGACTCTTAAGTCTACACAACAAATTAAATATGCTTACGTCCGCCGGTGAAAAGTTATTATATTCTATAAATAGAGGGATATGCTCGACATACATTAAAGATCGGTGACAAAAAATTTCTAAATAGAACTCTCCCAAACATTCAAAAGTTAAAGATCAAAAGCCGGAACAAACCAAATAACGAAGATCAAAGAGATAAAGATCGAGACGTTTAGGATCGTGAAACTTAGAGGAGATCAGGCCTTATCGAGGAGATCAAACACTACCAAAATATGCCCTCTTTGCCAAGTGTTGTGTGTATTTATTGAACTGAGGAATTCTTAAATTAAAAGATGAAGTGGAGGTCAAACAATTAAGGAGTGTCAAGACAAAATCTTAGAGCAAAGAAGAGAGAGAAAAAGTAAGAATCTGTATTAAAGATTTTGGATCCCTAATATGAGTACAATACCCCAAATATATAGGGGTAGATTCAGAGAGGAAAAAAAAAAGGAAAAAAATGCTATATGGTTGGGAGCCGCCAACCATCCCTAGATAGCAAGGTGGACCGGTCCAACATGTAACCATGAGGGTAACCAAGAGAGACGAATGGGTCCATATATCTTTAGGTTGTCTTTCTATCATTAGATTGTCGCCCCTTAGGCCCAATAATGTTAGTTTAAGAAACAACTGTATCATCACTCACTTTAAAAATGTATCCATCCCATCAGTCATTCTCTTGAGATAGATAGGCTAAACTATGTTGTTGATTTTCTGATGGTCATGCACTCTAGCTAGCTATTCCCTCAAAGTAAGTAAGATAAACTTCAATGATATGCCAATGGTTCACATTATGAGTTTACAAGGATGAGATATTCATTGTTCATTTACAAACATAATAACAAAAAGACTATGGACGACTTACAAGTGAGAGGACTATCATATAACGCAAAACTATAAAATAACTTTTAGTTGACTACAAAAGACTACCCTCTATTCATAAATATGGTTACATAAGAATACCGTCGGCCACCCTAAAAAAGTTTAATAGCAAAAATTGTAACACCCCCAAATTTACTACTGAAAAATTTCGTTTAAGACAAGGGTTTTAGCGGAAGCGAAAGAATTAAAACCGTAAACTGGGGATATTACCGCCACACTTAGTACCAGACCGGTTCACTCCTACCGTTCCAGTACTAAGTGTTAAGGCTATATCCGATCAACCTTTAGTACAAAGTATCAAAAACGCAAGACAACATTTAAAATAAATCCTTAACAAGAGGTGAGTCAAACAGAAGTTAGAATACGATTTAGGATTACAACCCCATAATATGTTTCTCAAAACAGGAATGTAATACCAAAACACAGCTAAACAAAAACGAATCTCGAAGGATCAATATCCGGATTGCCTACTCACTCGCGTCAGACCTTCCACCCCCAAACAGTATCTGATCTTAAACCTGCACAAGAGGGCTGCTCCCCACCATCGGTGGATCATCACAGGACCCATTCAACCAAGGTAGTATCAGTACGGGTCCAATACTGAGTAAGTTCCACTACCCTATTTTATGGGAGAGACGTAACTATACATCAAGTGCGTATTAAATCATGATACAAAACGTTGACACATTATTACGCATACTCAAACCCACATCACAAGTCCTACCATACCCATATAGTAACATATGAAACATATGTAACATCGTATTGAAACATATAAGGGTGTTATGACCAAAATGTAAAGTAACTCATTACGCATATAAGCAGCATGGGGTAATACAGATAATAAAAGCCGGTTGGTCTGGGTAGACTCATTCTTTAGATCTCTGGTAAGTATAGTAGATTCACGTCATAATCGTTATGAATCCATGAGGGAGCGGGAACCCCACTATTATAGCCGGTGGATCGGTCACTTATAGGGCAGAACACACCTAACCACTATTATATGTCGGTGGATCGGTCTCCAGGGCAGAACGCTCCAGGCCACTATTATGCCGGTAGATCGGTCTGGTCCCAACTCTCATGGTGTTTCACTGTGATTATAACGTATCTTTCCATTATTTGTTTATAAGTCATTTCACACCATAATCTTTGTTAATCCATGCGAGTACGGGAACCCCACTATTATAGCAGGTGGATCGGTCACTTATAGGGCAGAACGCACCTAACCACTATTATATGCCGGTGGATCGGTCTCCAGGGCACAACGCTCCTGGCCACTATTATGCCGGTGGATCGGTCTGGCCCCGACTCTCATAGTGTTCCACTGTAAGTATATAGTATCTTTTCCATGATTTAATTACAACATACTGTTTGGTTTGTTGAGCTCGGGATCCCCCACTATTATAGCCGGTGGATCGGTCACGTATAGGGCAGAACGCACCTAACCACTATTATATGCCGGTGGATCGGTCTCCAGGGCACCCCGGCACCTGGCCACTATTATGCCGGTGGATCGGTCTGGGCCCGGCTCAACAATCCTACTCTTTAAGTAGTTAATGTCTTATTCATATATTATTAAATAAGGTTCCACCCTTGACATGCATATCAACTACCCTCTACATCTATCCTCCCCAGGGGGGGCCCGTCCCATATCTTGAGACTGTTCTCCCCTTCTCACGCCCGATGTTCATCCCCTCTTACTCTTATACATAAGGAAACGTAGTAAGGGCACGCTCTCCCGAGAATGTGGGCTAACCCTAACACAACGATATCGGTCCCGCGTAACCTCCCCTCTTTGCCCCAAAACCTCTTCTCTCATTTAGAATCCCATACTCATCCTTCATACAAGTGGAGTCTCACTCTTAACCCCATACTCCATCCCCCCTTGATCATTTTTACCCTTGTACCCTTCAAATTGCTCATTTCCTCCCAAAACCCTGATTGGGTCCCTTAGACACCCTTACATCGACCCACGTGAAATTTTGCACCCAAATCTCCAATGGACCCGTAACTTTGACATTATCTTATTTGCTTCTTAAATTAACTTTCCTTACGTAAGATTCATTCCCATGCATAATTTAAACACTCCATGCAGACTCTCCAACGCCTACTTACCCACAAACCCTAATAAGGTCTCTTATGCACCAACTTACGTACTATTTTTCATATTAAGTCTCCAATCATCCCAAGACTCTCCCAAGCTCTTACTTACAACCCAAATCAACTTCTCATACATAAGAATCATGCCCATGCAAGGTCTAGTTCCCCCATGCAAACTTCCCCAGACGCCCACTTCCCCGTTGTTCTTTTATTATCATTTCATGCTATCCAAAACCCTAGCATGCATGTCCTAGAGGGCCATAACAAGTCACTTCATCAACATCCACATCAAACATGGAACATGTCAAACACGTATAATATAAGGCACACACAACGTACCTCATGATCCATGCTGCGCTACACAAAGTAGGTTATTCATAACACATGCATAATACACATCAACATGGCATGCTCATCATTAACCCACACATTACATCACACATAACACAAGGCCATAGCTTCGTCCTTACTAAATACCCATAAGTAGAGGTAAGTAGAGACTTACCTGGATCCGAAGCTAGCTAAGCGAGATAAGAGAGAGAGAGAGAGAGAGATCCCTAGCTCGTGGATCCACGAGAAAGCTTTCCTAGATCCGATAGAAATCGAAAACTAAATTAGAAACTATTCTATCAATCAATAATTCACATATTCAAATTAAATAAACACAAACAACACAAATGATTTTTCTTAGAAAACGTGCCCAAAACTTAGAACTTAAAAGCATAGCTTTATTAAGATTTAAGGTTAAAACTAAATCAAAACGGATTAATACAATATCGCTTGGGACATTTCAACTTAATTTGGAAAGCCCGAGAAAGAATAATCGATCATAAGTTAATTTATTAAAAATAACTTATTTATTAGGTTTTATAACTAAATAGGTAACTCAACCATTTACATAACACCAAATTCAGACCGATTAAGTTAAAACATAATTTAAATGATTTAAAACCCAATTATAGAAATCGATTAGATAAAAGACGCATAGCAAAAATCAATTTTATAAAATCATCCCCGAAGATTAGGGTTTTTAATGCCTAAACTACGAATTAGCCAAATCACTTCGATTACCTCAAATTAATAGTTTTAAAACACAATTAAACTAATTTTAGATAAATCTAGATAATCAATTTCAACAAAACAATCTTCCGATTAATCAATTCCAGATAATCAATCTTCAAAATTAGGGTTTTAAATCCCACGACACAAACTCAGGTAATTCAATTTAATTAATTCAAATTAAGGTATTAGAAGGCAATTAATACCATTTCAACCATTTCTATACATTCAATTTTAGAAAAACAACAATACAAGTAATCGATTTCATAATCTCACTTGAAATTTAGGGTTTTAGGCCCGAAAATACAATTCGTTAAAATTCTATAAATCTAATCAAATTGAATGTTTAGAAATGCAATTAAACACATTTTATAACATATCAAATAATCAATTGCTCAAAACTAGTAAAATAAATACACAATTTAGCCCAATTAGGGTTTTTGAGCCCGGAACGCAAATCCGATTAATTCTTACCAAAACATATCAATTGATGGTTTGGAAATGAAATTAAACATATTCTAATGTAATTTATATAGTCAATTGAATAAAATAACCCGATTACATAATCCAATTTAAAACCGCGGGAGTTTTGGCCTAAAAATCCAATTCCGATCAATTACGTACAATTTTCCCAAATCAACACATCCAATATAAAATTAAATACCTTTTAAACAATATTATAAAATCAATTGAGCGGGACGGCTCAATTATACGACCCAATTTCATTACACCCCGAATTTGACCTAGGAATCAAATTTCGATAAAACCTGCATAAATTTCTCAAATTGACGGTTCCAAAATGAAATTGGATACATTTTAAAGTTTATTGTATAATCAATTTGTCCGAAATCGCAAAAACAGACGGATCCGAAAAATTCGGGCATAACCCGGCTAAAAATCCAATTTTCCCAAAATTCCAATACAACCACACAATTAACCTATCCAAATCAATCTTACAGCACATATATACATTATCAAACAATTAATTTAGCTTATCACAAGCTAAATCATACCCAATTAATCAAAATAAGGGTTAGGGTTTTTCGGAAATTATACCAAACAAAAACCGATAAAACGGGGCAAGGGAAGGCTGGGGAGGCGTCGTCGGGGGTCGGGGGTGGCTCGCCGGTGGTCAGCAGGCGTCGACGGTGACCGGCGGCGGTGGCACTACCTGCGCGCTACTGCTGTGCTGCCGCTGCTGCTGCTGGCTCGACCGCCGCTGCTGCTGCTACTTCGGTGGGCTGCTGCGCTGCTCGCGGGTCGGTGGTGGTCGGAGCTCGGCAGGCGAAGGAGGGAGGGGCTGGGGAGAAGGAGAGAGGCGAGGGAGGTCAGCTAGGGTTAGGGTTGCGGGAGAGGGAGTCGGGGAACAGGGACTCACGGGGCAAATAGAGGAGAAGGGAGAGAGGGGGCTCGGGGTCTCCCGACAGTTTTTTTTTTGAATACAAGTAAAAATAATATACTACATATTTAAAGTTTTTATCGGAAGATTTTATCTAAATTTTATTTAACGAAATTTCATTTCGAAACGATCCGAAGGTTTAAAATTAATAAAAAGCTATATAAAGAATTTCGGAAACATTTTCGGAAGAATTTACCATCGAACGTAAAAATTTATTTTATTTACGACAATACATTATATGACCCTGAAATAATATTTAAAAACCTATAATAAAATATTTAAGTCAAATTCTAATAAATCAAGACTGATTTTAATAATTTCCGAAATCGGTCTTCCGCAAACTAAAAAGCGTAGAACGGAAGAGAATTAATTTCAAAAAGAAATTCTTAAATAAGTTCCGAAAATATTTTTAATTTAAAATTCCCGAAAATATTACATTTAATTAATTAAAACGTCGATAAAATATTACTTCCCGAAAATGATTAATTACATTCAATTATGAATTCAAAATCGTCGATAAATCCATAAAACGAATCAAAATTAAAATAATTAATTGTTTACATCAAATTACGCTAATAACATCATTAAACTCAATAAATCTGGATTTTAAAAATACGGGGTATTACAAAAATATTGTCGGATATCACTCATATACATTAGCAGATGCTAAATAATCAAATCCCATCAACAAAGTCTATCGGCAAGTCCTGTTGAGAGAACAACAAAACTACACCAATTTCATCAGTTATTATAAAATTCAAATTTTAAATTTTGGTAAAATGTAAAATGGTACCCAAAATAAGTCTTGTTGAATATGTTTTAGTTTCCTTTCCCCCTACGTATCCAAATCATATGAAAGTGCTTTGAACAATGACCACACGATTCATTCATCACTCACTATAAAAGGGAACAACTTCCTAGGTCATTGGAAACCATTCATTTATACACCATTATTTTACGTAAGAAGAGGCAAGGAGTGAGTAAAGATTAAGGTTTGATTTGCATTCTATCTTCTCTAAGACAAGATTATTGAGGAGATAGTGTCAATAATGAGTGCATATTCTTCATTTTCCCAATAAAAAATGAGGTAAATTCAATCAACCTACATCATTATGTATATATGTATCCCCTTTATCATTTATTCCCTCCTTGTTTCCTCTTTGTGGTTATCGTTCTCCAGTTTCCTTTAGTTTTTACCCTTTACCTTTGAACATTCAACCTTTACACTACCATCTCCTTCATTTGTTAGGATATTTTCCACACCAACATTGTCTTTGTTAATTGAAATCATCACAACTCATCCTACAATTGCTATAAATGGAGGTGTGAAATGTCATGAGCTTTTAGATGTAAATCGCACTTGTGGATTTCACATCATTTCTGTTCTAATCACCAATATTTGTGAACATCCTGGTAAATCTCCTACCATTTTGAATGATCTTTTCCTGAAATATCTTTTTAACTCCAAATCTCCTTCTATTTCTAATTATTCACTTACATATACAATGATGCCTGCTTCTCTTTTACTTTCTTTGTCTTCAATGATCTTTTCAACTACAAACCTCTTAGCCCTTTCGCTTTATTCTCATTCTCCCTCAATTATCAATATGGTTGAATATTTCTCATTTGACTCAAACACTCTCCTTTCTAGCAACATAATTGACATTCACCTCGAGCATTTTTGTAGGAAATACTTCACTCCCTCTTCTCTTACTCTTATTGCACTAACTTCGTTGGACAGGGTTAATAGTCCGCCAAATAAGTGCATATCTTTGTATGTTAAGGCTCTTTATGCCGGAATCCATTTTTCCTTACATCCTTTCATGAGGGAATTCCTCTAAGCCCTTCATCTTAGCCTAGCACAATTCATTTGTAGTTCTATGATAATGATAATATGTTTCTTGTATGGGCGTCATATATTAGAGGTTGTGCCAACAATATACCTCTTCAGGAACTTTTTTAAATTCTTGAGTCACCCCTCAACTTAGGACTTCTAATCCATTCATCCAAAAGGGGCAAACGTTTTTTTATTAAGGAGCCTTGAATCTATGTGAATAAGTGGAAGTCATAGTACTTCTTCATCTTGGGCAACTTCGAGTGGAATTTACCTAAGTGGGGTAAGCTTAACCCCAAGGTCTAAGAGTATCCACCCTTCACTATAGAGTTAGAAGATTTTGTAGACAAATTAGACAATTTTGTGCAATGGCCCATTATTAACAACAATGAAGTCATGAATGATTTCAACATCCTTAGGAAGATAGGTTTGATCTCCAATGTTGGTAAGTAGAATATATTCTTTTCAACAATATAAATCATTTGATGTTTTATCCTGTATGTCATCTCATAAGATAATGTTTTTTAATGTTCCTATAGAGTTTAATATTTGGAAGGCTCAACAACTTACTGCTCCTAGTTTGACAAAGGGTTTAAAAAAAGCCTATTGTATTCCCTCCCACTAGGTTATTTATCATCAAAGAAACCAAATGAAAATTATGTCTTCTCCTGGTATGTTATAAATCATGTTCATTCATAGTTTCCTTCTAAAATTGTTTCCCCTTTATTGCCAGTTCAAGAGAGTGAGGGGGACACTAAGATTTTTCTTGAAAATCCAAAGAAAAAAGGAAAGCTAAATAAGGTTAGGGATATTATTAAATTTGCCACAATGTTAATTATTGGTCTGTCAGTTGTCTTCAAATAATCTACATGTGCTCCATGCCCATCATATCATCCTATTTTATTATCTTCTATTTATATTATGTAGGAGGCATGCCCACTAAAGGCCATCCCTAAAGAGATAGTGGTCAAAAAGGTAATTCTCTTCCAGGTAAGTTAGACCTTCATCCACCCCTCTCACCATTGGCTTAAAGATGTTAGCTCTAGATTTAATAAAAAAGCCTTCCAATCCTCCTCAGAAATTTCCCTAAGAAAAAGGTAAGGGGTTGTTGAACTCATTCTTCAAAGAACCTCCACTGTCCTTTGTTCCAGCACCTATTAAGGAGACAATTGTGCATGATGAAGAGAATGTTGATGAATAAGAGGCAATAGGAAATGTTAGGATTCCTATGCAGGATAACATTGTTTATCCTTGCCATGTAGAGGCGAGCACACGTGCTAAGTTGTCGAATGTAAGTTGTCCTATTATTGTTGTTGATTTACTAAAGGATCTAGACTTTAGGGTTCCTAGATTGGAAACTTTCTATAATACCTCAAATTTTAGCTAAGCCTAATCTCGAGTAATCAATATTCTAATCTATTATAATCTCAAAAAGTTATATTTTTACCTTACCGTTGTCCTATATCATACTGCAGGTCTCGAGTTGACCGAGGCCATATTGTTACGCAAGTACAAGAAGATTTTCCAAGGTCTAAAGATAGACACCCTACTAAGGGATGGCAAGAACTTAAATTTTAGGTTAAGTTTTATACCAAATTCCTATTTTCACATATATGCAACCACATTAACACTTTACCTTTATTCAACTTATATCTATTATTTGCAGCAATTGTTCATGAGAAATAAAAATGATGCAGGAGAAAACACTTAAGAATTAGCTTTCATAATTATGGAACCAATTATTCTTCATTTAGAAAGTGTCTCCTATAAATTTGAAGACCAACAGATGATTACATTGCTCGAAACGTAACAAACAAGCAAATAAGTGTCTACGTGCATGTGCATGCCATGCACGAAGTGAGTGACCACGTGCATGGGGAGTATATTGGCAGGATTTTAGAGCATTATTAATTAATTTAGCTAATTTATAAATTAAGTAGAAATTAGGAGAATAAAGTTAGCATAAATTAGCATAAAGGTAGCTTAATATCTTTTAGCTTAGAATCTTTTGGAATATGCTTTAGCTAGTGGTAGAAAGGTTATATTATGTATGAATGTCGAGCATATTGTATTGAAGATAGAGTTGAATTGAAGTTGAAGATCAACATTGAAGTTAAAAACAAGTGAATTCTATGTGAGTTCAAACTCAAGAAAATTAAATCTGTGTGAACGGTTTAGCTTGAAAGTTTTAATCTCTTCGTCTGTGTGAATTAGAGATTAATCCATATCTTTTTTTACTATTCTTAATCCATATTTTCCTGCCATAATTACCATTAAAATCCTACTCTAATTAATGGTTAATCCAAACCCTAAATCGGTATATATAACCAAATCCCTAAACCATTCATTCAAAACCCTAAACCATCCATACCAACCAAACGCCACCTTATTCCTTCTTTTCAAACCAAACCCTAACCCTAACCCTAAAACATGATTCTAATCTGCATCCAAACCCTATCTTTTGAAGCTCAACATTATCATTAATCCATCATTGAATGCATAGACTAATTAGGGTGTTCCATTTGAACCATTAATTCCACATAATTGAAGATTACACCCTCCCATACACATCAATTTTGGTATCAAAGCCATAGGTTGGTGGAATTGCAATCAAGATTCAATCTTTCTTTCAAGATTCTTTAAGATTAATCAAGAAAGTGTCTTATCTTCAATAATCTCCAAGAATTCATCAAGAAAATATAAAGGGGCAAAAAATTTAAGGGCTTGTTTAGGAGAGTAATAATTGGTTGGTAAGGAGGAAGGATGGAGAACTAAGGAGAAGAGTTGAGAGATTTTATCAAGACCGTGATGGAAAAAATCAAGGAGGTCAAATTGCAGGTAGGAAGAATAGAAGCTTCCCAATCCCATGAGTCCCATGTGTAGCCACAAAACTGAAGGGAACAAGTAGAGGAAGGGCACGTGAGAAGGGCACAAAATAGGGTGGAAGAAGAAGAAGAGAGGGTAGGAAATTATGTAAGGGCACGTGACACTTTGAGGAGAACTTATGATGATGTGTAAAAGGGAATCCTCTTTGATTTTCCCGACTTTGAAGATAATCTCGACCGGTTTTGGTAATGGTAAGGAGGGGAGATAAGGAGGATGTTTGGGGTGATTTTTTGATAGAATATTGGATGGATAAGGAGGTAGGTTTTAGAGCATTAAATTAGGTATATGTATATATTCACATATACACTGAGAGGGAAAGGAGAAAGGTAGCGATCGGGAAAAATTTTCAACCTTGACCCACAACCACAGGAGCTGGGAATTGATGAGGTAGGGGTATGGTATGAGGGTGGAGTGAGGGTAGTGTGTCAGGGTAGAGGGAGAGTAGGGTGAGGTGAAAACATAGAATAGGTTAGGGGTAATTTATTTAGGTACAAAACTGGGTAAAGTATCAGGATAAAAATTATCCGATTATTGGAATAGGTTTATTTGACGAAATGGATACCAGTTACGACCCAAACCTAGATTTAAATTTTAATACTTTTCCTTTAGCATATTTTAGCCTAATTAAATTTTATAACTAATAATTCATAATTATTTTACACATATTAATAATATTTTTAGTACAAACACACAATAATAATTATTATAACTAATACATATAATTATCAGTTATAATTATTAGGGTTTTTTGAAAACAGGGTACTATAAGGGGTGGAGTGGGGGTGTAGGTGGTGGTTGGGGATGGGTTATCGACGGCCAAGGGCAGATGAGGTGGTGGCCAAGGGCTGCGAAGTGGTTATAGGGGTGGCGGAGGAGAAGAAGGAAAGAGGAAAAGGAGGGGATGCAGGGCTAAGTTTCAGCCAAAGGAGGACATGGGGTGGTAGAGGAGGTTGCAGGGAGTATGTTGGTGGTTTGGGATGCGCCAAAAGCGGTGGGATGGCGGCGGACGGTAGAGGTGCAGGGTGGAAGTCAAGAAAGGGAGAAGAGAAAAGAAGAGGAAGAAGGGAGGTTGTAGGGGCTCGAGGGGGTGGCTTGGTGGTGCAGGGTGGTAGGAGGTGGTGTAGGTGGTTGGTAGGGCAGTGGAAGCAGAGATCGAGGGTGATGGAGCAAAAACAGGGGAAGGAAAGGAGAGGAGAAGAAAGGGAGAAGAAGAGGAAAGGGAGTGGGCTTGAACAGGGCAGAATAAAGTAGGAGGGAAGAAGAAAAAGGAGAAGGAGAAGAGGGGAGGTAGGTGCGGCCGGTCGGGGGTAGGTTGCAGGTGGTGTTGGGGTGCAGGGAGAGGGAAGGGAAATAAGGGAAAGGAAAGTATGTGGGGGATGGGGGTGCAGGTCGGGTTTGGTCCGAAAGTGGGAAGAAAAGGACGGGGGAAAGAGAGGGAGAGAGAGCAGGCTATAGGGGGAGGTAGGTGGTGGCAAGCAGCGGTGCAGGAGGCTGCCATGGCATGCTCGATGGTAGGGGAAGGAGGAAGAAGAAGAAAGAAAGAAGGAGAGCAGGCCACTCAGGCGAGGGAGAAAGAAGAGAAGTGGGTTGGCCCACGCGCGAGGAGAGGGGGAGAGAAGAAAAAAAAAGGAGAACTGGGCTGGCCTAATCGGGGAAAGGAAGGGAAGGAAAGGAAAGAAAGGAGGGACGGAGTGGGTTGGCGACGACGTGAGAGTAGGAGGAGAGAAGAAAAGGAGTGGGTCGGTGACCCAAAGCGCGTGGGAAGAAAAGGAAGCAGGCAAGGCGGCCCGAAGGAGAAAAACAAGAAAAGGAAAAAGAAGGAAAGGAAGAAAAATAAAAAAAAAAGGAGAAAGAAAAAGAAAAAGGGAAAAAGGAAAAAGGAAAATGAGGAGAAATAAAATAAAATAATTTTTGGAATAATAGAATTTAATATTTTTGATAGATAAATTAATTTAATAAATTAATTTATTATAATTTAATATATTGGTTTAAAAAGGTTAATTTTCATAAAATATTGGTTTGGAAAATTATTTAAATAAAATGAGTATGATAAAATAAAAAAAAATATTTATTTTAATTTATTAAATATTCATATCCATTTTTATATACTAAAAAATCCATAAAATAATTAAATTAAAATAATTTAAAAGTTAATTTATCTCAAATAAAGGCTATTTATTATATTATGGGTTTTTAAAATTTTGGGGTATTATAGCTAGTGTCTCTTTCTAGTTGTATTTGTTTTGTTCTTGTGTTCCATTATTGGGATATTATGAAATGCCCCGAAAATTTTAGTTTTAAAAATTATAGTTAAATAAAGTTTTATTAGGAAAATTAATTAATTAAATCATTTTCATTAAAATAAAAGGGAATTAGTTAGGGAAAATCAAGAAGAAATTTATAAGTATTTTAATTAGGAGAAATTTGGATATTTTAGCTAATTAAGGATTTTATTTTGGAAATTGATTAAATAAATTATTTTATTTAAAATAAGAAGGAGAAAATAGTTCCAAATTAATATGAATTTTATAAATAATTTAATTGAGTAAAATTAGGGTGTTTTGCTAATTAAAATGGAATTTATGAAAAACCTTTTAAAAATCCTAAATTAGTCTAACAAGAAGAATTAAATATTATTTTATTTAAATATTCCCAAATATTCTAACTAATTTAATTAACCCAACCCACTATTTTTATTTTTCCCTTTTCCCTTTTTCCTTTTCTTTCTTTTGTCTTTCTTTTTCTTTCTTCTTCTTTCTTTTTTTTTCTTCTCCTTCCCGATTGGGCTTTCTGCGGCCCAATCCTTTTCTCCCCCTTTCCTTCTCCCACGGCCCTGTCCTTTCCCTCCTTCTTTCTTCTTTCAACAGCCCATGGCCCAGCCTTTCCCCCTCTTTCCTTTCCTTCGGCGCGGCCTAACCCACATGACCGTTGCCTCCTTCCTTTCTCCTCCGCGCCACGTTTTCCCTTTTTCCCCCTTGAACATTACGTTTTGTCCTATCTCATTAAATGTTGTATCTGGTCTGGTCTTCCTCCTTTTCTTTCTTTTCTTTTTTCCCCAGACCGCCGGTCTGCCCCATACCTTCTTCTTCCCCCAGCCTTCGCACCTGCCGTCGATGTCGACTTGCATCGCTGCCCATGTGCCTTGGTTTTTCACCGCCGTTGACCAGCCATTTCTCTCCTCTCTCTCCCCTGCTGACTCGTTGACCATTTTTCCCAACTAACTCTCCCCTCTCCTCGCACGTCATCTCTTCTCCTAGCTAACAACTGCCTACCACGTCTTTCTTGAATTTTGCCGGCGAGCCCAACTGACCTGCCAATCCTCCCGTTCTTCCCTTTGACCTAAGCCACCCTTTTATTTCTATAAATACCCCCTACCCAGTCTGCAATAGAGCTTTCCCCCGGAACCCAGCTTTTTCTGACCTTGCCACCGCCGCCCCATCTGACACCATTTCCGCCGCCTCCAGCCAACTTTGCCGCCCTCTCTGCCTACCAAACTCATCCTTGAACTGCCCTCTAACTAACCAAACCACCCATCTCCCTCTATTTTCCCTGCACAAGCCACTCGGGGTGTGTAAAATTTTCTCCTCAATCAACTCATTCTTCCATCTCCGCCGCCCTTCAAACCGCCCTTAGCCTCCACTTTTTCCGCTGTTGCCGCTCCTTTCACCTCC
This sequence comes from Tamarix chinensis, assembly GCA_030549775.1. Classification (NCBI taxonomy): domain Eukaryota; kingdom Viridiplantae; phylum Streptophyta; class Magnoliopsida; order Caryophyllales; family Tamaricaceae; genus Tamarix; species Tamarix chinensis. The sequence goes on along the minus strand of CM060171.1, from coordinate 81,090,828 downwards.
CAAATTGTGCTGCAGACCCTCCTCTACCTTCCCCTACCTTTCTTTTCCTCTCCCTTCCTCTCCTCCTCTCTTTCTCTCCTTCTTTTCCATTTGGCCACCGTCGCCGCCGCTGTGTGTCGCCACCTTTGGCTACACCACCACCCTTATTCTATTCCTCTCCCTCTGGGCAATCATAATTACCCTTATTTCCTCCCTCATTCTCCCTATTTTGTTCCTATCATCTAACTTTTTCCCTTTTCTTCCTTTTTTCCGGCCACCGTCGGCGCCGTCGTGCACCACCAGCCTAAGGTTGAACCCTAAAACCCCTCAACCATGTTTCACTATTTATACAAGCTTTAATTTATTTTATTTCATTTATTTGAATATATATACTATTATTATTAATATTATTATTATTTTTATTATTAATGTTTTTATTATTATTTCTATTGAGGGCCGAAGCCTTATTATATATATTTTTAATTTTGATTATATTATTATTATTCTTGTTATTTCTATTATTATTATTATTATTATTATTATGTGATTATTATTTTTATTATTGTTATTATTATTACTATTTCATATTATCATTATTATTATTCCATTATTATTATTACAACTAATTTACTATTAGTTTTGCTATTATTATTATTGTTATCATTATCATTATTATTATTATTATTATTATTATTATTATTATTATTATTATTATTATTATTATTATTAGTAGTAGTAGTAGTAGTAGTAGTAGTAGTAGTAGTAGTAGTAGTAGTAGTGGTAGTGGTAGTATTAGTATTATTATTATTTTCAATGTTAATATTATTATTCTATATAGGACTGAAATCCTATTGTGCCTATTTGAATTTTAATATTAGTAGTAGTAGTATTATAAATATCATGTCTTATTTTTATTAAGGTTATTAGTATTTTTTAGTATTTATTATTATTAGTGTTATTATTATTATTATTATTTATTACGATATTATTATTCAATGTAGGGTAGAAACCCTACTTCATTTTATCTTCAAATATTATCCTTACTATTATTACCATTATGATTATTATCATTTTTGCAATATTATTATGGTTTTATCATTATCATTATTATTATTATTATTACTAAATTTTATTATTAAAGTTACTAACATTATTATTGGTATTATTTTGGTAAAGGGGCTGAAGCCCTTATTTCACTTTGCTTTCGAATTATGCCCTTATTATTATTATTGTTATTTTTATTATTATGGTTATTGTGACTATTGTATTATTATCATTATTGATATTATTAGCATATAATGGCGGGAGTCGGCTTTTTAAATCGTTGTGCATGCAAAGCAGGAAAGGTACGGTGGTCCTTCGCCTTTTCTCGCAGCGGCTCGTATTTTTACTAGGTTGTACTTCCTTCCGGTGTTGATTAGGCAAAATATTCCATCCATATAAACGCTTTGTAGAAAGTGACTTTCATTTGTCAAAAGAAAGTGTATTAGCTTTATTTGACTAGCCGACGCCATTTTTTTCTTTTCTTTTTTTGTGTGTGCGAACGTTATTTAAATTAGCCAGCAGTTCACCATTGTATGCTATCTGAATGTAAGGCATACGTTATTTTTTTTAAAAAAAGAAGACATTTGAGGTATTAACTATAAGAGTTGATTCTTTTTAATTAATAACAGATTCTAATAGGCTTATGAAATAATAATATTAATAGTCTGAACTAATCTAATATTACTTTATGTAAAAAAAATAATGACGAAGGTAATTTTATGTACTTATGATAGTTTCTTGTATTTTAAGGAGGTAAAATTAATGATGTGAAAACTTACCAACAAATATAAGTTATTTAAAATTAAGTTAGTTATAGTTAACTTAAATTATTATCGTAAAATGGATATAATGGTGAGTTAATTTAAGAATTGACATCATTGATTGATATAAAGTAATAGTTATTAACTCAACTCCGTAAGAATTATTAATATTTTTTTTTTGCAGCAATAGTCGTTCAAATTTCATATTAAAAAGGCATAGAGGATTATAACAATCAGATGCATGGCACGTCGTTAACGACATCATCAATGAACTTGCTAATCGAATCATATGATGATCCACCTTCACTCACGGCCGCCCTGCTCTTCTCCTTCATTTCCTTCGCCTTCCTCCTCACCTCCCTTCCTTCTTCTCCCATCACCTTCTTCACGGCTTCCTCCACCTCCTCCGCCGTCACCTTCACATTACTTGTTTGCGCCTTTATATCCCACTTATAATCCATTTTCATCTCCACCGCCAGACCAAACTCCTTCACAAACTCAAACGCGTTCAGCTGTTGCTCCGCGTACAATGGCCAAGCCACGATTGGCACTCCATGCCACAAGCTCTCTAGAGTCGAGTTCCATCCACAGTGGGACACGAAGGCACCTATCGACGGGTGAGCCAGGACCTCAACCTGTGGAGCCCAACCTATGACTTTTCCTATTTCAGCCGTCTCGTCTAGGAAGCCATCTGGCATTACTATATCTCTTAGCTCCTCCGGCCTGTACTCCACCGGAGGCGATAACTCGCCGATTTTACCCGGTCGACGCAGGGACCACAAGAACCGGTGACCGGATCTCTGTAGACCGATAGCTATTTCTTTCACCTGATATTCGTTGAAGCTCCCCCGGCTTCCGAAACACAAGAACACCACCGACGACCGCGGCTGACCATCTAACCAGTCCATGATCGAATCCCTCTTTTCATCAGGCTGAGAAGGCACATCCCGTGGCCGGCCTATGCTGATGATGGGACCCACAGGATAGACACGAGGGATCTCATCGTCCTCGTACAGGGATCCTAAGGCATGATATTCCAGCTCCACGAAGCTGTTCACTAAAATACCCTTTGTTTCCTTGTATCGCCTGGCATTATTGAGCAGCATCGACCGGGTATCGCTTTCAAACAACACCGAAGGGAGGACTTTCCCGGGCAGACGATTCCTATAACCCGGTACATCCAGCTCAATATCTGGTTTATTGAACTCGTTCACAATATCCACACCATGATCATCCACCGATGACAGCATATAGGACATCAAACACATAAAGCTAGCATTCGAAGTAAGGAACACATAAGAAGGTACGCCCAACTCGTTGGCCACATCAATAATGGGAGTACAAAACATATCGAGTATGAGCCCGGCTAGTCTTGGTGAGCCAGCAGGATGAGTCAGTTGAGCGCTGATTCGGTCTTTCACTGCATCTCTGATGATCGGTTTGTAGCTTTCAACTAACTGGGAAAACCTGGTCCCTAGCTGATTTTGGGGTTGTGGAAGGTGGATGAATTTGAGGCGGGTGCTGGTTGTAGGAAAAGCGTCGGATTCGAGGGAGCGAATGTAAGAGTTGACGACTTCGTCCATGGGTTGCTTCATTACGAGGATGGAGACGGAGATTTGAGGACTCTGGTCCACTAGTTTTTTGGCTAATTCAACGGCTGGGGTTAGGTGTCCCATCCCAGGGGCGGGAACGAACATTAGCTCCGCTTTCTTCTCCATTTTTAATTCCTTGATCGACTGCGGGTAGTAATGAATGACGAAGGAGTTGATATTGGTGATTTAAACTGATCAGCTATGAGACGAAGGGATTTTATAGTACCGCGGTGGTAAATGGCCGGGAACAACTGCGGGTTTGACTCTCATGCGGAGTGATATCATTGATTAGCTAGCATGGCATTTGTCCTCGGTGCGAGGATGCTTGGAGACTAAGGCAAACATCTTGAAAATTTTTTGACCATTCGGTACCAAAATTATTCGATTAATTTTATTTTAAAAAAATTATTAATATTTTATATTAATTAATATAGATAGTAATTTTATAATTTTTTATTTTATTCTTTTAATTTTGATAGATTTAATATATATTGTTTAGATTATATGTAATATATTTATATAATTTTTTTATCCTTTTTCTCGTCTCATTTTTTAAAATTTATAAGAAATTATTTTCCGTGTTTCTTCGGTCCCCGTTGCCGTCCCGTGCAACACTGCCAAGGATTGACGTCATTGCTCTGCTGGTCCAAGTGGTTTTTTATTTGACTATTTCTTCCCACTCGGTAGAAGGTAGAAATTAATGTGGGACGTATATTTCGGTACATTTCCCACAGCTGGGATATACGCGATTAGTAAATTAGGTTAGCAGTTTGTTTGGTCGTATGTTTTTTAATCTGCCTAGTTAGTCGAACTCATTTGATTCAATATATTTTGATTTAAAAAATCCAATGCATTATTATTATTATTAAACAAAAATATTAGAATGTGTTTGTTTGCATAGGTAATTTATAAACATGTTAAAATTATAATTTAAATATCATGATTCATTAATAATTATATAGTAAATAATTTTGTCGAATGTTTTACTTTATTTTATTAAAGGTTAAAATTTAATTGTTAATTAGCAATAACAATCTTATATTCCTCTATTGTGCAATTTTCAATCACTCTCCAATGATTAATATCTAAATCTAAGTATATGAAGTAGATACATTCTCATTGGTAATATTGACAATTTAATACCTTACTCTTCATATATTCTCTCTCTCTCTCTCTCCCCCCTTCTTTTCCCTAATTTAACTGAGTACCCTAACCTCGGGTTTGATAAATAAAATTTACTTTAATTTATTAATCCTAAAGTTAAACTTAATCCTAATCCTGACCCTCAATTTCTTCTTTTCCCTTTTTTTTTCTCCCCTTTCCCTTTTCTTATCCTTTTTGTTTTTCTTTTTATTTTCCTTTATCCCGATAAACCTTTTCCTTGTGCATGCCTATTCTCCTTACCTTCTTAGTGCATGACCCTCCCACACTCTACCCCTACACCAGCTCCTATGCTACACCATTCCTTCTAAAATCGTGCATCTGCACGACTCACCTGCTTTGTCAAGCTATTCAACCCATAACTGGTTGTATATATACACTCCACTCCACCCCTCCACTTTGTTCAAAACAACCTAACCTCATTGCTCCATTCTTCTTGCCAGCCCATGTCTCTGGTTTCTTCCCACAAACTTCCACCACCATTACCTCCTGTTGATCCTTACTTCCATTTTCACCACCATCGCCTTGTGCCAGGTCAACAGTAGCCTAGTCCATCGCCAACCATCTCCAAGATCAACCTAGCCACTACCTCCTTTTTATTCTTTTTCCCTTTTTCTTCTTCCTCCTCTTCAATTGTTCAACAAATCCATATTATTTTCTTTATCCTTCTTCTTCCTCCCAGCCATGTTTCTAGTTGTATGCATTACATGGTTATGCATCACTTATGCACCAATCTTTACACAGTTGTGCTAACCCTTGCATAATTGTGCCCCATTACTTGCATGACTACCCTCTTACCATGTTACCCCAATTTTATTCCTCTAGTAGCATCTTCTGAGCCCTCCACATGTCTTTATCCTAGAATTCACCACCCAACTGCCTTAACACCCTCCTTATTCCTCTACCAATCTCTAGCTCCATTGCATTTACCTCCCTTTATCATCACCAGCATCACCCAACCATGCCTCCCCACACTACTGCTTGCCCTTACATCACTCATCCACTCAGCTCATTCCTCATATTTGTCGCCTTCTTTGCCTCACCTCCTATTACAACCAACCACCATTCTCATAGCCATACTCCATGCTACTCCACCCAATCAACACCGCCATCAATCCAAATAAGCTCCATCCAACCCTTCACCTTCCACTAAAACTCTAGCCCCCTCAACATTGCACAAACCATTACCACCACCCAACCTTCCACCTCTCTGCCAGGAGCTTAAGTCATCACGAACACCACCCCTCACCTTAGCTCCTTATTGCATCAACATGAGTTTGGGTGTTTCCTCCCTTGCCAATCCAAGAGTATTCTAGTAATTACTAACTTAATAAATATTTAAATATAAATTGCTATTTTATGAGTTATATATTAATATGATTAATGTTGGTTTTATTTTTAGGTAAAAGAAGTTGACTAGCGGAGCCTGATAAATTTTAGTGGGTCGCTTATATTTTGTGCTTTTGTTGAAAATCAGGTAATCCATGTACTCTAATAAAATGTTTGATATCATATTAGGGTTTTGATATATAAATCGTGTTAAGCATGTTTGTTTTGTTGTAATTATTTATCCAATAATGCTATTACAAAATTTGGTAAAATGGAACATGTTAAGTTAGGTAAAATAGTATGTGTAGAAAAGCATGTTAAAATGGGTTTATTATTATGAATAAAGTATGTATAATATGCATGTCTAATATTATGGGTCAAGCATGCTTAGGAATATTTTAGCATAATTAATATCATTGTGTGTCATGGGGACAATTTGGTCTTTTTAAGTGTACCCTAATATTGATCCTAATGAACATGCCTAATTTGTATCATTTATTGTTGAGTATAGAAATAAATGATTTGATGTTTTAGGAATGCATATTAGGGTTTTATGTGGTGAATCATATGTAAGGGTAAAATGGTCATTTGATATCTTTGGTGATTTATCTCCATGCTAAAATATTTAATTTATTATATTTTAACCTTTTTGTGAAAAATTATTAAATAAAATGGTATTAGTATTTAAAATGGATGATAATATGGTAATTATGGGCTTAGAGGCATTTTGGTAAAAAAAAAAGGGATAAATATGGAATCCTTGCTACATTAATGTGTTAATTGGTTCAAATTATACTAATTAATCACATGATGTGTAATATTTGACGTTATTATGAATGACCTAAGTCTAATAAAATGAGAAAACAACTTAAATTGATAATAATAACCCTAGAGGCGAGATCATTATCGCATGTGTAAAATGTTGAAGTTAGATGTTGATTTTTTGATGTGTTGTTAATAATGTCATTTTAAGATGGTGCACTATATTTGGAGGTTAAATGAGTCCTACAAGTGAACTTATGCTTAACTTGTGAAATTAAGGTTTCTTAGGAGGGAAATATGACATGTTTCCTTAGAAGATGTTCCAACCATCAAGTGGTTGTATTTTAGGTGCTTTGTATAATTATGTTAAGTTTTTGATTATACACCTTTCATATTTATATGCATATATGCATGATTATCTTAGGATAAACAATAATCAATAAGACATTAGTCACTTAAAGTGAAAGATTATGTGAATTAGGATTGAGGTGTTAAATCCGTTTTACTAGATTAATAATAATGGTCAAGCATGTTTTACCCTCAGACTTGTTTCAGATTGTTCCACTTGTTTAAAAATAGTATTTAGGAGTGTGTTACACTAGGACATATTGAGTTTGTTTTACTAGCTTAACAATAGTGACAAGGTATGTTTTACCCTGGGAGGTGCTTTAGTCCGCTCCACCAGATTAAGAATAGTGGGATTCCTAAGCTCAACATAAATAAGAAATTGGATTATGATTATACCTAATAATGTAACAAAATCTCAATTGTTCTCTTTTATCATATCATGTTTAATCAGTATGCAAAATTAGTCTTCCATGTGACCATATGCATTTGTTTACCCTTGTTGTGATTTGATAGTTGCCTTTATACACTACCCTTGACTTTATTTGTGATGGATTATGCTAATATGATGTGTAATAAGATATTAATTCTTAGAGTGAAAGATTAATTGATTTAGGAGTAAGGTGTTGAATCCGTTCCATCGAACTAATAATAGTGATTAGGAACGTTTTACCCTAAGAGGTAGTTCAGACCATTCCATCCATTTAAGAATAATGGTTGTGAGCATTTTGCCCTATGAGGTGCTTCATACTATTCTACTAGTTTAAGAATATTGGCCATGAGTACTTTTTCTAGGAGATGTGGAGTCCATTCCACTAGCTTAATAATAATGGTTAGGCATGTTTTTTCCTTGCGAGAAGCTTTTGTTAATTCTAATGGATTAAGAATAGTGGGGTCTATGAAATTAACGTGAAAATAACTAAATGGAATGATTGTAATGATTAATAATGTATTATTATTTAAAGTTAAAGGGCATATGAGTTTGGATCGGTTATACCCATTCGTTCCGTTAGACAAGAATAGTGGCTAGGAGTATTTTTCTTTGGGGTTGTACCACTCCATTCCACCGGACAAGGATAGTGGCAGGGAGTATTTTTCCCTAGAGTTGTATATTATTTATACCATTCCACCAGTTGAGAATAATGGGGTCCCTGAACTCAACGCGAATAAATAATTAGATTGATTATAATCACTAAATGGGTTTTGTTTGTGGTTAAGAATAATGATATGGATGTTGAGTATGTGATATATTGTGATGTTATGGTGATTGGGTTGAGATTGATTCTAATCATTACTTTAGAAAGAACCCCTTGGATACTTAGTTGGCAATTTTTTTGGTAAGTAAATAAATTTTATTACCAAAAGAGCAATATGTACACCAAAAGTCTCAAAATATGAAAAGCCATACAAAACCAATACTCAAAACAAACCAAAATAGTTTCTAAACTCAAGAACATCTATCAACTACATCCAATGGTTTATAATATTCAAGAAATTTTGTATTTTCCCATTATTTGCAAGGCTTCCTCTCATGAAAACTTCTTGGACAATCTGCTTACTTATACTTTCAAGAGTAGATTGCTTCTTTTGGAACACAACATTATTTCTATTGATCCAAATCTTATATATCAAGGCAGAAAATGCAATCTTTAGCACTTCAGCCCTTCCATATTTTCCCCTTGTATTCTTGATCATCCAATGAACACAACTCTGCCATGTAGTAAAGAAATGAGGTAAGAACATCCAATTGAGCATTCTTCTCCAAATATGATGTGTAATAGTGCATTGGAATAAAAGATGATCAAGGTCTTCATCACCCCTGTTGGCAGACTTCACAAGTAGCATTATCAATCACCTGCCATGTTTTGAGTTTTTCCTTCACGAGAAGCACCTCTTGGCAGGCCATCCAACATATAATTTTGTGTCTAGGCATGCCATGATGTACCCAAACAAGATTATACCATATGACTCTGTTATTTTTGTGTCTCAAAATGTGGTACATTTTGGTAATACTAAATCTGACATTATCAGTGCTGGAAGTTAAAACCTCTTGCCCCATATCCCTCATTTTGAATATGAGTTTTGTTGTCCAAGAAGATTCCTCTTTAAATTTAGCTTGCCAAATGTTTTATCTACTTAAGTATTTTTCATGGATCCATTTGACCCAAATAATCTCTTTCCGCACCTATAGCCTCCATAAATTATTTCAGAAACAGGCTACATTCCAAGGAAATAGTTGTCGAATGCCTAGCCCACCTTCATCTTTAGGATGACAGATTCTGGTTCAGGAGATGGGAGCCTTTCTTTTCCCTGCTTCCATGTTGTTCTAGAAAAATCCTCTACAAATCAACTCCAATTTGTGCACAATAATTTTAGGTATCATAAAAACTTGCATCCAAAAGTTTTTGATACTAAAAATTACAGATCGAAGGACTTGAAGTTTTCTTGCATAGCTTAAGTATTTCAAGGTCCAAGGTTTTAGCTTATGAGTAATTTTTTCAATTAAAGGCTGGTACTGCGCAATACACAGTGAGGAACTACTCAATGGAACCCCCAAGTACCTAAAAGGTAAGCTTCCTTCACTATAATTCAAGATTTAGATTATCTACCCCTTCATAGCATTGTGGACTCCTCTAAAATAAATGCAGCTTTTTTGAGACTTAGCCTTTAATCCTGACATAGCTACAAAGATATCCAGCTTCTCCTTGACGAATTGGGCTAAATTCAAGTGACCTTTACAAAATAACAAAAGATCATCTACAAAATAGCGGTTGATCATTCTCAAATTTTTACAATCAGGGTGACCTTTAAAACCATTTTCCCTCCATAGCATTCTTAGCAGTCTATTGAGATACTCCATAGTAAGAACAAACAGATAAGGAGACATGGGATCTCCTTGTAGTAGACCTCTTCTCCCTTGGAAAGGTTTGCAAAGAGATCCTTGTAAGCTTATAGATAAACTTAGTTAGGCATTACATGATAACTTAATAAAGTGAAAAGGAAATCCCAGCCCTTCTAACACTATCTGCAAAAACTACCATTCTATGGTGTCATAAGCTTTTTTCAAATCCACTTTCATCATCATTCGAGGACTAATATTTTTCCTCTTATACTTTCTCAGTAATAGCTATGCCATTAGAATATTATCACCTATCCATCTTGCAGGGACAAATTCAGATTGAGCTTCACCCACTACTTCAATGAGGACATCAGCGAGTCTGTTAGTGAGAACCTTTGAGAAAATTTTGTAGATCATATTGCAGCAAGCAATGGGTCTATATTCCGTGATATATGTAGTATGTTGAGATTTTGGCACCAAATGAATGCTAGTGTTATTTAAGGATTTTAAAAGAAAACATGTATTCTAGAATTGTCTTGTTTCTTCATATATATCTCCCCCTACAATGCTTCAAGCTGCTTTGAAGAAATGAGCATTGTAGCCATCAAGACCTGGGGCTTTATTATCCCCCATACTAAAAGCTTATTTTCTCACTTCAGTTGCTGAAATTTGTCTGAGAAGATGCATTCTACTTACTATAGAGAGAATAGGTCCTTCCTTAAAGACCTCTGGAATAGGGTGAAGAATATTTGTGCTTTTTTTCCCATCAAGTCGTTATAAAAATCAGTAACTTCTTTCTCTATATCTGGCCATGATGAGAGCTTGGTACCATTGAGGTTGTGCAGCTGATTTAAGAATTTTATGTTGTGCCTTTCTTTAACCTTTGCATGGAAATAAGCATTATTCCCATCTCCCAACTTGACAAAGTTAATCTTAGCTTTCTATTGAAGGTAGTGCTCTTCAATTTGAAGTTTGTCCCATCATTTCTTTTTAGCTGCTTTTTCCTTGCATAACAGGTGGTAGTTGTTGGGATCCGCTTGTAGGGTATTTTTAATGCACTCCCACTCTTCTTTATCCTTTTCTACTTCATGGATCACATGGCCAAAATGGTTTGCATTGAACTTTTTAAGTTCCCCTTTCAATATCTTAAGCTTTTGCATTACCTGAAACTGCTTATAACTTGTAATTTGAGTATCCCAGATTTGTTTTACTATGTGCAGAAATTGATCATGCTTTATCCAATAGTTGCAGAATTTAAAAGGCTTTCTCCTTCTTTGCTCATCCTCCTTAACAGAGAAAATAGTACAGGTATGATCAGAGAAACAATGATCCACTACTTCAATGCTTGCATTAGGGAAAGTGTGTAAAAGTAATTGGTTACCAATACCTCTGTCAAGTTTGCATTGGACTCTATGGGGTGGTTGCTGATTATTTGACCATGTGAAGAGTGGGCCAATTGTAGAGATAGGACCAACCCCACATCTTTGCAGACAATTAGAAAAATCATCCATTTCACCTTGATGAATCAACCCACCCATTTTCTCAGTAGCAGATAGAATGGTATTAAAGTCACTACGGATTATCTAGGCTCTATCTACTTGTTTACTGATTAGTTCTAAATCATTCCAAAGTTGCCTCCTTTCAATACCAGAGTTAGAGCCATATACAAAAGTCACTAACACACTATCTTGAGTCATAAGATCATTTACTACATAATGAATATACTGTCCATCTTCATATAGGACAGTCAGAGACACAACATTGGAGTTCCAAAGGAGCATAATTCTTCCATTATAATGAGAAGAATGATTAGTATGAAAAATAAAATTTGGGGATATTTTTTTCTATGCTACAACTACTTGATTATGCTTCAATCTAGTTTCTATAAGACCAATAATAGAAAGAGATTGTGTTTGTATGAACTTACACAGCTCTTTTTGCTTCAGAGGAGAGCAACCTCCTCTGATATTCCATGTTACTAGCTTCATTTTAATGTAGAAGGATGACCTCCTTTAGAGGATGTGCCCGCTTTCCTTTGATGCAGTGTACTAGGAGGAAAGGTTTGATCATTGAAAGAGTCATTGCAATTCATTATTTCAGGGATTTCCTCCAATATGCCTTTTCCCTTACCAAGTAGAGAAAGCTTAGTATCATGGGTAGTTTGTTGCACTTGCATTTGTTTTGGTCTTCAAACTTTCTCATCTCTTCTATAATGTATAAGAGTAGGTGGTCTACATTATTCTGTGTCATGTCCTGCTCTATCATATTTGGTGCAATACTTTAGCCTCCAGTCATAGTTGACCTTTTGCGTTCTTGTGCCCATAGGTGTGTCAATCAAAAAATAATGCACAAAAGGTTTACTAATTTCGATTTCTACAAGAATCCTACGATATGATATTCTACTATAGGTAGCAGTGATCATATCCGCACAAATTGGTATCCCCAGGTAGCTTTTAATTCTGTTTAATGAATCTGCAGACCAACAGGTTAGTGGGAGGCCTGGGAGGGTGATCCATAGGGGCATCTTCCTCCATTCTATATCATCTAAAGGCATCATGGGATTCCATTTTTTCAAAAGTAGAGGTCTGATCCCAAAAGACTAAAAAGGTTTTTCAAGAATTGTAAGGCATTCCAATTCATATTTAAATTTGAAGAGGAAGAATTCTTGATCATGGGGGAAGATTTGTGGGGGAGAAACTGTAGACCATTGAGCCTCAAAAAACTTTTAAAGTTGATTGAGAGATGGTGGATAACCAGCAACCATTCCAATTAAGGTGTGAGCCCATTTCTCCTCTTGTTTCGCAATTTCTTGTGGAAGCAATTTGGCTTTTACAATTCCATTTTCAATAATAGGAGGTGAACAGGAAAGATTAAGCACAGTTTGTTCCTGACGGTTTTACATAAGAATTTCTTTCCAACTTAATGTCAAGCAATTAATATCAGTGCTCTTATCTTGAGAGTTCTCTTCCTAAATCATATATTTTCTTGGAGAGTTCTGCATTTCAAAATCCAATACTGATTCCATTGGAGGAGTATGTAAGATTCTTCGTGCAATATTCATCTCTGCATCCATGGAATTACTAGGGTTAATCTCAAGTTTTCCTTTGTTCATTGCTACCAAAGATTTACTGGATTGCTGAGACCCGGATTCTTTCTTGGTCGTGGACGCTATCTTCTTCCGGTGATTGTTTCTTGCCATGGCTAACAGCCGCAAGCAAAACTCTCTCTACATGACATAAAGTTGTGGATATATAAAACCTTAGTGTCAAGTCCTTAATTATACATTAGTTGGTAATTTTCATTATGCTCTTAATGAATGGGCATGAGTGCTATAAGACTTTGGTGATATTTGTTTATCTAATATGATTATTATATCTATGTCATTATATATATTTTTTAATATTTTATACCATGTCCTACTGTGATGCCTTCTATGTGTTCGATGCAATATTTTCATATTTAGTTTTTTATAGTGAGATACTCAATACTGTTATACCTATGTGTTCCATTTCATGGGCATGTGCTTATTCAAAGAGCGGTGTTGACTTTATAGGTTAGCTTGTGAGGTCAATTTAAATGATAGTATTGTGGGTTGAGAGTTAGGATTATATGGTGTCCTACCCAATATCTTTTGAATTGATACTCTTAAACTCTTATTTCCTTCCATATTTTCTCTCATTTAAATTTTATAATCACTGAATATTCATATTATCAGAATAATATTAATCTTTTTTGAAATATCTATTCTAGTTCTTATAATTGTGTAATTAATAGTTCTTATAATTGTGTAATTAATTTAAGTGGAGTAATATTTTAGCCTTAGCACTTGGTATGAGAATGGTAGAGGAAGCCAAACTTGTACCAAGTGCGGTGGTAACACCCTACATTTTTACCGTTTTAGCTTCCATAATTAATTCTTTAAACAAAAAATTTAAGTTCTAAAATTATGGTTGTCACATGATATCTAAAAGATATCCCTACTCACTTCTTTTATGGTAATACATGTGCGAAGTGATTAACAATATTTTCTCATATAAAATCTTGAGAATGGAGGGAATATAATGTAACACCTTGAGTTGAAATGACCATGAAAGGGTCACTTGGTAGCCACCTAATACCACCCCATAAGGTTTTTTGGGGGCTACACTGTAGTACTTTTGGATTGATATGTTGACTCCATAGATTAATATGAGTCCTTTCACTACGTTTTCCCCCACTTACGTAGTTTTTGAAAAAAAAATTTAAAAAATTTAAAACTTTTTGGGAGAGTCACTCATCCTAAGAATTACTCTACAATAAGAATACTTAACTCTTGACTATAAAGTATTAGGACATAATATTCAAAATAATGATATACCATGTTGATGTAAGTAGTCATATCAATTCTTAACTTGGGTATTACACTGACTTAGATCTCTAGAAAGATCCTTCCACCATGTAGTTATATCATCTGTTCTAAGTTCTTCATAAGTTATACTCGTCTCATATTTTTTAGTTAGAAGGGTCAAAACTTTCAACTCCAAGGAAGTATTCAAATTATCATCTTCATATTCAAGGAAGACAAGGCAAGTAATTTGAGAAGTGTCCTTTTAAATAAAAAACACTCCTCAGAAAAAAAGGACATATAACTAATAGATAAAAAATATACAGAAAAAAATTGATATGTGGATAGCCTTAGACAACGTAACCTAAGAAGAAAGGCCGTGCTTATAATCATGTGAAAAAGTACGATGAGAAAATGCTCAATCTGAGGGGGCAAAGGGATAATGGGTCAACAACACTAACTATAAAATAAAACTAATAACAAATTAATAACACATAATTTACATGGAAAAACCCTTCCAATATGAAACGGAAATGACCATGGAAAACTTTGGACCACTTAGGAAACTTTCATTATAAGAAATTTGAGATACAAAGTCTAGTATTTAAGTGCTAACTGGATACTATACTCATCAACCCAAAATAACACAACTAGACAATAATTGCAACACTCAAAGAGAAAAGTTTGCAAGCCGTAAAATATAGCTACTATAAACACATTCAAAGATAAATATATATGCCAAAAAAAATAGATCCCTTTAACCATAATCAAAAAAATATTTTAGCAAACAAATCACCAATTTTCAGTCAAAAGTGAGCACAATAGACCACTCAATTGAAGCTAAAACCAAAATTGATATGAAACTGAACTAGACAAAAATACTAATTGAAATACCAATAAAAACCTTTTCTAAAAAGCTTTAAATCAAATCTCCACTATTTAGAATCACAATTGGTTTTCTTTAAGCTTGTGTCAAAACATTATAAATATCCAACGGTGAATGACTTTAGATCTTTGAAGTAATTAAACATGTAGTGATGAGAATAATGGTAGAATTTATTTTCTTTCTCTCTCTCTCTCTCTCTCTCACTTACAGGATTCAAATCTCAATCTTTATCACATTTACTCACCTTCCACATCAGCTTTCCAGCTGATGTTTAGCCTTCCCAAAGTTTGGTTATTAATAAATATGACGAAAATAACCTTGGTTAAGAATGGATTTTACAATATAGGAAGGATTCTAAATACCCCCAACAAATTCTCTCCCTTTTGACAATGTGAAGGTGATTTCCATCCTAACGATCATACACCAAACATCAAACTTCCATCTTGGTAAGGCTCCTATTAAAATATCAGCTCCATTATCATTATTGTGTACCTTCTCAACCTCTAACAACTTAGCATCCAAAACATTACGTATCCAATGATACTACTTATCAATGTGTTTTGATTTAGAATGGAAATTACTATTCTTACCAAGATTTATAGTGCTTTGGTTGTCAAAAAGGAGCACATATCTTTCCTAAAACAAACCAATCTCTTGAAGAAATTTCTTTTGATCCATAGCAACTCCTTTCTAGCCTTAGTTATAACAATGAAATCTTCTTCGGTTGTTGATAAAGAAATAATTTTTTTAAGTTTAGACTACCATAAAACTACTACTCCTTTGAAAGTGATGAAATAACCTAAAGTATATTTTCTTGAGTCAACATCCCCATCCATATTTGAATTAGTATATCACTTAATAACTGGCCCATCACTTCCAAGACAAAGTCCCAAACTACAAGTGCCAAAGAGATATCTATAGATCCACTTCACTACATTCTAATGCTCTCTACCCAGGTTAGAAGTGGACCTGCTAACTACTCCAACTGCATATATAATATTAGGTATCATACAGACCATAAAATACATCAAACTACCCACAATGGATGAATAAGGAATGTTCTTCATCTCTTGCTTCTCTGCTTCATAGGAGGGACATTGCATAGAGCTCAACTTTGATTGAGGATTAAGTGGAGTGTCTAAAACCTTGGCATTATCCTTCCTGAATCTCTGGAGTATATTCTAAATGTATTTCTCTTGAGGGAGCCACAACTTCTTAGATCCTCTATCATGAACGATTTTAACTCTGAGAATTTTATTTCTCAAACCTAAGTCTTTCATGGAAAAAGACTTGCTTAACTCCTTCAAATTATCAATCCTAGAAGTTTTCTTACCAACAATGAGCATATTATCTACATAAAATAATAAAATGACGAAATCCCCATGACCAAATTTCTACATAAAAAACACAATAATCTAAAGTAGTCTTCTTATAGCCATGTTTTTTGGTGATAGACTCTCACTTCTTATAATACTACCCTAGAGCCTATTTCAATCCATATAGACTTTTCTTAAGCTTGTATACATGGTATTTCTTTTCTTTCACCTAAAAACCCTCTAGTTACTCCATATAAATATATTCTTCCAACTAACCATATAAGAAAGTGGTCTTCACATTTATCTCCTCAACCTCTAAATCAAGATTAGCATCCAACCCTAGGAAAACTTGGATTAGAGATATTTTCACAATAGGAGAAAAGATTTCTTCAAAATCATCATCTTTATTTTTCTTGAAGCCTTTAACCATCAACCTAGCTTTGCATTGTGGGAGTGAGGAATGCTCATCTTGATTTAATCTGTAAACCCGCCAATTCTTCAGAGATCCCCTACCATTAGGCAACTTCACTAGATCAACGGTATGGTTTTCATACAAATATTGCATCTCATCTTGCATTGCTTCAAGCCATCTATATTTGTCTCCACTTTCAACAACTTCTTCATAAGACATGGAAACTCTCCCTTTAATTAAAAGCACATTCCCTTGGGAAGAGTATTTGGAAGAAGGTATATGATCTTTGGTGGACCTCCTAAGTGGAGTTGCTAGTTCATCTGTAGGAGCTTCTTGGTGATCACCTACAACATCATCTACTAGAGCATCAATATCACCATCATGCTACTGCTCATCATGAGTTAAATACTCATCTATATCATCTTGTAATCCATTATCAACAAGTTCACATGCCTATTGCATCTTCATTGGATCCATACCTATCAGTTGATCATCACTATCAACTTCGCTAGTCTTAGGTTTTTCAATGTTAGTAATGGTCTGGTCTTCATTGAACACTAAATTTCTACTTCTTACTAGCTTTTTCTTCACAGGATCGTATAACTTGCACTACTATGAAAACATAAAATAATAATGGGACATTAATAATGGTGGTTCCGAAACCGTTGTCAAACGCGTGAAAATTAATGCACGGGATAGTTTTGATAACGGTTATAATTCAAAACTGTTATTAACCCAATGCTAAAATTTACACGGAAGTTTTAATAACAGTTCAAGAAAAACTGTTATTAAAAGATGTTTTAATAATGGTTCCCATAAGAACTGTTGTCAAAAGTCATGAAGGTTTAATAACGGTTCCTACATGAACCGTTCTTGTAGGAACCGTTATTAAAACCCCAAATCTGCATTTTATTTCATTCAGTTCTGTTTCGTGCCAAAAATTTTAGATTGTGCACCTTCCCTCTCTTACTCTCCTTCTCATGCAAACCCTCACACCACCACATTGTGCACCACCACTTCGGCTCCTCTCAAGTCAGGGAAACCACCACTTGTTCTCTTTCGCACCGCCAACTCTCCTTTTCCTTACAGCACCACACCTCTGCCATTCTCGACTTTGCATGTGATGTCATTCTTTCGAACCTAGCCAACACTTGTACCTTCTTCCTTCGCCATGTTTGTAGGTGGTCGCCGCTCTCCTCTTGCTCGCCACTAGTTTTCTTGCTCATCACTGCTCCTTTTAAGTATGTTTTTGTTCTTCCGCTTGTAGCTTTTTCTCTTCTGATATATATATATGCATGTTGATACAGGGTTGCGTTGTTTGTTGTTGAAAAATTGCAGTTTGTTGTTCAAAAATGTGTTGTTGAATATGTTGGTGAAAAATGTTGTTGTTCGTTATTGAATTTGTTGCGGTACTGTTATATATTAACCAATACATGTGTTAGCCGAGACTTTTACACACACACACACACACACACATATATAACATGCATGAATGTAGAATTATATACAAAGCTAGAGAAATAAAATACTTCAAATTATTAGTAATGTCACCTATAAAAACTATATATATATATATATATACACACACATTTTCATTAATAAGTATAGGACACTATAAGATATAGGAAATTTCATATAATGAAATGAAAATATATTTTACATATGCACATCATTAAATGAAAATTTCAATTAGAGATGCATATGTTAATGATTTTTATTTGATAAGGATTGAATAGATATAGAAAATAAAGAATATATAAAAGTGAAAAATTAAATAGAGAGAAATAATTTTGAATAATAATAATAATAATAATAATAATAATAATAATAGTATAGGATTTATTAGGGTTTAATTACAGTTAGCTAGGTTTAGGATTAGGGTTTTATATGGTTTAAGGTTAGGTTTTATTATAATTTATTAGGGTTAATTAGGGTTAGGGTTAGAGTTAGGGTTTATTGTTTATTATAATAATTATAAAAGTAAAAAAATAAATAGAGAGGAATAATTGTGTATAATAATAATAATAATAATAATAATAATAATAATAATAATATAGGATTTATTAGGGTTTAATTATAGTTAGCTACATTTAGGATCATTATCTTATGAGGTTTAGGGTTAGTTTTTATTATAATTTATTAGGGTTAGGGTTAATGGTTAGGTTTAGGGTTTATCATTTATTATACTAAATATAAAAGTGAAAAATTAAATAGACAAGAATAATTATGTATGATAATAATAATAATAATAATAATAATAATAATAATAATAATAATATAGGATTTATTAGGGTTTAATTATAGTTAGCTAGGTTTAGAATCATCATCTTATGAGGTTTAGGGTTAGTTTTTATTATAATTTATTAGGGTTAAGGTTAAGTGTAGGGTTAGGGTATGAGTTAGGGTTAGGGTTAGGGTTATAGTTAGGGTTTAGCTCTTATTATACTAAATATAAAAGTGAAAAATTTTATATATAGGAATAATTGTGTATAATAATAATAATAATAATAATAATAATAATAATAATAATAATATAGGATTTATTAGGGTTTAATTATACGTAGCTAGGTTTAGGATCATTATCTTATGAGGTTTAGGGTTATTTTTTATCATAATTTATTAGGGTTAGGGTTAGGGTGAACGTTAGGTGTAGTGTGAGGGTATGGGTTAGGGTTAGGGTTTAGCGTTTATTATACTAAATATAAAAGTGAAAATTTAAAAAGATAGGAATAATTGTGTATAATAATAATAATAATAATAATAATAATAATAATAATAATAATAATAATAATAATATAGGATTTATTAGGGTTTAATTATAGGTAGCTAGGTTTTACTAAATATATATATTATCTTATTAATATCTACTTGATTTTACTATGCGTAGCTTGAACGATTTGATGATAGTTTGATGTTCAACTAGTTTGTTAAATATATAACTAAAGATTATGTCCTTATTTTAAATAGTTTGATGTTGTTAGCTTTACATAGTTGGTTAAGATCTGGTATAAAATATTTATGATTTGTCTAGCTAGTTGAAGATTAGTTTACATATTCTGTAATTTAGATCCATTGGAGAACAACCCTGATGATAAGATTTAGTGGTTCTCATTTGTAGGTAGTGAGATGACATACCCTCTACCATATCTATGTATGGCTCCACATACAAATCTACGGACTCATGCGATATGGTTATACAATGAGCTAGGTCGGTTGTATGCGAGTGGCTCATCCTATCACCCCTTCCATTTCAGATCATATCACCTTCTGTTGACCCTACCTTAGATAGAGCCATGGGCGTTGGCTACGTCTACTTTTTTGCATTGGTTTGTCCACCACACTGATGCACCACACCTGAGATTTATTGAGGGTGAGGTGTTTGCTAGAGAGTATGATAGTATGTCAAGAGAGCTGATGGTCATTGATGATGAGTGAAGGTTTCGTCATAGCTTGCCTCCGAGTATCCACCCCGGTTACCTTAGAGTATTTGTGAGTAGACTCTCTAGCAATGATGTCAGGGATCAGATGATATATCATAATGAGTGGACTTTCAGAGTTATAGTTATTAGTTGGGCTTGACGAGGCTACTAGGGGATTTAATTTTAGGGTTATGAGTTTTTGTTTTTTAGGTATTTGGGTTGTAGCAACCTTTTGATGTATATAGTGCTGCTATTGCTTTAATCACGTAGTATGTATATCTTTTATAATTTGAACCATTGTATAATGTTTTGCTATGTATGTATATGTATGTATATATATATATATATATATATATATATATATATATATATATGAACTCTTTCTAAGTATGAGCAGTTTCATTAAGTATTAATATCTTTTTCAAAATGTGTTACCACGATTCGTATATATATATATATATATATATATATATATATATATATATATATATATATTGTAACACCCCCAAAATTCACTACTGAAAAATTTCGTTAATTAAAGGAAGATTAGTGGAAACAGATAATTAAAATGTGAACTTTGGGAGTATTACCGCCACACTTAGTACCAGACCAGTTCACTCATACCGTTCCAGTACCAAGTGCTAAGGCTAAGAAAATGAAATACAATTCGAAAGACATTCAACATGCATAAATCAGAGTAAATTGCAAAACTTCAACATATTTAAATTAGAGTAGCGCATCAAATCGTTTTCAGGAATAAAATCCACCAATGGTGGTTACTTTAACAACGTTAACATTTAAAACCGAGAAATTAAATGAGAAAGAGAAAAAGCCATGATACCGGAAAATTCCTTACTCTCCTTCCCGTAACCCACTTGAGTAGCACCTGAAAATACCTGCAAGGGTACTGCCCATTGAATAGGCAGGGGCCCCATAAAGGGAATCCCTTCAGTACTACGGTACTGAGTAACCCTTTAATACCACACTTAAAGATAGGCCCGCATACGACACATAATGCAAGCCACACACATATAAATAATGAGAGATGCATATATGACAATGACAAACATAATACTTTATAAGTCACGATCGATACTTTGGGCCTTAAGCCATTATTCTGTCATTAATCCACCAATATCATATTTTATATCCATGTGAGTACGAGAACCCCACTATTATAGCCGGTGGACCGGAAGTCAACACACAGGGCAGAACGCCTCTGACCACTATTATTGCCGGTGGACCGGAAGATAAACACACAGGGCAGAACGCACCTGACCACTATTATTTGCCGGTGGACCGGTCTGGCCCCGACTCACATGGTGTTCCACTATAAGTGATTAGTATTTTTCCATAATCTTATTCCCATACACAACTGATTTTATTGAGCTTGGGACCCCCACTATTTTGGCCGGTGGACCGGAATATATATAAAATCATCATCCAGGGCACAACGCTCCTGGCCACTATTATAACCGGTGGACCGGTACTCATAATCACACACTAGGGCAACACGCTCCTGGACCACTATTATAACCGGTGGACCGGTACGCAATATCACATACCAGGGCAATACGCTCCTGGACCACTATTATAACCGGTGGACCGGTACGCAATATCATAAATCACTGGGTCCGGCTCATTAATATTCCACTTTCAATTATCGTATCTTTCCTTTCGTTAATCAGCACATCAATCATATTTATTTGCCTCGATTGGGAGATCGATAACCCGGGACACAAAGGTACACCGGTCGTACCGGTGCATATCAGCTACTCAGTACCCTTCAACCGTGAACCCAAGGACGCAAAGGTACCCTGGTCGTACTGGTGCATAAAGCTAACTCAATACCCTACCGACAAGGACACCTAATCCATAAGTATGCATGCCCCCTAACTAGGTCCGTAGAGCTAGGAAGAGTAAGATATAGGGCCTGGCTAGGGCACAAAGGCACACCAGCAAATACCAGAATAATCGTGGACTAAACCACGTCCTTAGGGTAGCGACCCCTAAGGAGTCACCATTCCCGATCTCGAGGTCTTTCACTTTAAGTAATAGTGTCTTAATTAAGGTGATCAAATGAAGCACGATAATCCGATACTTATTCACTTTCAATCGTTTCGATATCATTAATCGTTTCTTATTCAGAGGATTATCCAGAATGTCACAGAGAAACCATCAAGGCCATACTAATCATTAGATACTCTTACTTGGCTAATCAACATTATTTAATCATATTAATGTCCCACAATCTCAAGGACGTGTTAGGTATAAACTACTCATTTGCCCTTTACTTATATAATTGTTAAGTATCCGTTCCTTACTTGATAAATTACCACATTACCCTTAAGGTTGCATAATTACCAAATTACCCTTTGTCCAATTTAGATTACCAAATTGTCTCCTACACCTTTTTAGATCATCATTCACCCCTCATAATTACTATACTTATCATATTTCCCTTTTTGTTGGTTATATTACCAAATCGCCCTTCTCCTTTGTTATAATTACTAAATTGCCCTTGAGTTGGATAAATTACTAAATTACCCTCCTTCATTATCATGATTACTATTTTGCCCCTTTAGTTGGTTAAACAATTATCACTTTAACCTTTTATCGGCTAAATTACCAAATTGCCCTTTAGTTGAACAAATTACCAAATTGCCCTTCTCCTTTATCATAATTACCATTTTACCCCTCTCAATTATTTTAATTGCCATTTACCCTTTTTAATTATCACAAATCCCAAATTACTCTTCCTCGTAATTACCCATATTAATTTACCCTTTTTCATAATCAAAATTACTATATTACCCTTCTCCATTATTAAAATTACCATAATGCCCTTTAATTGGTTAATTTACCAAATTACCCTTCTATAGTATCGTACTTATCCAATTGCCCTTCTACAATCATAATTTAATTGCTAAATTATCTTTTGTCGTTATCATAATTAACAAGTTACCCCTTACTCCCAAGTTTACCATAATATCCTTTCATCTACAAAATTACCATTTTACCCCTTACATCCAATTTTACCATAATATCCTTTTATTTATGAAAATTACCACCATACATCTTTTACTTTACAAATTACTATTTTACCCTTTTACATCCAAGATAACCATCTTTATCTTTCCTTACATAATTACCATTTTGCCCTTCTTTTCCAATTTACCATATTACCCCTTTACTTATAAATTACCACTTCACCATTCACTTATAAAATTTATCATATTACCCTTTACTTATGAAATTACGATTTTGCCCCTTTACCTCCAAAATTACCATAGTGCCCTTTTTACTTGAACAATTACCGTGATGCCCTTTTACTTGAACAATTACTATAATGCCCTCCTTCATCCAAAATTACTATTTTACCCCTACTTCCAAAATTACCATTTTACCCTTCTTTCTCACAACTTACAATTTTATCCTTTACTTGTAAATTATCATTTAACCATTTAATCATAAAATTTCCATATTATTCTTTTATCTCAAAAATTACCGAAATACCCTTTTCACTTATAAAATTTCCACTCAACCCCTTTATTCACCATTTTTATGAATTACTAACACTACATGAAATAATGATATTAATACTTCCTTTTTATCATCTAAGTCAACCAACTTGTCATTTTTCAACATAATACTCATTAGCAACTATACACATTGATTTATTTATCTCATAAGCATAATTACTAAAATACCCTTAAACAATAACATCATTCATGCATTAACAACATGGTACATCATAATCAAGTGTTTAACATTTCTATCCATATTCCAACTCCTTCTTTATTTAACATACCTACATATAGCATAAAAGTTATCATGTTTTTTTCTTTTTAACAAACAATATAAGAAACCATAAACATATCATGCTAAGCATACAAAACATGCATAAAATCATACTAAACCCTAAATGTGCTAGCATGCGTTTTTCATATATTTAAGGGAGGATTAACGGTTACCTTAATCCCGCAAAATATCAATCTTACCAAGCATAATTAGCAACTCAACACCTAAAAATAATATCCATCATATTTATTAGAAATAAGAAGTTAAAAAGGATAAAACTTTATAAAATTTAATTAGTAAAACACTTAACATAAAATACCATTATACCTTTAAAATTATCCAAGAAATTCTCAAAATAAATGGGAGAGCTCATGCTGCATGGGCAGCGTGAGTTTTATGCAAAAACCATGGGGGAAAAAGCTCAAAGAGGGTGAAGGGGGCAAAAATCCATTATTTTCGGGTTAGGGTATTTAGGCTAGAAAAGAAGGTGGTTAGGGGAGGTTCTAAGGCAAGTGAGTGGTGCAGAAGTGAAGAGGGGGTGTAGGTGGAGGCTAAGGGTGGTTTCAAGGCGGCTCAAGGCGGCGGAGACGGCGGCGGAGAGGCGGCGAAGGTCGGCTGCCGAGGAGGGTCGAGGGAATGGGTTGAGAACGAAGGAAAAGTGGAGGGAAAAATGGAGGGGTGCAAGGGTTGGTTTCGGCCAACTAATGGATGGCGGTTGTAGAGGGGGTTGCAGGGTGTCGAACGGTGGGTTGGGTGGCGGCAGAGGTGGCCGGACGGCGGCGGTAGAGGCGGTTGCAGGTGGCTCGGCGGTAAGGGGAAAAATCTGGGAAGAAAAAGGAAAAGGAGGAGAAGGGAGGAAGTGTAGGGCTCGAAGGGGCTGTGTGGTGGTGCAGGGTGGTAGTAGGCAGTGGCAGAAGGCGGCGCAGGGGGTTGGTGAGGCGGCAGGAGCGGCGGACGGTGGTGGAAAAAGAAGAACGGGGGGGCGAATGGGAGGAGGAGAAAAGATAGAGGAGGGAGCTCGGGAAGGGGGTGAGGGGCTCGACAACAATGGGCAGGGAAATGGCTGAAGGGGAGAAGAAAAATAGGAGGAAGGGTAGGGGAATAGGGGCTGATCGGAGGGCAGGCTTAGGGTGGCAGGGCATCGCAGGGTTGTAGGGGAAAGGAGGGAAGAAGAAGGAAAGGGGGAGAGGCATGCGGGGCTGGTCCAGGGCCGGTTTGGCTCGAAAAAGGAAGGAAAACGACGGGGGAAGAGAGAGAGGGAGAGGGAGTAGGTGGTGGCAGCGATGGGTGCAGGCGGTGGCAGCAGGCATGGCGTCGAACGTGCAGGTCGGGCGTGGGAGAAGAAGAAGGGAAGAAGAAAGGGACGGGCGGTCGTACCGGCGCAGGAAAGGAGGGAGCCGGCCGGTCCAGGGAAAAAAAATAAAGGAAGGAGGCGGCTGGGGAGACGGGCGTGCGAGCGAGGGAGAGGGGAGAGCAGGCCGGGCGGGCGGCCCAAGGGGGAGAAAAAGGAAAAGAGAAGAAGGAAAAAAAGGAGAAAAGGAGGAGGAAAAGAAAAAGGAAAAATGGGAAAATAGGGGAAATAAATTAAATTAATTTTATAAATCATAAAATGTAATATTCTTGATAATTTATTTAATTTAATAATTTAATTTATTATAATCTAATATATTAGTTTAAAAAGGATAAAGTTGGTAAAATATTAGTTTTGGAAAATTATTTAAATAAAACAATATGATAAATAGCAAATTATTTATTTTTAATTTATTAAATACTCTTATCCAAATTTACATACTCTAAAATCCATAAAATAATTAAAATAAAAAAAATCTAAAAGCAATTCTATTCCAATTAAAAGTAATTTATTAAAATATAGGTTTTCGACATTTTTGGGGTATTACATATATATATATATATATATATATATATATACATAATACATTTTTCGATCTTCATGATAGGATATTTATTGTATCGATAATATAGTGGTACATTATGGTCAATACATAACATTCTAACATAATTTATTTATTGATTTTTTGTAGAGATATAGCCAACAAAAATATTAATAGAGACAATAGTGATGAAGAAGGGAAAAGAGGACCTACCATTATGAGAATCATCACGGACATGAGGAATAAAGGAGAACTAGTCGAGTTGGGATGGAATACTTATAATCTTCCCATTGGCCCTTACGCAGACATATTCTTGATGTACATTTCACTCGTAACTCATAATTGTGTTCCTATATCCTATAATAATTGGAAGCAAGTTTCAAAGGGTCATAAGGAACATATTTGGCAGGAAATCATGATAAATATGCTATTTTATGTAATAATTTTTGTATTTCAAATGTTATTAATTTTAATACATTATCATCGGTATACATCTATATGTCTTATTTTGCAGAGAGTGTTTAATGTCTTGGAGAGTAGGAATAAATGGCTTCTTAAACATTATGGGGAGCGTCTAAGAACATT
Source organism: Tamarix chinensis (assembly GCA_030549775.1). Taxonomy (NCBI): domain Eukaryota; kingdom Viridiplantae; phylum Streptophyta; class Magnoliopsida; order Caryophyllales; family Tamaricaceae; genus Tamarix; species Tamarix chinensis. The sequence continues at coordinate 81,064,381 of CM060171.1, read as the reverse complement.
TAGGTCATATATAGCTCGCAGGAAAATGTACAGAAAGAGGGATGGTTTTCTATGGTGGAACCCACCCAAATGATATGGTTTCATCGATCAAGAAAGTTGGAACCAATTTATTGCATATTATCTTACGGGGGATTTTAAGGTATTTGTCAGATAACAATTAAACTTTTTGTATCCCAATATTATGCTTAATATTGAAATAACCATGTGACTATGTTTTGGCTTGTAACATAGGACAAAAGTGTCAAAAATAAAGAGATTGTGAAGTAGAATAAATACCAGCATAATATGGCTCGCAAAGGCTATGCAGGCCTTGAAGAGGAGTTGGTATGCGATTATGATTTATCTATTTACATGTAAATGTCAAAATTTATAATGATATTCTTAAGTAATAATATTTTTTGATTTATAGCTCCTAGCCCAATATTTGGATCCATGTAACTCGTCCATCAATATTGATACATTATGGAAGATGGCTAGAGCAACAAAAGATGGATATATTAATGAAGATGTAGATGCTGCAGCCAAAAACTATTATATTAACATTGTAGATATCTAGAACCCTACTAAGTTTTCTTTTAGAAAACTATTATATTATGCTTATTCCTATAAGTTAATTTACATATATTGTATACATTAGAGGATGAACTCCAAACGTCAGATGGTGAGGAGGGAGTGGACCAATATAGCATTGTGTCCCAGGCTTTAGGAATCGTAGAACACCCTAGAAGACACAGGGATCTTGGATTAGGTGTTACGAGAACGAGTGTATGTGGTCGATCTCGTGGTTCTCGTAGCGCTAATGAGCAAGTGGCCATCCTCACCCAGAAATTGAATGTGGCATTTGAATGGATGGCAACAATGGAGCAACAGTTGTCATTTATTAAATCTCAAGGGTATAAGCCATCTAATTCAGTTGATCATGATCATCTTTACACACCTAATGTAAATTGCATCAGAGATAGTTGTGAAGCTGATTCACGTCTTTTTTCTCTTCCCGAGGTAAGCATTATAAACTATAAATTGTTATTAAACGTATTCGGTGTAATAAATAATTAATAATGTGTAATATTTTTGTTTAGGGTTTGCATAAATGTGACTCGTTAGCGAATGACCTTTCAACTCTTTTGGCAAAAGGAAGGGTATGCATCAATCACAATACACAAACGCAAACAGTCCATAGGTATAACTTAGCCCTAAATACAAGGCCAGTGAGTATTGACACTCCAATCCTTGGCAGTGCGTCCTTACCTTGTTATAAAGAGGGCGATGAGGCAGCCACAATGTAAGAAGATCATGGAAGCTTTGTGCCTTAGTTTGTGGATCAAATATATCTCACTACTGAAGAGGTAATGACATTTGACATCTTCATTAGACCTTGTTTAGTAGTTACACTGTTTATACCTTTTTCATATATATATATGCTCAATACATATTTTGTTCATTATTATCAATCTATATATATATAAAAACGCAGTTGTCTGACAGACAACATACGGACAATTTTTCCCGCCTAAGCTATGGCATTATTACTAATCATATATATTAATTATTTGTTACATTAATACAGTGCAAGAGCATTAATACAGTAGAATGCATACAGAAACCATAAGTTCAGCATTTAATACGCCGAATTCGTGCAATAGCATTAATACAGTAGAATGCATACAGAAACCATAAGTTCAGCATTTAATACAATTCGTATAGCCTGTTACCATTAATACAGTGTAGAATAACAAACCCAGAATTTTATATGCTAAGCCTTTTCGTATAATGCAAAAATTCAATCCATAATTCGTAAATATAGATTCCTGTAGAAAAACAAATACAGAAATTAATATGCTCACACTCTTCGTATTATGAAACCTCTTCTCTGCGTATAGCAATACAAAAATTCAATTCATCAACTCAGACTCTTCGTATTATGCAACCTATTCTCTGCATACAGCAATAGAAAATTTCAAAAAACAGAGTGCGTAAATATAGATTCCTGTAGAAAAACAAATACAGAAATTAATATGCTCACACTCTTCGTATTATGAAACCTCTTCTCTGCGTATAGCAATACAAAAATTCAATTCATCAACTCAGACTCTTCGTATTATGCAACCTATTCTCTGCATACAGCAATAGAAAATTTCAAAAAACAGAGTGGCTGCATAAATCGTAATGAATACAAAAATAGAAAAATTCAATTCATATAGACTCTTCGTATTATGCAACCTATTGTCTGCATACAGCAATAGAAAAATTCAATTCAGCAGCAATAGTAAAATTCAAATCATCAAAAATTCAATTGATATTGCCTCTTCATCTGCTGCCATACAAGTACCGATTGCCATTCATAATTAAAATGCAACTATTCAAGTCCTCGATAGTAATGAAGTATTATAATTAATTATAATTTAATTTTTATTATTATCAAAACAGAGTCAAATTCATATGATCAGACATTAATAAAATTCAAATGTTCATGTCGTCGATAGTAATTAACTATTATAATTAAATTTAAATTTATTTTTATTATTATTAAAACAGAGTGGCTGCATAAATCGTAATGAATACAAAAATAGAATAATTCAATTCATATAGCCTCTTCCTATTATGCAACCTCTTCTCTGCATACAGAAATAGAAAAATTCAATTCATATAGCCTCTTCATATGCTGCAATACAAGTACCGATTGGCAGCCATAATTTAAATGCAACTATTCAAGTCCTCGATAGTAATTAAGTGTTATAATTAATTTTAATTTTTTTGTTATTATTATCAAAACAGAATGGCTATATATATATTACAGGCCAGATGAAAAATGAAAACACATTACATAAGTGTAACAGGAAAAAAAGCCATCAACATTCAAGTTTACCAATGGCACCTACATATACTCTACTAAACCAAATTCATCCCTCAGAAGATCGTTGGTCCATAATGGTCAGATGTGTAAGAGTTTATGAAAAATTAAAGTATGGGAAGCCAATATCAATGGAGTTTGTCTTCCATGATAAAGAGGTAAACAATACAACATTTGACTGCATTTTATATATTTGACTGCATTTTATATAAATCGCATGCTTATAATTTTATTTTCTGCAACATATATTTATACTTACTGAAATAATATATGATATATAGGGCGTCCGGATTCATGCATATGTTAGGCAACCATTAATTGGTGCTTACAAAAGAAAATATGAAGAAGGTCGCATCTATTCAATCAGCAACTTCTTTGTTGAACCAAATGACTATCATTTAAAGGCATCACAACACATGTATAAAATCAGATTTGTTCCAGGGACAGTTTCATTCGAAGTATTTGATGAAGGTTTCTCCCGTTTCATTTTCATTTTGAAGTCATTTAAGACACTGAAACAAGAGAATGTGAACGAAAAGTTGTTGATAGGTGAGTAATTATGTGTCATGATAAAATTATAAACTGCATATGTCGTTATGTTAATATGAATTTTTCTAATTATTGTTTGTTTAACAGATGTCATTGGTAAGATTGTCAAAATGAAGCCTGAAGGCATTCGTGAGAACCAAAATAAAAACTTGACAAAGTTCATGGATATCTTGCTGGAGGACTTTGAGTGCGTGGAAAGAAAAATGGTTTATGATATTATTGTTAGTAATAGTTGTCTAAAAAAATTCATATTCTCACTTTCTGTTTTTGGCTGTAGGAAGGAGAGGCTGGAATGTCGACTTTGGGGTGATGAAGTCGACCAACTTAAGAATTTTTTTGAGGGTGATTATGTGGAGCCAGTGGTAGTTTTGCTTCAGATGTTCAAGGCAAATAATTTTAGTGGTATTTTAACTAACAATTATTCACAACTGAATAAAAAAAAAAGAACCATCATATACTATATTAATTTTATGTTCATCATATCTCTATTCAATCATTGTGACATATGGTTTGTTTCTATTTTGTAGGAGCATTCATATTCTGATGAAGTGACTACACCATTGATGGAGAAAAATCGAGATAATGAATGGTTATCCAGTGATGTTACATCTACCAGACATCCAAGAGGGTTCATCTGGATAAATTTTCTGCTACCAGTCCGCCTAAGAAACTTAAGTCTATTATGAAGGCAGATTGATGTAGGAGTTTTGGTGTTTTGTGTTTTGTTTTTTCAGTTAGTAATTTAATTAGTTGCAGCAGAAGGCAGGACAATATTGATTTTACAAGTTGTAATTTTTACTTTATCAATAATCCAATCGTTATATTAGATTTTTCCTTATTTTGATATTTAATCTTATGTAATGGCTGTTGTATTTGATATAAGGAACTTGGTTATGTTATGTAGTAATTATTTCCAGCAAACTACTATATATTTTTATTTAGTTATATATATTAATATATTAATACCTTCTCCCTGCATATTAATGAAGAATCATTTAACTGGTGGTGAAGTTTTATAAAGATGGCTAAAATAGAATGAAGTGATAATATATCTTTACAATTACGACTTTTAATAAGATTAATTTTCAAGGCATAAATACACCCATTACATAAACATGAAGAGAGGCAAAGATAGATACCAGCTAAACCGCGTGAAAATTAGGTATTTGTTGACTACGGTAGTAAGGACTGAAACGAAGCACCTTGCAACGATAATAATTTCCACAAAGGAAGTCTGCAAACAGAAATAAAATTCCTGTTATGGTTGAGCAATAGGAAAAGGGTTCCTCGATGTACTATATTCATACGCAATTGCGATTTTGCATCAAACAGGTAGAGACCTTATTCAAATAGGATATCAATCGCGATTTTTAATTACATTAATAATTAAAATACAGCGACTAAATAAACAAGAAGACAGGCGGAGAGAAATATCTACTGACAATACTATGTCACCATCCATTTCAAACAAAAGTGGGAGTGGAGTGGAATGAAATCGCAATTGTAAGGAACGGATGGAACCATTTCTCATGAAAATTCAGCTGTCATGAAAAATACGGGACTGCTGTCTGCCTGTATTGGATTTTGATATGCAGTGATGGCCGGGAACCTCCGTTCCATCGAGAGGCTAGGGTTTCAAAGTATGCGATGTTAGAAAGGAGTTTTGTGCGTCACCAGGTCTGGGAGTTATATACCAAACCGGAAACAGACTTCGTTCGGTTTGGTCTTCATTGGACCGGGAATACATTTTCGGTCGCGTAAGGCTTTGTATGAGCTATTCTTCTGTGTTTTTAAGAAAACAATTTTTACCCATTATCGAAACATCTAGGCCTCATGCCCGTTATGTATGTATGGAACTGCTGCCCAATGACTTCTTCTGCCCGTGTTCTACAATAAAAAAAAAAACAAAGTAAGTCTTTTCCGAAACCTAAAAATATAAAACAACACATCCCAACCATGAGCTGCTATATCACGGGGAAATAATTATATATATGTATATTAAAATATATTAAATCTGTAATATTAAGAGATAAAAATATAAACATTTTTAAAGTAATTACATATATTAGAAAATTTTAATCATTAATAAAATTTTTAATAAAAATACTTAATTAAGTAGTTTTAATATAAATTTGGATATAAAATTGTTTTAAAAAGATGTACGACATTTCCTGGGAATACATATAATTAATTTTAATGAAGTGTTATTTTTTTTATTTAGTTGAGGTTAGATCAACATCAATCAAATATGATTATGATGATAATGATGATGATGATGATGATGATGATGATGATGATGAAGAAGATGATGATGATGATGATGATGATGATGATGATAATAATAATAATAATAATAATAATAATAATAATTTGATTATTTCATGTAGGGACAAGGCAATTTGATTTGAATGAATTGCCGATTGAAGATGACTTGACTACTCTTCAAACATCTAAGCATCTATCAAATGTAACATTTGATGATTCACATAACGTAGTTGGTGAAAACATCTTACATCCGAATCAAGGTTAGTGTTAGTGTTAATTATAATTCTCATTGCAATTTAAATAGTTTGATATCAATAATTAAGTTGGTTCATAATAATGTTAATTAAAGTATCTATTTTGACTTTACCTAATAATGTTTCTCTTTGTTTGTGTTTTGGTCCTAAAATCAGATACTATGCTCATTAATTTCTATTTTGTAGGAGTTGAATTGCTCTCATCTACACCGCAACATTTTCAAAGCACTGGTTTGTTACTTTACATTGTATAGAAAGGAAAAATATATATTATTATACTATGTAGAAACAAGTGATTTTGAATTTATCGAATTTGCAGTTGAAGATGACATGACTACACTTCGAACATCAAATTATTCATCAAATGTAACCATTGATGTTTCAAATAGAGTAGTTGGTGAAATCATATTACATTCTAATGAAGGTTAGTGATAACTACTTTATAATATCAATTTTACTTTTTCTGCATTGTTGTTAAATACCCAAACATTTTCTTACCTACACGATTTATTGTACATTGAATTTATGTTAATTTATTTTCTTAACAATGTTTATTTGTAGAATATTTGGATATTGGGGACTCAACATTTTCATGCCAATTTTGCAATGCACACTTTTGGTATGATGAGAGAGCACAAAAGAGTTATAATCCACGGTGTCCACAATTTTCTTTGTGTTGTATGCAAGGAAAAATACAGCTACCATTGTTGAAGCCACCTCCACAAATTTTGGTTGATCTATTATTGAACAACGATGACAGAAGCAAGCATTTTTTGCAAAATATTCGATCTTACAACAACATGTTTTCTTTCACATCATTGGGAGGAAAAATTGATCGAAGATACAACATTGGGAACTCTCCCCCAGTGTTCACATTGCATGGTCAAAATTATCACTTTATGGGGAGTTTGTTACCTCTGGATGGTTCAATTCCAAAATTTTCACAATTATACATTTATGACACCGACAATGAAATTTCAAATAGGATCAACGCAGTCAGGTATTTTTTTTACTACGTTTATATAACCTTCGTCTTTGATATACATCAAATATGTTCATCTTAATATTTTTTTAATGTTTTAGGTGTGGTGAAGACAAACATAGTCTCCATGAAAGCATTGTTATTGACTTGAAGTCAATGCTTGATGAGCATAATGTATTGGTAAAATGTTTCCGTATGGCTCGAGATAAGCTTGATGACTCTGATTCTATTAATATCAAACTCCGACTCATTGGTCAACGAGATACTGATGGTCGTCGATATAACTTGCCAACTGTTTCAGAAGTAGCAGGATTGATAGTTGGGGATTTTGATATGGATATGGGTGATAGAGATATTCTGATAGAAACACGATCGGGATTATTACAACGTATTAATGAGTTGCATCCTTCGTACCTTCCACTTCAATATCCATTGTTGTTTCCCTATGGTGAAGATGGTTATAGAGACGATGTCCAATTTGTTGAAAACAAAACTAGATCACGAGTTCGTCGACATGTAAGTGTTAGAGAGTTCTTTGCATTTCGCATCCAATTAAGAACATGTGAACCATCATCTTTAATTTCTTCAAGAAGGCTTTTCCAGCAATTTGTTGTGGATGGATATACTATGGTTGAATCCTCCAGGTTGAAATACATTAAAAATAATCAAACACAGTTGCGAGCTGATTTATATAGTGGCTTAGCAGATGCGATCCTTAGAGGCGAAAGTGATGCAACTAAGTGTGGTAAGCGTATTATTCTACCGTCATCATTTACAGGTGGAGCTAGATATATGATACAAAATTATCAAGATGCTATGGCAATTTGCAAATGGGCTGGTTATCCAGATCTTTTCATCACATTCACTTGCAATCCCAAATGGCCAGAAATTACTCGATTTCTCAATCGGGTAGGATTGAATGCTGAAGATCGTCCAGATATTATTAGTCGAATATTCAAAGTTAAGCTTGATGCTTTGATAAAGGACCTATGCAACAATGAAGTATTCGGCAAAGTTGTGGCAGGTAATTTATTCGACTTATAAAAACTCACACAAACAAAATCTCCATTATTCATTTAGCATAAATATATTTTTCCTATAATTTATCTTCTTTCTTTTTCAGTTGTATATACCGTTGAGTTCCAGAAACGAGGTCTTCCCCATGCACATATCTTACTATTCCTGTCTGCTGCTAATAAGTACCCATCATCGGATGATATCGATAACATAATATCAGCTGAGATTCCTGATTCTACTATTGATCCACATTACTTTGCAGCTGTGCGTGATTTCATGATTCATGGCCCATGTGGTGCAATCCGAAGAAACTCACCATGCATGGCAAATGGTCGTTGCACCAAGCATTTTCCGAAGAGATTTATCGATAGAACTATTATTGATGACGATGGATATCCTGTTTATAGACGTCGGGATAATGGTAGAACAATTATGAAGAGTGGTGAAACTGTTGACAACAGATTTGTTGTTCCACATAATCGTCATTTGTTATTAAGGTATGGAGCTCATATTAATGTTGAATGGTGTAATCAATCAAGGTCTATCAAGTATTTGTTTAAGTATGTAAACAAAGGCCATGATCGTGTTACCGCATCTTTCTATCAGAATTCTAACGATGATGGCTCAGGTAAGCAAATTGATGAAGTGAAGATGTACTATGACTGTAGATATTTATCCCCATGTGAAGCAATGTGGAGGATATTCACGTTTGAAATACAATACAAAGAACCACCAGTTGAGCGTCTTGGCTTTCATCTAGAGAATCAGCAGAATGTTGTGTTTGATGAATCTGACTCTTTGCGTACAGTTATCTCGCGCCAAACTGGAAAACAAAGTATGTTCTTAGCATGGATGGCTGCAAACAAAAAGTATGATGAGGCAAAAAATATAACATATGCTGAATTTCCCACTAAATTTGTTTGGGATTCATCTATCCGAGAATGGAAAGAAAGAAAACAACGATTCTCCATTGGCAGAATGTTTTTTGTTCCTCCTGGTAGCGGTGAGATGTATTATCTGAGATGTCTTCTTAACAAAGTGAAGGGACCTACAAGCTTTGAAGACATCAGATGTATAAATGGAACTCAATACAGTACATATCGCGATGCATGCTATGCTTTAGGACTATTAGATGATGACAAGGAATATATTGATGCAATCTTTGAGGCAAGTCATTGGGCTTCTGCAAAGTCCCTGAGACATCTATTCACAACTCTATTATCATCTTCTGCCTTAATCAAACCTGAAGTTGTTTGGGATAAATGTTGGCATCTTATGTCAGATGACATCTTATACCAACGACGACGATTAGTTGGAGATCAAGGTATTTATTAATATATTTTTATTTTTATATCTATATTCATCTAGATACTTCCTCATATTCTCCTTTTTTTTATGCATTTGTTTGACTTCATCTTAATTTGTTTTAATATAGAATTGGAGTTAAATGAAACCCAAATTCACACATACACGTTGGTTGAAATTGAAATGATGCTTCAAAGTTTTGGAAAGCGATTGAGTGACTTCCCCCCTATGCCGGTGCCAGATCCAGGTTTGCGATATCGTACTTATAATGCTTTAATTCATGAAGAACTTTGTTATGACCAACAAATTCTCATAGAAGAACATGCCAACCTTTTGTGTAAGATGAATATTGAGCAAAAACATGTTTACGATAGTATTATGGAGGCAGTGAAGTCCAATCTTGGCGGTGTGTTCTTCATATATGGATACGGAGGAACTGGTAAAACATATATATGGAGGACATTATCTGCTGCTTTACGATCAAAAGGTGAGATTGTCCTTAATGTAGCATCAAGTGGAATAGCATCTCTTCTCCTCCCTGGTGGAAGAACTGCCCATTCGAGGTTTGCAATTCCAATCCAAATACATGAGGATTCCACATGCAATATCAAGCAAGGAACTCCATTGGCTGAATTAATTAACAAGTGCAGTATTATCATATGGGATGAAGCTCCGATGCTTCATCGTTATTGTTTTGAAGCACTTGATAAGACAATGAGAGATATTGTTCGATTTAGCAACAACTTCAATCAAGATAAACCTTTTGGTGGAAAAACCGTTGTCTTTGGTGGAGATTTCAGACAAATTTTGCCTGTAATTCCTAAAGGTAGTCGCCAAGATATTGTTCGTGCAACCATTAACTCATCTTACTTATGGCATGAGTGCAAGGTTTTCACTTTAACGAAGAACATGCGGCTTGAAAGTGCGTCCTCAACTAAAGAACGTGATGACTTGCTTAACTTTTCTAAATGGATTGCAAGTATTGGTGACGGAACTATTGGAAGTGGAAATGATGGTTTTTCTATAGTCGATATTCCTAATGATTTATTGATCAAGTCCACCGGAGATCCATTAAATGATATTGTCCATAGCACATATCCATCTTTCAATGGCTCAATGACTGATCCAAATTATTTCAAGGGCAGATGCATATTGGCACCAACTAATGATGTGGTTGATTTGGTCAATGACTACATGTTATCTCTTTGTGAAGCCGAAGAAAAAACGTACTTCAGCTCAGATAGTTCATGTAGATCTGATTCAAACATAGACTTGCTTCATGACCTACAAACTCCTGAATTTTTAAATACCCTTCGTTGCTCAGGTGTGCCAAATCATGCATTGCGTTTGAAGGTTGGTACTCCAGTAATGTTGATCCGAAACATTGATCATAAATCAGGATTATGCAATGGTACGCGTTTGGTAATCACTAGACTTGGAAATCATGTTCTTGAAGCAAAAATGCTTGATGGAAGAAGATCCGGTGATAAGGTTTTGATTCCGAGACTAAGTCTTACAACATCAGACTCAAGAATGCCATTTAGATTCAATCGTAGACAATTTCCTCTCATTATTTCTTATGCAATGACAATAAATAAAAGTCAGGGTCAGTCAATGTCTCATGTTGGATTACTATTAAAAAAACCAGTTTTCAGTCATGGTCAGTTATACGTTGCAGTATCAAGAGTTACACATCGCAATGGACTCAAAATATTGATATACGACAACGATGGAAAAGAAAGTACATCCACAACAAATGTTGTCTTCAAGGAAGTGTTTCAAAATATCTAGCCATATTATGTATTTTTTTCTTCAGTCATTTGTTCCATTTACTTTGTATTTGTCATTTCAACATATAATATATTATTTTTTTTATTTCATCTTTGTCCAATTTTTTTATCATTTATATTAACCATGTTGTGTTATTATATTTCTACAACTTCTTATATTATTTTTTATTTCAAGTATTTTAAAATTTATTATCACAATAACAAAAATTCTACCCGTGCATTGCACGGGGAAATATAACTAGTTAAGGAATAAAAATAGAAGACTGCTCCTACTAGTAAAACCAAGAGAGGTACTAGTAGAATGAGCAACACAAAAGAGGGTGTTGCTAAAGGAAAGTGAGCTATTTTTGAAAAATTAGTTGCCCCACAAAATATTCCTTCTTTGGAAAAGAGCTAACCTCCACTAGCAATAGCTTTATTGTATTTCTATACCGAAAACTACCTCAGGGACAATTACATTTTCATTGATTGTTGTCCTGAGTATGTTGGGAGGGACGATGCTACTTACATGGTATCGACGGTTGACATAAGTGACATTTATAATCAAGAATGGATGTCAACTACGAGTGTCGCCGTCTATGTCACGTAAGTATTATTTCATATTTGAGATTTTAGTACTTCTTATACTATTGAAACTTTTATGAACTCCTATATGAGTTATTAGTTATTAACAAATACGCATTGTTATTGTCGTCCATAGGTTGGTAGCTAGTCGCGCTGCGATGGAGGAAATGATATCTGCTATTGTGTTTGTATGCCCATACTACATAGTTGACGGTACTACAATAAGAGAGGGTATGCACATAAACTATTTAGCAGATTACATTTTGATTGAGGGACACAACAAGCTCTATCTCATTCCGTACCTCGCAATTGAATATTGGGTTTTGTACACTGTCAGACCTAATCTTAATAAAGTCTATGTGTTTGATTCCCTTCAAACCTATAACGTGCCTTTTGAAGTCGCTCGTCGTGGTGGGAAGGAATTTATTGACATGTTAGTATATTTTTCACTTCTTACTTCATTAGTTTATTTATACATATATTCTACTTTCATTGTTTGAGTTATATATACTTACAATATTGTGTATCCAACTCTATTTATTAGGGCACTATGAACAACATATCAAAGGAGAGGTGGAAATGGTGTCCCAGACCCAAAGAATCTTCAATATGAACTTGTCATGGTAAGTAGGAAGACAACTATTTTGTATTTTATTTTAATTCAAATTAATATCTAATAGTTAGATAGCTAACTTAATTCATTTGACACTGTCCACAACAGCAAAATGGCGATGATTGTGGATACTCTGTATGTAGAGAAATGGATCTGATAGTCCAGAATAGATCGGTTAACATAGATCCAAGCTATGTATGTTTTCTTTTCCATATTTTTCCATTAATGAATCATGACATATATATTTGGTACTTGACCTAAGTGCTAACTATATAATAATCGAAACTTGGGCGTTGTAGTTTTTCATCGATGACTATGCACGAAGCCAACAATACAATGTTGATGAAATAGATGAAGTTAGAGACCAATGGGCCAACCACGTGCACTCATTCATTCAGTATTAGGTAGGGATCTATATTCTATATGCATGTTCAGGTTTGTATTTTGTCTACGTCTTTTGGTCTTCTAGGCTATGATCTATGAACTTTTTTAATTTGGGGTGTAGAGCTACCAAGTTGTGGTATACCTACTAGTTTTGATTCCTGAGTATGCCCAGTGTATTGAGACATATCAATTAGAGATTGATTGAAAATATGTAGTATGCATTGATGTTTTTTTACATTGTAGATTTGGTAAATATTTGAACATATAACTGTGTATGTGGGCAGGAACAAAATAGCAAAAACATAAAAAAACATATAGTTTTTATAATGGTTCTTAATAAGAACCGTTATTCAAACCACGTATTTAATCTCAAATTTATGCTCATTTAATAAGTATAATGGTTTAATAAATGTATAATCAATCATCGATACCCTAATTGTATCATATAGTTTTAATAACGGTTTTGAGTAAGAACTGTTATTAAAACATATGTTTTAATAACGGTTTTTATTAAGAACCGTTATTAAAACTATGCATTTAATCTCAAATTTATGCTCATTCAATACGTATTAGGGTTTAATAAATGCATAATCATTAACTAAATCTCTAATTAGATCATATTTTAACAACGATTTTGTAATAACTGTTATTAAAACATAATTTTTCACAACGGTTTTGACATTGTAATTGTTATTGAAAGCTTATTTTTAACAACGGTTTTACTTGAAAACCGTTATTAAATATAAAGTTTACGCCCATATTCATGGATTTTTGTATATTTTTTATGATGTTTATAAACCATTATGAAAGATTTAATAATGGGCGGTTCAATAACAGTTCAAAACCATTATTAAAACCATAAAATAAATGTTATTAAAACCCCTTTCCTAGGGTAGTGTTGTAGCCAAATTCATCATGACCATAACCCAAAAAGAAGAACTAAAAAGCCTTTGGATTCAAATTTCACCTCTCATCACCAAAAAAATGTAAATGTACCTTGCAGCCAAACACACATAAGTGATCATATGAGACATTCCTGTCAGAACAAACATTATTAGTAACACCACCATTCAAGAAACTATAGGACATAAATTAATCACGTGTGTAATTGTAAGTAAATATTCACCCCACTAAAACTTAGGAAACTTTGCCTTTGAAAGCATGTATATAACTCTTTCCATTTGAGTTCTAATCATCCTCTTTACTAAATCATTAAACTGAAAAGTCTTTGTGTAATACCCAGAATTTTTGCTAACTCTAATATTGAGTAATTAATATCGTAACCTAATTATAATCTTGGTAAATTATTATTTCTATATTACCCTAACTCCCTAATCCTAAATCTTAACCTAACCATAATTTTTATTTAAGGTTATCAATCTTTTCTAGCCTAAACCTAATCCTGGATAATCATTTAATTTAATTATCCTAATAACCTTACCCAATTTATTTTATCTCGTAACTTAAATCTAGACCCACCTTTTTCTTTCCCCTTTTTATTTTCTTCTCCCTACCTTATTTTATTTTACTTTATTTCTCCCCTACCGATCATCTCTCCTCACCTTACCTCACATCACCACTCCTCTTCTCTCCTCTTCTTCTTGCATGCAAGTCTTCCTTGCTAAGACTATCCCTCTATCCCATCAACTTTTCCTTCCTCATTTTTATGGTCAGGGGTTGAAGTTTTTTAGTTGATCACCTCACCTCTCATCCCCCTTTTTCTACCTGCATATGTGTACGTAAGGAACATTGAATGCATGCATCTACCTCATTCTCCCTTAGTTTTTTCTATCAAAATGTTTCACACTAAAAAGATCTTTCTCCCTCCTTATTTTCATTTCCTATTTGTGGCCAAAACCACCCAAGATCACCCCCACTGGTGAGCCCAACTGAGACATCGACACCTCCACCAACAACATTTTCCATTACCTCACTCCTAGCACTTGCCTCCTTTTCCATTACCTCACCCCAAGCACCCACCAAAACCACCACAACCTACCCCCAAGAACCGGCCAAACCCACCAATCCTACCCCCTTCCATTAGGCCATTTTCACAACACACACACACACACACACAACCTTTAGCTAACTCCACGGTAACATTTTCTTTCTTTTTCCCTTCCTTGATGTAGTAGTTTTCACCGTAGCATAACCCTTCCCCCTTCAGCAGCTTTGGTTGAAGCCTCCTCCACCACTTCGGCGACTTTGGCTGAAGCTCCTCCTCCTCCACTTCGATAACTTTGGTCGAAGCCTCCCTCTCCATTTTAGTAGTGACAAACTCTTTCCCCATTTTGGCACCTCCAACCTTACTACAACACCCCCACTTGTTCAGCCTCCTTCACCGCTGCATCCTCCCTAGCAATGGTAGGTTATGCCATTTCCACCCTCCTTGTTTCACTCACTTCAACTAATCTTCCCTTTGTTGCACATATGTTGGTTGAGACTCCTTCAAACCTTGATTTGTTTTTTCCCATTATTTCACCATTCCATTACTTTAACCTATCCTTAATTATATAATTAATTCTAATTATATTTTGTTAATTTTTCATAGGTGATACTATAGAGGTCCCGAAAGAAGTGGGATAAGATAAGCATGCTTAGAGACCGGAGCCTTTATGTTTTAGGATTTTATGTTAAATGCTTGCATGGCTATGTGTATTATCATGATATTTTTATTATATTGTTAAATTTATGTTGTTAATGATATGATATGATAATATGAATTATGTGATAGAAAGAGAGTATGAATAATGAAAGATGTGCTGATATGATATTGCTACGCTATGTTTTTTATATATATATTTATGGACGAGTATAATTTTTGGAAGTGTATTATAGGACTAATAGAGTATGATAAGTGGAAAATAAGTATATTTAATATTTATGATAATAAATGAATGATTTGGAAATAATTATATTGAGATTATAAGATTTTTATAAAATAAGGGTTTTCAGCTATCTATAAGGGTATTTAGGTGAATATGGGATAATACAAAAATTTTGGTATTTTATCTTTTTTTTTAGGATTAAATTATGATAAAAGTATCATTTGGAGTTATTGGAGTGATTATGAATGTCGTAAGTTCTCCAAAATGAGAAAAAAGGTTTAAATTGGGAATAATAACCTTAAAACAGTAATCTTATTATCGCATGCGTAAAATGTTAGAGTTAGACCACAATTTTTTTATATTTTGTTAATATTGACATTTTGAGGATGTATATTGAATTTGGTGATTTTATGAGCCTTATGGGAAAATTTATGACCCACTTGTGAATTTAGGGTTTAAGAGCTTTATGAATGTGACTTTTGTGATAGGGATATTATCGCATGTGTAAGACATAATATTTATACCTTGAATTTTGGTTATGTTATTAATAATAATATTTGAGGAATATATACTAAATTTTGTGGTTAAATGATCAACATGGAAGAAGTTATGTCTAAATTATGAAGTTGGGGTTTGGGAAAAATAAGGATCTTTACTCTAGAGAATGACTTTATGAATTGAGTGATGTGCTTACCTAATTTAAGGTGCTATATACCTATGAATAAATTATGAATAATATTTTAATCATTTAAAGTACTGAAAGATCACGTGAGTCATGCTAAGGTGATGTTTTCATATTCGTTCTACCGAATGATAATAATGGCTTAAGTATATTGTCTCTGATAAGGTGCTTCAGTCCGTTCCACCGGATCAAGAATAGTGGGGGCCGTGATCATCGTGAATAATAATATGAATTGAGTAACCTAATGGATAAGACACTAATGATTTAAAGTGAAAGAGTATGTGAGCCAGGACGAAGGTGATGTTTTCATATCCATTCCATCAGATGATAATAGTAGCTTGGGAGTGTTTTGTTATAAGGAGGTGATGTTTTCATATCTGTTCCACCGAATTATAATAGTGGTTTAGGTATGTTGTCCCTGAGAAGGTGCTTTAGACTGTTTCATAGGTTTAAGAATAGTAGGCTCATTGAACTCAACGCAAATAAAAGAATAAAAATGGTTATATATAATAAAGAGGCCTAGATCGGTATTTACATCATGAGACTTTTTGTAAATTGTATGTATACTTATCATTTGTTATGAATGCATGTTTTTATCTGTATCCCTGACTTGATAGTATTGTTATCTTGCTTAATACGTAGCGTACTGACCATCCTTTTCATGGGTGCTACTCATTTCCACAAGCAAAATACCCAGATATTTTTGTGGAGGTCTTTGAGGACCAGCTGGATGAGTTTGTCACTTTTGATGCTTTGTGAGGGGAGGAGTGACTTTTACCTCTACCGAGTTTTTGGTATAAGAGTTATGTTATTTGATAATTTTTTTACCCAAAAACCTTTTTAGACTCTTTGATCCATGGTATCCCTTCATTTGTATACTATTATTGTAACACGAAGTTAATCTCCAAACTCATATTTGTATTTTTAAAAGCTTCTCTCTTTTTTAATTATCTTGTATTATTATGAATTTTTTTAGCCTTGTTATTGATGTAAGGATGGTTTGGTAAATCAAACTTATGTCAATTATGGCGATAACACCCAATATTTTGATTATATGCTTCCGTTGTAGATTGAAATTTTTCAGTAGTAAAATTTGGGGTGTTACACTTTAGAGGAGTCATCTAGTTCCTAATACCCTACTTAATGTAATACCTATCAAACTGACTACAATATTCACCACCATTATCAATATGAATGCATTTCAACTTCTTATCAGTCTCTCTCTTAGTAGAGACATGAAAGTGTTTAAACTTCTCAGAATGATCATTAATAAAAGTAACAAAGTAAAGTGCATCACCAAGAGATTTTAACTTAATGGGACCATAAACATCTAAATGCATCAATTCAAGAGCCTCAACTCTTCTTGAAGGAGGACCCTTGTGGAAACAATCCCTATGTTATTTGTCTGCCATACAATGAGACCACTTGTACAATTTGGCACACCGCAAACCAAAGTGCAAATTATGTTTTACCAAGAATTTAAGCCCTTTATCACTTATGTGACTAAGATTCATGTTCCACAACTCAGATACATCCTTGTTTGTCAATACATTCACATGACCACAATAAATTGAAGCTTGTGAAAAATATAAGGTAGCACATTTTTTACCTTGGGCCACAACCATTTTACCTTTGGTGAGATTCCATTGTCTTGAATCAAACCTATTGCAAAAACCCTTATCATCAAGTTTGCCATTTGAAATTAAATCTAGGTGAACATTTGATGCGTGTCAAACATCCTTGAGAACAAGATTTGTCTTAAGCTTAGTCTCAAGCATACATCTCCCATGCCAATCACCTTAGACAATTCATCATTCTCTACATTCAAAACTCTAAAATCAATAGGAGTGTAAGAAGTGAAGAATTAGTTCCTAGAGTTAACATGTTGTGAAGCCCCAATATCAATAATCCAGCTTGTGTCATAACTCTCAAGATTCACAACATTCTCATCAACAACAATGAGAAGATCATCAGATGAGGCAATAAAAACACGATCATTATCGTCGTCATTATTATTTTCTTACTTGGGATTCTTATTATCTCTTTTGCACTTGCAACAGTACTTCTTAATATGCCCCAATTTTCCACAATAATGGCATTCAATATTCTTGTACTTGCCTCTTGACTTACCATGGCTTTTATCTCTACCATTTTGATATTTTCTCTTGTTTCTCCCCTATTTTCAGTAAACAAAACATTTGATTGTGAGGATGACCCTTAAGTCCTTCTTCTCATCTCCTCATTTAGACTACCACTCTTGACAAGCTCTATGATCACCTCACCATTCAAGGTGGTCTCCCAAGAATCTAGTAGAGTATTATGGAGCCATAATGCTTGAATCTCATCTTCAAATTTAATACCCATACCTGACAACTAACTTAACACATCTCAGAAGTCTTTCAAATAATCATAAATCAAAAAACCATCATTTTATCTCAAATTCATCAATTGCTTCAAGATAATTTATTATTCCCAATCTTCGAGGCATATAAATTTTTTAGTTTATCCCATAGTGTCTTCACATTTATCTTATTTACAATGTGGTTGTAAATATTATCCTCTATCCCTTGCTGGAAAAAAAAACTGCACACTTGTTCATGATCAAATTACCAATTGTCATCTGTTTTATCTATCAGTTTATTCTTAGCAAAAATTAGTTGATGCAAACTTTTCACATAAAAGAGACCCTTCAATTTACCCTTCCATCTATGGTAATTAGACCCATTTAAAGAATTCATCTTACTTGTTTTAGCCTACATCTTACGAAATGATACCACCTTGATGGGGTAAAGGAATAATGGGTCAACAACAACAACCACAAAACAGAAATAATAACAAATTTATGACACGTGATTTATGTGGAAAAAACCTTCTACTGTAAAAGGAAAATAACCACAGGACACTTCAGTTTACTTAAAAAACTTTAACTATGAAAAATATGAGATGAAACGTATAGTATTTGAGTGCTAAGTGGGTATAATACTCATCAACCCAAAATGGTACAACTAGATAACAATTACAATGCCTAAAAAGAAGAGTTTCCAAACGCTAAAATATAACTATTGTAAACACATTTAAATGTCAATCTACAAGACACAAAAAAAAAGAGCCATTTTATAATGATCGATAAAAAGATATTAACATTAATCTCACAAATTTTCAACCAAAATAAATCACAATATGCCACTCAATAGAAGTAAAAACAAAACTGATGAAAAACTAACCTAAATAAAAAGTGTCTACTAAAATACTAATAAAAACTTGATCTAAAGAACTTAAAATCAAATTTTTACTGTTAAAAATCACAATTATTGTTCCGGAAAGCTTGTGTCATGATCCAACAGTAAATGACTTTCAATATCTAAATAGATTAAATTAACTTGTACTAAAGAGTAAAATGAAATAAATATTTTTTCTTCTATCTCTCTTACCAACAAAATTTAAAATTTTAATCTTTCTCATATTTACTCACCTGCTATACTAATTTTTGAGTTGGTGTTTAGTCTTTCTAAAGATAAGCCATTAATAAAAATAAAAAGAATATTCTTGATTAAATATGGGCTTTGCCACGTTGGAAGGAACCGAGATGGTACAATAAAATCCTCACTTGCTTCAAGAACACCGGTGTCATATGGAGAAGCACCGTCGCATTTGTCATCGCCGTCAGGGGGATTCTCATTGCATCTGCCACTACCATCCAAAAGAAACGTCTCGTATACCGCTGTCCACTGACAGAGCCACCACGTTTACCGCTACCTTTTGGTGAAACTGTGGCGTCTGTCGCCGCCTTTTGGAGAAACCTCTCGTTTACCGTTGTTGCATCCGACGTCGTTGTTCAACACCGTCACCTAGAGGCATTGTTTTGTCCAGGCACCATAACCGACGGGCATCACTATTGTTCTTCATCATTTTTTGGGGCATCATTGCGATCCACCCCTCCATCCGGAGGAACCAGCACGTACTGCACAGTTGTTTGGGGGGCGTCATTGAGTTCGACACCATAGTTGGGGCACCATCATCGTCAGGGACCACCTCGTCTGCCGTCGCCATCTTGAGTCACCATCATGTCTACCACCGGTGTACAAAGAAAGAGCCACGTCCTATACCGCCTGTTGAGAGTCATGTTGATTTTAATACTGTTGTCTCGATTGGATGCCATCCCTTGGGGGCAGTTTGGATGCCATCACCTAGGTTCAACATCTCATTGAATTATACAGTCTCTGCAGGACACCGCTATCTAGAGGCATTGACTTCGTTTCTAGACTGTCATTGGGGCCATTATTAACATAAGAACAATACCACCATATGCAAAAGAAGCAGAGGAAGAAGGGGGAAAAAAAAAAACTACCTTCATCAAAAATCCATGTGAACGACGGTAGATGGAGGCAGAGAAGGGCGGCAAACGACAACCGTAAATAATGAGAAGCCATTGTGGTACGAGGGAGTGAAAAATAAAAATAAAAATAGAGTAATTGGAAACACAAAGAGAGGTGAATGCTCGGCTGGTATGGAGAACGCGCCCCACGCGCTTCTTTGAATTGAACCACCAAGCTTTCACTTCCGTACATATTTTAATTTACTAATGAACTTTTTTAATTTTAATTGATACAGAATTATAATAATAGGTGTGTAAATCTTTTGGGGGAAATAAATTATTTGAAACACGAATCTGAGAATGAAAGTTAATTTTGGGGAGAACTGAATGGTCGGTGCGGAGTCTGCAGACCACCCTCTTACCGTATTAATTTTGATTTTCAGTTTGAATTACAGTCCGGTGCATAGCATTGATGCGATGGACTTCATACACGAGGAGAGGACGCGTACCGCAAGTCTTGCGGTAGAGGCCAAAAAAGGGGTCATGTTCACTATGTTCGGCATTCTTTTCCTCAGTTTCAAATAAAAAAATTATTTTTAATAATTTATATACTATTTCACAACATAATAGATATATCTTAATAAACTAATTACATTCTCCACTAAAAAATTATAATTCAATCAATACATAAAAAAATATAGAGATAAAAATAAATATAAAAAATTTAAAAATAATAATTATTTTTAAATAAAAGGTTTAAATTAACTCAATTTAAAAACGGAGGAAATATATAATAAGACATGTTATATACTGCATGAATAAAAAAAGGGAGAAAATTAATTTGAGGTCCATTTGATAGGAATTAATAGGCTAAAAATCAATATATTTCTAAAGTATTTGATTATAAATATTATGTATATATATATATATATAATTATACTAATATATATATCTAATAATATATAAATATATAGATAATATTAATTATATGTATATATAAATTAAATCCTATTAAAAATAATCTAAACACTAAATAAATTATTTAACTTTAAATAATTTAACAGGGCTTTAAAATAATTTTCTAAAAAAAATGACTTCGTGGAAGGAAAAGTATGTAAAAGCAATCCCCCGGGAAAAAGACAAAATTTGCATTCTAAAGCCAACATAAACCCACAAGGCACGACGACAGGGAAACAAGTCAAAGAAAGAAATGAATAAAAATGAGTCATAATTCATAAAGGGCATGCTCCTCGAAATAATCAAAGGATGTATACTTCCCATTTATCCATCACTATGCATTGCGGGCAACGACAAAGGAAAAATGGATGGAAAAATTAATTTGAGGTTACCTGAATAAAATTAATAGAATAAAAATTAATATAATTTAAAATATTTAATTTTAAATATAAAATATTATGTATATATAATTATATTAATATATATATATATAATTATATACAAATATTCAGATAATACTAAATAAATTATAAACATCGACATATAAATTACATACTATTAATATAATTTATGTGTACATCTAAATTATATACTATTAAAGTGAACTAAATATTAAATAAATTATTTAATTTTAAATAATTTGAATTAAATAAATTTTCCAAAATCTATGCTATTGAAAGAGACGAAAAGTAAGCATCGGCATCCCCTAGTCACGCTAGAAACAAATGAAAGACGTACGAGACAAGAAGACAACTTTGCATGCAATGTATAAGAACAAGAAAAGAAGAAGCAGGTAATATTGATGACCGATGAATGTACCAAGAAGTCGTAACGCATCGATGTGACGTGAGGATGTTATTAGCCGACAGCCAAGCCTGAATTACAGTTCCAGGTAAGGGACCCCCCCGACAGATCCAGGCTCCGATTTCTTCTTCTTCTTCTTCTGTTCTTTTTTTCCCTTGTAAACCCGAAACCAACAACGCGTTGAGAAGTCTTCGATCAGTCGGTTCTAAATCGTTCGTGGATAGAAATTCAGTTACGAAGGCATCCCTTGTCTAGAAGTTTTCGGATATGCCTCGTTGAGTCCACGAGGCGTGCCCGGCAAAATCCGTATAACTTCATTATTTTGGTTGGATAAAATTATTCATAGTCGAAACAAAATAAAAAATATTTACGATAGTATTTGGCTAAGCCGAACCCAAATGCTACAAGTCACGGTCTTGATTTAGTTTTACGATGAATAATGAGTCTAGCAAATTAAATTAAAAAAATTTATGTCTCTTAAATCTACATGACAAATTCAATAAATTTAAGTCCGCTAAGAAAAAAATCATTACATTCTATAAATAGACCGGTGATAAAAAAAATTTAGAAAGAACTTTTTCAAGAATTCAAAAGTTAAAGATTAAAGGATGGAAGAAACCAAATTACGAAGATCAAAGTGTTAGAGATTGAGGAGTTTAGGATCGTCAAAGTCGGAGGAGATCAAACACTACCAAAATATGTCATCTTCATCGGGTGTTGTGTGTATTTAGTGAATCAAGGGATTCTTGAAAAATTGAAGAGGAGGTCAAGCGATTAAGGAGTGTCGAGACGAAATCTTAGCGCAGAGAGGATAGAGCAAAGGTGAAAATATATATATTAATGATTTTGGATCTCTAAAATGAGTGCAAGACCTTGTATATATAGAGGTAGAATGGGAAAGGATGAAAAGGAGAAAAATGCTATACAGTTGGGAGCTGCCAACCATCCCTAAATAGCAAGGTACACCAAACCAGCATGTAACCATGAGGGCAACCAAGAGAGACGAAAGCTCACCCATATGTATATCGGTTGTCCTTCTTTCATTGGATCGTCGCCCCTTAGGGCCAATGATGTTAGTTTATATAGGAAAGACTTGTATCATAACTCACTTTAAAACTATATCCATCGCATCAGTCATTCTCTTGAGGTAGATAGTCTAAACTATGTTGTTGATTTTCCGATGGCCATGCACTCCAACTAGTTGTTCCCTCAAAGTAAGGAAGATAAACTTCAATGATTTGTCGACAGTTCACATTCTGAGTTCACAAAGATGAGATATCCATTAGTCATTTACAAACATTATAACAAAAAGACCGTTGACGATTTACAAGTGAGAGGACTGTCATACAATGCGAAATTATAAAATAATCGTTGGTTGACTACAAAAGACCGCCCTCTATTTATAAATATGGTTACTTAAGAATATCGTTGGTCACCTAAAAAATGTATAATAGCAAAAAGATCATTGTACATCACTTATATACATCAATGGATGTTAAAGAATCAAATCCCATCAACAAAGTCTATTGGCAACATGTTGAGAGAATAACAAAACTACACCAATTTCATCAGTTATTATAAAATTCAAAATTTGAATTTTGGTAAAATGTAAAATGGTACCAAGAATAACCCTTATTGAATATGTTTTAGTTTCCTTTCCCCTATGTATCCAAATCATATGAAAGTGATTTGAACAATGACCACACAATTCATTCGTCACTTACTATAAAAAGGAACAACTTCCAAGGTCATTGGAGACCATTCATTTATATGCCATTATTTTACGTAAGAAGAGGCAAGGAGTAAGTAAAGATTAAGGTTTGATTTGACGTTCTATCCTCTCTAAGACAAGATTATTGAGGAGATAATGTCAATAATGATTGCATATTCTTCATTATCCAAATAAAAAATGAAGTAAATTCAATCAGCCTACATCATATATACATAGTATCCCCTTTATCATCTATTCTCTCCTTGTTTCCTCTTTGCAGTTATCATTCTCCAGTTTCCTTTAGTTTTTACCCTTTACCTTCAAACATTCAACCCTTACACTTCCATCTCCTTCATTTGTTAGGATATTTTCCACACCAACATCATCCCCGTTAACTAACATCCACGCAACTCCTCCTACAATTACTATAAGTGGAGGTGTGAAGTGTCATGAGGTTTTGGATGGAAATAACACTAGTGGATTTCACATCGTTACCATTCTAAACGCTAATTTTTGTGACCATCCGAGTAAATATTCTACTCTATTGAATGATCTTTTCCTGAAATATCTTAGTAATTCCAAATCTCCTTCTATTTATAATTCTTCACTTACATCTACAATACTGTCTACTTCTATTTTACTTTCTTTGTCTTTGATGATCTTTTTGGCTATGAACCTCTTAACCCTTTCGCTTCTTTCTCATTCTCCCTCAATTATCAATGTGGTCAAATCTTTCTCATTTAACTCAAACACTCTCCTTTCTAGCAACATTATTGACATTCACCTCGAGCATTTTGTAGGAAATACTTCATTCTCTCTTCTCTTACTCTTATTGCACTGACTCCGTTGGACAAGTTTAATAGTTTGCCAAACAAGTTCATATATTTGTATGTTAAGGCTCGTTATGTTAGCATCCGTTTTTCCTTACATCCTTTCATGGGATAATTCCTCCAGGCCTGTCAGCTTATCCTAGCTAAATTGTTTTATTCTAAAACCCTTATTTTCCTCCCTCTTTCTTCCTTTTTCTATTTCCCCCTCTCCTATCCTTTCTTTTTCTTTTCCCCTACCCGATCGACTTTCTTTGCTTTCTTTTCTCCCCTTCTTCCTACATGGAACATTCTCCCCAAACAATGCCTTTGCTATGCTTCCATCACTTACACCCTACCCTCACCATCACACCATCCCTTCCCACCTTTTGTAAGATATGTTTGTTGAAAATCTTACCTTACCCAATTGTGCCTCTTTCCCCATATCCCTCTTTATGTGCATGTATACGCACATATATACTCACAGACTTCAAATTAAATTTCCCCAATGACCTTGATTCCTCTCTCTATTTTTTATCAAAAACTAGCACCACTAGTCGAAGCTTCTCACTCCTTCTCTTCCTCCTTCTTGCCATCACCAAAAAGACCACTACAACTAAGCACCGGTGCTTCTTATTGCACCTCCCTTCCTTGATCCAGCAAAATTAGTAGTTCCGCACCCAACCACTTTCACCAAACCTCCCCAATGCCCTTTGGAAAAACACCCCAAAACACCGCCATTGAGCTTCAACAAGCTCCACTAAAACACCCATTTCCTTCCTCCACTTTAGCATTGGTGATCAATACTGGTGGCCCACCCCCATTTGCAATAGCTAAATCTATTTTTCCCTCACTCCTACCACCGGCCAAAACCACTATAACCCCCCTTTTTCCTCCAACACCAACCATCGAACTATACCCCCAACCTTCAGCAAAACCCACATTTCCCCCTCCTCTTACTTTGGCCAAAACAACAACCTCCCCCACCCTACTTCCATTTGGCCTCCTCCATTATTTTGCACCCCACCTTTGGCCCTCCTTATTATTCCCCTACCACTAGTAATGACATCTTGTGTTAATCCCACCCCCTTTGGCTTCAACACTTGTTTCCATTCCTCCCTCCTTTGTTACGTAAAGTTTTACCGATCACACCTTCAAGCCTTATTTCAATTTTGCTCCAATCCTTTCACTATATATCACCATAAATATTCCTTAATTATATCATTAAGTTTTAAAAGTATTTTATTATTATTTTTTAGGTATTTTTCTAAAGGTTTTGAATGATTTGGGATAAGATGCATGCTTAAAGACTAATGTATTTTTTTGTATGGATACTAGTCGTAATTAGGGTTTTGTGTAAAATATCTTGTATGAGTTCATGTATTATTGTGATTTTGTGATTATGGTGTTAATTTCATTTTGACCAATATTATGATGTGGTAATATGATAAGATATGATGAAAAGTGAGTAAGTTGAGAAGTGTGCCATATCATTATGATAATTTCTATATTGAAAACTCGAAGGGAATTGATATGATATATGGTATTGTAATGTGGATTGAATAAGTATGATAAGTGGGAAATGCGTATATTTAAAATTTATGGTGATAAATGGATGATTTAAAAATAATGGTGCCAAAGATATAAGGTTTTTGTGAAATAAGGACATTTAGTTATCTTTTAGGGTATTTTGGTCAATATGGGTTTAATATGAAAATGTTGGTATTTTAATGTGTTATATGGGTTAAAAATACTCTAAGAGTATCATGTGAAATATTTGGAGTAATTATAAATTTAATAAGTTTTATAAAATGAGAAAATGACTTAATTTTGAAATAGTAAGCCTAAAAGAGCGATGTTATAATCGCATGTGCGAAACATTAAAGTTAGACCACAATTTTTGGGTACATTGTTAATACTGGTATATTTGGAAGGCATATTTCATTTTTTTAATCATATTATCATTATGGGAAAAGTTATGAGTTACTTATGAAATAAAGGTTTTATAAGGTTTATAAATAGTAACTTTTGAGATAAGGTTATTATCCCATGTACAAGGCGATGGAGTTAGACCTTGATTTTTGGGTATGTTGAAAATAGTCGTATTCGAGGAAGATTTAATAAATTTTGTGCATAAATGAGTAATATAGAACAATTTGTTCCTAAAATGTGAAATTAGAGTTTTTTTTTAAGTTTATGGATGTAATTATTTAGAATGGCCTTGTTAACTATGTTGTTGTGCTTTACATGTTTCAATTATGTGTTGTTCCTATCTACGTGAGAGATATTAATCATTTAAAGTGAAGTATCACATGAGTCAGGCCAATGTATTTTATGTGTCTAATCCATTGGACGATAATAATGGTCATAAGTATTATTCCCTTGTAGTTGCATCAGAACATTCCACCGGTTTAAGAATAGTGAGTCCTTAATCTCAATGTGAATGATATTATGACTCTAAGATAACAAATTATTAATGCATTAATCACTTACTATAAAAAATTACATGAGTCAGGACAGAGGTGTAGGAGTCTGTTCCACCGAATTAATAATAGTGGCTATGAGTGTTCTTCCTTGGGAGGTGTTTTAGATTATTCTACTGATTTAAGAATAGTTTCCCGGAGCATGTTGCCCTGCGAGGTGTAGAGTTTGTTCCACCAGCTTAAATATAGTGGCCAAAAGCGTTTTGTCCTAGGAGGTGTTTCAATAAGTTATATAAAATTAAAAATAGTGGGGTCTTTAAACTCAACATAAATAAAATAATGGAATATGTCACATATAATAATGAGATCTGGAATCAGCATTACCTTACATTATTTTATGTATCATGCATGTATACTTATTCTTTGATGTGAACTTATGTATTTTGTGTGATCCCTCTCGACTATATCATTATCTTACTCAATACATAGTGTATTAATAATCCTTTTCATAGGCGTTTCTCATTTCCATGAGTAGATGTAACAACCCATAATTTACTACTGAAAATTATCATTTTAAGCGAAAGCGTATAATCAATTAGTTGGGTGTTACTGCCACAATTAATATAAGTTTGGCTTACATCACCATCCTTACGTCAATCACAAGGCAAAAATGATTAAAAACTTTAAAACATGATAAGAAGAAACGAGACAACTTTTAATAATATCAAATAAGTGTTTGGAGATCAACTCTGATTATAATATCAAAATACAACAAAAGGGATCCCATGGAACTAAGAGTCCAAAAAGGTATCTAGGTAAAATTATCATCCGGATAACATGACTCTACACCCAAACCCTGATACAAAAGAAATCACTCCTCCACATATATAGCATCAAAGGCCGTGAAATCATCCACTTGGTCATCATCAACATGGGCATACACATCTGGGTCGTCTACTCGTTGGATTGAGTAACATCCATGAAACGGATGATCAGTACGCTATGTACTGAGTAACGTAACGGTACAGTCAAGTAGGGTTACACATGATACAAGAATTCTCATAAGAAAATCATACATGCGCAAATCAAAGAATGCTAGACAATTACTGATTTCAAGTCTTTCACTAGATATACCATATTCCAATCTTTTATTTACGTTGAGTTAAGGGACCATACTGTTTTTAAACCGGTGGAATGGTCTGAAACACCTCTCGGGGACAAAACACCCGAGCCACTATTATTATCCGGTGGAATGAAGCCAACACCTCTTAGAGTAAATTACTCTTGAGCCACTATTATTAAATCGATGAAACAGTCTGAAGTACCTCTCGAGGAGAACACACCCGAGCCACTATTATTATCTAGTAGAATGGACTCAACACCTCGGTCCTGACTCATGTAGTCTTCCACTTTAAATGATTAGTATCTTTCTATTGAGTACTGGTCCACCGGTTATAATAGTGGCCAGGAGCGTTGTGCCCTGGATGATGAGTTATATGTATCCCGGTCCACCGGTTATAATAGTGGCCAGGAGCATTGTGCCCTGGATGATGATTCTTTATATATCCCGGTCCACCAGTTATAATAGTGGCCAGGAGCGTTGTGCCCTGGATGATGAGTTATCTGTATTCCGGTCCACCGGCAATAATAGTGGGGGTCCCGAGCTCAATAAAATCGGTTATGTATGTGAATAAGATTATGGAAAAATACTAATCACTTATAGTGGAACACCATGTGAGTCGGGGCTAGACCGGTCCACCGGCAAATAATAGTGGTCAGGTGCGTTCTGCCCTGTGTGTTTATCTTCCGGTCCACCGGCAATAATAGTGGTCATAGGCGTTCTCCTTGAGTGTATACTTTTCGGTCCACCGGCTATAATAGTGGGGTTCTCGTACTCACATGGATAAAAAATATGATATTGATGGATTAATGACGGAATAATGGCTTAAGGCCCAAATGTATTGATCTCACACTATGACATGGCTTAAGGCCCAAAGTATCGATCGTGACCAATAAATTATTATGCATGTTATTGTTATGCATGCACCTTATATTATTTATGTGTGTAGTTTGCATTATGTGTCGTATGTGGGCCTATCTTTAAGTGTGGTATTAAAGGGTTACTCAGTACCGTAGTACTGAAGGGATTCCCTTTATGGGGCCCCTACCTATTCAATGGGCAGTGCCCTTGCAGGTATTTTCAGGTGCTACTCAAGTGGGTTACGGGAAGGAGAGTAAGGAATTTTCCGGTATCATGGCTTTTTCTCTTTCTCATTTAAATTCTTGGTTTTAAATGTTAACGTTGTTAAAGTAACCACCATTGGTGGATTTTATTCCTGAAAACGATTTGATGCGCTACTCTGATTTAAATATGTTGAAGTTCTTGCAATTTACTCTGATTTATGCATGTTGAATGTCTTTCAAATTGTATTTCATTTTCTTAGCCTTAGCACTTGGTACTGGAACGGTATGAGTGAACCGGTCTGGTACTAAGTGTGGCGGTAATACTCCCAAAGTTCACATTTTATTTATCTGCTTCCGCTATTATCTTTTAATAAAACGAAATTTTTCAGTAGTGAATTTTGGGGGTGTTACAATATGGTATCAGAGCTGGTTTCGACCGCTCTTCCGATTTTAATCTTTTTAAGCTGATACCACAAGTTGGTATCAGAGCGGTTGGTCCTTTGTCCATGCTTGTTTTCGAACATAAATTTGGTTTTTGAAATTTGTATTTGATTTTGAAGCATGTTTCGGCCACGTTCTTGGTCTTAATCTTTTAATAAAACGAAATTTTTCAGTAGTGAATTTTGGGGGTGTTACAACATGTTCTTAGTTTCCCATAGATATCTTGTATCCAAAATTGTACCCAAATACGTACTTACATAATTTCATTACTCTCAAGGATATCATTTCATAGCATTTCCATAAATAAATTATACAATACAACATACTCAACATAAAAGCACATACAAAAATACATATATCACATAAATCCCTAGCTACGACATGTATCCTTACCAACAAGGACACCGAACTCTATGCATATAAATCCTATACCTCCTCCGAGATCACCAAAAGATCACCTACGAAAAGAAGAACATACTTAATCAGATATTCGTCAGCCAAGCCTTTATGTAAGGAAGATTTGGGGATGTTGTTCTCCAATTCGTCTATATCTCAGACCTCCTTTTCCAATTTTTTAAAAAATTATTGAACATATCCCACTGGATTCTAGGAGAATCTCATTAGGGTGGACGAGTCTTTCTTAGGCTATCGACACACATCAAATTATTCCACAAAAGCCATCGCTAGTTGAGAAAAAGGAGCTTATCGACTCAGCCTTGAGTTTGCCAAACCACCTTAAAGTTGATCCCTTTAACGTACACTAGAATGCCTCACACAAAGTGTCTTCCTATGCTCCAACCAACAACATTGTACTTCTGAAGATATGCAAATGGTATTCCTAATTTGTAAAGCCATCAAATGATTTGAATGTTGGAATTCTTATTCTCTATGTTGGTGCTTTAGATATCCTCTTTGTGAAGGGTGTCTAACAATTATAGCCAATCATGCCATTTCTCTTCTTCCCTTTAGCCTCTAAGCTTCATGCATCTTTTGATCAATCAACTTGTATATAGAATCCTCATTGCCTTTATCAATTCTTCAACCATCAAGTGTAGGATATTCTTCAATATATATCTCTATTAGTCCATCAAACATCATGCACATGATATTCTTCATCATCTCTATTGTTTTAGCGGCCATCATGTCCATGATATTCCTCATCATATATGTAAGTCCGATGTTCATCATGAACCCTTCTTGGACTTAGACGCCTTCCTCTCCTATCTCACCTAGGAGGGCTTAAAGACAATCATTGTCTACCACTTCTAGTTTTTTTGTTTTTTTTTGTCTTCCACTGACCCAGCTTCCTCATCTTGGACGATAGTAGCATGCAACCTGGTCCTTTGTTCTCTCTCTAAAAGGTGTAGGACCTCTACTAGAGTTTTTTATGGGGTAGGTTGCTGGGGTGTTTCATGGTGATGGTGATCTAAGAGGTTTGCCAATTGGATGAGGGTATGTGCTAGTGGATCTAGCATGACCGAGGCCATTTCTTGAATGGATGCTTGAAGCTCGTTATTTATAACTTGAAGATGAGAATCAATTATTAGATTGTCCTCTTTGTAGGGGTCATGGGTACTAAGATCAAATACATGTGAATGTTGGATAGGAGAGGTACTTTTTTATTCAGGTCCCACAAACGACGCATGTTAGTGTGTGTATTTAGTAAATCAAGGGGTTGTTGAGAAAATGAAGATGTAGTCAAATAATTAAGAGGTGCCGAGAGAAGAGAGAGGAGAGAGTAAAAGTGAGAAGGTATATTAATAATTTTGGACCCCTAAAATGAGTATAAGACCCTATATATATAGAGGTAGAACCAAAGAAGAAGATAAGGAAAAAAATACTATATAGTTGGGAACAACCAACCGTCGCTCGATAGTAAGGTGAACCGACCCAGTGTAAAACCATAAGAGCAACCAGGAGAGATGAGTATATCTAGAGATCTTTAAGTTGTCATTTTTTCCTTGGGTCATGGTCCTTTAGATCCAATGATGTTAGTTTGAAAAAAACCCATATTACTAGGTAAATTAAAGAATTTCATTAGCATGTCCAACTTAAGGTTACAAAGATTAAGATGAGCATCAAATGAGTTCAGTTTTTAAATTTAACGCCAAAAATTATAATGATCACTGAAATCATCCTTGATAGTCTATAAGATTGAATCAAAGAATATTTAATTTTATAATGGGTTTATAAAAAAATTATATCATAATTGAATTAAAAATTAATAAAGTATTATTTTTTTCTTTGATTTTCTAGTTGCAAAATTTGGTTGTTAGCGGGGGCATTGCGACGGTAGCGGCCAGTGGGTCTGCCTGGACTGAATGTGCTTTTGTTACCGAGGTAGTCTTTTTCTATTGATGCCTTTGCTCGTTCGGAACTTATATTTATTTTTAAGCAATAATCCATCATATGCTTTTTCAAAAAAAAAAAAAAAATTTGCCTGTCATATGCAAAAATAATCATTATAGAAGTTGAGCCGTTCCAATGGTTGACGGAAATAGAGTAATAAAATAATCAGAGACATGGTATGTCGTTGATGACATCATCAACAAACTTTCTAATTGAACCATACGATGATCCACCTTCACTCACGGTCGCCCTACTCTTCTCTTTCATTTCCTTCGCCTTCCTCCTCACCTCCGTTCCTTCTTCTCCCATCACCCTCTTCACGGCTTCCTCCACCTCCATAGCCGTCACCTTCACATTACTTGTTTGCTCCCTTATATCCCACTTGTAATTCATTTTCATCTCCACCGCCAGACCAAATTCCTTCACAAGCTCAAATGCGTTCAGTCGCTGCTCCGCATACAATGGCCAAGCCACGATTGGCACTCCGAACCACAAGCTCTCTAGTGTCGAGTTCCATCCGCAGTGGGACACGAACGCTCCTATGGACGGGTGAGCCAGGATTTCAACCTGTGGAGCCCACCCTATGATTTTTCCTATTTCAGCCGTCTCGTCTAGAAAGCCATCGGACAATACTGTATCTCTTAGCTCATCTGGCTCGTATTCGATTGGAAGCGAAAAGTTACCGATTTTTCCCGGTCGACGTAAGGACCACAAGAACCGGTGACCGGATCTCTGTAGACCGCTAGCTATTTCTTTCACCTGATTTTCGTTGAAGCTCCCCCGGCTTCCGAAACACAAGAAAACCACCGAAGACGGCGGCTGACCATCTAACCAATCAATGATCGAATCCCTCTTTTCATCACGTTGAGACGGCCGATCCCGTGGCCGGCCTAAGCCGATGATGGGACCCACAGGATAGACACGGGGGACCTTATCGTCCTCGAACAGGGATACTAAGGCGTGAGATTCCAGCTCCACGAAGCTGTTCGCTAAAATGCCCTTAGTTTCCTTGTACCGCCTAGCATTATTGAAGAGCATCGAATTGGTATCGCTTTCGAACAACTCCGAAGGGAGGACCTTCCGAGGCACACGATTCTTGTAACCCGGTACATCCAGCTCAATATGTGGTTTATTGAACTCGTTCACAACATCCACACCAAGATCATCCGCCGACGACAGCATATAAGACATCAGACACATAAAGCTAGCATTCGAAGTAAGGAACACATAAGAAGGTACGCCCAACTCGTTGGCCGCATCAATAATGGCAGTACAAAACATATCGACTACGAGCCCGGCTAGTCTTGGTGAGCCAGCAGGTTGAGTTACTTGAGCGTTGACTCGGTCTTTGATGACATCTCCGATGATCGGCATGTAGTTTTCAACTAACTGGATTAACCCGGTACCTAGCTGATTTTGGGGTTGAGGAAGATGGACGAATTTGAGGCGGGTGCCGGTTATAGGAAAAGCGTCGGATTCGAGGGCGTGGATGTAAGAGTTGACGACTTCATCCATGGGTTGCTTCATTACGAGGACGGAGGCCGATATTTGGGGACTCTGGTAGACTAGTTTTTTGGCTAATTCAACGGTTGGGATTAGGTGTCCCATCCCAGGGGCTGGAACGAACACTAGCTCCGCATTCTTCTCCATTTGTAAATCCTTTATCGACTGCGCGTAATAGTTGTAGACTTGTAGTCACTTGACTAGAGTAATGCATAGGAGTAGACTGGTTATTTAAACCGATGAGCTATGACTCGTAGAGGTTCAACATTTCGGCGGTGTTACGTCATTGATTTGCTGGCATGGCTTTTGTCCTGGTGCGAGCAGAGGTGAGCAGGTGACAACATTATTAATTTATTACACATGGACGGTGGCTTCCCGAACGAAAACGGAAGGAAACGCAAATGTGTATATATATGTGGAGTCGTTAGAAAATGAAAAATAAGTGTGATAAATATAAATATGTATGTATGCAGGGACGAAGTTAGAAAATAAAATGTATGGAGTCCTGATAAATTAATTTTCAGTTATAGTTTTTTATTTTTATTTCCACCTTTTCATTTTCAAATGTCAATTTTTATTTATCAAAGAGCCTCAAAGTGAAATATGCAATTAACAAATTTAACCAAATGTTTTATTAATTATGTAATCTAACTATGCTAAATTAAATAATTATCTATAAAATAAACCAAAATCAGCTTGCATAAGCTAAACTAATCAAGCTATGCTAACCTAAATTATAAATTTTGTAGATTTCATGGTAATAAAATCCTAAATGCTAAATCAAAATTACTTCACAAAAATAAACGAATTGACAAAAAAGAGAGTAAGATATATACAATCAAAGCATAAATACATGAATAGATGAGTCCTAATTCGAAATTCAAACACAACAATTGAAAATAAATATATAAACTAATTTAAAAAAAAATAGGCAAAACTTACTAATTATGGATAGAGTGGATGACTAGATAGTCAGACTTAAGAGTACGAGGGAATCAAGCAACGGTGTAGATAGGTAAGAAGATGGAGAGTGATGGTGTGATCCACAGAAGATTTGAGCCTTTGATTCTCTTTCTCTAGTTTGAGGTCTCGCATTCTGTTCGAAGGGAAAAAAAATCTAGAGTGGAGACTTTACCTCTTTGTATTTAAAGTGTTGCGTTCTACTTTCAAGATGAAATAAGAGAATGAGAAAAAAAAAGATTTAAGTGTATGTGTTGGGTATTAAGCCCACATCCTCGGATGTAATACAAACGGGGTCAAACTTGTACAACATAAAGGATTTTATGTTATAATATTACTCTTGCCTATACATAATAAATACTCACATAATATTTAATGGGGTCAAGTGACCCCATGTGGTCTTCAATGCCTCCGTTGATGTAAAATATATATATATATATCAATTTAAAATTAATAAAAAATAAAAAGTTTTAAAATTACTATCTAGTTTTGGTTGATGTAAATTTACGATAGCAATTTTAATATTAAAAAATTTTCAGAATGGAAAATGGCACCTGTTGTTTTCGTGCTTCATATGGTGACAAGAGACCACAAATGGATAATAAGGGTCTAGTCCCCATCAAAATAATTTGTTCTGATTAAAATTGAATTTATTATATAATTGGGTTGGGGTTGAGTTTTGGTGGGTATTTGATCCAGGTTCAATTTAAATAATAATTATTTAGATTAGGGTTATATTAGATAGGATTATTTTGGGTTATAATAATTTTGGGTCAAGTTCGACTGTAATACAATAGATTTTTTTATTTGAATAATTATTTGATTTGGATCTACAGATTTTGGGTTGTATAGGATATGAGTTAAGTTAATTTATTTTAAAATTTATAATGATATTAATTATCATTAATTTAATATAATGAATAAATTAAATTTTGTAATTTATTATTATTATTATTATGGTTATTATAGTAATTTTATCATAATATATGTAATAATGTAACAACTTATTATCATAAAATATGTAATAATAGTAGTAGTAATAATAATAATAATAAATAATATCATTATCATTATCATTATTAGTAGTAGTAGTAGTAGTATAGTTATTGTTATAAATACTATTATAAATAATTATATACGTACTTATATTTATGTTATAATAATAATAATAATTATTATTATTATTATTAATGTTATAATAATTATAATTATGATGTTTAATAAAATAATAATTGTTATTAATATCATCTTTATAAATATAGTAATCATTATTAGTATTAGAAATACAAACATAAATTTTATTATTGTCATTATAATAATATACATTATAATTATTATATTTACAATTATATATTTGTATGTTTATCATAATAATAAAAATATAAATTTATATGATCTAATATTATCAATGCTAAATGATATTAAAATAAATTAAGGAGAACAAAATCTTACTAGTTTTGTTTTATTTGTTTTTAATGGGTTGCATATTATTATTTTAATATAAAATTTTATTAATAAGATAGTTTATTGTTGTTTATATATCAATTTGTATAAGGTAAAATATTATCTTTGTAGACTGAATTTGACTTTAGTTTGTATAAAGTTTGGAATTATGTCTCAGTGTTGACCTCGTAAGTCAAACAATGTCATTATCCTTATTTTGAGATGATCACAAATGGGTTTAGATAACTAATATGTTTGCTTAAGTGTACATGAACCATGATTAGCAAGCCAAGAGACCAAATCACACTTACTCAAATCATCTCTTCTGTGAAAACTTAAAAGAGCAATCAAGTTTCAAAGAAAAAGAAAAGATCATTAAATATAAATTTTTGGCTTGTTAAGCAATACAACATTTTGGTCATTTTGTGTCTAATGGCTACACAACGAGGGTGAGATATATAAATAAGTTCTGTCGGTATTTACTACAATAATATTTCAACTATATTTATTCTTAAATCATTCAATTGCTCATTTAAACTCTTTCAACTTTCAAATCATGAGTTTTTATTCAAAAGTATTTATTTCTTACTTTTCTTACATAGAGTTGATCTAATTTTGTAATATCTTTTATTACATGTAGCTAGATTACATCTCATCCAAATTTCTACACTTTTATATCTTAATTTTCGGTGAGAATCAATTATAATTACAACCACCTTACAAAATTTATCACAAAGGGGTTAATGAGTATTTGCCTATCATTCTTAAGAGATTCCTATTGAGAACCTAAAGAAGATAAATAGGTCAAGTTGTGAATCATTTCTTATAGAGTCATTGAGATTGTAAATCTTATAAATTGAGAGAAGAGTGATCATCAGTAAAAACACAAGAATTATTAAAAATCTAAAAGTGTGAACCTTTTAGTAGTGGATGTAGAGAGTAATTTTCCCATGAACCACTCTACAATAGTGTATAAATTTTTTATTTGTCATTTCCATTCTGTTAAATCCTATCCACCCCTATAGGGTTCTTTCAATTGGTATCAAAGCTTGGGTATCTCACAAAGGATTCAATAATTCAAGGTGAAATAGATCTATGAGCAGAATAGGATGAATTGATCTAAATGAAGGCATCTCCACCACAAAACTACCATTATTTAATGGTGAGAAATTCATCTAGTGGAAGAACATATAATGTTCTTCTTCAAGTCACAAGATTATATTATGTCGTCAATAGTCACTAAAGGTCCAATAATAATTATTAAAGAGGTTAATGATGAACTAGTGGAAAGGATGAGGGATGGATTTATGGATGAGAAAAATAGAAAGCTCATTCTCAACCCCAAAGCCATGATAATTATTCAATGTAGCATTGGTGAAAGAGAGTACCACCACATCTAATCATGCTCCACTACAAAAGAGATATGGGATATGCTCGTCCTCACTTACGAAGGAAAAAAGCAAGTGAAGGATCAAAGAATCACTCTTCGCACTAAAGAGTATGAACTCTTTAGTAGGAAGTAAGGTGAAATCACCAATAACTTGAGAAACCAATTCACTTCTATTGTTAACAACGATTCCTCCAGTTAAGAGGAGGGAGCAATGGAATACCAAGAAGACCATCTTCAAGTAATAGAAGGATACCTAGAGAATCTAACATGGCTAAAAAGATTAAATGCCATAAATTATGGAAACGCTAGGTATATCATTCAAGATTGCTATGAGTTTAGAAACAAAATAGCTAAACAAATGGAAAGAAATAAGGAAATACCAACAACAATAAGGGATGGTAAAGGCCAAGAAAATTAATGGCTGCCTTTTGTGAAAGTGATGTTGAACCCGCCAATGAAGAGAAAGAAGTTTCCAACCTCTTTTTCATGGATCTAGGAGAGGAATCATTAGCCTTTACTTCCTTCACAAGCTTCGATGATGATGATGTCATTGATGAGGCGCAACTGAGCTTACTCTACTTTTATGATGATTTGTTATGTGTCTTCTATGATTCCTTTATATAACAATGATAGATTAGCCAAAGCAAGAGACAACATAAAAAAATTTCTCAACCACTCAAATGAACAACACACAGTTACTTTAAATGAAATAGCTCTTCTTGAATCTTTCATGGTTCTTGTGAAATTAGAGCTAGCCGATAGGGTGATTGAATTCTATGCGTACATGGAATTTATTATTATTGATCACAAGGCTAAGATAGATCAAATTCAATCCAATTTAGTTGATCTACAAGATAAATATAATAAATATGTAAATCTAGCCTATACCTTCACTAAGGATAAAGAAAGACTAAATTTGTTTCTAGATGCTCAACGATATTGTAAGGATAATGAGTGCTTAGGATATGGAAACAAGAAGGTAATAAAATAATAAACACTAAATACTTCTTTTAAAAGCCTCAAAAACTCATCAAGTCCATGCGTCTCCTACATCAAGTGATTGTAATGTATGTGGGAAAAGTGGACATTCCTCTACAATGCACAGGCATGCAAAAAATACAAAATTCACCCCTACTAGAAAATCATGTGTAATATGCGAGGTAGATTTGGTCATGTTACTTCATCATGTGGTTTTACTAAAAATACTAAAGTTGTTCCAAAATTCAAGCGAATGTGGGTACCTAAGGGCACCGTTCCATAAAAATTAAACACTAACCCAATAAGGACCCATTAAAAGGGTATGTAAACTAAGACATTTTTTTCTTGTAGGTATGCTTCAAAATCAAAAAAGAAGAAGCCACAAATGGTTCCTAGATAGTGGATTTTTGAGGCACATGATAGGTAATCCGAACATTTTTTATAAAATAACCCCATATGATGGTGGAAGTGTGACTTTTGGAGACAATTCAAAGTGAAAGATCATCGGTGTTGGTAGCATCAATATTTATAACTCTAAACCATTGATAAATGATATGTATTTGGTTGATGTCCTTAAGCACAACTTAATTAGCATTTGTTAACTATATGATAAAGGTGTTGTGGAATTGGCATGGATTTAGAGAGATTTAAACCAAATCGAAATCAGTAAGAATATGAACAATTAAGGAAAAAGTAGAGATCTTTATTCATGCTCTTGTATAATTACAAGATGATTAAATAAATAAGTTAATTACACAAATCTACTTTTCTCTTTGAATGGAGAATTATATGGAGAAGAAGAAGAAATTGGAATACACAACTCTTAATGGCTAGGGTTTCAACATGTCAACATGTCTCCTTTTATAGAAGAAAAAATCCTACGGAGAAAAATATCGTGTTTCAAAAATAAGAAAAAATATAGTCTGTGTTTAGGAAACATGGGACCTCTATGTTTATTTCACTACTTTTAACTTTTTTTCTAAAACACATCAAAGATTCCATAGAGAAACACAAAACCCTAGTGCTTCTCACATAAACCTCCATTTTATACTAAACTTCTCCAACACTTAAACAAACAAACAAAATTTTATGCTCTACTCAAATACCCAGTCAAAACTCATAATTCTTCACCTTGATGTAGTATTTATGAAACATGATATGTAAAGATCTCTACAAAAAACCCTGGCCCAAAAAATGGCCTCATAGCCTATGAGTACCAATCAAGTCCGAGAAACACTCGAACTTACTGATGGTGTAACACCCCCAAAATTCACTATTGAAAAATTTCGTTAATTAAAAGGAAATTAGCGGAAGTAAATTAATAAAACATGAACTTTGGGAGTATTATTGTTACACTTAGTACCAGACTGGTTCACTCATACCGTTCCAGTACCAAGTGCTAAGGCTAAGAAAAATAAGATACAATTTGAAAGAAGTTCAACATACATAAATCAGAGTAGTGCATCAAATCATTTATCAGAATAAAATCCACCAATGGTGATTACAGTAACAACATAACATTAAAACTAAGAATTTAAAGAGAAAGAGAAAACCCTAATGGTACCGGATAACTCCTTACTCTCTTTCCCATAGCCCACTTGAGTAGCACCTGAAAAGACTTGCAAGGGCACTGCCCATTGAATAGGCAGGGGCCCCATAAAGGGAATCCCTTCAGTACTATGGTACTGAGTGACCCTTTAATACCACACTTAAAGACAGGCCTGCAATGCAACACATAGTGTAACTATATACATATGTAATAAGAGGTGCACACATAACAATCACATATATAACAAGTTATAAGTCACGATCGATACCTCTGGGCCTTAAGCCATTATTCCGCCATCATTCAATCAATCTCATATTTTATATCCATGTGAGTGCGAGAACCCCACTATTATAGCCGATGGACCGGAAGGTATACACTCAGGGCAGAACGCTCCTGACCACTATTATTTGCCGGTGGACCGGTCTCCAAGGCAAGACGCTCCTGGCCACTATTATTTGCCGGTGGACCGGTCTGGCCCCGACTCACATGGTGTTCCACTATAAGTGATTAGTATTTTTCCATAATTTTATTCACATACATAACTGGTTTTATTGAGCTCGGGACCCCCACTATTATTGTCGGTGGACCGGAATATATATATAATCATCATCCAGGGCACAACGCTTCTGGGCCACTATTATATCCAGTGGACCGGTACTCAATATCACTTGCCAAGGCAACACGCTCCAGGGCCACTATTATAACCAGTGGATCGGTACTCAATATCATAAGTCAACTGGGCCCGGCTCATTAATATTTCACTTTCGTGATTAGTATCTTTCCTTTCCTTAATCAGCACAACAATCATATTTATTTGCCTCGGACGGGAGATCAATAACCCGGGACACAAAGGTACACCGGTCTTACCGGTGCATATAAGCTACTCAGTACCCTTCAACCACGAACCCAAGGACGCAAAGGTACCTTAGTCATACTGGTGCATAAAGCTAACTCAGTACCCTACCGACAAGGACACCTAATCCATAAGTATGCATTCCCCCTAACTAGGTCCGTAGAGCTAGAAAGAGTAAGATATAGGGACTGGCTGAGGCACAAAGGCACACCAGCAAATACTAGAATAATCGTGGACTAAACCACGTCCTTAGGGTAGCGACCCCTAAGGAGTCACCATTGCCGATCTCGAGGTCTTTCACTTTAAGTAATAGTGTCTTAATTAAAGTGATCACG
The DNA here is from genome assembly GCA_030549775.1 of Tamarix chinensis. Classification (NCBI taxonomy): domain Eukaryota; kingdom Viridiplantae; phylum Streptophyta; class Magnoliopsida; order Caryophyllales; family Tamaricaceae; genus Tamarix; species Tamarix chinensis. The sequence continues at coordinate 81,023,296 of CM060171.1, read as the reverse complement.
AAAAGCACAATAATTAGATACTTATCCACTTTCAATCGTTCCGATATCATTAGTCATTTCTTATTCAGACGGTCATCCAAGCTATCACAGAGAAACCATTAAGGCTATACTAATTATCAATTACTCTTACTTGGCTAATCATCATTATTTGAATTATATTATAATGTTCCACAATCACAACGATATGTTAGGTACAAATTACTCATTTACCCCTTACTTATATAATCGCTAAGTCATCCCTTCCTTACTTGGTAAAATTACCCTATTATCCTTCAGGTTACTTATTTACCAAATTACCCTTTACTCGGTTTAGGTTACTAAGTTATCTCCTACGCTTCTTAGATCACCATTCACCCCTCATAATTGCTACACTTAACATATGCCCCATTTGGTTGGTTAGATTACTATTTTGCCCTTTTCTTTTATTACAATCCAGAACTTGCCTGAAATTACCCATCTTTGCTATCATAATTACCAATTTGCCCCTTTATTAGGTTAAATAATTACTAACTTACCCTTTAGTTGGTTAAATTACTAAATTACCCTTCTCCATTATCATAATTACCGAATTACCCCTTTAGTTGGATAAATTACCAAATCGCCCTATCCTTTATCAAAATTACCAAATTGCCCTTTTCAATTATTAACATTGCCATTTTACCCTTCTGAATTATTATAATTACCATTTTACCCTTCTCCGTTATTATAATTATTAATTTACCCTTCTCCATAATTATAAATACCGATTTACACTTCTTCATATTTATAATTATTAATTTACCCCTATCTAAAATTATAATTACCAATTTACCGTTCTCCATATTTATAATTATTAATTTACCCTTATCCATATTTATATTTACTAATTTACCCTTCTCTATTCTTATAATTACTATATTGCCCTCCTCCATTATTAAAATTACCATAATGCCCTTTTATTGGTTAATTTACCAAGTTACCCTTCTCTATTATCATAATTATCCAATTACCCCTTTTTAATCATAATTTAATTACTAATTTATCCTTTGTCGTTATCATTATTACCAAGTTACCCCTTACTACCAAATTACCATAATATCCTTTTATTTACAAAATTACTCTTCTACCCCTTACTCCCAAATTACCATAATATCCTTTTATTTACAAAATTACCATAACACTCCTTTTACTTTACAAATACTATTTTACTCTTTTACATCCAAAATTACCATCTTTATCTTTCCTTACAAAATTACCATTTTGCCATTCCTTTCCAAAATTACCATATTACCCCTTTACTCCCAAAATTACCATAATACCCCTTACTTATAAAATTACCATTTCGCCATTCACTTATAAAATTACCATATTACCATTTACTTTTGCCCTCTACATCCAAAATTACCATAATGCCCCTTTACTTGAAAAATTACCATCTTTCCTTTACTCATAAAATTACCATAATACCCTTAACCTCCATAATTACCACAATACCCCCTTTTACTTGTAAAATTACCATATTACCCTTTTCCTTGCAAATTACCATAATACCCTTCTTTCTTACAACTTACAATTTTATCCTTTTACTTATAAATTATCATTTAACCCCTTTCTTTTGAAATTACCAAAATACCCTTTTTGTTTACAAAATTACCAAAATACCCTTTTCACTTATAAAATTTCCACTCAACCCCTTTATTCACCATTTTTATGAATTTACCATCACTACATAAAATAATGATATTAGTACTTCATTCTTATCATCTAAGTCCACCAACTTGTCATTATTCAACATAATACTCATTAGCAACTACATATATTAGATCACATACTTACATAAGCATATTACTAAAATACCCTTAGACAATAATATTACTCATGTATTAGCAACATAATACATCATAGACAAGCATTTAACATTTCCATCAATAATCAAACTCCTTCCTTATTTATCATACCTACACAAGGCACAAAGGCTATCATACTTTTCCTTTTTTTATCAATCAATATAAACAACCATCTATATATCATGCTAGGCACACAAAACATGTATAAAATCATATTAAAATCCCTAATGTGCTAGCATACGTTTTTCCATGTATTTAAGTGAGGATTAACGATTACCTTAATCCCGCAAAAATCGAATCTTACCGGTATCCCGGTTAAAGATTCAAGCTTTAATTAACAAATCAACACCTCAAAATTTATCCAAATAAATTTAAAAATGAAGGGGGAGCTCATGCTGCATGAACAGTGTGAGTCTCATGCAAAAATGAGAGGAGAAGGGTTCGAAGGGGGGGTGAGATAGGTAAAATTAGTTATATTCGGGTTGGGGTCTTTGGGCTAGAAAAGAGGGTAGATGGGAGAGGTTTCAAGGCAAGGGAATGGTGTAGGAGTGGAGAGGGGGTGTAGGTGGAGGCTAAGGGTGGTTTCACGGCGGCATAGGGCGGCGGAGATGGCGGCGGCGAGGCGGCGAAGTTAGCTGTCGAGGTGGAGGGGCTGAGAAGGAAGGAAAAGAAGAGGGAAAAATGAAGGGTTAAGGGGGATTGTTTTCGACCAACTAATGCATGGTGGTGGTAGAGGGGGTTTCAGGGTGTCGAACGGTGGGTTGGGTGGCGGTAGAGGTGGCCGTACGGCGGCGAACGGGGCGGTTGCAGGTGGCTCGGCGATAAGGGGAAAAATGGGAAGAAAAAGGAAGAGGTAGAGAAGGGAGGAAGTGCAAGGGCTCGAAGGTGGCTTGGGGGGTCTCATGGTTGCACAGGGTGGTAGTAGGTGGTGGTAGAAGGCAGCACAGGGGCTGGGTGTAGTGGTGCAAGCGGCGGTGATAAAAAATCGGGGAAAATAATGGGAGGAGGAGAAAGTGAGAGAAGAGGATCGGGGAAAGGAGAAGAGGCTCGAAATTATGGGGAATGAAGGGGTGGGGAGATGAAGAAAAAGAAGAGGGAGAAGAGAGGGAGTAGGTGGCTGGCCGGCGAGAGGATGCAGGTGGCAGGGCTGGTCGGTTGGCAGGGGAAAGGGAGGGAAGAAGAAGGAAAGGGAGAGAGGCACGCAGGCTGTGGTACAGGAGCCGGTTTGGCTCGAAAAAGGAAAGAAAATGACGGGGGAAGGAAGAGAGAGGGCAGGCCGGACGATGTTGGTGGCTGTCGGCGGTAGGAGCTACAAGTTCCAACCGTTGCAGTCGGGATCGGGGGAGGAAGATGAGTGATAGGTTGGATCGGTGGTCCAGGGAGGAAAAAGAAAAAGAGAGGGGGCAGTTCGGGCGAAGAAGGCAGGATGGGCGCCTTGGGCCGCACGAAACGGGGAAGGGGAAGGGAGTAATGGGTCGAGGCCTAGTGCATAGAGGGGAAAATGTAGACGGGCAGCCTGGCGGCCCAAAGCCAGGAAGAAGGAGAAAAAAAAAAGAAATAGGGGAAAGGAGAAAGAAAAGAAAAAGTAGGAAAAAGGAAAGTGGAAAATTGGGAAATTTTAAATAATTAAATTATAAAATAATAGGATGTAATATTTTTGATAATAAGTTTATTTAATAATTTAATTTAATATAATTAAATATGTGGGCTTAAAAAGGATAATTATAGTAAAATACTAGTTTGGAAATTTATTTAAATAAAATAATAGGATAAATAGCAAAATATTTATTTTTAATTTATTAAATACTCTTATCTAAATTTACATACTCTAAAATCCATAAAATAATTAAAATAAATAATTTTAAAAGCAAATTTTATTTCAAATAAAATTTATTTATTAAAATATAGGTTTTCGAAATTTTTGGGGGATTACAGATGATCTGTGGCTTCACTAACATATCAGCTGAATTATCCAAAGTACCCACTTTTCCCAATCTAACTTTTTCTCCAGCAAGAATACCCCATAAAAATTGATACATGATGTTAAAATGCTTTGTTTGATAATAATAAATAAATATAATTCTTCACTAAACAAATAACACTTTAGCTATCACCATGAATGAGTACAGTACCTTAACCAAACCCCAACTCTCGTACTAAACCACCATGTGCCAAGGCTTCCTGAAAAGCCTTTGTTATAGTGACACAACCTTAGATCCCCTAAGGTTGAACACTAGGAAACTAGTATACCTCTGATCAATAGGATCACAACCAAGATTAGAGTAACCTATCAATAAAGTTGTCAACAACACATACTTAATACAAGTCGACATTATACACACCAAGTATCTTAGAATCTACACCACATCTAAACAATGTGTCTTTAAGAGACTCACCCAACACATGCTCACCACACAAGAAATACAACAGTTGGTACTAATCACATTGTACATCAAGCACCTCACAATCGTAGAGTATGAACCAATGACTAAGCAAGCCACCACAACAGCTTTGGATTTGGGCACATCCAAATTATTCGGCTTATTCTCCTTAGACATTTCTTTTGCAGCGACAAGCAAAACATGCCAATGTCTGAATCTGCTAAAGAGACCACATCTCTTCAACAACACAAGTAGAATACCACAAGGCAAATTACTTCCAAAATAACCTCTGAGTCTAACATTAGCTCTTACACACCAATACCTCTCGTAATATACAGTGCATAACCAGATCTTCCCAAAAGCAATTCCACTTGCTCCCCTATTGCCTAGATTCCTTTTCACCAAAAGAATATGTATCATTTAGATCAAAATCAACCTCCACCTTGTATGAAGCACCCAATAGACTCTCCTGCTCTACCTTCTTGTCAAGATGAAATTCAGACTCATAAAAGGTAACAGATCTAGATGTAATTAGGTCAAAACACAAGGTCCCCTTAGTCATGCTAATGAAACTACTGTATCTCAATCGCATCAAATCAATGCTAATAATACCAGAGTTAGACACCCTCAATTTGTCCTAACTACACCTTTAATATATATATATTCGCATTATAAGGGGGGAAATATATAACAATTTAAACCAAGATATTACAAGAGACATAATGGTTAGTACATCCATTAGATAAGTTAAACCATAAGAGTTCTCTAACCTCCCTTACCAAGGGAGGGACATTGAAGAGGTGGAGATCATAAGGAAGAGTGTGACTCATATGAGGCAAGCTGTAATACCCTGGATTTTGAAACCTAATTTTATTAAGCCTAATGATTTTATTAACGTAATTTGATGTAAATATTTAATTATTTTAATTTTGATTTGTTTTATGGGTTTATCGACGATTTCGAATTCATATTTGAATTTAATTAATCGTTGCCGTTGTGAACCATTCTGGACAAATTCGTTCACGACCGTGATTTTATTATATTCTTATGATTTTGATTTTCGGTTAAAAATATATATTCCCTTTTTTTCTCGTGTTTTGATTTTTAATATTTTAGATTCGTTTTCGATTATAACTTCGTCGTGTGATTACGACTTTATTTTGGAGTTATATTTCGTTAACGAAATATATTATTTAAATTATAAAATTTTGGTTTAAATAGTTAAAGTAATTTTAATAATTTTATCCGTAGAAAATATTTCCGACTTTAAATTTATTCGTTTTCGAAAATTTTTAAGATCTTCGGGAAGTTTTAAATTAAAAAGATTTTCGGAGTTTATTTATGAATTTCTTTTCGGAATTAATTCTCTTTCGTTTTACAATTTTTGGTTTACGGAAAATCGATTTCGGAAATTATTTAAGTTAGTCTCGGTTTATTAGAATTTAATTTAAATATATACTTTTATGATTTTAAATATTATTTCGAGGTCTTATAATATATTTCCGTAAATAATACAAATTTTTATGTTCGTTGGTAAGTTTTTCCGAAAATGTTTCCGAAATTCTTTATATAGCTTTTTATTAATTTTAAGCTTTTGGAATCTTATGAAATAATTTTTGTTTAATGAATTTTAGATAAAATATTCCATTAATAATTTTATACTTTTAGTATTTATTTTATATGTGTATTTAAAAAAAAAACCCAACCCGTTGCCCGTCGACCCCCCTCTTCTTTCCCTTTCTCTTCTCTTCTCCCATTCTCTTCTTTGCTCCCGACCCTGTGCTCTGCTCTGCGCCAGAAACCCCAGCCTCCTTTGCCGCCTCTCCTCCCCGCTCTGGCCAACCTCGGCAGCCACCACGGGCGACGCGACCGCCGATGACGCCGCAGCTGCGCAACAGCCGCAGCAGGAGCCATCGAAGCAGCTACGCGCCACCAGCAGCAGCGCACAGCAGCAGCAACCGTGCAGGTCGCGCCGCCGCCGCCCGGCCATCGTCGACGCCTCCCGACCACAGGTGAGCCACCCCCGGTCCCCGACGAAGCTTCTCCAGCCTTCCTTTGCTCCGATTTCGTTGATTTTCGTTTGGTATAAATATCCGAAAACCCTAATATTAATTTGATTAATTGAGTGTGATTTAGCTTGTGATAAGCTAAATTAATTGTTGTATTATGTATATATGTGCTGTAAAATGGATTTGAATATATTAATTGTATGGTTTGTGTTGAAAATTTGGGAAATTGAGTTTTAGGCCGGGTTATGCCCGAATTTTTCGGACCCGTCCGATTTGGCGATTTTGGATAAATTGATTATACAATATGTTTTTAAATGTATTTAATTTCATATCGGAAGTGTTGATTTGGAAAAATTATATGTAATTAATCAGAATTGGATTTTTAGGTCAAAACTCTTGCGGGTCCAAATTGGATTGTGTAATTGGGTTGTTTTATTCAATTGACTATACAATTTATATTAGAATATATTTAATTACATTTCCGAACCGTCAATTTATATATTTTATCAAGAATTGATCGGATTTGCATTCCGGGCTCAAAAACCCTAATTGTGCTAAATTGGGTATTTCTTTTATTGGTTTTTAGCAATTGATTATATGATATGTTATAAAATATGTCTAATTGCATTTCTAAACATTCAATTTGATTAAATTAATAAAATTCAACCGAATTGTATTTTCGGGCCTCAAACCCTAGATTTCAAGTGAGATTATGAAATTGGTTATTTGTATAATTGTTTTTCTAAAATTAAATTTGTAGAAATAGTTGAAATGATCCTAATTACTTTCTAATACCTTTAATTGAAATTAATTGATTTGAATTATCTGAGTTTGTGTCGTGGGCTTTAAAACCCTAATTTTGAAAACGGATCGTCTTGAATTGGTTAATCGGAATATTGTTTTGTTGAAATTGATTATTTAGATTTATCTAAAATTAGTGTAATTGTGTTTTAAAACTATCAATTTGAGGTAATTGAAGTGATTTGGTCGATTTGTAGTTTAGGCATTTAAAACCCTAATCTTCGGGGATGATTTTATAAAATTGATTGTGCTGTGTGTCTTTTATCTAATCGATTTCTGTGTTTGGGTTTTAAATCATTTGATTTATATTTTAATCTTAAATCTTAATAGAGCTATGCTCTTGAGTCCTGAGTTTTGGACATGTTTTCCAATAAAGATCATTTGTGTTTATTTAATTAGAATATGTGAATTATTAATTGATAAGATGGTTTCTAACCTAGTTCCGATTTTTATCGGCGATCTAGGAAAACTTTCTCGTGGATTGTTGAGCCTTCGATAGCTATCCCTATTTTTCAATTTGCTTAGCTAGCTTCGGATTGAGGTAAGTCATTTCTTACCTTTACTTATGGCGGAATTTGAATGTATGTCTACTTGAAGTAGAAGGTGACGAGCATGGTTATTGATCACTTAATTATGTCAAGTGTATTATGTGTTCTGTGTTGTAATTGTATGTATGTACGAATTTATAGTCTCAATGCAAATGTGTGTTAATGTGAAACTAGAGTATGATATGTATCTGAGTATGTGAAGGGTTGAGTAGGGATTAAAATTATATGATATCTTATGTTGTATCTTGATGTCATGGAATTATTCATGTGGACCTGATTTATGGTCGGTTAAAATCCCTGAATAAGATACTAATTACTTAAAGTGAAAGATCACGTGAGTTGGGCCGAGGTGTAGGGTCCGTTCCACCGGACGATAATAGTGGCTCGGGTGTGTTGTCCCCGAGAGGTGCTTCAAGCCGATCCACCGGTTCAGAATAGTGGCTCAGGAGCGTTTTGCCTTGAGAGGTGTAGAGTCCGTTCCACCGGACGATAATAGTGGCTCAGGTGACTTGTCCCTGAGAGGTGCTTCAGTCCGTTCCACCGGATTAAGAATAGTGGGGCCCTATACTCATCGTGAACAAGAATATGATATGAATTAAGTAATGAATAAGACACTAATTATTTAAAGTGGAAGATTACGTGAGTCAGGACCAGGTGTAGGATCCGTTCCACCGGATGATAATAGTGGCTCGGGTGTGTTGTCCCCGAGAGGTGCTTCAAGCCGTTCCACCGGTTCAGAATAGTGGCTCAGGAGCGTTTTGCCCTGAGAGGTGTAGGATCCGTTCCACCGGATGATAATAGTGGCTCGGGTGTGTTGTCCCGAGAGGTGCTTCAGACCATTCCACCGGTTTAAGAATAGTGGGGTCCCTGAACTCATCGTAAATAAATAAGATCGAATGTAATAATGATTATCATTGGATTGTTAGATTGGTGTTACTTAGCATGCTATCGTGATTTCTTGTACGCTTGTATCTTATATGTTTTTATGCTTCCTTCCATGAGTTTGGTAGTATTGATTTACTCAGTACCAGACCCGTACTGATGCTACCTTGGTTGAATGGGTCCTGTGATGATCCACTGATGGTGGGGAGCAGATCTCTTGTGCAGGTTTCAGTTCGAATATTATTTTTAGGTGGAAGACTTGACTTGAGAGAGTAGGCAAATCCGAAATTTGATCTATCGGGTTTTGTCTTATTTAACTATATTTGTATTTGGAATTCTCAAGTATTGTATTTAAAATTCAAGGGTATTGTAATTAACTTTTAATTTATCGTACTCTGATAAGCTTTTAAAATTCAGATTTATTTCACAAGATTCCGCTGATCAATTCAGCGATGATTTTATTTAGTGAATTGATTCACTTGCCATCTGCCTGTGGATATCTCCTTGTGGGAGTTTATCCTTACGGCATTGATGTTTGAAGTTTTGTTTGACAGGTTTTAGCCTTACATCTAGCATGAGATAGATGGTGGACATCTATCTTGTGTTAGATGTGGCGGTAGCATTCCCCAAATTCTCTCCTAGCTTTCGCTTTATCCTTTCAAAATTTTTTTTTTCAGGAGTGAATTTTGGGGGTGTTACACAAGCCGCTATCAATATTATTAGACTCTAAATATACATGCACCATGCGACCAAAAGCAAAACTCTTCAATAAATTTTGACAGGCATCCATTGTAACACCCCCATTTTTTAAAACCAATTAACTAGAAAAATAAGAAAAAATATATGGAGGAGCTAAATACAATAAAGGTATTACTACCACAACTAGTCTAAGCAGGCACTAACATCCCACTTACACTAGCTGCTAAGGCTAATTATAGTACAGAAACATAAAAAACTTCATTTTTTACTTAAGATAAGATAAAATATAAATTTGTAGTATATTCAATTGAAAGCAATACCAAATGAAACGACAAAAATGAAAAGATCAATTAAAACCAAAAAGTATGAAAGTAGTTATTGAAATAAATGATGACAAGAAAATTCTTGAGAAATGGTTACTGCTCTCACTTTTCCCCACTATACATATCATCAACACTTTAAATAGGTCCACACTCAATTTGCACTAGGTCATCTACTCACCATATACAACATAGATCATCACAACCCCGTTTAAAACATGTAATAAGTTAGCTAAGGAAACAACTAAGTAACACATTAGTACAATGGAATATAATATAGATGTGTGTATATATACATCAAATCATATAAGAAAACTAAATAGGAATAAATAAAACATCTAATTATTAATCTTTATTTTAGGTGATCATAAACTCCAATTATTTAAGTGGGTAAACCAACTAGGGGGTCACCTGGCAAAACAAAGTCTAAAGATCTATCACCAACTATAGGAAGATTAAAAATCACACCTAAGTCATCCTAGTAGACATCATTTAATTGGGATAAAAAAATTACGAATACATCCAACAATATCCAATTCCAATTAGAGAAGATCTACCTCTTAATTAACCCCAATGGTCCTAGCACCAAAGAAAAAAAAAATAATATCGACCATTTAGTCTTTAAGTGTGCACACCCCTAATAGGGCCCAAACAATCCTATAGAGTAGCCAAGAAATCTTAACTAGATATAGCAGGCAAATAAATAATTATCTACAAGAGAAAAGAGAAAGGATATTATCGATCCCTAACTTCAAAAGGCCAACCTTGATAGACCCAAAGCCCATATATTCCACTTAAAGTATTAATGTCTTATTAAGGTGATCACATAATGCACACAAGCAATTATTATTCATTATTTACTTTCTAAACATGGAAACTTTTCCAAATAAGAAACATTCCAAAAAGGTAACTTTTTAAAAATAAAAAGATCCAATTATAATAACTAGTTTTCCAAATTCAATTCAACTATTTAACTAAAATATTGAAACCATATGTATAGTAAAAGATCAAGCTCTGTTAACCTAGGTTAAACATTAATATATAGTATTAACATAATTACAAAAATTCAAGCATTGGTCAAAACCAACATAAAAAACTAAAAATTTAGTTTTGTTAAGTTATACTAATTTTTAGATTCGACCAATCATTACTATAACCCCATATGTTTTCCTTACATAACTCAAAATTAAAAATAAGTAAATTTTATGAAAACTAGACTTTTGGGGTTCAATTTAATGTATAAAATGATGGGTTAAATCTCATTATTGAATTCTTTGTGATTTTTATAAAATAGTGCACAATAGCAGCCAAATTGAATCTACCATGAATCTAATATAAAATCATATATTAGGCTAATTATATTATGTATCATGATGTATAAACAAATATAGTTATAAGAAGGTATATAATTATATGATAAATAAAAATCCATACTTTATAGACATCATATTCCACACACACATATATAGATATAGATATAAGTTTTTAAAAAAAATAATGTTACCGGATATAAAATCCTTATATATAGAATATAAGGTTTTCAAGTATGAAGAATGATCTTATGACACCAAAATAACTCTAAGAGTTAATGGTATTGAATGAATAATTTTTCCTTGAACTCAAATGAATAAGAAAAATAAAAAAAATTGGATTTTGAATCTATAATCTTGAAGTTTAATATTTTGTTGAGTCAATTAAAGCCCTTGATGAATTAATTGAAGGTTTTGATGAATTGGTTGAATATTTTGAAGAATATTAGTGGTAGGTATAGCACATAAGCCATAGCACTAGAGTAGAAAGAAAAACATAGGTTTGGCTATTATCGTTTTATATGGGCTTATATAGGCTTTTAGAATAGAAATATATAATAAAATTGCACAAGTAAATTATCACTAACATTGATTGATATTTTCTATGAAATTCTGTTTATATTAGAAAAAATTAAAAAAAAATAAAGTGTAGATATTTAATTTATCTTTCTAAAACAAAAAGAATCATCCAATTTAGTTATTAGATGAAAATGTTGTGGCTAATTTACCAAATGCTAGCTTGTTTATCTGCGAATTTTCACAAAGGAGATAAAGAAAGATAAAATTTTATCTTTAATATAAAGAAAGATAAGTTATATAATATCATTTAATATAATTATTCTATAATAATTAAAAACACTAAGGAATACATGAAAAGATAAAACTTTATCATATCTAACAAGAAAAAATATATCTCTCTTCAAAATACTCTCCTTTTCTTCCCAAAAATACTTGCTTATGAAATTCTCATTTTGCCCTTTTAATGTTCTATATAAAAATAAGGGTTTAATATATCCTTTTAAATTGTAGAAAAAAAATCCAACCACTAATATAATAATGTTGAAAATATTTTCAACACATTATCACATGAAAATAACTATTTTCTAAAAATAATAACTTTTGGTTACCAAAATTATTCTAAAAATAATAGTTTTTTAATTCAAAAACTAAAAATAGTGTTTTTTTAACATTAAAATGAATAAAATTATATAAATATAATACAATTTCAATTCTAAATATGAGGCATTACATCTTTATAAAAATTTAAATAGTGATTACTAAAAGGGTAAACTAAAAGGTTTAAAATTATGGCGTGTTACATCCATTATAGTTGAATAAGGATGATGACGAAAGGTAATACCATTAATGTGTTTCATAGCAATGAGGGAATCAGAGTAGACCACAACGTTGCTTGTGAACTCAATTATATGAATCCTAAAATCTATTCCAGATAGCACACAATTTAGCTTATAAAATTGACCTATGCCCTAAGTTGGAGGAAAAACCAATCAACCAATGATCCAAATGATCTCTTGATGTAAAGAATAAATATGTATGAAAATAGAATCACCCTAATAGATACCTCTCAATTTTCTAAAAGCTTCAGACACTTTGTCGTTCCATAAGAAAAGAATCATAGGAGTGGAAATACTGAACATTAAAAGGTGGAGAAGAGAGGAATGAAGCCCCACTAAAATCAATGTTTCTTCAATAAAACCCCTAGAGAGCTAGTCATAAGCTTCTCGAGGTCCATCGTGAGCACCATGATTCCCAACTGACCCCTTTTAAGTTTCAAAGTATGCATAATATCTTGGGCAATGATGGTGTTATCATAAGATTGCCTTCTCGATAGAAAGATGTTATGTTGTAGCCTAATTAAGCATCTAAGAATTAGCTTTAATATAAAGGTAATAACTTTTGTGATTGTTTTGTAATCGATATTACAAAGATCAATTGGTCTGAAATCACGAAGTATGGATGGAGAGTCAATATTGGGAATCAAGGCTAGAAGGGTGTCATTAAGATCTTGTGGAAACTGACAAGAAGTAAAAGCAGTACCAACCAAAATGTGAAGATCATCCCCTATAACCAACAAGAATTTTTGGTAAAATACAGAACTGAAGTTATCAAGGACTAGACTCTTAAGAGAGCCTGTGGAAAAAATTACATTTTTAACTTCACTGAAAGAAACCACACGAGAAGCTCATCATGCTTGTGCTATAATAGAGGAAAATAGTTAGGAAGATGAATCACCTTCCTTATTGCCCCATCGTCACTAAAAAGTTGAAAATAAGAGACAACTACTTCCATGACAGAAAGTATGGCATTAACCCATTCCCCTAAATCATCTCTTAAGTAGGGATGTAAATGAGGTGGATTTTATCATGGGTACTTAAACGGATATGAAGGATGAAAAAAATACTCCTCGGGTTAGGATATATATACGGGTATGGGATATCCATATCTATACCGTACCTCTATTTGTATCTATATCTGTATCTATTTACATGGTATATAATTACCCTTTTGATTTTGATTTTAAAATAAATATAGTATAAATTAAGGTTAAATTTATCATTTGACTTAACTCTAAATGGGTTTATCTGTTGGATAATATCCGTCAACAGATAAATAGATAATCCATCGGGTAATGGATAAATATATGGATGCATTAATAAATATCCATTCAAATACGGATATGAATTTGGGTACGGATTTTTTTATTGGGTACAGATATGGATATGGATGTACCCACACCGTTTATATCCCTACTTCAAAGTACATGAATTTTTTATGCCTATGATGATTGAAAACTGCCATGTGGAGAAAGTGATTGTTTCTTTCTTGTAACGTCATTTGATTAATCTTGGATTTCTATAACCACAAATTTGCTCTTGGGTGAGGACTTTATTAAGTTCATGCATAAGGATGGTATCTAAACGAGCCAAACCATAAGAAAAAAAATCTTGCTAAAGCACATTGGATACCATCTAGGATGGCAATGAATTGCTTCTTACGTCTCCCAATGCAGCCAAATACATCCTTATTCCAATCTTTGAGAAATTAAGCACAACGTGGTAAAAAAATATATGTGAGGCTTATATCATATGTGAGAGGGTTCACGGGATCATGTAAAAAAAATTCAATGCTAGATAAGCTTAGTGAGATATGCAATCAAACTATGTTGAGAAAGCCAGACAAGAATGTATCGAAACCCAAAATCTTAGAAAGGAAAAAAGAGACACTTGACAAAGAGAAATTTCCAACTTGATAGAAGTTAACACACTTAACATAAATTAATTTCTAAACATTTTTAATTTTTGGGTATGATTAGTATATTAGGTTAATAGATTTTTTCCTTTTGTTTTATTTGCCTACTTAGTTGAACTTATTTGATTCAATATAATTTGATTTTAAAAATCCAATGTATTATTATTTTAATAATGTTAGTGTTATTATTAATACTTTTTAACTACTATTTTTAATTTTATAATTATTATCACTAAATTTTTATTACTTTATTATTATCAAAACTAGTTGTTACACCTATGCGATGACTGAAATTTACTAATAATTTGACAAAAAAATTATAATATGCTTATTTACATACATAATTTATAAACACTGTCAAATTGTATAATAAATCTTAGGATTCCTTGTTAGTTATATGGTACAAAAATTTATTACATGTTATGCTTTGTTTTCTTAAGGGTAGAAATTTAACATTATTATCAATTATCGATTACGACATTATATTCTTCTAGTGCAAGTTTTCTAGCACTCTTTAGCATGGAAACATGTAAACGTCAATAACCAGCCATTTCCCATCTCGAAAACTTTTCGAATACTGAAACTTCATCGAAAAAATCAAAATCTAGTTGAAAACATCTTATATTAAAAAGATTAGAACAATAATTGACAAAAAGACACCATTAATTAAATATGGTTGAGAGTGGCAAAACTAAAGAGGAAAGAGACTAGAGAGGGAAGTGAAGAAGATAGTAAAAGAGAAGCATTGATGAGAATAGAGACTCAACAATACACACACACCCCCTTATTTGTGCATTAATAGTTTCTAGTATTAAATTTCATATAAAATTACTATATATATATATATATAAACATATAATTATTATGTACATGATTAATATATTTATATTGTAATACACCGTTCTTTCAAACCCTAATTACCACATATGATTAGGCTAGTAGCAAGTCTCCTAAAAAATATATATTTTATTATCAAATAACAATCCGTTCTTGTTTATTTTAAATATTTCATTGATCATTTCTCTTGTTAATAAAAAAACACATTTATTTGTAATTCTTCTGATTTATGTGTTTTTACTCTTTATAACCCTTTCAATATTTATAAATTGATCCAAAAATATTTTTGAGTTCATTTGTCTATTATATTCATATATGCCTTACCTATTCCTTCTGAATTGTTAAATCACTAAAAAATTTGTTTATGTGATTGAATGCTTTTAACTATTTTTTTGTGATTGAATGATTTTAACTAATTTTTTTTGTCATTTTTAATCCATTCGTCATCAAATAATATTTGATACCAAATATATATATATATAAATATAAATATTTCCCATTAATCTGTGATAATTTAACCCCTCATTTATTTTGTACATTTGCAAAAAAAAAAACTAGTTTATGTGACTTATCTATTTTTAACCTTTTTGCTTGTTTTCATCCATTGAGATTTAAAATAACTTTGATATCCAATAATTTTTTATATTTTATTTTTTAAATTTATTTCATATCTTTTCATAAATTTTTATGATTTTGGAATTAAAATGATATGTTTCCCAATAAGTGTCCATTATTGGACTTTCTTACAATTTAATTAATCAAAATATATTATAACTAATTCTCTAAATATTATTTCAATTCTAACTAGTCTCCTAACCAAAAAAATTATATTTGTAACTTGGTTACCTTTCACCCAACCAAAAAGTGTACAAAGTATCCTAATTATAATATTATGACATTTCTCCTACATACTCAACCATATCCAAATCTTTCTTGTACATCCCTAATCCTGACACTCAAGTGAGGCTAAATCAAATCAAAAAATCTTTCCATGATCCTTTCTATAATATTTCACTTAAAAATTTTCAAATTGTATGTTCCATTATAAAATGCACATAAAATCACAAAATTCAAATAGAGTTCTAAGTTGGTTTATTTCAAACTTGCAGCCACTCGTTCTCTCTCTCTCTCTCTCTCAGGTTGTTCTCTTCCTTTATTTTTTATTTATTTTAAAATATTTTGTTTCATACTAAAACTTCATACCATTTATATCCCTAAAATTGAGATTCTTCGAGGTTATTCTTAACCAAATGTTTGCTTTCCGATCAGCTGCATAACTGTAGCAAAGAATTTTTTTTGGTGAATTCCAGTAGCTACCACACCTCAACCTTGCTTCCTTTACTTTATATTATTTTTTGGTGTTGTTTCTTTCATGTTATAATTCATCTAGATACCTTTTATACCCAAAAAAAATGTGCCTAACCCTCTTTTGTTTCCTCTTCTATTTGCCTAGTCGAGTAGCCTTGGAGTTGTGCCGTAGTTGCTAAATGTGTTGTAGTTGAGGTTTTATGTCTTTCTTCTATTCTTTTATCCTTTTCTACCTTCCCATTAACCCTTTAACACCTTGACCTCTCACTCCTTGGTGGTGGTTGGTAGTTTTTGGCGGTGGTTTCTAAGCTTCCATATTTAAGAGTAATCTTATCATTTCACTTCTTCCATTTTATTTTATCTTTGTCCTTTATTACTATTTATTGATCTTGGTTTATCTAACTCTTTTATCTTATATTATTGAAGGTGACCAAGTTTTTCTTTAGAGAAGGAGAATCTAGATTCATTATTTTCTCTTTGCCAATTAGTTTAGAAATTTTAGTAACTAAATTAACCTTTAGAAATAAGATGTTATGCTAAGTGTACTATATGCTATTTTATGTATAATTACCTTTATTTTTCTATATTATGTGTATAAGCATGAAATTTTGATGAGAGAATGATTTATGTAATTTTCACATGCTCTTATATCTTTTGGAAATACAAATATTCAATGGAGTCATGGTGAGTTTGCAGTAGAGTCGTATTGAATTTTTAGTGGATTCATAATGAATATTTATAGATTATAGTAATTTATCTCTTTTCCTTATTATTTTATGTGATTTTTGTTTTTTTTTTAAATTTATTAAGTATTCCATTATATGTGTAATATATTATAAGCTAATTTATGAATTTTAGAGCATTTAGAGTTGAAATGAATTTTGTTAGTTTTTAAACATATTTGGACATGCATGTATTGGGAATCAATGATTGTTTTTTAAGTTTTAAGTGTACCATTGTCTTTATTGGATTGCTTACATAAAATTTGGTATATCATATGTTTAGATTTGGTGTTATTTAAAGTAAGTTATGAATTTTAGAAGTTTGAGGTAAATTTAGGTGAATAAGGGCATTTTGTCTATCACATGTAACTTATGAGAATATTAAGACCTAAATGAATATTATGTTAATAAAATAAGTTAAAATGGATAAGTTTGATAATTAGAAGAAATTTGATGAGTAGACCTAGAGACCTTAATGAAAATAATTAATAAAAAAAAATTGAAATACACACACACACACACACACACACACACACTCTCTCTCTCTCTCTCTCTCTCTGGGTACATTGAATAATCTTAGTATTTTATACTTAGTGTCCATATGCATATTTCATCCTAAGAAAATGGCTGGTTAATTTTAACATAAAATACACCTCTCTTAATATTAAGGTAAATTAGTTAACCTTAAAGATAATTTAATCATTTTATGCATCTTTAAACTAGCTATTGATCCTTATCTTGAATAATTAGAGTTATTGTACATTGAGATTCAATTTTATTGGATTTTTTATGGCATGGGACTTGGGATTTAATGCTTCAATAATCTGGCTTGGGCTTTAATACTTTAATAATCTTCCTTGGGCTTAAATGACTCATATATTTCAATTGGGTCATGATAACATGTTAATGGGCTTTTTCCTCTAAATGTTATGGGCCTTGATTCCTTTGTGGATCAAATGCATGGATAATATCAAAATTCAATAAAATAATTGGTTTATGTTAGAAGTAATATTTTGTGGGTCCTTTTCCCTCATTTGGCCTAAATATTTGATAAAACATTAATCACTTAATGTAAAAGATTTTTATTCGAGACTTGTACCACTTAGGGTAGATATCTAAGCCAGGTTTGGTATTCCCTTGGTACCATTTTAGTATTTTATATTCTATGATCGTAGGTGCCTTACGATGTCTGAGAGGCCCTCTTCTACTCTATAAGTGTCTCACTATATTTTAGCCCTATAGTGGGTATGCATTCTTAAGTGATTAGGTATTCCATTATTTGGTGGTCTAGATATGTTTTTGGGTGGGCCAGTTGTGGCTAGTACTGTTTGTATATTAGATTAGTTATTATGGTTTCTTTGAGTCTCCTTCCTCAAGTTAATATAATACATTGGTTGTGATCACAATTAGAGCTGGAAATCGGGCGGGTCGGGTCATTATCGGATCGGATAACATGATAATCGGGTCATATCGGTTTCGGATAATTTCGGATCATTTTGTCGGGTCGGGCTGGGTCGGGTTTGATTCGGATCAACTCAGTATCGGATAATCTCGGGTCATTCTAAGCTCTCGGGCCAGGTTTGGTTGAGATCGGATGGACTTGGATTCGGGTAAATTTGGGTTGTTCTAATTTCGGTTCGGGTTCGGATCGGGCTCGGTTGAGTTTGAATTATTATATTTTCGGGTCAAATTTAGATTGGATTTAGGTCATTTCATAATTGAGCCATGCTTGTGTCATTTTCTTTCTTTCTTTTTATTCCAAGATATTATTAAAATTTAATTATTTTGAGATCATTTATTTTAATTTATCTTATTCAATTAAAAGTGAATTATTATATTAATTTTTTTGGGGCCTTAGAATTTTTTGTCATTATTTTATCTTTAGAGATGTATCTGACGTTTCAAATTTAAAAGTTTTCAAATCGTATCACTTTTCTTTTTATGTTAAGGTATAACTTATAATTAAACTCCATTATTAGCTTGGTCATATTGAGTTCTAGTATTATTTTAAGTTTATATTATATTTATATCTTATACGCTCCGTACATGATATTAACTTATAATAGTCATTGATAATTGATAACAAATGAAGACTTCTAAGGTTGTACTTCTCATATTATTTTTAAAAGAGATTGATCACATCATATCAACATAATTTTAATAAAATATAATAATAATAATAATAATAATAATAATAATAATAATAGTAATACAAAAATAATGATAACAATAATAATAGTAATCAGTGAATATCAATTATGGTAAAAATAATAATAACAACATATTAGTTTTTTATTATATATTTTGATTAGATCATATCAAGCTAAATAAGATAAAAATTAGATAAAATAAGTAATAATGACTATTATTGACAAAAGACCAACTAATATTGACTTCTTACTATTTAACAATGTTGATGTAATAAAAAATATTAATCTTCAATTTTTATAATGAATAACTAACATTCTCACTCCAAAATTTTCCTACTTTCCTATGATGTTGTAGGTGCTATAGTATAAGTTATGGCCGTATAGATACTAACATATAGTGTTCAAGGCTGCACTGTTATTATCTTATGGTATTAAATGGAATAATGGAAGTGAACTAATATTTAAATGGCATAGTAGTGTTTTTTTTTCTCTACTTTTATTTCTATTTGTATCAATGGATATTGTATTTGTATATACATAAGTGATATAAATTTTATGAAAGTATATTGTTTCTAGGTTTTGATGTAAGTGCTGGTATGGATTAGTTGCACATCTACATTATTTCATGTTTTATGAAGTTTAAAAAATTTTGAGTTATGTGTTAATGTTAATTTTTGAGTAGTACCAAGTTGAATCTTTATAGGTTTATAATTTTTCAAATAATATAAGATTTCGGATAAATAATGGATCGGGTCGGGTCATTTCGGATTTATAGTTTTTCGGGTTATATCGGGTTTCGGGTGAATAGTGGGTCGGGTCGGGTTTATTTCGGACTTATGATTTCTCGGGTTGTATCGGATATCGGATATGTATCGGATCGGGTAGGATAGATTTCAAGCTTTTTATTACTCGGATAAAATCGGATCGGATTTCGGACGGATTGAGTCGCTATTCGTCAGATTTTTCGGGTCGGGTCAACTTTTGCCAGCTCTAATCACAATAATAAAATATAATAATTAATAAATCCCATCTATTAGTACATTTATATTACATTTTGTTATATTTAATGGTTGAGTTTTGTTCTTCTAAATTAACATATATCTATATATATATATATATATAAACATGCTATCATCTTGTTAATGCATGTTCTATTTCTTTCTTCACACAAGACTCGTGCATAATTCTATCTCTTTAGGATAGTTGTGTTACTCAATATAAGATGTATACCGATACTACACATTTATAGACATTGTGTCACAGGTATTTGATGATGATCATGCTAACCTTGATGAGGCTCCTCAGGTGGAGTGATGCAGGTTTATACTCCAAGGTTATGCATAGAGTTATATCTATCCAAGGTCCCATGTTATGTACCTTAGATTTTGGATATCTTTTTTAGACTCTTCATCCATTTTATCCCTCTTCTCTCTTTTTAATATATTGTATTATCTAGAGAATGTCCACATACTCCGTTCTTACATTTACTTTATTAAATTCTTATGCTATTTTTATCTATTTTTGTAAGTTTTTTTTGTAACATTTTAACCTTACCCTTAGTATTAGAAAGGTATGGACTAGACTTATATTAAGTGTGGCAGTAACACTCACTATTTCATGTTGATACTTCCACTTAGAAATGAAAATGTTTAGTAGTAAATTTTAGGATATTACATATATATACAGTTTCTATGTATATATTTAATAAATATTTTTTATTGTTTCATGTCGTTCCCATTTCCTTTTTTTTTCAGAATTAGACTAATGCAAGTGCATCTTTGTTTATACCTCTAGAACTATTTTTTAGATATGTTTGGAATGGTTATTGGTAATCTTGAAGGTGTTTTGAAAGTATTTCAAAACTTTCTTAAGGATTAAGCTATAAATTTAGAGCTTGTGCAAGATAATGTTTCTAACACAACCTTAAATGACATGCAAAAATTTGGACTATGTCGAGATGAAAAATTGAAGGGTTGGATATGGAAATTCATCCATGTAACGTGGAGGACAAGTTGGCTAAGATTTGACAATTCTTAGCTAGAGTTTCCTAGTTAGTTAAGATTTGTTTTCAACTAATTCTCTTTATCCCAATGTGTAATATACTTGGTTGGTAATGTATTTCGTGGGTGTAAACATATATATAAGACATCCATTCAATCATTATAAGGTGTGTAATATCAAGTAAAGAAGTAGTTTGTGAAGCTGAGAGTGTTTCAGAAAGGATTTTGTGTGTGTTCTTCTCTAGATTTTATTCAAAAAGTTTTCTATGTAAGTTATTTTTGAATATCCTTGTAGCCAATATCTATTTGAGGTTCCTAGAAGTTATAATTCAACAATTATCACCATTCATGTTTCCTTCCATTCCATTCAACACACATTCACCGTTACTTCCTTTGTTTCATTCAATTTCACAGAGTACTTTTATAAGAGGAGATTATGTTGGTTTCATTCATGGGAATTGGAGTAGAGGATCTACATTGTTTTGGTATCAAAGACTTTGTTTATCCTTCTTAAAGGTAATCCACTTATCTAGGCCTTTTGTTCCACTGATTTTGCTGATTTTTTTTCTTTCGATTTTTCTACACGAACCATATACCATTTTTCTTTTCATTGCGTCCTTTTGATTTTCTTGAATTATACTAAGAAACCATTCATTAGCGTATATTCATCCTTCTAATACATATCTTATTAAGAAAATAATCTAGATCTTGATTTCTTTATCGTTTCTTTCTCATTCAAGAATCGAGCAAGGTTCTATTATCTCATGAATTAGTTTATCTTTAATATTTTCTATGCATACTCCACTAAGATCTTTATAATTTGATAAAGGTCCATTATTTCTTCAATTTTCTCTATTCAAAACCTATTTCCTAGTTTTTCTCCCATTGAATTTCACCATGGATAGTGAAGAGTTTATGAAGTCCCTTCTTGGGACCATCAACTTTCAATTCCAACATCATGAAATAAAGATAGAGAATAGGTTGGAGGCTCAAAGCAACAAAGTTTAAGGGAGGTCGTATGAATGATAAACTTGAGTACAATGAAGATGATACAAGTATGTCAAGTAGCACACTTCAAAGATAAAGGAGGCAAGACCATGATGAAAAGGAGGGATTTAAGGTTAAATTTCTAGAATTTTTTGAAGAACTTGATGCTGAGATATCTTTATAGTTTGGGTGCAAACTATGGAGTCCATTTTTGACTTCAAGGAGTATGATGATACCATGAGTTGTAAGATTTCCATACTCAAATGCATAAAGTTTGCTAGAACTTGGTTTGATAATCTCAAGAGGAGTTAAGATAGAGAAGGAAAACCAAAGATCAAATCTTGGGAAAAATTAAAGATGTATATGAAGAGGAAGTTCATCCCAAGAGATTTTGAGCAATAAAAATTCATCAAAATGATCTTCTTGAGGTAAGGAAATTAAAGGATTGAAGAGTACACAAGTGACTTTGAAAAATTTTACTTGATTTGTGGTATTCAAGAGAGAAAGGAGCAAACTTGTGCAAGGTTCCTTGGTGGCTTGAATTACAACATTTGTAACAAATTAGAAGTTTCTTTGTATGAGTCACTTAAAGATATGATAAAGCTGCCAATCAAGTTTGAACACGAACTCAAAAAGTAAAAATTCATCTCAAAGACATTTCCCTCATATTCACATGATGTTACTTCTTTTTCAACATCAAATATGGAAGAAAAAGATAGTACGACTCGAGTTAAAAAAGAAAAAATTGCATGAAGATACAGAAAGGCAATGGTACAAATGTAGATGGTATAGTCATATTGCTAGGGAACCTAGCAATCATGCATTAACCCTAAGAGAAATTGAAGAGATCAAGAAATGTGAGAAGGAGGAATCACAAGAAAGTATTGAAGATATACTTGATCCAAATGAATATGAAAGTGTGGATGGAGATGAAGTAGAGCCATGCTTTTTGATGAGAAGAGTTTAAGTATACGAGGATAAGGTACAATATTATCCTAGAGTTTCTTTGTGTTAATATGGTTCTAATTTTCTCCTTGAACCATTACCAATTTCAAAACTTCATGATGATGGTGGTGTGGGTTGGTCCAAAATTTCCAAGCATGAAGTTTAAGATTCCATCAAGAGTTGTTATGATTTGACTTTTATAGATGGAAATTGTCTTAATTTGAAAATGAATTTGAAGTTTTATGGCTCTTATTCATTCAAATATGGTGTGTTCTTTGATGATCCCATGAAGTACTTGTGAAGGCATTGGAAGATATTCAATGATATGTCCACTCTTGAAGAAATATTCAAGAAGTTTAAAGATGCAAGACATTTTGAAGAATATGAGCACAATTTTCTTGTTATGTATTCTCCAACGTTTGAATTTGAGGCCAAATTCTTTAAGATGGGGAGAAATATGCAAATGAAACTTTTTTTCTATATCATTAAACTTATTTGTTAGATATATTTGGAATGGTTTTTTGGCAATCTTAAAGGTATTTTGAAGTACTACAACACTTTTTTGAATATTAAGCCATAAATTAAGAGTTTGTGCAAGATAATGTTCCAAAAACAACCTCAAATGACATGTAAGGAGTTAGACTATTTGAAGATGAAAAACTGAAGGTTTAGGATGTGGAAAGTCAGCCATGCAATATGGAGACCAACTCGACTAGAATTCGATAAGTATTAGATAGAGTTTCCTAGTTAGTTAAGATTTGCTTTTAACTAATTCTCCCCTAACCCAACATGTAATACAGCCAGTTGGCAATGTATTTCGTGGGTGTAATACTATAATAAGGAATCCATTTTATCATTATAAGGTATACAATGTTGAGTAAAGAAGTAAAGTCTTTATTGTGAGCAATTCAATCTTTCAATTACTTTATGAAGTTGAGAGTGGCCTTGAGAGGATTCTTTGTTTGTTCTTCTCTAGAATTTATTCAAAGGGTTTTTTATGTGATTTATCTTTGAATATCCTTATAGGGGCTATCTATGTAAGGTTACTAGAAGTTATAATTAAGTAATTATCACCATTCATCTTTCCTTCCATTCCATTCGACACACATCCACCATTACTTCCTTAATTTCATTCAATTTCATGGAGTAATTTTATGAAAGAAGATTATTTTGATTTTGGCCATGGGAAGTGGAGTAGAAGATCCACATCATTGAAATTTTTCTATTTTCGCTTCCCCATCCTCATCCTCATGCATCCCTACTCTCTAGTGATTAATATCTAAATATAAGTATAAAATAGATACATTTTCATTCTTAATATTACCAATTTAATGCATGCCACTTCATACTTACTACTCTCTCTCTCTCTCTCTCTCTCTCTCTCTCTCTCTAATTTTCAATTTTAAGCATAAATGAAGTAGACCATGTTAGATGTTTCAGATATCTAACAGGTGTTTAATTATCTCATTAAATAACATTCATCTTCCAAGAACACAATAATCCCCACAATAAAGTGTCATTGTTCACATACTCAAATTATTTAAAATTACTTATTTATGATGCCAACTAATGATTATTTTTAATGTTCTAGAGGGTTTTCTTTTAACACGAATATTATACACTTGAGCAAGGTTGTCAAAATCGAAATTCTACCAAGGATCAATTTGGAGGCTTTGAATCAGATTGTAGAATCAAATCATAGTATCATAAGATCTTATAAAAGCTATAAAAATATTAAATTATATACTTATATGCTATAAAATCATATATTTTAAGTTAAAATAATATAATATTACACTTTTAACCTCTCATAAAGTTACTCATTGAGTTATAACAACTTAAAAATAGTATAAATTATTGAATTATTTTATATATTAGGAATTATATTAATTTAACAACATCATAAATAATATGTTAAATGAAATGTGAAAATTACAATGATATTATGGGTAGAATAAACATATAACTTATTGTGTTGAAAATATACAATTTGTTAAAGTATAACCATCTTCTAACTAGCAATAAGAGGAAATGTCCTCTCTCACAAACCCTCTCTTTGTTCAAGATTCCATCTCTCGACCCTCTTTCATAATGTAAGAAAACCCTCAAAATTAATCCAAAAAGCTTAAAAGATGTCTTGATAATTCTTTAAATGATACTGAAATGGACTATGAGGGTTTCCAAGTACCCTATGATTCATATGCTCTGATTGAGGATTCTGCTAGCACACCCTAAGTTCCAGGCAATAATTCCCGATTTCGTAACCCTTGGTTCTCTAGTCTTTCCTTCTCTAATGTAGTCTTAGGTTAAGTAGAAAAAGGTTTCCTACTCTGATTCTAACAACAAAGATTGGAAAGAAATTGAACAAATGGAGGATAATGAGTGTTCCGATGATCCAAAAGTGCCGAATTATCCCTGGCCAGATTTGCTTCTCAGCGGATGAAAAACATGTTTTATACAGACCTTTGTGCTAATCTCTAATAATCAAGCCTTTGGAGAGATCAATCCATTATGAGGCTCTCAACTAAAGACTCAAAAACCTTTGGTCTCTTAAGGGCACATATTAGCTAGTTAACTTCGGACTAGTTTTTTTTTGTGGTTAAGCTACAAAAAAGATCTGATTATGAGTTTATATTAAAAAGTGGTCCTTGGATGATCTCTTATTAATAATTGAGGGTACAAAAGTGGAATCCTAATTTTAGATTCTTAATTGCCTCCATCAGCTCCACCATGGCTTGGATTTGTCTCTCGGAAATTCCCTAGGAGTACTATGGCAATGAGGATAAGCTCTGTGTTATTGGTCACATCATTGGCAAATTTGTTAGGTTGGATCAACGAACAACTAACGTGTCCCAAGGTAAATTTATTCACATGGCAATACAAATTGACCTTGGGAAGCCCATTATTCCTAAATTTTACTTGGGAAATTCACTCTATAATATTGAATATAAAGGGATCCGTATGATCTACTTCCATTGTGGAAAAGTAGGACACTTGCATGATCAATGCCCTTTCTCTCTCGTAGTGATAGCCCGACAAGAGGAATAAAATTAGAAACCCAAGATATGGTAGTTGATAATCAAAATTAGGGAAATGATGATTCCTCTAAATCCCCATTTGGACCATGGATGCTTTTTGTAGGTAAAGGATGAATAAACCAATCAAGATCATCTTTCCAGCGTCCTAACAATGACACTTCTTGAAAATTCATTGCTAAGGAAACTACCATCAACCCACTCCAAGGAAATTGATAAATCTAGATAGTTCTTCTAGATTTAATGCTCCGGTTGACCTTGAGGAAGACTTGCCTCTTTTTGAGGAAGGGGGAATCACTGCACCGTTTTCTAAAGGATTACACAAATCCTCTACTGCACCTCTCCTTATAACAAAGGAGGATTTAGATGAAGCAAGCCCTAGTTCATTTAGGAAAAAAGATCCCATGCATCATCCTCTTTAGCTATTAAGAATCCGGGGCAGTTGAAGTCAATAGCAATAAACCGTTATAAGGTTGAGTGGCCCATTAAAGCTATTAAGACACCCATTTGGTAGAAATCCTCTAGTAGACATCCTCTAGCCCACATTTCTAATCGAGAACCTTTACTTCTAAAATATAATGCTACTACTGGACCCAATAAGCTAACTAAAAGTACTATGGATCTTGTATCTCCCATAATGCATCCTTCCTCCATCAAGGAGGTGGATTGAGGCATTGGCCCCCTTGGCCCATCCTTATCTTAATTTTTCTACTGACCTTACATCCTTATGGATTCTAATATCATAATTCTTTTCTGGAACATGAAAGGCGACATTTTTTTAATATGTTGAAATTATATGGTTGTATTTTGGTGGTCCTTCTGGAAACTAAGATTAGAGGTGAAAGGGCAAATACTTTTGTCTGCTAGCTTAAGTTTGATGGTAATGTCAGGGTAGATGCTAGAGGTTTTACCAAGGGGATCTAGTTTCTTTGGTACTCAGCTAAAATTAGTCTTCAAGCAGTTGTTGCTTCTTCTCAAATTATTCACTCACACATCTCCTTATCTGATGGTCATAACTTCTTCTTTACAAGATTGTGGGCTCATCGTCTATTGTTATTCTTGATGAGCTCTGGAACGATCTTCTTATACTTGCTTAGATTATTGAATCCCCTTGCAAAGATGGTGGATACTTTCATAATGTTAGCATCCTTGATGAACGTCAAGGAGGCAATGGACGTCATTTAAACCACTATAAGAGTTTTTAGTGACAAATTGGCTTCTTGTTAGCTACTAGACTTGGGCTTCTCTAGAACCAAATTTACCTGGCATGGTTCAGCTAGGGTAAGGTGCATAAGATCTCACATTGACTGTGTTGTTGCCAATGATAAGTGGTGTATCAAATACCCTAATGCCATGGTTCGACATCTCGCTTGCACACATTCTGATCACCATCCTTTACTTCTTTACTTGAACAAGGTTGCTCCTATTTCCCCTCATTTAAATCATTTTAGATTGGAAGCAGCTTGGACTACAAATCCTCATTTTGTTGATGAAGTTTCCAAATATTGGAATTACTCTTCAGATTTTAACTCCGCATTACAAGCATGTGCTCATGGTCTCTTGGCTTAGAACCATTCTACTTTCGGAAATATTTTTCGTAAGAAGTGAATACTTTTAACACGAATTGAGGGAATACAATGCTGCTGAGGAGAAAATTACTCTAAAAATTTGCTGTGGTTGGAATCCAAATTAGTGGGTGAGTATAATGAAGTGCCCCTCCAAGAACAAATCTTTTGGTTTCAAAAGAAAAAAATAGATTTAGTTACTCTTCTGGACCACAAAATGCTCTACTTTCACCTTGTAACTACAAATCGCAAACGTAAAAATAGAATTCTAGTGCTAAAGAATAATGATGGTAATCGGGTGACAGATTCTACACAACTCATGGCTATGGTCACGAACATTTTTACCAAGCTATATATGACCGAAGTGGAAGTATCTACTAATATTCTTATTCCCTCCTCTTTTCCATTGATCCCAGAAGAGCCTATTAATGGCTTGGTTGAATTAGTCTCTCTTAAAGAGGTTAGGCAACCTGTGTTTGCCGTGAGACCCTTCAAGTGTCCTGGTTCTGATGGCTTTAGTCCTTATTTTTTTTATAAAAAAAAAAGTTAGTCGGTTTTTGGCAGGGACCTGCATAAGAGGGGTCACAATGCTTTTCTTTCAAGTTCCTTTACGGCCAATCTCAATGAGTCTCTTATTTCCTTAATCCCTAAATTAAAACGTCCTTCATATGTTAAGGAACTCTATCCGTTTGGTCTTTATAATATGTCCTATAAGGTTATTATAAAGATTTTGTCCGCACGTCTCAAGCTGATTCTAAATTTGATCATCCTTCCAGAATAATGCGGTTTCCTTCCGGGTCGTCAATCTAGAGGCAACATCATCATAGCTTGAGAGATCCTCCACTCCATGCGGTATAAATCTAGTAAAACGGGTTGTATGGCAATCAAAATTGATCTTGAGAAGGCTTTTGACCGTTTATCTTGGACTTTATAGAGGATACTTTTTATGTGGTGGGCCTCCCTACCTCCACTATTAAACTCATCATGCATTATGTCCCTACTCCCACCCTCCGGGTTCTTTGGAATGGAGAAGTATCTTCGGCCTTCAAACCTTCTCAGGGTATTCGTCAGGGTGATGCCATCTCCCCCTACTTATTCATTCTTTGCATTGAACAGCTTGCACACCTCATAAATTACGAAGTTGATCTTGGTATTTGGGCGCCATTTCTTGTCTGTTCCTTGTGGATGATTTTTTTTTTTTCTACAAAGAAAGTATCCCCCAAATTCGTATTGTCATGAGATGCTTGAAAACCTTTGAACCTGCTTCTCAGCAAAAAGTTAGCATGCCGAAGTCATATATTCTTTTTTCTCTTAATGTGCCTAGAAGTGCGCGAAGGGAAAATTCTTCAACCTCTGAATTCCTTTAGTCTTGACTATAGGTAAATATCTAGGGGTTCAGATTTTCTTTGGTAGGAGGAGAAGAGGTTTTTATGCTGACGTTATTGATAAAGTGCAGTACAGGCTCTTCACTTGGCAACCTCAAATGTTCTCTTTAGATGTTCGAGTAACTCTTATACAATCCATCGTCTTGGCGCTACCACTTTACTATACGCAATCTACTCGTCACCTCAAGTGTGTCAACGAGTCTCTGAACAAACTTAATAGGATTTTTATTTAGGATAGCTCAAATCAACGAAGGAAAATTCATCATGCCAAATGGGATTTATTATGTATCTGTAAGGAAAAGAGTGGATTGGGCCTACATGATATGGACGTTGTTAATCAAGCCTCCATTATGAAATTATCTTGGTCTCTCATTCAATGTTCTGATGCACTTCGGGCTAGAGTTCTCTTGGCCAAGTACTATCATGACTGAGACTTAATGAATCTTCATTTTCCTAGCCGATCTTTGTCTTTGTGGAGACATATTATTCTTAGCATCTCAGAAATGAGATTTAGTATAAAATTGGTGATCCGGAATGGAACTTCAGTGAAATTTTGGTAGGACTGGTGGGTTGGTAAGCACCCCCTTATTGATGATGCTACATGTGAGTTGGCTGAAGAAGAATCGGATCTTTCAGTACGGGATTACGTTAACTCCATGGTCTGTGCAGATGGGATCTTTTTCGTCACAAACTTCCCTTCACCAAATTAGCTGAAATTGCTAGAACTTTCATCCCCTATAATAACTCTATTACAGATTCTTATCTAGCCACGTAGGGCTTCAGCTCAAATGGTAGCATTACTATAAAATTTGCTTTCAATTATCTCCGGAATGATGTTTCCCACTTCTCCAAATTGGCGGATCTTGTGGAAGCTTCATGTTAGGCACAGAATAATTTTTTTTGCTTGGCTAGCTCTTCATGAGAAGCTCTTAACCAATGCAAATGGTGTCGTCAAGAGACATTTATCCTTTGATGCTAGTTGTGATACTTGTCACCATGATTTTGAAGACACCCTTCATGTACTAAGGGACTGCCCTATAAGTCAGGATATTTGGTAAATAATTCTTCCGACCGATATTGTTACTGACTTTTTTCTGAGGTTCACTGCATGAATGGATGTGGAACAATTTACGTAAGTAAAATAAGTTGCATGGGGAGGAGGTATCGTGGGCTATTACTTTTATTATGGCTTGTAGGAAACTTTGGCACTAGAGAAATTGATAGGTGCTCCATAGTGAAGACCGATGTGCAGTAAGGGATTCTCTTTGGTTATTACGTCTTGCTAAGGATAAGTACCACGCCTGGGACACTGTTTTTTCCCTTCATAAACCATCCAGAAATTCTGTTAATACTTCGATAGGCTAGTCTCCTCCACCTCCTGGCATTTATAAACTGAACACGGATGACAGTGTAGTTAGCAATCCCGGTAACATAGCCGCTGGTCGTTCGAGATCATTTGGGACTTTGGATTTTTGGGTTCGCCTCCAATCTTGGAGCTGGTACTATTTTAGCTGCTGAATTGTAGAGCATCTTCAATTCTTTCTTTTTCTATTTATTCTTTTTCTGATCAAGATATATGGATCCATGGATCTAGGTGTCTATATAGATCTTGTTCATGGATTAACGAAAATATGCGAAAGCTCGATTTGCCTCTGTCATTCTATGAGTTTCTTCCTTTTTGCGTATGGCCTCGCCCCTCCCTTTGGCAGCATCCAATAATTCGGAACTTGAGGACGCTTTACGTTGCAATATCCACCACATTGAAGTTAATTGAGACTTAGTTGTGGCTGTAAAATTGATTATCCAGGGATGTGTCGATTATCACCCTCATTTTTCTCTAATTGAGGCTTGCCGAAATGTGATTCCGCACTTTGCGTACTATTGCGTTTTGCATGCCTACGTAAATCTAACCAAGTTGCCGATGGTCTTGCCCACTTAGGCCATAATGTGGAGTTTGGTACCCATATTTATGTTAGCCCCCCCCCACTCCTACATTAGAGATAGGTTAATGTTTGATTTTGTTGGAGGCTTGTTGCCTATATATATCATTTGTAATTCCTTATCTAGCTAATGTAATCGGGTATCCCCTTCCTTTTATATGAAAAAAGAAATATATAATTTGTTAGCCTTAAGAAAAACACACAAAGAATGAAGAAAGTAAATGATAATCAATGCAACAATGATATAACAATATTTTCTATCATTTAAGATAATAAGACTAAAACTAAATTATATTATCTTTTAAAATCTTAATGAATCAAGATAAGTTAAAAAAAAAAAACATGTCAAAAAGAAGTTTTGGCTATAAGTACACAAGTTAAATTATTATATGAACCATATGTATACCATAAACTAAAGTTTATTTGTATTATGAAGCTAATATGACCATAAACAAAAGAAAAATATATATTATTTTTGAATTGAATAGAACTTAATAATTTACAATATTGTAAAATTTAATATATTTATTTTACTATTTATATGGAGATTACATTCTTTTATCAGTATTTTATATCCACAATCAACTTCATTATTTTAGTGGTAACTCAATCATACTTTCTTTGCATCAGCTCATTTTTGTGACATGCTGTAAAATAATATAGGTTGAAAATAGGAAGATTAAAGAATAAATATAGCTAGAATAAGATAGGAAATAGATTTGAAAATAAATCTATAAAAGTTATAGTTGTTATATAAAATTGTAGAATTTTATTCTGATTTTAAGTTTCTACTGTAAAATTGTAATATTCTATAACTATTCGATTACTTTGAAATTTTATCTAGGATCATGAATCGTTTTATGAATTTTGGATCGTAGGAATGTAAAATCATTGGATTGAATTGGAATTTTAATAAATATGACTTGAGTAGAACTTGTAAAGTGCTCCTAATGTGTAGATATTAGTAATTTTTCATAAATTTAATAATATTTTCATTATTTTAGTTTTAAATTACAATATTATAAATATAATTATATTATTTGATTATAAAATGTATAATTTTAAGTCAAAAAATTATTACAATTATTGTTATTGATATAAATGTTGTTATTATAAGAAGTGTAATAATAAAAGATCAACTTAAACTAAAATAAACATCAACCCAAATAATAAAAAAAATATTAAATAAAGTTTAAATAAATATCAAACTAAAGAAGAAAATTTGACAATTAAAAATTAAATAAGCATTAACACAAATTTTAAATAAATATCAACCCAAAGATGAAGAAAGATCAAGCTAAAAATATTTGTAAAAAAACACTAGGAGTGGAACATGATAATTTTGATTTTTAGAAATATTACCATTATGTACTCTTTGTGCATCTAGTAAGGTACACCCTGATACATAATAGAATTTATCACATTCTTTAGCAGAAAAAACAATTATGTTTCGATAACTATGTTGGCATATATACTATGGTCTCAGCTGTGCGATGCATGAATTTTAATTTTAATATATTATAATTGAAAACTATATAGAATTGTAATAAGTGATAAAAGGTAAACAATGATGCTAAGACTCATTATTAGATATAAATAAGATCCATTCTTTTATTTATGTTGAGTCCAGGGACCCCTATTATTCTTAAGCTAGTGGAACGGAATGAAGCCCCTCTGAAGGCATAATACATTTGAGCCACTATTATCATCTGGTAGAATAGACCCAATATATACTAGGACAACACTCTTTGGACCACTATTCTTAAACTGATGGAATAGTGTGAAGCACTTCTTAGGGAAAAATACACCTAAGCCACAATTATCATTCGATCCTAACTCATGTAATATTCTATTTTAAGTGTAATAACTAGTCCCAAAATCCATCAAATTATATTTGGAATTATGTTGATATAAAATAAATAAGTTTTGGTTTTAAAATAGGCTTGAAGTTCTAATAAAAATATGAATTTAAGGTGTACCAGTCAACTAGTTTTCACAACCAATCGACTAGTGTGCTTGGAAAATTTATGTTCTTATTCTCGATAAACCACAACTAGTTTTCCCAAACCGATAGAATGGTTTGCCTATGATTTTAGATTTGTTTCTAATTTTGATTTGAATTTTTCTCCAATAATTATGAAAAAAATTCTTATTTGAGTTCAATTATGATAATAAGCATGTTTTACTATTATGGTATTATTTTCATATTAATTGGACTATTACATGATTTTAATTAGAAAAATTCTTCCAAAAAGCCACTTTTGGAGGTAAGCCTCCCTTCTCCTTTTCCCTCGCCTCTCCTTCTCTCTTCTGATAGCTAGGGCAGTGATTTTTGACTTTATCCACTCTCCTCTAATTTGCCAAACCACTTGTATATCGATCTCTAACTACACTCAACCCTCACCACCCCATTAAGTTATCATTCACTTCTTGGCTTGCCCACACTCAACCTCACATGTCTCATCCCTCTTTTACTTGAGCATATCGACCAACTTGTACCTATACCTCTCATTTTGCTAATCCATTATCACTTATCACTAGTATTCTTGCTCTCTTCTCTCTTCTCCTTAGGAAATCTCACTAAGTGTTGAACACCCTTCCATTTTCCTCTCTTCTTTATTCTGCTGAGAAAAATAGAGGCCCTCTTTGGTTTTCTCCTTGAATTGTGCAGGAATTGTGGTCCTTTTTCTCCTTCTAATCTTGATTTTAGTTCTTCTTGATTTTCTTAGGTAAGGAAGAATTAAGGTCGAGAAAATTTGGAGATTTCAACTTCTCTTTTAATACCCTACTTTGAATCTAAAGGTGGTGTTTTGTGTTTCTCTTCTTCTTTTTCTTTTGATTTTCTTAGTTTTTAATAAAGTTTTAGAATATGGTTTTAATAATTTTTACCTTGATTCTTTTAGGAATCGAAGTTCTGCTAGATAGGCCATCTAGTAGGAGTTTTATGCTAGAAGAATTGCTTCACAGTAATGTATTCTTATTTTTAACATAATTAGGTTTTTATAGAATATTGGGGTTCCATGTGTTAGTATTTATATGAGTAAAAATCTAATTGTGCTCTATGGTATGAGCTTGTGGTATAATTCTTTTGAAGTAAATGTTATTGAGTTTCCTGATTTTTAAGCATAAAATTGATTATTGAGCATGATATGGTTAAGTGTGTACATCATCATGTGTCCATGTGATTCTATGTGTAAAGCATCTACTTTCATGCGTGTTTTAACTTAGAAACGTACTAGGATTAATATGGTAAAGTGTGATGAAATTAGTGAGTGTTTCGTAAGTTTAGGTTATGTTTTACCTAGACTAGTTGATCGGTTCCTCAAACCAATCTACTAGTTTTGCGAGCAGTTGAATGGTTTGGAGTTTTAGATAGGTTGGTAGAGAGATCTGTCAATTGGTTTGGTAAACCAGTTGACCGGTCTTGATGAACAATCGATCAATTGGTCAAACCCATTAACTGGTATCCCTAAAGACCAAGATGATTTGGTCTCTACTTAGACCCATCAACCGATTGGACCGAACCAGTCAATTGGTTATTATGATCAATCGATAATTTGGTCAAACCCATCGATTCATTTTTTTATATAGGCCAAAATGGTTTGGACTCTACTTAGACCCATCGACTAGTGAGACCAACTAGTCTATTGGTGCTCTAGTTTTGTTGTGATCTAAGTCTGGTACGACCAGGCGAGTCGACAAGTATAAGTACCCATCGACTGGTCCAACTGGAAGATGCATGATTTCATATGGTTTGTTGTGTTTCTCTTATTCCTTTTGGGTTGATTCTTCCACATATTCACAACATTTTAATTATGATTTCAACTATGATTGATCTAAGTTAATATGAACCAATATAATGGTATTTGAGACCTGCTTTTGGTTGAGTTTGGTATTATCCTTAAACACCTAATTAGTATGAGGTGTTTGGTGTTATCCTTAAACACCCAAGTGATATGATGATTTTGGTGTTATCTCAAAACACCCATTTGGGGGCTTGTATGCCTTGATTAGTGTTTAGTGTCAACACTTAAAACACCCAATTGGTTTGATATGTGGATTTTTGGTCATGGAATCTTAGAGGCATTCTCAATATGCATACTTAGGGTTTGGTTATCTTTTGTGCCCCTAGCCTAGGAGAATAAGTGTGGTGGAAGTTAAAGATTCCTAAGAAAAACCCCTTAATACTAATGCTAGTGTGGTGGGTGAGGCAGACTCAAAATTGAGCATATGCCCCCCTCAACTAGGCGACTAAGTGTGGTGGATGTTGAAGATCCTTAAGAAAAGCCCCTTGGCACTAGTGTGATGCGGTGGTGGTAGTTGCGGTCCTATATTTGTCTCGTCATGGTATATTGGCAATATTCTGATTCTATGGTTATGCACTTCGGGTAAGACATACCCAAAATTTAGCGTATGCCCCTCACCTCTGAGTATAGTGGATGTGGAAGATCCTTTAGAAAAACCCCTTGCCACTAGTGTGATATTGTGGTGGGAGTTGTAGTCCTACATTAGTCCCATCATGGTATATTGGCATTATGTGCTTTACTTTTGTATGGATTGTTGTGGAAAACCATGCTTGTGTGTAATTATATACCCTCAGGTCTCACTGAGGTATTTATATGTTCTCATTGTTCTTGTATATTACCATGCTATTTTTTGACCTCAATATGTTGTATGAACCTTCCATGTTTTAGGTAGTATGTTTTACTAGTACTTCACCGTACTAATACTACACTTGTGTGGTCACCATGATGATACGGCTTTTAGTTCGGGGAGTAGATGATGATTTTTAGGGTTATGACTCTCAACTAGAGTACACTGAGGGTGATGATGTGGGCCACTAGTGGGCCATAGCTTGGGGTTGGAAGTTTATGATTATGACTAAGAGTTAGGCTAACCGGTTATTAGTATTTTTTCCAATACATTGGGAGGTTTTTGTATTTTTGGTTATTTAAACTCTTTGTTCGGATTCCTATATTTGATTTTTTAAAAGTATCAAGTTCATTCCATCTATAATATTATTCTAGTATTATTTACCTTGTATTATCACATTAATATTATGATCATGCATTCTTTGTTTCCTTGTTCTATTTACCCTTGCATCAAGCATGGGTTAGGTGATGATCACACCTCTCTCATGGTTGATGTGGTGGTAATATTCTCTGGTTTTTCTTTTCAATTCACTTTCGCATTTTCATAAAAATAAAAATAAAAATATTCAAAAATTAGGGGTGCTACAAGTTAGTATCAAAGCCTATGGTTTTATATCTTGAAGTTATTTTGCAAAAATATATTTCTTCGATTTTATTCAAACTAGTAGGATCCGGTTTATTCTGCAAGTGAGCATTGGTTTGAGTTAGGAGTTGGCCTTAATTTTATAGAATAGTACTAACTTCTGGCCTTATGTGTAATGTACTACCTTCATGTGTACAAATGGTATGGTCGGTATTTTGTTCCTTTCTGACATGGCTTAGTTCTCTAGGGCTTTGATAGCTGTGAATCGGCATCTCAAGCATTTCACGGAGACATTTGAAGCATTCATTGAACGTCAAATTCAGCATGAGGAGGCTCTATAGCCGCCCCTACCACCTCCTTTTTTAGTGTTGCCACTAGAGGATTGGCTTCGTTGGGTCAATTTTCATTACTCTTTAGTTTTTTAGGGTTAAAAGGACTTGAAAGTGTTAGAGCACTAGCTGAGGGATTTTGAAAATATCTTTGCTGCCAATGGTTGCTTAGAGATTAGGCAAGTGGATATTGGGGTATTCTATATGAGAGGTTATGCTGACGAGTGGTGGAGAGGTCAATAGTTGAGGGGAGCCACTATAGACCAGTAGAAGACCTTCGTTGAGATGCTTAGGGCTTAATTTTTTCCTACTCACCTAAGAATGATGAAGTACATTAAGTTCATAGCACTAACGTTAGGGGACATCTTCAGTGGAGGAGTACTACAGCCTGTATTTGGAATTGGTTCATTTTGCTCCTGAGGTTGACACCAACAAGAGGATGAAGGTGCATCGTTTCTATCTAGGCTTGAGTATGAGGCTCTAGGAGATGCTGGTAGGGACTCGTGTATAGTACCTACAGGCTTTGTATGATTATACCTTATAGGCATTAGCGATTGCTCTGGCCCATAGTGCCTAGTCAAGGGCAAGAGAAGGTTTGAGGGAAGTTGGTGCCACGGAAAAGAGAATAGGTTCTAGACCTTAGGTAGTCAACAGTCGGGAATAGTATCCCACTTTGGAGGGCATTTGAGTCAACCAGGCATGAGGCATTTCTTTTGTCAGCGGTGTGGTAAGAACCGCCCGAGGAAGGATTGTGCTAGGTAGCTAGTTCAGTGCCATAATTGTGGTTGGTCGGGACATCGCTAGTTCGAGTGTTGTTCCATTGGAGGCAATGCTCTGCTAAGGCAAGCACGTTCATAAGGTACGGTGGCGCTGACACCGCTAGTTTAGAAAACATAACCGAATGATAGTGGAGCTAGTAGGACTACTTCATAGTAGAGGATGTAGAGACCCAATGCTTTTCAACAAAAGCAAAGTTTAAGCAATGCTACAGGACCATTTCTAGGCAATCGCCTGAATATAACGAGCCAGTCAGAGGCTGACCAACAGTTGATGTCATCAAGGGTATATTCATAGTTTCTTTCCTTCTTACTTACATAATATTTGACTCGGGTGCGTCACATTCCTTCACGTCTACTACTTTCATAGCTAGGATAGCTATGATTCCTTCTACTAGGGTAGAGACTTCTGTTGTGCTCCTGTCTAGAGATAGACTTCCATGCTCTAGGATATATAGAGATGTGGCCTTAGTTGTTAGTGGAATCAAGTTTCTGATATACCTCATAGAGCTTGGGCTTCAAGACTTCGAGGTTATCCTTAGAATGGATATGCTCACGAGATATTTGGCGATGATAGATTGCGCACAGGAGCACGTGGTTCTTAAGGTACTACTAGGTGCTAGGATCTCTTATCAGAGATACAAGCTTAGGCCCTTAGCGAGGATGGTGTCCGCGATGGTGCTCGATACACTAGTGTGGAAAGGGTACTCACTCTTTTTGCATAGCATTTAGGATTTGGATGCTAAGGAGTCATCAATTGAGGAGATTCCGTTGGTGTAGGAGTTACCTGATGTGTTTTCTAATGAGATCCTTAGGATACCGCTAATGCATGATATAGACCTCATAATAGACCTTCTACCAGGGAGAGAGCCTATGTCGAAGGCACCCTATCACTTGGCGCTGACTAAGATGGAGGAGTTGCTTACTCAGTTGGAGGAGTTGTGGGAGAAGAGGGACAATTGAATGAGTGTATTGCCTTAGGGAGCACCCATCTTTTTAGGAAGGAAGAAGGATGGTGGGTTGAGGCTTTACATCGATTATCATGGGTTGAACTAGGTTATAGTGAAGAACCACTATCCTCTAGCAAGAATTGACGACCTCTTTGATAAGTTGCGTGGGGGCTATAGTGTTTTTGAAAATAGATCTCAGATCAGGGTATCATCAGCTAAAGATTTATGAGAAGGACATACCTAAGATAGTGTTTAGGATGAGGTATAGCCATTATGAGTTCATCGTGATATCTTTTGGACCCACAAATGCGCCAACGGTGTTTGTGGCTCTCATGAACTGCATCTTCTAGCGGCATCTTGATTAGTTCGTTGTGGTTTTCATCAATGATATCCTAATTTACTCTCAGAATCATGAGGAACACGAGCAACATCTTCGGCAAGCTTTGGAGTTGTTAAAGACTCATCTATTGTACACCAAGCTCTCAAAATGTGATTTTTGGTTGGATAAGGTAGCTTTCCTCAATCATGTATTTTTGAGGGAAGGTGTGTTTGTGGATCCTTCTAAGATTCGAGCAGTGTTAGAGTGGAATGCACAAACAAACATCAGGGAAGTTCTTAGTTTTTTAGGTTTAGAAAGATGCTACAGATGGTTCGTCCAGGATTTCTCTAAGATCGATCCTCGCTCGTCCTTTGAATACCTTATTAAAGAAGACGACATACTTTGTGTGGGACGATAAGTGCATAGAGGCTTTTGAGGAGCTCAAGAAGAGGTTAACCTTAGCTTTACTGCTTATCTTGTCGTCGAGTATGGAGGGATTCGAGGTGTATAGTGATGCATCCAAGTTTGGGTTAGGGTGCATGTTAATATAGCATGGGAGGCTAGTGGCTTATGATTCTCGCTAATTGAAAAAGCATGAGTAGAACTATCCTACGCACGACCTTGAGCTAGCTGCAGTGGTTTTTGCCTTGAAGATCTTGAGACATTACCTGTATGGAGTATAGTGTAAGTTCTACAAGGACCATAAGAGCCTCAAGTACATCTTCACGTAGTGAGAATTGAACATGAGAAGATAACGATTTGCAGAGTTACGACTCTCAAATAGAGTACGCCGAGGGTGATGACATAGGCCACTAGTGGGCCATTGCTTGGGGTTAGAGATTTTTTATTATGCCTAAGAGTTAGGCTAACTAATTATTATTATTTTGCCTAATACATTGGGAGGTGTTTGTATTTTTGTTATTTAAACTCTTATCTTAGATTCCTGTATTTGATTTTGTAAAATTTTAAGTTCATTCCATCTATAATATTGTTCTAATCTTATTTACCTTGTATTATTACATTAATATTATGATCATGCATTCTTTGTTTCCTTGTTCCATTTATCCTTGCATTAGACAAGGATTAGGTGATAATCACACATCTCTCATGGTTGATGTGGTGATAATATTTTCTAGTTTTACTTTTCAAATCACTTCTGCATTATCTTAAAAATAAAATTTTATGGTTCAAAAAATTAGGGGTGTTATGTTAAGTGATTAATTTCTTATTCATTAGTCACTTATCTTAGAATCAAATTCTCATTCACATTGAGTTTAGGGCCTTAATATTCTTAATGAAGTAAAACAAATTGATGCACCTCTCAGAACAAAATACTCTTGAGCCACTATTATCGTCAGGTGAAATGGACCTAACATATACCTATGCCCAAATTATGTGAGTTTTTACTTTAAATAATTAATATCTTATTATGAGTTTCTTATATCAAGATCATTGTGAAGGACTCATGTATATATGCTCAACACATAGTCAAAAACACATAAAGCACGACCACATAGTTATCGGGGCATTCCCTAAGGAAAAGGTTCATAATTCCCTTAAGAAATATTAATTTCATGAGGTGAGCATAACTTTTCATTTTATTATACTTATGCCACTCATCAATATCCCAAATATTCCAAGTATCATATTTAACATATTTAAAGTCTATTCCGCTTTTAAAATTACCAAAAATTTCTTTGTAACCTTTATTAACCAAAATGCCCTTCACTCGTTGAAAACCTTTGAATATTATATTAGGTAATTTGTGTCTTATTCAAACATCACATTACTTATGAAATAATTTATAAAATCCTAAAAGATTATTATGCCATGATTATTTTTCGTATTGAGATGCCCATACAATAGCCAAATACTCATATTTTTTCAATGATCTTACAGTCCCAATATCAATGAATTTCAATCTACAATATTTAAATGAAATAAATAACCCAAAATATATAAATATATATACAGATACCACGTATCTAGATTCATACCAACCAACTAAATATACAAATAATACTTTCACATTTCTCTCACTTTCAAGATATCATGTAATAACATTATCATAATCAACATTACCAAATAAGATATTGCATAAAAAAATAGATGTTACACATAAAACCCTAATTATAACTTGTATCCTTTCCAACAAAGGCACCGGTCTCTAAGCATGTAAGTCTAGCCCATCTCCTCCGAGATCGTCAAACAATAACCTATAAAAATGAGAATAAAACACAATTAGAACTTAAAAATATATTCAAGGAAAGTTAAAGTAAAATAGGGAGGAAATAGGTATAACCAAAACAAGTGGAGAATCTCGAGCTACGTAGGAGTATGGTGGTTCTATAGTGGATCATGGGATGTGCTAGTATGGAAACACTACTATACAAAAGGAAAGTTAAAGGGAATAGGAGTAGCATGCAAAGCATGCATGGGTTGAGATCATGGAACATGCATGGGCAGGGCTTGCAAAGTGTGCACAGGTAAGGGAAAATAGCATGCATAGACTATGCATGAACCTTATCTGGGTCGTGCAAGAGGGGAATGAATGTTGCGTGTGAGGGTACACAGTCATGTGCCTCAATGAAAATGAAGCAGATTCCAATGGGGAAAAGGAAAAGAAGATGATTGGAATGGCAGTGGTTAAGGAATGGTCAGGGGAATGATGGGGATGGTGGTGGTGGTTACGTTTATAGTAAACAGTGGTGTTTAGTGATGGTGATGGTGATTGGATTCGATGGTGGGTAAAAAAAAAGAAATAGAGAAAGAAAGGATGGAGGATAAGGAAGTTTGTTTTGGGGTAGTTATGCTCGATAGAAATGGAGGGCGTGAGGGGTGTTTTGTGCATTAAATAAGGAAAAGCTTGGAAGGTACACACACGTGCACACGTTTGCATGTAGTTGAAGTAGTTGGATGTTAAAAGTGAATTTTTGTATGGTGAGATCAAGAAGGAGATTTACATGTAGCAATACAATGGGTTTGTGGTTGAGGGGATACGTGATCATGTGTGCCTGTTAAAGAGTTCATTGTATGGTCTGAAGCAATCTCCTAGATAGTGGTATACAAGATTTGATTAGTTTATGCTTAAGCATGTTTTCTCTAGGAGTGAGAATAATGGATGTGGGTACTTAAAGGAGATGGAAGGTGGATATTTTATGTATCTTTTGCTATATGTTGATGACATACTTTTGGAAGCAAAAGACATGTATGATGTTGATAAGGTGAAGACAATGCTAAAGAGTGAGTGTGAGATAAAAGATCTTGGAGATGCGAAGAGGATCCTTGGCATGGAGATCATTAGAAACCGTAAGTAGAAACTTTTGTACTTTTCACAAGAGTCCTATGTGAAAAAGATGATGGAGAGATTTTATATGATGAATGCCCAAGTAGTGAGTACTCTATTAACTACTCACTTTGGATTGTCCCAAATCCAAAGAAGAAGAGGAGTTCATGGAGACTATTCCATATTCGAATGTTGTTGGTTGTATCATATATGCTATGGTGTGTACCCGGCCTGATATTGCTCAATCTATTAGTGATGTGAGTAAATATATATGGAATCCGGGAAAGGCTCATTAGCATGCAATGAAGTAGACCCTTAGGTACTTTAAGGGAACAATATCAGTTTGTATTGAGTATGAGAGATCACCTGATTTACTGGTTGGACTCATGGACTCTAATTATGGTGGAGACCTTGATAAAAGGAGATCCACCGGTAGATATATTTTCCATCTTGGTAGTTATCTATTAGCTAGAGTTTCCTTGTAGGAGGTGACTGCCTTTTCCACGACTAAGGTAGAGTATATGGCTATGATAGAGGCTTTTTAGGAAGCCTTGTGGCTTGGTGGTTTAGTATGAGAGTTGAGGTTTGATCATGGTGTTCCAGTTGTTCGTGGTGATATCTAATGTAGTATCTGTTTAGCCAAGAATTAGGATTCTTTTCATTGTTGAACAAAGAACATTAACATCAGTTATCACTTTATTCAGGGTATTGTTACTACAAGCAAAGTTGTATTAGAGGCAATGGGTACTTTAGATACTCCAGGTGATACGTTAACGAAGCCACTGACTATGAGTAAGTTCGAGTGTTTCTCAGACTTGATTGGTATTCATAAAAAACGAGGTCCTTTGTTGGTTTAAGGTTTTTTGTAGAGGTCTTTACATGCTACTCATCACAAATAATGTATCAAGGTGGAGAATTATAAGTTTTGACTGGATATTTTAGCATAACATAACATTGTGTTAGTTCGTGTAGGTGTGAAGAAGTTTAGTATAGTATGGAGATTTATGTGAGAAACACGGAGGTCCTAAGTTAATAAACCCAATATATATTTCTAAGAGAAATCTTTAATGTGTTTTGGGTAAAAGTCGAGAGTAAAGAAATAAACATGGGGGTCCCATATTTATTAAACACAAACTGTATTTTTTCTTTATTTCTGAAAAACCCTATTTTGCCTCGTAGGGTTTTCTTCTCCTATAAAAGAATACATATGAAACCCTAGTAGTCAAGATTTGTGTGACTCGGCTTCTTTTTCTTCTCCATAAAACTTTTCATTCAAAGATAGTTGTAGATTTGTGTAATTGATTGATTGATAAGTTTAATTATCCAGTAATTACACAAGAGTATGAATAAAGATATCTAATTTTTTCTTAATTTTTTATGTTTTGTGATTGAACCATCAATTGTGCATAATCTTATTAATTTTGATTTGGTTTGGATCTCTTTAAATCTGCGCTAATTCTACAACACAATCTGTCTCATTACCAATGACATCCAACACTCTAAGCTTAAGCATGTTGAGATAACATATCACTTTATTAGAGATCATGTTGAAAAAAGGGATGTGAGTGTAGAGTTTGTGGACACATTGCAAAAATGGGGGAATATATTCACTAAACCACTCAATGAGGAGATATTCACAACAATTAGGAAAGAAATTAGGATAAAATTTATGTAAATTAAGTTGTGTCTCTCATTACTATAAATTTATAGAAATTTATGGTTGAATGATATGTATGAAGCATGTGAATCAAATGAAAAATCATGATTGGATGATCTAGATATTTGATGATTTAATCTTGATTAGAGATTCATGGTATGTGTTGAAATTGTA
The DNA here is from genome assembly GCA_030549775.1 of Tamarix chinensis. Taxonomy (NCBI): domain Eukaryota; kingdom Viridiplantae; phylum Streptophyta; class Magnoliopsida; order Caryophyllales; family Tamaricaceae; genus Tamarix; species Tamarix chinensis. The sequence goes on along the minus strand of CM060171.1, from coordinate 80,979,650 downwards.
TGTTTCATACAGGATGAATTTCACATATTCCATTATTTTTCATGGATTTAATCTATGCTTAAAACATGGCATGATCAATCAATTGGTTGATAAACTAGTTGATGTGTTTGGGCACCCTTCAATGGGTCCCTTTGAAACCAGTTAATGGTTTTTTTTTCAAAACTAAGAAAGAATAGTCAAATGATTTTTTAAACCGATAAATTAGTTTAAAGAACAACTAACTGGTTTGTAAAATTGCCAAGAGTATAAATAGGTCTTTCCTCACTTGGAACAAACCCTCATCCTCCTTTCCAAACCCTTCGACAATTTTAACTATCCTCCTCTACTCTCTCTCACTCACATTCTTCATTTCAACATCGAATCGAACAATTAAGGACTCATTCAACTCGGTAGGACAAATCAAATTATCTGATAACAAGATTTGAGGATGCATTACAACAATCAACAAGAAATTAGAGGGTGGGTTATGTAAAAATCCTAGCTCAATCTAGGCTCAATATATGCTTACTAAAAGTTTTTTCTAGTTTTTTGATAGTAGATTCTTGCTATTTGAGCTTTTATCGATCTAAGGGAACACTAAATCATCTAATTTATTCACTACTTTTTCATTCCACTAATTTAGCCCTTAGGTAGCCATTTCTTCTCTTCTTACACATTTATATGTTAAATTCCCTATATTTTTCATCATTGTTATTTCCTTACCTATATTCAAGATGACTATACAAAAGTCAACTATTGCTAATACCATCAAAGGGAAGAGAATTGATCAGGGTCCTCCCAAAAATACCCATACTTTACCTAGTCTCCCTACTAAGTAATATATTAGGATCGAGGAGACTACTAATACATTTACTTTTAGAGAGTCTACTTCATCCACTATAGAGTATAGATGACTACCACAGGCTTCTAGATCTACTAGTCCAACTATATATATATATATTGTCCATGCACAAAAAGAGAATAGACAGGTTTGTTGTCTAAGCCATGGTGTAATGTTAGGTGGCTCTTCTTTAGTCTAGCCTAATGGCCTACTTAGACCACAATTAATTTAAGTTAATAGAGAATAATTTTTTAGTTCACCTTATTTAATAATTTTTTTAGATATTAAATTGGATTAGGTTAGGCAAAAAATAATAATATCCTTTAATATCTATTTATCTCTAAAATGTTATAAATACCAAATGTGTGGTTAAAAGATATTAAGGTTAACGTATTGATAATAATTTGTTTATTCATGTTCATTCACTTCAAAACAAATAAAGTTATGGTCTATTCACTTGATTTAACTTAATAAATATACAAATAATATTTTAAAGCATTCTCATTCATTCACCAAACTTATGCTCAACCACCTTATTTAACCTAACATAGGTTAACCTCCACCCAAAAGGATTTTAAATAGTAGTATTTTCAAATTCTACATACAAGATGAGGAAAATGATCTATTACAAAGTCACAACACAAGATTTTAGCTTTTTCAATTTAGATTCAATTGGTGTCACCTTGATTATAAAAAAAACTACTTGGTTAATATAATTTATTGCACTTGTCAAAGTGTGTAAGAAAGTAATTGAATTTAATATACAAGAGTATCCAAGTCATAATGCATATTTTTTTTTCTTACTGAACTAGCATAAAAAACTATTCTAAGTCTTTTAAGATATTGTAGAATTTAGGAAAATACCTTGTGTATTAGAAAAATACCAAATATAATATTTAAAACTACTCCAAATACATAATGAATCTGAATTTTTCAATCTCAATTACTAAAGTTTAACTTAATATTAAGATTCAAAGCTAGCATTCTCACGGATAAGAGGATCTCTGCACCATATGTGTGCAATAGACTCCATTTGTTTTAAAAAATAAGTTTTTTTTATCAATTTGTGATAATAAAACTAACATAAATATTATGTTTGTATCTTTTATTGGCGAGCAAAAGAGTAATTAATTTATAAAAAGTATAGATAAAAATATAATTTAGACATTAATTTTTTAATAAAAAACTAAAAAGAGTGTAAATATAAAATAACTTTCTTTTTAGAACAAAAGAACATTAGTCTCTCTATATTTAAAAACGAATCAAGTTGTATTATGGAGGCAACCTTTAATTTAACTTTTTTTATAAATAAAATGAATTATAAAATAAAATTATAATTATTATATTAAAATTAAAAATTTTATAATATTATCTTGTATATTTTTATCTATATATTAATAAGTGTCCGTACATTACAATGCGACTTATTTAAATGTATGGAGTGAGAATTTCAGTATATATTACGATTCTAAGTTTTAGTAAAAATAGAAAATTTAGTATTCCTTTTCGAGGTTAAAATTAAATTCTCGACGGGTGGTGGCTTTCCTTTCTTGAATCTAGTATAGCCCCTGGTTTTTGCGCCGTCGGTTTTCCAGACAATTCTGCCATCCGCCCCTTTATCGGTATGAAATTATACCTAAAGGAAACCCGCTTGCCTTGTTAAATTTCTAGCGCTACCTTGAAAGTAGGAAACACTAAACGCAACCATTACGCCGCGTCATCGATCCCAGCATAGCAACCATGGTGGGACAGCCGACGGTGACAAAACCAAGCCGGAGCGACGAGGTCTTGGACCCAGATCAACAGCTACGGATAGCGGATCAAGTCAGAGCTGCGTTCGAATCCAAGGCTCCTAAGCGGCCTATCAAACCTAATCGAAGCGAGTCTACTGGATCACAGCAAGAGGATGAAGCATATGATGATGATGATTATCCCATACCTGAATATGAAAAGCTCCAATCTCTTAAATCTCAGGTTGTTTTGTCTGCTGGAGGAGCTGAAGAGGTGCAAGAAGAGTTTGTAGAGACAGAGTATTACGACAAGTTGGTCTCTATGGACAAACAGCATCACACGGTCTGTAATCTGTATGTTTATATTTATTTCTGCAAGTATTTCGTTTGTTGGTTTGTCCATTTTTATTTATTTTTGTTAGTTTGACCTGGGATCTATGTACTAAGTAACCTCGTGATCTCTTGTTCAATTTCATTGGGAAACAGACAGGAACAGGGTTTATAAGAGTGGATGCTGCTGAAAATGTAACTGATTATGAGTTGTACAGAAACACTGGGGAGAGGAAGTTGGTTCACATTACAAAAAGTAACCCAGCAACTAATGATTGGATTCCGACGGTTGAAGATGGTCAGGTCAGATCAGGGCTTTCCTTCCCTTCCCTTCCCTTCCCTTCCTCCTGCTCCGTTTCCTTCATTTTATCTTCCTACTAAATATGTGTTTATCGATAATCGCTGTTTTAGATGCAAAATTGTTTAAGCTCATTTGAAGTTCGATTCCAGGTTGTTGATTATGTCTCCTCGAAGCCGAGCAGGAGCGGTTAGGGATTGAACGTACAACTAAACCTTGGTCCTGTGCCTTCTTGAATCTCCTGATTATGTCAATGGCTGTGTTATTGAAGAAGATAAGGATGAAGATGATGATGGTAGTAGTTGGAATAATCTTTGTTGTTATTTAGTCTTACGATACGACTAGTACTATAATATCATTATTTGTGTAAACGCATGAAAACTGCAGCTGTTGTGATTATAATATATAAGGATGAATTTTATCTCGGGTGACGTATCATTTGGCCCTTTATAGCTGTATCTTTACATTTTCATTCAGTTTTTATTAGGTTCTCGTTTAAAAATTTAATTGAAACTAAATTGAAATACCGATTAAAATTATTAAAAATACAAGATATTTGAAAATGTTAAATCAAATATTATTGTATCTCTTATTTAGGTCTTAGTAGGTGCATGCAATTTTTATAATACTATTTAAATAATTTTATATTAAATTAATTTTATGCCTAAAATTGAATGACAAAAAATTTATTTTTATTACTTAGATATATATAGGTAAAATAAGATTGAAAATGCAAAGGTATTTAAATAAAATTATTAAAAACGTTGTCAACGTGCATTTCATCCAATATTTGATCGTACTGCAGCTGAGCAGACTTTGCACACAGTGATCTGTTCTTATCCACTTAATACTATTTTCTTGGAAAATTCTATGCTAGCATCCATTTATTATTCTTTTTTCTTCCAAGTTGGATTAATAATGGAGGGGATATACATTAAACTAATGACTCGGGGCGGAGAAAAGGACGGGCACAATTGAGTAGCAGTAAGCATCCGTTTGGAATCGGTTGCATTCCCTTTCTTTGGGAAAACTTTTTAAAATATGGATTAAATTTTTTCCTTTATTTATCATCGTTTACCCATAACTTTATTTTTAGAGAGTAAAGAAGACGAATATAAAAATATTAATTCTCGCCTTACTAAGTTGGGGTTCCTGTGCTTTTTCTTTCGGAATGGTATGTGGGCTATCAATATCATCAAGGAAACCCCTATGAAGTAATATTTATATTTAATCAAATATAAATATTTGTTTTCATATCTCTTTAATATAATAAAAAGGTATAAACATTATTTATTTTATTTTTTTAACTTGTATTTACTTTAATTTAAATATGATTAAAATAATATTTAATTCAATTCATTGAAGTTAGGTTAATATTTATTTAAATAGTAATTTAAAATAACATAGTCGATACTCCTGACTCAGATTACATAAATAGATTTGTCACCAAAAGCAAGATTGAATTTGGGGAGAACCCGAGTTCCATTATTCTTAAGTAGTCTGAGCTTAATGATGGAAGCGATCAAGGGTGAGAAAAGCATCCAGAATTCTAAAATGAATGGCATAAAGATGGAGGAGGATTAAACCACGAGGACGACCAGGGATAGAAGACGAACAAGACGCGCTCTTCAAATTTTTTTAGATGGGAAATAGCTTAGTTTGATTAGATTTGAAGCTAGATATAGGACAATTAATTAAATTACTAAGTAGGGACGTAAGTAGGACGTAAAACGATTTTCCGGAAAGATAATTTACAGGTTAACCTCTAAGAGTAGGTTAATAAAGGATAAGGGATTACTTTGAATATACAGTAAATATAAAAGAATTAAAATGAATGTTTTTTTTAAAAAAAATTTAGGGACTAAAATAGACAGTTAAAATTGTATTTAACACTCCTCTATCTATCTCTAAATTAATCAAGTACGTGCGTCACGAGCGATATGAGTTTTGCCTCTAACATCTCCACACCTATGCAACACAACCCTCTTTTCATTCACCAATTTTACAATGATTCGTCCACTTTAACCGATGACTCGGAAACTTCTCATAAGAAACTCAAGAGATCAAGTGATGCTGAAAATCCAACAGCGGCTCCGGTGAAACAGACCAAAGAAGATGAATCGATTGACGAAACAATGAACAAGGATGCCTCAAGAAGGTAGTGTTTTCATATCTGCTCCACCAGATGATAACAGTGGCTCAGGTATGTTGTCCCTAAGATGGTGTTTCACCCCGTTCCACCGGTTTAAGAATAGTGTGGTTCCTTCACTTAACGTATATAAAAGAATAAAAATAGATTATACTTAATAAAGGAATCTGGGTTATATTCTATCTTATGAGATGTTTTATTTATTTTTTTATTCACTTATTATCTAATGTGAAAGCATGTACTATTTGTATCTTTATTTTGATAGTATTGCTCCCTTACTCAGTGCATAGTGTAGTGACCACCCGTTTTATGGGTGTTACTCCTTCCTACGAGTAGAAGACCCTAAATCTTATGTGTAGGTATTAGAAGATTAGCTAGATGATTATGTTGCCTATGATGCCCTATGTGGGGATGAGTGACTTCATCTATGGTAGGAGTTGGGTGAAGAGTAAATGTTATTTGGTCGATATATTTAACTAGATACCCTTTTTGGACTCTTGATCCACGGTATCCCTTCTTTTGTATTTTGTATTGTTAACTCAAGGTTAGGCTCCAAACTCATTATTGTACTATAAATGATCTTTTTGTTTCAAATTTAATTGTGTTACTTTAAATGTTTTAGCCTTATGATTGATGTAAGGATGGTCGCATAAGCCAAAATTATATCGATCACGGCGGTAACTCCCAATATTTTACTTAATTACTTTCGCTGCAAAACAAAAAATTTCAATAGTAAAAATTGGGGTGTTACAGATAAATATAATACAATTTAGGGTGGAACACTCCTAACCACTCTTATAACCGATGGATCGGTAAATATCCTACACAAGGTCCCAACCCACGTGGTGTTCTACTATAAGTGATTAGTATATGTTCCATAGATTTTATCATCCAAGGTTTTAATTATTTGAGATCGGGACCCCCACTATTCTCACTGGTGTCCTAGTAACTACGTAATTTAGGGCATCATGCTCCTAACCACTATTTTGACTGGTGGATCACTAAACTTAATACAATCCAGGTCAAAATGGTAATACCCCACACTTTTGTGTAATATATGGATGAGAATTTTTTGATAAATTTTAGACCTTTGATTTTAATTCAATGTTAAGATTTCATTAGGAATAAAAATTTATTTGAAATCATGTTGGAAAATGTGGTTTATTGAGTCTTATCGACTGATTCCATGAACCGATTGTCTAGTTGGGGAAAACCAATTGACTGGTAGACCTAAACTGATCGACTAGTTTGTTAACCTGGTCATGTTTTTTAATTTTATTTTTTGGAAAAAAATTCCTTACACTAAAATGGAACCTTATCAATGCATAAAAATTTTCCCTAAGAGATTCCTAAGCACTTTCATGATGCGTTTAACCTATAATATTGCCTCTATTTGTTCTAGAAGTTAATTGAGACACATAAGGGAGAGAGGTGACCTCATCCATTATCTTCTTCCTCCTCTCTCCTTTGCTCGATTCTAAGATAGATTGCTTCGAAAAAGCAGCAGGAAGCCTTCCATACTGACCTCCCATTTCTTCATTTATGTATGAGAATTTTGGCTTGATTGTTTTGAGTTCCCCAAAGTCTCAAAATTGAGCTCGAGAGAGTAGGTCAGCAAATTCCAGGAAAATCTGTTCGTTCTTATTGAATTCAAATGATCACAAGTAAGGTTTTGAGTTACCTTCCAAATCCTCTATGTTTTCCTTCGATTGTTTAGCTATGGATAGCCCCAATTCTCCTTACATTGCACTTCCTTTAAGCTACCAAAATTCCTCGAAGTTCTGCATTCTCTTCTTTTCCCTCCACACTTAAAGAACTTGCCAATTTATTTTCACACTCTCTCCTAATCCTATATCTAGCTCTATTTTTTTCAACTATTAAGCAAGGCAGAGTTATATTTTTAGGAAAAGATTGGGTCGTCTAATTGAGCTTACCTCAGTTTTGTCTTAGTGGTATTTCCTTCTCCCTTTCTTTTTCTTTTTTTTTTTCAAAATTTGATCAGGTTTTGGTATAATATCTAAGTTAATATTTTAGTTTTTAAGGTTTTAAGAGTTGACGTTTTCACAGACTTGGAAATTCTATTTTTAAGGAAATTTAGCCTGCATCAAATAAGTAGTTATTGTTCTTAAAATGTTAGCACGTGTATATGCATGAAAAGTGATATCTTATATGTTGGATACATGTTGATATGAAGAAATGCAATTTTGTGCATGATTTGCATGTTTTAATGTCACAAATGGAGAAAAGAGCATAAAAATGGGTAAAATAGGTTATGATGATGTATGGTGTGGAAATGCATGTTAATTTGGTTAGGAATATGTTGGTTGATGTTGATGCATGTTCTAATGTAGTTAAAAATGATTATCATGCAAGAATATACATAAAATTTGTGATTTAATGTTGTGTTATGGTTAACCGATTGACCGGTTAGGTCAAACTCATCAACTAGTTCCTAGAACAGTTGATTGGTTGACCCAACCCATCAGTTGGTTCTCTTGCTGCTTAAACCCATCGACTGGTTTGGCAAAACCAATTGACCAATCTATGAATATTCTAATTGTTTGAAAAAATCATGGGCTAGTTGAGTTGAACTAATCAACTAGTTGACCCAAACCAATTGACTAGTTGGTGTAACTGATTGACTAGTTGGGCTAGACCGATCGACTGGTTCAACTGATTTACATGATTTTTTTCCTTATGGTTTGGTTATGCTTGGGGGTTGTGTTTGTCGGGTAACAGGTAAATCATATAAAAGAAATTATACACATACACTGGGCATACCCAGGTCAAAAATGCACTACCAACAAAACAGGGTGGTAGCAACCCAATACAAAGAACATAAGTTCTACCTTAAGGAAGCATCAAAATTTAAAGACCGGTACACAAAGATTTGAACTTGGAGGGTTAGGCCTTGTCAGACTGAGAGCTCTATCACAGATACATAGAGACAACACAACCCCATAAGGGCACACCATCACCTACTTCAAAGACGCTTCAAAATACAAGGACCTGTGCACATAAGTTTTAATAAGAAGACCAAGGCCTTGTACATCAAACTGCTTGGACTCAAAAATAGCAGCATTTCGAGCACGCCAGGTGAGATAAATAGTTGCAGCCAAGGCACTTCGACACACTCTGGCAGAGAAGAACTGGTCCTTGCGCTGTCTTTGCATAAATCTCGCCGAACTAGCAAGAGTTTGGCACCCTCTATTAATCCCCAACCAAGAACGGATTTCGGACCAGAGTTGACCAACCTGGGGGCATCTGAAGAAAAGGTGGTCATGGCTTTCATTTGCCATGGCACAAAAAGGACATCCCAGGGGTCCATTAAGGAATGACAACCGGTCACGAGTGTTGAGCTTACTCTGAAGCGCAAGCCACAAAAAGAAGGAGTATCTCTTAGTGCGGCACCCCTTCCATGTCACAGAGGAGTATCTCCAAGGATTGGCCCTGGGCCGAAAAAAGTCATAAGCCTTCTTAGTAGAGAACCTCCCACCTGAGCCCCAAGAAGAAATGAGACGTAGAGCTTCATCTTGCGATCCTGACCTCTCCACAACACACTGGTAGACATGCCAGAGCTTCTTCACAAACTGGCCCCAAGTCTGGGACCGAAGATAATTGGCATGAATCCACTTTGTCCAAAGGGATTCCTTCTCATCCTGGAGGAACCAAATGTACTTGCAGAGAAAGGCTTTATTCCAAGTAGCAAGATCTCTCATCCCGAGGCCCCCTTCCTGCTTGGGAAGGCAAACCTTGGACCAGGAAACCAAGGGTTGTTTACCTTGCCAAAGAAAACTCCGACAAAGGGTAATAATCCGATCTAGCACAACCCTTGGCACAGGGAATATAACAAACCAGAACGATAGAATCCCCTGAATAACAGAGTTAAGCAATTCCAGCCTACCAGCAAAAGATAACAAGTGAGACCGCCACATTTTCAAATGTTCGCATACCTCATTGATCAACACTTCGTAGTCCACTGCTCTGAGTTTGCTAGGGTTGAGAGGAACACCCAGGTAGCGAAACGGGAAGGAGCCCTGGGTCATATGAACCAAACCCAAAATCTGAGCTCTGGTAGCTGGATCCACACCGGCTAAGAAAATCTGAGATTTGAGGGGATTAGCCTCCAAATCTGACACAGAGTTGAACACCGAAAGGGCCTGTAGGAGGGTATGAACAGATGTGAAATCTCCTCTGCTAAAAAGAATAAGGTCATCAGCAAAAGCAAGGTGGGAGATTCCTAGTCTCTGACACTTCGGATGGAAGGAGAAGCCCCTCTGACTCCTAGAACTCATGTGGAGAAGCCGAGAGAAGTATTCCATGCACAGCACAAAGAGGTAGGGTGAGATCAGATCACCCTGCCTTAACCCACGGGCTCCATGGAAGAACCCCATAAGCTGCCCATTAATCTTCAAAGAGAAAGAAGCGGTGGAAACACATTCCAACAGGAGGCTCACAAACTTATCTGGAAACTTCAACCCTTGAAGAACAGCTTTCAGAAAGGACCAGGAAAGAGAATCATACGCCTTTTTGATATCAACCTTCAGCAAACATCGAGGAGAGGTTCTTTTGCGAGAATAGTCCTTAAGCAGTTCCTGGACCAACAGGATATTCTCAGACATCAACCTGCCATTCACGAAGGCTCCCTACTCACTACTAATAATACTCCCCAGAACTCGAGCCAAACGCTGCGCAAGGATCTTGGCAATCACTTTGTACGTGGTGGAACAACACGCTATGGGGCGGAAATCCGAAACCATTTCCGGATGAGAGCACTTAGGAATCATAACAAGAGCCGTATGATTAATACGCTTGAGGAGCTTTCCAGAGTGAAAGAACTCAAGCACCGCTGCACAAAAATCATCCCCAACTATATCCCAAGCACTCTTGAAAAACCGAGCAGAGTATCCGTCCGGCCCCGGGGCCTTGTTATCCCTAAGAGAGAACAACGTAGCTTTCACTTCCTCCCTAGTGACAGGTTGCAGCAACTCATTCTGCAAGTCTAGTGTCAAGACAGGCCCATGTGAAAATACCTGGTCATCAGGAGGAACACACTCTGCAGCAGACCCCAGAAGTTGCATATAGGTAGAAAGAAATTCACCCTCCAAGTCAGAATCAGACTGAGTCCACGAACCATCACTTTTCTTCACACGAAGAACAACGGACTTAGCCTGGCGAGACTTCAGCATATCATAGAAGAATCGGGAATTGGAATCACCCTGAAAGAGGAACTTCTACTTATTCTTCTGTGCAACGAAACTCAAGGCAGCCTTTTTCAGAAAAGAAGCCCGACCTCTCAGATCATCCAAAACGAGGTGGTCAAAGCTACCACTACCAGACAAGATAGCCTCCTGTTCTTTCATAAGCAGAATCTCAGCTTCCTTTGCCCTAGAGACGATGTGGGAGAACTGTAGCCTGTTGAGCTGCTTGAGACCTGACTGAAGACCAGAGAGCTTATGACATAGGTTGAACTGATGGGACCCACAGAAATGGAAGCACCAGGCAGAAGACACCACCCGATGGAAGTCGGGGTGATCACCCCACATATTAAAATAGTGAAAGGGCTTCCTAGAATGCTTAGGTGTGCCAATAGAGATAAGACCAGGGCAGTGATCAGAAATAGAACCTGGAGGCAGGAACTGGGCCGAAACAGGAAAACCAGCAGAAAAACCTGCAGTACTCATAAGCACTCTGTCCAGCTTGCATTTAACCTTTCTGGCCAGGAAGGAATAAAAGCACCCGGAGAAGGGAACATCTGATAACTGATTCACAAGACAGCACTCCTTGAAGTCGGCCATCTCATAATCTGTAACCGGTCGGATGCTCACTCTATCAATAGCGTTGAGGGGAGCATTAAAATCCCCACAGACTATCCACGGCCCATTAATAACAGACGATAACCTCCCCAAATTATTCCAAAGGGGCCTCCTGTCACCAACACTATAAAGCCCATATACAAGCGTGAGCCAAAAAATCGCTTGATTGGTTAGGTTAGTGACCATACCTGAAAGGGATTGCGGTGTAGTGTCGACAAGGGCCACTTCCACCAAGCGCGGATCCCACAGAAGTAATATACGGCCATTGGGGTGGAGAGCAAAATTATCAAGGTGCTTCCAGCCAGGAAAGACATAATCCACCAGCTTTCGAACTTTAGCATCATCCAATTTGGACTCCAAAACACCAACAATGGAGCAACAACGGTCTTTCTGAAGCTTAGCAAGAGCTTTTTGTTTCAGGGGAGAGCTCCCTCCCCTAATATTCCAGAAGAGTATATTCATGACAAAGAACCGGTCGGGTGCCTAGAAGACTTACGCTTCCCCGTCAGCCCCAAGGCCGGCCTCTTCAAGGGAAGAAGTGGTCTCTTCTTCGGGGGCCGACCCTTCTTTCGAACGGTTTGCCAACCCCCATCCATCTCAACTTCTGCACACGGCTCTGGCCCTCCAATAATAACCTCCTACTGCTCACGGGAGGATGAAGAATCACTGAAACGAATGAGCTTATTCCGACTCAACTTGACCGGACCACTAGAAGGTGGGGCAGGAAGATCTCCTTCAACCAGTGGAGCCTTCCCCTTAGCAGGATCCCGAACTATACTAGGCTCTGGGTACTAAGCCGGATCAGCAGACAATGGGGGATCATCTCCATCTGTAATCTCCTTAGCCTTAGCATTCTGGCCATCTGGACGACCCTTAGTCACAGGTTTCGGCCCCCGGCGTTTCAAAGTCTGCTCCTTCTCTTTGTTCACCGGCTTCCAAACAGAAATATGGTTCACTATTTTGTCAGCACCCTTTGAGGAACTAGGGGGGCCACACTCAGAGAGGACATGCCCCAATGTGCTACATTTCCTGCAAAAAGATGGTAAATCTTCATATTCAATACTTTGAAAGAAGCTACCAACCTCGCTCTTGACTTCAACCGATGAAGGTAAGTCACTCTCCAGGTCAACTTCAACCAACACCCTAGCATATTCGATCTTCAATTTCTGGGCGGTAAAATCATCAATCTGTATCGGTCGGCCAACAAAAGAAACAATAGTACTCAACGCCCCAGCATTCCACAATTCAAAGGGCAAATTTCTGAGCCTCACCCAAACGGGAACCTTGGAGACCTCTTTCAAGCCAAAGGAAAAAAGGGGCGGGAATTCCTTCAAAAATAAAGCTTTACTACACACCGAATATGGACCTCCCGCAAGAGCTTTATGCTTATCACCCTCAGATTCAAATTTCAGAACAACCCAGCCGGAGCTATGAATCAAATATCTGAACGGTAGAGCTATTACCGCTCTAGCCGCATTGATCCAAGACTTATCTACCTGCACTCCAACAAATCTTCCAAGAGCACATGCTCCCCACGAATCCTCAATTTTATCAATATTTTTGGATTCAATAAAAACAGATTTTTCAGCATGAGGCACATACTCACATTTCACAGTGGGGGTAGAAGCAAATAATTTTGCAAAGGTCATCCCCTCAACCAGCAATTTTTTCGACCAGAAAAATTTGGGGACTGTACCTGTCGAATGGACATCTCGAGTCTGCTCACAATGACCCCCATCTATCGCAGGTCCAGGCTGCACAGGGGCAGCAGGTGTTGGTAGAGTACCCGGCGGGGAAGGAGGCAGCGGCACCAGCCCAGGCTGTGACTGACGCACCGGGCAGTTTCGGTCAGCATCCGCCTGCCCATATCGCCCCTCCCTGTCTTCAACCTGCGCACAATCGGGAGCAGAGAAACAACTGGAACTGGCCATCAAATTCAAATTACCACCAACCAGAGAAGAACCAGCCAGCTTAATTACAGAAACAGGACTAGAATCGGGCGACGGCGCACCCTCGGGCGACGCGCGACCAGATCTGGAGTTATCCTCCTTGTCCGTCAAACTTGCTTCCAGATCTGAGCTGGGAAGCGAACAGTGGCCGGAACTGAGTGGCGAACGGCGTGGGGAGACAGCTGTCGGCGGCGCAGCACAGGAACCAGCACCGGACGGCCCTTGCGACGGCTGGAGCTCCACCAGCTCGAGGGGATCTGGAACCTTCGACGGGCTGGGCAGTGCGCAAATGGTGGACTGCGCACTCAATTTCTGCCGCCCCACCTTCTTTTTAATCCCCATAAATTACAAACAGTAAAATGAACAGTAATCCGAGCAGTAAATGCGCAAGAAATGGGGATTTACAGCAGAAAATAGTAGAGATTTAGGTAGTCTTGAAGCACAAAATTCCTCCCTTCACAAGGAACCATTGGGAGAAAAGGTAAGAGGAGAGAGAAAGTTCCAAGACCACATATCTTCCTAGTTGGGGGTTGTGTTTGTGACTATATTGTGATTATTAATGGAATAAAATGTAGATTTTAACATGGATTATTAGCCTGATTAAGGGATTTGAAATGGATCATAACTTATGGCATACATTATGAGTAATGTAAAGGCTAAAGGTGAAATTCACTTGTAATAAGTGATAAAATGGAAATAATAGTAATGGAAATCAATAAGGACATGAATTAAACCATATTATGGATATGAATTTCATTGGCTAAGGATAAATGATAAACCCACATGGTTGGGGAAAATGAAAATAAAAAGGATCAATATGGTTTAGTATGGGGATTTACCTTGTTTACTTGTATGAGCCTTGTATGATCACCCATCCTTATGAATAAAATACTAGTCACTTAAAGAAAGTTGAGTTGATTATGGGTCTGGGTTACCCGATCCTCAATTAGCTACATGAAGTTAGTCTACCTTCAAACATTTTTGGTGCCTTCGGGCAGGATCCTGAGAGGTCTTGGTGCCTTATCTACACTAGACATTGATGATGTACTAGAGGGTATTAATACTAAAGGGTCTGGTTACCTAGGTAGTTGGCTTCAGCCTAGACTTATGTCCATATTGGTTGGCGTCAGCTTGGACTTATGTCCATTGTGGTGATTGGAATTAGCCTAGACTTATGTCCACTTGGTGTTTGGCTTTGGCCAGGACTTTATGTCTCTTTTTGGATAGGCTTCCATGATATGTGAGACCATGGGGTGGTACACAATCTATCGCTCAATGATAATAAAATATGGTTGTTAAGTAAGTAATTGATCAATTATGAATGATGATTAAGAGAATGGCTAATAATTGGTAAGAATGGAAGTATTGGTGTGATTGGTTGAGAATGAGTAAAGTTGGTTATTACGCTTTGCTTATGGTTGATCTGACTAATTGGTTATGAAATGGAATGTTGATGGTTTGACTCACCTATCTCTTATATGGATGAATTAATGGTATAATAAAAAAAATAATTGGTTAATTTGAATCAACCCTAGAGGTTGCTTGGTTCTCCTTGCCATTAAGTATGTACATACTTATGTGAGAAGGTTATGAGTCTATGCATAAAGTATGCTACTTTTTTGAAATGTGCTTAACAATATGAATTCATGTGCTTCTATATTTATATATATGGCCTCATCACAATGCATACTATAATCTATATTTATGTGTGATAAACTGGGCTTACTCAATATGTATTATACTGATGTGCCCGTTTTCTCGATCACCTGCTCATTCCCATGAGCAAATTATATTGTGTGGGTTTTCGAGGATGACTAGTAAAGGGCATACCTTAGTTGGGTTGGGGCTTGTGAGTGAGGACATCAGGAAGGTCTTCATGGGGTTCATAGAGGACTATGGCAATTGTTTTGGGCCTCATGCCCCAACCCATATTTTGTAATTTCGTACTTTTAATATGTATTCTATGACGATATGATTGAAACCTATTAGGCTCATTTTTTATAAACATTTAGAATTGTTTCAATTAAATTATTATTTGCACACTCGGCTATTTTAGTGTTTTTTTGGTTTAGACTTGTATTTGATATGGGATAAGCAATGAACGTCTAACCTATATTATGTATGATGGTAACACCCCATTTTTATAAGTGTTTTATGCTTCCACAACATATTTTTAACAAAAAAATTTTTTAGTAAAAAATGTTGGCGTTACAAACACACTCCTACCCACTATTATGACCGGTGGATTGGTAAATGTAATACAATCCAAAGTAGAACGTTCCTCGCCACTAATATAACTGGTGGACCGATACATATGATACACATGGGTTTAACTCAATAATCTTCTACTTTAAGTGATTGGTGTTATACTTATGTCTTAATTGTTCAACTATCACACACACATCCACATATAAACCATGTAAGACTCTTGGCTTACTACCACCCCAGGAAACCCTGACCTCATGGGAACTCTGATTCCCTAAATTGAGGTATCCTCACTCCCTAATGATCTCTTGAGTCCCCAAAATTAGCTACCAACCCAAAAATTCCATCAGAACCTAGTTACTCGTGAGTCATATCCCATTTCCCCTATTCCTCACATGTGATAACAATAGCCCTCGAGGGTTACGTCCTCGAAACCCTAATTTTGGCCTAGGTGGTTCTAGCCTCTCATCCACTTCTTATTTAGCCCTAAACTTCTACAACCAATCACAAGTTACTAGTACCATTTGTACCCTAAATTCTTGCAGCTCAACTCCCTCGTCTCACACATGCAATAACAACCTCCAAAATGGCTACTCTTGAAACCTTAATCTCCATTTTATCATTTGTACCCTCTATTACACATCTCCACTATCCTTTTGACTGGACCCACATCCTTTATATGGTGTCCCCTCATTACAGCCTAGAGGTACAACCCAACTCCCTCAACTCCTACATGCGATAATGACCTATTCTTAGAGTGTGAATCCCCAAAACCCTAATTATTCCCCATGCACTTCCCTTTCCAGTATCCCAGAAACTCCGCCATGTCCACTAGCTACCAACCAACATCCTCATCATCCCCTTTAATCCTATATCCACAACTCTCATTCCCTTAGACACCCCTAGACAAAGCCATACTAGGTTTGACTTACCCCCAATGCAAGGTCCACTCTTCCCATGCAAATTTTACCCTAATCCCCCTTTTATCATTACCCTTCTTATTACTCCACCTTTTCCCAAAAAATATTTAGAATACTTTTTCTCTTAAACTTTTCCCCTTATAATATTTCCCATAGTCTTGTTCCAAATTGCTTTGGCCACCAAACCCTACTTAAGACTCATATACTTAAATTTATAATTTCTCAACTATTATCAAGACATGCATTATTACCTAATAGAGCCTTACAACAACATATAACCAAGTAGTCAAAATCACACATACACTAACCTCAAGTCCTTGCAAGCCATGTTGCACAACCATCTTAGATTATATACATATATATTTCATGTAGGTATACTTATTCTATAGCCAAAGCACATAAGTACAAACCCTAGCTATAACTATATCGTTACATATGATAACAATTGGCCCCTAGGGTTAATCCTCAAAACCCTAGTTTGGCCCAAATGGGCCTAACCCCTTCTCTACTACTTATTTGGCCCTATACTCCCATAACCAAGTATATGTTACTATGATTATCCATCCCTTAAGGTTTTGTAGTGTAACTCCCCCATTTTTCTCATGTGATACTAACCTTCCAAACTGAGCCCTTCTTGAAACCCTAATTCCACTATTTTGGTAACCTCTCATCCTTTAGGACTCCATGGGAACCCCAAATATGTAAAGCTACTTGGTCATGTCATTATTTATTCCCATATCCACTCATATTAACCAACCCTACTATTCTCACCCATGGTCACCTTTAGGTTTGAGTCACCCCATACGTGTTTATCAGAATAATCGCCCTACTACATGCCCGAACTACAAAAAGCCCTTAACCCATGTAATATTGATAACCATATTGAAATAGATGATACTAAGACCATAAACCCTCTATTCTTATATCCAACACCAATTAACACTTACCATGAATGTTTATTAGTGTAACCACTATTACACCCTTAAAATTACCAAAATACCCTTAAGCCATATACATTTACCATTCATGCTCAAACATGTATTACTATTGCTACCAAATCCTATCTTTATACTTAGCATCCGTAATTACTTGCCAAGCACATTTATTAGGATAATCACTCTTGTACCTTCAAAATTACCAAAATACCCCCATACCATATAATATCACCATTTATGCCCAAACATGTATTACTAATACCACCAAACCTAAATTTTCATAATTAACACCAATTGCTTATTAGCATGCACATTTATTAGGATAATCACCCTTTCACCTTCAAAATTACCAAAATACCCCTATACCATAAACCCTAAATCCTTTAAACCCTAAACCCTAAGCCATATAAATTATAAACCCTAAACCCTCTAAACCCTAAAACCTAAACCCCAAACCTTAAACCTTATAAGCCCTTTAAACCCTCTAAATACTAAACCCTAAACCCTCCAAACCCAAAACCTAAAACCCTCTAAACCCTAAACTCTGTACCCTCTAATTTTCATCTAAAGGCAAGCATGTTCCAACAAAAATAAAACAAACTCATGAAATAAACATTCAATTAATTATACAATATGTCAGAAAAAATTCTCCATGATTTAAAAGTGTCACGAATCCTTGAGTTGCCCCTTATAAAACTTTGAAAAGAAACTTCCCACTATCATGTAAACTATAACGAAAAGCATCAAGGACCAATACCCTTCATGAGATTAAAAAAATTGACATTCAACTCTCATCTTTCTTTCCAAAATCTATCATTAGCGTATAAAAAACTGACATTAGTTATATTTTAAACTAAGGAATTAAAAAATGTCGCATGTTTAGATCGAGAAGTAAAATGATTTGTTTTACCTTTGATTTTGTGGGACAGTTCTGAATATCATGGCTTACATACTCTCCACATTCCTTGCACTTTCTTGTCATCTTCTTTTGTTGCTCAATAGCTTTTTCTTTCTCCCATTTGATTCTGTTTCCCCTCCCTTTATTTTTGGATTGACGTGGGACTTGAATGGTAACTTCACTCGAAGCACTTATTCCAATTAAGGATTAAATGTATGATTTGCTTGTAGGCTTATCACTACTATTCTTCTCACTCAATTCCTTCTTAAAATCTTCAAGAACTCTTATAAATCTATGGATACCTTCTTGTTCTCCTTCAACTAGGCTCACACATTCAAACATTTTAGACCATAACCTTCTCAAAGTAGTCTTCATATCATCAGCTTTGGAACATTGTTCCAATAGGTTCCCTTCTAAGTCATAGATTGACTTTTCTAAGGCATTTTTAGTCCACTAATTCACTACCAACTGAGTAGGAATATGGTATACTCCTTTTCATTTCTAAACCCAAAGTATATGCCTACATGGAATCCCTCATCTTTGAAATAACTTACAAGAGCACTTAATATCTTGATTTATTGTATTATATACCACTCGAAAAGTACTATTACAATTTAACATACCAAGTTCACCAACCACATCAATCTCTAAATCACATTCCCTCATTAATCATCAAGTCATCATGAAAATAAAGCGGCTAAAATCTCAATTTGGAACTTAAAAAATATGGTATGGGTATAGACCTCAGATGCATGCTTCTCTAATTTAAGGGGAGTCCTGAGTTCGAGATATGACAAGTTTGATACCTTATTTAACTCCAATTATTTATACCTTTATCCATCTAATGCACTCTCATAATGCATACAAAACGTAATTAATGTACAATGATTAGTAGTGAAATTCCCATAAAGGCTATTCTCACTCACTAATCTTGAAGTTGCTCTTAGAATCCCTCCCATAAACAAATCTATAAAATATGCACGTATCCATAAGCTTCTTATATCAAACATACGAGCAAGCCATTCATGTTCCTCCAAACTAAAATCAACAATTATTCGCATCCATTTACACTCAAAATCCTTAGGTTCAAGATGTAGACTCCACACACATGCATATAACTTGTTTATGAAATCAGAGTCTCTAATTGAAGGGCTAATTTTTTTGGGTAATTTATTCATAATGTGTAACATGTAAAATCTAGGTTGAGTCTTCTTTAAAACCCTCTCTATAGTAATTTTTTCTGGATCTTGGTCAGTTATTATACAATAAGGCTCAACATTTCTTATAGCCTTCACGAATGTCTCAAATAACCATTGAAATGACCCAATATTTTCATGAGCTATTAATCCTGCTCCAAAGGTGACACACTTTTGTGATGATCAACCGTAGTAAGTGGCACATAAATCAAAATTTACTTATTGTACCATAAGTACAATCAAATGAAATTATATCACCAAAGAGAGAGTAATTCTTCCTAAATGTAGGATTGGCCTAAAAAGCACAAACAAGAACTCCACTATCATCAATCATATAATCAACATAATATCCACTCCAATTCTCCCTCTTCTTCTAAAATATTTCCACAAACATATTAGAATCAGAATCTCCAATGTATCACTTCACATCCCCAGAATAGTTCTTAAAATCCTATAATGAAGCACCTACATTCTCATACCCTCCCATATGTTCCTTGAATAACCGAAATGATTTGGATGCCCCAATGTTCATCCTAGCATTATTTATAATGAACTTCTTATGCATGATAGTCAAATTCCTCCCCTCTTTTAGAAATTATCTAACACTAAGGGTAGCTAGAAGGTGATTATGTCCTTCATAAAAATTTAGAATCACATAAAACCCTTCAATGTTGCGCTTAGGACACATTCTAGCTCTACATCCCACTCTATTAACTACTCTCCTTCTAGCTCCACCTTCACCACTACCTTGGGGGCCACATAAATTTCTCGATGGTTTAAACCTTTCCCTAGTACAAAAAGACATTTTAGTGTGATAACATTACTCACAGTTCTCTTTAATTTCACCAAACAAACTGGCACTAAAATCACAAGTATAGACATAATTCTTGTAGAAATTAATCCCATCATCCAATGATCAAATCTCATTCCTATAAAAGGGGCTATTTTTTGTGAACAACAAGGTATACATTCCTTTGTTGTTCCACTGGGAGATGTGTGGGGTATTAACTTGGGAGTGACCAACCCACTATCAACATCATTCAACTTTTGAGGGAGGAGAAGAACCTTGTTTTTCACTCATAATGCCTATATAATGAAATAAGTGAATCTATTACACATAAGTAAATTAAGATGGAAATAAGTACATGTAGATAAAACTAAGAACAAAATGTGTGCGATAATTTACTATAAGCTTCTGAATGTTAAAGTTCTTACACTCATTATTAATTCTAAAATAGATTATTTATTCTCATTTATCTTCGAAATTCACTCAGATATCAGCCATATATACTTGTCATGATTATCGCTGTTATATTCTGTGATGGAGAATCAGGAAAGTGCTCTTGCTTGTTGTCTATTTTTGTTGTTCTACTAGTGATTCATTTCTTTATTTTTCTTTTATCCATATAATCCTAAAGAGTGCATAGAGCACTACTACAAAAATGGGAAATAATAACGGGACATTAATAACGGTAGTTCAAAAACCGTTGTCAAACGCTTGAAAATTAATGGGCGGGAGAGTTTTGATAACGGTTCTAGTTAAAAACCGTTATTAAAAGGGCAACGTTAAAATTTGGATGGATGTTTTAATAACGGTTTTATGTAAACCATTATTAAAAGAGGATTTAATAACGGTTCATATTAGAACCGTTGTCAAAAGTCAGAAGCTTTTAATGACGGTTCCTGGAAGAACCATTATTAAAAGATGTTTTAATAACGGTTCTCTCAGGAACCGTTATTAAAACCCCAAAATCAAAATTTTATTTCACTCGGTTCTATTTCGTGCCAAAGTTTTCAGACTCTCTTCACCTTCGTTCTCTTGCTCTCCTACTCCTTGCAAACCCTCGCACCACCACACCGTGCACCACCAACTCGCACCACCACACCAGCTCCTCTCAAGTAAAGGAAACCCTCGCACCGCCAACTCTCCACCACGCCTCTGCCGTTTTTGGCTCTGCATGTGCGTGCTGTCATTGTTCCGAAGCTAGCTAGCACTTGCACCTTCATCCTCCGTCGTGTTTGAAGCCCTTGCCTCTCTCAACATTCTCACCGTCGTGTTTGTAGCTAGCTCACTTTATGTATGTGTTTGTTCTTCCTCTCGTAACTTTTTATCTACTTATATATGTATATATATATATAAATGCATGCATGTTGCTACAGGGTTTCGTTTTTTTGTTATTGAAAGATTGTGGTTTGTCGTTCGAAAATGTGTTGTTGAATGTGTTGGCTGAAAATTTTGCTATTTGTTGTTGAATTTGTTGCATTACTATTATATATTAACAAATGTATATGTTGGCCGAGACCTTTACATATATATATAATATGAATGTGAGTGTAGAATTATATATATTTTCACTCATAAAAACTATATATATATATATACACACACACACATTTTCATTAATAAGTATAGGAGACTAGCAATAAGATATAGGGAATATCATATAATGAAATGTAAATATATTTTACATATGCATATTTTAATGATTGCTATTTGATGAGGATTAAATAGATATAGAGAATAAGGAATATATAAAAGTGAATAATTAAATAGAGAGAAATAATTGTGTATGATAATAATAATAATATGATTTATATATTATGCTTTAATTACATTTAGCTAGGTTTAGGGATTAGGGTTTTTTTTTGTGGTTTAGGGTTAGGTTTTATTATAATAAATTATGGTTAATTAGCTAAGGTTAGGGTTAGGGTTTATCGTTTATTATGGTTAATTAGGTTTAGGGTTAGGGTTAGTATTAATATCTTTTTGGAAACGTGTTAGCATGATTCGTATATATATATATATATATATATATATATAGAATAGCATGATACATTTGAGATTAATTCTTTCTAAGCATGATTCGTATCAATAATATAATGGTACATTATTATGCTTAATACATAACATTCTAACATAATTTATTTATTTATTTTTTGTAGAGATATGACCAACAAAAACATTGATAGGGATAGCAGTGATGAAGAAGGGAAGAGAGGACCTACGATTATGAGAATTATCATAGACATAAGGAATAGAGGATAAGTAGTCGAGTTGGGATGGAATACTTACAATCTTCCCATCGGCCCTTACGCAGATATGTTCTTGACCTACATTTCACTTGTGACCTGTAACCGTGTTCCTATCTCCTATAATAATTGGAAGAAGGTTCCACAGGGTCATAAGGAGCATATTTGGCAGGAAATCACGGTAAATATGCTATTTTATGTAATCATTTTTGTATGTCAAATGTTATTAATTTTATCACATTAACATCGGTATACATCTACATGTCTTATTTTGCAGAGAGTGTTCAATGTCCCAGAGAGTAGGAAGAAATGGCTTCTTAGACATTGAGGGGAGCGTCTAAGAACCTTTAGGTCATATTTAGCTCGTAGAAAAATTTATAGAAAGAGGGATGGTTCTCTACGACAGAACCCACCCAAACGATACGGTTTCATCGATCAAGAAAGTTGGAATCAATGCATTGCTTATCGTCTTAGGGGGGATTTTAAGGTACTTGTTAGATAACAATTAAACTTTTTGTATCAATCCCAGTATTATGCTTAATATTGAAATAACCATGTCATTATGTTTTGGCTTGTCACATAGGAAAAAAGTACCCAAAATAAAGAGATTTTCAAGAAAAATAAATACCGGCATAATATGGCTTGCAAAGGCTATGCGGGCCTTGAAGAGGAGTTGGTATGCATTTTGTGATTATCTATTTACATGTAAATGTTGAATTTTATAATAATATTCTTAATTAAGAATATTTTTTGATTTGTAGCTCCTAGCCCAAGACTTGGACCCAAGTACCTCGTCCATCAATATTAGTACATTATGGAAGAAGGCTAGAGCAACAAGAGATGGATATGTTAATGAATATGTTGATGTTGCAGCCAAAAAAATTGTAAGTTTGTAGATATCTAGAACCCTACTTAGTTTTCTTTTAGAAAACTATTATATTATGCTTATTCCTATAAGTTAAATTTATAGGAAGAACTTGAATCGTCAGAAGGTGATGAGGTGGACCAATATAGCATTGTGTCCCAGGCTATAGGAATTGTAGAACACCCTGGAAGACACAGGGGCCTTGGATTGGGTGTTACGAGAACGAGCATATGTGGTCGATCTTGTGGTTCTCGTAGCACTAATGAGCAAGTCGCCATCCTCACCCAAAAATTGAACGTGGCATTTGAACGGATGGTAACAATAGAGCAAGAGTTGTCATTTATTAAATCTCAAGGGTATAAGCCATCCGATTCAGTAGACCATGATCAGCTTCACATACCTAATGTAAATAACGTTAGAGATAGTTGTGAAGCTGATGCATTTCTTTCTACTCTTCCCGAGGTAAGCATTACAAACTATGAATTGTTATTAAATGTATTCGGTGTAATAAATTATTAATAATGTGTAATATTTTTGTTTAGGGTTTGCATAAATGTGAATTATTAGTGAATGACCTTTCAACAATTTGGCGAAAGGAAGGGTCCGCATCAGTCATAGTACTGAAATGCAGACAATCCATGGGTACAATTTAGCCCTAAATACAAGGTCGGTGAGTATTGACACTCCAATCATTAGCAGTGCACACTTGCCTTGTTATAAAGAGGGCGATGAGGCAACCATAGTACTAGAAGCTCATGGAAGCTTCGTGGCTTGGCCTGTGGATCAAATACGTATCACTACTAAAGAGGTATTGACATTTGACATCTTCATTAGACCTTGTTTAGTAGTTACACTATATATACCTTTTTCATATATGTATTTATAATCTCAATATATATTTTGTTTAATATTATCAATTAAGGAATCAAAAAAGAAGACTGCTTCTGCTAGTAAAACCAAGAGAGGTACTAGCAGAACAAGCAACACAAAATAGAGCGCTACTAAAGGAAAGAGAGCTAAATCTGAAAAATCAGTTGCCCCAAAAAAGATTCCTTCTTCAGATCAGCAAAGCCAAGCTCCACCAGTATTAGCTATATTATATTTTTATGCCCAAAACTACCTCAGGAACAATTATATTTTCATTGATTGTCGTTCTGAGTATGTTGGGAGGGACGATGCTACTTACATGGTATCGATGGCTGACATAAGCGACATTTATAATCAAGAATGGATGTCAACCATAAGTGTCGCCGTCTATGTCACGTAAGTATTATTTCATTTTGAGATTTTAGTACTCTTAACTTATACAATTGGAATTTTTATGACCTCTTATATGAGTTATTATTTATTAACAAATATGCATTGTTTTTGTCGTCCATAGGTTGGTAGCTACTCGAGCTGCGATGGAGGGAATGATGTCCTCTATTGTGTTTGTGTGCCCATACTATATAGCTGACGGTAGTACAATAAGAGAGGGTAGGCACATAAACTATTTAGCGGATCACATTTTGATTGAGGGACACAACAAGCTCTATCTCATTCCTCACCTTGCAACTGAACATTGGGTTTTGTACGCTGTCCGACCTGATCTTAATAAAGTCTATGTGCTTGATTCACTTCGAACCTATGACGTGCCTTTTGAAGTCGCTCGTTGTGGTGGGAAGGAATTTATCGACATGTTAGTATACTTTTCACTTCTTACTTCATTAGCTTATTTATATATATATTCGCCTAGCTTTCATTATTTGAGGTATATATGCGTACTTACAATATTGTGTATCCAACTCTATTTATTAGGTCACTATAGACAACGTATCAAAGGAGAGGTGGAAATGGTGTCCCAGACCCAAAGAATGTTCAATACGAGCCTGTCATAGTAAGTAGGAAGGCAACTATTTCATATTTTATTTTAATTAAAATTAATATCTAATAGTTTGAGAGATAACTGAATTTATTTGACAATGTCCACAATAGCAAAAAAATAAAGATTGTGGATACTGTGTATGTAAAGCAATGGATCTGATAGTCCAAAATAGATCGGTCAACATAGATCCAAGCCATGTATGTTTTCTTTTCGATATTTTTCCATTAATGAATCATGACATATATGTTTGGTACTTGACGTAAGTGCTAACTGTATATTAATCAAAACTTGGGATTTGTAGTTTTCACCGATGATTATGCACAAAGCCAGCAATACAATGTTGAAGAAATTGATGAAGTGAGAGAGCAATGGGCTAAGCATGTGCACTCATTCATTCGGTATTAGGTAGAGATCTATATATTCTACATGTATGTTCAGGTTTGTATTTTGTCTATGTCTTTAAGTCTTCTAAGCTAGATTTATGAACATTTTGCTTTGGGGTGTAGAGCTACCAAGTTATGGTATGCCTACTAATTTTGATTCTTGAGTATATATGTCCGGTGTATTAACAAGGGATTGATTGAAATTATGGTGTGATTGCAGATTTGTTATCAATTGATGTTGTTTTACAATGCAGATTTGGTAATTATTTGAACATACAACTGTGTATGTGGGCAGGAACAAAACTGCAAAAACTAAAAAAAAACTGGAGTTTTAATAACGGTTCTTATGAAAATCGTTATTAAAAGCTCCTTTTTAACAACGGTTTTTAAGTAAAAACCGTTATTAAATATGAAGTTTACGCACATATTTGTGGGTTTTTGTGTATTTTTCATGACGGTTATGAACCGTTATTAAAGATTTAATAACGGATGATTCAATAACAGTTGAAAACCGTTATTAAAACTATAAAATAACCGTTATTAAAACCCCTTTCCGTGGTAGTGGAGGGGGGATATTGGAATTAGAAATTATTTACCATATGACACACACGCACACTAAATAAAACGTCCTTATAACTGTTAACTAAGGTTACTTAGGGACTATAAACTTTAATGCATGCACTAAGATTTTTTTAGGCCACTTGGGGCATTGTTGTGTTATTCATTCTTAAATATTATCCAAATGATGCTCTATTGAACTCCTAGATAGAGATAAAATGATGCACATGGTGGTTGAATATCAAATAATAGACAACAAACATGGAGTCAGCATTGCTATCAACATAAGTATTACAAAAAAAAACATATCAGTACAATAATGATGCAGAGAACAAACCAACAGAACAAAACTAAAATTCAAAGACCTAAAAGCTGTATATCATTACCGGATCTCCAGTTTAAGGCCAATCCCATCCTTTTTTGCTACATAGCAGCATAATAATCAGGACAAAAAATTAAGATAAAAAATGTAGAGAGGCACGATAATCAGCATATTCAAACACCTCAATTTTCACTAACTTGCTAGATCTGAGTATCCACAAAATAAAATTTTCTTGTTGATTCAGAAATGAGATAGAAAATGCAGACAAGAGACTTCGACAGACAGATGCATGGCTATAGAGAGAGGAAAAATGAGCAACTTTGATGGCGATGGAGAGATAAAGAGGGATAAAGGGTGATGTATAAGGAGGGACTACAATGGAGAGAGTGAGATGAAAGAATGGAGATGTAAAGAAGCAGCTTCAAGGGACAAAGAGGAACGAAGATGGAGAGAGAAATAGGGAGGGACTTCAATAGAAGTAGAGAGATTTAGAGGGAGAAATGGCGCTGGAGAGATGCAACATGAGAAATAGTGATGCATAGGAGGGGATCACGATGGAGATAGGGAGACGGAGAGAGGGTGTGATGGTAGGGAGAAACTATGATGGACAAGGATGCTATGGAGAGAGGGAGACAGGTGCAAAAGAGGGTATGGACAGAGAGGGAGATAGGTAAGGAAGTAGGGTGGGAAATAGGGTTGGGATAGAGAGGTAGTGAGGTAGGGAGATGTAATTTTCAACCATCAGATATTCTAGATCTAACGGTTGTAAAACACTCCTATGTTTGTAGTTTAACTAATAGTTTATATTTGATCCTATATACATACATATATATATATTATATATATAATATATATATATATATATATATATATATATAACGGGCCTAAAATACTAAAAACATGTTCAAGAAATAGTGTTGTTAGTTTTAATAATACTTTGTAATCATAAAACATTTTTTTTGTAGCACACATCACATTGGGGAGAAAAGTGACTACAAGAGGAGAGCCATGATGACAAGTTGTTGAAGGGCACAACACTCGAGCTAGAGCGGACTCGTGTAACATTGATGATCTAGGAATAATATATGTTAACAATTGTTAGAGGGGCCAATATTATGATCTATCTAGGTTAGCATCGGTAGGTACTCGTTACCTAGATGATAAGTGTCTAGATGATTTTAGCTTAAAATTAGAAATTTATAGTCTGCTTAAATCGATAAATTGGGAAATTTTCACGTTATATAGATCCCCCACCTATCATTGTATTACTCTAGGATTTTTGAGTTATTTTTGTATAGAGGCTAGTAAGAAGGAGAGGGGAGGCAACGTAGTTGTGATTATTTAAAGTAAATTATAGTAGGTCCTTAAGAGATATCTCTAGGACATTTCATTTGCCTTCTAGTGGGAAAAATTAGTATTCCCCAAGATGGAATCTGAGTGTCTCCTAGTCCTCCATCACCTTAAGGTCCAGGGAGTCTCTTGACACACCCTTTAAGATTACCAAGGCTAAGAGCTCCCACATTTATAACCTAGTGTTTCGTTCTATCTTATGTTTCGTAGCTTGTACTATATTTTCTAAAGTAGATCATATATATATTTGTAGAGATTCTAAGGTCTTCATCTTATGCTACATGTGTAACACACCTATTTTTAGGACTTAAAACTTTTATTTAAAGAGTTAATTGTGAAACCTAAAATAATAAAAACACAGGGTGTTAGTACCATAGTTGATACAAGTCTAATTTCCCTTATCATTTTATACCAGGTGCTAAGGCTAAAAATATTATTCCGCTCAATAAATAATTATAATAATCAAAATAGAGGTTTCAAAGAAAATTAATACCATTCAAATAATACAAACGATCAGTGATTACAAAATTCAATGAAAGAAAAATACAGAGGAACATAAGAGTTCAAGAATATCCAAATCAAAATATATCGAGTAGGACATAGGATAGTCCTAAATCTTTATCCAAAATACTAGCCTTATAAATTATATTACAAGCAAACCTCCAAAGACCGCTGCCCATTAAATGAGAAAGGGCCCATGAAATGGAACACATCAATACAATGGTATTGAGTAACCCATTATATAACACTAACATAAAAAGCTCGCATGGAATACATAAAAGGTATCACAGCAATAAATGGTATAGAATATTCAAATATACATATGATGCTCAAAATACTATAATCATAGGCGATAAACAATTATCACCAAAGCCGCATGTTGCTCATGGTTATTTATTTATAACATAATGAAACTTACCAACCTAGCATCCAAAGGATGCTCTCTAAAGTGATGATTAGAACCAATCTCAACTCAATAACTATAACATTCAATATATATCTTATATCTCAACATCAATACCAAAAGATTTCATAACACCATAGTTAGGGCTCAAAGGCAACTACCAAATATATGTAGGTATGAAGACTGCTACCGTACAAATCTAATAATTATTTTCATTTTTATTTACTTAAGGGAATATTATATTATCCAGGAGATACTTAGGTAACTTTCTCATACTGGTGCATGAAGGCAACATAGTATCCTATTGACAGTTAACCTAAGGACACTAAGGTTCCTTGGTCATACTAACACACGAATAAATCACAGTACCCTACCAACAAAGACATCTAATCCATAAGTATGCATATCCTCTAAAACATTCACAAAGCTAAATAGAGTAATATATAGGGCTTGGCTGGGGTACCAATGGACACCAACAAAAATCCAAATAAAACTATGGGATAAACCATGTCTTTAGGTTAGCAACCCTTAAAGAATCACCATTCTTGATCTTGAGGTCTTTCACTCTAAATATTAATATTTATTATGGTGACCATGAATTCACATAATGCACAAATAGATCCAATTTTTATATTTAACTATTATTACTTATATCCAATTATTTAGGACAACCATAAAAAAAAAGGTAAACACTAAAGTTAACTCAAAAATTTACTAAGGCCATCCTAGGTTTAATTATTCACATTTATGTGCATTAGGCAAAAAATGACTAAAATATTAGTGGGACTATATTTACCACATTATCATCCTTTTTAAATAGTAATTCCATTTTATCTTAATAATTTGTCATGAAAATGCTAAAATAGAATAAATAAATTATGTTACCATGTAATAAATTATTATTCATAATAAAGACTAGTATTCCCTTACATGATTTATCGTGTAAAACTCTAACACGCGTTTCTAAAACATCAAATCACATACTCCCATACTTAAAAATAAATAATACATATTAGGTATGTTGTAATACTCTATCCTAAAATTCTTCAAAAATATGTTTAAAATTATGGTAATATAAAATAAAGAGATTTTTGGTTTTGGAAAAGACTTGGAATTGGGTGAAAATGAGGAATTCCAGCAATATCAGTCAACTAGTTTCTCGAATCGATCTAATGGTACATTCAGTGACCCTCATTTTCATTTCCCGCAGAACCAATTGATTGGTTTTCCCAAACCCATCACTAGTTAGGCTGCGATTCTAAAATCCTTTTCTCTTTTTCTTCAATTCTTTTTCCAATGTTTATGAAAAATTATAATTAGAGTCTCTTTGTGCTAATTAGCATATTTTGATTCTTTGGGATTATTTTCACTTTATATAGATCATTCTATGATTTTATTTAGCTAAAAATATATCAAAAGCATTTTGAGGTACTTTTCCTCACTTATCATATTTCCTCTCTCTTTCTACTTTCTCCTTCTCTCCTTCATCTCATACAGGACCCCTTACCCTATTATTGCTCTGTCTTGATCTGAATTTTGCTTAACTTCATCCTTCCCACCCCTTACTTTATTCACTTCTCATCTTACACTAGTTTACCTAACATACCACTCGATTTATGCAAGTTAACATCCTATTCTCTCTCTTCATTCCTTTTTGGTCGACTAAAAGACCCCTCCTAGCCCTCTTCATCTGATTTCACTCTCCTTTTAACAACTCATTAAATTATCATTGCACATTATCCCTTCTTTCTTCTTCCCTTGGCATATTTCGCTAAGTGTGCAGAACCTCTTTTCTCTCATTTCCTTTTCTTGTTCCAATAGAGAACCAAGGCCCTTGCCTAATATTATTCTATTTGGATTCAATTTTCCTTTATTCTTAATCCTTAATTTAGTTCCTATTTATTTTCTATAAATAAAGGAGGATTAAAGTTTTGAGAGAGTTAAAGATTTCTTACTCTTTGCTACTCTCGGTTATCTATCTTGTGGATTAAGGTTGAGACTTTATACCTCTATTCTTCTTCTCCCTTATTCTTGTTTAAATTAAATTTTAAAGTAATAGATCAAGATTTATTAGATATGTAATAGATCAAGATATGTGTGGTGAATATGGATGGTTGCAAGCATGACATGTGGCATCATATGGACCTTTGATCATAAGTATGGAACATGTGTTTACATCAGAATTGTGGTGTAGTAACTAAATTATGGAGGTTCCATGTATCAAACATGCTTATATGATTATCTAATTCTATGACTCTAGCTTTCTATCTATATATCATATGGTGTTTGAGTTCAGTATTATGTGGTCTTTGGGATCTTTTTGATGAATCTTGGATATGTGTGTATGGTTGATGCTGGATGTGATATCATGAAGATTGATTTTAATGTTGATTTGGTGGAGATGCTTAGGCTATTTTTAACTCGAAGTATTAATTTGATGATTTAAGCATGGAATTGTGGTGCAATTAATTGATGAGCATGTTCAGGACGTATTTAGGTTACTGATAGTAATAGCATGAGTAGGATGTGATTTATGGGGTGTTAAGCATGATTTATCCAGTTTGGCCTTGGCATGAATATTGTGAATATAGTATGATGTTGAGTCTTTAATTTAGTCTTGGAGGATGGCCCAGGAATTTATATCTTCAACATGTTTTCATATGAGATTGGTACATTTTAAACCTACTTACTTGAGTATAGGATTGATGAAAATATGACTTGTATATTATTTTACCTATGTTGATGAATTGAGCCATAAATTATGATTTTTATTGAATTCAAGCATGATTTAGTTAAGTATTACCCTACCATGATTGATGTGAATTCGTGTAATACCCTATATTGAGCAAAGTTTTATAAGGATTGATCTACCTACTTATATCAACATGGCATACCATCATTTTGGTAATTTTATCCTAAGAACTCTATAATTAAGTATGCTGGCCGTAGAGAAATTTTTAGGATGGGTGAATCTTTTGGGAAGTTATATGGAGTATGTCTTTTTATATGCTCTACAACATAGATGCATGCTGGGATTAAATTAGAAAATATTGAGAATGTTGTTTTGTGTGGTTCATTAGTCTAGGTGTTGTTTAGCCTTCACCAATTGATTAGTTTGTTGGACTGATCGACTGGTTGTATGAATAGTCACTTGGTTTGGAATATTTGATTGATTGGTTGCGAGAATAGTTTACTAGTTTGATAAACTAGTCAATTGCTACCTTGTGACCAAAGTGATTTGGTATTCACTTAGACCCATAGATTGGTTCTGATGAGGAATCAATCAATATGCCAAACCCATTGACTAGATGCCTTGTGACCAAAGTGTTCTGGTCTTTACTTATACCTACCAACTAGTTTGGGCAAACTCATAAACTAATTCCTATGAATAGTTGATCGATTAGACCAACCAGTCGGTTGGTTTCCTTGTGTTGTTTTCTTAGGTCCAGTACAACCAAACCAATCTACCAGTCCGAAGGATCAATCACCTATTCCATTTATATTTCTCCATGTTTGCTTGATACTTAATGTTCTTTGTTTGGGACTTCCATATTAATGTTTCTCTGTTTCATTACAACATTTTAATCATGATTTCAACTATTCTTAACTCAGATTTAATATGGATCAAAATGATAATTGTTTGGATCCTTGAGTGGTTAAGTTTGGTGGCACCTCTAAATACATATGCAGTGAGCGTATGTCTTGTATTGTGTTTCAAGTTATTGATTTGTAATACCCATCTGGTTATTAATGAAATTGTAATTGTGATTTATGATATCATTTGGTAATTAATAATGATAATAAAATTATATGTCTTATATTGTGTTTGGCAGTATTGCTTGGTAATACCATTTGGTTATTAATGAAGCTCTAATTGTTATTTATGATATCATTAGGTAATCAATGATGATGAAATTTAAAAAAGATAAAATAGTTATTTGTGTGGCTTGTGACCTTGATTTTTGTTTGGTGTTAATATTTAGAAACATCAAATAGGATTGTTTTGAAATTATACTACAAATTGTGGGATCACTAATTAATTATATAATAGGAGTAAGATTTCATTTAAGCCTTCTTTTCTAGCTCTCAGGTTGGTTACTGGGAGTTATTAGCATTGTTAGCTTGTGATATTTACTTTCCTTTCACTCAATACCTTTCCCATCCTACTAGGTTGTTGCCTATATGTAGGAGTAGGAATAATATTATGGTATAGCGTCAAGGTATAGGTGCTCGTACAGAGAGTATGGCATCATTGGTGGAGTTTGATCTCCTTTCACTCAATCCTATATGTGTTGTGAATATGGATAGTTGTCAACTTGTATATGGGATTAGAAATAATACTATGGCCGGCCATCTTAGCATTGGTGCTCGTGTGGAGGGTACACCATGATGGGCGGTTTTATCCCTTGCATTTGGTGTAATTGCCTAAATGCCTAGTTTGGAAGGCGTGGATGCCTAGGATATGCATACTTTGTTAAATTTGGTATCATCACCTAAACACCCAACTAGGATGTTCAGATTGCCTCATTTGAATTTGGTGTGATTATCTACAAACACCCATATTGGGATTCGTGCTCTA
The DNA here is from genome assembly GCA_030549775.1 of Tamarix chinensis. Classification (NCBI taxonomy): domain Eukaryota; kingdom Viridiplantae; phylum Streptophyta; class Magnoliopsida; order Caryophyllales; family Tamaricaceae; genus Tamarix; species Tamarix chinensis. Next base: position 80,946,549 of record CM060171.1, on the reverse strand, counting down.
TTATTAGAGGGTATGCCCATATTTGTGTTTGGTATGATCGCCTACAAACACCCATAGTAGGATCGATGCTCCGAGTTGGAGGGTGTGCCCATGTTAGGGACCTATGTACCCTTGTGTTGCTGCTGTGACCCCCATTCATGGTGGAGGTTTAGGTGCATCATACGAATATCCTAATAATTGGATTGTGTGGTCATGTAATGGAACAATAATAATATATTTTATTGTACTTATGACATATGAAATCATCATGTTCTTATTATGTTTTCTACCATGTATATTATACCATGATTAATGTGACTTCTAGGTGCAACTAGATCCCTTTCCATATATATCATCATGTTGTGGTCACTGTGATGATTCGACTTTTGTTCCGAGGAGCGGTTGATTCTTTGTAGGTTTGATAAGCTTGTTATAGGTCTTTGTATGGCCTTTTCTTAGGGAAATATTTACTGTATCAGAGAGTTATATTACATAGTTTGGTTAGAATCCCATTATGTTGGGATATTTTTATTTGAGTTACCTAAACTCTTAGCTCTATTTCTGGATTTGGTTTGTAAACTTATCATATCACACATCTTTTATCTCTCTCTTATCACTATCTCTCTTTTTCTTTCCCTTGCACTATCTCTAATTCTCATGCATAGTTTTGGTTAAATGTTTTAGCCTTGCATCGAGTATAGGTTAGGTGGATGGTCATACCTCTCTTATGTTCGGTGCAGCGGTAACATTCCCTAGTTTTGTTTTATTGGTTTCCCATTGTCTTAAAACAAGAAAATTTTTGTTCTAAAAATTGGGGGTGTTATACATGCTTATTAGAATAAATACTATGATACACTCAAAAAGACTAAATAATGATAATAATCATGCTAAAAATATGTCTAGGCATGCTCAACCTATCATATTAGAAATACATAACATACATAATTTATTCATGATATCAAACCCATTTTAAAATGCTTTCATACACATAATAATTAACACAATTTAACATGCTCCAATTTTACCAAATTCTACATTGGAATTATTAGGCAAATAAGTACATCATAACAAATATGGTTTGTGCAATTTATACATCAAAAATCTAATGTGATATCATGCGATAGCTAATATTTTAGTAGAGTATATAGATTACCTGATTTTTAGCAAAAATAAAAAATATAAGCAGCCTACTAAAATTTATCAGCCTCCACAAACCAACCTCTTTTACCTAAAAAAATACCAACATTAACTATATTAATATCTAACTCATGAAATAGAAATTTATATTAAATTATTTATCAAGTAAAATTATCAAAATTCCCTCAAACACATAAGAGAAGAAAAATGGACAAACTCATACTCCACTGGGATGGTAGCATAAGCTATGAATGAGGAATGGGTAGATGGTGGAGGAGATGGACGGTTGAGTGGTGACTTGGTGGTGGTGATGGTTGCTAGCTCAGATGGGTAGGGAATGTAAGGATGGTGGTGATGGTGGTGGCTAAGATGGGTGGAGGCCGAAAGGTAGAGTGGGATGCTTAGTGGATTTTGGTAGAATTAGCACAAGGGGAAATGGTTGGGCGGTGCTTGCTCAGTCGAAGAAAGGTGAAAGGTTGGGCGATGGAGTTAGCAGTTGGCAGCGATGTTGGAGCAATAGAGTCATGCGTAAATGGATGGGACTAGTAGTGAGGCTAAAATACAGGAAGATGGGTTGGTGTGAGTTGAATGTCATAATTGGGATGGGGTATAACAAGGAGAAGGATAGAGTGTGGATGGGTAATATTTCATGGGGCAAGCTACATAGGTAGTTCATGTTGTAGGGGTGTTAGCATTAATGATTAAATTAGGAGGGGGTTGATGACTTGGATAAGCAATACTAGGAGAAGAAGAGGCTAGTGGTGTCATGCGAGTGGAACAGTTAGGTGATAGACGCTATTCCACAAGTGCATGGCCACATTGTAATATGTTAAGGTCATATCCACATGAACTTTGCAATTAACTACCAAATTTCATTATTTTAGCTATGTTGATTTGCTATAAAAGGAAAGATGGAAGTGAATAGTAAAATGACTAATAAATTACAGATGATAAGACTATATATTTAAACCTAGGATTGAATTTCGATCTCATTTTAGGTATAACATAATGAATTATTAATGTGTTGTATTATAGTTCAAGATTGTTGTGAACAATCAGTCAATTTTAATTCACTAGCCTCTTTCAAGGTCCATGAATGTATCTAATATAGTCCATTGAATACATTCATGACTAATATATTATATTAAATCCATTAAACACCATTGATTTAAACTATCCCTAAGAATCAATTGTTTGCTCTCGTGATCAATTAGATTCCCGTTCGTATATTAATTTTCTGATATTGAATTCAACATTTCAGTCATAATCAACATCTATCTATATATATATGTATATATATATATATATATTCAGATTCTTTCAAACCCGACCTATATCATTAATTTCTAATATACGAAATAGCTGATATGAACCATACATATGATATGTAGTTTAACTCATCTTATTCATACCAAATAGAGCCTAATTTAATTCTAGAGAGATTATTACTCACTCATGACTTGAGTAAAATGCATAAATGAATGTAATTGATATATATATTAAAGAATTAATAAATAACAGAAGAGAAAAATGAAAATATCAAACTGTAGGTAGAAGATAAAATTAATGATCCATAGAGTCGAAATACACCATCCAAAATCTTGATCGAAGAACATAAATTATATATAAATTAAATGTAGATTACAATAGATTGTTTTTTCTTGAGAATCATACAAAGAAACCAGCCCTTCCTCCTTCAAAATCTATGGTGCCTCCCTTTTTTATACTCCCCTTGTATCTGCGCATAAAATAGTGGGAGATTGTCTAAAAGAAATCGTGCAAAATGGTAATAACCGTCTGCTGCACGACCATGCAAGGCTACACCGGCAAGCCGTGTAGCTTTTCGAATCTCAGCAAAATGGATGCACATGGGTGTGCAAGGGCATGCTGAGTCATGAAAGAAAAAATGTTATGCGAGATTTGTTCAATAGTTGCACGACTATGCAAAGCTACAATGCCTAGCTGTGCAACTTATTTTTTCTTGATAATTAAGGGATTTGGACTGGCACGGGTGTGCAAAGTTGCAATGGTTGGTTGTGCAACACCAAATCTTCTTCCTCTTGCTTCCTTTACTCCTCTTTTTGACTCTTTGACCCTCTTTACTTCTCCAATGATATATAAAGTTAATTTTCTTCACTCAGGCCCCTCCATAATTGATTATTCTCTTGACTCCATGCACTATTCCATTAAATCCTTGTGTTTGTGCAAGAATTTCCTCAAATCTACTATCAAGAAAACAATAACACAAAAAAGAGTCCAAACAAGACAACAAAAGTGTAGGGAAAGTAGGATAAAAATATGGGAAAAATTCAATTTATCACTAGGGTTAAGGAACTAGTGTAAGGTAGTGGGAGAAAGGAGAAGGAGGAGAACGAAGAAGAAAAAATAATGGGAGTATAAGTTCAAAAGGTTCAAACAAACTGGAGGAGAGGACTATGGGTGTATATATACATGTAGTCAATTAGGGTGGAGTATGACATAGGCTGGAGGTGATGGTGATGTTTTCCATGAGGGCATTGTAACACCCCAAATTTTACTATTAAAAAAATTTTATTTACAAGAGAAATATGTAATCAAAATATGGGTGTTGCCATAATAATTGACATAAGTCTAGTTTACCAAACCACCCTTACATTAATCACAAGGCTAAAACCATTTATAGTGAAACTTAGTAATTAGTAATGAGAGAACCTTTTATAAATATAAATATGAGGTAGGAGATTAACTCTGAGTTATAATAATATAATACAAATGAAGGGATATCATGGATCAAAGAGTCCAAAAAGGTATCTAGGTAAAAACATCATCAAAATAACATAACTCTTTACCCAAAAACCTAGTAAAGATAAAATTCATGCCTCCCCACACAAAGCATCAAAACAAGAAACTCATCCAAATGGTCCTCAAAGACATATACAAAAGTATCAGGGTATTTTGCTCATGGGAATGAATAAAACCCATAAAAATGATGGCCAGTACGCTAAGACTAAGTAAGGTAACAATACTATCGAGTCAGGGATACAGATAATTACATACACTCATAACAGATGATAAGTACACATATAGCTTATCAAAAATATTATAAGGTAAATATTGACTCTAGGCCTCCTTATTAGATATAAAATTTTCATTCTTTTAATTACATTGAGTTCAGGGACCCCCACTATTCTTATCCTGGTGGAACAGACTAAAGTACCTTCTTAGGGATAACACAGCTGAGCCACTATTATCATCCAGTGGAACGCATTTGAAAACATCACTTTTCCCATGAGGCTTATAATATTACCAAATTAAATAAAAATCCCTAAAATTCCAATATTAATGACATATCCAAAATTCATAGTTTAAGTCAAATGTTTTACACATGTGATAATAAGATTACCATTTAAGGTTACTATTCCTAATTTAGGCATTTTTCTCATTTTGGGAAACTTGTGAAATTCATAAAAACTCCAATAACTCCACATGATATTTTTAGCATATTTTAATACTCTAACCATGTTACAATACCGAAAGTCCCATATTAGTCCATATTGACCAAAATACCCTTATAGATAACATAAAGCCTTTATTTTACGAAAATTTTATATCCTCAATATCATTAATTCCAAATCCTCCATTTATCATCATACATATAAAATATACTTATTTCCCAATTTTCATACTTTATTAGGCCCATACTACACTTCCACAAATTATACTCATCCAAAAAATACAACCAAGCGTAGTAAAGTCATATTAGCACATCTTGTTTTATTCACACTCTCTTTTTATCACATAATCCATAGTATCTTATCATATCATTAATAACATACATTTAACCATATAATAACAATATCATGGTAATACACATATCCATGCAAGCACTTAGCACAAAACCCTAAAACATCGACAAATGACCTTACAAAGAAGGCTATAGTCTCTAAGTATGCTTATCATATCCCATCTCTTCTGGGACCTTTGGAGTATCACCTAATAAAAATTAGCAAAACATAATTATATTTTAAATGATATAAATAATGATTTATTAAATAAATGGAAGGGTAAAAGAGTGGTAAAACCAAACTGGAGTCTTATCCAAGTTGTGTACAACAAAGAGGATTGGTTAAAGGAGATGAAATGAGGTGGGTGGAAATTGAAGCTTTAGTAGAAGGATGAGGATGAGGACTAGTGGTTTTAGCCAGAGGAGGGTGGTGAGTTGTGGCGAGAATGGCCAAATGGAGGTGGTAGATTATGGTACAAGATCCTAATAGGAAAGGGGGCACTGATTATTGGTGCAACAACCAAGGATAGGGTTACGGTGCAAGATGCCCAAGGGAAGAGGACACCACATTTTTGTGTTGTATCTAGGGAGGAAAAGAAGGAAGGGGGTTGTAGTGCAAGATTCCCAAGGGAAGGGGAACCTATGGTTTTGGCCAGTGTTTAGGGGTGAGCCTCAACAATGGTTACCAAAAGGGAGTGAGGTGATTTAGTTGGGCTTATTGAAGGTGGATTTTTGTGGTGCTTTTTGGTAATGGCAAGGAGAGGGAAAGAAGGAGGGAGGAAGGTTGTGTTGGGGTACAAATTTTTTTAATAGAAATAGAGTGAGAAGGAGGATGGTTAGGTACATTAAATGGGTATATATATACAGACATGCATGCACGAGGGGGTGAGGAGAGAGGGTTAGTTGAGCTTGTCAACGCAACCCATCACATAGAAAAAGAGAGTGTTGATGGGTGATTGTGAGGGTATTGTTTGTAGGTGAAGGAATGGGAGCATGGTAGGGGATGTTGATTGTGCATGCGGAAAGAAGAAGGGAAAAAGAAAAATCAGTTGGGAGGAAAATGCAAGGATAGAGAAGAAAAAGAAAAAGGATAAAAGAGGAAAATTGTGGATTTAGATTCATTTAGTTTAAGATAATTTATGTTAGAGTATAGAATAATTAAATTAAATGATTATTCAGAATTAGGTTTAGGTTAGAAAATATAGTAATAACTCATAATAAAAATTAAGGTTATGCTAAAATTTAGGATTAGGGAGTTAGGGTAAGATAGAAATATTGATTTCCTAATATTAAAATTAGGTTATGATATTAATTACTTGGGATTAGGGTTAACTAAAATTTAGGATATTATAGGTATGGGCATAAAGGCATACTTGGAGTAGGGAGAAGGTGTAGATGTAGTCATAAGGCAGCGGTTGCAAGAGCCAAGAAGGGAAAGGAAAGGCCATGCATAAAGGAGGATGCATGGCTCGAAGGGGAAAATGGGTACCAAGTGATTAGGATAAGGGGAAAGGAAGAGAAGAGAGAAAAACAAAAAAGAAAATAAAAAAGGAAAAGAAAGGGGGAAGAAAAGAAATGTAGGGCTAGGACTAAAATTAGATTTAAATTTATGATTAAGAAAATTATGGTAAAATTAATTTATCAATTATTCAGGGTTAGGATACCCTATTAGGAAAAATAAATCGGATAAAAATTAACCGATTTAGGGTAGGTTTCATAATAAAAGAGAAAGATAAAAATAATTAGGATAAATTTATTTTAGAATTTATTTAGGTTACTGATCAAGGGTTAACAAAATAATTAAGCTAAGGTTTAAATGTTATGTTTCAAATAAAAGGCTAAATGCTCAAAAATAAGAGTTATGAAATTGTGTGGTATTACAACATGCTCGAGGGGATACCTATTGACACTGGCTATTTCCTAGCCAAATAACTTGAGAGGGTGAGTAACTCTACCTCAGGGGATATAACCATAGACATATTGATCATGACTATAGTTGTGTGACTAACACTTAATTTATTTGATGATGTACCTATAGACGCCCATGGAAAAATCGTTTAATTTCAAAATTGTCATCTAGATGGTCTAATATCTAAGAGAAGGGAAGGAGTATTAGTTACTCTACAAGGGCCGATCTTACTTCTGTCTCCCTAACCCTCTATTTAATTACCCTTTTAAGAAGAAATGGATACCCTAGACCTAATTAATAGTACTATGTGTGAAGCTCTTCCCTCACCTTCTCAACCGCCTCCCCGGGAGGGTATGCCACCACCTAGCAATCTAATCCTTAGATGGGATGGTAGAGATTCAAAGTTAGATACACCAAATGCTTTAGACTATGTATGATCTATTTGGCTTTGACAATCATTTCCCTCCACCTCCCTAGTGAACCCTACCCCTTCCCCTACTTTATGTTTCTGGTCCAGTAATTAAAAACACTGCCTATTTTAAGCATGAGAAATGTATTATCTTTATTTTGTTTATATTTTATTTTATTTTATTTTGTTAATTTTATAATTTTATTTTATTTTCTTCCTTTTTTCAATGTGCTTTGCATATTGATATTTTTTTTAGTGACTTTAGTTTATTTTTATTTGAAAAAAAATAAATGAATTAAAAATCTTAGAGACGACACCTTAAGAATAGATAATGAAAAAAAAATCTCTAATAGATAGGCTTTATGTGCATGAGTAGTTAGGATTCAATTTTTTAAAATACCATAATTTTGAAAAAAAAAAGGATTTGTAATGTTTTAGTTACATATCACTACCAAATAACTTGAACATAAAGTTTTGATAGTCATTATAGAAAAAGAAAAGATTAGGTCTAATAGAAATAAAAAAAAATTAATGAGCTTTTGAGCCTTAATGATGGGTATAATTTCATCCAGTATAATTTCCATTCTTATATGCTATTCTCCAATGGTGTGTGAAACTAGAAATTTTCATTCTCATCAATGCTATAGAGGTACAATTTCCTTCTTGTTAACTACTTAACCCAATAGCCTCCTTGTTATAATTTTTCCTTTGCATAACCCCATAGCTTTTAAGCCTATTTTCGTGATATATAACATACATATGTAGCTAATTATCTGTATCTTATCATGTCCCTTAGTCTGTGGCTAGTGGAGTACAATTTGGTATTTAGCTATTGTTGTGGTTGAAACTCTAAACATGGGGGTGTGTTAGTGTTGTTTGATGAGTAATGAATTGTCTTATTCCAAAAAAATAAAACTTGAGGTGCCAATGTGGAAAGTAAGGGTTGTGTGGAACCACTAAATCCTTATGTTGGGGTAGTATGGATTGTAAAACACACGAACCTGGTGAAGCATGACTCAATTTAAAGAATAAGTAGAAGAGAAAAATTCAAGCATTCTAGTAGCTGCTAGTAGTATAGGAGGTGATGATTAGAGGTAGGAAATTCATAAAGAAAAGGCAATTTTGAAAATCATTAAAATTTGGAATTTTTGGAAGTTTTATGCTTCACTAGGGATAGAGATTGCACCACAATCCTAAAATCTACACTATTTTTGACCCTAGGCTCATTACAACCAAATAAAAGACCACCTAATTTGTACATGCCTCAATTTATAAGTAGTGGAAAATAGAGAAAAGTGAATCCTATCGGCAATAATTATCGTTGGCAAATTTTTAAGAGTAAACACAAACCCAAGACACATGAGAGTAGAGTGTTCCTACATGCCTAAAGTGAGAATTTATTAGCCTAATTCTTCATATTTGTTCATGTTGATGACTTAAAAATTAGATTGGGATGGTTACTTGGTTGTGATATATGTGACCTCAAATGAGATTGAAAATGATTATCTACATATTTACTTTTCATTATTTTGAGTCCTAATAAATGTCTGCATTTGGTATGCCAATTATTGATATATATTGTGTTTGTTGGAAGGAGGATCATATGTTGCTTGATAATTAGGACTTCTCATACTTGTTATGGTTGTGCTACTTGAGTGTAAGCAATGACTTAATCATGGGGGTATTTGATAGGTGCATATTTTATGGAATTTTTTGACGTATCTTGGCTCGACTTTCAATATTTGTTATGTAAATTTACCTTATTCCTCGATTTTTCTCTATTAACCTAGTTTTGCATAAAAAGATTAAAATGAGGCAATTTGGGCAGATAACAAAGGAAAAGGAACACAATATGAGGACCAAAGCTTGGAGTCATAGAAACTTGGATATACCAACATGCAAGACCCTAAAATAGAAGTCATGTGAAGAAAAATCAAGATAAGGCAATGAAGAAAGTGGAATTACTAGAGCCCCATTTATATGAAATTATGACCCATATTTCCTAGTTTTCCCTCCCAGGTACTCTATTAATTTATTCCACATGCATGGTGTTGGGGAAAAATATAAGGAAAATTTTGGATATGCTTCATATGACTTATTGTCTATATATGAATCATATATTAGGTCAAATGGATCATCAAGAGCATCACCATCAAACTTTCAACTTCATTTTCATTATTTTTAATCCATTAAGGTATTATGTTAGATTTAGCTAGTTCATTGTGCTTTAATTAAAGGATTCAAGAACATTTGGTGTTTACATTTTTGTAATCTACTAAATTCTTTCTTTCATTTGTTTTATACTTTCTATTTTGTTTGATGCGATTCTCTTTATTTATTTATTTGATTGAGTTTTATGATTTTTTAAGCTTAATTCAATCCTTGTATTTGTTTTTAATCTATTATAATTAAATTTATCTTTTTTATATGTTTAGGTTCTACGTTTTCTTGTTTTGCCAATATGCTAGGCTAAATTAATATAGAGTATGATGATATTTGAAGATTTTCGGATAATTAATTATGAGATGTGATTTGGACTTAATTGTTGAGTATATTTTATTTTAGATTAATAAATTGGTTTTAATGATCACTAATCTAATTTTAGGACTTTATTATCTAGATTGACCACCTGGTTAATTTCAGTGCTAATCGGATGCTTAAATAGTGTAGTTAATCCATATTAGCTAATATATACATATGCAAGTAGCAAATTGGTTATTAATTTAATCTATATTTATTAATCTTTAGAACTACAGAATTCAAGGTGACTGTAATTAGGGTTCTAGTTAGTTGTTCCCTAATTAGTAATGAAACACTCCCAAAACTCATAGTTGAAAATTTTCATTTAAACAAACAAATACAAGCACAGAGGGGTGCTACTGCCTTGATCAATATAAGCCCGACCCCAGACCAGTCTCGTACTTACCACAAGGCTAAAGAAAAGTTTCTATAAGACATTAGACAAACTTAAATAAATACTCGTAGAAATTGAAGTGTTCATAACACGAAAATCAAAGTGGTGATAAAAGTTGTTACAACCGGAAATAAGTTACATAGTCAAGTTCCCAAAAGGAATAAAAGGTACAATGCCATAAAACAAAACTAAAATAAAATGAAAATTATCAGTAAATAGGAATAAAGAGAGTTGGGCCAGCATCTGCTCTCGGCCCCAAGTAAGTCCAATGGTCAGCACACATCCTCGCCTGATGTATCCAGCACGTCATAGGCATCAAATATGGTACCTTCTACCTACACAAATTCAGAAGGGCCCTCTACTCATAGGAATAAGCAACACCCATAAAAAGGATGGTTAGTATGCTACGTATTGAGAAAGGTAACCATATGGGTAAGGCTAGTAAGAAAATAAATACGTGAGGCATACTATTCATATCATTAGGCCAAACTTAGACTAACATTTTGTCTTACACATTTCTTAATTTTATTCCGTGTGAGTATGGAACCACGCGCACCTGACCACTATTATAGTTGGTGGATAGGAATCACTCCATAGGTAAAAACGCACTTGACCACTATTATAGCCTATTGACCGAAAAATTAATCTCACTGGCCCCGACTCACGTGGTGTTCCACATTAAATAATTAGTGTCTTCCTATGTATTATATTTTTGTTTCACACATTTCTCATATTAATTTCATGTAAGTGTGGGAACTCCAATATTATAGTCGATGGACCGGAAACCCTCCACAAAGCAGAATGCACCTGACCACTATTATAGCTGGTGGACTAGAAAAAATATATCCTCACTGGCCCCGACTCCCAATGTATTCTACTGTAAGTAATTAGTATCTTTCCATGAATTATTACCATGCAAATTTTGGTTTATCGAGCATAGAATCCCCTACTATTATAGTCAGTTGATCGGAAAGCATCATCAGGATAGAACGTACCTGACGGCTATTATAGCTTGTGGACCGAATATCACTCCACAGGGCAAGATGCACCTGACCACTATTATAGTCGGTGGACTGAAAAATATATATAACCTCATTGGGCCCTGGCTTGAAAATCTTTCACTTTAATTTCTTAGTATTTTATTGTGTCTTATTCCACACACAACCCCAACTAGACATGAACTACCCACTCGACTTCCCAAAAATCCTAGCACTTCTACTCCATCTAGTACATCTAGACATTCCTTCCCACTCTTTCCTTATTACCATAAATACCCAACTCCAAGGCCTAGTTTCCATATCTATGAGTCAACTCAATATCACTCTTTAGGGTTTTCCTTCAAAAAACCCTAATTTAGCCTATATGGCCCAACCTTCCTCTATCCCACACAACTTATGCTCCTCCAATTCATCACCTCACTCGATTCATCCCCAAGCACCCATTTTACATCCCATATAACACGCGTGGCCATGAAACCTTAGTTGGCCATCCCAAAACTCTAGCACCTCCCTTTCTTCATACAATGTTATTCATTCATCACTCTTACTTACCATCACCTCTTCCACATGACACATATCCAACACAACCTATAACCCCGAGACTTCCTTCCCATCTTTTTCCACTCACTATGAGAACCCAAAACTCTTTTTTGTTACTAAAACCATCACTTCCCTCGATCCAAACCTCACATCACAACCTCATTATCAAACTCCCACACATGATCATAAAAACCCTAGTTCGCTCCCCGAAACCCCATTACTTCTCCTTTCTTTTATGTCACTCCTTCAACACCCAAATACACTTTCTCACTTGGCTCACTTTTCCTCCATACTACACCCCTTCCATCTTTTATTCCTCATTTTAACCATTTTCATTGGTTTTCCCTTCCTTGCACACTTCTCTCACTTAGGGTTTCCTCCTACAACCCTAGTCAAGTCTCCCATTCATCCTTACATCAACCCATGTACTCATTTTCACATATGGATTCCAATCACCCTAACAATTCTTCCCTTACCTTACTTAACCTTCAATTCAACCTTTCCCACATAAAATTCATACTCATGCAAGGGCTAAACATCTCATGTAAACCCTAGACTCCCCATGTATGTTTTGGTCCATTTCCTTAATTTATTCCCATTATTCCTCTTTTTTTTCCACCCATAAGTCATAAGATATTTAGGCCATCATTACCATTCTCTATTCAACTCACTTTCCTCACTCTTTTCCATTTTTCTCACAACCACTTCATACTATTTACAACTTCCTATCATGTATGTCACGAGGGGCAATATTACATAAGTACAATTCAAGTACAAGTATTAATACCACCTTGCATATATCATAAACACATGCAGCTTACCTGAGCTCCATGCTTAGCAAGCTGCACTACAAGATCAAGATAAATAATATGTAAGGCACACACATCAAATCAACACACATTAGGCCTTAACCATATCCTTACCTAATTTGGCACTAGGCTTGAAGCACGCTCCTATGCCTCTATAGGGATTTAACTTGGTTCACCTATAGGTGGAAAATACTAAGGGTTAACTTTTCTCTTACCAAAATTATCATTATTTTCTACCTACCCATATCACAGCCTAATATTTGGGTTAATAATAGTAGTAGTAGTTTTATAAGTAAAAGTAGGGTATTATTCTTAAAGTAGCTAATCATACTATTACTAGTCAAAATAGGTCTTAGTAGTTATATTGGTCCATGTTAAAGTATTATTAGCAATATTCATATTACTAAAGACAATAACTTTAATATTAACAACAACAACGACGACAATGATAATAATAATAATTATTATTATTACTATGGTAATTATAATATTAATATTAGAAATAGTTTGAATCTTAATAATAATAATAATAATAATAATAATAATAATAATAAGGGTTCTGATAATCATAATAATAGTAGCATTAGTAATAATAGGGCCAAAGTTAATAATAATGATGATGATGATGATGATGATTATGATAACAATACTTCAAATCTTAGTAATAATAATGATAGGGTTTTGAATAATAATGTTAATAATAACATTAGTAATAATAGTGCCCAAGTTAATAATAATAATAATAATAATAATAATAATAATAATACTAGAGTCATAATAATACTAACAACAACAACAATAATAATAATTATAGTAATAGTAATAGTAATAATAACGATAATAATGATAATGCTAATACTAATATTAACACAAATAAAATAATTAACAATTACATAAATTATATTTAAAAGTTGCGAAGGATAGGGCACAACCTAGGGTTGGCACAGGGGCAATGCACGGCAGTGGCGGCGGCGGTGGACGAGGAAGGGAAGGTGGATCTCTAGGCTAGAAAAGGGAGAGTGAGAGGGTGGTTATGGTGGTGGTGGATTTTCTGGGTTGAGGGGGTTGGAATGTTGGTGGTGGCGCAATAGAAGGTGGTGGAGGGGGAGGAACGATGAAGGAGAGGGAGGCAGGGAGAATGGAAGGAAGAGGGAGATAGAGGGGGTTTTGTTGAGTGTTTTGGGAGATAGGAGGAGTGTTGGCTGCAACGGGATGGCGGCGAGAAAGGCGGCGATGGAAGAGGATGGGAAAGTTGGGGAGTCTACTTGGCGTGGCTAGGTTGGATCCTGTAAGGAAAATTAGAGGTGGTGGGTGGTGTGGTTTGATGGAGGGTAATGCAAGGAGGAGTTTGGAAGGTGTTTCGATCGGCGGCGTTGGGCGATGGTGGTAGTGGAGGCATCTAAAGTGGCGGTGGTGCAAGGTGAGGTGAATTTTTTTGGGCAAGAAAGGGAGCTCGATTGAGGTCGGGTATAGGATATTTATAGGCTAATGGGGGTGGATACGATAGAGGGGGAAGAGGAAAAAAGGGGACAAGTATGTCAGGGTCACCAGCCGATAGTGGTAGGCCAATTTAAGCCTACAAATGGTAGGGTGTAGATCTGATCGGGGGAGAAAAGGAAAGGGAGGGGGAATGCGTGAGGGTAGGTGTGGGGTTGGTTAGGGTCAAAAAAGGAAAGGAAAAGGGTGGGGAGAGAGGGGTGGTTAGTCAGTTGGTGTACAGTGGCAGAGGAGGGGCAACGACAGATCGTAGTTGCGACCTGCAGCATGAGGTTGGTGAAGAAGGAAGGGGGAGAAAAGAGATGGGTTGGCCGGTCGGGGAAAGAAAAGAAAATGGAGAGAAATGACAGGCGAGGAGGAAAAAGAGTGGCATAGGCCTGGGCCGTACGGAAGGAGAAGAGAGGGAAGAGAGTTGGATCGTGAGGGGAAGGGCTGGCCCAATCCGAGGAAAGAAGGGGAAAAAAGAAAAAGGAAAAAGGAGAGAAAAGGAAAAAGAAAGGGAAAAGGAAAAAGAAAAAATAGGTTAGGTGGGGTATTTAAAATATTTTGGTATTTTTCAATATTTAAAATAATAATATTTAGTAAAATAATAATTAAATTTCCTTTTTATATTAATTGACGATATTTTGGATAATTTTTCCTAAATTCCATTTTAATTAGCAAAACACATAAATTTTCCCTAACTAAATTCTTTATTATTTTCCTCTTAATTTTGCCTTACATACTTCCCCTTATTTTTACATAACTTCTTAAATTAGGATTTTGGGGTATTTTATCACTACCCCCTTAAAGAGAGACTTCGTCCCCGACGTCACTTGCTAATTCCTAAGGTTAAAGGTGAAGACGTTCTAAGTGGTTAAAAATAATACTAACATGAGTAACTATGCAAATACCCCCTTAAATAAAAGGGTTTACTAAGAAGTCTACCCTACCTATGACTAAGGCCATAACCGAAGGTAACTAGGTATATTCCCTTCTGTCACCCAAAGGACGCACTACAAATAATACTACGCTAGCAGAGGACGACAAAGCACCCACAAAGGACAAGAATGCATTCGAATCGGAAGGAAGATATTCTAGCAGAGAAGATATGGTGAACGTACCCTAGGACGGCGCAATTTAATACCCACTAACTCCACTTTGGGGAAGTCTACCCTTCATTCCTCACCATGGAGCCGGACTTAGTGTTTTTCAAATGGGAAGAGTTTTTTGAGTTTGAAAACACTTCAAATTTTGGAAAACTTCATAAATCGCAATTTTTTTTGAAAATAGGCATCGCTACCAGAACCAACGCTTTGATACTAACTTATAACACCCCTAAAAATCATAGTTGAAAATTTTCATTTAAGCAAAAAAATACAAGCACAAGGAGGTACTACCACCGTGATCAATACAAGCCCGACCCTCGGCTGGTCTTGTACTTACCACAAGGCTAACGAAAATTTTTCATAAGACATTAGACAAACTTAAACAAAGATTCATAGAAATTGAAGTGTTTATAACATGAAAATCAGAGTGCATGATAAAAGTTGTTACAGCCGGAAATGAGTTACATAGCCAAGTTCCCAAAAGGGATAAAAGGTAGAATGCCATAAAATAAAACTAAAAAATAAATGAAAACCATTAGTAAAAAAAGATTGAAGAGAGTCTAACCATCATCCTCTCGCGGCCCCAAGTAAGTCCAATGGCCAGCACATATCCTCGCTTGACGTATCCAGCACGCCATAGGCATCAAATATGGTACCTCCAACCTACACAAATTTAGAAGGGCCCTCTACTCGTGCGAATGAGCATCACTCATGAAACGGGTGGTCAGTACGCTACGTACTAAGCAAAGTAACCATATGCGTAAGGCTAGTAAGAAAATAAACATGTAAGGCATACAAAGCATAATTCAAGTTCAAATCATTAGGCCAAAATTAGACTAATATTTTGTCTTACACATTTCTCAATTTAATTCCACGTGGGTACGGGAACCCCACTATTATAGCCGGTAGACCAGAAAACTTCCATAGGGAAAAACACACTAAACCACTATTATAGCTGGTGGACCGGAATCACTCCACAGGGCAAAACGCCCTTGACCACTATTATAGCCGGTAAACCAAAAAATATATCCTCACTGGCCCCGACTCACGAGGTATTCCACTATAAGTAATTAGTATATTTCCATGACTTATTACCATGTAAATTTTGGTTTATCGAGCCTAGAATCCCCCACTATTATAGCCAGTTGACCAAAAAGTATCATCAGGACAGAACGTACCTGACCACTATTATAGCTTGTGGACAAGATATTACTCCACAGTGCAATACGCACCTGACCACTATTATAACCGGTGGACTGAAAAATATATATAACTCATTGGGCCTTGGATTGAAAATCTTTCACTTTAAGTGCTTAGTGTTTTATTGTGTCTTATTCCACACACAACCCCAACTAGACATGCACTACCAACTCGACTTCCCAAAAATCCTAGCACTTCTACTCCCTCTAGTACATCCAGACATTCCATCCCACTCTTTCCTCATTACCATGAATACCCAACTCCAAGGCCCAGTTTCCATATCTTTGAGTCAACTCAATATCACTCTCTAGGGTTTTCCTTTATAAAACCCTAATTTAGCCTTTATGGCCCAACCTTCCTCTATCCTACACGACTTAAGTTCCTCTAATTCATCACCTCACTTGATTCATCCCCAAGCACCCATTTTACATCCTATATAACACACGTGGCCATGAAACCTTAGTTGGCCATCCCAAAACTCTAGCATCTCTCTTTCCTCATACAATGTTATTCATTCATCACTCTTACTTACCATCACCTCTTCCACATGACACATATCCAACACAACCTATGACCCCGAGACTTCCTTCCTATCTTTTTTCACTCACCATGATATCCCAAACTCTTCTTTTTTACCAAAACCATCACTTCCCTCGATCCAAACCTGACATCACAACCTCACTATCCAACTCCCACACAAGGTTACAAAAACCCTAGTTCACTCCCCAAAACCCTAGTACTTCTCCTTTCTTTCATGTCACTCCCTCAACACCCAAATACATTTTCTCACTTGGCTCACTTTTCCTCCATGCTACACCCCTTCCATCTTTTATTCCTCATTCTAACCATTTCCATTGATTTTCCCTTCCTTGCACACTTCTCTCATTTAGGGTTTCCTCCCAAAACCCTAGTCGAGTCTCCCATGCATCCTTATATCAACCCATGTACTATTTTTTACATATGGACTCCAATCACCCTAACAATTCTTCCCTTACTTTACTTAACCCTGAAGTCAACTTTTTCCATATAAAAGTCATACCCAAGCAAGTGATAACCATCCCATGCAAACCCTAGACTCCCCATGCACGTTTTCGTCCATTCCCTTAATTTATTCTCATTATTCCTCCTTTTATCCACCCATAAGTCATAAGATATTTAGGCCATCATTACCATTAGTTATACTATGTAGTCAAATCACTTTCCTCACTCTTTTCCATTTTTCTCACAACCACTTCATACTATGTAGAGCTTCCTATCATACATGTCATGAGGGGCAATATTACATAAGCATAATTCAAGTACAAGTAATAATACCGCCTTACACATATCATAAACACATGCAGCTTACCTGAGCTTCATGCTTAGCAAGCTGCACTACAAGATCAAGATACATAATATATAATTCACATACATTAGGCCTTATCATATCCTTACCTAATACAGTACTAGGCTTGGAGCACGCTCCTACGCCTCTTTAGGTATTTGACTTGGTTCGCCTATAAGAGGGAAATACTGAGGGTTAGTTTCCCTCTTACCAAAATTATCATTATTTCCTACCTACCCATATCATATCCTAATATTTGGGTTAATAATAATAATAATAATAATAATTTTATAAGTGAAAGTAGGGTATTATTTTTAAAGTAGCTAATCATACTATTACTAGTCAAAATAGGTTTTGGTAGTTATATTGGTACATATTAAAGTATTATTAGCAATATTACTAAAGACAATAACTTTAATATTAATAACAAAAACAACAACAATAATAATAATAGTGATAATAATAATACTAATAATAATAATAATAATAATAATAATAATAATAATAATAATAATAATAATAATAATAATAGTGATAGTAGTAATAGTAATATTAGTGATATAGGTAATAACAACAACAACAACAACAATAATAATAATAATAATGATGATGATGATGATGATGATGATATTAATATTAGAAATAGTTCAAATCTTAATCATAATAATAAGGGTTCTAATAATCATAATAATAGTAGCATTAGTTATAATAGGGCCAAAGTTAATAATAATAATGATGATGATGATGATGATACTTCAAATCTTATTAATAATAATGATTGGGTTTCAAATAATCATGTTAATAATAGCATTAGTAATAATAGTGCCCAAGTTAATAATAATAATAATAATTATTATAATAATAATGATGATGATGATGATGATGATGATGATCATAATGATAATAATAAGAATGGTTTGAATTTTAATAATGATAATACTAGAGTCATAATAATACTGACAACAATAACAATAATAATAATAATAATAATAATAAATAATAATAATAATAATAATAGTAATAATAATAATGATGATGATGATGATGATGATAATAATGATATTAACACAAATAAAATAATTAACAATTACATAAATTATATTTAAAGGTTGGGGAGGCTAGGGCACAACCTAGGGGTAGTAGTGACCAAGCGGTGGCAGTGGCAGTAGTGGAGAAGGAAGGGAAGGTGGAGAAGTGGATCTCTAGGCTAGAAGAGGGAGAGTAAGAGGGTGGTTTTGGTGGTGGTGGATTCTCTACGTTGAGAGGGTTGGAATGGGTGTGGTGGCGCAGCGTAGGTGGTAGCTGTTGTGGTGGTCGAAGGTGGTGGACGGGGAGGAAGGGTGAAGGAGAGGGAGTTAGGGAGAAAGGAAGGCAGGGGAGGTAGAGGGGTTATGCTGAGTGTTTGGGGAGTTAGGAGGAGTGGTGGCTGAGGCGGGGATGGTGGCGAGAAGGACGGTGATGGACAAGAATGGGTTAGTTGGGGAGTTTACTCGGTGCGGCTAGGTTGACTCGTGTAGGAGAAATTAGAGATGGTCGGTGGTGTGGTTCTGTGGATTGTGATGTAGGGGGGAGTTTGGAAGGTGGTTCGAGTGGCGGCGTTGGGCGACGGTGGCAGTAGAGGTGTCTGAAGTAGCAGTGGCGTAAGTTGAAGTGAATTTTTCTAGGTAGGAAAGAGAGCTCGATTAAGGTTGGGTATGGGGTATTTATAGGCTAATGGGGGTGGATACGATAGAGGTGAAAGAGGACAAGAGGGGGAAAGTATGGTAGGGTCGCCGGCTAGCAATGGTAAGCTAGTGCAAGCCTGCAAATAGTAGGGTGTAGGTTCGATCAGGTGGAGAAAAGGAAAGGGAGGGGCACGCATGAAGGTAGGTGTGGGGTTGGTTAGGGTCGAAAAAGGAAAGGAAAAGGAATAAGAGAGAGGGGGTAGTTGGCTGGTCGATGTACGGTGGCAGAGGAGGGGGCGGGAGATCGCACGTGAGACCTACAGCACGAGGTTGGGGGAGAAGGAAGGTGGGAGAAAAGAGCTGGGTCTGCTGATTAGGGAAAGAAAAAAAAGTAAAGAAAAGGGAGGGAACTAGTAGGAAAGGGGGAAGAGGAGTGGCGTATGCTTGGGCCGCACAAAAGGAGAAGAGAAAGGAAGAGAGTTGGGCCGCGAGGGGAAGGGCTGGCCTAATCCACGGGAAGAAGGGGAAAAAAGAAAAAGGATAAAGGAGGAAAAAGGAAAGAAAAGGAAAAAAGGAAGGGACAAAGGAAAAATAGGTCGGTTGGGGTAATTAGAATATTTTGGTATTTTTGAATATTTAAAATAATAATATTTAGTAAAATAATAATTAAATTTCCTTTTTATATTAATTTAGGATATTTTAGATAATTTTTCCTAAATTCCATTTTAACTAGCAAAACACCCAAAATTTCCCTAATTAAATCATTTATTATTTTCCTCTTAATTTTGCCTTATATACTTCCCCTTATTTTAAATAAAATAATTTATTTAATTAATTTTCCTAATAAATTCCTATTTTAATATAATTTATTAAATTAGGGTTTTGAGGTATTTCAGGTAATGTTGTCATTAATTAAATCTAGAGATCTTATCTTAGGTTATTCATTAGTTAGACAATAAATAAAGAGTGGACATAGGTTTATTTGCATAAGAGGATGCTAGGTAGTAGATGCATGTAAGATTTTGTAGGTTAAAATATAAAAATACTACGTGACCATATTATTCGATGACTAGTTGATATCCATGTGTTGAATATGTCCTTTGACCCCTATTATCCCATTATTGTTATTCAGCTATTGTATTAATTTCTAGTTTGTATCCTTTTTCATTATTAGTGATTAATTTTTCATAATTTGTCGTTTGAGAAATTAATTTGATAATAGAAATTTACAAATTAAATTACAATCTATGTGGGATTTACCCCTACTCATTGCTTAATATTTATTTGTGTGTTTAGATTTTAATTTGGGGTGCCTTTGACATCATATTAGTAATATTAACTTCATAGTACAAACAAAATTTTGTTTATGGAGTATGTGTAGTTCATACGGTAACTTAACATATATGCTTATAGCCAATATTTACTTTTTCCTCTCTTTTATTTAATCTTGAATTTTCAAAATTTTATAAATTTTAAAATCCAACATAAATTTTTTTTGGGTCGTATTTTCTTAAATGATAGAAAATATTGTTCTCATATTTTTACCTTCATTATCATACACTTTCTTCATTCTTTGTGCATTTTTCTTAATGTTAACAATATTATATATTTTCAACAAAATGATTAGTATGTTTCTTCAACCCATAATCTTATAGTAATTTTTACATTTCATTTAATGAAATTATTTTTTATGTTGTTGAATTAATATAGTTCATAATATGCAAACCAACTTCAACAATTTATACTACTTGTAAATTGCTAGAACTCAATCAGTAACTATATAAGATGTTAAGAGTGTAATATTCTATTCTTTTAACTTAAAATACATTATATTGGAAAGATTTAAAAAAAAGTTAATTTCTTTGATGATATGCCTACAAAAACTCCCTATGGACATATCATGCATTTGAAAAAGATTCAAGGTTCTATTATTTCTCAAGTTAAATATGCTAAAAGTATAGAAAGTGTGATGTTCCTCATGAACTATACTAGACCCAACATAGCTTAAACTATGAGTAGATTGAGTAGGTACACTCAGAACCTAGATAATGACCATTGGATTATACTTTGTTCTTTACTTAGATACCTTAAGGATACTAATGATTGGTATTTGCATTTTTCTAAATTTCATGTTGTGTTAGAAGGGTTTACAAATACTAAATAGATTTCATATAATGATGATGACAATTCAACTAGTGGTTATGTATTTACCCTGGGGTGAGGAGTTATTTCATGGGAGTCCACTAAGAAGACTTATATTGCTTGATCTACTATGAAGTTAGATTTTATTGACCTTGAGTTGGCCAGTCAGGAGTTACGGTGGTTGAGGAACCTATCGACAAATATGCTCTCAATAATACCCAAAAATCTTGTAACATTTGTTTTCAAGTGTTTAGCCCTTATACTTAAAACTTAACCCTAAGCCTTATCTTAATTATAAATTTATCCTTCAATTGTAACCCAAAAAAATTCCTAAATAATATACCTTAGTTATTTTTTCCTCCTTTTCCCTTTTCTTTAAACCCTATCCTTAACCACAAATTTTGTTTCCACGGTTTGATTTTATAACCAGAAGTCCTAAACTAACCTAACCTGAACAAAACAAATATTAATCTAACACTCAAACACATCTACATGTCACCTGCCCCTCTTGCTAAATGTAACCATCACCAACTCCCTTACATTCTGCTCTCCCTACACTCCAAACTCCCTACCCCATACTTCTAGCCTAATCTTCATGTTTTTTGTTGTACATAAACATATCTCCTTCCTTTATCCCCCTCATCTTTTACCTTTTTCTCTGGCTTTGTTATCCCTAGCAACCCCATCCTTCCTCTTCCAATTAGCACCACACCACCGAGCACCATCCCCACCCTATTTCATGATCTTTCTCCATTCCCTAACCCTACCCCTATTCACAACCATCACCATGAAATTCACATCCCTTATACACCCTCCATTATCTCAAGAAACCAACCACCTTCATCATCCCCTCTCATTTGAGCCACCACAACCTTCCTCTTGTAGTCATTGCCTCCCTACCACCATCGAAACCCCCCATGAAAACCTCCCCCTACCATTCCAAACCCTATTTTTCCTCTTACACGAACAAAAAATTCCTTCATCCTACTTGTTCTGCATAATCACTCTATGTTTCCCTCTACACCTCACGCAACAGCTATCTCCCACGTTTTTGTCACCTAACAAACCCGTTGCCTCGGGCATATTGGTTTTGTAGTCAATTGCCACCACTTATGTCTATGTCTCTCTTATGAATGAGTTTATACCAAGAAGCATAGGCGCTTTACTTGACCCCTGAAACACTATTTTCCCTAGCTCTGTATCTTTTTTCCTACCTAGTGTTCCACACCACTTTCCCCGTGCACCCATCACCTTTTCACATAACTTCTCTACTTCACCATCTACTTCCTATAGCTAAGCCTCCCCGTGAAGCCATCATTTCCTATTATCACCTTATTTCTTTTGACCAACTCAACCAAAATCCCTGGTTTATTCATCCTCACAACCAACCCATTGTTTTGTGCAACCTCCACACTGTCAACCCTCTCCAGTGGCCACCCTGCACATTCATCCCAATGGCTAGCATGACCAACCCATGTTGTCCACTACCTTACTCTACTAATATCCCATGCAACCAACCACCATGCACAATCTCCTCCCCTTGCGCACCCCTACCCTACAATGTGACCATCTAATGCAACCTATTTGGTGTGTGCGTGAGTGGATCCTATTTGGCACAATTTTTATGGGTGTGAATTTTTTAAATATTTTACTTAGTTATTGATATGGGTATTTCCCCATCAAGGATGTCGGAGCCATAAATACTGGAAAAAGGATAAGAATTGACCACAATAAGTTTTTGGGCGTACTTCAGCTAATTTTATTCTTAAATCGGTCTCAAGCTACTAGCTTATTCACTTCTCTTGTTGGGCCAGCTGTCCTCATATAATAGGAAAAATTCTTTTATTTGACCGCACATTAATTTTTTATTCCCCCTGCCTCATTTTACTCCTATATATATATGGGTATTGTATTCATTTTAGATATCAAAACTCATAATACAACTTTTAAGTTTATTTCTCTCCTATGTACTCTCCATTTTACCTTCAATATTCATTAAATTTTGATTCTTATTTGTAATTCCTAAGAATCGATTAGTTCACAAAATACAAATAATAGTTTTGTTAGATTTTTCAATACTATTGTTGTTAGTGGTTTGATTGCTAATATGTATTATTTGATTCTATTTTAGGTAAATAAGGAGGATTAGTGGAATAATTTATTTATTTTAGGTTCCTTATATTTGTTGTTTTTTTGGAATTAAGGTAGCCTTTATTCCTTACTAAAATATTAAAAATTACATAATATTATATTAGAGTCCCAGTGTGTTAAGTAGTAGTTATTGTCCAAAACATGTCTTGTTATGTTATATTATTTTTCTAAATATGATAGCATGGAATTATGTATAATAGAGAATGTTAAATTTTCAAATTATTATGTGTATAAAAGCATGCTAAAATAGGTTTAATGTCGTGGATAATTTATACACGAGGTATACATATAATATGATAGGTTAAGCATGTTTAGGCATATTTTTACATGAATATTATTATTGTATGCTCTAAGCATAATTTAGTCTTTTAATTGTACCATGTTTATTATTATTATTATTATTATTATTATTATTATATATATATATATAATATGTATTATATAATTTTAAGTATGTAAGTATGTGATTTAGATATGCAAATTAGGATTTTACTTGCTAAATTATGTGTAGGGGCAAAATCATCATTTGTCATGTGTGTTAATTTATCTACATACTAAAATATTTTAATTATTATATTTTATCCTTTTCATGATCAAATATTGAATAAAATGATATTAACATTTAAAATGGAAAATAACATGGTAATTATGGTCTCAGGAGCATTTTAGTTATTTTTTACCTAACGTGGATAAATGTGATTAATTGGACATATAATGACCTTACTAGAATTTTAGGTTGATCTTAGTGTTAAATTAAATATTGACCTTAGGGTTGCCTTGAATACTGTAAAATAAAGGGGAAATGGTTAAGGAAATTATAATTATATATGTATTATACGATATCCATGATCACCAGATAAAATACTTATATTTAAAGTGAAATACCTTATTAATTGAGAATGGTTTACTCTCTATGGTTATCTACTTTAAAGACAAGGTAGGAGTCATCATTTGGGAATGTTCTCACTAGCATGCCTTAGTGTCCTAGTAAGGTTCTATTCTCTCTATAGGTAACCTACAAGCCCCATAAGGAGTATTAATACTTAAGGATTAGGTAACTGAGGTTGGAGAGTACTGTGATACCTTTAGTGTGCTAGTATGACAGGTGTACTTTATATATCTCCATGGTGTATGGTTAGGAGGTTATTATGTTGCCTTTTTATGCTAGTATGACCGGTGTACTTTATACATCTCCGCATTATCTCTTGCATTCCCTCAAGTAATAAAAATGGAAGTAACTAATATGTATGGTTACCAATAATATATTTGGTAAGTGGTATTGTAGTTTCCTTCGTGTCTACTTGTGGTTTATATAGATTGATTTGATGGAATGATTGGGAGGATATTGTGACTTCCTTATGCGTCAATATGATAGAAGTACTTTATATGTCTACAAGCTATCATTGTCCTGTTAGCCTTAATAGGAATTGATGTAATAATTTGGTTGGTAGATACCATGTCATTATAGTGTTCCGGTATGACCAAGGTACTTTATACATCTTCAGATTATTTTATCTACCTATGTGGTTGTAGAATTTAATGATATGGTTAACTAAGGTTTATGAGATATAATGTGATTGTTACGGAAATTAGCTAAGAATGGTTGTATGTCTCTCCTTTGGGAAGCACCTATGGTATGCTTCAGTTTTTAAGTTTCATATTATGGTTTAAGTGAGACTATATATGGAGCATATAGATTTGGTGATAATTATCTATCTAGCATGGTTATTGTATTTTGTTATTGCTTTATATGATTCCTTATTTTTATACTATGTTTCTCCTTTGTTATATTCTATGTGTTTCATGTGACCTTTGCATGCTTCATACTATATAGTGGTTTACTTAATATCATTATACCAGTGGGTTCTATTTCATAGTCCTCCACCTATTTAATAGGTGGTTATGACTTTATAGGGTTGCTTGTGAGTTCAAATTGAATGCTAGCATTTTTTTTAGGTTGTGAATTAGGATTATCTAGTGTTTGATCCGATATATTTTAATCTAAATATCCCTGAACTCTTGTTTCTCTTCTATATTTATTGTCATTCAACTTTATTAACCATCATTCAATCTTGTATCATCAAAAAATTTTAATGTGAAATGTAATCTATATTGTGTTCTTGTGATTGTTGTTATTGATTTAAGTATAGTAACGTTTTACCCTAAGTACTTGGTATAAGTATGGCAGGAGATACCAGACTTATACTAAGTGTGGCAATAACCCCCTACATTTTTAGTATTTTAACTTAAAAAATAACTCTTTTTTAAAATGAAAATTTTGAGTGCTAAAAAGGGAGATATTTCACTTTTGTGGAGGAAACCTTGTGTGCCAATTTCCTTGCATTATGATTCACAAGTAGCCATTAGTTTTCCAAGAATATTATATATAATGATAAGAGGAGACACATCTGTGTGAGACATAATTCTATGAAAAAGCTATTGGGAAACAATGTGATATTTTTAAAGTTTGTCAAATCATATAAAAATCTAGCAAATCCTCTTACAAAGGGACTATTGAGGAGACTTATCCTCGAATTGTTGAGGGGATGAGGCTTAAGCCTTTAAGTTGAGGGAAGTATTGTGGATATAACTCATGGTCAAAATAAGCCATATAATTGCTTAGTTGCACTACATTCCTAACCTTATGGCGTGTGGTAGTGAATTTTGGACAGGTTAAGCTTTAGCTCTCAATAAGTTCATAACCATAATCTTAGGTGGTCCTAGTGAGATGAACTTGATGACCTCACTACTGTATATATTTGAGGCTCAAAATATTTCTACTCTTAATGAATCCATAGGCTAATATGATGGTGCTTGTGAGATGCACTTGATGGATTTATCTGGAAGAGTGTGAAGGTGGTTTGTCTTCTATAAAATACCAATGTTATATTTCTAAAGTACTTATAATTACCCAAGGTGTGTGCATGACTGTTAATAGCACTTGTTTGTCATCGTAGAAGTCATGGATTCTATGGTAAGGTATGTGTTGTGAGGGTCCTCATCGAATTCAAGGTAGTTTAAGATTCGTTCATTACTTGGACAAGATTGTTACCTCACTTCACTATGTATCATTTCAATCCTTATAATATTAATGCTTAAGTGTTCCACCTTCTTCATCTAGATGATTTTTGTGTTTTCTTTCTATTTTTCCATTAATGGCGACTTATTGGGCAACGAAAAAACCATAAATTGCCTTTTGTTGCTGTGGTTGTGTTTCTCATGTCCCACATCAGTAGGAGATGAAAATGTTCAATAGTTTTTATAATCCATCATCTGTTGGTATGTTTGATTTAAGTTTCTTGGGATATTTTGTATAAGTTGTGGGATGGACTTTATATACCAAACACGCACCCGTGTGCCCGTTATTTTTCCTTTCCATTATTCTTTTTGCTGAATTTTTTTAAACCATTTTAACTTTGGTAGGGCCTTCTTCTTCTTCCTCCTCTTCTTCTTCTTCTCCTCCTCCTCCTCCTTCTTCAATTTGCTAAATTTTTTGAACATATTTAACTTACTTTGATCATGTCTTCTTCTACTACTTTTATTAACCTACATTTTCAAAACATTCCCTGTCGTGTTTATGAGTCTTTAGGGGTATGGAAGTTGTGGGACTATTTTTTTTAAATATTTTGTTTATACTAGTTAAAGAGAGCCCATGACACAATTTTAACATTCATATTAACGACTCTCATCCAAGTGTTTCTCTCTTACTTTTTACCTCTAAAATTCCTTGACATTGTTTGGTGACTTCCATAACTTTTAATTTTAAATGCATAGTATCAAAGTTTGGTTGTATTAATCTTAAAGAAACAAGATAATTACACCACAATATAATGGACTAATTATTTCAAGACAGTTATTTATCTCAGGACCTAATCTACTATTTCATAAGTTCTTTTAAATATCTCTTATAGGCTACTTATATGTTGCATCCATACTTTTTATACAATGATATCTTCTCAGAGAACATGCCCCATGTGCATGGATGAATCCTCATGATTTCTCTCTTCTCCCTCAGTCTTCTTCCCCCTATCCCCACTTTTTGGAGTGCCTAATTCCCGTGCTCCCTTATCTTTCAAGAAAGACAAGCCATCGTCTACAGACATGGAGTCTTATTTAGTTTTGAAGTGACTAGATTTGCCTGCAATAGATCATATGGATCTAGAATTTCCCAATTCTGATGTGTCTAAAGGTGTTGAGCAGCCATCGCACGACGAGATGAAAAATTCTTAGACCCATGGTTTCTCCCTTAGTAAAGTTGTTTCAAGCCAAGTCTCCTAAGTTTTTTACTTAAAGGAGGATGAATGAAATTGGAAGAAATTGGAAGATCCTAAAGATGATTATGAGGACAACCCAATTCTTGTAGACGCCCAATGGACACAAGTTTGCCTTTCTCCAAGGGAGAAGAAAAAACTTTGTTGACCTTAGAGGCGTAGCCTCATCTTGAAACCTCTTAGAAGATCTATTCGTTATCACACTCTTAGTAAAAAAAATCCAACAATCTAGAGTTTGATTGGTGCCTATGAACTTATTAATCTAAGTTGTGGCTTTTATATCATAAAATTGCAAAAGATAGAGGATTATGAATGTATTCTCATGGAGGGGCCATGGATGTTTTTCCAATAGTATCTCACCATTTGGAAATGGATCCCATATTTTAGGGTTTCCACAAGTTTGATCTCATCAACCTTGGCTTGGTTTTATCTGGCAGAAATTAGGAAATGCATCAGTAAGTTTGTGCATATTGATACTCGCACAACAGGAATGTCTAGAGGCAAGTTTGCTAGGATTATAATCGAGATTGACTTGAAAAAGCCTATGTTGCCTAACTATTATCTTGGTAATGCCCTATTAAGTATCAAATATGAAGGTATTCGAATGGTTTATTTTCAATGTGGAACATTTGACCATCTTAGTGATGATTGCCCGTTAGCTAAGAATTCGAGAATAGACCATAGGAGGGAATGAAAGCGGATGCAGCTACTAGAAACACAGAAGTGGCAGCAAAGGAGGACACACCTTTTGGGTCATGGATGCTAGTTGCTAAGAAGGTAATGAAGGTCTAAAATCCTAGGCAGGCTTTTACGAAGGAAGAAAAATCCAAAGGGGTTCCACAAGAATTTACTATGAAGAGACCTGGTCGTCCTAAATTTAATGCCCCTTCCTTGTCCAGATATAACATTTTGTTTGACTTTGAGGAGGAGACCCTAGTTATTGGTGGGGGAAACTTTAGCGGTGCATGAGATCCCTAGATTTAGTCAAGATGCAGCTTCTTTTCCTAAGGAGAACTTTATTCCTCCTATAGTGGATAATAATGAGTGGGGTCCCTTAGTTTTTCCTTGAGACCCAAAACTCTACATCAAAAGATTAGTTACCCCTAAGACCATTGTTGTGGGGTGGACTAGAGATGTCTTAGCCATCTCCAAGCTTAGTCTTTCTCTTCATGAGATGTAAGGGTTAAGAATAAAAACTCCTCCAACCTATAGATCAAGGAAGCTAAAGTGAGTGCTCTTGGAAGGAAGTTTCCTCCTTAACCTCCTGGTTCTGCAAAAATGGTCATCTCAGCTAATTAGGATAGTACCATTGGAAAAAGATTATTGCTTCAAGAACCCATCGGGGTTTAGATAATGATAGCACTCCCCTATCTATCTGAAACTAATCCTTTTATTTTTATGGATTTGAGATTTATTTTCTAGAACATGAGGGGTGCAGGAAACCAAGCCTTTCATCATCATTTGAATAATCTCTTATCTAGTTATAAGCCTATTCTTTTGGTTCTAGTCAAGCCTGAAATAAGTGGTAGAAAGGCATATGATTCTATATGTAAGATTAATTTTTTTGGTAATGTTAGAGTTGAGGCCACTAGTTTTAAGGGTGGAATTTAGGTCTTGTGGAAGGAAGGACTTAAGGTTCAGGTCTTGGGTGCATCTCAGCAATTGATCCATATGTATATTTTGCTACCTGGCAGATAAGGGTTCTTTTTTATTGATGTTTATGCATCTCCTTATCCTGTAGTTAAATAGGAGTTTTGGGAGGATATGTTGAATATCTCAAACTCTTTGCAAGGGCCATGGGTAGTTGGTAGGGACTTCAATGATAAGAGTTCTCAAGAAGAAAAAAGAGAAGGGAACCTTTCTCATCCTTGTAGATGTAATTATTTCTCATCCTTATAAATGTATCATTAGTTTTAGTGGACTTTGTTTAACTTAGCATGGAAAGGCAGGCAAATGTATGATAAGATCATGTATAAACAAAGTGGCGGTGAATGAGTCTTGGTGTAGCTTTTTCCCAGAGGCTTAAATGATACATTTAGAGCATATTCACTCCTATCATCACTTAGTTATGCTTAAGTTTTTTGCTGACTGTGGTTTTTCTAATATTCTATGGAGATTTAGGTTTGAATTTGCCTAGCTTTTGGACGCAAGCCTTGAAAGGGTGGTTGAAGAAGCCTGGAATCATCAGTTGTCGTGGTTGGATTCCCTTAATTGTTGCACAAGGGCCATCTTAGATTGGAAGACTCGTCAATTTGGAGACATCTTTAGTAAGATGTATCGACTTCATGTGTGACAATTTGGTGTCCAAACATAAATTGAATATTTTCCATATTTTTGCCCTAATTTACCTTCATTTTTGTAATTTTTTTTGGCATAATGTAAGAGACTTATCATAATTCAAGCCTCTTTTTATGTTATTTCTCTCTTGGTAATTGTTTTTTTAGAAAATTGTGCATAAACACACAAATCTAAGGAAGAGGTGCATGGAATTGGAAAAAATCAAATATAAAAGGCATTGAAGGAAGATAATCAACCCCACATAATATTGGAGAAGTCAATAAAGTTAAAGAGCTGAAAAGAGGAGAAAGAAATGGGTGTTGTACGGCTACAACACAACTAGTTGCATAACCATGCAACTTTTAATCCATTAGCGCATGAGAAGGAAAATGTTGCATGGTTGTAGCACAACCTACTACAAAGCCATGCAACCATCGAACAGCTATTCCATGATCAAAATCATTACACACCCTCAGCACAACCATGTTGATACAAGATTGTCGAGAATAGAGAAGCTATAAGACCAGTCTATGCAGCCTTGCACGGCTGTGCAGCAGATAGTTACCACTATGCACATGTTTTTTACTACTTAGATTTTCTTCGGCAGTGATGAGGGGACAAAAGGAGCTATCGATGACATGGAAAGGGGCTTCATACTTCATTTTTTCTCCATTATTCCTAAGTAAAAACAAATCCGTGTAATTTATTTTGAATTCATATGTAAATTTTTATTCTTCCAAACTAAGAGTAGACAAATGTGTATCTCAACTATGCAGATAACCTATTTTATCTTCAATCTACAGTTTGATATATCCATTCTCTTTTCTGTCATTTACAGTATCTACAATATGTATGTCTTTTATATTTATTTTATTCATTTCTTTCAAACCATGAGTGAGTAAATCCATTTTCTAGGATTAAACTAGACTCTATTTGGTATGAATATGATGAGTTAAAGTACATTTTGTATATATGGTTCATATGTGTTATTTCGTATATTAGGAATTATTGTTATGAGTAAGGATTGATAAAATATAACTTATATAGACATTGACTCTAACTAAAAGGTTGAAATCAAAGTCAAAAATTAACATACGAATAGGAATTCAAATTATCACAAAAGTAGGCGTTTGATTACTAGGGACTATTAAATTAGTGGTATTTAGTGGATTTAATCTAATTTGTTAGTCACAAAAGTAGTCAATGAATTAGATTAGGTACATTCTTAGACTTTGAAAGAGGCTAGTGAATCATTAGACAAGTTTTTCACAAAGATTTTGAACTATACTATGGCATGTTGTTACTTCATTACTGAATACCAAAAACGAGACCGAAGTTCAATCCTAGGTTTTATTTCCATAGTTTCAAAATCTATAATTAGTTAATCGTTACATTTTTCATTATTTACTTCCATATTCTCACTTTATAACGATCTATATAGCTAAAATAATAAAAATCAATAATCAATCGCAAATTCTCTATGGATATGACCTTGACATGCTACAACGAAACCGTGTACTTGCAGATTAGCGACCATCACGTTTTTGGAGCTATTGTCAGGGACTTCAGGCAATTGATATTTATTCTTTTTTTTATTAATCTAGACTAGTTTTTTTTTCTTTTTTTCTTTTTTTCTTTTCTTTTCCTCCTTGATTGTTTGATGTTTTCTATCTTCAGGTACCTTATATGCAACGATCTCTTCGTTTAGAACCTCTAGTTTTGTTGAAATGAAATAGAGAGAACTTTGAGTGAATTACGAAGTTGGGAACATAAGACGAAAAAATGCACATAAGTTGAAAATGGGAGATTTAAAGCCCACCACCATCTCCCTAAAGTTGATAGATTGATTAATGAGACATACAGTAGGTATTTTAGAGGATGTACCAATCTAAGTTGGTAAGTTTTTCATACTGATTGATTTTTTTATCTTATAAATTAAGGAAGATTCTCAAATTCCTATCATTCTAAGCGGCCTTTCCTAACTACTGTTATAGTTATTATTGATGTTAAAAATGGAAGGCTTTCTTTAAATATTGGGAGTGAGAAAGTTGAATTTGATTTATCTAATGCTATGAAATTTCCTCTAATTGATGATGCTTGTTACAAGGTTAATTCAATTGATAAGGTGGTGAAAAAGGACCTTGTTGAATGCTTCTCAAGTGATCCTCTTAATGAGTGTTTAATGAGAAGTGAGATGCCTAGCAACAAAAATCTTGAAATCGCTGATTTTACTAAAATTTTGGGAGAAAGTCTTGTTTTTCCTAAAGGAAAGCAAAAGACAGAAGTTCCTGAAGTAGAATCGAGCATTCCTACCTTAAAAAGGAGGTAATGTCTAAGTTAGAGTTGAAACCTCTCCCTTCTTCATTAAGGTATGAATTTATTGACTTTGACTTTAATTACCCTCTCATTCTAAAGGCTACCCTACGTAAAGTGGAAATTAAAAAACTTCTTAGAATTCTTAGATTGCATAGAGAGTCCACTAGTTATACTATAGATGATATTAAAGGCATAAATCCTTCCATATATATGTATTGTATTCTTTTAGAAGAAGGGTACAAGCACTTTGCTGAACATCAAAGGAGATTGATCCCTAATATGAAAGAAGTGGTAAGAAAATGGGTCCTTAATATAATTGATGCAGAAGCCATCAACCCTATCTCAGATAATAAGTGGGTGAGTCTTGTGCAAGTGGTACCTAAAAAGGGAGGAATGATAGTCATTAAGAAGGAGAGATATGAATGAATTCCAATAAGAATTGTCACGGGTTGGCAAATGTGCATAAGTTATAGAAAAATAAATAAGTTCTCCTAGAAGGATCATTTTCCCTTACCATTTATCGATCAAATTCTAGAGAGGTTGGCTCAACATTCTTATTTTTGTCACCTATATGGGTATTCAAGACTTTTTCAAATCCCCATTCACCCAGCCAACAAAGAGAAGACTACATGTACATGTCCATATGATACTTTTGCTTATCGAAGGATTCCATTTGGCTTATGTAATGCTCCTACCACCTTTCAAAGATGCATGATGTCCATCTTTTTTATTTTATTGAAGACATAATGGGAGTTTTTATAGATGATTTTACGATTTATGGTACTACCTTTAACAATTGTTTGAGTAATCCTTTTAGGGTATTAGAAAGGCGTAAGGAAGTGAACCTACATCTTCATTTATAGAAAAGCCATTTTAGGGTACAAGAAGGAATTTTTCTTGGTCACATAGTCTCTAATCGAGGCATTGCAATAGATAAAGTGAAGATTGACATTGTTGAAAAGATGTCACCACGACTTATATTAGAGGCATTCAAAGTTTCTTGGGTCACATCGGTTTCTATCGGTGGTTCATTAAAGATTTTTCAAAATTTGCTAAAATTTTAACTCAATTGCTTATCAAATATGTGCCCTTTGAATTTAACTAATCTTGTTTGGATGCTTTCAACTGGTTAAAAGAGGCATTGACAACCTCTCCAGTGATGTAACCTCCTGATTGGAGCATTCCATTTGAGGTGATGAGTGAGGTAAGTGATTATGTCGTGGGAGCGGTCCTTGGGCAAAGAAAAGATGAAAAGGTTTATGTAATTTACTATGCAAGTCAAACTTTGATGATGCTCAAGTAAACTATGCTACAACTGAGAACGAGCTCTTAAGAGTAGTGTTTGCACTAGATAAATTTTGATCATATTTAGTAGGATCGAAGATTATAGTTTTCACCGACCATGCGTCCCTTAAGTATTTGTTGACCAAGAAGGATGTAAAACAACACTTAATTAGATGGATCCTTTTACTCCAAGAGTTTGACCTTGAAATTTGGGACAAGAAGGGAACAGAAAATGCAATGGTTGATCAACTCTCCAGATTAAGGCAAGACATAGATGGGGGTGAAGGGGATGATATTCCCTTCAATGATTCATTTTCGGATGATAACCTTTTGGAAATCACAAGCTTGTTCACCCCTTGGTTTGTAGATTTTGTGAAGTATAAAGCATGTGGGGTAATGCTGCCAGACTTATTTTATTAACAAAAGAAGAAGTTCCTCTCAGATATCAAGCACTATTATTGGGATAAACCTTATCTCTAAAAAAATGTGCATATGAAGTTTACAAAAGATCTTTTCCTAAAAAGGAAGTTGAAAGTGTCATATCTCATTGTCATTCTTCATCTTATAGGGGTCACGCATGCACCTCTAAGACAACTTCAAAAATTCTCCAAGCTGGTTTCTGTTGACCCAACCTCTTCAAGGATATCCAAGAATATGTTACATCATGTGATTGATGCCAAAGGATGGGTAATATGTAATACCCCAAATTTTGCGAAGTGTTATAAGGATTAAATCAGCTACTTATATCAATATGGTATACCATTCTTTTGGTGATTCCGTCCTAAGAACTTCACAGTTAAATGTGCTGGTCGTGGAGCAATTTTAGGATGGGTGATGTAACACCCCCAAATTTCACTCCTGAAAAAAAAAAAATTGAAAGAATAAAGCGGAAGCTATGAGAGAATTTGGGAAATGTTACCGCCACATCTAACACAAGATAAATGTCAATCATCTATCTCATGTTAGATGCAAGGCTAAAACCTGTCAAACAATTACATCTGAATTTTAAAAACTTATCAGAGTACGAGAAAATTAAAAGACAATTACAACACCATTAAATTTTATATACAATACTTGAAACTTCCAAAAATAAATACAGTTAGACCAGAAAAAACCCGATAGATTAAATTCCGGATTGCCTACTCTCTCAAGTCAAGTCTTCCACCCCAAAACAGTATCCGATCTTAAACCTGCACAAGAGGTATGCTCCCCACCATCAGTGGATCATCACAGGACCCATTCAACCAAGGTAGTATCAGTACGGGTCCAATACTGAGTAAATCTCACTACCCTATCTTATGGGAGAGACGTAAACTATAACATCAAGTGCATATTAAATTATGATACAATACGTTGATACAATATTACGCATACTCAAATCCACATCACAAGTCCTACCATACACATATAATAACATGCGAAACATATGTAATATCTTAAATCAATAAGAGATTTAAATAAACCAACCAGGCATTTATGGATAATGTTAAACCAACCAACCAGACATTTTTGGACAACGCCAAACCAAACCAAGCCGAATCGGGCATTTATCAAACGGGCATTTATGGGCAATGCCGAACCAAACCAATTGGGCATTTAGCCTCGTGGACATTACTTAGGGACATGTCCAGCCCCGGACATTACTTAGGGACATGTCCAGCCCCGAGCATTACTTAGGGACATACTCAGCCCCGATCGAGTAAACTCATTCTTTAGATCTCTGGTAAATATAGTCGATTCACATCATAGTCTTTATCAATTCATGTGAGTGCGGGAACCCCACTATTATAGCTGGTGGAACGGTCATGCAGGGCACAACGCGCCTGGCCACTATTATAGCCGGTGGACCAGTCATGAGGGTAACATACCCTGCCACTATTATTCGCCGGTGGACCGGTCTGGCCCCGACTCACATGATGTTTCACTGTAATTACTTCGTATCTTTCCAATGTCTTATCGTTATTACATTCGGTTTGTTGAGCACGGAATCCCCCACTATTATAGCCGGTGGACCGGTCATGAGGGTAACATACCCTGCCACTATTATTGCCGGTGGACCGGTCATGTAGGGCACCCCGGCCCTAGCCACTATTATTCGCCGGTGGACCGGTCTGGGTCCGACTCAATATCTTTCTCTTTAAGTGATTAGTGTCTTAACATATCTTATTTGAAAGAATTTTTTTCCTTGACATGCATGGCTAACTATATCCACACTTATCCTCCCAAGAGGGCCCGTCCCATATCTTGGGACTCTTGCGCCCCTTATCACATCTCGATATCCATTCCCCTTTACACTTACACATAATGAAAGCCAACTCTTAAGGGTGTGGGTTGAAGCCCAACACCTTGTGACATCAAACTCCACCCGCTATTAGCCTCTAAGGTTTCCCT
Source organism: Tamarix chinensis (assembly GCA_030549775.1). Lineage (NCBI taxonomy): Eukaryota > Viridiplantae > Streptophyta > Magnoliopsida > Caryophyllales > Tamaricaceae > Tamarix > Tamarix chinensis. Next base: position 80,910,486 of record CM060171.1, on the reverse strand, counting down.
TGAAACCCTAATTAAACTTATGTGACCCAACTTCCTCTTACTTCACTACCATTAATTCATTTATCGTCAAACACCTCGTCTCTTTTAAGTTCAATCCCAAATCAATCACTACTTTCTCCCAAAACCCTAATCGGGTCCCTTATACCCCTTACACCAACCTACGTATTATTTTCATCCCAAGTTTCTAAACACTCCACAACTTTCCCTTTAGCTTATTTATACCTTAATACAACTTTTCTCACGTAACGATCATCCACATGCAAGTTTTATCCAACTCATGCAAACTCTCGAAGTTCCCATGCAAACCCTAGAATCCCCATACATAGTTCTCATCTCTTATTCATTTTGGTCAACCTCATACCCCCTTTTGTAACTCACTTCCCATTTATTTCTTTTTGTCCTTTCATCTCCAATTCATAATGAAAATCACCCTAACATGCATGTCCTAGAGGGTTAAATCATGCCACAACACATCATAATCACCACATATGGATATCACATTTATGTCATGAGAAAACACATACCACGTACTTTAACTCCAAGTTGCGCTACGCATAAAACACGTTAAGATCAAACATGTGATACACAACAGGACATGGTATATATGTACGAAGCATCCAAGGCAAGTAGATCACATATCACACAAGCAGCCTTAGCCACATCCTTACTAAACACCCATAAGTAGAGGTACGTAGAGACTTACCTGGGTCCGAAGCTAGCTAAGCGAGATAAAAGGGAGAGAGATCACTAGTTCGAGGATCCACAATAAAGCTTTCCTAGATTACATCGAAAACTAAGTTAGAAACTATCCTATCGATCAATAATTTCAACTATTATAATTTAATCGATACAAGAGACACAAACTATTTTTCTTGGAAAACGTGTTCAAAACTTAGGACTTAAAAGCATAGCTCTATTAAGATTTAAAATTAAATATCAATCAAAACGAATTAATACAATTACACTTATGACATTTCAAACTAGTTTGGAAAGCCCAAGGAAGATAATCGATCATAAGATAATTTATCAAAGATAACTTATTCGTTAAGTTTTACAACTAAATAGGTAAACCAACCATTTGCATAGAACCAAATCCAAGCCGATTAGTTTAAAACATAACTTAAATGACTTAAAACCCAAAGATAGAAATTGATTAGATAAAAGACGCATAGCAAAATCGATTTTATAAAACAATCCCCTAAGATTAGGGTTTTTAATCCCTAAACTACGAATCGACCAAATCACTTCAATTACCTCCAATTGATAGTTTTAAAACATAATTAAACTAATTTTAGATAAATCCAGATAATCAATTTCAACAAAACAATCTTCGATTAACCAATTCCAAACAATCCATTTTCAAAATTAGGGTTTTAAAGCTCACGACACAAAATCTGGTAATTCAAATCAATTAATTCAAATTAAAGGTACTAGAATACAATTAGGATCATTTCAACTACTTTTATAAATTTAATTTTAGCGAAACAACTATATAAATAACCAATTTCATAATCTCACTTAAAATCTAGGTTTTAAGCCCGAAAATACGATTCGGTAAAATTCTATAAATTTAATCAAATTGAATGTTTAGAAATGCAATTAAACACATTTTATAACATATCAAATAATCAATTGCTCAAAACCAATAAAAGAAATACGCAATTTAGCACAATTAGGGTTTTTGAGCCCGGAACGCAAATCCGATCAATTCTTGCCAAAACATATCAATTGACAGTTCGAAAATGTAATTAAACATATTCTAATGTAATTTATATAGTCAATTGAATAAAATAACCCGATTACCCAAATCAATTTAAACCCGCGGGAGTTTTGACCTAAAAATCCAATTCCGATCAATTACGCACAATTTTATTAAATCAACACTTCCAATATAAAATTAAATACATTTTAAACGATATTATAAAATCAATTGAGCGGAACGGCTCAATTGTACGACCCAATTTCATTACACCCAAAAATTGACCTAGGAATCAAATTCCGATAAAACCTGCATAAATTTCTCAAATTGACGGTTCCAAAATAAAATTGGATACATTTTAAAACATATAGTATAATCAATTTTTCCGAAATCACAAAAACGGACGGATCCGAAAAATTCGGGCATAACCCGGCTAAAAATCCAAATTTTCCAAAATCTCAACATAACCATACAATTAACCTATCCAAATCATTCTTACAACACACATATACATAATCAAACAATCAATTTAGCTTTTTATAAGCTAATTCATACCCAATTAATCAAAACAAGGGTTAGGGTTTTTCAGAAATTATACCAAACAAAAACCGATAAATTGGGGCAAGGGAAGGCCGGGGAAGCTTCGTCGGAGGCTGGGGGTGGCTCGCCGGTGGTCAGCAGGGCTCGCCGGTGATCGGGCGACAGCGGCACAGCCTGCGTGTTGCTGCTGCGATGCACGACTGCTGGGCGTGGCTGTTTCAGTCGCTGCTGCAGCGGCTGTTGCTGTTGTTGGTGGCTGCTGTGGCGATGGTCGACGCGTCGCCCATTGTGGTCGGCGGTGGTTGGTGAGGAGGAGCTGGGGAGAAGGAGGTTGGGGCTAGGGTTTCTGCGCAGAGGGCAAGTCGGGAGCAAGGGAGTTTGGAAAGGGAAAGAGGAGAGAAGGAGAAGAGAGAAAAGGAAAGAAGGGGGGTCAGACGGGTTAGGGTGCTGTAGGGTTTTTTTTCTTTTTTTTAATACACATATAAAATAAAATAATAAAAATTTAAAAATTATTATTGGGAGATTTTATCTAAAATTCATTTAACGAAAATTTATTTCGAACGGATCCGAAGGCTTAAAATTAATAAAAAGCTATATAAAGAATTTCGGAAACATTTTCAGAAGAATTTACCATCGAACGTAAAAATTTATATTATTTACAGAAATATATTATAATGCCTCGAAAAATTATTTAAAAGCATATAATAAAATATTTAAGTCAAATTCAAATAACCGAGACTAATTTAAATAATTTCCGAAATCAGTTTTCCGTAAATCAAAAAGCGTAAAACAGAAGCAAATTAATTTTGGAAAGAAATTCTTAAACAAATCTTTTAAATTTAAAACTTCCCAAACGATTTTCGAAAACGAATGATTTTAGAGTTGGAAATATTTTCTACGGATAAAATTATTAAAATAAAATTAACTATTTAAACAGAAATTCTATAACTTAAATAATATATTTTGTTAACGAAATATAACTCCAAAACAAAGCCGTAATCACACGACGAAGTTGTAATCGAAAACGAATTTAAATTATTAAAAATTAAAATACGAGAAAGAACGGGAATATATATTTTTAACCGAGACTCGAACTCATAAGAATATAATAAAATCATTGTCGTGAACGAATTTATCTAGAATGTTTCACAACGACAATGATTAATTAAATTCAAATATGAATTTGAATCGTCGATAAATCCATAAAACGAATCGAAATTAAAATAATTAATTGTTTATATTAAATTACGCTAATAAAATCATTAAACTTAATAAATTTGGATTTTAAAAATACGGGGTATTACAGGTGACCTCCTGGGAAGTTTCGGAAATTTTTTAAAAATTTCTCGGGAATTGCGTGAGTGAGATCAAATACGTTGAAAGGACTCGTGTTGATTTGTAGGGCTAGCCGATCAATCTGAAAGCGCTCCAAGGTAGCCCCTGGGTAGTCGTATTGACTCGGGGTGTTATAAATGGTATTAGAGTGAAACTGCAATCGTGAGCTGAACTTGGATGAGCCAGTCAGTCACCTAGTGGGACGATTCATGGGATGAACTGTATTGAGACAGTTAATGGTTGAGGCGCAACGAGGACGTTGCGTTATTTGAGTGGGGGTGAATGTAATACCCCAAATTGTACAGAGTGTTATAAGGATTGAATCGACTACTTATATCAATATGGTATACCATCCTTTTGGTGATTTAGTCCTACGAACTCCACAGTTAAGCGTGCTAGCCGTTGAGAAATTTTAGGATGGGTGACCTCCTAGGAAGTTTCAGAAATTTTCTGAAAATTTCTCGGGAAGTGCATGAGTGGGGACAAAGTGCATTGAAAGGACTCGTGTTGATCTGTGGGGCTATCCGATCAATCCGAAAGCGCTCCAAGGTAGCCCCCGAGTGGTCGTGTCGACTCGGGGTGTTACAAAACTTGTAACACCCAAAAATCACGGCTTGAAAATTTCGTTTAAATTTTGCTTTGCGGAAGCGAAAATTAAAGAACGGTGGGTGTTACAGCCACACTTGACATAATTCTAGTCTCCAATTATCCAATTACCAACATTTAATGTTCAAAACCATTTCAAGCCAACGGCCTAGGGTTAGGCATTACGCCATAGCCTGAATAGTTATTCAATTCAATGTTCAAACCAATTATCCAATTATTCCCAACATTTATTTTAAGGCCAACACTTAATTTAATTAATCCATTTATCCACTTTGGAACTCCTTTTTGCCTTAATGACCAAAATACCCCTCAACCTATAACTACCACATTTTCCTTCACTTTTATTACCGAGTTTACTTACATAAACTATTTGTCATGAACACTAGCATAAAATAATTAATGATTACTTTACATCTGATAATTTCTTCAGTACTACAAGGGACCATATTATCCCTAACCATTTATCATACATAGTACACGTAAACACTATTAGCATGCATTTTTAATATTTCATGGGTCTATACAATTTTCACAAATAAATCTCAACACAACCATAGTATATAAAATTACATTTAACTTAAACATACTCGTCTCCTTTTACTAGCATAATCCAAGCTCGTTACCATTAGCATACACTTTTTCGCATTTAAGAGTATCACTTAGGCATATTAAAAGATTGCATAATAACACATATCAATTTACACATCATTGTATTCATGTAGGAATGAACTACAACATGCTCCCATATAAAGTGCATTTTACCTTAGACATATTCATCTCATTTTACTAGCCTAATTCAGGTTCGTTACTTTTAACATACACTTCATCAAATTTTAGAATATTACTTAGTCATATGAAAAGATTGCATGATAATACAATTTAATTACACATCATGATATTTATGGAGAGAAAAGAACTACAACATGCTCCCATTTCCCACAAACATATAATAATTTGATATATTCACCCTATCATGATTTAATCCTAGAAAACTAGCCAATCATTTTCACATAAAAATTCTACTGTCTACGGATTAGTTGGATTTACCTTGAGCTAAGAAATATTAACACCACAAGCTTCCTCCACAAATACTCTAAGCGAGGTCGAGGTTACCTAGAAGTGAATACACCATCCAAACTACAAGCATTAATATTTATACAAAATAAAATAATCAAAATACAACCTACATAAGTTAATACTTGAAAACAATTAGGAAAATAAACGAGGTAGTCGGTGCATGAATTTAAGCACCGAACCCACCGAAGATAGAGTACTTACTTGGGGAAGAAAAATGGCTGCTTGGGGGAGGTGGAACACAAGGCAAAAGCTGGTATATTTTTTAGACTAACTTCGATGGAGGGGAGGGGAGTTTGGGGCTGCACTTTCTTTTCTTTTGTTGTTGGAATTTAGGGAAGGGAAGGAGGGGTTGCAAAGGGAAAATTTATAGGGCTTAAAGGGAAAGAGAAGGAGGGTGATTTCTGCAGATTGGGGCTAAATAAAAAGGAGGGGAAGTTGGGGGAAGAAGGGGCTATATGGGTTAGTGTAATCCCCCAAAATTTTTAAAAGCCTACAATTTAATAAATCACTTTTATTAAGGATAATTTAACTCTTAAACTTTTCAATTTAATTATGTTGAGGATTTTACCTTTTAAATTAATTTAATTTAATTATTTTTAATTATTTTGAGGATTATGAGTATATAAAATTAGATGTGAATATTTAATAAATTAAAATAAATAAATTGCTATTTTATCATACTCATTTTATTTAAATAAGGTTTCAAACCAATAATTTCTAAGAGTTACCTTTTAAACTAATATAATAAAATATATTAAGTTAAATTATTAAAATTTTGTTTATCTACCAAAAATACTACAACCTAATCCCCATAAGCTATCTTATTTATTTTCTCCCATATTTTCCCATTTTCACATTTCCTTATTTTTCCTTTTCTCTTTTTCTCTCCCCCCTCCTTTCTCCCTCTTTTCCCCCATTTTCCCCGACTGGGCCAGCCCACCGGCCCAGATCAGTTTTCTTCCCCCCGTCTCGCACGCTAGGCCTGCCCCTCTGCTCCTTTGCCCGAACCTTCCGGCCAGTCGCCCCTTTCTTTTTCTTTTCACCCCTAGACCGACCGGTCTAGCCCCTTTCCCCTTTTCTCCTTCCCGAGCGCGACTTGCAAGTCACCGCCCTCCCTTTTGCGCCGACCAGCCGCCTGCACATCTCCTCCCTCTCTTCCTGACTCACCATCTATCCTCCCTCGATAAGCTGACCACCCCCACACTGCTCGTAGGCCTGCTCCCGCCCCCCTTCCTTTTCCAGACCAACCAACAGGTCTACCATGGCAGACCCGCGTCGGCCTGCCACCGACGGCCGGCGTGCCAAATTCCCGCCTGCTCGTACCTTCCTCTGCCCCCTCTCTCGATCCTCCCCCATTTTTGAGCTTATGAATACCCCCACGAGCCCAGCATCGGGCTCTTTCGAAACCCCATTTCAGAAACCACCTTGCGCCATCCTTGTTTCAGACAGCCACCCTGTCGCCGCTGCCCATCTCCGCCGCCTGATCCACCCACGAAACTCTCCCTTGCATCACCCTCCACCAACCTAGGCCTCCCTCACCCCTCGGTTTGCTCTGCACGAGCCACCCCGGCCATTCAAAGGGCTCTTCCCGATCAGCCTTGCTTCGAACCCCGCCGCCCTTCTCACCACCGCCCACCGCCGGCGTCGCCACTTCCAGCACCCCTTCTGCCTTCTAAAACCACCCAGGGGAGCTTCCTCAACCTCCCCAAACCTTCTTTTTCCCTTGCCAACCTCTCCTCTCCCTTTCTCCTCCCTCCACCACTTCTCCACCTCTCTTCTCCCCCATAACCGCCACCGCTGCAGCCACCGCCGTGCGCTGTGCACCGCCACCTGTGCCACTAGCACCCCTAGGTGGTCCTCTAAACTCCCCAACCCCTAAACCCTTGTTATATGAATTCTAGTTATTTTTAGTAGTATTATTAGTATTATTCTTAATGTTATTATTATTATTATTATTATTATTTAACCTAACCTTGAAATATTTATAACTGTTATTATTACTATTATTAATGGCCTATAACTTTAGTATTATTATTTTAACATCATTATTGTTATTATTACTAGTATTACTATTATCATTATTATTATGGTTATTATTATTATTATTATTATTAGTTCCTTGTCACTATTATTAATATTTCATATATCACTAGCCTTACTATTACTACTACTATCATCATTATTAGTAACATTGAAACTATTACCGTTAATAATAAATATTATTATAATTACTTTAAATTATTGTAGCTATTAAGACTTACCTTTTTTTAGTAGTAGCATGATTAGCTACCTTAGGAATAATAACCCTACTTTTACTTATGAAAGTAATATTATTATTTTAGCCCTAATGGTGAGTTGTGATAAGGGTAAGGTAGAAAGAGTTGTGTTTTGGTTAGAGGGAAGTTAATCTATAGTTTTCCCTCTTATATGCGAATCAAATCAAAACCCGGAGGAGGCGTAGAAACGTACTCCAAGACCGGTGTCGTATTAGGTAAGAATGTGGCCAAGGTCCCTACGTGTTGTGTGACTTGTATGCCTTGGATGCTTTGTATATATATCATGTCCTATTGTGTATCACGTGATTGTCCTTAACGTGTTTTATGCGTAGCGCAGCTTGGAGTTAAGGTACATGGTATGTGTTTTTCTTATGACATGAATGTGATATCCATATGTGGTGATTATGATGCATTGTGACATGATGTAACCCTCTAGGACATGCATGTTAGGGTGCTTATTATTATGACATGGAGATGAAAAGACAAAAAGAAATAAATGGGAAGTGAGTTGCTAAAGGGGGGTATGAGGTTCACCAAAATGAATAAGATATGAGAACTATGCATGGGAATTCTAGGGTTTGCATGGGAACTTCAAGAGTTTGCATGGGTTGGATAAAACTTGCATGGAGATGATCGTTACGTGAGAAAAGTTGTATTAAGGTGTAAATAAGCTAAAGGGAGAGTTGTGGAGTGTTTGGAGACTTGGGATGAAAAATAATACGTAGGTTGGTGTAAGGGTGTATAAGAGACCCAATTAGGGTTTTGGGAGAAAGTAGTAATCTGGAAAATGTGGAAGTAAAAATGATTAAGGGAGAGTGGAGTACAGGTTAAGAGTGGAAATTGTTGTATAAGGGGTGATTAGGGGTGTCATGGGAGAGAAGAGATATTGGGTGAAAAAGAGAGGGGTTACTTGTGGGAGAAGAAAGGCGCTAGGGTTGAAGTGGCCAACTATGGTTTTTCGATCATATGTGGAATCGAGGGGTAAAGCGATATGATTTGGGATTGGATCTAAATGAGATGAGGAGTGGGACGATAAATGGAGTAATGGTAGTGTAAGTGAGAGAAAGTTGGGCCACATAGGTCCAATTAGGGTTTCTAAGGGAAAACCCTAGAGGGAGATAGCCTGTGGAGTGGATGTCACGAGGTGTTGGGTCTTAACCCACACTCTTAAGAGTTGGTTTTCAGTATGTGTAAGTGTAAAGAGGGATAGATATCGAGGTGTGATAAGGGGCGCAAGTGTCTTAAGATATGGGACGGGCCCTCCTGGGAGGGTAAGTGTGGATATAGTTAGCCGTACATGTCAAGGGTAAAATACTTTCAAATAAGATATGTTAAGACACTAATCACTTAAAGAGGAAGATGTTGAGCCGGACCTAGACCGGTCCACCGGCGAATAATAGTGGCTAGGGCCGGGGTGCCCTACATGACCGGTCCACCACCTATAATAGTGAGGGATTCCGTGCTCAACAAACCGAACGTATTAATGGTAAGACATGGGAAAGACACAAAGTAATTACAGTGAAACATCATGTGAGTCGGGGCCAGACCGGTCCACCGGCGAATAATAGTGGCCAGGAGCGTTTTGCCCTACATGACCGGTCCACCGGCTATAATAGTGGCCAGGCGCGTTTTGCCGTGCATGACCGGTCCACCGGCTATAATAGTGGGGTTCCCGCACTCACATGAATTGATAAAGACTATGCTATGAATCGACTCTATATTTACCGGAGATCTAAAGAATAAGACTATCCAGACTGTAGCTAGCCTTTATCATGTATTTTACTACATTTTGCTCACGTGATTATGCCATGTATACTGTGTTGTGTGTTTTGTATGCTAGCCTTAGCACATCTGTTACCTTACTCAGTACGTAGCGTACTGACCACCTATTTCATGGGTGTTGTGTTGCTCATTCCCACGAGCAGAGGACCCACTTGAGTTTTTGCAGGTAAGAGATGATATCTTCGATGCCTATGATTCTTACGAGGCATCGGGAGGGGCTGAGAGTTGAGCCTAGACTTGGCCCAGGGACTAAGAGTGACATGGCCGGACTCTCCTTTTCGTTTTTTTACCCTGTATCGTTTTATTTTAGTTCTGTTTTGTCGTACGATACGTTATGTTCCTTGAGAACCTTGTCTATGTACCCCTTTGGCTTGTAAACCTTTTATGCGTACTCTGAATGTTATATTGGGAACTATTTAACTTCCTTATGAATCCTTATTTTAAGTATTAGCTTTTTTTTTATGGTAATCCGTTTTAGCCTTAGCACTCGGTACTAGAACGGTAGGAGTGAACCGGTCTGGTACTGAGTGTGGCGGTAATATTCCCATAATTCACAGTTTTCTTATTTCGCTTCTGTTAATTCTTTCCTTTAAAACGAAATTTTTCAGTAGTGAATTTTGAGGGTGTTACAATTAGAGTTAAGGGGCTGCAGGTGGGTTGATTTTTGGGGGAGAAGATGTCGACAGGTCTGCATGGGAAAGCAGGTCTGCAAGGGCAGGTTGAGGTATGGGGAAGGGAAGAAAATGGAGGGGTAGGTGGCTAAAAAGATGGGGTAGGTGTGCAGGTTGAGAAAAGGAGAGTTGAGGCTGCAAGTTGAGGGGGGAAAAGGCTAGGTGTCGAAGGTGTGGCTGCAGGTTGGTGAGTGACATGAGGGAGTGTGGATGGGGTTGGAGTTGCTATTGCAGGTTGAAGTGGCGTGGGAAAGGAGGGAAAACAGGTGGGTAGATGATGGAAAGATAGAGTAGGGGTGCGGGTTGGGGAAAGGAAAGATGAGGCTACAAGTTGGAGGGGGAAGGGCTGAGTGTCGAAGGGTATGAAGTTGTAGGTGGGTGTGACGTGAGGGAAGGGTTGGTTGATGGCTGCAAAATGCAGGGCTGGGGTGGCGTGAGAGAGGGTTAGGTTGTAGAGAGGAGAAGGGCTACGTTTGGGGAAGAGGGAAAGCTACAAAAAGAGGAGGATAGTGCTGGACAAGAAGAGACATATGCATGGAGAGGAGAGGTAAAGGTGACGGGATGCATGGCTTCATGGGCTGCATGCGCTTCGACAGGTTGGGGGTGGCTTGGTTGGGTTTAAGTGGGGAAAAAGGTGGGGGTTTGATTAGGAAAAGATTAGCAAAAGCCTTCTAAAGTATTAAGCTAGCAAGTAAGTTTATTAGGAAAAGAATTCCCACCTAAGCAAGGTTTAATTTCCTCAAAAAGAAATCATGATACTATTATTATTATGATCAATATTATTATTATCATTATTTTATCACTTCCCTTATTTTATTTTATTTGCAATTATTACTAACATTATTATTATTCTTACAATCCCCTCTTATTTTAATTACTCTCTTCTTATTATCGGTATTATTAACGACATCAATGTTTAACTTCCTCTACCCTTTCTTACATTTATTCAGGGTTATTTTTATAACTCAATATTTATGGACCTACTCGAGAAAACAAGGCGATCGCTAAAAAAAATAATAAAATAAACAAAACAACAACAAAAAATAATCTTATGGCTTACTTCGCCTGCTAATCAAACTTTAAGTCTTACGTGTCTAATTTAAAGATTAATTAATACAGGGTATTACATAATATATCAAGAAGAAATGAAATGCCTTTGAATAACATCTTTGAGGTTGAATTATTTGATGTTTGGGGAATTGACTTCATGGGACCCTTTTCCATCATCTTACAATAACAAATATATTATATTTACGGTAGATTATGTCTCCAAATGGGTGGAGGTAATGGAATCTCCCACCAACGATGCAAAGGTTGTGGCTCAATTTTTCCAAAAGTTCATATTTCTAAGGTTTGGTATTCCTAGAGCAATTATTAGTGATGGTAGTTCTCATTTCACTAATCAACTTCTTGATATACTTTTGAAGAAGTATAGCGTTACCCATAATATGGACACACCATACCATCCCTAGATGAGTGGACAATTCTAAATCACTAATCATGAGATAAAGGGGGTACTTGAGAAAATAGTGGCTCACACGCAAAAATATTGGTCAATGAAGTTGAGTGATGCTTTATAGGCCTATCGAGCTGCTTATAAGACACCAATTGGAATGACACATTTTTTGTTGGTATATGGAAAACCTTGTTATTTACCTATTAAATTTGAGCAAAAGGAGTTTTGGGCGATAAAGGCAATTAATTATGACTTGAAGACTCCTGGAGAAAGGAGGAAGCTCCAACTTAACAAGCTCGATGAGATGAGATTTGATGCCTATGAGAGTACCTTGGATATATAAGGAGAGAACTAAGAGATTGCACAACAAGCACATTACCCGAAGGGATTTTCAAGAAGGAGATTTGATACTCCTCTTCAAATAACATCTTAAGCTTTTTTCTAGGAAAGCTTCATTCCAGGCGGTTAGGGTCGTTCTATGTCCGCAAGGTATATCTACTTAGAGATATTGATATTTGGAGCAACTCTAAGAGCGTTTTCAAGGTCAATGGTAAATGGTTGAAGCCTTACATTGCCTAATCTCTAGTATAAAAGATAAGCACACTTGTTCTGCTAGATCCACCATCAAATTGATAATAGTACGGTCGAGCTAAAGACCCTAAACAAGCATTTTATAGGAGACAACCCATGTTCTTGTGTGATTTTCATTAATTCTTGTTTTCTTTTAGCATTTTGCTTTTAGTTTTATCTTTTCTTTGCAATGATTTGGTAGGTCTTACTATGATACAAGATGAAGAGGAGCAAATTGGGGGATGTGGAATCAAATTTATGGGAAAAAGGACTAAAAAGAAGGTTGCACGACCATGGCACCACCTCTCACACAACTGTCCACCCCCGGGAACCAAATATGCGACAACCAAACCCAAGCATGGAAATGGCTCCATCTCTCGCACGATCATACACTCTTACACTAATTTTTGTGAGACTCGATTCTACGCAAGGTAGGGTCATGCTGATTTGTATGCCCGTGCACACCTGTGCTAAAAAATGTGAGACAAAATTTTACGCATGGTCGAGCAGTGCCAATTCTGAAAGCCCGTGCCTCCTTATGCATTCTTCATTGAGAGCTAGTTTCTCACACGGTCGGGCCATGTAATGCTGCACGGTCATGTGCCTCAATAAATATATATACCACACACCCGTGCTCGCAACTTGTATGTTCCATTTCAGCCTCTACTCTTTCTCTTTTCTCCAACTTTCTCTGCACTAATTCCACCCACCACACGGATAACGCAACACCAAGCATAACACCCATAGCACAACACCTGCACGATCGACTCTCGCTAATGCATGATAGCACTACGCACCCTCTGCACCGGCCTAGGGCACAACACCTGTTGCACAATCACTACACGATTGCACAACACTAGCATTGCACAACCCAAATTTTTTAATTTCAGTTTGATTTCCACTCTTCCTCTAATTTCTTGAGTTAATTTGATTTTTTGTATTATAGTACCATGTTTTGAATTTAATTTCTCACGTTATATTGCATAATCCTTAACATTTGGCATATTAGTTTCAAATCTGCAAGATTTTCTTAATAATGGGTTCCAAGAAGTGCATGAAAACAAATAAAATGAAAAAAAGGGGGGAATCATTATAACAACAACAATGACATCTCAAGGAAGAGGTAAAACATTAAATACCCAACCGTCTAATCCTTATGGCATCTTGTCTGTAAATTTAGTTCACCAAGAGAATTATGATGCTATTCCTTCTCGAAACATAAAATCCACTTGACATATCGATTGTACATGTCTCGAGAAGCTAGGGATTAAGGAAGACGTTGAGTATTTGACAGCCAGAGGTGGTCCCTCCCGCTTCTTTGCACATACTGACCATACATGTAAGGGACTCACCCTTGAGTTCCTTAGCTCATTTACTTTTGATCGAGCTGCCAAATCTATGTCTTTTAAACTCTTTAATGAGTCTCATGTAATGTTATTGACACAATTTTCTACATATTACTTTGTTTTCCTACCATCGATCTGAGACTTTGCCAGGCGGATCATCAAATGTGGGAAGCTTAGGCATATTAAACTCAAATATCTTTACCAAAATAGGGATGTGTTCCTAGGCCTTACAACGAACACCACACTAAGGCCTCATTGATTTATAAACCAGCATTAAAGTACATCCAACAATTTTTGGTCCGAATACTTTTTGGTCAAGGGGAGAGCTAAGGGAATGTGCGTAAACTAGAGCTATGGGCTTTACATTGTATGCTCCGGGATGTTGCCCTTGATGGAGGGTATTATCTAGCAGATCACCTAAGTAATATTAGTACTAACATTATTAGTGATGTTTTCATTGGAGGAATAATCATGCACATTTCTTGACGGCTTGGATAAGACATCAAATGTATCCCCGTTGACCTTCCTAAGACATATCTAGGGTTAACAACTTGCATAAATATGAAACTGACTACCTAATTGAGCTTTCACCAATCTCATTGGTAACGGGAGTGCCAACTGACTACCTTTATAAGCCACACCTTGCCTTGGTCAACATGTTTCCCCCTTAGGAAGAGCAATCTGAAATCACCGCTGAAGCATCTGCTTCACCATTGCTTCCTCTTCCACGCCCCTATCCCTTGACACAGACTCATGCCCTTCTTCATCTAGAACATCTTAGGATGCCCAATTCTAGCATATCAATGCACGCTTCAATATGATTGAAGCCCAAATAGCTAGTCTCTGAGATTCCGTCGCTCCCATTAACCAAATGAACACCATGATACACCAAATGTATCAATAGAATCTTGAGCATAGCTTCCCACCCCAGCATACCCTATAGTAAGTGTACTTATTTCCCTCCTCTCTTTTTTACACACATAAACATTGAGGACAATGTGTTGTTTAAGCATGGAGATTTTTCTTAGTTTGTCATTTGCCATTTTCGTTATTTTTCTTTCTTTTTCTTTTCGCTTGGTGTGTTTTTATGTTTCTTTCTTTATTCCCCTTATTTTTCCTTTCTTTTAGTGTGTTGTTTGTTTGGAGTATCTTATGATAAAAAAAAAGTAGAAAGAGAAATAGAAAATATTTAAGAAATGATAAGTTAATGATGAAATTTTGATAGAGTTCTCTACATAGCTTGATCATACACTAGTGAGTCTTATAGATTGCGAGCAAGTATAATGAAAAAGGTTTTGAAATTTTTTAAGTGTGAACTTTCTGATTGATTGACTCTCAAACCACTTATTATTTTAGCACTCTATAGGTTCATCTTCATGGATTTACCCATCTAGACCGAGACATAGGAAAAAAAATAGTAGCAAAAGATCTAGTGGGATCTTGAACCTTATAGACTGTCCATCATTTTTACAATCTTATTGATTCCTAATTGTGTGTATTCTCCCCTAATGTGTGAAACTATAACTTGCATGAATTCTCTTCAAGGGCACATATGACTTATGCATGCATCAAGATGATTGAGGCACACGTTTTCTTTTCATAGATACATTAGCCAATTTACCTATTTTTTCCAAATCACATTTATTTTCTTTGCTTAACCTCTTTGAGCTTAAAACCTATTTCTTTAATAAAAAACCTACATTGGTAGCCATAATTCTGGGTTATTACCTTGCTCATGTCCAAAAACTATGGAACGATAACTCTTGAATACATTTGAATGTTGGAACATGAAGGATAAACATGGGGGTGTAATAAAGCAGTGTTTGGTAGATTTTGTGTTGAGAAAATGACCAAAATGTAGCTTCATCCTCTTTATTATCATATTCTCTCTTATAAAAGAGAGAGAAAGAGAAAATATGATAAAGAAAAGAGTAAAAGTGTTGAATTTGAGATGTGGGCAAATTAATCTTATGATTCCAATGGGTGGAGATGAACTAATGGTGAAGGCCTTGGTTTGTATATTTTGGAGTATGAGGATATATTGTTAATCTAAGATTTTGAGAAATAATTTTTTTATTGCTCTAATCGTTTTCTGTCCTTTAATTACAATTCTAAACTAGTCATATCCTTTACACTAGCCCCATTACACCTTCAATACAAACTTATGATTTTTTTGTTGTATAATGTCTTTGAGTGGCGTTGAATGAGAATACGAGCAAGCTTATAGTTGATGACAATCGCCAAAGAGAATTTTGAGAGAGAAAAAACACATGCATAAGTATAGAGCGTTTACATTTACCTAAAGAGAATAAGTCTACTTCTCTATTAAACCCTTTTTCTCGTAAGAATGAGCATCTACATGATCCTAAACCTTCTTAGAGTGGCATACTAATATTGATTTGGGAGTCACAACTGAGGAGTATTCACAATATTATGTTCGTTTTCTTACTATTAACGCTCGCAATATAGGTTGACCTAGAAATTGTTTGTTTTTCTCGTGTAGTTTGTTCTATTATCGGAGGCTTTGATCCCATTCCCCTCTATCTAACTTTTCTTTATATTTTTAGAGTTTGCTTGAGGAAAAGTAAAGAGTAAGCATGGGGGAGTTGATAAATTGAATATTTTTTGTATTTTTACCCTATTTTGCCTTCATTTTTATAATTCTTTTTGGCATAAATTAAGAGACTTATCATAGTTCAAGCATCTTGTTTGTGTTACTACTCTCTTAGTAATTATTTTTTTAAGAAAATTGAGCATAAACGCACAAATCCAAGAAAGTGGTGCATGGAATCAAAAAAAAAATCAAATATGAAAGGTATTGAAGGAAAATAATAAACCCCATATGATATTGGAGAAGTCAAGAAAGTTAAGGAGCAGAAAAGAGGAGAAAATGAATCAAGAGGAGCAAGAAGTGGGTGTTACACGGATGCAGCACAACCAACTGCACACCCGTGGAAGTTTTAATCCATCAATGCGTAAGAAGGAGAATGTTGCACGACTGCAAACACAACCTACAACATAGTTGTGCAACCATCAAACAAATATGCCATGATCAAAATCTTTGCATAGCCTCATCATAACCATGTTGATATGAGATTGTTGAGAGTAGAGAAGCTACATGACGAGCTTGTGCAGCCTTGCACGGTCGTGCAGCAGACAGTTACCACTATGCACACATTCTTTTCCACTTGGATTTTCTTCGGTAGTGAGGAGGGGATAAAAGGGGGGAGTCGATGACAAGCAAAGAGGCTTCAGACTTCATTTTTTTTCTCCATTATTCCTAAGCAAAAACAACTCCATGTAATTTATTTTGAACTCATATGCAAATTTTTATTTTTCCAAACTGAGAGTAGAAAAGTGTGTATCTTAACTCTATAGACAACCTATTTCATCTTCAATCTACGATTTGATCTATCCATTCTCTTTTCTGTTATCTACTGTATATACAATATGTATGTAATTTATATTTATTTTTTTGAATTTTTTTCAAACCATGAGTAAGTAATTCCTTTTTTTAGGGTTGAACTAGGCTCTATTTCTTATGAATATGATGAGTTAAAGTACGTGTCGTATATATGGTTCATATATGTTGTTTTGTATGTTAGGAATTATTGTTATGAGTTGGGATTGATAAAATCTAAATTATATAGACATTCACTATAACTAAAAGGTTGAAATCAATGTCAAAAATTAATATATGGATAGGAAATCAAATGATCACGAAAGTAAACATTTGATTTTTATGGACTATTGAATCGATGGTATTTAATGGATTTAATCTAATTTATTAGTCACAAAAGTAGTCAATAAATTAGATTAGGTACGTTCTTAGACCTTGAAAGAGGCTAAAGAATCACATTAGACCAATTGTTCACAACAATTTTGAGTTATACTACGATATATTGTTAGTTCATTATTGAATACCGAAAATGAGATTAAAGTTCAATCCTAGGTTTCATATCCATTATTTCAAAATCTATAATTTGTTAATCATTCCATTTTTTTCATATTTAATTCCATATTCGCACTCCATAATGATCTAAATAGCTAAAATAATAAAAATAAGTAATCAATCACGAAGTCCTAGTGGATACAACCTTGACATCCTACAATGAAGTTATGTGCTTGTGGATTAGCGACCATCATCCTACGGCGGCTTACAGAGAGTATTAGCTCAAATTTTCTCAAATTGGAAAATATGTTGATGAATGAACTTAGTAAGGTTCTACTGTAGGAGTAGTTATTGTGGTATCAAAAAGCAAAGACAAATGTTGTGACTCTTCAAGATGGAAATACTAAGTTTTTTCCAAATGGTGGCTAATTACAAGAAATAGAAGCTCAAGGTTTCATAGTTAAAAGATGAGTCGGAAATTACTTGGAGGATAATGACAGTACTAAGAAATTGGCTGGAGATTTTTTCAAGGATCTTTACACCTTGCTCCGGTAGGGGAGACTCACCACCCTCTCCCTGGTTCGTTCCATAGGTGCTCTTAGGAGCTGATCAACCACCTTACCCTTTCTTTTACAATTGAAGATGTTTTCTTGGCCATATTCTCCATGAAATCTCATAAAAGTCTAGGTCTGGATGGTTATGGTCCAATTTTTTATCAAAATTTCTAGAGCATTGTTGGAGGGAGTTTGCACCAATTGGTTAACTAAGCTTTTGAATAATGTTCCTTTCACCAATATTTAAACGCTAACCTTCTATCCTTGATATTAAAGATTGATCACCCTACCTCCATTTGTGAATTTCATTCTATTAGGCTTTGTAATGTGGTATATAATGCCATTACAAAAATGTTGACCATGCATTTGAAACTGGTCTTGCAAACCTTGGTAGGTCAAGAGTAATGTAGTTTCCTATTGGGTCATTAACCGTAGGATAATATTGTTATTGTAACACCCCCAAAATTCACTACTTAAAAATTTTGTTTTATTAAAAGATATAGTAGAGCAAGGAAAACAAAACAGTAAATTTTGAGGATATTACCGTCGTGATTAGTACAAGCCCGACCCCTAACAAGTCTCGTACTAATCACAAGGCTAAAGAAAATTATCATCAATCATGAGTCAAACTTAAAACAAGAATTCATAGAAAAATTGAATTGTTCACAATACAAAAATCAGAGTAAGCATAAAAGAGTTTACAATCCAAAGGAGTACATAATTAAAGTTTCTAAAGTGATAAAAGGTATAGTATGACAAAATAGAACTGAAGGAAATCGATACAAGAGAAAGTAAAAGAGAATCTGGACAAGTCACTCTCAGTCCCTAGGCCAAGTCCAAGCTCAACTCTCAGCCTCGCCCGATACCTCGTAATTATCATAGGCATCGAAGATAACATCTCCTACCTACACAAACTCAGGTAGGCCCTCTGCTCATAGGAATGAGCCACACCTATGAAATGAGTGGACAGTACGCTACGTACTGAGTAAGGTAACCATGCATCTAAGGCCAAACATAGAAGGCATATAAAATAAACATGATCATATAGACAACATACAACAACACAATTAATAAGGCCTAGCTATAGTCTGGATAAACTTATTCTTTAGATCTCTTATCAAGGCTCATTTCACACCATGATTGTTTTCAATCCATGTGAGTACGGGAACTCCACTATTATAGTCAGTGGATCGGAAACGTATAAGGCAGAACTCTCCTGACCACTATTATTGCCCGTGGATCGATCTCTAGGGTAAGGTGCTCCTAGCCACTATTATGCCGGTAGATCGGTCTGGCCCCAACTCTCATGATGTTTCACTATAATTTCTTAGTGTCTTTCTCATGACTTATTGTAACTTAGGGTTTGGTTTATTAAGATCGGAATCCCCCACTATTATAGCCAGTGGATCGAAAACTTACAAGGATGAATGCTCCTAACCACTAGCCAGTGGATAGCCGGTGGATCGAAAACTTACAAGGACGAATGCTCCTAACCACTAGCCAGTGGATTTGTCTCCAGGATACCTCGGCACCTAACCACTATTATGCTGGTGGATCGGTATAGGCTTGGCTCAATAATCTTTCTCTTTAAATGATTAGTGTCTTACTGTGTCTTATTTAGTAAGTTTTCACCTTAGACATGCATGTCACAATCCATTTACTCTTATTCTCCCAAGAGGGCTCATCCCGTATCTTGAGACTTTTGTACCTTCTAACACACCCCAACATCATTTCCTTCTTTCACTTACTCACACTAGAAGCTGAACCCCTAAGTGTGTGGGTTAAGGCCCACTACCTTATGCCATCTAAGTCCACTCACTATCATCCCCTAAGGGTTTCCCCTAAAATCCTTATTGGACTTATATGACCCATCCTTCCTCTCACTCATACAACCATAGTTCCTTTATCACCCATTACATCATCTCATTTAGATTCAACCCCAATCATATCACTTTACTCCCCAATTACACATGTGACCATGAAAGACCATGAAACCCTAGTTGGCCACCCAAACCCTAGCATCTTCCTTTTTCCATATATCACCTCTCCGCTACTCACCTACCTTTCTTTCTTTCCCATAACACCCATACTCACCCTCTATATGATATTATTTCACTCTTATCCCATATTCCACTCACCCTTAAATTATTTTTACTTTTATGACCCCCCTCTAATTAGGGTTTTCCTCCCAAACCCTAGCCAGGTCTCCTATGCACTCTTATAGCAACCTATGTACTATTTTTCACCTAAAGTCTCTAATCACTCCAACAACTATTCCTTTACCTTACTTACGCCCCAAGACAACTTTTCTCACCTAAAGATCATCTCCATGTAGACTCTATCCATCCCATGCAAACCCTAGAAATTTCCCATACAAGATTCACACCACTCATTTATTTTATTCATGCTCTCCTTTTATTTTCCCCCCTCATGAATCATGTGATAATTAGATCAATATCATATCCCTTTAGTCAAATCACTTCCCATTTTCCCCTTTTCATCCTTTCACCCCATATCATATTATTAAACATCCTAGCATGCATGTTCTAGAGGGTCACATCATATAACATCATAAGCACAACATATATATATATATACATGCCATAAGCGAGTCACATAATCATACCTCAACTCCAAGCTGCGCTACACATAAATAGTCATAATAATCATAAAGTACAAAACATAACATAACACATGGCATACACACACATAGTTGGTCTTAACTATATCCTTACCTAATACGACACCGGTCTTAGAGCATGCTCCTATTCCTCCTTAGGATTTTCACTTGATTCACCTATAAGAGGAAAATACTAAGGGTTAACTTCCCTCTTACCAAAATTACCATTATTCCTACCTTACCCTTATCATAGCCTACTATTAGGGCTAATAATGATAATAGTAGTTTTATAAGTAAAAGTAGGGTTATTATTCTTAAAGTAGCTAATCATGCTACTACTAATCAAAATAGGTCTTAATAGATATATCATTTCATGTTAATTATAGCAATATTTATATTATTAAGGATAATATCTTTAATATTACTAATCATAACAATAATAGTAGTTGTAGTGATAATACTAATAATAACCCAAATCTTAGTAATAATAATAGTGATATTAGTAATACTAAAGTAGTGACAATAATGATACTACTACTAATAATAATGCTAGTAGTGATAGTAATGTTAGTGATATAGGTAATATTAATAATAATGACAAAGTAATAATAATAATAATAATAGTTCTAATCTTAAGAATAATACTAACAAGGATCCTTAGTAATAATCATAATAGTGATAGTAAATAATTAGTAACAATAATAATAATAATATGGTAACAAGATGATAATAATATGATGATGGTGATGATGATGATGATGAATAATAATAATAATAATAATAATAATAATAATAAGGTTTCGACCATTAATAATAATATTAGTAGAAATATTCTGAAGTTAGATTGAATAATAATAATTATAAAAGTAATAATAATGATGACATACTACTACTACTACTACTACTACTACTACTACTACTAATGATGATGATGATGATATTAAGAATAATAATATTAATACTAATAAAAATGATAACACTTGCATAAATAGGGTTTAAGGGTTGTGGAGGTTAGGGTATCACCTAGGGACAATGGTGACCAGGCGGCAACGACAGTGGAGGGAGAAGAGAGGTGGAGAGATGGTTGCCTAGGTTAGAAGAGGGGGAATGAGGGGGTGATTGAGGTGGTGGTGGATGCCTTAGGTTGAGAGGGTTAGAATGGGGTGGTGGTGTAGCCAAAGGGGCGGTGCAAGCGGTGGTGGGTGTGGTGGTAGAAGGTGGTGGAGGAGGAGGAAGGGAGAATTGGAGAGGGAGGCAAGAGAAAGGAAGGTTGGGGAGGTAGATGAGGTTCTGCTAGTTGTTTTAGGGGTAGAGGGAGTGGTGGTTGTGGCAGAAATAGTGGTGGACGACGGTGGGTTGATCGAGGAATCAACTTTACACGACCGAGGCGGCTCATGTAGGAAGAATTGAGGAATCTGATTATGGGGTATATATAGGCCAAATAAAGGGGAAAAACGACAGAGGGGGAAGATGACAAGAGGGGGTAGGTGAGGCAGGACCATCGGCTGACGGTGGTAGGCCCGCGTAGGTCTGCCATGGCAGGGGAGTTGTTGGTCGAGGGAGAAGAAAAGGAAAGGGGGAAGGCACGTGTGAGGAGGAAGAAGAGTTGGTTGGGTCGAAAATGGGAAAGAAAATGACGGAGGAGAGAGGGAAGGACGGCTGGTCGGTAGTTGGTGGTTACCAGCGGAAAACATGGCTGTAGGGTCTTAGGGTTATAGGTTGGGGTTGGGGGAAGAAGGAGGGGGGAAAGGAAAGGGTGGACCAGCCGGTTTAGGAAGAAAAAGAAAGGAAAGAAAAGAAAGAAGAGGGGGACTGCCAAAGGAAAAAAAGATGGTGAGGGCCTAGGCCACATAGGGGGAAAGAGAAGATAATGAGGAGGGTTTGGGCTGTGGGGAAGGCTGGCCCAAATCGGGGAAGTAGAGGAAAAATAAGAAAGGGTTAAAGGAGAGAAAGGAAAGAAAAAGGAAAAGAAAGAAGGGAAAAAGGAAAAAGGAAAAAGGGGAAAAAGAAAAATGGACAGGTTGGGGTATTTAGAACATTTAGTATTTTTGAATATTTAAAATAATAATATGTTAAATACAATAATAAATAAACTCCCTTTTTGGATTAATTTAGGATATTTTGAATATTTTTTTTCTAAATTTTATTTTAATTAGCAAAATACCCTAATTGTTTCCTAATTAAATTATTTATTATTTTCCTCTTGATTTTTCCTTAATTTCTTCCTCTTATTTTAATAAAATAATTTATTTAATTAATTTTTCTAATAAATCCTTATTTGGCTATAATTTCTAAAATTAGGATTTTGGGGTATTTCAGTTATTGTCCAAGAGGTTATTCATTATATGAGAAGAAAGAGGGGCAAGTCAAGTTGCATGGCAATTAAGGTGGACCTTGAGAAAGCTTATGATAGTCTGGATTGGGAATTTATTAAGAAGACTCTTTTGCTCGCTAGACTCCCTAGCAGCATCGTGGAGTTGATTATGTGGTGTTTGTCTACTTCTAGCATTAGAGTTATTTGGAGAGGGAAGATTTTGGAAGACTTTTAAGCCTTCAAGGGGAATTCGTCAAGGGGACCCTATGTTCCCTTATATTTTTATCCTCTCTATGGAACGATTGACCCACATTATCCAGCATGCAGTTAGTCATAAGAAATGGAAACCCGTCACCTTAAGTAAGGGTGGTATTTGTCTTTTTCACCTTTTCATCGCTGATGATCTTCTCTTGTTTCGTAAGGCAGATGTCTCCCAATTTAATCTTATCTTGAACTATCTCGAGTTGTTTCAGCAAGCTTTAGGTCATAAAGTCATCTTGGATAAATCCTTAATATATTTTTTGGCAAATATTCCCTAGATTCTTGTTAATGAGATATCAATTGTTTCTGGGATTAAAGGAGTTTTATCGTTGGGAAAATACCTAGGTGTTAATCTCCAAGAAGGGCATTGTTCATGAAAATTTTTCACTCATGTTTTCAGAAGGTCAAGAAATGTTTATTTAGTTGGCATGCCAAAATTTTTTATTTAGCTGGGTGAGTGCTTTTGGTTAATTTTGTCTCTATGGTCATTCTACTTCATTTTATGCAAACAAATAAACTCCTAAAGATGGTAAACCAGGAACTGGATAAACTTAATAGAAGCTTTATTTAGGGCTCTTCTGGATCCAAAAAGAGATTTCATCTTGCAAATTGGTATCTTTTGTGTCATCGAAAAAACCAAGGTGGTCTAGGCATTAAAAACCTAGATCTTATGAACCACGCTATGATGATGAAGATGCTTTGGGAGTTGATGTCAAACTCAGGTGCTCTATGGGTCTCTCTTTTAGCTGAGAAGTATCTGAAGGGACTACCATTTTCTGCAACTAAGGTTACACCTTCTTCCTCACCTCTTTGGTGGAGTCTTGTGATGACTCACCAACTAATGAAGCTTGGATTTAAGTGGATTATCCATTTGGGGTGCCAAGATAAAATTTGGACTAATTGATGGATGAGTGGTGGCCCCTTAATAAAGGAGGATTGCTTTATTATTTCATAGGCTGAGATAAATAAGTTAGTTAGTGATAATGTTGGCCCCAGACTTGGTTGGAATTGGAATTATTTGGAGGGTTCATTATTGCTGTCCAGAATTATGGAACTCAATAGCGTATGGGTCAATCCTAACTTAGATAGAGATGATGTGATGTGCTGGGGCCTTTCTCCCAATGGTGATTTCAATAATAAGGCAGTGTACACCTTCCTTTTGGATGATAAGACTCCTACTTACCCCTGTTGGAAAAAAATTTAGCAGCTCCATGCGAGAGAACGCATTAAGTTCTTCTTATGGCTGACCATGTACAACTGCCTGCTTACGAATTTGAATAAGGTTCGGGGTGGTTTGAGTCTCCAACTTGTTGCTCTACATGCTATTATTTGAATGAAACTTTAATACATGTGTTATGTGATTATCCTAGGAGTAGGGCAATTTAAACTCATTTTATTTTGGTGGATTCTAGACTTTCTTTCTTTTCATCTTCCTTGGAAGATTGGCTTTGAGATAACCTCTCCCTATAAAAAATCCTTGAGGTCAAGGACCCCCTTGGGAATTGTAGTTTGCTGTTATTAGTTGGAACATTTGGTATTGGTGGAATATACGAGTACATGGTGATGATGATGTGAATGTTAGTTAGATTGCTCCCTGGCTATATGAATTTACAAAGGAGGAATTTCACGTTTGGTGTAGACTTCAAAATGTCGAACACCCAGCTACTGTGAGGACAATGTGTGCATTGGATTGGAGTAAACCCTCACTTGGTTTTGTGAAGCTTAACGTTAATGGTAGTGCTTTGGGAAATTTGGGAGCTTTGGCAGCTAGTGGCTTAGCAAGAGAAGATTATGAAGATTGGATTTTTGGTTTTGTAGCCAAGGTGGGGGTAGGGTGTATAACTTCTGTTGAGTTGTGGACAATTCTGTACGAGCTTAAGGAAGCTCATAATAGAAATATTCAAAGACTCATAGTGTATAGTGACTATTGGTTAACTGTCAAGCTTGTTAATGGGGGTTGTCTTGGCTCCCATCCTTTTACCCCCTCTTGTCAAAGCTTGTAGGGATATCATCTCTAGGGTTTTGATGTGCACAGTCTAGCACAATTTCAAATAAATGAATATAGTTGCTTATTGCTTAGCTAAGCTTGGACATCATTTGAGTTTTGGTGTTCTTTTCTCTTTAATTGTCTCTTGCTTATGTTTGATATGGTGGGTGGCTTCACCTATAGAAGCATCTCAATGCGTTTGTGGTATTTTTGGGATTTTCTCACCCCCTCTAAGAAACCAATAATAATAATAAATAAATAAATACAATGAGATCTTCTCACAAAAAGTTAGACACGTGTTTCATCTTACTGCTAGTCGAGGTTCTCATAATTTTTTTTAGCGGAGAGGCCGTCAACGAGCAGGCATACCCTAAAACCCTGTCGTCGGCCAGCCTGGAGTAAAGGAGAACAATGGCTTGGCGCAGCAGTTCGCTCTCAAGGACACTCTTACATAGTGCAAGATCTGCCCCGGTCCGGCGTAGCACCTCCACCACCGGCCCCCGCCTCCGTCCATCTTCGCCGCTTCAGTCCAGTTTCCTCCATCCACCTCGCCGCCTGACGTTCACGAATCCTAGGTATTTGTTATTATCCTGATAATAATAAGATAACTATCCATTTCTCCATTTTTGTCTGCAGAATTCAGCTTTTTACCTTTAGTACGTGGCAATCTTTTCAGGACGCTCGGAGAGTTAGGATGCGTGTTCCAATCGCTGATGCCGTTGCATAGCGTGGTGGCTGATTCTCGATTGACCTCTTACTTTGCCGTCGACGCGCGCGCTTTTTGCGAATTGTCTCAGGGTACCTTCTGCCGTTTATGTCAATATTGCTAAAATTTCTCTCTTGATCGCTTTAATATGTGAGTTTTTGATATATGCTTTGTGGATGAACAATTTGATTTTACTGTCTGGTAATCCCAGTATTGTCCTGGAAAATTGGCCAACTTCGCACCTTACTTGCTGGACAAAAAGTAAATTGACGTGATGCTTATTATCTCTGCGCTTCTTGCATTTGAGATTACACTGTCAAAAATTGACTAGTGTTGTTAAGTGATTTTTATCCACATTCTTCTGCTTTAATGAATACAGGGAAAATAATCCGATGTAAATATTATAGTATTGCTTCCGTAATCAAACACAATATCCGTGATCACTACTTCAAGTGTTGTAAATTGTCACCACTGGATGAAAGTAGTTGAAATATCGACATTTTAGTTTGTCATCGACATTTCTTCTCTTGAAGCCTTAAGCTTAACAAAATAAGCCTTTTGTTTAATGTTTACGGCATAGGTGAACTGCACTTTGTTTGGTCCTTCCGTTGTGTCCTGTGAAAGTTGCAGCCTTCGTGTGCTCGAGTATTTGGCATCCAGTCCTAAATATTTGTACTTTATGCTCTATAGGCATACTTGCCACTTCCTGAAAACATAGAGAAAAGCATGATCCATTAATTTTGTGATCAGCCTGCCTTCTGCTTTAACTTATCTTACCCT
Source organism: Tamarix chinensis (assembly GCA_030549775.1). NCBI lineage: Eukaryota > Viridiplantae > Streptophyta > Magnoliopsida > Caryophyllales > Tamaricaceae > Tamarix > Tamarix chinensis. The sequence goes on along the minus strand of CM060171.1, from coordinate 80,884,014 downwards.
TGACCTTTTATTTTTTGCTTCTCAAGTCTAATGAATGACGTGTACTTGTCAAGTTTTCATTTAGTTTTGCTAGTTAACTAAATATTACATTGCTCTGAAGTGCTATGATTACTTGGATATTTTTTAGCACCCAAAGACCTCAACACTAAAGGAATTTTGTATAATAACTCTACATAATTACGTTCTCTATTTCTCTCTCTATGTTTAATACTCTCTGTTTTATAAAATAAGGATTTTAGGTTTCCAAATTTGTTTCATAATGTAAGGTCTTTTATGAAAAAAATCAACAATTGAAAGCTTTATTTTCAATTGCAACATTATTTGATTTTATTTTGGATATTTGTTAGCACTCAAAGGCCTCAACACTAAAGGGATTTTGTATAATAACTCTACATAATTATTCATAATGTAAGATATTTTAATAAAAATATCAACAATTAAAAGCTTTATTTTTAATTCTAACATTATGTTATTCTCTTTCCAATTGAATTGAATGAATAGGGACTATTAACTTTACCATGAGGTTATATTAGTAAAAGTTGATGAATTTTTTGTTTGGAATTTAATGTTAGTATTTGTGAAAAAAGCTAATAACCCTTACATTGTGAAATGGAGTTAGCAGAAAATTTCTCCCTCTTGTTTGCTGGTGGTTATCAAGTTAGATACCAAAGGTTTTATCTCTCCCTGCACTCAAAATTTTAGCTACACAAGAAAAACATTAACTTTTGAGAGTAGCAGTGCAAGTATAGGAAGTGCAGTTTGGTAATAGAGTGGTAAACATGAATGACTATGATAACAAGGGACGTACACAGAGAGAAACACCGATGAAATGCTGCAGACAGTGGATCTATTGACAAGTATCACATGTTGAACATTTGGAAGATTAGAACGAAGCTCGACTTATGATGCAAACAAAACTATAAGTTGTGTCAAGAATGCTGAGCAGTCTTCCATTACTGTTAAACATTTTATCAGTTTAAACAGAGACTGCCCTGAATGTTTTGGATCTCTATGAAGGTGCTACTTTCTAGTGTGGACACTAGTGGTCTTTGGATATGGACCACAGGTAGGTAAAGATGCAGGCTTTTGTGCAGAGCACTAAAACTCTTTTGAAAGTCTCACACCTTCATAAGCTGCAATAAATGAAATGGAAAAGAGGAGAAGAAAAGAAAAAGAGGAGTAGATCCAATGGTGGCCCTAAATCTATCACAAGTATGGCCCTGCACATGCTATGAAGTTGCTCATTTGTAGATAATTGCTATTGGGATATTTTACCTGGTATTTTCTGATTAAGGCTTGATTAAAAGTAAGCCTTCAAAGTTGAGTTTGCATCAGCTACCCACCAGTTTTCCTACCAAAATAATTAAGTCAAAATCAACAAATGCTGAGCAGCAAATCCTTCATTTACAAGGTCACATGCCCATTAATTGATGAACAAATTCTGCTACTGGTTCCTAATTGAAGTACTGTGGCTTTGACTGCCCCAATTTCACATTACCAGGAACCCTAACCAAACTTCGATAAATTGTATTACAAATGGGGAACATTGATTGTCTCAAACATATGGTTAGGTGTGGTTTTTTATAGGTTCAAAGATTGACAATTTGTATCTAATTGAATGTTTAATTGTAGAGTTTTAGTTAACAATTTTAAATTAACTTATATTGGAACTAGAGAAGATAAAAAAGAGACGGAGAGATAGACAGACAGAAAACTATGGAAAAAGTCAATATGAATTGTTGTTGTGCAACAGAGATAGTTTTGACCCACTGGACCAAAATTTCATTAAAATATTGCGCATGTTTACAAAACCATGGAAGCTAAAGTGTACAGGTATCATGTGTAGAAAACGATGAAGTTTGGTGTCCTGGAGACGTCCTTTGTTGTACACGTGGTAATTAGCAACTCAACTCCTCCTTTCATGTGCCACTGTGACAACCACAATAAAAAAATTATGGCATATATATATATATATATACGTAAGTAATTGTTTCATAGGCTTGTAAATGTTATTATTTCTAAGGAAACATATTTCAATAAACTACCTTTTACCATTGCAGTTGATATTAGGTTAGTATTCATGGTGCTTGTTGTCAATTGTTGCTTGAATTAATTGCTTTTATCTATGATGATTTTTTTAGAGTATATTTTTTATCTTGTTTGGGAGCTATTGTCTGTGCCTGTAGGCAGCACAATGATACCAGCTTCGGATGAACCGAAATGTTATTTGGAATTCATAGGACTGGCAAAGTTTATTATTCTATAGCTAATTAGAGCCTGTCATTGCTGTGATGTAGGTACTTGAGCTGATTGTTTGGCATGATCAATCCTACAATTTATTGGTCTTTGACAGAATGTATTGCGGTGAGGTAGTTTGGAGAGGGGATTTCTTCTGGTGAGTTGTTTCAAATCTAAGGGTTGGTGGATGAAGTAACCTTAGATTGAATGCTAAGACCCTCTATTCTATAACTCTTCCCTAATGCAATAATGTTTTGAAGTATTAGAATTTATGATTGGAATCAAGGGACTGGCATTATTTCCTACTCATCTGAATATTTATTTATTTTTTGTTAGTATTTTGTATGTGCCTGCAGCCTACAATTCTCATAGAGTTCCAGGCTTTGGCCCTAGCCTAGACAAATAAAGGTCCAAAATTATAATTACGTCTTATATATATATTACAAACATTATTTAGCTCAGCTCATACTAGAGCACAAGGTTATTAACCTTGTGGTTGTGGATTGGTGCCCTCCCCATCACGTTTATTACTGTGGGAATGTCCGATTTAACATCTTTGCCAATTGCCTTCATATATACGAGCTGGCCCTGTTGAACTTGGCCTTATATGGTGAATGGGCATAAACAGGATGGCTAGTTAACAAAAGGCGGTGTTGATTCTTCTCTCTATTGTTGTTCCTTCATTGTACGTGGTGTTTATGCCCGTTGCCTGGCATTAAATGCCTGCTGACATGAGTATTTATCATACAACTGTCGACTCTGGTTTGATGGGAAACGGCGTTTACTTGTTTGCTTTTGCCGTGAATTTCGGTGCTGGGATTCTTTGAGGACGATGGGAAAGATGAAATTGCCATATTGATAGCTGCTGTTGTGTTTTGGGAGACTAGTTATTTTTATTTCCGTGGTCGTGATCTGAAGTCAATGAAAAACAGTTCTTTATTCGCCATAAGAATAGAAAAAAAAAGCGGAAGTTCAGTCCAATATGAGTGAGGTATATTTATGCTATTTGATTTGGCATGTTATTTTGCCAATGCGGCATGTTCCAGTAAAGTTGCCTTAAGGGGACATCGAAGGCCGGAGCTTTATATTGGACGACGCAAACTGCTTCCATATAGGAATTGACCCGTTTATGCAATCTGAAATTTGTTTCCGTTTCTGACCTGTGATTAGATGGCGATAACAGTAATCAGTATAGACTAGCGACCTCGAAGTCTTGGGAATTAAGACCGATGATAGGAAAAAGGTAGCTGATCTCTTTGTAGGTAGCCCGGTGACATTCGAACATCGTTCCTACCTTGTAAAGAGCTTTTGAATGCGCAAGATCTGTGGGAGATTGGAATTTTAATTAAGATTTCTGGTCTCCAACAGTGAACCATCTACTTATTTGAGCTATTTTGGCAGTTATTCTGTGTACAACATAAATTCTTTAGTTGTACATGTGAGTTAGCCGAAGTATAGATCGAAATGAGGTGTTTGTGTTGTACAAAATAGTTATGTTCTGTTGATAGAAGGTAGGATAGAGCTGTAAGTTAATGGCGGTCACATTAGATTGTTTAGTTGTTTGATATAACCGCCTAAAAATGGTTCTTGTTAGCAATTTGTGTACCTTTTTTAAAAGTTAATAATAAAACCAACTTAATTATTTTATCTACATTTATCAATAACCAAGGGAATGTTAGGATGAAATGGAAATTAATTTTTATTTTTTCTTTACTTCCTAAGAGTTACAGACTTGTACTTCTTTGGTATCAACAAAACAAACGAAAATAATAGCTTTTATAACAATTCTAAAATATACAATTCCTTTGAAAAATTGACATGAAATAACAAAATAAGAATAAGTAAAAGAAAATTTTCAAGTGGATGGATGTTATATTGGTTGTTTCTAAGCATGAATGAATTAGAAATTTCTGACCATATGTTTTTTCATTTATCAATTACAATTGTAAATGTTGAAGGATAATGAATATGAAGTAGGTGAGAGTTTTATTGTATCATTTGTTATTTATCAATTATGCATCTCTTAATCGGAGTTTGCGGATTCTCTTTTCCTTTTGTCATTAATAAAAGGTAAGAATAAGGGGCAATCTAGAAGCAAATGAGATAAGAAGCCCAAGATCTAAAGGGAAATCTCCTCTATAGCGATATGCGTATATATGTGGTAATGAAAAGATACGCATTAGAGAAAGATGGAAATTACTCTCCTAGTAGCACTATGTATAAGTAACAATCATGTATTTGATTGCTTAAAAGAAGAAATTAGGGATAAATAAAGTCAACCACTTTAACACCATAATTAAATTTTTTGTATTTTACACCAAATTTTAAAGCTTCAAATTGAAAAAATGAGTCTAGCTTCTATAGTAGAAATGGCTATATAATTCTTATATAACTCTCACCAACTAAAGTATTGATGAAACAAGATGTAGATTTAAGTAAATCTATTATATAACCAACAAAGTATATATGTATAAAAATAACCAACTATCTTTGAATGTTTAACTTGAAAAAACATAAGCAGGTGGTCCTTTATACCTCTCAGATATTTTATAAATTCATTTCCACTATTTAATGGTTAATAGTGCTTAATGTTTTGGTTACTTTAGTAACATCTTAATACTCTAATGGCATACCTAATGTTAGGTCCGTAGAAATCTAAGCATACACAAGGATTCCTATTGTAGAAGCATATTAGTTATATCTTATATTAATTGTTTCTATGTCATTTCTTAGGCATTGACTCACACTTATACTTTCTCATTTAATAATTGGAGCTACACTTAGCGAACAATCCTTTATACTATATATATTTCTAATACCTTATTGATATAAGTCTCTTAATATAGTCTTAATATCTCTTTGGATCTTCATCTTAATGATATAATACATGTCACCTATATCCTTTATATCAAATTTGTTAGAAAGACATGAATTGTTGCACCTCATAAAGTGTCCCTATGCCATAACAAGAAAGTAAAGCTCTATTTATATATAGCTCAAGGAAACAAACCTTGCACTTAACTTAGAGTATATTCATTGATTCATGAGTTTCTCATCAAACCTGAATAAAGAGATAGGACTATGGAAACATATATAGTACTATTAGGGAGCTTATTTTGATCTATATATGGCTTTTTTGAGTTTGCATTTCAGTTTATCACCCTTGCTAGAGGAATAGCCTTTAAGGTCGTTTCATATATACCTCTTTTTCAAACTCACCATTTGGAAATGCTATTTATTGTAATTCAAAATCAAAATGAGCTACACATGTTATAGACATGTGAGCAAACCTTAGCAAATAGCCTAGCCTTATACTTATAAATGTAGCCTTAAAAGTTCCTTTTAGTCTTCAAAACTTACTTATGACCAAATAGGCTTAGCTATATTAGGTAAGTATACACGATCTTGGACATCATTGATCTTCATAAAGTTCATTTCACCTTTTATAGTATTATACTGAAACATAGAATTAGAACTACTATTAACTTATATAAATGTTTTGGGATCATTGATAACACAAATGTTATTATCATATTCTAGCAAATACACATAATAGTTACTAGAGATTGCTTACCTTATTTTCCTAGTAAACCTTCTAAATTTTGGTATACCATTCTTCTATAAGAATGCTCGACAACTAATTTATTAGAATATCATCAACAATCTATGGAGTTACATTAATCTACTATTCAATAATGACATGTAATTGAGGTACATTGTGAACAAAGGTTAATATGCTACATGAAGTGGAAGCCTTCACTACCATATCGTCAATTTCAAAATTGGATTTCTAATTTAATCATTCTCAGTAATTAAGTTATATTTAAGAAACTTGAAGTTCATTAACTCCATATAGCAAGAGTTATTAGATGAACAATAAAACTAATGACCCTTAGATTTCTCAACATATTCAACCAAATACCCACACTTAGGGTAATTAGGTGCAACTTTCTATCTTACGCGTTACATACCCTCATTTCATATGAACAACCTAAAAAACACACATGTTTTGAATTTAGCTTACAACCCTTAGTGTATGTTTGGTTTGGAGTGAATCGAAGTGAATGAAATCATTTATGCCTGTTTACTCCATTTGGGAACTTATTTGTAAACATCCACCTTGGTTGATGGAGTTTAAAAATTTACCCTGATTCACCCAAATCACCCCATTTTTATTAAATCCATTTTGGGGGATAATTAAGGTGAAGGGTAATATTTAATTGATATAACTTTTATTCACCTCGATTCACCCCAATCCAAATATAATTATAATAAACTTAAGTGAAGTTAATATTATTCAAGCAATATTTTAAAATATTCACCTTAGCTCACCTCTATTTTCCTCACTTAGGTGAATTTTTAATGTTTACCATCACTTTGATTCACCTAAATTCAAATGAACCATTAAATAGCTCAAAAATGTTATAAACACAACTTTAATTGAAATCCACCAAGGTAAATTTATGTATATATATATAGCCATCTTTTGTGGCTCAATCCACATAAACCTAGGATTATTGGAGTTGCAAGGCATACTCCTCACCATGTGCATCAATGTCTTGTTTTTTCTTTCTGCATCACCATTAGGCAACAACGCCATGCATTTGAAGAAATTTATAAAATGACTAGGTGTTATCTATCCTTAGTATACCTATCATAGTAATCTTCACCTTTATCTTAAATCATGATTTTTTTTCCACATTGATTCTCTACTTTAGCCTTAAACTCTTTAAAGGTGTCCGATGCTTCATACTTGTTTTGGAAGCAGTAGATAGGGCTGTTAATGAGACGATCCGACCCCTGGGCTTGACTCATTTACTAAACGAGCCTAAAAATAAAGCTTGAGCTTGACTTGTTTATAAACGAGTCGAGCCTTTAACAAGTCAAGCCAAACTTTTATCGAGCTAACTCACGAGCTTTGGTGGTAAACGAGCTGAGCTCACGAGCTTTTACACTGTAAACGAGCTCGAGTCCATAGTTATTATGCTAAATCTTGATTTGTTTAATAATCGAGCCGAACTCGAACCTAATTTTTAAGCTTATTTAATAAGCGAGCTAAGCTGAGCCGAGCCATTAACGAGCCGAGCTTAAAAAGCTCGCGAACCGATTTAATTTGTCAACAGTCCTAGCAGTAGAGATACTTATAATGAGAGTGATCATCTATAAAAGGGACATATTTTTCTTAACCATGCAAATCCATATTAGGATTACACATATTAGTATGCCTAATCTCTAAGTGTATTCTTGATGGCATATCCTTGAATCATTTGTCTATTTTCTTTAATACTACACAAGTCTCAAATTAGTAAGATCCAGAGTATTAAGTACTTCATCATTTACCAACTTCTTTATCTATCTATATAGATAGATATGTCCTTATAATCTCTTGTGCTACAACATAGAGGAACTAATATTCATAACACCATTAAGAACTAGCACCTATGTTCATTTTAATGTTAATGGAATCAAGTTGCAAATCAATAAGGTAAGAACCTTATGATCATACACCATAATAGGTGTGTCCAAATGGCATAAATCTTTTCCACCTTTGATACATATCCATTATCTAAAACTAGCTACATGAACAATGGTTGGGACTAAAGTTTGTGGCCTACTAGTTCCTTCATCTCTTGTAAAATACACAAAGAATTACAAACTTGGATCGTTGAACTAAATTCAATTAACCATGTGTTAATCTTAACATTGACTATATGAAATTTATAACATACTAGAGGGGTTGTATAACTTTTCATTTAGAGCTTAACAATGTACTTAATGCAATCATTCTTCATATGCCTCTTACTTTCACAAAAAAGAGAGGCATTTTAACTACCATTTTGATCTCACTTTGAGGTGGAATATTTCCTTTTACGTGTTTTAGCCTGCAATTTTTGTCTTTTCCCTTGGCAATCATCATCACACACTCTTTGCTAGCCATCTAAAACCTTTTATTCATCTTATACACACATGGCTAATAACTCATTAATGGACCATTTTCCTTTGTGTGTTAAGAGACTTTAAATGGAGTATGCTATTATAAAAGAGAGTTCAACCTAAGTGAATTAAGAATGTGATCGACATATCTACCCCAGCATTCCTAATTGTATTATCCAATCTCCTATTTACATACTCTATTCAGACAAATCTTTAACAATGGTGATATTTATAGGTGAAAAGTTCATGATCAAGGTGTGTGTTAAGTCTTAATCTCAATAGTCCTAAGCAAGTCCTTATTATTCTAATGGTGATCTATAGGGCCCCTAATAGAATGATATATCTTATCCTTTATGTTCATGATACTATTGCGATTAAATTTCTCCTATTGCTCATGACTTTATGTCTTCCCCACAATGCAATCAACTATTTGAATGGGCTTATCTTATTTTGTCACCTCATCCAAATAAAAACAACCAAATTGTAAATTATATTTGAATCATCTCCTTCAAAACCCTACAATTATCACCTCACAAACTGATGATCATAACATCTAAATAAGATGTAGTCATTTACCCAGGACACAACTTGCAAATTAAACACAAAAGATACATTTTTATGATCAACTTAATGTTAAAACACAAATTCATGCTTCACTAATGCACAACATGTTAACAAATAAACTAGCATGAATTAAAGACATTAAATTTATATGTGGGCTATGAATTTAAATTTTATAGATTCATGCAACTATATATTAAAACTATTTAGTCACTCCATAATCCTCATTCATCGTGGGAAAATTGGGAATAATGACACATTATTTTAATATAATATATTTTGGACGCACAATGAGGGGTCATGTAGGACTATACCTATTATATATACTTAGTATAGTGTAATTAGTATCATGGGCTCTAGAAGTGATAAAATAAAATAGATGAATGCATGATTGTACCCCATACTTAGATATAGGCGTCTAGGTAAATCTAGGTGTATTAGGATTGTTGTGTCTAAGTCATAATCAATTATTAGGATTCTTGTGCTTAAGTCCTAATCAATAAACATGATTGTCCTCTATACCTATATATAGACATCTAGGAAAATCTAGATGAATTATCATTGTTTTAACCAAGTCCTAATCAATTATACTATGCTAATCACACATGATACTTACATGTACATAATGAAAAAAATAATCCTCCAAACAAGACCTTGATGTAATACCACATATAAAAAAAAATCCTTTTGTATAATTTCTTAAAGGAAAAATAATTTTAAAATGAATTATAAAAATGTTGTTCAAACTGGTGAACCAATCAATTAGTACGAAAAACCTATTGATTGGTAAATTGTGGCTTTATTTTGTTAGTTTTGATGAATTAGTCGGCTAATACACCAAAACCAATTAATTGGTTCTACTAGAACTCATGATATCTATTTTGGTTTAAACTTAGATCCATTCAAATCCTTCGCTTAACATTGGAAATCTATTATACTTTGGTTATAAATCAATTTTAGGAAGTCTTAAACTCTTATTAGAAACTAATTTTTGGATTAAACCTCTATTTGACATAATTACAACACTTTTCATCTAATTCCACTTTACCCTTTAATTTCCTCTTCCTTATCTTCTCTCCTTATTGTTGTGTTATTCTAGCCATCTTTTGGGTCTCCCTTTTCAATTGATTAGAGATCCCCCTATACCTTGGTAAATATCCTACATTCTACTCATACTTTTCTTCCTCACACTTAAGTACAATTTATCCTTGTGTTCCCCTACTATTTTAGCTCAACCCATGCTTCCTATTTCCTCTTACTTTTGTTCATATGATCTCATAGAAACCCCTTGAAAATCCCTTATTATCCCTTATGTAATAAATAAATAAAAATAAAATCCTTTGAGTGTCCCTTTGTTCTTTTCCTCTTAGCTTCTTATTATCTACTCCCTCTCATTTCCTATATTTTTATTTCTAATTTTAGTTTCTAAATGTATTTTGCTAAACATTTCTCTCATTATTGTTTAGGTGAGGAAGAATCCTAGAGATTGGAGTATATTAGAGGAGTAGTCTTCTTTGCGTAAATATCTTGAAATAGACAAACTTGGCATGAACTTATAGATGTATAATGATGTGTTAAGTGCTAGGTGTTTTTTTCCCACCATGATTCCATGATTAAATTTTATCAAAACTATTTTTTAAGTGGTTGGAATCATGAATTTGGCCGTAATATCATGATAGGTTTGATTATTTTGAATATAAAATTATAGAGTTGAATGTGAGATAATTATTGTGCAATTTGGTTGTTTAGTGTTACTTTATGAAGTTTTTAGTATGATTTTATGATTAAACTCTATTAAAACCATGTTTCAAGCATTTGGAAGCATGATATTGGCCTTAAGAGCATGATATGTTTTTTTTTTTTAAATGTGGACTTAAGGAGTTGAATGTGGTATGATTAATGTGCAATTTGGTGATTTGAGTTTTGATTTATGAGGTATAAGTGTTATGTTTGATTTTTGGAAAGTATTGTGTGGCATGGGTGTGTTTATATTAAGTTTGAAAATATGGAAGGTTTTAAATTGTGTTTTGCTCAGTAGAATTAGCTAACTGGTTAGGACCAAAACAAGTTGACAAGTTTTAACTCACTAGTTAACTAGTTTATTGGGATTTAGAGTCATGGTTTGGTATGATACCAATCAACTGGTTAGACTTATGACTAGTTAAGAAGTGGCATTGGCCTAGTGATTCACTTGCTTTGATTTTTTTTCTTGGTGTGACACCCCCAATTTATAAACTAAAAAATTTCATTCCATGAAAGCTTCAACTGTCTCCATGAAATACTTGAGACACCTATTTACAACCATCGAAGTCCTAGAATACTAAATCATGTTAGAATAGGCCGACTAATAACTTCGTAGTTAGTACACATGGAGGTAACATATTGCACACAAGGCTAGAAGTTACTCCTATCTTATAAATTAAGCCTAAATCCCAACCCAAACCAACGCTCACTCATAGACTAAATTGGATTCTATAAGTTCGGATAAAAAAAAAGAAATTTGTTTTTTCAAAACAACATCAATATTTAAAACCATAGGCTTTGATACCAACTTGTAAGACCCCTAATTTACGAACCAAAAAATTTTATTTTGAAGACAACGTAGAAGCATTTGAAAAAATAGGGAATATTACCGCTACATCAACCGTAAGAGAGATGTGATCATCATCCAACTCATGCCTAATGTTAGGATAAATGGAACCATGAATGAAAAGATACATGCTCATATTATTAATAAAATAGTACTATGATAACAAATACGATAACAATAATATATATAAGAAGAGTATGAGAGTTTATAAAATCTAAATACCAAAAATCAAAGCCAAAAGTTTAAATAACTGAAAGAATAAAAACTTCCCAATACAGTGGGTAAAACACCTCTAGTTGATTAACCTAACTCTTAAGCATAAATATAAATCTCGAATCCAAGCAATGACCAGCTACTAGCCCACATCACCCTTGACATACTATAACTAAAAATCATAACCCTACAAATCGTCCTCTACTCCTTGCACCATAAGTTGGATCATCATAGGGACTATACAAGTGCAATATCAATATGATAACACAAGCTACATAAAACGTGGTAATGCTCATGAAGCACATTGAAGTCATATAGTAGCATGGTGATAAGTATACAAATATAAATTAATAGTTAGACTCATGGTAGTAATACAAAAAGGCATGATTACATGAAAATCATGAAAGAATGGTAATATGATAAATGCATCACAACACTACAATGTAAACCATATTATAAACCTTCCTTTAGTAATCACATACTTTCCAGTTATTAAGATAGTTCATTTGACCACACCTAGTTCTCAACCATGAACAAAAGTCATGGTAGCAAATAAACACAATGGGATACCACAACCACCACATGGGGTCAGGATACATTGAAGGGGTTTTTCTCTAGGGATAGCACACCTATCACACATTGAGTGCACCTGCTACAAGGGATAACATAAATCAGGATACCGCACCTACCACACATGGTCAAAGTACATCAAGGGGTATTGTATGAGGATATCTCATCTACTGCACCTTGAATGCCTCCACCATGAGAACTAAAAAGCTTGGATGTCACACCCATCTGAGTAATTACAATATGAAGTATTAGAGGCCTTGTATTGGGATACCTCACCCACTCAAATTGGACACTAATGCCATGCCGATGTGCCATATTATAATCCAATACCTCAAAGATATGCGCATACCCCCAACTGACCACAACTTAGTAAAGAAGGAAATAGGTACTGGGTGAAAAATATAAACCACGGGACAAATTTCCCACCAACTCCTAGTCAGCTACCCCAATAGTCAGAGAAATTTTTTTGAACAAAATCTTACTCCATTATTATTAATTTTCAAGTGATATCACAAATCACAAATTAACTCCATAAATAACTAATTAGGTTTTTCCAAGTGATTACACCAAGTACTTCATAAGGCATAAAAGCTACCAATTGAGTGTTTCCAAGTGATAAATACCAAACACATCGTCAGGTATAGAAGCCACTAATTGGGTGTTTAGAAATGACACCAAACTTAACCAATTCAAGTCCCAAATAACACCATTATGATATTGATTAAATTTATGGCAAACATGGTTGAAATCATAATTTAAATGTTGTAATTACATGGAGGTATTAGCATAAAAGGCCCCAAAAAAATTTAACAAACAAACCAAATGACATACAATTTGATTAGTCGATTGGTACATGGGGCCAGTTGACTAGTCTAGTCATACCAGACCTGGACTAAAAATAACATTAGCGGATCAGTCAACTAGTTGGTCTCACTGATTGACTTTTCATAGGAAACTTATCGATGTGTTTGGTCCAACCGGTCGATGGGTTTAAGTAGAGACCAACAACTTTGGTCACAAAGTCACCGGTCGATGGGTTTGATGAATTGATCGGGTTCATAGAAACTATATGAATGGTTCATTGAACCAATCAACTAATCTCATAACCAGCTAATCTGAAATTCCAAATCATGTGATTTTTTACACAACCAGTCGATGGATTCAAGAAACTGATCGACTGGTCTGGGTACAACAACACCCAAGCTTGCGATATACATACCAAACTTTACCATATTAGACTTAACATGCTTCTAGAACATAAAACACATAAAGAGATGTGTTTCACTTATAGAATCATATAGATACATGGTAATATAGGAATTTAAATGAATTCATACTCAAACTACCAAATCATGCATAAAATTAGGGAAACTAATAATGCGTAGTTTCATAAAGAAACTCTACCAAATTCTCAAATTCTAGAATACAATTAGCCTATGCTCAACAAAAAAAAACCAAGAACATGGAACATCAATAAGCAACAATAATCCTCATTCATATTAAAGATAATAATGCCTTACCTTGAAGCAATTCTTCTAGCATAAAACTCCTACTTGATGGCTATCTAGCAACTCCTCAATTCTTAAGAGAATCAAAGTTCAAAACCATTAAAACTCTGTTTTAAAACTCCATTAAAATAAAAGAAAATAAGAAGAAGAAGCATAAAACGCAACTCAACCTTTTCTCAAAAATAGAGTTCCAAAAAAAACCTACAATCTTGAACCTTTTTCAAATCTTAATCCTTCTTTGCTAAAGAGAAACAAGGAAAAACTGAAGCCAAGATTAGAAGAAGAAAGAAGGGATACTAATTTGACCAAGGAAGGAAAGAAAAAAAAAAGAAAGGGAAACCTCTATTTTTTTTCTCAATAGAAGGAAAAAGGGAAAAGCATGAAGGAATGTTCAATATTTAGGAAATTTTCTACAAGGAAAAGGAAGAAGAGAGCAAGAAAAATAGATACTAAGTGAAAATGAATTATGAATAGAGGGTATAAAAAGAGAGCCGGTTGACATCTACAATAAAGATATATATATATATATATATATATATATATAAGACTGGTATAGTTGAGTGCAGAAACCAAGTATAAGAGAAACAGTTGATGAGATGAGGGGGTTGAGTATGGTTAGGAAGAGACATGGCAGAAGCTTGGTGAGTCAGGGAAGGGGCGCATAAAGTTAAACATACAACCCATAGAGAGAGGAAGGTGAGGGGAAGAGAGAAGGTAATTTATGTCTCAAAAAGTTCTATTTAGGAAATTTAACTAAATAAAATCATAGAATAATATAAATAATGTAAAAATAATCCCAAAGCACCAAAATATGCTTAATAGCACAAATAGATTCTAATCAAAAATTGTTATAAACATTAGAAAGATTCGAATCAAAATTAAAAAATGATCTAAAATCACATAATAATAGTCAATCGGTTTGAGTAAATCATTCAATGGTTTATCGAGAATAAAACTGTCAATCTCTGAACACACTAGTCGATCGATTAGGTAAACCAGTCAATTGATACACTCGAAATTTACATTTTTATTTGAATTTCAAGCCTTTTCTAAAACCAAAACTAATTTATTTTATAACAACATAAGTTTAAACACATTTCAATTTTAGGAAGGGGTATTTCATTTGATTTATTTCCTTGACCAATCATTGTTTTGCTAGTTTTGTAATTTTTTCTCTTGGTTTATGAGATTTCCTGGTTGGTTTGTTTGGGATTTTTAGTGTGTTTTCTTTGGGTTAACCTTTTCTTGGCATTTGACCTTTATTAATGATGACTTAAAATGGGAATAAATGGTTTAGGTGTGGACATATGGTTTAAGATTAAGTGTTGGGCTTTAATATGACATTATTGATAAAAAGGGAAGATAATGGAGTTTTGTGCTGACTTCCCTTTGTGGATCAATTAGTGGTTTTAGTCCACATTTATATGAGTTACACTAGGTATCTATACTAGGTTAATTGGTGGTTTAGATACACCTTTATTTGAGTTTTGTTAACCATCTATACAGAGTCACTTAGTTGTTTTAGTCCACCTTTAATTGAGATACGCTAATTAGCTATATTGTGCTAGTTGGTGGTACACAGTTCACCCTTATTTAAGCCACGTTATCCATTTATATTGGGTGAGTTGGTGTTAGATATCCCACATGTGTGAAATATTTGTGCTATGCTAATTATTTATATTGGATTAGGTAATGGTAAACAATATTTTTTTTATCTAAGTATAGGATTATTATGGGAATGATATCCATTATATGATGAGTGTGGATTGTGGAAACTATAAATATGAATGACGTTCTTTTGTGAGTTGATTATGAGTAATTTGTGATAGAATGTTTGGATTTATAACAAGATTTACGATGTTTATACCATGCCCTATGTGTTGCATGTTGCCTCTATAGGAAATGTAATCTTTACTCACTACATTTTCTTGTTGATATTACACTTGTAAGTGATATGTTATAGTTACAAGATGATAATGATATTAGTTTGTATGATGATGTGTCTGGCTATGAGTGATATCTTGTATATGCAGGGGCAAACTAATTCAGGAGCATCCCCTACATATGATAACAATAATCTATTCATTAATTTTTCTAAGTTAGGAGAATTTAAAACTCTTCTTACTTAAACTAATATATGGGTTAGATTATGGGAAGCACACCACCAAATAAAAGTTATAAACTCTCCACATTTTATTGGCTTCATTATGGCTTGAATATGGCTCAAAATATGTCTTGGAATAATCCATGAAACTTTTGGTCACCACCAGCCTACAAGTAGCCCATATGAAGCTCCATGTTAAAAAAATTCAATGAGATAAGAAGGCATGCATGCCTATTTTTGTGCACCAGGATTTGAGCCCTAAAACTTGTGATTTCCAATACCTTAATTAATATTAATTAAGGATACATGATGGCCTACTAACCAGCCATGACAACCGGCCTAAGGAGGCGACATGGGGAAGGACTACTTTCTTCATTTAGTTAAACACAAGTTAAAGTAGTGTACTATAATTTTTCTTGTTGTAATTTATGTTCCCTAAGTCCTAATGCTAGTTTGTGAGATAATGTACCAGCTATTATGCATGGGGAAGGGGTTATGGAAGGCTTGAAAATCAGCTTCCATGTTGATAGTTTGGGTTTAGTTTTCTTCCTATCATAGTTAGTTTATATTATAGTCATGTTTAGTTAAGTTTGTATCCTTATGGTTACCTAAAGGTTAGTTGTATTTTTTCTCAACCTCTTACACTCTTTATATGGGTGAAGATCTGAATGCAAAAGGTATGAACTCTTTGGTATTCTATTGGTTTTCGATATCCACCACCCTCAACAAGCTTAGTGTACAGTTTGTTGTTATCTCAAAATCTTACATTCTTTATCTTAAGTGTTAATACCTTAAGTGGTGATTGTAGTTATTTGATCTCAAGGATCGCTTGAAGATCAAATTCGTTCTTCCATCTTAGTCTCTACTTTAATTTTCTCTTTTGTTGGGACTCAACCCAAGTTCCATCATCAACTCTTAGCATGACCTAATTTGTTTTGCAATTATGCATCAAATTGGTATCAAAGCTCAATATTGATAAATTGGGTCTTTTTTCCTCTCAATTTCTGCACACTTATTCACCACTTCCAGCCCCACATTCGACATCTACCACACCACCATCATTTGGCCACCCTAACACCATCAAACACCTCAAAATTTCTTTTTCACCAAACCAGCCAGCAACCACGACACCATTGAACACCATAAAAATTTCCCATCTTTTAGCCACCCTTCTATCACCTTGCCACCATTCAAACCACCACCCACCACCCACCCACCATTCGACCCTTACTCACCCCACCCCACTCCATTTGAACCAAAGACTAGGGAAAAAAATCCCCACCATTCAACCATAACTCTTATTTGACACTCTTATTTTACTTCTTTAATTTCAAACCATCATAGAAAATCAACAAGTTTCTAGAGGTTTGAGTCTTGATGAATCACATAATTTAAGAAGATATGGGGCTATTAAGGCCCAACAAGAATATATGAGGAGAGTGTTAGGCATTTTGGAGTTCTTACACCAAATGCTAACATTCCCCCACCAAGAAGAGTTCCATCATCTCATGAAGAGGGGGAAGCAACCAAACCTAGAGGAAGAAGCTAGTAATTTTATCTCTTCTTCTGGTGAGTCCCCTAGGTTTCAAGGGATGACAAGAAATTTTATAAGGGAGTCCTCTCATGATATCAAAATAGAAATTTCAAAGTTTGATAGGTCACATAATTTGGAAGACTTTTTAGAATGCGATTTGAGGTGTAACATGATGTTTGAGGTAAAATCATATGATGATGAGAAGTCTTTCAAGGTGTCAGTCCTTAAGCTAAAAGAGCATTCTTCCTTGTAGTGGGAGAACTTAGTGCATAAGAGGGGAAGTAAAGGAAAGATCAAGGTGATAAGTTGGAAAAAAATGAAAAAGATTTAGCTTGGAGGATGTGGAGGAGGACATAATGTCAAGATTCTTAGAAAGTTTAAGAAGTGACATTGCTAGGTAGGTGGAGCTTTACAAATATTACACTCTAGATGAATTATTTCATCTAGCCATTAAGGTAGAGAGGCATAAAAAGGAAAAAATAGGCTCGAAATTTGGAGTAGTGAAGTTGAACCAAAGCACACAAAGGGAGTCACCTAATCCACCTCCTACACTTAAAACATTTAATGTTAAGGGTAAAGGAAGACATGAAATGGGTGAGGCTAGTATGAGAAAAGGAGTAAGGTGCTTTAAATGTCAAGGAATTGGGAATAATCAAAATGAATGTCCAAAAAAAAGGGTGATGACTTTACGTAACCTAGAGGAGGTGCCATTAGAGGAGTAAGATGTAGGGGAGCATTCAACCATGGAGGGGGAGGCCGAGGTTGAGGAGGCCCCACCGGATGTTGGAGAGGCCTTGATGGTGAGGAGGGTGTTACATGCACAGGAGGTTTTGGATGAGGAGTCCCAAAGGGAAAACATATTTTATACTAAGTGCATAATACTTGGTAAAATATGTTCCCTTATTGTTGATGAGGGTAGTTGTGTAAATGTGGCTTATTGTACTCTTATAGAGAAGATTAATTTACCAACTACTACACATGTTAGGCCATATAAGCTTTAATGGCTTAATGATGGATTTATGGTTAAGGTCACTAAACAAGTTGGTGTTCTGTTTTCTATAGGAAAAACTTATCAAGATAGAGTTATTTTTTTATATAGTTCCTATGGATGCATGTCATTTGTTACTAGGTAGGACTTGGCAATATGATAGGCATGTAAAGCATGATGGGAGAAAGAATACTTATAGATTGAAATGTGCCACTAAAAATATTGTACTCACACCCCTTAGCATTCGATCCTCACTTGTTAGGGAGGATCCAAATTGTAAAAATGTTATGTTCATAGATGGGAAGGGTTATAGAATGCCATAGGCAAAGGGGAAACCATGTATTTCTTATTGACGCTTGAAAATAATGAGAATGGTAGTCCACTTAACCCAAGGGTCAAGATATTGGTAGGTGAGTTTAGGGATATTTTTCCAAATGAACTACCTAGTGATTTGACTCCCAAAAGGGGCATAGAGCATCAAATTGATTTTCTTCCTGGTGCTACACTCCCTAACAAACTAGCCTATAGCTGTGATCCTAAAGAGGTCATGGAGTTGCAAAAATAGGTTGAAGAATTATTGCAAATGGGTTTCATTGGGGAATCACTTAACCCATGTGCGTTACCGACTCTTTTGGTACCAAAGAAGGACTGATCAATTAGAATGTGTGTTAATAGTAGAGCTATCAACAACATTATTATCAAGTATAGGTACCCATACCTAGGATTGATGATATGTTAGATTGCTTACATGGGGCAAGTGTAATTTCCAAAATTGACTTGAGGAGTGGCTACTATAAAATTAGAATGAAGGAAGGAGATGAATGGAATACCGCTTTCAAGATCAAAGGAGGCTTATATGAGTGGATGGTCATGCCATTTGGATTTTCCAACACACCAAGTAGCTTCATGAGGCTCATGGATGAAGTCCTTGGATCATTCATTTCTAAGTTTGTAGTTGTGTACTTTGATGATATTCTTGGATACTACTCTAGTAGTGATGATCATGTAAGGAACTTGAAACTTGTAGTCTTAGCTCTTAGGAACAACAAATTGTATGGCAAACTAGAGAATTATGAATTATTCATGCCAAAAGTCAGATTTCTAGGGCTTGTTATATTCGGAGATGGTATTTCCATGGACGAGTCAAAGGTGGAGGAAATAAGAATGTGACCTACACCCACATCCATCACTAATGTTAGATCCTTTTATAGGCTTACCTCCTTCAATAGGCGGTTCATACACATCTTTAACACTATTCTCGCACCCATCACATAATGTCTCAAAAAGGGTGAGTTCAAATGGACCAAACATGCACAAGAATCCTTTGAGGTTATAAAGGGTAAGTTGATTGAAGCCCTGGCGTTAAGGTTGCCTCACTCTGATAAGGTGTTTGAAATCGAGTGTAATGCAAGCAGAGTGGTCAAATGAGTGGTTTTACTATAAGAAGAAAAGCCAATAGCCTTCTTTAGTGAGAAGCCTAATGGCTTGATATCCAATTATAGAACCTATGACAAAGAATTATATGTTATTGTTAAGGATTTAGATCATTGGTCTCATTACCTTAGACCATCAAAATTTGTATTGCATACAGATCATAAGTCCCTAAAATATATAAATGGATAACATAAGCTCAACCCTAGGCATGCTAGGTTGGTAGAGTTTTTACGGTCCTTTATTCTTTCTACTCTCTGAGTTGTTGGTTGGTCGAGGGGTCCTCTTCATTGGCTGCTACTGGTAGGTTGCTGGCCCTGATAGCTACACCTAAATCCTCTAAACTCCATCTTATGGTACCTAGAAGCACTTAGAAGTCCTATGACCATTCTTGCCACAATTATAGCACTGGACTAGCTGAGCCTCACAAGTTCTCCCCGGGTGGTCTCAACTGCAATGCTTGCAATGGTAGTGCTTAATCAGCCTTTAGCTTCCTGGGCCACAAAATCTACCTTAACTACCTTGGTGCTAACCATCATAACCTTTTTTCTAAGGTTGATACCTGTGATCACCTTCTAGAACCTCAAACTTCCTCTTGATCCCTAAGGTCTTACTAACCCTAATCTGAACAACCTTCACAACTTTAGTCGCCTTCTCAAACACATCAAAAAAGGTTAGGGAAAGAAGAACTTGAGAGTAAATTCTGGATGCAAGCGTTCAAGTCCATCTCAAATTGGTGCATCTTTATCTCCTCATCTACCCCTATATACAGTGTGAAATGAATCAAATAGGTAAACTCCAGGAAATACTACTCAACTGTAGAGGACCCCCGGTGAAGTGTCATGAAACTATCGTATAGTCCCATCCTAACACTAGTCGAACAAAAATGAGCCTTCATTTTATATAGCATGTGCTCCCAAGTCTCAATGGGTGCACCTGGCACTTGATGACTACCCCACCACTCATCAACACAACCTTTTAAAATGTATGCAGCTACCTACACCCTCTTCTCGGGTGGGAACTTTGAAGCTTCAAATATCTTCTCAAATTCTCGAATCCAAAACTCTAGAGCTAATGGATCATCGGTACCCATGAATGTCGGTAGTGAATGTGACCGCATCATTTGCAATCAGTCATCCAATGGAGCTAATGTGGGAATGTAGATAGGTATTTGGAATGGTGGTGGAGGTATGGATAACGTAAGTCCCTCTTGGCCATGGTGATAAGAAGCTCCTTCATATGTACCAATCTCGCATGCATTCTGAGTCATGATGCTCTAGAATGGGGAAAAGGAGGGGTTAACACACATTTTAAGGCAACCACATAGGAAATACAACATAATAAGGCCACCAAGAGAAGTAATAAAACCCTACTCATATCAAGGCCAAAAAGTAACAACAACTAATGCTAAGACCAAACCCAAAAAAATCCACACTTCCTCATAAGACTAATCTAGGTTTCCAAAAAATTTAAGAATATAAGTTTTCAAAAACAAAAGAGATGATTTGAAAACCAAAATCTTTTGATACCAAATTGTAATGCCTCCAAAGAGATGATTTAACATGTAAATTTATAACATGCATTTCCAGTACATCAAATTACATATTCCTATACTTGACAATAAATAACACATATTAGGTATGATTATCATAATAATAATCATGATATGCTTAAAATGATCAAAATACCCCTATGACATATAATAATTAAAATCATACTAAAATATGTGTTTCTAAAATATGAAATCACTTATTCCCATGCTCAACAATAAATACACATATTAGGTATATTTATTGAGACAAATGTCATGATATGCTTAATGTAATTCCCTAAATTTTATCTAAACCTAATCTTGAGTAATTAACATTTTAACCAGACTCTAACCTCAAGAAATTTATATTTCTACCAAAAACTGAATGATCGATAATTTATTTATTCCATTATCTTACCTTTTACTATTTAACATAAATCGAAATCTAAAATCCCATCTACCTTTTTCTTTCTTTCTTTCTTTCTTTCTTTCTTTCTTTTTTCTTTTCTCTTTTCCCCACTTGCTGGTCAAAATATTTTCTTCTCCTTAGTTCCCTTCCTTCTTGCGTGCAAATCCCTCTTGCCCAGACCTTACACCTACTACATCCTATCCAATCTCAAGTAAAACCTCCACTCCTCCCATGCCTTGCACGTGTTAATTGTCATGACCTTACCAACTGCCATTCTCATCCTCTATTCCCCCTTGAGAATGTAAATATTTATACAAAACATGAAACTGAACCTCTCTCCCCTCCACCAACATAACACTTTCTCCCTCTTCTTCTCCTCTATGTCGTTGCCAAAATAACCTCAAAACCTACCACCGGCGAGCCCAATTGAAGCACCTCTGTAACCTTTAGTCACCTTTGTCGTTCGCTTACCTATAGCCTCAACCAAACCAACCATTCCTACCCCAATCCACTGACCAAAATCACTGCAACTCCCATCTTCATTTTCTTCCCTTAGCTGCAACAACAACAACCAAACAACACCCCACCATTCGACCACAACAATCGCACTACATCACCACCATCCAACCACAAAAAACACACCACACCATCACTCTTCAGCCAAACCAACCGAATTAATCACCATTTAACCAAACCAACCACACCACACACTACTACAAAAAGGAAAAATAATAACTAATAATAGTGATTTTAAAACCATTGCCAAAAACATAAAAATTAATGCACGAGATAGTTGAGGAAGTTTTAATAACATTTATAGTTTAAAACCCTATTAAAACCTCCACTGTAAAATTACATATGGTAGTTTTAATAAGGGTTCCTATAAGAACCGTTATTAAAAGATGTTTTAATAACGGTTCTTTAGAGTACCATTATTAAAAGGGCCACCAAATTTAATAATAGTTCCTGTAAGAATCGTTATTCAAAACTCCATCTTCCACCTCTTATTTGTTTTAGTTCTTGTTTTATGCCAAAAACTTCAGATTCTCTTACTCTCATACTCTCGTTCTCTTTCAAAACCTTGCACCACCACCACTCCTCCTCCTCTCAACTCCAGGAAACCACCACACTTTCTGTTTCACACAACCAACTCCAAACAACCACTCGTTCACTTGAACTACCACACACACCACTGCCATTATTGGCGTTGCATGTCCTTCCATTCCTACACACGTTGCCTACATTTAGTCCTCCTTGCTTTGCCGCGTTCGTAGGTGGCCACCGCTATCCTCTTGCTCGTCGTCGGTTTTCTTGCTCGTCGCCGCTTCTCTTGTTGCCTTCACTCCTCTTGCGTATGGTTTTTTTCTTCTGTTGCTTATTCTCTACGCTATATATATATATATATATATATATATATATATATATATATATATATATAAATGTATGCATGTTGATGCAGGTTGTAATATGTGTTATTGAAGTATTGTAGTTTGTTGTTTAAAAATGTGTTGTTGTTTGTTGTTGAATGTGTTGGTGAAAAATAATGTTGTTGTGGTTGAATTTGTTGGTGTTCTATATTAACATGCAAGAGTGTGTTGGATGACCTTACATATAACATTAATAATAATGATGATGAAGAAGAAGCAAATGATGATGATGACGAAGATGATGATAACATATAGGATTTATTAGGATTTAATTATAGTTAGCTAGGTTTAGGATTAGGTTTATTAGGTTTAGGGTTAGTTTTTATTATAGTTTATAGGATTAGGGTTTAGCATTTATTGTACTAATATTATAATTAATATGTTCTCTTATAACAAACTATTATATACATTATTCTCAACTCTACTTTTAATAATATCATATTATTGTACTTAACCTATGTATATTATCTTATTAATATTTACTTGATTTTACTGTGTAGCTTAAATGATTAGATGATAGTTTATCAAATATATAAGTCAAGATTATGTCCTTATTTTAAACATGGCAAGTATAATAAGAGGAAGTTTGATTTAACTTAATTCATTGACAAATTTAGTGGGAGTAAATAAAAAGACGTGTTTGGTAATTTATCTTTTCTTGATATTTAATGACACATTTATATCAATAGTGAAATAAATAAAAATCAATTCAAGATTATAAGCTTTATGATGAGTATCTTATGTGGATAGGTTGTTAGCTTTACATAGTTGATTAAGATATGGTAGAATATATTTATGATTTGTCTGGCTAGTTGAAGAGTTTACATATTCTATAATTTGGATCCTTTTGATAACAACCTTGATGATAAGATTTAGTGGTTGTTCTCATTTGTAGGTAGTGAGATGTCGCTCATATACCCTCCACCATATCTATGCATAACGCCATATGCTGATCTACGTACTCATGTCATATGGTTATACAACGAGCTAAGTCGATTGTCTGTGAGTGGCGTGTCCTATGACCCATTCCATTTCAGATTGTATCACCTACTCTTGACCCTACCTCAGATAGAGCCATGGTCATTGGCTACATTACTTTTTTTCATTGGTTTGTCCACCACACTAATGCACCACACTCAAGATTTATTAAGGGTGAGGTGTTTCCCAGAGAGTATAATCGAATATCTAGAGAGCTGATGGTGATTGGTGACGAGTGGATGTTTCATCATCGCTTGCCTCCGAGTATCCACCTCAGTTACCCTAGAGTATCTGTGACTAGACTCTCTATTGATGATGTGAGAGAACAAATGACATATCGAGATGATTGGACTTTGAAAGTGATAGTTATTAGTCAGGCTCGACAGGCTACCGAGGGATTTAGTTTTGCCGTTATGAGTTTTTCTTAGTTAGGTGTTTGGGCTTTAGCAACCTTTTGATTTATATAGTGTTGTTATTGCTTTAATCCCGCAGTATGTTTATCTTTTGTAAATTTGAGCCATTGAATAATATTTTGCTATGTGTGTATGTATGTATGTATTGTGTATATATGTATAAACTATTTCTAAGTATGAGCGGCTTAAGTATTGATGTATTTTTTGGAAACATGTTCTCATGATTTGTATATATATACAAAATAGTATGATACATTTGAATCAGATTCTTTCTAAGCATGAGCGGTTTGTGAATTATTAAACTTATAATTGAATTGATTTGTAATAATTACTTTTCCATGGGATACATCTAGATTGAAAAATTATGGATCAAAAATGGTTATCTGCAAATCATTTATCTAGATAATATAATGAAGGAGTGGAGTTTTTCATCAAGTTTGTAGTTGAACATGCTTGGGACTCTATTAGAATAGTATGTCCTTATTTGAACAATGCTTATATTTAGCGTGTCAACACTAATGATTTGAGAGATTATTTTTTGTGTATGGAATTGATACAAGTTACAATTGTTGGATATGGAATGGTGAGATAGAGTCTAAATATGATAATGAGAAAGTTAGAAGGGAAAGTAATGGATCATCACTTGAGAACTATGAGCAACATTCATTAGAGGAGACAACTAAAAAGGTTGAGAAAAGTGTTTGGGCTATCCAAAAATGTTGAGAAGTTATTGAATGAATCAAAGAAACCTTTGCATGTCGATTGTAAGATGTTTATTTGATTATCCGTTACTTTAAGGTTATATAACTTAAAAGCATGTAACGGATGGAGTGATAAGAGTTTCACAGAATTATTAACACTTGTAAAGGATATGCTTCCTAATGACAAAGTTCTACCCGATCGTACCTATAAAGTGAAGAAGATTCTTTCCTCTATGCGCGTGAGTTATGAGAAGATACATGCATGCCCTAATGATTATATTTTATTTCGTAGTGAGAATGTATCTTTGGATAGTTGTCCTAATCCTGAATACAAAGCACCACGATACAAGAAGAATAAGGTTCAGCTAAGGTGTTATAGTATTTTCCTATAATACCAAGATTCAAGCGGATGTTTAATGATGTTGAAGATGTCAAGAACTTGAAATGGCATGCTTATGAGAAGATAGATGATGGGATTCTTAGATGTCCATTTGACTCTCCACAATGGATGACGATTGATGGCTTATTCTCTACATTTGGTAAAGAAGTAAGAAACATGTGCCTTGCGCTTTCTGCAGATGGAATGAATCCGCACAATCAAGACACCTACAATATATGGTCGGTGAATTTGGTTATATACAATCTACTTCTGTGGCTCTATATGAAATGCAAGCATATGATGTTGTCTTTACTCATCTCGGGGCTAAACCAATCGGGGAATGATATTGATGTTTATTTGGCACCTCTGATTGATGATTTGAAGTTCTTATAGGACATGGGTGTTCAAGTATTTGATGCATACAGTGAAGAAAATTTCACTTTGAGAGCAATGTTATTCTATACTATAAATGATTTTCTGGCATATGACAACTTTTCAGGTTATAGTGTGAAAGGCCATTATGCATGCCCAATATGTGAGGAGAATACTTCATTTGTTTAGCTAACACATGGTTGGAAGACTATCTTCGTCAGGCATCGTAGATTTTTACCGAATAATCATCATTATTGTAGGCAAAGAAAAGCATTCAATGGCTTCCAGGAAGACGGGCAGACACCAATCTAGTTGACGGGATAATAAGCGTGGCTGAAGATGAAAATTTTGAGTGTGAACTTTGGGAAGAAGAATGAAGATAAGCCTCCATCGGTTGGGTGGAAGAAGATGTCTATATTCTTTGATCTTCCTTATTGAGAATCTCTGTACATGAGACATGCCCTTCATGTTATGCATATCAAGAAAAATATATGTGATCGTCTTGTTGGTACATTACTTAATATTCTACGAAATACTAAAGATGGCATCAATGCTGAAATGGATATGGAAGAAATTGGTATTAGATAGGAACTGGCACCGTGAGATAATGGAAGAAAAACACATTTACCACTGGCGTGTCATACTCTTCCCAGAAAAGAGAAAATTTTATTTTGTAAATTCTTTATCGATGTTAAGGTTCAGAAAGGGTATTCTTCAAATTTCAGAAGACTCATGTCGATGAAAGAGTTGAAACTAATTAACATGAAGTCTCATGATTGTCATATTTCGATGCCACTTATTGCCAATACGTGGAATTTTTTCGAAGCGTGTTCGAATTATTATCATTAGGCTTTGTTGGTTCTTTAACGCCATTTGCTCTAAAGTCATACATCCTAATAGTTTGGATGCCTTGCAAAAAGGGATTGTGATTACTTTATGCCATCTTGAAATGGAAAACCCTCATTCTTTGACATTATGGTACATTTAACTATTCATTTAGTTTATGAGATAAAAATGCCAGGACCTATTTATGGGCACTGGATGTACCCCTTAGAGTGGTTTATGAAGTTGATAAAAGGTTATATAAGGAATTGA
Organism: Tamarix chinensis; assembly: GCA_030549775.1. NCBI lineage: Eukaryota > Viridiplantae > Streptophyta > Magnoliopsida > Caryophyllales > Tamaricaceae > Tamarix > Tamarix chinensis. Next base: position 80,857,038 of record CM060171.1, on the reverse strand, counting down.
TATCGGCCAAAAGGATGCATTGTTGAGAGTTACCTTATAGAAGAGGCAATTGAATTCTACACAAAGTAATTGTCAAATGCTGAAGCTCTTGGTATTCCTAATTCTCGACATATAGGAAAAATCAAAGGACAGGGTATTAGAGGTAAACAATATGGGTGTGTAGACCCTGACATATTTCATAAAGCTCATCTATATGTATTACACAACAATGATGATGTTCAATCATATATTAAAGAACATATGCTTTCTTTAAGGAATGAAAATCCATCAAAGATTGAAAAATGGATAATCGATAAACATAATATTTCTTTTATCAATTGGATAAGAGATTATATCATTCCACTCATCGAACATTCCCCAACGTCACTTTCCAAAACCCTGCATTAATTGTCTCAAAAATCTTATTTTGAAGTTTTTTCATATAGCATTTATGTGATCAACGGTTACACTTTTTATACAAAACAAAAATATGAGAAAAGTACAATGCAGAATAGTGGGGTGAATTTAGTGGCCGAGGCAATGCATATTGCTAGTGAAAAGGACAAGAATCCAACCTAAGAAGATATGAATTATTATGGTGTGATTGAATAGATATGGGAGTTAGATTACACTGTATTTAAAGTCCCTCTATTCGGCTATAGATGGGTTGACAATAGCTATGGGGTTAGAGATGAAGATGGATTCACATTAGTAGATCTCAATAGGAAAAGACATAAACAAGACCCATTCCTCTTGGCATCACAAGCAACACAAGTATTCTTTGTCACTGATCCTGCTGATAACAAATGGTCTGTGGTACTATCTACGAAGAAAAGAAATGCCAATGAATGTTATGATGAAAATGATGCCAATTGGAATAAAGAGTGTGTCTTAGCTGTGCAAGCAACTCAATTATTGAACAATGATAACAATAACATTAATGAGGAGGAAATATATGTCAGGGATGATCATCCTGAAGTTATATATGTATTAGATCCTAAAACCAATCCAAAAGCAAGGAAAAAAAAGAAGGAAAAGAAGGCAATGAAGGTAATAATATTGTAACATATGATGTGTGCTTGGTTTTTAAATGCATATTTCGAACTTCCTCATTAGATATTTATTATACTAAAAAATAATTTAATGGTACATTATGGTCAATACATAATATTCTAACATAATTTATTTATTAATTTTTTATAGAGATATAACCAACAAAAAAGTTGATAGGGACAATAGTGATGAAGAAGGGAAGAAATGACCTACTATTATGAGAATCATCACAGACATGTGGAATAGAGGAGAACAAGTCGATTTGGGATAGAATACTTACAATTTTCCCATTGGACATTACATAGACATATTTTTGACATACATTTCACTTTTCACGCGTAACCGTATTCCTATCTCTTATAAAATTTGGAAGCAGATTCCAAAGGGTCACAAGGAGCATATTTGGCAGGAAGTCATGGTAAATATGCTATTTTACTCAATCACTTTTGTATGTCCAATGTTATTAATTTTAATACATTAACATCAATACACACACACACACACACACACACACACACACACACACACACACACATATATATATATATCTTATTTTGTAGAGAGCCTTTAATGTTCCAAAGATTAGGAAATAGCTTCTTAGACATTGTGGTGAGCGTTTAAGAACTTTTAGGGTGTACTTGGCTATTAGAAAAATATACAAAAAATAGGGATGACTCTCTATGACAAAACCCACTCAAATGATATGGTTTCATTAATAAAAAAAGTTGGAACTAATTTATTGCATATCGTCTTTCGGAGGATTTTAAGGTATTTATTAGATAAAAATTAAATTTTTTGATGAAGAATATTTTATTTTTTATTTAAATAACCATGTACTTATATTTTGGCTTGTAAAATAAGGAAAAAATGCCAAAAATAAAGGGATTGCTAAACAGAATAAGTATCGGCATAATATGGCTTTTTGTAGGCCTTGAAGAGGAGTTGGTATGAGATTTCAATTTATCTATTTACATATAAAAGTCTAATGTTATAATAATATTCTTAATGTAAGATTAATTTTTGATTTGCAACCCATAACCTAGGACTTGGATCCATGTACCTCGTCTATAAATATTGGTACATTATGGAAGAAGGCTCGAGAAATTAAAGATGGATATCTTAATGAAGATGTAGATGTTGCTACCAAAAATATTGTAAGTTTTTAGATATCCCAAACCTTACTTAGTTTTCTAAAAGAAAACTATTATATTATTCTTATTCCTATAATCTAAATTTAAATATATTGCATATATTATAGGACTAACTTGAAATGTCAGATTCTATAGAGGGGGTGGACCAATATAACATTGTGTCCTAGGCTACTGGAATTGTAGAACACCTTGGAAGATACAGGGGTCTTGGATTAGGTATTACGAGAATGAGCATGTGTGGTCGATCTCGTGGTTCTCGTATCACTCATGAGCAAGTGGCCATCCCCACCGAGAAATTAAACATGGCATTTGAATAGATAGAAACAATGGAGTAAGAGTTGTCATTTATCAAATATCAAGGGTATAAGCCATCCGATTCAGTTCACCATGATCAGCTTCACAAACCCAATGTAAATAGCGTTAGAGGCAATTATGAAGCGGATGCACGCCTTTTTCTCTTCCTGAGATAAGCATTACAAACTATGAATTGTGATTAAATGTATTTGGTGTCATAAATAATTAAGAATGTGTAATATTTTATTTTGAGGGTTTTCATAAATGTGACTTGTTAGCGAATGACCTTTTAATTCCTTTGGCAAAAGGAAGGGTACACATCAGTCATAATACCCAAACACAAACAATCCATGGGTATAATTTGGCCCTAAATACAAGGCTAGTGAGTATTGACACTCCAATCATTGACAATGTGCCTAATGAGGCATCCACAGTGATAGAAGCTCATGGAAGCTTCGTGCCTTGACCTACGAATTAGATACATCTCACTACTGAAGAGGTAATGACATTCGACATCATTATTAGACCTTATTTGTTATTTACATTATTTATTCTTTTTTCATATATATATATATATATATATTCTCAATACATATTTCGTTTATTATTATGAATTAAGGAATAAAAAAAGAAGAATATTGCTAAAGGAAATAGAGGTACTAGAAAAACTAGCAACACAAAATAGGGAATTGTTAAAGGAAAGAGAGCTAGATCAAAAAAATCAGTTGCCCCACAAAAGATTCCATCTTCAGAGAAGAACCAACCTCTACAAACACTAACTTTATTGTATTTCTATGCCCAAAACTACCTCAACGACAATTATATTTTCATTGATTATCGTTTTGAGTATGTTGGGAGGTACGACGCTATCTATATAGTATCGGCGGTTTACATAAGTGACATTTACAATCAGGAATAGATATCAACAACAAGTGTTACCATCTATGTCACGTAAGTATTGTTTCAGAAGTTAGATTTTAGTACTTCTTATTGCATTGGAATTTTTATGATATCTTATATAAGTTATCAGTTATTAACAAGTATGCATTATTATTGCCATCCATAGGTTAGTTAGCTAGTCATGTTGGAGTGGAGGGAATTTTGTTCTCTATTGTGTTTGTGTGTCCATACTATGAAGCTTATAGTACTACAATAAGAGATGGTAGGCACATAAATTATTTAATAGATTGCATTTTGTTTGAGGTATACAACAAGCTTTATCTCATCCCTCACCTAGCAAATGAACATTGGGTTTTATACGCCATCTAATCTGATCTTAATAAAGTCTATGTGTTTGATTCCCTTTGAATATATGATGTGCCTTTTAACATTGCTCGTCGTTATGGGAAAGAATTTATTGACATGTTAGTATACTTTTTACTTCTTACTTCATTAGCTTATTTATACATATATTCTGCTTTAATTATTTTAGGTATATATATATTTACAATATTGTGTATCCAACTCTATTTATTAGGGCACTATAGACGACGTATCAGAGGGGAGGTGGGAATGGCATCCCAGATCCAAAGAGTCTTGAATATGAGCTTGTAATGGTAAGTAATAAGAGAACTATTTTTTATTTTGTTTTAATTTGAATTAATATCGAATAGTAAAAGAGCTAACTAAATTCATTTAACAGTGTCCACAATAGCAGAACAACGATAATCGTGGATACTATGTATGTAGAGTAATAGATCTGATTAGTCCACAACAGATAAACCATCATAGATCCAAGCCATGTATGTTTATTTTTCCATAAATGAATCATCACATATATATTTTGTACTTGACCTAAGTACTAACTGAATAATCGAAACTTGTGAATTTGTAGGTTTTCACCAATGGTTATGCACGAGGTAAGAAATACAATGATGATGAAATTGATGAAGATACCAATGGGCTAAGCACGTGCACTCATACATTTGGTATTAGGGATCTACATTCTACATGCATTTTTTATTTTATATTTATCTACGCCTTTTGCTCATCTAGGTTATGATCTATGATCTTTTAACTTTGGAGTGTAGAGCTACCAAGTTGTGGTATGCCTACTAATTTTGATTCCTATGTATGCCTAGTGTATTGAGATATACCAATTAGAGATTGATTGAAAATATGTAGTATCATTTGGGAGGAATACATGCATTTATATATGAATTGATGTCATTTTACATTGCAGATTTGGTAAATATTTGAACATACAATTGTGTATGTGAGCTGTAACAAAATAACAAGAATATATAAAAAAAAACATACAAGTTTTAATAATGATTCTTCCATAATTGCTATTATAAATGTTTTAATAATGGTTTAAAGTAAGAACCGTTATTAAAACCTGCTTTTAATAACGGTTATACTTACAACCCATTTTTAAAATTAGGCATTTAATCTCGATTAGGGTTTAATAAATATGTAATAAATGATTAAAACCCTAAATCGATAGTGTTTTAACAATAGTTTTATCTCAAAATCATTATTAAAAGGTCCATTTTATGCTTATTTAAATAGCACATTAGGGTTTAATAAATGCATAATCAATGATTAAAACCCTAATTTTTTGACATTTTAACGACGGTTTTTGATTAACTATTATTAAAACATTGTTTTTAACAATGATTGTGGCTTACAAACTATTATTAAAATTTTTATTAAAACTATTATTAAATACCAAGTTTACCCTAATATTTGCGATTTTTTGTATATTTTTTATGATGGTTTTGAACCGTTATTAAAGATTTAATAATGGACGATTCAATAACAATTCAGAACCATTATTAAAATCAGAAAATAACCATTATTAAAACCTCTTTCTAGGGTAGTGACGCCCTCTACCTTTAGTTACATCATAGCGAAACCCACCCCTTATTTTACCTATTTCCACTAGTGTACACCCCTTTCTTTAGCCATTACCACCGGTTCACACCACCTAGAAATGACAGATTGTGTTGTTGCCACCCCCTCAGCTTGGCACTTGTTTTTTGCTCCTCTCAATTATGTTAGTTCTCCCAAAGTTGTTTATTTTGATTTTCCTCTATTATTTCACACTTCTATTTCCTAAAAATTTCATTAATTATGTGGTTTAATCCTAATGGTATTTTATTGTGGTTTCTTAGATGACTTTATCGAGGTTAGGATTTACGTGTTTAGAGACTGGAGCCTCTTTTGTAAGGATACTTATCGTAGTCTAGAATTTATTGTTGCTAAGTGTTACACATGGTTGTCTTATAACATGTTATTGTTATCATATGATTAAATGTATGATTGTTAATGATATGATGTGAGGTTGATATTATGTGATAGAAAATAAGTAAGTAGAGATTATATGATATCATTATTCTATATGGAAAACCCTTGGTGTGATATATGGTTATAATATGGCTTAATAAGGTATGATAAGTGGGGAAATGAGTATTATAAGTTTTGTGGTGATAAATTGTGGATTTAGAAATAATGTTACCAACATATGTATGATTTGTATAAAATAAGGGCTTATGTTATCGGTAAGGGCATTTTGGTCAATATTTTTTTAATATGGGAATCATGGTATTCTAATATGTTATATCATTTAATATATTATAAGGAGTTTATAGGAAGTGGTTAGAGTAGTTATGAATGGTCTAAGTTTAATAAACTATGAATATGACTTGATTTGAGAATAGTAACCCTAAAATGAAAAGGTTATTATCGTACGTGTGAAATGGTAGATTTATTCCATGAAATTTAGATATGTTGTTAATATTAGTGCTTTGGGAATATATATTAAATCTGGTAATTGTATGATCCCTACAGAAAAAGTTATAATGTACTTGTGAAATTAGGGTTTATAAACTCTAGGAATAGTGACTCTTGACATAGGGTTATTATCACATGTGTAAGATAGTTAGGCCTTTAATTTTGAGTATATTGATAATAATAATATTTGAGGAATATGTACTAATTTTGGTGGATAAAAGAGTAATAGAAGATGAGTTATGACTAAATGTAAATTTGGGTTCCAGAGGAATATAAGGGTCTTAGCCCTAGATAACAACCTTAAGATCTTTGTAAGGTATTTTTCCTATTTTAAATGTGTTATGTACTTTAAAATCAAACATAAATAAGGCATTAATAATTTAAAGTGAAAGATCACGTGAGTCAGGCCAAGATATTTTATGGGTTCGTTCCACTGGATGATAATAGTGGCTTAGAAGTGTTTTGCCCTAATAGGTGTTGGGCTCCATTCCAATGGACAATAATAGTGGCTCAAGTGTATTTTTTCTAATATATGCTTCAAACCGTTCCACTGGTTTAAGAATAGTAGGTCCCTGAACTCAATGTAAATAAAAGAATGAAAATTTCTATACCTAATAAAGAGGCCTTAATCCGTACATACCTTGTGATATTTTATGTGTTTTGATTGTGTACTAATGTATGTATTTAACTTAATCTTAACTCGATAATACTGTCACCTTGCTCAGTACGTAGCGTATTAACCATCCTTTCCATAGGTGTTGTTCATTCTCATGGGCAGACAACCCTAATACTTTTGTGCAGGTCATAAAGGACTAGCTGGATGATTTTGCTATCTATAATGCTCTATATGGGGAAGAGTGATGTTTTGTATCAAGGCGTGGACGTAGAGTCATGTTATCTAGGGAATAGTTTTACCCGAATACCTCTTTGAACTCTTAAATCTACGGTATCCCTTTTGTCTATAATTTATTATTATACTTGGAGCTAATCTCCAAACTCATATTTATGTTTACAAATCTAATCCCATTTCTATTTACTCTTCTTTACTTTTACTGGTTTTAGCCTTGTGATTGATGTGCAAATGTTATGCTAAGCCAAAATTATATCGATTAAGGAGGTAACACTCGGTATTTTAGTTATAAGCTTTTGCTATTAAATAATTTTTTAATAGTAATATTTGGAGTGTTATATTTAAAATGACAAAAATATTCATAGGACATATAATAATAATAATAATAATAATAATAATAATAATAATAATAATAATAATAATAATAATAATAATAATAATAATAATAATAATGCTAACACTTTTAGGCAAATAATTACAACATAACAAACATGCTTAATAAAATTTATTCATCAAAAACCCTAATGTACTATCATGCAACTTCTCACATTTTAGTAGAGTAATATGGATTACCTGAATTCAAGAAAAAATACAAATTATGGGTAACCTAATAAAATTTATTAGACTCCACTAATTAAACTTTTATACAAAAAATAAAACCAAATTAACTATATTAATATTTAACAAATAAGATAATTATTTTTATTGAAATAATTATTAAATATAAATTTTATAAAATGTCCCTAAAGTTGAAATAGGGTAAAAATGTATTTTAAACCTCATCCTGCATGAGTAGTGTGAGTTGGGTAAATATAGGGAGTTTTAGAGGGAGATGGTTGGCCAATAAAGGGTTAAGGGGGATGTTCTCAGTGGGTGGTGCTGGTGGTTGGAGAGGTTGGCATAGGTAGATGGTGTTGAGTTGCCGGTGCGACGATGTTGGAAGGTTGTGGTGGTTGTTGGCCTAACAAGGAGGGGAAATGGAAGAAATTGTCATGACTAAAGGTGGTGTGGGAAGGTGGTTTGGCAAGGCAGAGAGGCATAACAGAGAAGATAATGGTGGCTGGGTTTTGATGGCGATGATGGTTGGCGTGAGGCACAACTGGCCCAAGGGAAAGGTCGATAGGGGTTAGTCATGTGTTGTGGTGGTGCGACTGGTGGTGTAGCATGGGAGAAAGGTAGGGTGAGGCAACATTGCAAGGAGGGATGGGTGAGCTCAATAGGAGGAAGAAAGGAAAGAGGATAAAAGGAAGGTAAGGGTTTGGGGTTGGCTTCAAACCAAAAGAAGAAGAGGTGTAGAAGAGGTGTGGATGGTTATCAAGTGGTTTCACTAGGGTGGAACCACCAAAAAATGGAGAGCAACAAGAAGAAGAAGAAGCAAGGAGGAAGGAGAAGGTTGAGGGTTAAACAAAAATGTAGGGGGAATGGGTACATATATGTTGGCAATTGGGGGCAAGGTGAGGGAATTGATTGATCGTCTAGAATGACAGGGTCTGTAGGAGAGTCAGTAATGGCAAGGGCTCAGCCAAGTGTAGGTAGGGCAGAGGTAGAGATGTGTTGGGAAGGTTGCAGGGTGTGCAAGGGGAAGTTGGTTTGGCTAGAAGGGGGAAGAAGACGCAAGTGTGCATGGTGTGGCAGATGTGCATAGTCAAGAAAGGAAGGAAGGAGGGTGACAAGCAAGGAGTGGTGATTCTCTGTTTGGCCGATAGTATAAGTGGGAAATGGAGAAGAAGGCAGGGGGACATTGACAAAGGAAGAAGAAAAAGAAAAAGAAAGAAAGAAAGAAAGAAAGTAGGGAATAGGTTGGGCTAGAGGCACATACCAGAAGATAATGAAAAAAGAAAGGCAAGATGGGTTGAAAGGCCGGGAAAAAGGGAAAGAAAGAAAAAGGAAGGAGAGAAAAAATAAATTTTATTATTAGAATTAAGATTATGTTCGATTTAGGATTAGGTTAAAAAATAATTTACCTCAATTTAGAGTATCCAATCAGAAAAAATAAATTAGAATAAAATATATCGGTTTAAAATAGATTTAAATAGGATGATTTTTTTAGAAAAATTATTTGAATTTGCAAATGAATTATTAAAAAAATAATTAAACTAATATTTATACATGAATTTAAGATATAAATTAATCAAAATTACTATTAGATAAATTTTTGGAGTATTAACCCTCATTTAGGGATAACAACGGATTGGTACAGAACGGGTACCCTTTATCTTTTATTCAAATCGGATAAAAAAATTGCTATTTCTATTCGTATTTACGGGCAAATTTTTTTTCTCATCCATATTCATATCAATTTCCGTTTATCTCTTTACATATCTATCGGATAAAATCCATCAAATTTAAAATAAAAATTATTTAATTTTAGAATTATATACTTAGATTATTAAAATTTAATAATATTTTCACTTTTAGTCTATATTTAAGATTATATAAATGAAGGTAAAAATATACTTTTATATTGAATAAAGAGAATGAATAAAGAAATAAATTTTAGGATATTATACCTATACTCATAACTAAATTTAATATTTTCCCTTTCTTTCTATCTTTTTTTTCCATATTCATTTATACACTTAAGGAATAACACTCATCGAATTTTAGACAAAACTCTTCGGATTACCGTCCCACGCTGGCCAAGCGCCAATAACATGAGGAAGTTACGCTGCAAGCACCTGCCGAAGGAATATTGCTAAGGGAGTACATCAGGAGAAGTGGCCGAAAGGTTAGTGGAGATGCATGAGGGGTGTGACGCTGCTGGTGTTTTTTCTAGTTGGGTAAATGGCTCATGCAACACCGGTAACTAAACGCGAAAGGTTCGTGGCGGTGGAGCTGGGCTTCATCAGCAGCTCACGCAGGGTGGTGGTGATTCACATCTGTAGGCTACGTTGCTAGCTGGTGGCAACACGCGTTCTCCACGCTGCTAGGGGTAGCTTCCATCAATTCTTCATGCAACAAGGAGCTTCTCCTAGCATGGATCTCATGCAGCTATAGAATGCGGAATGTGGACACTTAACGCCGCTAGGGAGGCATAGCAAGGTTGGTTGAGTTCTGATCCGCCAGAGGTTGATCGTGGGTGTTATAGACAGCAAGGACGTCATTGTCCTACGGTGGGTGGCTCATGATGCGGGGGGCGATGATGCGCAGCAGCAAGGCCTACGGTGATTATGGTAGTTTCTCGATGTCCGTGGAGCACGCTGCTCGTTGGGTGTTGCCTTGGATTTTCTCGAATGAGAGGGGGATTGGGGTTATTTGAAGATAGAGACAAGCACAAAGAGGGGGGGGAAGGGAGTTTAATGGGGTCGGTAGTGTACTAGTGTGCGAACAAAAGGTCAGCAGGGCGGGGGGTCTGGGTTTGGTGATGGGAGAAGAAAGATGCCAAGCGAGGGGACAGTTCGGCAGTTCGGGGTGGCTAGCTCGGTGCAGGGGGCGGTGATGTTGCGATGCGAAGACAGTACAGGGGCACGGGATGGTTGTGTGCATGTGGTCGCGCATGAAAGCTGAGAGGTGCAGGTCTGGTATGTTTTGACAAAATGAAACGGTGCATGGGGAAGAGAAAAGAAAGTGACGTACACATGTTGGCTAGCGCAGAGTTTGAACTTTAGCTGCGGTCTGGTTTGGTTGCAACTGCTTAGGCTAGTTTGGTTTGGCTGAACTAGTAAAAGAGGGAGTGAAGGCTAAGGGACGGTAATAAAACTCCGTAGCTGTATTTAGAAAACACAAATTTACTATTTAGAAAATATTGTTCCATAATCTATCAAAACTATCCTTTTGACTATCAAAGGTTTTTTTTCTGCCATATTCTTTTTCTCTCTTCTCTCCTCAATTGTTGGTGCAAGAGGAAAATAAATTTCGGTCGGTAATATCTTAAAGTAAGTAATTAATATTTTTTAGTTAATAAATTTTTTTTTATTATAAAATATGCTAAAGTTATGTTATAAATTTATGAGTTTAATTAAAATTATTTATTTAAATTTATTTAATTATAAATTTATGAGTTTAAATTTTAATTTTTTTAGTAATTTATATTATATATTTAGTATATGAAATATTTTTATTATAGATAAAAACATTACTTTAATTATAAATGTGTGAGTTGAATTTTTTTATTATGTAATCAAATTTTAGATATAGGAAAAAGGCCATTTTGGCTTCGATGATGGTGTGAGGGTTAGCTTTGGCAATATGTGCCGATTGTTGTGGGCTAGATTCGGCGATTTCTGCCTGTGCATGGGGTTGCCTTCGGCAAAATCTGTCGGTGGGTTTAGTTGGCTTCGACAACAAGTGCCGGTATTAAGGTGCCGGCTTCGATAGAATGTGTCAGTGGTAGGGGTGCACTTCGGCAATATGTACCGATCTTAGGATAATAATTGCGCTTAATGATATTTATTAATGATATTTTGTTAATTATATTTATATTAACTATATTTTTTAATTATAGTTAATTTAATTAAATTTATCAGCTATATTTTTAGATCTATTATACTCTATTAATTATTAATTATGCTCTAATATTTTAATTAAATATAGGTTTGGTATTATAGATATATTTATAATAAATGTTGATTGAAATTATTTTTATTTACAAATAATAGATTAAAATCCTTAGAAAATTACTTAAATGGATTAGCCTCTTCGTTGTCGTAAACTTCAATATCAGCAGTGTTGGATATCATAGCTTTACCATCATTTGCTCAACTTTTAATCCACTACTGTGTTGCAAATGCTATTAAGGTAATAGGCACTGCCATACTTCGGCAGATTTTGCCGATAGCATTGCCTATGTTTTGGCACATCTTGTCGATGGTATAGCAATTGCTACGGCAGATCTCGCCGGTACGGGCTAAGAGGTAATCGTAATAATTACCGATGTTGGGTCGGTAAAAATGGCCGATATTAAGGTATGATTGATTAAAATTATCGTAAAAGAAGGTTAATTTCGGGTTTTGTTTTCCATCGAGTAAAACAAATTTTCCAAATAACAAAACCCTAAAACTCGGACTCGACTCACAATCACCAGATTTGTCATATTTTTAACAGGTGTCGGTTTATAACTTTTAGATCTATTGTTAGATTTGAGTCCATATATATCAAAATAGATATGGATTTAGGTCTAGTAGTTCCAGATCGACTTAGTCTCAATATGTATATGTGTGTGCGCGCGCGTGTGAATACATACTAATATTAAAATATCATTTAAAAAGTTAATTTAACTATTTTAAAATATTTATTTTTTCACTCGAATAATAAAAAATACATATTAAGCTATATAAAATATAAATGTATATGTATTTACATAGATTATTAAAAAAAATTCAAAAATAGGCAAATCCATTTAGGACTTAGTTACTCGCTAGATCCAGTGAATCTAGTTCTGGATTTGAACTTTTGAGATCCGATCAGTCTAGGTTAGGTCTGAGTTTAGATAGTATAAACTGATCTGAGTCTAGATCTTTTTGGACATGACCCTGACCCGATCCATTATCATCCCTAATGAAGGCGGAAATAATATGTGAGAGGGAAAGAAAGAAAAAAAATTAAACAAGTAAATTGGGTGTGGTTTAAGGGCTAAATAAAAAAATTAAAGGGCTAAGAAAAGGGAAGAGATTAAAAAATTTAAAATTCTATCAATTTTAATCCAGTTAAATTTATAGTTTAACTCCATATTACAAACACAGTAATACTAATAATATATTTAATCACAGAATATCCTATAATAATAATTATAATTAATTATATATAATTATTAATTTTATAATTAAAGTTTCTAATTTAGAATTTTTACAAGCGATGTATTACATACAATCAATTAATATATATATATATATATATATATATATATATATTTGTTATTAAAAATCGACTCACAAACCAACTTAATTTAACTTATTTACAAACAAATTAACTTTAAATATCAATATTTAAGGTTTATCTAAAAATAAATCGATTTAATTTAAGTAGTAGATCAGTCAAGTTTGAAAAGGAAAGGCTAGGCTAGTGAATAGCCCCATCTTCATGCTTATCAGTATATATATATATAGGCCCAACTTGAATATAATGTCGATAGGAAAAAAAATGCGTTATTCCGAATCAGGATAATTGTATAATGCATATAGGATTGCCTATTATAGGCATCTTGACATTATTTTTCATATAACCTCATGTAATTATGCTAAACTCAATGGTCCTTCACATGGATGCTGCAGAAATAGACATCGCATGGCATCGTCGCTCTATTTCATGGTTGATTCGTGAGTTTTAGACTGGGGACCAGATTGACCTTATAGCCATCCTTAGCCTTTCTGGCACCCACTCTCATCTCAAGAAAGTGAGCACGAAATAATGGATTCATGTTGCTTTTGACCAAATGCACTAGCTAGCTGGTGAGGAGACATGGATTCGAACTAGTGGCATTCAAGAACCCTACATCGCTAACAATATTCTGGAACCGGATAGCTAGCCATGTGACTGGAGAAATAGCTAGCTAGACTCTGTAATTTATGAATATGCTTTTGACCAAAAATCAGTTGATTGCACCAAGAATGATTTACGATGATCTTATTCATTCACCGTCTCATTCTCGGTGTTCATTCGGCATATATATATACCATTTGATGTTTACGTCTTAGCATGTATTTTATCTTGATCTATAGAACGAGAAAAAATAAATGTTGCAGACAAAATTGTTGAATATATATATACCAACATTTTTGGATATATATTTTACTATTAATTATTATTATTTTCAAAAAAAAAAACTTTACATTAAGTTATGATACCATGTTGGAGTACCTTCATTATTTTATAAAAAAAAATAATATACCACATCAAATATATAATATAAAAAATAATATGATAGCCAAACACACAAAAAAAATAATAGCATACAAATCATGACGGACGTTGTTCAACAAGACGGAGGCGAAATCTGCTGGTTGGAGCTCCGAAGAGGAAAACCTATTTTCCTTTATAACTTATTGATGGAAAGATACGATCCAAGGACCTAAAAATGAGGTGAGTTAGTTTGGTATTCAATTCATTAAAACCTTATTTTATCTAATTTGTTTAATTAAATGAGTCAAACACGAACTTTATTTTTGAACTTTTTATTATATGAGTTGAGTCTAAATCCAAAAAGGTTCGGTCCAATTTATTTTATACCTTTGACTCATAAATTTGATTTGATTCAACTTTTTTATTTAATTAAATAAGATGACCCTAAGTCTACAAATATTTTGATCGGTTAGACTCATTTACAATTGTAGACTTAAGCAAAATCTAATAGCCTAACCGTGCTAGTCATCAACACTCTCATTGTCATGATTTGCTTATTTTTCTTCTCTGCAAGTTTCTAATAATGTTTTCTGTTCAAATTTAAAATTCAAACTCTTACATATATATTACACTAATTTTATTTATTTTCATTGAAAATTAAATAATAAAACTTATAATAATAAAAAATAAAAGTAAATTATGAAATAAAACGCAAAACAAATTCATCATTAGTATCATTTGTGATTTTATCATCATTATTAATTATTTTGTTAAAATAAATTTATTGTTAGATATTTGTGTGCCATATATTTTTTTTATTTAGTACTATCATAATTTTTATAGTTAATAAAAAAGTAAAATTAATGTTTATATATATATATAATTAGAAGAGTTTGAGATTGAATTTTAAATTTGATAACTTCCCATTACCTTCTTGATGGTCGGCCACTGGCTGAAAAGATACGCATCTAAGCTACTTTCACCTGCAGTCATTCTTGATCTTTTATCAATGCTTTTGTGAAATGACATATCTTTTACATGTCTTTATCGCCTGCACCCTTTCTTGATCTTTATCGAAACATTATTTATGTGAAATAATACATGGTTGGGGGACCCGAAGAATGGTCAGATAACAGGGATAAATATATTTGGTCTGTGGGTACAAAAATAACTAGGCATATCCACGTATCATAAGTTGGTGGCTCTATTCACAAATCAAAAGAAACCAAAATCCAAACAAACATAACGTTAATTTAATTTGTACTATAAGACCCCCAGTATCTATGTCTTTGGTGTCAAAAATAATGCCCGCACGGGCATAGCTCAGTGGTCGAAGACCTCCTCATGTTGGTAAGCAAGGTGAGCCACGGTTCGATTCGCGCCAGCCGCAGCGTGGGAGTTTCAACCCTCCAAAGTGGGTGCAGCGTGGATAAACCGGGAGGTCCCAAAGCCACTGAATTACCGTAATTTACCTCCCTCGTCTTGATGCGTATCTACGCCTTTTGGTAAGCAAGGTGTCAAAAATAATGGCATCGTGCAGTATCCAGATGTGATAGATTACATCTGCGCAAGTTTAGACTCTGGCTTTAGTGATGTGGCTATTACCCCTGATTCTACATCGAAGTGCATGTACAGTACTACATAAAGTAGTGGACCCTCTTCTAATACCCAGCCATGTAGAGAGCTCCTTCCATACAGTATGGAAAGTGGGCAATCAAAAAATAAGTGGGAGTGGGTTTTCCTACCTGTCCCACAAAGGGGCACTCCTTGGAGTGGGTCTGCCAAGTAAAGCCAACCATAAGAAGAACGTGAAGCGAGGAGTCCTACAACCTTTTCAAACTGCCTTCAAATCTCCCCAACGTTGGCCCCTCAATATGAGATAATCAAAGGCTTTACGGATAGAGAATCTATCACCATCCAACTACGAAGCAGCAAGTGTCCCGGGTACTTCATGAGAACCCTCCAAAAACATTAGATGCATATAAATTTTCCATAATTCCTTCACAAAATGAGAAGTGTCATGCAATGGTTTAAATATCTAGATTGGCCTCCCTTTGATATAATTTCCATGTATCCATTTTGTTCGGGGAGTTTTTTTATCATTGTGTATGAACCACACACACTTATATAGGAAAGCTTGATTCCAAACCTTCAACTACCTAAGGCCCAGTCCACCTTCCTTTTAGACAAATACATAGTCTTTCAAGACACAAGAGCTTGTTTTCCTTGCCATAAGAATGCACTACATAGGCCTTGAACCCAGTTATGAACCATCCTTGGCATCGGAAAAACACCTAACCAAAAAGCTAAAGTTCTCTACACCAATTATTTCAGTAATTCACACCTCAACGCGGGCGAAAGGAACTTAGGTTTACAAGCCTTAAGTTTATCACAAAGACTATTGAGTAACACTTCATAGTCCGAAAATCGAAGCTTACAAGGGGACATAGGAACACAAAGATAGCGAAAAGGGAAACTCCCTCTCGGAAAGCCTGCCATGTTGATCATCACGGCCCTATGTTGTTCATCCATACCAACCGTGAAAATATATGACTTAAGAGAGTTAGGACCTAGGCCGAAAGCCTTCTGTAACATGCAAAGCCTCTTCAACAATACCTCAACCAAAGGTTTGTCTCCTCTACAAAAGAGAATAATATCATCTACAAAAGCTAAATTTGATTCTTTGTTTCTTGCATCTCGAGTGGAAGCAAAAATCTTTACTGTTATTAAGTACTTTCAAAATTCTGGAGAAATATTCCATGCACAACACAAAGATGTACGGGAAAACTGGATCCCCTTGTCTTAAGCCTTAAGACCCTTTGAAAAACCCAAATAACTCACCATTCAACTTGAATGAAAAGAACGTAGTGGATATACACTCCATGATCTAGCATACAAATCTGTATGGAAAATTAAGCCCCTGAAGAAGAACTTGTATAAAACTCCACGCAACAGAATTATAAGCTTTCTTAATGTCAACCTGAATCATCACTTAAGGAGAATTTCTTTTTCTAGCACATTCACACAACAGTTCTTATGCAAGAAAAATATTCTCATTCATGAGCCTACCCTTGATGAAAGAACCCTACTCCTCACTAATAATCACTGGTAGAATTGTAGAGATGCACCCAACCAAGATGTTTCAAATAACCTTATAGATCATCAAACAAAATGCGATTAGCTTGTAATTGGAGAAAATAGTATACCCGAATTCCTTGGGTAAAAGCACCAAAGCAGCATGATTAATCCACTTTTATAGCTTCCTAGTTTTAAAAAATTCTTTAATTGCTTCACATAAATCTGTCCCAATAACTGGCCACACCTATTTGAAAAAATGGGCAGAAAAACCAGCTGGTCTCGAATCCTTGTAGTCTCCCAACAAAAAGAGAGTGGATTTAATTTCAACATCATCCACTTAGCACAAAAGGAGGTCATGGTGCCCCTGGTTGAGTTTACTACCCTTGGATAAGAAGTCAAGTTTGATATCCTCACACCTACCTACCGTTCCCAAAAGTTTCTTGTAAAACTCCAAGAATTTGGAATATAGTTCAACCTTAGTTCTTGTCCAGGAGCCATCAACCTGTATCACCTATGAAACACAATTTTTTTCCTGCTGAGCTTTAACCATTTGGTAAAAATACTGAGTGTTCAAATCAGGTTAAAAAGGAGATTATTTTCATTTTTTATGCTATAAATTGGCCCATAGTCACTGCCAAAAATTCAACACGACATCGAAGGGTGGAGATCTTTACCAAAGGCCTGAAGGGAAGACCTTGCAACACCCTTTTTTGTGTTCTTTAAGATTATCATTAGCACTTTTAGAATGGGAAATGATGTGGATAAAAATATTATTATTAAGATCTTTGAGGGCAAGCTTAAGAGAGGAAAGCTTACTACAAAGCACAAATTATCTAGTACCGACACAATCAAATCTCCAAGCCATCCTGTAACACCCCCAAATTTACTACTAAAAAATTTTGTTTAAAATCAAAAGGCTTAGCGGAAGCAAAGGATAAAACCGTAAACTCGGGGGTATTACCGCCACACTTAGTACCAGACCGGTTCACTCCTACCGTTCCAGTACTAAGTGCTAAGGCTAAATCCGATCAACATTTAGTACGGAGTATCAAAAAAATGCAAGACGACATTTAACATAAATCCTTAATAAGAGGTAAGTCAAACAGAAGTTAGAATACGATTTGGGATTACAACCTCAGAATATGTTTCTCAAAACAAGAACGTAATACAAATTATAGCTAGACAAAAATAAATCCCGAAGGATCAATATCCGGATTACCTACTCACTCAAGTCAAGGCTTCCATCCTAACACAGTATCCGATCTTAAACCTGCACAAGAGTTCTGCTCCCCACCATCGGTGGATCATCACAGGACCCAGTCAATCAAGGTAGTATCAGTACGGGTCCAATACTGAGTAAGGGCGCAGGTACGCTAAGGCCAAGCATACAATCATACCATATAGCCACATAGCACAATCATATAAGTAACATGCGATAACACACAAGATAAGGCCCGAGTACTTTCCGGTGACTTATTCTTTATCCTCGTTAATAATATTTCCATTTCACACATATTCTTTAATAATCCATGTAAGTGCGGGAGCCCCACTATTGTAGCCGGTGGACCGGAAATCAACACTCAAGGCAGAACGCCTCTGACCACTATTATAGCCGGTGGACCGGAACGAAACACACAGGGCAGAACGCCTCTGACCACTATTCTAACCGGTGGACCGGACTAGCCCCGACTCACATGGTGTTTCACTGTAAGTATTTAGTATTTTTCCCATGGATTAAATTATTTATTTGGGTCTGTCGAGCTGAGATCCCCCACTATTATAACCGGTGGATCGGAAGTAAACACACAGGGCAGAACGCCTCTGACCACTATTATAGCCGGTGGACCGGAACGAAACGCACAGGAAAAAACACCTCTGACCACTATTATAGCTGGTGGACCAGAACGAAACACACAGGGCAGAACACCTCTGACCACTATTATAGTCGGTGGACCGAAACGAATCGCACAGGGCAGAATGCCTCTGACCACTATTATAGCCGGCGGACCGGAACGAATCGCACAGGGCAGAACGCCTCTGACCACTATTATAGCCGGTGGACCGGATCATGGGCTCGGCTCAACATCTTTCGCTTTACGTGATTAATGTCTTATCAGTGTCTTATTAAGTCACACATCACCCTTAACATGCATGCCAACAATATTCTACTGTTTTCTTTTCAAGGGGGGTCGTCCCATATGTTGAGACTCGTGCACCCTTAGTCACACCGCGACATTATTTCCCCTTAAGCTCACA
Organism: Tamarix chinensis; assembly: GCA_030549775.1. Classification (NCBI taxonomy): domain Eukaryota; kingdom Viridiplantae; phylum Streptophyta; class Magnoliopsida; order Caryophyllales; family Tamaricaceae; genus Tamarix; species Tamarix chinensis. Next base: position 80,837,865 of record CM060171.1, on the reverse strand, counting down.
CATAATGAGAGACAAACTTCTGGAAGTGTAGGTTAAACCCAACACCCTACGACATCGATCTCGTCTATTCTCAACCTCTAGGGTTTTCCCCTTGGAAACCCTAGTTGGACCTATGTGGCCCAACCTCTTCTCACTTACCTTACCATTACTCATTCTTCACCCCACATCTCACCCTTATTAAGTCAAACCCCAAGTCATACCCTTTTATTCCTCGACCTCGCATGTACTTGGTAAAACCCTAGTTGGCCACATCAAACCCTAGCACCTCACTTCTTCCACAAGTAACCTCTCTCTTTTCATCCCCAAGTCTCTTCTTTCACAAGGAAACACATACTCATCTTTTGTATAATAGAATTCTCACTCTTAACCCATACTCTACTCTCCCTAAATCACTTTTTCTTCCCAAAATTCCCAGATTATCACTTCCTCCCAAAACCCTAATCGGGTCCCTCACACACCCTTACACCGACCTACGTATTATTTTTCCTCACAAGTCTCTGATCGCTCCACAACTCTCCTTTTTGCTTATTTACACCCTAAACCAAATTTTCACACGTAAGGATCACCCCCATGCAAAATTTATCCACACCATGTAAACTCTCAAGTCCCTATGCAACCTCTAGAATTCCCATACATACTTCTTATCTCTTATTCATTTGGGTCAACCCCATATCCCCCTTAATGGTCTCACTTCCCATTCCCCATCTCCTTATTCTTTTAGTCCCATTTCATAGTACCGAAACCCTAGCATGCATGCCCTAGAGGGCTGTATCAACACAACAGAATATCACACATAAAGCATGTCATCCTCATATCATGGAAGCACACACGACGTACCTCAATTCCCAAGTTGCGCTACACATGAGACAAGTTATCCATACATCATATAACACACATTAGCATGGTGCACACAACAATCAACACATCACATCACACATAGCACAAGGCCATAGCTTCGTCCTTACTAAATACCCATAGTAGAGGTAAGTAGAGACTTACCTGGATCCGAAGCTAGCTAAGCGAGATAAGAAGGAGAGAGATCCCTAGCTCATTGATCCACGAGAAAGCTTTCCTAGATCCAGTAGAAATCGAAAAACTAAATTAGAAACTATCCTATCAATCAATAATTCACATACTCTAATTAAATAAACACAAACAACCCAAATGATCTTTCTTAGAAAATGTGACCAAAAATTAGAACTTAAAAGCGTAGCTTTATTAAGATTTAAGGTTAAAACTAAATCAAAATGGATTAATACAAATATCACTTGAGACATTTCAACTTAATTTGGAAAGCCCGAGAAAGAATAATCGATCATAAGTTAATTTATTGAAAATAACTTATTTATTAGGTTTTACAACTAAATAGGTAACCTAACCATTTACATAGAACCAAATCCAAACCAATTAGGTTAAAACAGAATTTAAGTGATTTAAAACCCAAAGATATGATTCGATTAGATAAAATACACATAGCAAAATCAATTTTATAAAATCATCCCCGAAAATTATTGTGTTAAAGCCCATGACATAAACTCAGGTAATTCAATTTAATTAATTCAAATTAAAGGTACTAGAAAGCAATTAATACCTTTTCAACTATTTCTATACATTCAATTTTAGAAAAACAACAATACAAGTAATCGATTTTACAATTTCACTTGAAGTTTAGGGTTTTAGGCCCGAAAATACATTTCATTAAAATTCTATAAATTTAATCAAATTGAATATTTGGAAATGCAATTAAACACATTTTATAACATATCAAATAATCAATTGCTCAAAACCAATAAAAGAAATACGCAATTTAGCACAATTAAGGTTTTTGAGCCCGAAACGCAAATTTGATCAATCCTTGCCAAAACATATCAGTTGACGCTTCGAAAATGTAATTAAACATATTCTAATGTAATTTATACAGTCAATTGAATAAAATAACCCGATTAACCAAATCAATTTAAACCCGCGGGAGTTTTGACCTAAAAATCTAATTCCGATCAATTACGCACATTTTTCCCAAATCAACACTTCCAATATAAAATTAAATACATTTTAAACAATATTATAAAATCAATTGAGCGAAATGGCTCAATTATACGACTCAATTTCATTACACCCAAAATTTGACCTAGAATTCAAATTCCAATAAATTCTACATAAATTTCTTAAATTGATGATTCCAACATGAAATTAGATACATTTTAAAACATATTGTATAATCAATTTATCAAAAATAGCTAAATCGGACGAATCCGAAAAATTCGGGCATAACCCGGCCAAAAATCCAATTTTTCCAAAATTCCAACACAACCACACAATTAACCTATCCAAATCAATCTTACAGCACATATATACATAAAAAAACAATAAATTTAGCTTTTTATAAGCTAATCCATACCCAATTAATCAAAACAAGGGTTAGGGTTTTTTGGAAATTATACCAAACAAAATCAGTAAAAATCGGAGCAAGGAGGGCTGGGGAAGCTTCGCCGGAGGTTGACCGGTGCTCGCCGACCATCACTCGAGCTCGCCGTGGCCGGACGGCATCGTGGCCTGCGTGGCTCGTCGCTGTTGCGGTGCTGCTGCTCCTGCGCGGCTGTCGCTGGTTGCTGCTACTGCTGCGGTTGCTGGTTGCTGGAGCCTTCGGTGGTCGGGCTAGCTATGTCGCTAGCGGCGGTCGTGGCCGACGGAGGAGAAGCAGGGAGGAGGAGTTGGGGAGATGGAGAGGGGTGAGGGAGGTCGGCTAGGGTTAGGGTTAGGGTTGCGGGACAGGGGGTCGGGGAAAGGGAAAGGGAAGAGGGAAAGAAAACGAAGGGAGGGGTGCCGGTCGGGGCTGGGTTTGGGTTTTTTTTTTACAAAAACACATAAAATAAAATACTAAAAATATAAAAAATATTATTGGAAGATTTTATATAAAATTTATTTAACGAAAATTTATTTCGAACGGATTCGAAGGCTTAAAATTAATAAAAAGCTATATAAAGAATTTCGGAAACATTTTCGGAAGAATTTACCAACGAACGAAAAAAAACTTATATTATTTACGGAAATACATTATAAGACCCCGAAAAATTATTTAAAACATATACTAAAATATTTAAGTCAAATTCGGATAAACCAAAGCTAATTTAAATAATTTCCAAAATCGTTTTTCCGTAAACCAAAAAGCATAAAACGAAAGAGAATTAATTCTAGAAAGAGTTTCATAAATAAACTCCGAAAATCTCTTTTTTAATTTAAAACTTCCCAAATATTAAAGATTTCCGAAAACGAATAAATTTAAAGTCGGAAATATTTTCTACGGATAAAATCATTAAAATAAATTTAACTATTTAAACAGAAATTCTATAATTTAAATAATATATTTAGTTAACGAAATATAACTCCAAAAATAAGGTCGTAATCACACGACGAAGTTATAGTCGAAAATGAATCTAAAATATTAAAAATCAAAATACGAGAAAGAATGGGAATACATATTTTTAACCAAAAATTGAAATTAAAAAAATATAATAAAATCATGGTCGTGAACGAATTTGTCTAAAATGGTTCACAACGACAACGATTACTTAAATTAAAATATGAATTCAAAATCGACGATAAATCCATAAAACAAATAAAAATTAAAATAATTATTTTTTTACATCAGATTACGCTAATAAAATCATTAAGCTTAATAAAATTAGGTTTCAAAAATACGGGGTATTACACATCCCAACCAGATCCAAGAATTGAGGCCCTTCACTCATGCTGATACAACATAGTGTGTGATCAGAGATCCATCCAAGTGCTAGGAAGGATGCACCCAGAATGAAATTCTCAGCAAACCTTTGGGCATTCATAAGGGCCCGATCTAATTACAATTCTCTATTTTTGTAAAGAACATGAAGAAACATCCATCATTCACCAGGCCAATTTGTTGAGACAACATACAACAATTTTTAAAATCCTTCATTTCATAAGCAGTCATCCTTCTAACCCCTTCCCAATCCTCCACATTTAAGGGGCTATTAAAGTCACCACATACAATCTAAGGGAAGTTATACTACTAGCCATGCCAATGAGACTGAGCCAAAGTTCCTTATGGTCCCTATTACAATAAAAACCATACACAAGAGTAAGGTAAAAAGACACCTCATTAGTGAGGTTAGTTATGTGAACATGCAAATACTGCATCAAACTTTTCTCCACTTGGATAAAAAAAATACTCAAATTCCACAAAAAAGCAATTCATCCATGTAATATTAGTACCGAATCGATCAAACACTATAGCACCCCATATAATTGGGTATTCATGATGTGTTAAGCATAGCATCAACTCTACCCAGGTGATCCAGAGGAATAAATGGATCTCAATATTTAGAGAAATTTAGAATAAACTTGGATAGAGTTGTAGGTAGAAGATAAGTGAGAATTTGATATAAAAATTATTGATGCCCTTCCCTCATGCTTGTTGTTTTTATATAATATAGATACCAATTCCAATTTATTAGGTTGTTAGGTAGGAGCGGTACACCTCAGTGTCACACACAACTACTAAAATGGATAAAAGAAACAACTGGACCTGGACACTACTGACTCTAGATTGGACTGCTAAATAACAACAAAAACTCATTAGGCTTTAATTGTCCAAATGCCTCTAGAGATGCACTTGATCACTTAGAACTATTTTTCTTTAGCCATTATGTCAAGAGTTTTCTAATTACCCTATAATTCTTCACAAAATGCCTATAGTACCCCACAAGACCTAGGAAACCCCTCAATTGAGTCAGGTTGGTGGGAAGCAGTCATACTTGTACTACCTTAACCTTTTCTAGGTCTGTGGAAACTCCATTAACAGAGATGATGTGGCTTAAATACTTAATGCACTTAGCTCCAAAGGTACATTTACTCTCCTTACATACAATTCTTTCTAATTCATCAAATTCAAGGTAAGCTCCAAATGAGTCAGATGAGATGCCCAATCCCTCCTATAAGCTAGTATGACATCGGAAAAAAAAAACAAGACAAACTTGCATAGATATAGTTTGAATACCTGGTTCATAAGAGCTCAAATGGTTAAGGATGAATTGGTGAGGCCAAATAGGATAACCAAGTACTTATAGTTCCCATCATGAATCTTAAAGGCATTCTTGGGAATATCACGGAAATACATCCTTATCTGGTGAGACCTAGATCATATGTCTAGTTTGGAGAAGTATTGTGCCCAATGCAACTCCTCTATAACTAGAAAGGGAAATTTATCCTTAATAATGTGTTTTTTAAGTTCCCAATAATCAACATAGAGCCTCTAGTTATTTTCTTTCTTATTAACCAACACAATAGGTGAGGAATAAGGACTATAACTATGTTGGATAATTCATGATTGCAACATGTCTCTCACCAACTTATCTATTTCAATTTTCTACATCGAGGAATATATGTCAGGCCTAAGCTAGGTTGATGGGATTGGTTCCTTGCTTCAATGGAACCTTGTGGTTATGTACCCTCGGTGTGGGTGGGGCCTGAGTTAATGTGAATACCTTCACATATATAGTTAAAAACTCTTGTAAGCCAAGATGGTGGATCTTCCCAATATCTCTTCAGGATAGAACCATGGATGTGAGTTTTTGAGTACTTTCCTCCTTCAACTATAATGTATATAGTTGCACTATAGCTTGGTATGAGCCATTGTTGAGAGTCTTCCTGGCCTATTTCCCTTTTAGACTTTTAGCCTTCACGTGTGTTGCTCCCCTCAACACCACTTTCCATTATGTACTGTAAACTCCATACATAGTTTCTGGAAATCGCATGTAATGGATCCAAGTGTCAATGAACAATGGTCCCCAAAAAAATTTCACAACCCCCATAAGGCAATATCATAACATCCCCTTAGAATTCATGATTTTCTAACTTCCACACCAAGACTTTACATGATAAAGAATTGTGAAGTGTACTACCATTAGCTACAACAATGGTGAAGGATGGGTAAGAGAGAGGAAGCACCCTTTCTTTTTTTACCACCTAAACATCAAGAAAATTATGTGTTGATCCACTATTAATTTATACATTGACCGACCACTTTTTAATCTGACATGTCACTTACATTGTATGGAAGGTAAAAACCCCACTCGGTGCATGAAAAGAAATTTGGTGTGCCTCCTCAGTTGTTTCCTATAGCTCTTCCTCCTCTCTAAACTCCATGTTAGTAGTTGCCTCCTCCTCCTCAGCGTTCATGATATAAATCTATCTCTGGTCACAACGATGACCTGTTTGGAACATTTTCGTGCACCTAAATCTCTTATTCCAAACTCTTTTAGCATCACTTTTTCCCCTAGGATAGGGTCCTCATCCTTTTGTTGCTCAAAGATGGCTTACTAGCAGATTTATTGTAGGGAGGTATTTTGGAATAACAGTTATACATTTTAAGGTCAATCTTTGGGGTAGGTAGTAGAGGTGGCCTTAAAGTTTCTCTCAACTCTTTTTCCCGAGTTTGGAGGGAGGCATGTTGAAACTTAGCTAAGTTGTAGGCATCCTTTAGAGTTATAGGTTTAAGCACATGGATTTGGCTTTAGATTGAAGGGATCAATCCTCCCATGAAGTAGCTAATTGCATACTCCTCTAGAAGGTTAACTCGGTTTAATGATGAGTCAAATTTGTCCTCATAGTCCATTGTGTTCCCTATTTATTTCAGTTTGGTGATATATGCCATGGGGTTGTCATATGGAGCGATATTGAAATGAGAGACAATGAAATCAACATACTCACCCTATGTTATGTAGGTCAGATGAGGATGTATCTTTAAAAATACCTAATACCACGATAAGGCAAGACCCTCCAGGGGGATAGAATCCATTCTCACCTTTGCATTCTCCAGGGTACCATCCATATAAAAAAAATTAATATACCTTATATATCCACCCTTAGATATCTCCACCTTGTAATTTTGGGAGCTCAATTCTGGCTAGTCAAGTGGGAATTTGGTAAGCCTTAGCAGGGTGATATGCATTTTGTAGAATATGTGGTGTGTGGAGGTGTTTTGGGGATGGGGGTACCACTCATGGTGGAATTTGTTAGTCTCCCACTAGGAAATAGAGGGTTGGGAAATTGCTTTGACTGAATTTGGGGAGAGTTAGAGGATGAGGGATATAAATTCATTTGATTTCTACAACCCTGTTATTGTGCCTAGATGATCAACATTCGCATAGTTGTTGTATTCTCCTATTGAGAATCAGAAATATGTTGTTTGAGCTCATCCTTCAAGGTGGTATTCCACTACTTCATACACTCCTTCAAAGGGTTCAGGTCACACCTCATGTCTTCCATGCGAGTAGCATTAGACATGTTCATAGGATAACTTAGCTTTGATACAAAATGATAAGCAATGCATAAACTCTACATAGGTGAACTAGGGGAATGAATGGATCTCGAGAGTTAGAGAAATTCATAGATAAATTTGGACAAGGATGTAGGTAGAAGATAAGTTAGAATTTGATAAAAATATGCTTTATGGCCTTCCCTCGTGATCCTTTTTCCTTATATCAAACACACACCAATTCCAATTTGTTATGCCATTAGGCAGGAGCTATTCATCCACGCTCGGGTACACCATAGTGTCACATACAACTACTAAAATGGATAAAATAAACAACTTGACTAGGACATTACAACCTCTATATTGGACTACTAAATAATAAGAAAATGGAATTGAACTAGAATCTTGAATTAGACTTCCCCAACCATCAGCTTTATACTATTTACCAAGTATCATGATGGGGGCTTCTATCCATGGTTAACATCCATCAATAAATTTTTTTTGTAATCACCAAAAAAAACTTCGCATAAGATCTATACTTTTTTAATTTATTTTAATTTAAGATATATTATAAAAAATAAAGTATTAATTTTTTTATGATATATTTTATCTCTTTATTTTAATAGATAATTAAAAAATAAAATTTTAATTTTAATTAAAATTATAAATAATGTGAGAACATACTAAGTGTAAAATTTTATAAAATTTATTACTTTTTAATATATTCACTAAAATATTATAAATTCTATAGGTTTTTAATATTCCAAATCATTAACCCATCTTAATTAAATGGCATTGAAGAGTCTTAATGATGCAAGAGAATCGTCATTTCATTCTTCTCAAATTGAAGGTTAAGAGTTATCATATTTGGAGGTAGTACCAATTATTATGGAAAATCTTGAATACCTTCATAATAATACTAATAATATTTCATTAAGTGATTCTTACGGGTATTATATATGTTTTTAATAAGAGGACTTCACCAAAGATATCTAATGTGCAAGATAACAACAATGCAAGAGTTAGAAAGTTTCATGGAAGACAAAGCTATGAGACATGGTTAGGTTTTATGTAGTTTTAATATTTTATGTAAACTTTATAATATATAATCATTATAATTGTAACTTAATATGTATGCCATATGGACATGTGTTGGTTTAACTCTTATATAATTAAGCCAATTGATTTGAGCTTAATTAAGGAGATTTAAGCTTGGCCTCATTACCGTGTGTGTGTGTGTGTGTGTGTGTGTGTGTGTGTGTGTGTGTGTGTGTGTGTGTGTGTGTGTGTGTGTGTGTATGTCTTATATGTTTGATTAAGGAATAATGAATAATGTAATCAAGCATTAGCTAAAAAAAGGAGCAAGAGTCAAAACTTTGATTTGTTCTTCCTTTCTCTCTCTCAAGTGAGGAAGGAATCTTATAAATAATTCTCTAGAGAAATTAGAGATTATCTTTAGAAGTTATTTTGATCTTGAAGTATATCAAACCCACAACCATTCAAACTTAACTAGGAATTGCCTACTTCAAGTTATTCTTTACTTATTAACTTTGTTGAAGTTCAATCCAAATTCAAAGGTCATATAATTGTGAAGAACTTCATCTAATATCTTACACATCACCCAATTCTATCAACCGATTTTTTTCTCATACATCTAAAGACCTAAGGAGCAACTAGGATTTGCAATTGGTTTTAGGTCTGATCTATATCTACTAGATCCATTTTATATTTAGTAAGTTTGGGTCTATAATTTTTGGACCCGATGAGTGTAGGTTTGGTTTGGAATTATATATACCTAAATGGATTAGAGTTTGGTAGTTTCATACCCAAACTCAACCTATCAAATTCGTTTAGTATATATATATATATATATATGTGCATATATACATATATCAATACATAGTGGTATTATGTTTGTCATTTTTATCATAATCTTATTTAAGCTCATTATTTTTTTTTATATCTGTGCATTTATTTTATAAATAATATGTATAATATTTTATTCCAAATACATTAAAACACCATTTAAAAAGTTAACAAACTATTTTAAAATATTTATCTTTTCACTCAAATTATTTTTAATAAAAAATACTAATTAAGCTATATAATGGTATTGAGTTAGTTGGCAAAGTTTCAATGATTTTTTTTTCTTAGACCATGGGAAAGCAAGACACTGCACTTTTGTTAGAAGACCACATCAGAATGGGGTTACTAAGTGGATTGAAAAAAAGAACTATTGGACAAGACTCATTATATGCTATCACAAGGAGGGCTAGGTAGAGAGTTTTAGGCTAGGACAATTCACATGGTAGCATGCTTAGTGAACTAGTCACCAAATTAGTCCATTGAGTTGAAGACACCTGAGGATTTATGGTATAGTAAGCTAACTTATTACTATTATTTACACGTCTTTGGTTTCTCTACTTATGCTTATGTAAATTATGGTAAACTTGAGTCTAGAGCTAAAAAATGTATCTTTGTTAGATTTACATCTAGAGTGAAGGGGTATGGGTTATGGGACTCAATTAAATCTAATTTTTTTACTAGAAGAGATGTTACCTTCAATGAATCTGTGTTCCTCTAGATGAATGATTCTTGTAACAATGTATCTAAGGAGGTAGAGTAGAATAGTACTTCAAGCTTGGTATAGGTTGAGGTTGACTTGGATAATAGAGACCTTTTGATAGAACCACTATTCTTAAAGTGGGTGGATCCAAGTAGTAGATGGAGTAAAGGGATGTTGGTACAAACAAAACTAGAGGATTATTAAGCCTCCGGTCAGGTGTGATTTTAAAGAATTTGATGGGTATACTTTATCTAGTGAAAAGACTACTGTTGATTTGCATGAGAAAGTATTATTCTTATAGGTTATTATGAGTTTTGATTCTCTTGAGTGATGTGCTACTATGGAGGAGGATATGAAGCTCTTATTAAAGAATCAGATATCAGAACTTGTGAAGGCACCTAGGAAAAATACGATAATTAATTACAAATGGGTGCACAAGTTCAAACGAAGAGCACCAAGTTTTGAGAGAGCAAGGTAAAAGGCTCATTTAGTTGCACGCAAATTTAGTTAGATTTTAAATGTGGACTATAATGATGGATTTTCTCCTATGTTTAGACATACTTTTATTCTAACCTTTCTTGTCCTTGCGGCTATGCATGATCTAGAGTTGGAGCAGTTGGATGTTAAAACTACATTCTTGCATGGTGAGCCTGATGAGGAGATTTAAAGCATCAACTTAATGGGTTTGTTGTTTAGAGGATGCATGAACATGTGTGCCTATTGAAGAGGTCACAATATGGTATAGAGTAGTCTCTTAGACATTGGTATAAATGATTTGATTAGTTTCTGCTTGAGCATAGTTTCTTCAAGAGTGAGTATAATGGATGTGTGTACTTGAAGGAGATAGAGAGTGGTTCACTTGTGTATCTTTTGTTATATGTTGATGTTCTTGTTGCAACAAAAGATGTGTATGATGTTGATAAGTGAAGACAATAATGAAGAGTGAGTTTGAGATAGGGATGGCAATGGGTCGGGTCTGGACCGGGTCCAACCATACCCAGACCCGGACCCGTTTATATTACCTAGATCCAGACCCGACCCAGACCCGTCGGGTCTTAAAAGTTCAGACCCAGATCCAGATCCATCGGTTCTAGCGGGTAAACGGGTCCTAAACGGGTCCTAAATGGGTCCGGTTATTTTTTTAAAAATAATTAATAATTTATGCTAATACAAATACATTTATGTTTTATATAACTTAATATGTATTTTTTTGTTAAAAAAATCATCCAAGTGAAAAAATAAATATATTAAAATAGTTACATTAACTTTTTAAATGGTGTTTTAATGGTTTTAGTAGGGATGTAAATGGGGCGGGTATACCCATATCCGTATCCGTATCCGATAAGAAAATCCGTACCCGAATCCTTACCCGTACCCGAATCCATATCCGCTAACATATCCATATCCGTATCCGTTGGATATCCGTTACTCGACGGATTATCCGTTTACCCGTTAATGGATATTATCCGATGGATAAATCCATCACCCGACAAATAAACCCATTTAAAGTTAAGCTAAATGATAATTCTAACGTTAATTTATACTATATTTATTTTAAAATTAAGGGTAAAAAGGTAATTATATATCGGGTAAATAGGTACGGATATGGATATGGGTATGGTTACGGATACGGATATAGATATCTCATACCCGTATCCGTACTCAAACCCGACGAGTATTTTTTTTCCATCATCCATATTCGTTTATCCATATCCGTTGGACAAAATCCGTCGGGTTTCGGGTAAAATTTGTCCCTTTTATATCCCTAACTTTTAGAATAAAATGTTATACATATTGTTTATAAAGTAAGTATACAAAAAAAATGAATAAGGAGCTTATATAAGATTAAGAATAATAAAAATCATAATATTAGTATGTATTTATATATGTATACACACACACACACACATGTATATTAAACGGGTCTGGCGGGTCGGGTCTGGGTCTAGAACTGGACCCAGACCCAGACCCTTTAAGGTATATGTGGATCCAGACCCGATCCAGACCCGTCGGGTCCAAAAATCATGGACCCAGACCCGCTAAAAATGAGGCGGGTCTAGCGGGTCTGGGTCGGGTCCGAGACCCATTGCCATCCCTAGTTTGAGATGAAGGTTATTAGAGATGCAAAGAGGATCCTTAGTATAGAGATCATAAGAAATCATGAGCAGAAGCTTTTGTACTTGTCGCAAGAGTCATATATGAACAAGGTACTCGAGATGTTTCATATGATCAATGCCAAGACTATGATCACTTCATTTGCTACTCTCTTTATATTGTCAGCTCTGGATTATCCCAAATCCAAACACGACGAGGAGTTCATGGTTATTGTTCCATATTCAAATGTTGTTGGTTGTTTCATGTACGCTATAGTGTGTACCTAGCCTATTATCACTCAAGTTGTTAGTGTTGCGAGTTAATATATAGTAAATATAAGGAAGGCTCACAAGTAATCAATGAAGTGGATTCTGAGGTACTTAAAGGGTATGACATAAGCTTGTATAGAGTATGGGAGATCGATTGATTTACTAGTTGGGTTTGTGGACTCTGAATATAGTGGAGACCTTGATAAAAGGAGGCCCACCAATAAATATATATATTTTTTATCTTAGTGATTCAGCTATTAGCTTGAGGACTTCCTTATAGGAGGTGATGGCCTTGTTCACTACTAAGCTAAATTATATGGCTATGAAAGAGGCTTTTTAAGAAGTTGTGTGGCTTGGTGGTTTAGTACGTGAGGTGGGGTTTGGTCATGGTGCTATTCATTTGAGGTGATAACCAAAGTGTTATTCATTTAGCGAAGAATTAGAATTCTTTCCATCATCAAATGAAGCACATTGACATCAGTTATCACTTTATCCAAGGTGTTATTATTGATGGCAAAGTTATGTTGGAGAAAATGGGTACTTTGGATAATCCGGGTGATATGCTAGCAAAGCCACTAACCATGGGAAAATTCGAGTGTTTCTAAAACTTGAGCTATGTTCATAGGGCATGATGCCTTTTGTTGGGACTAGGGTTTTTTGTAGAGGTCTTTTCATGTCACGCATCACAAATACTATGACAAGGTGGAAAGTTGTGAGATTTGATTGGATATTAAATGTACAAAATAATATTGTTTTGGTTTGTGCAAGTGTTGGAGAAATATTATGTTAGCAGTGTACATTCTGTGAGAAAAATTAGGGGAGTGTTCATCAACATAGACCGTGTTTTCTCACATATTATTTTGGGTGAGGTTTTGGGCAAAATGTCAAGTGTAAGGAAATTAACACAAAGGTATTGTGCTTTCTAACATGGACCGTGTTGTTTAGCCACTTTATGAAACAAGTTATTTTGCTCAGTAAGGTTTTATCTAATATAAAATAGTTATGATAAAACCCTAGCCGTTAAGGTGTGCAAACCAATTTCTTCTTTGTCTTCATAGTGTTATCCATTGTTAGAGAATTACTTATTTGTGTAAATAGTTAACTAATTTGTTGAATCATATTGTAATTACACATGTGCACAAATAAAGATCTCTATTTCTCTAATTGTTAAGTCTTATAACTGAATTATCAATTGTTCAACTATCTCGTTAATTCTTATTTTAATTTTGGATCCATTCAATTCACATTATTATGCAACAACTAATTTATTTATAAAATGACAAAACAGAAGGCAACCTTTGATACAACGTGGAATAAAAGTACAGAGTATGTGGATGTGTCCACATATAATTATACAATACAATATTTACTTTTTATTTGATTAAAGGGTTTAATAGAACAATGGATCGAAAATAGATCTCAATCAAGCATGGATATAAAAATACTATATCTAAATTTAAATCTAACATGACCAATTGAATTCAAAAACCTCTAACCTATATCCTTTATAAATGGGTTAGGCTTAGTTGTTGTAGGTCAAGTGTAAGACTCATTGGCATGTATATTAAATGTTTGGATAAGTTATTTATAAACCCTAGGGGTTATCTAGGCTATATGGGTTTGATCACTTAGTTGCACTCGAGAATTACCTTATAAAATGATGTAGGGGGAATGATTCATATTGGAAGCATATGACACCAAAGTATATCTATTGAAAATAATACATAAGAAAATCAAACCAAAGTAGATAAAATCATGAATAAGGAATTATGGTTTAGGGTTTAGGGTTTTGATGCATATTTAGGGATTTTTGATTTAAGGAGATTTATTTAGAGTTTAATGGATTGATAAATGATGTGATTAATGCAGAAGAACCATGATTAATGATTATTTTGGGATCAACTAGGGTTAGGGTTAGGGTTTGAAGATGAATGGAGATTGTTATTTTTTGTGAATGATTGTAGATGTATGTAAAGCGTGGTTATGGACGATTTGGGGTTATGATTGTGTTATGTAATAACAAAAACTCTCCTACTATTATTATTATTATCTCACATACATATTAAGTAGATAAATCTTGTTCTTGAATCACACAAAAATAATAATAAATGAAGAAACACACATAAATTTAAGATTCAACTCAATTCAATTACACTATAATATTCAACATTGAGTACACCATGTTTAAATAACACAATTACAGCTTCTCAATATGAATATTACATATGAAAATATAAGATAAAACTTAAAATAAAAATCACATAAAATCTTGTGGAAATCACACCACTAACAAAAAGAAAATAAAGATAAAACACTCCTTAATAAGATAAACCTTGTACAAACTATCTAATGACTTATAACTTATAAATTATGTAGATATGGATGGTCCTCTATGTATTGGACATCCTTCTCATGTAATAGTCATGTGGCTTCATTAACATTTACATAATTTCCCTTAAGTTCCACCAAATCTATGCTTAAATAAGTAATCACCTTATTTAGCCCAATGGTAATAATTTAACCTAATTGTCCAACCAAGTGTTAAAAAAATGGGCTCAATGGATGAATAGGACATCCCTTCATGTGTAGGATTTATAGGATATTCCCCTGCATCATTATCTTCTTCTCAAGAAGAAATTTTTTCAAGTTTGCATCACTAAATTATGGAGAAATGTCACCCACATTAAAGGTCCTTAAAACACCTCCATAAAAATTCAATAAGCCAATCTCATGGGTACTTTCCCTAAAGTTTCTAAGGAGCATACACCAATCCAAACTTATACAAACCAAATACAATTCACAAGCTCACAATTCTTTACCTTGATGACATATTTGAAGTAGCTAGCACTAGGAACACAAAAGATCATCTCTAAAAACCCCTGGGCTCCAAAAGCCCTCATGGTACACAAACACCAACCAAGTTTGAGCATTGCTTGCCATCAATGGCTTCGTTAGTATATCTGTTGGGTTCTCAGGAGTAGCCACCTTCTCCAACACAACCTTGCCTACAACAATATTACCTCAGATGAAGTTGTACCTGATATCAATGTGCTTCATTTGACGATAGAAAGAATTATAATTCTTTTCCAAATAGATAGCACTCTAACTATCACTACAAACAATGGGAGCACCATGACCAAACCCAAGCTCACGAATGAAATCACCAAGCCACGAAGCTTCCTGAAAAGCCTTAGTCATAGCTATATACTCGGCCTCAGTAGTGGACAACATAGTCACATCTTATAAAGATGACATCCAACTAATTGTAGAACCACCAAGACAAAACACATGACCTCTAGTGGATCTCTTATTATCAAGATCTCCACTATAATCAAAGTCAACGAACCTAATCAACGCACCAGTCAACCTTCCATACTCCAGACAAGCTGATGCAGTACCCTTCAAGTACCTCAGAATTCACTTCACCACTTACCAGTGAGCCTTACTGGGATTTGCCATATATATGCTCACAACACTCACAATTTGAGCAATATCCAACCTAGTACAAACCATAGCGTACATCATCCACCCCATGGCATTAGAGTAGGGAACGGTGGCTATAAACTCCTTCTCATCTTTAGATTTGAGGCAATCCAAAGCAAAAAATCTAAAGTGAGTCACCAAAGGAGTAATAACCGGCTTGGCATCAATCATATGAAACCTATCTAACACCTTGTTCACATACTTCTCTTGTGACAAGTAAAGACGCTTCTGTATGCGGTCTCGAATGATCTCCATGTCAATAATCTTCTTCACAGCTCCCAAATCCCTTATCTCAAACTTAGTCTTCAGCATTGTTTTTACCTTATTAACTTCAGATAAATCTTTTGCTACAACAAGCATGTCATTGACATACAAAAAAAGATACACTAGAGAACCATCACCAACCTGCTTCAAGTATACACATACATCGTAATCACTCCTAGAGAACCCATGCTCAATCATAAACTGATCAAACCTTTTGTACCATTGTCTAGGCGACTGCTTCAAACCATATAATGACTTTTTCAATAAGCACACATGAATTTTCTTGCCTTCAATAACAAAACCATTTGGTTGGTGCATATAAATCTCCGCCTTGAGCTCACCATGCAGAAAAGATGTTTTAATATCTAATTGCTCTAACTCCATATCTTGTATAGCCACAAGTACAAGCAAAGTACGAATAAAAGTATTCCTGACTATATGAGAAAATACCTCGTTACAGTCTACACCAAGTATTTGATTGAACTCGTGTGCAACTAAACAAGCCTTATACCTCAGTCCCTCAACAAAGTCAGCACAGAGTTCCCTATTTAAACTTGTACACCCACTTGCAATCAACTATTTTCTTCTTCCTAGGTTCCTTCACAAGTTCCCATGTCTAATTCTTCCATAGAGATTGCATCTCCTCCTCCATAGCATCACACCACCGAGTAGAATCAACACTAACAATGGCATCTGTGTATGACACTAGCTCTTGTACATCAACCACAGTCTCAGCACTAGCCAAATCATAACTTGCTAACTCCTTAAAGCCATATCTCACAGGAGGCTTTACAACCCTCCATGGTCTACTTGGAGCAATGCCCCTTTACTCCACTTGTTACCTAGATCCACCCACTTTAGGAATAGTGGGTCTCATACTAGAAGAGTCTGACTTATCCAAATCAACCTCTACACCTTATCTATAACACCACGTTGGTTCTCCTGCTCCACCTCTTCATACAACCTATTAGAAGAAGACTCGATATTTTAGAGGAATACGAACTCATTGAAGGTAACATCCCTACTAGCCAAAAACTTGGATACAACTGGGTCCTATAACCTATACCTTTCACACCAAATGTATAACTAAGAAAAATACACTTCTTGGCTCTAGGATCAAGCTTCCCATCATTCACATAAGTATAGGAGGGACGTCCAAACATATGTAAATCAAAATAATCAGTTGGTTTGCTAGACCATACCTCTGTAGGTGTCTTCAATTCAATGGAATGATTTGGTGACCTATTCACCAAGAACATCACCATGTGAATTGTCTCAGCCCAAAAATCCTTACCTAATACAACATGTGACAACATACATCAAGCCTTCTCTAATAAGGTCCTATTCATCCTCTCAGCAACCCCATTCTATTGTGGTCTTCCAACACAAGTGTGATACCTAGCAATACCATGGTCCTCACAATAATTAGTGAAACTATGTTCCACAAATTAGAGGCCATTATCTGTCCTAAGACACTTCAACTATCTCCCAGTCTGCTTCTCTAGTAAGGTCTTCTTACGCTTGAAAACACCAAAGAAAACATTCTTATTTTTAATAAAATAAAACCACACCTTTTTAGAGAAGTTATCAATAAATGTCAATAGGTATCACGGACCACCCTTGGAAACCACCCTTGCAGGACCCCACAAATTAGAGTGAACATAATTCAAAGGCCCCTTCATACTATGTGTATCCTTTGAAAAGCTAACCCGCTTCTAATTTCCAAACACAGTGCTCATAGAAATCTAAAGTACATGTACTCTGCCCATCCAACAATCCTCTCTTGGAGATTTTAGTCATGCATTTGACACTCATGTGTCCAAGTCGCATATGCCAAAGTCTAGCAACATCCAAGTCAGACATACTTGATGATATTACCGCAACTGCTCCCTAAATAGTAGAACTAACAAGCTCATACAGTGTCTCAACCCTCTTGCCTTTCATTGTAATAAGAGCCCCTCTAATAACCATCATTTTGCCATTCTCGATCACACAATGATATCCATTACAATCCAAGGAACTCAATGAAATTAAGTTATTGGTCATCTCAAGGACATGTCGAACATTAGACAATGTTTTGACCACACCATCATGCATCTTCACCTTCACTACTCAAATCCCAACAACTTTGCATGCAGCATCATTACCCATTAGAACTACTCCACCTTGAGCCGTCTCGTAAGTCAGGAACCAGTTTCTATTGGGACAAATATAATGAGAGCATCCAGAGTCTGAGATCCACCTATCCATAATCTTGGTCTGACTGTCAGTAGCAGTCAACATATCACCATCACTATCATATTGGACTATAAAAGTATCATCCTTTGTGCTAGATGATTCATCAGATTTATCTCTACATTTCCTATTCAAACAAAACTTATTGGTATGGCCCTTCTTATGACATCCATAACACATGATATTCTTGGAGCTATTATTCCTTAACTTTGACTTGGAATTCTTTTTCTTCTCACCAGAACCCCGTTCCTGAGTTCTGCGCCTAGCTACAAGTCCCTCACCATGTGAGTTACTAGAACCACCTCTAGTAAACTGATTCTCAATTAGTTCGGGCTGTAGCAGGGTAGTCTTGACATCATCAACAACCAACCAATCATGCTTCCCCTACAATATGGTCTCACAAAAATATTTGTAATCAGCAGGCAAAGAACACAATAATGTAATAGCAAGATCTTCATCCTCCAATTTGACATCTATATTCCTCAGATCCATAATTATAGATTCAAATTCATCAAAATGAGATTTTAGGGATTATTCCTTACCCAATTTCAACTCGTGTAATTTGCTTTTCAACAACAAATGACTCATCATTAACTTCGTCATGTATAGAGACTCTAGCTTGAGTCATAGGGATGACGTTGTTGTTTCTTTAGCCACCTTGTGCAAGACCTTATTAGACAAACACAATTGTATGGTGGAAGGGGCATTTTGATGTATCTCTTAAAATTTATTATCTGTCATCAAATTGGGCTTCTTTGAATTCTTGAGTAACACCTTTTCCAATCCATTTTGAATCAAGATTGCATTCATCTTCAACTTCCATAAGCCGAAGTTCACGGACCGATCAAACTTCTCTATATCAAATCTTATAGACATACTGAACACAAACCCTACACTCTGATACCAATTTTTTGAGGATCGATACCAATTCGAAAAAAATAAGATATAATTGGAACCAATTAGAACACAAAAAAATTGAGAAGAGAAGAACACTCAAGAACATACATTGGGGAAACAAATGATCTTATTGATGTGAAGTAATTGTGATTACAAAGAGAATCAAAGAAATCCTCCTTTAAATCACTCAATTTACCAAGAAATTACAAGAGAACTCAAGAGGAGAAGAGGATTACGCTATGCTTATTAGGGTTCTAATCGCATGGTATTTATACTAAACACACCCCCTCGGTATTTTTTCAGCTTTGACAGTTTTCAGTATTTCACCCATAACTTATTATCCAATCAAGTTGATTCTTGATGCGTTGGAAATATAACAGAAAGATCTACAACTTTCATGTTCATGACTTTTCCAAATTCTGGTTGAATCAAGGTCATATATTTACATACTTCCAGAATAGCTTATAGTTCTACTACAAATTCCTTCGAAATACTTCACACACCAATCCAAATTATTATACACATCAAATATGAATCACAAGCTAACATAAATAAACATTTAATGGGCATATGTAATTTTTTTTTTAATTTTACCCAGTTTGCATCCCTCTCTTTTAGTGTTTACATTTGTATGCGACTCTTTTTCTCCTTCCTCCTCTTCTGTAACTATCAATTATCCATCTGATAAGTTTACATAATTTCACCTCAATAAGATTTTAGTTATTTATCAATGTAGATATTACACAAAATATATCATCATCACGCGAATAACAAAAGAATAGAAGGGCATTGTGTTTCATGTCGTTTTATATTTCATTTTATGGTAAACTCTCTTTTGAATTAATAATATATTAGTGATAGCTTGGGAAGAAGGAAAACAAGAAAAAAAAATCAAACTATCTTTTGAATTCATAATATATTAGTGACTGCTTGGGAAGAAGGAAAACAAGAAAAAAGAAAAAGAAAGAAAGAATTCATAATCTCTAATTGATGATTTGTAGGAGTTTTGTAATCTTGTTGTTCGTTCTTGATTACATGAAAATAGTGAGAAAGTTCATGTTCAATTCATACTCCTCACTCCGGTGCTTTCAAGCAGCACAAAAGTTTGATATAACTATTAGAAAACATGTGACATTTATTTTCTATATTATTAAATTCTTCACTGAAATTCTATTCAAATTATGTCTTTGTCGTTACTATTAGATTTTTTGTCTTGTTTTCTTTTTTAGGTGTAGCTACACGTGTTAAATTGTGTTACCTATAATGAAAATAGGGAAAAAATATTTATCATTAAAATTAATATTTTATGTATAGAGTGGTTGTTAATAATTATGATTAATAATATTTTTTGTTAATTATTATAGTGATAATAAATATTATTCTTGTTAATTTTCTATGCAAAATTATATATAATATTTTTTTTATTTAATCATTTTTGTATTGATTAATGATTTATAATTACGATTAATATTAGTTTGATTTTTTAGTAATTTATCATTAAAATTGATATTATTGTTATTAATTATTTATTTTTAATTGTAAAAAAAATTATTGTATTAATAATAATTAAAGTTGACGGTATTATAATTAATTATAATCAACAATTATAACTAATGCTAGTCTTATTATTATTTTAGAGATATAATTAGTAACAATAGTTGTAATGATTGTGATTACTATCATTTGTATAAAATATTTTTTAAATTTTAATTATAATAATTTTATATGTGTTAATTAATTATTTATAATTATTAGGGGGGTCATATAGATAATTAATAAAGGATAAAATAATAATAATAATAATAATAATAGTGTACCATATTTTAGATATTTACTAAAAATAGTAAAATGTATCTATAAGATGATAATAATAATAATAATAATAATAATAATAATAATAATAATAATAATAATAATAATAATAATAAGATTATACGATATATATAAGCAACAAAAGCATCTTAAACACACTTTACAAGCAATCCATCACTTATTTGAAAAAGAAGATTAAAAAAAAGTCGATTGCATAATGCACTTCTAACTAGAAAAGTTAGGTACTTTCAACCTGTTTTATTAAGGCGAAATTCCTCGCCTTCGAGGTCCTCAACCTATCTGTCCGACAATCTGATTAGGAGAGGTAAATCACGATGACTTAACAGTCAAACATACGGTGGTCCTAGTCTATGATGTATATAAGAAGTCACCCCTACATTGGAGGATTGAAATCTTACGGGAATAGTGGATTGCATAAATGCTTCTAGAAACCCGTTTGGATTATTGTCGTGAGGGAAAAAAAAATCATTCCACGTTCCATTGTGCAGCAAAGAATGACGTGAAAGAAAGAAAATCATAAGCCGCCGGATTCATTGACGTCAATCAGTGTACCACAGAAATAGCGATCATTTTCCCATGTTCTATAATTCCATCCCATTGTTGAGGTCCTCAATTTCCGTATCATTTCCATTCAGTTCACCGTAAAATCACCCACAATGCAATTCCTTTGGGAGGAATTATTATACGAAAATCAGGTTTATTTAATTTTAGATAAATTATTTTTAAATTTAATATTACTATACTATATTTTAATCCATATTTAATATAATTTTATAAATATATATATTATAATTATATTAATATATAAACAGTACGTCCAACATATTTAATTTTAAATATATTATCTTCCCATCTAATATAATTATATTTTTACGTGTATTGAATATATTATTATGAATATATTATAATTATATGAAATATAAATATGTTGTATCTAATATTAGTTGTGTTCAAATTTTTTTTCATTTAAATGGTCAACAGTAGTAGAAAATTTTTGACTTAAAATTTTATTTCGAAAAAATAATAATTCTAAATTTAAAAAATTTCATGTATTTTAAAAAAAACAAATAAATTTTTTTTAATCATAACCGCTTCTTGCAAAAAAAAAAAAAAAAAAACCAAGTCCGACATCTGCGTCAGCTACGGTCCCACTCCCAGAGCTGTCTCTAAGTCTCTTGTATTATTCTCACTGGCACGCTACCGCCATCCGTGACAAACAACGTATCTATTCTATACCTTAGAGTCATGACTCATGACTCGCGCAGCCGAACGACAGTTGACCCACGCAATTTCTGACTTGGCCAATAGTATGGCCCACCTGTCCCCTCAAGATCCCGACACAGCTGCCCACCCTGGGCCCTCTTTGTTTCCACTTACACCGACATCTATACCTAACGAGAAGGAGGAGGTCCCCGGAAAATACATACATAAGTCCGCCCTGCGTCATTTCTTTTCGAGTTATTTTAAATGCTTATAAAATTATGACAATAATATTAATAGCTTATTAAAAGTTTTTAATTTATATTATATATCATACCATTAAAAAATTTAAGATCACATCAATACCAATGAGCTCAATAATACATCTTTTTTGATAAATAATTCAACAATATGATTCGATATTAATGAAATATTAAAGGAAGCGTTTAGTAATTAGCATATTCTAAACAACTAGCAAATTTGAATCAAAATTAAAGTTTTAACTTGTAAATTTATTAATTATAATATTTGATACTAATGGTTAAGATTAGCAAATTGAAAGAAAAAAATTAGAGGTTTAAAAAGAGTGAGAAAATGCTAATTGTACCAATATTTTATACGGACGATTTAGAAGTTTGATTAAAATTTACTAACATATCCTCCTTTTATAATAGTAAATCTTCTACCAGCACCAAAATCTTTCTCACCTTCCTCTTCTGACGGCTAATTATAAAAAATTATATAATTATATCTAGTAAATTTCATGCGCAACGTATTTGCATTATTAAATAAAATATTATATAATTAATTAATTAAATGAATGTCCTCATATATCATTTTACACATTCAAACAGCTAACAACTAATAGCTATAAGCTAATTTTACCAAACAATTTTACATAAATTACTAGTCAAATCAGATTATCTTATCCGTTTAGATGCATCTATTCAAGCTGTTAGATTTCTTCTTGAGGGGAGAAATGGCATTTAAAGGACATGATGAGTCAGAAGATTCTATAAATTAAGGTAACTTTTTCGTTTTCCGGAGACTTTAAGGCATAACAATGAAGCTATAGCTAGAGTTGTGTTAGGAAATGCTCCAAAGAAGAATCAAATGACTTCACCTGAGATTTAAAAGAATATTAGTTATGCATTTCCATCTAAAATAATTAATGAGATTGTTAATGAAATTATAGATGATTTTTTTGGCATATTAGTGGATGAAGTAGGAGACATAGCAAAGAAAGAACAAATGGACGTTGTTTTGCATTATGTTGATGATAGGGGTTTTGTTATGGAAAGGTTTGTTGGGATTGTACATGTTAGAGATACCATTGCTTTATCACTTAAGGCTGCACTTGAATCAATGTTGAGTCAGTATGGATTATGGTTATCAAAAGTACGAGGACAATGGTAGGATGGAGCTAGTAATATGTAAGGTAAATTTGGTGGTTTGAAAACATTGATTCAAAATGAAAATCCTTGTGCCTATTATGTTCATCGTTTTGCTCATCAACTTCAATTGACTCTTATTGATTTGGTAAAATGTCATAATGAGGTCAGTTGTTTTCTCAGCAATGTTACATGGGTTATGAATATTCTTAGATCCTCCAATAAGCGTCAAGATTCTCTTCGAGATAAACAAGGTATTTACATAGCAAATGCATTAGAAGAAGGATTGATAGAATCTGGTCGGGGATTGAACTAAGAATCTGTTCTTGTAAGGGTCGGTGATACTCGTTGGGGTTCTCATTTAAGGACATTTTTTAGTCTCAAAATTTTGTTTTCTCCTGTATTTGTAATCAAGGTACGTGAATACTTGGAAGCTGAAAGGACATTTGATAAAAATAGGGATGCTACATTCTTATTATATGGATTACAAACTTTTGACTTCGATTTCATGTACATTTGATAATAAATGTTATGGGAATTACAAGTGATTCATCTCAGACATTGCAAAAGAATGATCAAGACATTTTGAATGCCTTAGCACTTGTTGAAATTGCTAGGAAGCATTTGCAAGAGATGAGAGATGATGGATGGGAAGGTATTTTGAATGAAGTTGTTTTATTTTGTAACAAGAGAGGCATTGATGTGCCCATCATAAATGAGCAATATGCTAAGGGGAAGGGATCAGCACGCCAAGCTCCAATCGTCACGAATCTACATCATTATAAATATGATTGTCTTTATAGTGTTATAGACTCGCAGCTAAAGGAGCTTAATTGCAGGTTTGATGTGGTGAGCATTGAATTGTTGAGTTGTGTTGCATGTTTGCATCCTTCATCATCATTTGAAGCTTTTAACAAGCAATCTTTAATTAGATTGACCGCTTTATATCTTGGTGATTTCTCTAATATTGATGTTGTGGTGTTAAACAATCAACTTGAGAATTATATTAGAAATGTTCGATCAAATAGCAAGTTTCATGGCTTGGAAGGGCTTGTTGATCTTTCAAGAAAATTAGTGCAAACCAAGAAGTATAAGATATATCCTTTCGTCTATAGACTTGTAAAATTGGCCTTAATTTTACCGGTAGCAACTACAAGCGTCAAACAGGTATTTTCTACAATGAATTTCATCAAGACTACATTAATGAATAAAATATATGATCAATGGCTTCAAGAATGTTTTGTAACATTTATAAAGAGATATGTATTTAATTCTATTAGCAATAATGTTATTGTAAATCGATTTTAAAGTATGAAAACTCGACGAATACTGTTGTAAAACTATGTAAACTTTTATATTTACGTGTAATGTATTGATATTACTTAACAGCATTATTTTACATAAGAACACTGAAATTTTAATCCGGCTCCGCCACTGGTCGTATGTATCCATCGGTAGACTTTTTCCTTAAATTTCTTACGCTGCCCGGTTCCCTCAAACAAGTACTCTTCTTAAATTCCAGATCGCATCCCTAATGTCTCTTCCACGGGCACCAAATTAGATGGACATGACGTGTGATTGGCTCACATCATAAGGCAACTTACTTGGTTTCCTCCTATTTATACCCCAACGGTCTTCCCTTGCAAAATCCACGGATCGATCTCCACGCTTAATACCCTCCCTCTTCTTCAACAACTCCTGGCTAGGCTAAACCTCCCATTAATTAATTTCTACCTCTCTATATCATCTTCATCACAACATCTGTGCTATCATCTCACTTACTGCTAGCTAGAACGTATAGTATATGACTATGGCGGTTGACAGTGGTGCAATATTGCAGCAGCCGCAGCCTCAGCCCTCTCATCATGATCTGGTCGCACCTCCGTCGTCGTCGTCGGACAAGGACGCATTGGCTTTGCAGTTCATCGAAGAGGTCACGAGGAACTGCGAAGAGGTGCAGCAGAAGGTGTTGGCTGAAATCGTAAGCCGGAACGCTCAGACGGAGTATTTGAGGAGGTACCGTGTAGTGGACCGTGAGACTTTTAAGTCTAAGGTACCGGCGGTGAAATACGAGGACATCCAGCCCGATATCCAACGTATTGCTAACGGGGACCTTTCGCCTATCTTGTGCAGCCGACCTATCTCTGAATTTCTCACTAGGTACGTGTACGCAACTACCTACTAGCTCCTCCATCCCATATACTACTAATATTTATAAACATTTCAACATCGAGTTGAGTTCTGTTTTGGCCCTACTACTCTCCTTTTCACTTAAGATCGTGTTTGGCAAATAGTTTTTGCTAACGACTTCTAGCTAATACTACGTATTCCACGTTGGCTAAAACTATTTTTTGTGTTAGAAGGATGGGTCGAAAATAAAAATTAAAAAAAAAAAGAAAAATACTTTCAAAGTCATATTACACATTTAAACACGCCCTAGTGATTGGTTATTTGTAATCGGATATTCGCATTCATCTTGAAAGGTGCATCAATCTTTTGAATAACGAATCAAATATTTAGGTCTCTATTTTTTTTTATTCATAGGAGGAGTGTAGGTAAATTATAAATTATTATATAGGTGACGTCACCATAAATATTTTACAATATCAGAAATAGAAATAGAAAATTCAAACTTATGACTTCTAATAACTATAAACTAGTATTTATCACTAAACCAAAATTTATCCGATAATTCCTTCTTCTTTTTTTCTTGCACTGTCCTAACCATAGTTCACTAAATGCTATTGATTATCCATTAATTATTGTCTTAATACTCATTATTTATATGTTTCGTGTTGGTTTAGTTCGGGGACATCGGCGGGAGAGAGGAAGTTGATGCCGACGACCGATGAAGAGTTGGATAGGAGGCAACTTCTTTACAGCCTTCTGATGCCGGTTATGAGCCTGTAAGTGATTTTTCCCCCCTTTTCTTATTAATTAGGAAGGAAGAAGAGTAGATCACTATGTATGTGATAAACTCCTTCATGTATTGATTTTTGCTTACGTACAGATACATGCCGGGTTTAGACAAAGGAAAGGCACTCTATTTT
This sequence comes from Tamarix chinensis, assembly GCA_030549775.1. Taxonomy (NCBI): domain Eukaryota; kingdom Viridiplantae; phylum Streptophyta; class Magnoliopsida; order Caryophyllales; family Tamaricaceae; genus Tamarix; species Tamarix chinensis. The sequence goes on along the minus strand of CM060171.1, from coordinate 80,811,289 downwards.
CTATTCATAAAAGCAGAAACAAAGACACCAAGCGGTCTAGTTGCACGCCCCGTACTAACAGGCTACTACAAGAGCAAATACTTCACGGACAGGCCGTACGACCCGTACAACGTCATGACGAGCCCTAATGAGGCCATCTTATGCTCCGACTCTCACCTAAGCATGTATGCTCAGATGCTCTGTGGCCTTTACCAAAGGCACCAGGTCCTTCGTGTCGGCGCCGTTTTTGCCTCCGGCCTCCTCCGTGCCATCCGATTCCTCCAACTTAACTACAAACAATTATGCCACGACATCCGCACCGGCACACTCGATTCTTCCAGAATCCCAATCGACGACCACCCTTCGCTCGCCGAGTACATGTCCGACTATGTAATGATGCCGGACCCGGAACTCGCCGATTTTATCCACCGTGAGTGCTCGCGAGATAACTGGGAACGCATCATTACTAGGATATGGCCCAACACAAAGTATCTGGAAGTGATCGTCACGGGTGCCATGGCACAGTACATACCGACCCTGGATTACTACAGCGGCGGACTGCCAAAGGTATGCACCATGTATGCATCTTCCGAGTGCTACTTTGGCATTAATCTTATGCCAATCTGTGACCCCTCCGACGTCTCCTACACCATATTACCAAACATGGCCTACTTCGAATTCCTCCCCGTACTCGAAACTTGCTCACCCGAAAACAACCCCAATCCAGATCGCCGGCGCCTGGTAAACCTATCCGACGTGGAAGTAGGAAAAGAATACGAGCTAGTGATCACCACCTACTCAGGCCTCTACCGTTACATGGTCGGGGATGTGCTACGGGTGACTGGGTTCCACAACTCTGCTCCACAGTTTCGGTTCATGAGGAGGAAGAATGTGTTATTAAGCATTGACTCCGATAAGACGGACGAGCCGGAGCTGCAGAAGGCGGTTGAGGATGCATCCCTCCTCTTGCATCGCCAGCACGATACGAGCGTCGTTGAGTACACCAGCTATGCCGACACAAAGACCATACCGGGTCATTACGTGATATACTGGGAGCTGTTGGTCTTGAATGCCGAGTGTCGGCCTACCGATGAGGTTTTGAGCAGTTGCTGTTTGGCTATGGAGGAGTCGCTGAATTCTGTCTACAGACAGTGTCGCGTTGCGGACGGTTCCATCGGACCGCTTGAGATAAGGATCGTTCAGAATGGGACTTTTGAAGAGGTCATGGATTACGCAATCGCCAGAGGTGCGTCTATCAATCAGTATAAGGTGCCTAGGTGTGTTAATTGCATGCCCATTGTCGAATTGTTGGACTCGAGGGTGGTTTCCTCTCACTTTAGCCCTTCCCTCCCACACTGGACCCCAGGGACCAAAGCATATTAACCTACCTACGCTACTACCAACCCTGCGGAAGAATCTCGGATTATAGGAAATAATTAATGAAGGTTCAATTCGGGAATCTTTCGTTTTCTTCTCGTCTTTATCTAATAATGTAATATTAATTAATATTTGCGATATTTACGTAAGAAGCTGATTTCTTAATTGTTGAATGTTATACATTCGGTGCCATGTTTTTCTTGCCTTATAATCATTAGTAGTTAATAATAATTTTAGTACAATTATTAATAATTATGTTAATTATTAGAATTATTATAAAAATCATTATTGTAATTATAATTAGTAATATAATAATTTTGACTCTCACTAACACTAATGACACTAAATTATATCAATATTAATTAGATCAGCTCATATCAAATTCAAAAAATTAAATGAAGAAAACAAGATCTTAAATGGAATAATTTTTCATGGCAAATCTTATCCTTGCATCCGTGAATCAAGGTTATTTTAATTTTACCAAAGATGGAATACTAGTTTATAAAAATAGAAACATTTGAATTTAAATAAGAACCGATTATGGACTTTCAAATATCCAATGATATTTCACATACATACCTAAAAAATAAATAAGGCATAATTTATGACATGAATTATAATAAATAATTAATACATACAATTCATGCACAATCTAAAAATAAACATGTGAAACCCTAACGCACATTACAAACATTCAAAATGCAGAATTTAACTTTATAATGTGAGTTGAAGACCGTTAGGATGCATCTCTTGCTATTGACAAAATTAATAATATCATATTCACAATTAGTGATCGCCGAAAGCGAATTTTGCAACTCCACTCTATCATTCCTTAAAATTGATTGTGTGTGCTTCTTACGAGGAACGAAAATAGAGAGCTTCTTTATATTTCTTCTTCCTATTTAATTTCACACTGAAATCAATTAAAGTTATGAAGAAGAAGCCTTCCACTATTTTCTCTCTAAAATGACGTATGTGTGTATGTCTAGAACCTTTATTTTCTGCAAAGAAGAACCAAAATCAGAGCACCTATTGTGTTCTCTATTCTTACATGCATAGGTAAAAGTGGAGGGGGGAGGGTTTGGTTATTATAACCAACTCCTTAATTTTTCCCTCCTCATTTCAGAAGTAGAATTTGAGAAATAAATAATTAATTTATTATCTACTTTATTTCCTTTTTGCATGACACAAACATGCTAGCATTCATATTTATTTAATTATAATCCTACCATCAAGAATTAGATAGAAAAACTAAGGTTAGAATTAATTACTAACACATTACCATTTGATATAAACTTTATGGACAAAGACTTTATATCTAATTTAATATGGACCACACCAAAGATTAATATATACATAAAATATACGACACTTTATATATAAAATTATAATAATTTATAAAACAATATATATATTAATATTCTTTCACTTGGTCCATATAAATTAGATTCTTATTATGGTTTCCTTATGTTAGTATAAACTAAATGATGAAATTGATACATGGATCATGGCAACAAGATTTTGACAATCCAAGAGTTATCTTCCATGTATCACAATGTATTAATTCCACCCACAATTTTAACTTTATAAATAAATCCAATGTTTATTCAAGGTCCTTCACTTAATGTGTTATTTATCAATAAACCATACGTATACAAACCAAATAAGAAACAAACATGGCTTTATTTAAAAGCTTCATTATATATCATAACATTACAATCACATAGAGAGTTCAACACCCATATTACACACGTGATCTTTAAACTTACTTGGTGGCATGCATTTAGTTAAACAATCAGCTAACATACAATCATTACCTATATGTTCCAATACTACTTCTCCTTTTGAAACATGTTCCTTTATCTTTAAGTACTTAATGTTTATGCCTTTGACATAACTACCACTTTTGTTTTTTCTTGAGATAAAAGTGACAGATGAGTTGTCACACATAAGCATCAAAGATCTAACAATAAAATCCATTATTCTAATTTCTGATATGAAATTTATTAACCACACACCATGCTTTGTAGATTCAAATGATGATATGTCTACTTCCATTGTACATGAGGTTATGCAACTCTGTTTTTTCTTTTCCAGGATATTGCTCCATAGGCTAGTAGGAAAAATGAATCCAGAATAAATTTACATGAATCTATACAACTATCAAAGTTTGCATCCAAATAGCCTACTACCTTCAAATCCTCAACATGATGATATATGAGCATGTAGTACATAGTTTCCTTTAGATACCTTATAAATTTATATACAACTTTTTAGTGGTCAAATCCTGAATTAATCTAGTAATGTCTCAATACCCCAATGACATATAAAGTGTCAAGTCTTGTGAAAACCTTAGCATACATACGAATTCCAACTATAAAAGCATATAAGATATTCTTCATCCGATCTCTCTCTAAGTCATTCTTAAGACACTAACTTAACTATAAGTTGTCACCTTTGATAATAGAAGCCACACTTGGTGTACAATTTACCATCCTTTATATTTCTAACACCTTGTTGATATATGATTCTTGAGTTAGTCTAAATATCCCTCAAGATCTATCTCAATGAATCTTAATGCAAATGACATAAGACGTGTCACTCATATCCTTCATATCAAGTTTGGTAGAAAGAAATCGTTTCACCTCATATAGAATCCCTTTGTCATTGTATACAAGTAAAATGTCATCTACATATAAAACAAAGAAACAAACCTTACTCCTACTGACCTTGATGTATGTGCATTGATTTATGGTATTCTCTTCAAATCCAAATGAAGAAATGACACTATGGAACTTTAGATACCATTTTTAGGAAGCCTGTTTCAATCCACATATGGCTTTCTTAAGGTGACAAAAAAGATTGTTGTGTTTATGATAGGAGAACCCTTCAGATTGTTTCATGTATTCCTCCTCCTCGATCTCCCCATTTAAAAATATCGTTTTCACATCCATTTGTTCGAGCTCAAAATCAAAATGAGCTAATCATGTCATAATTATGCGTAGGGAATCCTAAGTGAACATAAGACAGAAAGTATCCTTGTAATCCTCTACCTCTCTCTACGTGAACCCCTTAGTAACTAGTATAGCCTTTTACCTATCAATGTTTCCTAATGAGTCTCTCTTAGTCTTAAAGATCCACCTACGACCAATAGGCTTAGCCCCATCAAGTAACAGTAGGAGGTCCTAAAATTCATTGACCTTCATGGAATCCATCTCATCCTTTATGGCATCATGCCATAACTCAGATTTTGAACTACTCATGTAATTTGAAAAGGTTTCGAGATCATCAATAACACAAATTTCATTGTCAAAGTCTTATAGTTGACATTCTTTCCCTAGAAGACCTTCTTCAAGTTTGTTCAGCATCTTCTAGATGATATTTCTCAATAGCTGCTTGTCCAGCAATTTTAGGAAGTTCCTAAACAACCTGATATATGGGATTTTTGTCAACATTTTGTGGAGTCCAATTTACTTGTTGTTCAACCATGACTGGAATTGGAAGTGCATGACAAACAAAAGTCATTCTATCATATAAGTAGAAGCTTCTACTACTAAATGAGTAGGTTCAAGAGTTGGATTCCTAATCTGATCACTCCTATTAATTAATTCATGTTCAAGAAATTTAGCATTTCTTGACTAAACAAATCTAGTGTTATATGATGGACATTAGAACATATAACCCTTAGAACTTTTAGTATATCATATGAAATACCCACTAATGATCCTTGGGTCAAGCTTCCTTTCTTTTAGATTATAAATTATTACTTTAGACAAACATCCACAAACTCGCATATGTTTTAAACTTAGCCTCTAATCCTTAAAAAGATCAGATGGTGTATTAGACACCACTTTAGTTGGAACTCAATTTAAAATATATATCATCGTCTTAAACTCTTCATTCCAGAAAGATCTAGGAAATATGGAGTGCTAAGCATACTCCACACCATATCTAACAAAGTCTATTTTCTTCTTTTAGATACGTCATTTTGGTCCGGTGAACCAGACATATTATATTGGGCAACCATCCCATTCTCTTGAAGCAACTTTACAAATGGACCATGTGTTTGTCCATCCTTAGTGTACCTTCCATAGTACTCTCCACCTCTATCAAACCTCATGATTTTAATTTTCTTATCACACTATTTCTCTACTTTAGCTTTGCATACTTTAAAAGCATCTAATGCTTCATGTTTATTATTAAACAAGTAGAGATACATGTATCATGAGTAGTCATCAATGAATGTGATGAAGTATTTCTAACTATGTAAGTCCATTTTAGGACCACATATGTTGGTATGTATAATCTCAAGTAGTTGAGAACTCCTATTAGAACCTTTCTAAGACTTACTTATTAGTTTTCCCTTTATACAATTTATACAAGTTCTAAAGTTAGTAAAATCTAGAATACCAAATACTATATCATTTACCAATCTCCTTATTCTCTAAATGGATATGTGACCTAATCCTTTTTGCTAAAGCATTGATGAACTCTCATTCATAACACATCTTGTTGAACCAATATCAAAATTCATTGCAACATTAAAATCATCATAAATTAAATCAATAGAGTAAATAATTCAGACAATGCACCATACCCAACATGATATGTTAAATAAAATAAAGTAACTAAATTGTCTTTGAAAAAAAAATGATTATCCAAATGGTACGACTCTTGATATATAAATCAAGTTTCTACTAAAAATTGGACCATAAAAGGCATTTTATAATATTAATACATGACCACTAGAGAGAACTAGCCTACATGAACCTATTCCATGAACAACCAAATGAATCTTACTACCAATAAAGATAATCTATTCATTACCCACCGGTTCCATCATCCTTGTCATAACCTACAAGGAATTGCAAATAAGGATTGTAAAACCAAATTCAATCCAATAAGTGTTATGATTTGTATCTATTATATGAGATTTAGAACATACCAAAAAGGTTATATTACCTTTCTTAATAAGATAGTCTTTCTACTTAGCACTTAGCACATTCCTTCTTCATGTGTTCCTTCTTTTTAAAGAAAAAACACTTACATTGCTTATTTATCTCACCCTTGGGTGACACTTTACCTCTATCCTTTTAGCATGTTTTTACTTGTGTTCCTTATCCTTAGTTACCATCATAAAAATCTCACCATGATCCATTAAAATTTGTTCCTCCTCTTGCACACACATGGTCATTACTTTATTGATTGACCATTTTTACCCTTATGTGTAGTAAGTGACTTTTAACGATGTATATTCATTTTGGAGAGTATTCAAGATGAAGTGACCCAAGAAAGCATTAGACATGTCAACCTATAGAAAATTTAGTTGTGCTGCTAAATCCCTTTGTCTTTATGATATGCTCACACACACCGTTGATAGTAGTGAGCTTCATGGATGAAAATTTTATTATTAATGTACTAGATAAAGCCTTGTCTAAATGGATGAATTATTCATTGATGGCCCTTAGCGGGTCATTAACATCTTGATGATGAGCCTCTGATGGAATAAGACATCTTAGGCTTTATTCACATTCAAATTATGTGATTGGATTTCACCCATTGCTTATGTGTAGCATTTTCCTTATTAGTGTTTTCTTCAGTTATCACGGGCTTGGGATACTCAATAGCCTCATCCATGTCATAGTAGCTAAGTTTTAGGATAATTATCTCCTTACAAACTTTATAGTTTTCCCCTTTCAACGAACCTTAATGTTAAGATCATACATCGAGTAAATACAAGGATAGTTTATTGCAAAATTAATATATATATATATATATGCTCATGATCAATTTGAAGCTAAAAACACTTATATACATGTTCTACAATGTATAGCATGTCAAAACTCAATTAGTATGAATCAAAAGACATTAAAACTGTCTATGGGCTAATTATTTATTTCAAAAAGACTCATGCATTTCAATATTAAAACTATTAAGTTATCCCATAACTCTCAATCCTTGTAGAAAAATTGAGAATGATGACTTAATATTCTAATATAATGTATTTTACATATGTTAATGAATGGTCCTGTAGGAATACACCCATCATATATGCCTAATACATTACAACTAGTGTCATGTAATCTAGATGGGATCAAGAGAACAAATAAATGCATGATTTTCCGTGATTAGAATTGTTGTGGCTAAGTTCTAATCATTTTAATCATGCTAATCACAATGATACATGCATTATTTAATCAAAACTTCTCCAAACTTGGCCTTAATATGCATGGGAACACAACTATAAGAGTAAGTGTAACACCCCCAAATTTAGTGGAGTGTTATAAGGATTGATTTCGCTACATATGTCAACATGGTATACTATCATTATGGCAATTCCATCAGAAGAACTCCACAATTAAGCGTGCTAGTCGTTGAGCAATTTTTAGGATGAGTGACCTTCTTGAGAAATTTGTTTTTAAAAATTAAATTTTCTTGGAAAGTGCTTGAGTGAGAACAAAACACATTGAAAGGAATCATGTTGATCTATAAGGCTAGTCGATCAACTCGAAAGCACTCCAGAGTAGCTCTCGCGTAGTCGTATCCATTCGGGGTGTTACAAATAGTATCAGAGCGAAACTGCAACCGCTATCTGAACTTGGTTGTCGATCAATCTAAAAGCGTTATAGTACAGCCCCCTCGTGGTCGTATCAATTCGGGGTATTACAAATGTTATCATAGCAAAACCGTGACCGCGATATGAACTTGGATGCATCAGTCAGTTTCCTAGTACGACGATTCTTGGGATAAACTATAATGAGATAGTTAGTGGTTGAGACACAATGAGGACGTTGCTTTATTTGAGTGGGGGTGGATGTAATACCCCCAAATTGAGTGGAGAATGATAAGGATTGATTTGGCTACTTATATCAACTTGGTATACCATCCTTTTGGCGATTATTTCCAAAGAAATTCACCATTAAGTGTGGTGGTCGTGAAGTAATTTTTAGGATGGGTGACCATCTTGGTAAGTTTTGATTTTTTTTAAAAAAAAATCTTGGGAAGTGTGTGAGTAAGGACAAAGCGTATTGCTGAAAGGACTCGTGTTGATCTATGGGGCTAGTCGATCAATCCAAAAGTATTACAAGATAGCCCCACATGGTTGTATCGAATCAGGTCATTACAATAAGTTTAACAACCAAATAGAAAGTCAAAAACACGAGGCTCCCGTGTTTTCCTTAGTTCCAAAGATTGCCAAGAGTAAAAAAATACAACCCCCTATTTTTACATTAGACAACAAGGTCGAGAGTTAAAAATAAAATACAGCTCTCCTGCGTTAAGAAACATGAACCAGGTTCCCTTTCAGAGAAGAATAATTTCACTATTTTCCAAAACTAGACCATAGAAACATACAAATTTAAGAAATTATGATTAGACTAAATCAGATTCATCAAAATAGAGGTCATTAAGGTTCTAATACCAAATGTAAGACATAATTTATGGCATAAATTGTAATCAATAATTAATACATAAAATTCATGCACAATCCAAAGATAAATGTGTGAAACCCTAACGTACATTACAAGCATTCAATGTGCAAAATTTAACTTTATAATGCTTGTTGAAGATTATTAATACAAGCCTCCAACTATTGATGGAATTGATTATACTAGATTTGCAATTTGTGATAACTAGAACCAAATTTGCACACAGTTCCACTGCCTCTTTCCTCAAAGCCGATGGTGTGTGTTTCTTATGAGGAACTAGAATATGGACTTTCTTCATATTTCTTCTTCCTCTTTAATTTTCTACACAAATCAATTAAAATTATGAATAAGAAGCCTTCTCCTATTTTTTTCTCTAAAATGGGCGTATGTGTGTATGTCTAGAACATTTATTTTATGTAGAGAAGAACCAAAAGCACAACACCTATTGTTCTCTCTATTATTAAGTGCATAAGCAATAGTGGGGGTCAACTCCTTACTCATCCCTTCTCATTTCAAAAGCATAATTTGATATATAAATTAATTAAATAATTAATTTATTGCCTCCTTCATTTTCTTATCATATAACACATACATAGTGGCATCTATACTTATTTAATTCTAATTATATTATAAAAAATTAGATAGAGAGATTAAAGTTAGGCTTAATTACTAATATATTACTGTATAATATAAATTTTATAACCAAAGTCTTTATATCTAATTGAATATAGATCAAAAAAAGAGTTAATATCTATATAAAATGTAAATCACTGTATTTATAAAATAATATATATATATATAAACAAAAAATACTCCTAAGGACTAAAAACTAAAAATAGCCGAATGATTCTCAAACGACATCTGTCTGCCACCGTACAAAGCATTTGTAATTAAAAAATATCAAACACGCTCTCAACATGACACCTAGAAGTGATACGAACAGACCAAAATTTTAGCGAGAAGTCTCCTTCACAAAGTCTTTTGACCGCCACTCTCGTCGTGGTTGTTCGCCCACAGCGGAAGCAGACGACTTCAAGCCACCATCATGCTTCGGGTCGACGATTGTGGTATCGGAGTAGTTTCTAGCTTTTCAGGTCTTTGGAGATTTGTGTCGTTAAGCAATGGAAGTCTTCAACCGACGTTGGGGTTTGAAGTTGATTCGTACAGGCCCATGCTAGCGAATCAAAGACATCGACAGCTCGTGGCCACTGAAATCGTCGGTTCCGGGGCCCGCAGTTTGACGGAAAGTTGTCGACGGCAAAAGGTCGAGAGTAGTTTTACTTTTATTGTCAAAATTATTCCGTTCGTCACGGGTTGTATAAAATTCAACTTTTAGATATTAGATGACTCGTATTTGAATTTTTTCTTATTTTTTTAATATTATAAATATATTTACAATATCGTTATCTATACTTTAAGAATCCCTATAAATACATTAAAAAAAAAAGGAAGATTGTTTGCAGGATAATTTTAATTATTATAGGCAAACAGATCTTTAACTAAATATGATAATAGATTATTGTTATTTATATTAGTAAATTATTATGTTTATTATTGATAATCAAGAGACTATTTTAATTATAATTTTTAAAAATTAAAATTTTCATTTTGAACTAGATTGTTTATGTTCATAAATACTCCTATTGATTAACGCCTGCTTACATAAACCAACACCCTCCTTCCCATGTTTTCCGTATAATTATATGTTCACTAAATTTTCGAAATACCTCGGTACTTCATCTGTACTATAATAAATAGTACTCTTTCTATTTACCATTACTTCAAAAGTAATTTACAGTGACTGTCCAAAATGTCAACCTAATAACAAATTAACAATGCACAATGAAATAATGGATCGAGTACCACTTGTAAATTCCGTATATACATGTGACGGAAGATCATTTCACTAGAGTTAAGATTAGCATTCGGCATGTAACTTTAGTACTATCCATCTGCTTTCACCTCACCATCTCTTCCCACTCTGGATTAGTGTATACATGTATGATGCTGATAAGTTGCATATGGAGATCAATCAGAAGAAGTAGATATTTTTTTTTCCCCCATATTCCTCTCCAACTCGTGCTCTCTCGCACTCGAGTACCTTCATCATATACTCAACGTGTCATCGGTACCAACCTCTGACCAATTGAGATATATAATTATATAACGCAAATTTCTTGCGTTCACATGGAATTTGGTCTTTTTTCTATTGTAGTACACACGGTGCTCTCCTTTCGGTTTGATGGTCATGAAGCATCCCGATTTATTTCAATCCACATGATAATATCCTCACGAGCTTGTCTTACTATTGTCAAAATTGTAAGCTTTCCTACCTTTATCTATAGTCATGTTGAAAACAGTAGTATGATCTGCGTAATATCTCATATTTTAAAACCATAACTTATCTGATTATATAACCTATGATTCGGAATTAACCCCTCATTTTCAAACATTATGAGACAACCATAATCAAGGTATTTACCAATGTCAACATTAGAAATCTACTAAGGTCATCCTAGGGTCAATTATTTACACTGGTACTTTAGGTCAAAAATGACCAAAATACCCCTAAGCCTAAAGGTACTACATTATCATCCATTTCCATTACATATTCTATTCTATTTATCAACTTTTCATAAAAAGAATAACATATCATAATTAAATTATTTATCATGTAATTAAATCATTAGATACGACAAATAACCATTTTACCCTTATACACAATTTTGCATGTAAAACCCTAATATACATTTTTAAAATATCATAACACATATTCTCATGATTAATAATAAATAATACATATCAGGCATATTTGTTAGAAAAATTATCATTGCACACTCAAAATTATCAAAGTACCCCTATGCCATATAATAATATTAATCATGCTGAAACATGTGTTCATGAAACAACAAAACACTTATTCTCATGCTTAATAATAAATAATATATATCATCCATTTTTATTAGAATAATCATCATGGTACCCTCAAAATTACCAAAATACCCCATGTCACATCATAGTAATAATTATGCTAAAATATGTTTTTCTAAAATATCAAATCACATACCACCATACTTAAAAATAATTAGAATATATTAGGCATTTTGATTTAAATTAAATCTCACGATGTGCTTAAATGGCCAAATTGCCCCTTGGGTATATGAATAATAATAATAATTATGCTACAAGTATATCTAAATATGCTTAACCCAACATTTTCACTTGTATATATCATACAAAATCTCTTCCCAACATTAGAACCATTTTAATCACACTTCTTTCTATACACATGATATTTTACATAGGATAACATGCTTCCTTTTTCGATTTTCATGATAACAATAATAAACACATAATTATATGTAACGAATCATGTTTCATACAATTTACATGCCAAAACCCTAATGTGATATCATAAGTTATCGAAACATTTTTGTAGTGTATAAAAGTTATTTGATTTTAAGTAAAAGCACAATTTATTAGTAACCTCCTAAAAATTATTAGGCTCCGCTAATAAAAATTTTTGTACCTAAAAATTATATCTAAAATACCATATTAATACTTGATCAATAAAATATTAATAATATTTATTAAAAATATTTATTAAATACAAAATTACTAAACCACCCTTACATATTAATAATTACCAAAATAATTTCAAAATCAAAATACAACTCACGTTACATGTTCAATGTGAGCTATGCATGTAGGAGGGCTTGGGGATACTTGGTTGATACTTGGAGATGGTGGTTGGGTGGTATTGGTTCAGACGGTTGGTGTAGGGGTTGTAGTGGGAGGTGAAAGTGATAGAGGCTATAGTGGGCTGGTGGAGGAGGGATGAGGGGCTGCAACGGGAGGCAGTGTAGGGCTGTGGTAAAAGGTGGTGACGTTGAGGAAGGGAATAGGATAAGAAGAAAATGAGAGGAAGAAGAGGAAAAAGTTGGCAATGGGGTGGTTGTGGGGTGATGGTGTAGGAATTGGTGGTGTGGTGGTCATGAAAAGGCTCAGCCGAGAGGAGCTACGGTCAAATGGAGGGTGGTAGAGATGGCAAGTAGGGATGCATAATGAAAGGGTAGAGGTGGCTGGGTGATGGTAAGGTTGTGGTTCGGTTATGTAGGGAGGTTGTAAGGGTGGAGGAGATAATGGTGGTGTCTAGTGGAGGGGATGGCAACAATTTTTTTTTTGTTTCCTAGAGTATTGCTACGGGATAGGCAGTCAGTGCTAGGGTAGAGATCGACAGAAGTCGCTGCAGGGAAGTGAGGAAGGAAAATAGGGTTGTAAGAGAGAAGGAAGAAGGAGGGAAGAAGGGAAGAAGGAGATGGATAATGGTGGATGCTAGGATGGTGGTGGCAATGTAGTGGTGTATGGGCTTTGGTGGTGGGTAGGAAAAAGAAAATGAGAGGTAGGGGAGAGAATGAGAAAGAAAAGGAAGAAGAAGAAGAAGAAGAAGAAGAAGAAGAAGAAGAAGAAGAAGAAGAAGAAGAAGAAGAAGAAGAAGAAGAAGTAAGAGACGGGCTTAGGTGTGAGAACAAGGTAGGTGGAAATTGCAAGGGAAAGGATACAAGAAGATGGGTGATGGTAGGGGTGACGGGGTTGGTAGGGAGTGTGCAAGCTGGAGGAGGGGTTGCAGGAGCCATAAATGGAAGGGATAATGGGTATGCGAGGTAGAAGGGCAATGTTGATTGGCTAGGAAAGGAAAGGGATACTATTGGGGTGCATGCATACATAGTATAAGCATGCTACGTGCAGAGGAGGTGGAGGGGGTTAGGGGGTTTTGGTGCGCAAGGGTGTAGGATGAGAGAGGGAGAAGAATAAAGGAAAAGGTGGGTTGGACTATAGGGGCTCAAGGAAGGAAGAAAAGAAAAGAAAGGGAATTGGGCACGGTAGAGAGAGCTAGGAAGAGAAGTAGAAGAAGTGAAAAAAGAAAGAGAAAAGAAAGAAAAAGGAAAAAAATAAATTTAAGGTTAGAATTAAAATTAGGTTAATTTCAGGTTTTTAGGAAAATATTAACTTATCCGAATTTTGGGTATTCGATTAGGGGAAAAAAATAAATCGGGTAAAATTATCAATGTATGGTTGGTTTAAATAAAAATGGTAAGGTAAAATAGTTATAATAATTTATTAAATAATCTATCTAGATTTGTGGATTGTCGGTTAACAAAACTAATTAAATTAATATTTAAAGGTTAATTTTTTGGACAAAAGGCTAAACATTCTAAATTAAGGTTATAAAAATTTAAGATATTACACAAGCAACCTCAATTCCTCTCTCCTTTATTGTTGGCCTAGAATTTCCTCTTAGTATCTAGATTGAACAACTAGAATGTTGGCAATGGTCTAAAGAAAATGCGTGTGTGTTTAGAGACACAAACAAGGGAGGAAACAATACCTGACAATCGAAGCATCAAGAAAGAGCATAATAAAGCAACATTCCCTTTTGAGAGGCTATGCATTTGAGAAGATGAAGGTTATAAAACATGGGATGAACGGAGTTGCATCAACTCTAGATAAATGGAACCCATAGAATTTCATTAAATTTGAGTTTCGCTTGGACCTTTCAAAGGTTGAAGGGTTAAGCAAAATTTGCATGATGCAAATTTATATACCAAGCTTTTAGGAAATGTTAGTGTTGTTCAAGTATTTTCGAGGTTTTTCATCTGATAGAATAACTATATAGCTACACATGGAATTTGGTGTAGGCATTTTTTATGATTCTACTATTGGATGATATCGTTGGCGTTTATTGTTTTCATTATGGTGATTATTGGGGAAGATGCCCATCTTATTGGGGTTATGACTATGAAATTTGGACCAAGGTACTTGGATGATGCACGAATTGAAAATTAAATTTTTAGATTTTTAGAGGGTGTTCACTTTTGTTTGTAAAGATTCTTTAAGAAGGATTTGTGTTTCACGGTGGAAAATGGAGGTATATTTGTTTCTAAGAACCTCATGGGGTCCAAGTTTCCTTGTCTTGCGGCAGGTGATATGCATATTTACGTGCCGACTCCTAACACCCACCCTCAACCTATATTTGGCGAGATGGGGATGTATATGCTTATACATTTTGCTAGAATATTATAATCATGAGACGAGGACGGAAGTTGAAGGCCTTCAAAAAGATTATCATGCTCTTAGCTCGTTATAGTAGTTTGTTAATGGATTATATAAGAAGTTGTTTGGAAAATGATTTTTTTATATTATATAAATTTATAATTAACTCTAATCACAACATTAGTAATTATATTATAAATGAAAATCAAACAATAATTTACACAAGAAAGCAGCTCTTTAGAATTATTTAATACTCATTGGATTTTATTTTATTTTTACTTAGGAAACGAAACACAAGAGTACTTTTTTTAAAAAAAAATTATCTTCCATACGTTCTTCGTAGCACCTGAACGATTGGGGCCGGGGAGTTCATTCTTTTATTTTTATTTTTTCTTTCCTTTATTTTCCTTAAATCAAAAGGAGTCCGTTTGTTTTCTGTAGAATTATAGCAAAAAGAAGAAGAAAAATTAATAAAAAAAAATACAAGACAGGTATGAAACATACACAAAAGCAAATCATCGTCCAATCAAACTTAAATAGCAGGAACCAACAAATTGAGAAAGAAAAAAAAAAGTCCAATTGTTGGGACTTCCTCCACACGGTTGAGTGTACGAAGAAATTGAGGCCAAGGTAGAAGTCAAGGCGTGGAATCGAGGCGAGGAAAACGATGGATTGCGTGAAACCTGGGGAGACGACTGAGGTTGAATCAACAAACGAGATATCAGTGCTTGTTGCGGGCTAACAGGAGAAAATGAGCCACGTATTATATATATTTTATATACTATAATTAAAATTAGGTGATACAAATACCCAAGAGTCTAGGAGATTTGGATATCGGGGATTTAACCATGAGAAATAATGTTCTTTTATTTAGATGGTGGTGGAGGTTCTTTACGATGGAGAGAGTATCATGGAAGAGGGTTATTCAATTTATTTATTCTGATGATCGTTTTGGTATCCTACGGACTCCAAAGAAGAAGAGGGGACGGACACCGTGGATGGACATTGTGAAAGCAGGCAGGACAGATCTCATTCTCAGTTCTGGTTTAAAGATCATCAATGGAGAGGATAGCAGAGTTAATTTCTAGAATAATAAATTGATGGAGCATGGATCGCTAAAAATAATTTTCTCGAGACTTTTTATGATATCTGATCAAAATGAAGAAAATATAGCTGATATGGGCGTTTGGGATGGGGAGCAATGGTATTGGCAGTTCTTGTGGAGGACGCGATTGTTCGATTGGGAGGAAAGATAAAGGAAACAAATGGAGAGTTTGGTTAATCAGATTAAATTATGTAGGGGGAGACAGGATGGTATTAGTTGGGGGAATGATCATTGGGGTATTTTTTCTGTCAAATCCTTTTGTGAAGCTTCGTATTAGAATATGTCTGGGGGGAGTTTGAACAACAATATTTGTAGACGGGTGTGGTGTGGGTTGACACCACCGAGAATCGAGCTGATCACATGGTTCGCGATACAACAAAGACTCAATACGAGAGATAGATTGGTCAAACTTCAGGTTGAAAACATAAGTGATGCAGGATGCCCTTTTTGCAAAGATGCTCAAGAATCGTTTAACCATATTTTTCTTCATTGTAATATGACGGGAAAGTTATGGTATGTGATTGGCTTAGACAGTCCTGGATGATGCCAAGATCTATCGAAGAAACTGCTACTATTTGGTTAGGAGGTAAAGAGAAAGGTTTACAGGGTGAAATTTGGTCAACGGCTTTCTTTGCCATAATATGGACTATTTGGGAATTCAGAAATAAGGTCATCTTTGATAATATTCGAATTTGCAGAAGTTGGATGGCGTTACTTATAAAACAAAGAATTGATTCTGGATCAAGCATAGAATAGACAATTTTCCTTATATAATAGATGAGGTGGTCAATAATGTCTAAATTTTTCTGTGAGGTGTTATTATATTATGGTGTATTTTATTGCTCGTTTATTTAGTTGTTGTAATTTTCTAATTATCAAAAAAAAGTATAATTAAAATTTAAATAAAAAAGTTTGACGGATGTTTATTTTGATCAAAATTTTAAAATTTCAATCTAAAATAAATATTTTTATTAAAAATAATAATAATCTTATTATTAAATACTTATTAAAAAAAATTATATATATATTCTAAAAAAAAAACAATCTCTGTAAAGTGTTACCCGTACTAAACCAACCCTTACTCTGATAATAATGTAAGTGGTCGAGATTATCTTGACAGCAGGGCTGCCGAATGACAGAGCTTGGCGAGGTTGGTCCGTGGAACTGGAAGGGCTCGTCGTCTGTGGAGTGAAAGGAGGAGTGGAGTTGACACGTTACGTTAGTCGACGGACGGAAAAACATGTGTACGTCAATACAATGCTTGCCGAAGTGACACAGGATGGGTGGTAAAGAGAGTTATTGCTATATATCTAAAATTTAAATTCAAATTTAAGAATATATATATATATATATATATATATTAATGTACTCATTTTATTTATTTTTTTATTAATTATTAAGTAATATAAATAAATAATAATACAATATAAAAAAATTATGATATAAAAATACAAAAAATTTACTATTAGTATTATTTCTATTATAATCATCATTATTATTGTTAGTATAATAAAAAAGATATTTACACTTTTTTATAGTATATTTTTTTTTATTTTGTATTATTATTAGTTTGTATTAATTAATTATTAATAAAAAATAAAATTAGTATACTAATATATATATATATATATATATATATATATATATATATATATAAATTGAATTTAAGTTTGAGTTTGAAACTTGGGTAGATAGCATTTTTTGGTAAAGAGCAAAGGGAGACGGAAAAATGATAATAGAAAAAACACGAAAACATTATTTATTAAAAATTAAGATAATAAAAATGGCAGAAAATAATATATATATATATATATATTAAAAAAATAAATTAAATTTACTAAAATTAAGAAAGAAAATTTAAAAATTTCTAAAATTACTATTTATATCAATAATTTTTAAGTATTAATAATATTTTAACAAAAAATTTTAATATTAATTTTTACAGGAAAAAAATTTAAAAGGAGAAATATTTTTGGAATATTTTTGGTATAAAAACATTTTCGTACATCATGGTAAAGAGTGCTTTTAATATTTCTATACGAGGGAGTTATACTTATCAATCATGAGAATCCATCCATCATTTGTATTTGAAACTATTTATTAAAAATAATTAATTATTTTTAAAAAATTAATAATTTAAAAATTTTAAAATAAATAATTATTTTTAATATTTTATAAATTATTACTTAAATATGCTTATAAAAAATTTATTTAAACTAATTATATATTTTTTTAAATACTAGGCTAATTTTTTTAAAATTATTTATTTATTTTAAATAAATAATTTCAAATAGAAATTAAATCATAGACAATAGGTATGGGTATCCTATAATTTTTTATGCAAAATGTCAATTACAATTTTAACAACGATAATTAAACAACTAAAACTAAAAATATTTAGTATTAAATAACTCCTACTCTCATGTCTAATCGACATATATTTTTTAAATTAATAGTGCTATTTTGAAAATAATATTAAATAATTATTAATAATCTTAAAGACCGTTGTTAGCGAAACGGATTCTTTATAGGCGAGATCGTGTGCATGCCAAGAATTAAATTTGTGGCTGATCTATCGACCAAAAAAAATCAACATTAGAGGGATTATATATGTGCCTTGACTAAGTAATTATTTTGTTTGACTATCATTCTATTTTTCATCTTTAAACTAGTAGTCGGCCTTCCTATGGAAGTAGGCACTACTATGGAACCGTGCAAACCTTTTGTTCTCCATCCTTGCTTGCAATTGTTTTTATATGTAACGTGCTACTATGCTTGAGGATATGATCTTTGGATTGTTCAACTTAAGTCTTCCATTTGTGTTTTTATTAAAATATAGCAACGAAAGAGCCTACCTAAGCAAACTCAAATATGAACGGACATATTATAAAAGTAATCATTTAAAAATATTTTATTAAAATAAAAGTCACAAGATAATATTTAAAAAAATGAATAACAATATTAATATTTTAGATACTAAACTGCTTATATTTTTTTTGAAGGACTAAATTATTCATAATTATTAAATTAATTATAAGGATCTAGGGCTCCCTGTAATAATTATTATTTGAAAAAAGTATATCCTCTTAATGATTAAGATAATTTATCATTAAAAATAAATAAGTTAATGGAAAACGTCAATTATCATAAAATTTTAGCTTTTTTTCGTTTTATACAGTTACCTTTTAGACTGTGCCCACCACTCCAGTACGTTTGTAAATGAAGTAACCTTTTTAGACTCTGTGCACCTTTTAGATTGTAAAATTTTCAAACTAAGAACTTAATACGGAGCCATAAATGAAGTAATCTTTTTCATATGTAAGCATCGTATGCTTTATGCTACAATTATTGATTTACGATTAAGATTATTGTGGTTTATATGATACACTAATTAACTACTCACTTTGTATCGAAAAGGAAGTCATTTTGTTATTAATTTTTTATATATAAAAAGTCATTTTAAAAAATTAAAAGTCTATTTTTTCATTTTTACCTTTATTTTTTTAATTATATATACATTAAATAATTTATTATTTTTTAATGAATGGTGTTGGTAAGACTACTTTTATTAATTTTTTAAAAAGTGTTTAAAATGACAAAATGTCTTCCATTTTGATTAAGGGGGAGTATAATTGAAGTTCTTACACTATTTATAATTTATTATATATTTACTATAGTGATGAATTTTATTTTATTTCATTTTATTTTGTTTCTCTTTACAATTTTTTTTATTATATTTATTTTTAATTATAAATTTGGATTTATTAATGACCAAGATTTATTAGATTCTTTCTTCAAAGTTGTTATATTTTCATTTCATTAAATTCACAATTACCATGATAATTACATTATTTCTTAAAATTTTAAATTTTAAAAATAAGATAAATAATTTCTAAGAAATGTTAAATAAATAGAGATTTTCATTTTGATTCGTTATTATGATATAAAGGTTTGATTTTATAAATAGTATTTATAGTATACCTTTTTTTATTAAAATTATTAAATTCAATTGTAATTGTTATTCTTTATTTAGTAATGACCAATATTTTTTACATTAGCTCCTCATGCTCCCTTTGATTTAAAAAAAATGCTTTGGGAGTTTATTTTTATTTCAATACAAATAACGCTCTATGATTTAAAAGTAAAATTTTATGTTTTTTCTCTAATTTACTCTTGCCTTTATTAGCCTCATTTAAGTAAAGATTAAAAAATTTGTTAGGTATTAGTGAAAAGATATAACCTTAATTAGGGATATATCTTATGTTTCCTCTAATTTATTAATGTGTGTGTAGAACTCCAAAACATATTTTATTTTAAATCCAAGAGAGTAATTGTTACATTAATGTATAACTAAATTCACCATTATCATAATAATTACTCCCTTTGTATAGAAAAAAACATAAGAGAAATCATTCTAGATGTTACTTTTTTTGCATAAAAAAGAAAAGTGTTTTTACAAAGTCAAATCTTTCATTTTTTTCTCTTTATTTTCTCTCTTTCAATATCAACTTATTAATTATTGTTTATGTTTCAATGAAGAATTTAAGTATAATATTAAAATTATTTCTATTAGTTTATAAAAAGCACATAGATTGTTAAAATGAATTTTCTTCCTTATATAGATAGTGTGCATTATTTATTGATATAAATAGCCAAATTAATTATTTTAACACTTCACTCAATTTGAGGGTATTACATTCATTTACAACACCCCAAGTCAATACAACCACGTGAGAGTTACCCTAGAGTGTTTTTTAATTGATCGCATATCCCTATAGATCAACACAAGTCCATTTGGTGCGTTTTATCCTCACTCACTCACTTCCCGATAATTTTTTTTTAAATTCCCAAAACTTCCTAGGAAGGCTACCCATACTGAAAATTATTCTATATCCATCACGCTTAATTGTGGAGTTCTTAGGATGGAATCTTCAAAAGGATGATATACCATATTGATATAAGTAGCCATATCAATTCTTATAACACTCTACTTAATTTGGGGTATTACATTCACCCCTACTCAAATAATGCATTGTCTTCATTATGAAACTTACCAGGTTGGTCACTTTGATACCATTTGTAACACCCCAAGTTGATAAAACTACGTAAAGGCTACTCTGAAGCGCTTTAAGATTGATTGACTGACCTCACAGATCAACATGAGTCCTTTCAACGCGCTTTATACTCTCTTATGTACTTTCCGAGAAATTTTTAATAAATTTATAAAACTTACCAGGAGGGTCACCCATCCTAAAAATAACTCCACGGACTGCACGCTTAACTATGGATGTAAGACCTCGATTTGTACTACTGAAAATTTTTATTTTTGCAGTGGAAGTAATTAAGTAAAATAGTGGGGGTTTCTACCATGATCGATATAATTCTGGCTTATACAACTATCCTTACATTAATCACAAGGCTAAAACATTTAAAGTAACACAAGAAAATTAGTAACAAAAGAAAATTTATAGTATAATAATGAGTCTGGAGCCTAACTCCAAGTTTAATAATATAAAATATAAAAGAGGGGATACTATGAATCAAGAGTCCAAAAAGGGTATCTAGCTAAATACATAAATCGGATAACAATTACTCTTCACTCATCCCCACATAAGGCGTCATAGACAACATAATCATCTAATTAATCTTTTGAGACCTGCACATAAGATTCAGGGCCTTCTACTCATGGGAATGAGCTGCACACATAAAACGGGTGGTCAGTACACTATATACTGAGTAAGGGAACAATACTATCGAAATAGGGATACAAATAGCACATACTTTTACATTAGATAATAAGAGAGTAACCAAATAAAAGAAACATCTCATAAGACAAAATATAATCCGGATTTCTTTATTAAGTATAATCCATTTTCATTCTTTTATATATGTTGAGTGCAGAAACCTCACTATTATTAAGCCGGTGGAACGGTCTGAAACTCTTCTCGGGGATAACACACTTGAGCCACTATTCTTTCTGGTGGAATGGAGATTGAAAACATCCTCTCGGGGTAAAACACTCCCGAGCCACTATTCTTCTCGATAGAATGGGGTACATATATATATATATATATATATATATATATATATATATATAGGAAAATAGATCACCTTGGTCCTGACTCACGTATTCTTCTACTTTAAATCCTTAGTATCTTTTCCATAAGTTATAATGATACATTTTCATTTCATGATAAGTAGGTACCCCACTATTCTTAATCCAATGGAACGGATTGAAGCACCTTATCGAGGCAAAACGCTCTCAAGCCTCTATTCTCCCCGGTGGAATGGGAATACATACATACATACATACATATATACATACATACATATATACATATATATATATATCACCTTAGATTTACTCACGTACTCTTTCACTTTAAGTAATTAGTATCTGATTCAAGATTGATTCTCGGGTATAGGACACATTAAAAACATATATACATATAGTATAGGTCCAAGTCCTTAAATCATTTCAAACCTTAATTACACTCCCTTTAGTATTCATTCTCCCATATTGATTAATCCACACAACTTATATTATATCATCTCCAAATTACCTCATTTTTATCATAACCAATATACATGATCTAATTCCCATAAGTATGCTTTAATAATCTCATCCCGATATGTTAATCACAGAAATATCCAAGACCCAAATTTCATATAATTGTCATAACACCTCCTATAAAAAAATTTATGATTACTAATCCCGATAGATAACCTCTAAATCTTAAATGTGGAATAATGGTATTATCATTACAAGATAGTTTGCCCCAAATTAGCCATTAAATCATTTAAGGACCCCAAATAACAATAATACTTCCATCAATTCATTATGCTATTATTACCATATTTTAAACCTCCTAACATATAAAATACCAAAATTTTCTTATTATCCCATAATAACCAAGTTACTCTTAAGTACAATTAAAAACCTTTGTTTTTTCACACATGTTATTTTGCAAGTCCACAATTAATCATCATACCTTATAAGAATACTTAAGTCCATTTATAAAAAACTCACTTAGCCCATATTTCATACCATAATAAATATGTTTCCACAAATATGACACTATCACAATGAAATAACAATGGTAAATCTTACTCATTCTTACTTTCTTTCAATACATAATATCCTTAAGTCCATATTTTATGCCCCAGGATATATTTCTACAAGTATGAAATTATCACAACAAAATAATAATAGCACATCTTACCCATTCTTACTTTCTTTCAATAACATAATATCCTTAAACCCATACATCATACTATAAGATATAATTCTACAAATTTGACATTATCGCAACAAAATAATAACATAATGGTACATCTCACCAATTCTTACTTTCTTTCAACATAACATTCATATCATCACAAAATATCAAGATCAACACATGTTACATTATAAATCAACAATATCATGAAAAACACATATAGCTATACAAGCAAATAATAGCAAAACCCTTAAACATCAAATAGTATCCTTACCAACTATGATATCAAGCTCTAAGCATGTAAATCCTAGACTTCCACCTCTGAAGCTACTAGAATACCACCTACAAAAAATAATAAAATTCCTAGTTAGGCTCAAAGAGTTAAATCAAAGGAGAAATCAAGGTAAAGAGGGTAAAAATAGAAACAACCGTAGTCAAATGGGAGCTTGAGATGTGTGGATGTGTAAAGGAATGTGTGGTGAAGCTATAGTTAAATTTTGGTGGTGTTTGGACAAGGTTTTGGGGTGAAAATAGGAGTGCACGGCCAAAAATAGGAAGTTATGTAGCTGTGCAGAAAGCGGTGCAACTTCTAGTTGAGAGAAAATATGGTGTATGGCTAGCCGGTGCAATGTGCAAGCAGGCTGAGAGAAAAAAAATGGATACATTGCCAGGTGGTGCAAAGGTTGCACGGGTGTGTAGTAGGAGATTTTAAGTGTTGCACGTTCATGCACTCTAAAATGCTGTGACACACGAGAGGAAGAATGAAGGAAAAGAGGCCGTGGTTGGCGGTGATGGATGGTGACGGCAAGGGGAAAGGTTAGGGTGACCTTGGTGGTCGGTCCACCGGCCAAAGGGTGGTGAATGGTGGATGAGGTGGTGCACGGTGGTGGAAACGGTAGTGCGCAGGCCAAAAATAGGGAAAGAAGAAGAAGAAGAAGAAGAAGAAGAAGAAGAAGAAGAAGAAGAAGAAGAAGAAGAAGAAGAAGAAGAAGAAGAAGAAGAAGAAGAAGAAGAAGAAGAAGAAGAAGAAGAAGAAGAAGAAGAAGAAGAAGAAGAAGAAGAAGAAGAAGAAGAAGAAGAAGAAGAAGAAGAAGAAGAAGAAGAAGAAGAAGAAGAAGAAGAAGAGGGAGCTTGGGCAATGGCTCTTTGACACAAAGATGGGAAAAATGTGGCAAAACTAAAGAGAAAGAAGGAGAGTGTGAAGTATATATAATATATAATATATAATATATATACATGTGTGCATGTGTGGTGTGAGTCTGGGAAGAAGAAAAAGAATAGGGGGTGGTGTGCGATGGTGATGGTTGTAAAGGGTGGTGAGGGGTAGGGTAGTAGCTGCAGGGTGAGGGTAGTGATGGTTGCACTTGCACATAGGTATTGCGTAAGGAAGAAAAGGATAAGAAAGATGCTGGGATATAGGGTGGTGCGCATGGGGGTGTGCAATTCTATAGAGATGGGAGAAGGAGAAGGAGAAGAAGATGAAGAAGAAAGGTGATGGGTGACGTATGAGAGTGTAGAAAGGTGATGAGTGATGGTGCAAGCTGCAACAATTCAAAAGTGCGGCTTGAGGTTAGCAGGAGGAGGAGAAGAAAGAAAGAAAGAAAAGAAAAGGAAAAAGAGAAGGGTTGGGGGATTAGTTTAGGGTGATTTTAGATTAGCTAAAGTAATTAGGATTAGTGGAGATTTTATCAGGTTTTGATTTTGATTTACGAATTATGGTTTATCTGAGTCAAGGTTTCAGATTCGGTAAAAGTTTAAGGATTAAGGAGTTAGGTTAAGGCTAACATAGAATTTATTGATATTAGAATCAAATTAAGGAGCTAATGACATGGAGTGCGCTAATGATATGGGATTAGGTTAAGAAAATTTTGGGGTATTACAGTTGAGTTCTTAGGATAGAATCACCAAAATGATGGTATACCATATTGATAGAAGTAGTCAAATCAATCATTATAACACTCCACTCAATTGGGATATTACAAAAGGTATTCGAATAAAGATGAATACTAAATAACATGACTTTACTCCCAACCCTGATACATAAGATCACTCCTCCATACATAGGGCATCATATGCAACAAAATCATTCAAAAGGTACTCATTGACCTCCACAATAACATCTGTTTCCTCTACTTATGGGAGTGAATAACACCCATAAAAAATATGATTAGTACACAACAAATTGAGAAAAGGAGAAATACTATCAAGAAAGCGTTACACATAAACATGAGTTCACAACAAAGGATATACATACATGTGTATTATATTTTAATTACTAAATTGCTTATATTTTCTTAAGGACTAAATCATTCACAATGATAAATTACTTATAAGGATTTAGGGCTCCCTATGATAATTATTATTTGAAAAAATTATATCCTTGAAATGATTAAGATAATTGATCATTAAAAATAAAAAAGTTAATAGAAAACATAAATTATCATAAAACTTTAGCTTTTTTCGTTGTATACAATTACCTTTTAGACTGTGTGCACCATTACGTCTGATAAGTGTGTGTGTGTGTGTGTGTGTGTGTGTGTGTATAAATTGTTAACACTAAGAACTTAATGCTTTGGAGTCATAAATGAAGCAAATTTTTTTCATATATAAGCAATGTATGTTTTATGCTACAATTATCGATATAAACTTAGGATTACTATTGTTTATATATTACACTAATTAACTATAATTGAAGTTCATACACTATTTATAATTTATTTTATATTTACTATAGTGATGAATTTTAATTTACTTTATTTTGTTTCTCTTTACAAATTTTTTTATTATATTTATTTTTAATTATAATTTTGGATTTAATAATGACCAAGATTTATTAGATTGTTTCTTCTAAATTGTTATATTAACATTTCATTAGTTTCACAATTACCATGATAATTACATTATTTATTAAAAAGTTACATTTAAAAAATAAGATAAATAATTTCAAAAAAATGTTAAATAACCATAATTTTTATTTTCATTCGTTATTATGGTATAAAGGTTTGATTTTATTGTTAGTATTTATAGTATATCTAGTTTTTTATTAAAATTTTTAAAATTCATTTTTAATTGTTATTCTTTATTTACTAATGACCAATATTTATTAAATTAGTTCCTCATGCTCCCTTTATTTCAAAGGAAAAAAATGCTTTGGCAGTTTATTTTTATTTCAATATAAATGACATTCTACAATTTCAAAGTAAAATTTTATGTTCTTTTTCTGATTTTTCTCTTTCCTTTATTAGCTTCATTCAAGTAAAGATTAAAAAATTGGTTAGGTATTAGTTAAAAGATATAACCTTAATTAGGGATATATCTTATGTTTCCTCTAATTTCTTATTGTGTGTGCAGAACTCCAAACCATGTTTTATTTTAAATCAAAGAGAGTAAGTTTTACAGAATTCACCATTATCATAATAAGTACGCCCTTTGTATAGAAAAAACATAAGAAAATAATTTTAGATGTTACTTTTTTGCATAAAAAAAATTATTTTATCAAATTCAAATCTTTTATTTTTTTTAATCCTTATTTTCTCTCTTTTAATATCAACACATTAATTATTGTTTATTATTCAATGAATAATTTTATTAGAATATTATTTTTTTTTTAATTTTTATAAAGCATGTAGATTGTTAAAATGAATTTTCTTCCTTATATGGATAGTGTGCATTATTTTTTTTAAACATTAATTCTATGGAATAAGGTACATAGTTTTTAAGAAAGTTAAATCCTCACAAAAAATTTATTTCCATTTGTCATTTAATACTCCATCATTTTTTAAATGAAAACCTTTTAAGGAAATTTTTTTAGTTTAAATATAATTTTTTTCCAAAACATTTAATGCTTATTTTCTATATTCACCATACTTCTCTCTTCCTTCTTTTATGCATTAACTATGATGTTACTTTCTCCTCCTCCTTTTCCTCCTACTCCTTTACTTTTTATGGAAATTTACCAATCCAAGTTCAAAGGGTGCAAGCATAAGCTATTAAGCACATGATGACTACACCACCTGCTAGGTCAAATAAGATATGGTCCCTCATTTTTGTAGGGGGTGCACAAAAACATGTAAAACCATACTATAATCAATGACCAAGATGAGTGAGGTTTCTACTATCACATTTATCTCTTCGTAGTTGTGTAGTACTTTATAAGTGATGAATTATGACATAAAATGCCTGTATGCATCCATAAAGGGGAAAGACAATGATAATTTGTATTCTTTACATGAAGGAGGTGAGTGGCTATGACCAAATCACAACATACTTCCACTTGTGTGAGGTGCCTCTTCAATGCTTCATTAATACCATGATATATGCCTCGTGATTTAGCCATAAAAATCGAATCAACTATGAGGTTGAGAAAAAAAGACCATTTCTATCTTGGGTTACTCTTCCACGTAGAGAATATTGACCCTTGTCGATCTCTCACAGGTTGTGTCTGTCGAATTTGCTGAGTGAGTCTATCAACCAACATGATGAAAGGGAAAACAATATCATTGAAACATAAGGGAAGTTTGATTCTTAGAGAACTAGTAAAATTCTAAGAAAATGTAATTTGAAGATTGCAATCACAAGATTAAATAGTTATGGGACGAAGAAATTGGAGACTTTTATTGAATATGTAGGTTGGGAGAAAATGGGAGCTTTCACACCTAGTACAAATGGTTAGTAAAGGTTATTTTACACCCTCCCTCATTCTTGACCAAAACACTCAACTATAATTGGATGACTAACTTAATACAACTTTCTACCTAACATCAATCATATTAAGGAGAAATGTACAAGTTATAACTTAATGATAAACTCAATGAGTTGATCAATATCAACTTGGAGATTACTGTGCCGGTGGGTGTTAAATTTCTTATATTAAGGGATTTTCTAACCACTCCTTAATGTCCATTATTAGCACATGTCTTCTCCCTTGGCCTTAGTCACTAGGTTGTTCTGTCCAAATAATCCCATTAGTTAATCTTGATCCATCTCCCATGATTGGTCATCACCCTTTTTTGTCGCTCCTTGTTCAATGCCCCTTAGTTGTTACCCTATCCTTGATGGACACCCTTTGTTTGATTCCCTTAGTTGTCATCCTTTGCATTTACCTATTTCCCTTTGGAATTTAACTATCACCCTTTGGTCAATGCCCTTGGTTGTCTCCCTTTGGCTATCATCCTTAGCACTTGGTTCTCACTCTAGTTGATGCCCTATGTCCATTTCCCTTTATCCTTGGTTGAAGAGGATATTAGAGATGTAAAGAGGATCCTTGGAATAGAGATTATAAGAGACTGTGAGATTTATACTTGTCACAAGATTCCCATGTGAACAAGGTGTTGGAGAGGTTTCATATGATGGATGCCAAGATGGGTGAGCACTCCATTGACTACTCACTTCAAATTTCCAGCTTTGGATTATCTCAAATCCAAAGAGGAAGAGGAATTCATGACTACTATTCTATATTCAAATGTTGTTGGTTGCATCATATGTGCTATGGTGTGTACTCGACCTGATTTCACTCAAGTTGTTTGTATGGTGATTTTGATATATGGAGAATATGAGGAAGGCTTACTGGCAAGCAATGAAGTGGATTATGAGGTTTTTAAAGGGTACATCATGAGCTTGTATAGAGTATGAGAGATTAGTTGCTTCGCTGTTTGGGTTTTTGGACTCTAATTTTGGTGGAGACCTTGATAAAAGAAAATCCACAAATGGATATGCTTTTTTGTCTTAGCAGTTTAACTATTAGCTAAAGGTCTTCCTTTTAGGATGTGATGGCCTTGTCTATAACTAAGGTAGAATATATGGCTATGATAGAAGCTTTTTAGGAAGCCATGTGGCATGGTGGTTTAGTTTGTGAGTTGGCATTTGGTTATCATGCTCTATTTGTTTGAGGTGATAGCTAGAGTGAAATCTATTTGGAAAAGAATAAGAATTATTTCCATCGTCAAACAAAGCACATTGACATCAGGTGTCACTTTATATGTGATACTATTGTTGTCGGTAAAGTTGTGTTGGAGAAAGTGGGTACTTTAGATAATATGACCGATATGCTAACAAAGTCATTGACCATGGGTAACTTTGAGTGTTTCTTAGACTTGATCGGTGTTCATAGGCCATGAGGTCCTTCGTTGGGCTAGAATTTTTTATAGAGGTCTTTACATGTTATATGTCACAAAAATACTACATCAAGGTGGATAATTGCGTGTTTTGACTGGGTATATGATGCACAACATAATATTGTATTCATTTGTGCACATGTTAGAGAAGTTTGGGATTAATATGTGATTTCTGTGATAAACACGGAGGTCTTGTGTTTATCAACACGGATCACGTTTTATCATGGAATTTTTTGATATGTTTTTGGGCAAGAAGCCGAGAGTAAGGAAATTAACACGGAGGTTCTCGTGTTTCCTAAACATAGATTATTTGTAATGCGATGCTTTACCCTGTAGAATTTTTTTCAGTATAAAAGAGATGTGAGAAAATTCTAGCCGTCAAGTTGTGCGACCCGACTTCTTCTTCTTCTCTATAGAATTCTCCATTAAAATAGAAATGTGGGTTTGTGTAATTAATTGATTTGTTTAATTATCTTGTAATTATACAAAAGCATGAAAAAAGATATCAATTGTTTTATTTTGTGATTGAATCATTGATTGTTCATCCTCTGGTTAATTTTGGTTTTGGTTTGGATCCATTCAATCCGTGTAATTCTGCAACAATAATTCATCATGAGCTAAATCATAGAACTCATAATTAAAACACTCCTATTTTTAGTACTTAAAAATTTCATTTTAAAGAGTTAATTATATAAGCTAAAACATTAAAAATATAGAGTATTTGCGCCATACTTAATATATGTTTGGTTTTCTCTACCATTCTTATATCAAGTGTTAAGGCTAAAGTGTTACTCCACTTAAGTTAATAACAATAATCGTAAGAACATAATATAAATTACATTACAAATGAATATCTATTTCTATATACACAATGAACCGCCCCAGAATTATTTATTTTATGAGATATAATTAAGTAAGGGTTTATTAGAAAATTAATTAAATTATTTATTTTATTTGGAATAGAAAATATTTAATTAGGGCAAATTAATAATATTTTGTAAATATTTTTATAAAGGAAAAATTGGTCTTTTGCTAATTAAAAAGAGATTTAAGAGAAATATTTTTTTTAAAAACCCTAAATTAATCTAAAAAGGAAATTTAATATTATTTTTAATTAAATAGTTTATTCTAATTACCCAAAATATTCTAATTAACTTATTTAACCCCAAACCACTTAAAATTCCTTTTTCCTTTTTCCTTTTTCTTTTTCTTTCTTCCTTTTTCTTTCTCTTCCTTCTTTTCTTCTTTTCCTCTTTCTTTTTCCCGCTGGATTGGGCCTGGACTGCAGCCCAACCCGTCCTCCTTTCCTCCCTTCTCTCGCGGCCCAACGCCACTGCATTCTTTCTACTCCTTCCGACGCGGTGTTTTGTTCTTTAATTCCCTGAGACGCCGCGTTTCATTAAAGGCCTTATAACCGCAGCCGAATTGGCCCGGTTTCCCCCTTTTTCTTCTTTTCCTTCTTTCTCCCTCGACCGCCGGCTCACCTCCTTCCTTCCTCCTCCTTTCTCCTCCATTGTCGAACCTACAACCTCCACCCCCCAAAAATGGCACTGCCAGCCACACGTGTCATGACCGGCCTTTCTCCCACCCATTCTCTTCCCCTCGACACACACTCTAATTTGAACTGCCCCACTCCCCTTTTCTTCCCCACATTTGCCCCATTTTCCCTTGCGAAGGTTGGGCACGATTTGAAATTGTGCTGACCGATCAACACCATAACCACCCCATTTTCTCACCGGCTTTGACCTCCTGGTAACCTCCAGAACTCGAGCCTACCCTCCACCATTATAAATACCCCTCGTATGGCCTGATTTCGAGATTTTTTTCCCCGAAACCCTAAGTGCAACATGTGCGCCGCTACAACTTTAGACGCACCGTTCTCCACCGTTAGCCAACCTCGCCGCCTCTTCTTCCTCTCAAACTCTTCCCTACAACGCACTCTAATTAACTAAACCATTCACAACCTTCGATTCTTCTCGCACGAGCCACCATAACCATGCAAAGTTTACTAGTCATCTCGCCAGAGTTTTTCCCCCGAAACCTTAAACCACCGTCCACCACCACATCCGCCACTTTTGCTACCCTCTGAACTACCCAAAAACTCTTGCTAATTCTCCTCCACCGACCCATAACCTTCCTTTCTTTTTTCTCCTTCCCATTCCCTCTTTTTCTTCATTTTCGCCCCCTTTAGATCACTTTTCCGGCCATCGCCGTGCACCACCGCCGGTGCCACCCATCCCCGCCAACTCAAGGTGAAACCCTAGACCTTCTTAACCCTTCCTTTCGGTTTATTGAGAATTATTCTACTTTTATCCTAATTTTTAATGTTAATTCGATTTTAATTATTATTATTATTATTATTATTATTATTATTATTATCAGTTGTAACTTAATTGATAAATTTTTTTGGCGGGTTTGGGAATATTCTTGAGTTAGATAAATTATTATTCTCAAATTTTGGTTATTTAATGGAATTATTACATGTTTACTATTATTATTATTATTATTATTATTAGTATAACTATTTATTTAATATTATAATTATTTAATAGGGGGCCGAGACCTTAAAATTTAATTAGGTCTCGCACCCTTGAATTTTAGTAATATTATTAGCAATTTTACTATTATTACTATTTATATTATTATTATCTTTATTAACTTTTATATTATAAGTATATATATATAGTATTAATATTATTATTACCATTATCGAATAGTATTATTATTAAATGGGGTGGTTTCGAAAGCCACCTTGTAATTTTAAGATTTATATTATTATTAATATTAATATTCTACTAATAAGAGTATTATTAATAATATTTTACTTTTATTATTATTATTATTATTATTATTATTATTATTATTATTATTATTATTATTATTATTACTAATACTATTTTGGTGAAGGGTAGAAACCCTTATATCACCACCCTTTTCGAATGAAAATAGTAATTTATTTGTATTTTTAAATAATATTTTGTATAGTTAATTATTGTATAATATTGTTTTAATTAAAAACCAAGTCTTAGAATAAGTTAGGGAATAATAAAATTTTAGGAGGGAGCCTAATTCTAGTAGTTTTTTTTTAATTAATAGGTGAATCCAGTTAAATCCCTCAAGTGGAATAAGAGTGTGTACCAAGATCGGTGACATTTTAGGTAAGGGTGTTACTAAGGCCATTTGTGTGTTTATATGCATTATGTGTTTCATATGCCATGTATTGTATGTTTATCATTATTAATTATTTCGTATGTGGTATAAAGTGGAGTTGAAGTATGTTGGTATGAATAACTTGTGGCATGAGAATTATGTGTATATTTGTGTTATTATTATTGTATGATGTGGCCTTAAGACATGCATGTTAGGGTTGTAAAATAATGATGGGAAGTGTAACAATGTGGTGTTAGGGTTTTGCATGAAATGGCATGGTGTTAGGGTTTGCATGAAATGGCATGATGTTAGGGTTTGCATGGAAGCATGTCTACGTGGAGCTAGGGTTTGCATGGGAGTGTGGTATACGTGGAGCTAGGGTTTGCATATGAATTAGGGTTTGTATGGAAGCGTGGTCTACGTGAAGCTAGGGTTTGCATGGAAGCATGTCTACGTGGAGTTAGGGTTTGCATGGGAGTGTGGTCTACGTGAAGCTGGGGTTTGTATATGAATTAGGGTTGCATGGAAGCGTGGTCTACGTGAAGCTAGTGTTTGCATGGAAGCATGCCTATGTGGAGTTAAGGTTTGTATGGAAGTGTGGTTTACGTGGAGTTAGGATTTACATAGGGACTAGGGTTTGCCTAGAGTTAGTCATGCATGTTTGGGCAAATGTTTGTGAATAAAATAATAAGACACCAATATCTTAAAGTGGAAGATATTGAGACGGGACCAGCCGATCCACCGGTCAGGAATAGTGGTTAGGGTTTTACCCTATATGTGACCGATCCACCAGTAATAATAGTGGTTAGGACATGAGTCCTATATATGACCGGCCCATCGGTTATAATAGTAGGGGATCCCGAGCTCAATAAAAACAAACCAGAGTTATTAATGCTCTTAAAAGATACTAATTACTTACAGTGGAATACCATGCGAGCAGGAACCAAGCCGATCCACAAATCAAGAATAGTGGTTAGGGTTGTACCCTAAATGTGATCGATCCACCGATAATAATAGTGGTTAGGGCATGATGCTCTATGTGTGACTGGCCCACCGGTTATAATAGTAGGGTGTTCCTGTACTAGCATGGATTGAAAAAATGGCATGGTGTGTATCGATTTTCGATAAAAGAAAGGTTAAATAATTAATCCATACCTTTTGGGCCTTATGTGTGGACTTGTTGATTATAAGCTATGGATTTCACTTTATATATCATATGTGTGGGTTTGTAATTGTATGTTGATAATTATCCTGCATGATTTGATGTGTTATAAACCGGCCTTAGTACTCGATTACCTTACTTAGTACGTAGCGTACTGATCACCCGTTTCATGGGTGCTGCTCATTCCCATGAGCAGAAGGCCCGTCTGATCTGTTGCAGGTAGGAGACACCTACTTTGATGCTATCGATGTCTATGTGACATCGGGAGGGGCTGAGTGATTTTTGGGCTGGATCAGTTCTTGGAGCGGCGTGGCTGTTTTCCTTTTAAAATTATGACTCATGTTATTTTTATTATGTTTGAATTGTAGAGACAATTTTACTAATTTTGTTTAGTTATTATCTGGAAAAACAATAGTTAGTACTTCGAATTATATTAGGCTTATGCGTACTCTGACTCTCGTTTTTATAAATTTGGATTATTAATGATGTTGTTGGTAATGTTTTTATTAGCTTTAGCACTTGGTACCGGAACAGTAGGAGTGAACCGGTCTAATACTAAGTGTGGCGGTAACATCCCCAGAAATTTACGGTTTTAAAATTACAAGTATATTGTTTTAAAAAAAATGTGTAAATTTTGGGGGTGTTACACACAAGGTATTCGGTCAACAAAATTACAACCCACAAAAGAAAAGAAATACAAAAGGGACACAAGAGTTCAGGGATATCCTGATCAAAAAGTGTTGGAACAGACGCAAAATAATCCTAACTCTTAACCCTCAAACCTAGCTACCAAGTAGTATCCTCGAGGCAATCCTTCAAAGTTACAACTCCCTATTGAATAAGCAGAGGACAATAAAATAAAACACATTAATACAACGATAATGAGTTAACCGACTACACAATACTAATCATGTAAAAGTCATAGAGAGAATGTAGAAGGTATCACAAGTGAAACATGACATAAATATATCGAATCATACATATGAGGACATGGCATATAAATACTGAATCATACACGTGATAACAAATAGGATAGCATGTCATAACATATAC
Source organism: Tamarix chinensis (assembly GCA_030549775.1). NCBI lineage: Eukaryota > Viridiplantae > Streptophyta > Magnoliopsida > Caryophyllales > Tamaricaceae > Tamarix > Tamarix chinensis. The sequence goes on along the minus strand of CM060171.1, from coordinate 80,776,649 downwards.
ATTACTAAGGCACAATAAAATTGATTGGTTACTTTGAGTTTTGGTCTAAGAACGAACTCGCATTTTGGTTTTCGATCCAGGATTTAGTCCCAAAATAAATTAAAAAAAAATAGATCCTTAACCTATTTCAGTCCTACCTAATCCGATCCAAATCTATTTGGTTTTCCGGTCCTACTCAAAATATCATGAATATTCAACCTAGAAAAATACATATTTCTAATATATATATATATAATTATAATTTAGCAATTCATTCCTAATTGGTCCATAACAGGGTTTCGATTAGGTTCGGGTTCATCTAGTTTCGAACCGGTGCACACCCCCTACATATAAATGTATTTCTACTATTTTATTTTGCAAGAAACACTAATAATAATCTTTAAGGTTACATTTAAGAAACTAAGAATTAAAATATTCAGTAAAAATTCCCCATGTAATATTATTTTAAAACTAAACTAAATGCCTATCTATAGTCTTTAGGATCATGTTTAGCAAAACTGTTTTATTAAACCAAACTTTTACATTTTAATTCTTTGATATATAAATATTATAATTATAAACATATATTATATAATTTTAATTATTGCCAGAATTCAAAAAATTATTTATAAAATTAAAATATATAATATATGATTTTAAATTCATATTGCAATTTTCAAGAATGCAAAGATTATTTTCTTAAATCTTTTTATTACAATATATGTATTTTTTTTTAAAATATTTAACTATAGATAAATTAAACACAATTTTATATTAAGCTTTTGGGCTGACAATTTTTTAGATGTAAATAAAATAATAAGATTGATATTTTTTTTTTGATGGTATTTGTCAAGCTTTGTATAATTATATCGCTAGTGCCCAAAATTTTTATCAGATATGCTTCTTTTATAGATATTTTCTAATGTAATGTTCATATTGTATTGTTATGTATTATTATTTTCTCTTTTCATATTTAAAAATTGTGGTTGTCATACTTTTATAACTTGGTTGTATTTTTTTTAGGAAGATACCCTTGCATTGCACGTCTTGACATATTAGTTATATTAGTAATGCGTGTTGTGCTAAATAGTTTATAGATACTCGCTGTTAGTATATATTATTAATCCCGGTCTTGTATGTTACTTGTAAGTTCCGTCTTTCAAGCTATATATAGCAAATAATTTAAAGTATATATTTCCATAATATATCAAAATTTATTTTTTATATATTCTTATAAGAAACTTAATAAAAAAAATTCAAATAGAGAGTACGATTATAACCCAAGTCATGTGCTATTACAATTAATGCTAACTTAACTAATCCATATAAGTATGGTAAAACTGAGAAAGTAGTAGTGAAAAACAAATTAATGAGTTTTTAAATAAGAGTCATGACTCCTTGTTAAAGTGACTGAAAGTAGAAGAAAAATTAGATGTTTACGGCACATTATCGCCGACCAATGTGTAGGTGTATTTGTTATTATATATTTACTAGTTATGTATATTAGGAAATTAAAGTCTTAAACAGTGGCAATAGACATCCATTACATAATTTATACTAGTAAATTAATTATCGTTTGTTCCATTGAGTGTTCAAAGATACGTGTTAGGATAATTTTAAAAAAGTTAATATTTAATACTAAAAATTACTATTTTGCACAATAAATTATAATCTTAACTAATGGTCACAAACACTTTAAAAATATCGATAAATTATTTATTATAATTAACAAAAATATATTTTCAACAAAAAAAAACAACTTATAAGTTTTTTAATGATAATATATATACATATATATATATATATATATATATATAAGCTTAACTCTAACCTTTTTACAGTGATCCAATAAATCTATTAAAATAAAAGTATACATCACATAAATCACATGAACTAAAGACTCTACAGATACTTCAATACATTATGTTGCTTCAAGTTGATGAGGTATAATATTATCCGTCAATTACTTATATTTACCCTCGAATCTTGATATACAGCATGTACTTTTATTTCTATTATATTAATGTTTTTATTTGATCAAACTTCATTAATTGTTAGCATTGTCAATTTTGTTAGTATTTCTTAGGAAATGTCGGCCTTGATTTATAAAGAAAGAATGATTTTTTTTTCTTTTCTTCCTTCTATATATTGTTGATTTGCACGTGTCATGTATGCCATCATTTCTGCTTATGTTAATAATTGTGTGTTTGACACGTGTGTAAATGAAATCAAATAAAAATGTACGTATCAGACTGTGTCGTATTACAATTGTCAGCCAGAGATTATTATATAATTCTTTATATTTAAAAGACTGTCATTAATTATTTTAATAATAAAATTTATTCGTTAGTATTATTTGATATATATTATATTAATAATAAAATTTTATATTATAATTTTTTTTTAAAATAATAGTAATAATATTTTTCTCATGAAAGTATTATTATTTTACTCTAGATTGTAGTCTCTTGAAATTGTCTTGACTTGAGGAAATGTAATAATGAGAAACAGACGTGATAATATAAGAATCCAGTGAGGCTGGCTGACCAGTGTCTGCCATCAGAGATAAGATAAACCCTTGGTAGTCGGAATAGCAAGCTTTGCCGATGTAAATTATGGACTAATAATTAATGAGCAATCCTCTCGAGTCCCATCAGTACAATCTCCAAAAATCTGACAAATACAGTCCATCACTCAAAAGCCCCGCCTCAAGTACACGCTTCCCCTGACTTCTTCAATGACTATATCCGAATTCTAAAACCAAATTTTTAACAAACTATACATATTATTTTATCTACAGATATAAAAATTAAAATTATTTTTGTTTTATTTTATTTTATTTTATGAAATGCATATCTTTTTATTTTCCTTATTTTGTATGTCGGGAACCATGTGGTACTTGAATCATTTTCTTGCATCCAACGTTATGAATTTTTAGCATGTTTATTAGGTATAAGGAAAAGGGAAAATTTCTTTATAGTATATGTAGGTAAAATTAATTGGATAAAAGTTTAAATGGTCCTAAAATATTTAGTTACAAGTATAAATATTATGTATATATAATTATACCAATATGTACATCTAATTATATATAAATGTACAGGTAATATTCTCTATATGTACATGTATATTAAGATACCAAAAAAAATGGACTAAACACTAAATAGATTGACCAACTTTAATTATTTTGGTTCAAATGGACCACCAACTATTTTTCCCTAAGGAAAAATAGTTTCTACTATGACACCGTTTTATCGTTTGAAATAATTAAAATTTTGGATTACATATCATAAACAATATCAAGTATTTTCGATCAAGAAATGAAAAAAAAAATCTATCATTTAAAATAATTATTTTAGGTGACAATACCATAGAGAAAGAAAAAAAATCTGTGGTAAATTTGTTTTCATTCTTTCGATTAAAGTTAAAATATCCTCAATATTGTGTGAAATAGTATGGTGCCAAATTTCTAACCCAAATTAATCTTTAGTTAATGTCTAAAATTTCTGACAAATTATCATCCTAAATAACTTGTGTCAATCAAAGAAAATTATGTGGAGGCAATGTGTATTTTATTTTTATTTGAATGTTATCGTTTGAAATAATCTGGTAAAAAAACTCTAAAATCCTTTCTCTTCTTCGCGTTGCGTATCAGTAATCTTCGGTCGTTCTCTTCTTCCTCTCTTCGGTGCCAATGTTGATCTTAGTCCCAACCAATATTAGATAATAATATTTGCCTATTTCTTTATATTACTGTATAATATATATCATCCTTTATTGTATTAATTTGTTGAATTTTTGTTTTTGTTTTGATTTTCATATCTTTTTTCCACCATAGCCACCTTTTCCACTGCCTTGTACCACCACCTCTGCATAAGCTATGAATTGAGGTCATTTTTCCCTTTTAAATATTGCTAATTAATGGATTTAGTAATTTGATTAACTTATTGTTAATTTTCTTAGAAAAACGTTGATTTTTGCTAGCTTACCGCCATATCCACTACCTACCTACCTACCACCACCACTACACATTGTTGTAAGGTTTTAATTAATTAATATTATACATATATACATATGTTATAGTTATTTTGGCTATGTTGATTAATAAATTTTGAATATGTTGATGGTAAATATGAATAGAAGTAGATATATTTAGTGTTAGGGTTGATTGCGAATTGAAATATGTTGAATATGTTGATTATTTGTAAGTTAGTATAGAATATGAATATAAATAGAATATGAGTATGTCGATTATGAATATGGAGATTGTGCATATATATATATATGTGTGTGTATGTTTGTTTGTTATTATTATCAAATTTAGTATAATAGAGTAAAAATATGAATAAATGTAAATATATCCCATTGGATAATATATTATATTAGATTAAGTATAGTAATAAGTTAATAAATTTTAAGTAAAGAAAAATATTATATTTTATTTAAGTATAATAAAATAATACATATAGTTTATTATACAATAATATACTAATTATCATATTTAGTATAATAGATTCTTAACTCTAACCCTACACCCTTACCCTAAACAATAATAAGCCGTAATAAGATAACCCTAACTCTAAACCATAACACTAGCCTTAACCCTAATTAACCATAACCCTAAACCCTAACCATAATAAACTCTAAATGATTTGCCTACTAGATCTTATTTGTCAAGGTAGTTTGGTCAAAGGTATTTAGCATGTCCAAACTATAATAATGATACTCCTTCCAATATATTAAGACATAAGATCGGTTATGTTGGCCATAGACGATTCTTCTTCATCAATCATCCATTTAGGAGAAATTATGAGTGTAATAGGATGGTCGGAAATATGATCCTCTAACAAAATTATTGGAGTGATATTATTTTGATGTAGTTGAGCTATATTATAGAATATCAGCCAAAGAAGAAGAAGAGGAGGAGGATAATTTACAAATTCTTTTATTAGTAATCTCACCCATTGAAACACAATTTGGATGTAATGCAAGTTGAGAAAATTATCTGTTATAATTTTCTCACAATAATTTGTGATGATGATAAATCAAAATACACCAACAATGCAATACGTGATTTAGAAGATTTTCACATCATACATGAGTTACATTTATATTATGAAGGAATTAAGTTGATGAAACCTAAGGTACAATAAACTCTTTCATTCGATAATCATAAAAAGTTCATGAGATCTTTTAAGGATGTAAAGTTCCCAAACAAGTTTGCTGCAAACCTGAGGAAGAATGTTAATGATAACAATAACAAGATTGGAGTGCTAAAATCATATGATTTTCATGTGATAATACGACTCTTGTCCATAGTCAGGGTTTGTGGATTGTTAAACAAACAGGTTGGCAATGCTATTGCTAAACAGTGTAACTTCTTTTAGTTAGGTTTGTTCAAGGACAATTCAATTATATGATGTAGAAATGGTATATGATCATATTATTTTCCTCCTTTTTAAGCTTGAACAAATATTTCCTCTGGCATTCTTAGTGTTACAATTCACCTAATAATGCACATCTAGAGGAAGCACGACTAGGTGAACTTGTGCATGGAAGATGGATGTATCCCATTGAGAGAAAGTTGAAGGAATTAAAAGAGTAAATCAAAACTTGTGCTCGGTCTAAAGGTTCCATTTCTTTGGGGCTGAAAAAGAGGGTGCACAACCAAAATGGAGAGGATACAAGTTATGTACTTTACAAGGCCTTGATTTTATGTTCTATGTACATGTAAGGTTTAACAGAGCATAAAGAAATGAGGATGTGATTGTCAGATGTTGTCAGCTGTCAATTTTCCAATCTCAAGCCTGACATATTGGTAATACTACAAGGGGTAGTTTACATATTCAGAAGCTAAATGAGCTTCATTGGTACATTCTTAACAAATATGTAGAGATACAAGTATAATTAGAGGAAGTATTATTAATACTGTATATCATGTTATGAATTTCATTATCTATAATGGTGTTTATATAAATATATACTAATTATCTCTTTATTGTAGTGAATACATGGCTGAAATTATCCAACGTGGTGGTATGTTAGCCGATATTCAACATAAATAATTTGCATCCTAGTTTGAATCAAAGGCAAATTGTTATATTTTACGATTTATAAATTTATTTAAGGTAATATAACTATAAATTTTTTATAACTTAAGGTAAAGTATTATGGTTTATAGATGTACAAATTACAAGAGAATAGAGTAGAGAAATGCAATGATGAATTGTTCTCATTATCTCATCTTCCATCAAATGGTGTCTTAACTTATGATGGATGTATCATTAATGGAGTTAGATATTTAACATGCCAAAGATATTCAAATAGGAGAACACACAACTACAGTGTGTGTGTGTGTCCCTAGAGTCGATGGGTCTTTATTCTATGGATAGTTAGAAAAGATCATAGAATTATGTTACTTTAATGATTATTCTATTGTATTGTTCAAGTGCAAGTGGTTGCATATTGATATGAGGAAGAAAAACATTCAACTGAGATAACAAAATCACAAGTATGTATACAAGGTCTGAGTGGTACAAGGATGATTAGTATATATTGGTGTCTTAGGAAAAAAAAAGTCTGGTCTATTGATGATCATCTTAGTTACTCTAACTGGGAGGGTTTGTTAGGAAATCTACCACCACCACATTGGGGATTTTAATGATAAAAATGATAAGGTCAATGTGGTAGATGGGGTTGATTCCACTACAGTAGACTTGAACATCGCCCTTGAAGATATGGAATTGATTAAGACCAATGAAGAAATGGAAAACAATGAAATTCAAGATGATGAGATGGGAGATGAGGGTTTGGGTTTTTTGGATTATGATATCATCACTAAAGAAGATTAATATAGTGATAATATTAGTAATAGTTATAGTTATATTTCTAATTAGTGTGTAATTGGTGTTATGTGTGTTACTTTGACATTGATAGTGATAATGATAACAACATTTTGATCCTTCTAATAGTGATAGTGATACGTTGATCCTTGGAATTCATGTGTGATCCACTAACTTGATTTAGTTAAATTTTTTATGTTAATTATTTATGTCATTATAACCCATAAGATTGATATATATATATGGTTGATGCCAACACTAGATATCATGATGGGGATGTAGGAACAAATCCCCCTAAGATGCCTCTTAGATTACTTTCAACTTCTTAGTTAGGTAAAAAATATTTTTTTTGTTAACCTTATAAATAATGAATAGATATTTTATGTTATTTATTCTTTTATCTGATATCATTTGTTATAGCACCACCTGCTAGAAAATACAAAAGGGCGCAATAGGGGAAAGGAAAACTAGCTTTCTGAAATAAGGTTGGCTAGAGGGAAGAAACCAATCCACGTTGATTTTGCTAAGACAAGTAATACATATAATCCGGTGGGCCCAACGGCGCTGAAGTTTGTTCATTACACTAGCAATGAGATTAGGAGTTTGTTCCATCCATGTACCGATCGTGGGCACAAGTACCTAAGTAAGAAAAGTCTAAGATTCTACCTAGACTTGAAGTAATTATATATTATTATTTGAGATATACCAATAATTTCATTTTAACATTTATTAATATTTATAATTTTCATCTTATAGAGGTACTTTGACCACGATAACTAGAGGCATTTTTGATTATGGGATGGGATATTGACCAGTATTTAGTGGATGTATCAGGATGAGTACAAGAACAAAATATATTACACAAAGAAGGCATGGACAGAGGATAATAAGAAACTTACCCACATTAACTAGGCAACTTGGGAAAAATGCATAAACTTTTGGGATCCTCCCATTGAAAAGGTAAAATAATAAAATAAAAACATTAAAATAGATGATAGTTAGTTAAATTCATTTTTTTATCTTTATTTTAGCCTTGCAAAAGAGATCTGCTCAAAATTTAACGCATAGATTGAACTTTGTAGATATTAGTCTCCATAGTTCCAGGTATATCTTCACATACCGGTATTTAAAGGTATATAAAGAGCATATATAAATTTTTACTACCAATAACATTATGGTAATATTATTGATTCATTATTTTTACCAATGTGAAAGGTCAATGAGAAGACACAACAACTACCATTGACGATAGATACATTTAAGGATTTACACATGAGAGATGGTCATTAGATCTTCAACAACATGAGAGAACATTGTATAAGTAATTTCAAACAAAACTTACTATTATTTTATAAAATAATCGATATTTCTAATTTTTTTAATTAATTTTGGATATTTTTTATAGGATAAAATGATGAGGCGATGAACTGAGGTTCAAGTGAAGATGCAACTAGAGATAGAAGAGGTCAGAGAGACTTAGGGTTCCAAGGGCCCATAGGGAGTCAATGATGATCAAATAGTCAATGATGTTCTAGGTAATTGTTGATGTCATAAGAGGGGTGTTGGATGCAAATTATAGGGCTCTTCTTCTTCTTCTTCTTCTTTTTCAATTAGTAGTCGCACTCCATCGTCATATGCAGTTGGTACATTATCATCGTCTTATTCTTTTGTACTTGTTCTTTAATATGGATGAGGTTTTAGAGATGTTTCGCTCACAACAGACTATACTTCAAACACATCAATATATGCTCCAAAGATAATAACAACAATAGATTAGTTGATGAGTAGGAAAATACCTCTGCTAGATTATTTACAACTAGAGCTAGCAAAAGTTGAAACGACTTACCCGACCTACCCGATCTGACTTGATATGCACAAAATCTAACTTGACATAACCAGATAAATTCGTCAACTAGACCCGACACTAACCCGAATATATGTAACGCGACCCAACCCGACTCCTATAACCAACCATCAACTAGACTCGTCATCAACTAGACCTGCCATCAACCTGGCCCACTATCTATTTGACCCGACCCAACAAAACCAAATTCGATATTAAGCAATTATGATAATTAAAAAGTAAACATGTCTAATTATTTATTTAAAGCTTTTAAAAATATATTATTATTTAAATTTTACTTATTTTTCTTACTTTTATTGTGAACTTACTTATTTACCAACGATATTCTAATTTTACCCATTTTTTGTGTAAAAACACAACATTAAAAAGTTATAATAAAAAACAAATAGCAATTAGAAATACATTATTAATCACATGCTTACATGAAATTAAACTTAATTATTACCTAAGATGTTAATGAGTTAGATTAATTTTGGTGATCAATATCTAATTTCACCTAAATCCAAAGTGATTAGATCCAGAATTAGCTCGACTTGAACCCAACATAACCCATCAAAACCTAAAAGATCTTATTTGTCAAGTTAACCTAAATTTGACCAACTTAACTCAAATATAAAATCACCCTAATACGAGTTTTCTCGTCCGAAACTTGACCTGATAGGGATGCAAATGGAGTAGGTTTAGGATGGGTATTCTCATACCTGTACATGTACCCGATAAGAAAATTCCTATCCAAATTTGTTCCCGTATCCTAAACGGGTCCACTAACATATCTATATTCATATCCGTTAGATATCTATTACTCGATGGATAATTTGTTTAACCATTAACGGATATTATCCAGTAAATAAATCTATTATCTAACGGATAAACCCATTTAGTGTTAAACCAAATGATAATTTTAATCTTAATTTATATTATATTTATTTTAAAATAAAGGATAAAAGAGTTATTATATATCTGGTAAATGGGTATAAATATTGATACAAGTATGGGTACGGCTATAGATATGGACATCCCATACCCTTATCTGTACTCAAACCTGATGGATTTTTTTTATATCATTTATATCTGTTTAAGTATCTAATGGATAAAATCCATCATGTTTTAGGCAAAATCCTCCTTGTTTATGTCCCTAGACCAGACTCGATAAATTAACCTAATATAACCCAAATCTGCAATGATCTGAACATGACCCGACTCAAACAATAAGACTCCTCGAAATGACCCAAACTTGAAATGACTAGACCCAACTTACAATTAACCCACAAAGGAAAAGGTCTTCAAATAACTCGATCTGAGAATGACCTAATCCTCTATAATCCGACCCAAAATTGACCCACCCGATCCAATTGACACCTATAGTTATAACAACCTAATGATGACGACTTGGATTAGAGTAGTTTGTTTTGTTTTGTTTTGTTTTTTTTTTTTAAGGACACGGATTCCTTAACATTTGTTATTCTATTAGTTTCTTTTGATTGGTTAGATGTTTAAACCATATTGATTGGTTAGATGTTTAAAACAAAAAAGTTATACATAATATTACTAAATTTGGTAGATAATTTAAACCATATATATATATATATATATATATATATATATATATGTATATATTTTATTTTTTTAAAATGTTGTCACATAATTAAATTTCAAAAAAAGAGGATTTTTTTTTTAAAATGTCTCCTGAAACAATTAGTATTTGTGACCATAAATCTATTTTTTTTTGGGTCCGAAGTAATATAATTTTTTTTAAAATAAAATAAAATAGTTGACTAGTTGTTGTAGATATTGATATTTCAGATCGCTTTATAGTCGAAATAATGATTATTTCGAACGATGATTTTTCCAATGACTTCCTCGTTAGGACTTTTGGCTGTTCTAAATCCAACCATGGAGCTTGCTGCTTGCGTTTGCTTGGTTGTTTGGTGACGCGAAACCAAGTGGCAGAGTGCTCCTTGGTGGTAATGGACCCACAGGCCTTTCTCTGATTTATTTATCATCCATCTGGTTCGTGTCATTCCAATGTTACGGTCTGTCGAGTAGAGGGAAACTTTGATCATTGTAGGTCTTGTTGTGACTAAACTGAGTTCCAAAACAATTCAACAATCAGAGGGTGTTGTGGGTTGCGATGTATTCTTACATTCAGCCCTTGTACAATCAAGAGAGATTGACCGCGCCATAAGAGGGAGGGTGCAAGATGCTCTTAGATATTATTCCATGGAGTCCACTGCAGCCCTGATTGTGTCATTGAACATTAACCTGTATGTGACGAGTGTTATTGCAGAGTCGTTTTATGGCACACCACAGGCACAAAGCAGGGCCGGCCTAAGACTTAATGATGCCCTAGGCAAAAAGTTCTGAGTGATCCTTATTTTTTATATACCAATTTAATATATATTAAAAAATAGGATATATTTTATTTAGATATTATAATGTTTTATCTGATTTTATTATGGATCATTTATTTCAAATAATTTTAAAAGGTACCATGATATTTTCAACTTAGTATTATTGTATTCATTTTCTTTTATCATATATAGCTGAAACATTAATGAATATTTTATCGTAACATGTTTTCTTGTGTAAGTTTTTTTTTTTGAGTTTGTGTATTGTAATAATATTTTGGGACATTTCTTTTTTGAAATATCTAAGTTTTCAACAAAAAATAAAAAATTATTCAAATATTTTAAATACTTAAATTAAACTTAGAAAAAAATAATATTATGATGATAATAATAATAATAGAAAAACACTAAAGCGAAAACATTATCAATAAAATCAAAACTCGAAATAGCCAAAAAAAAAAACACATATAACATGTGAATTGAAACAAATATCAACCACTCTACTCAGGATTGCAACTAAGCTACAAGCCGGTGTTTATAAGATAGATACAAATAAAAAATATAGTAAAATGAGTGTACCACTACACATGTTAAATAATGTAGATTATGTTTAGGAAAAGTTATTTTAAATTTTATTTAATTCAAATTATTTAAAGTTAAACAAATTATTTGATATTTAATTTAATTTTAATATTATTCAATTTATATGTACATATAAAAAATATTATCTATATATTTGTGTATAATTAGATATTTATATTAGTATAATTATATATATATATATATATATATATATATATATATATTTTATACTCAAAATTAAATATCTTACAAATTATATTATTTTTATTCTATTAATTTTAATTAAATGAATCACAAACTAAATTTTCCTTATGTTTCCTACCGCACAATATATGTCATTCTGCTACTACGGCAATGATAGAAGAAATCAAAAACACAATATCAAGTACCAAGAATCGAACTGACAGTGTGTGTCATAATTAAACAACGCAAGGAGTATCATACTACTTATTTTGGGGGCCATAGGCCTGGGCCTAGTTATCCTACAGCTAAGGCCTGGCCTGGGTGCATTGGGAAAGCGAAAAACTGTGGAAGTAGTATTTGGTCCCACTAGGACTAGGATAATACATCTTTTGCCCTTTTCCTGAGAATCGAGGCTTCATAGTAGTTACTCCATTTGGTACTAAAAAAAATTCTTTCTGAGAAATAAAAATAAACATTTTTTAACAATATATATATTTTTAAACTTTTCTTAAAATATATTTATCTAATATTTATATATATTTTTTTTATTTTAACGGAAAGAGAGCTGAACAGAGAAGGAGTGGTTGAAGTCATAAGCCTATTTTATGGATCATTTTCAGATTTCCATTGCCCTTGTAAAATGGACAACAAGTAGCTTATCGTGAAGAAAAGAAGTAGGTCCCTCAGTTTTAGTTCAAAGTTAGTTATTCAAAGAAGGTGAAAAATAGTGTATTCAGTCAAACCAACAGTGAATAAGAAAAGAATCGTACCGTTGTACTTGTAACAGTGTAATGATTAACTAAAGGCAAAAGAAACCCACTGATATTATAGATGTATCAAAAGCTACCAAGTGATTTGCACTTGTGCTGCAAACTAAACGAAACAGTTGACGTAAACGCTAGAGACTAAATGACATGAAGAAGCCTACAGCTAGCTTGCTATATAAATATTATATTAGTATTGCCTTAATCGATCGATCTGTTTATTAAGCACGGAAGGATGGCACTGATGCACAATATTGTTGACTCACTTGCTCGAAGAAGGGAGTGGAACAGTCCCTATTCACCTGTCGAATTGCTCTACAACAGCCAGCACCAACCATAATCCTCCTGATCACAATAGACATCCTAATATCACCTGCGCACGACGCTCGAACTTGAGCGTACTCTTGCACGCAGCTAGGGTATAGAATACCTTCATACGACGAAGACGGCGGAGGTGGTGGTAGTTGAGGAGATGCTGGTGGTGATTGTTGAGGCAGCTGATCGAAAACTGGAGAAAATGGCATAGAAAACGAGGATGTGTCTGGGCTATTATCTGACTGCCCGGATGATGAGGATGAGCTCGGCCATCCTTGGTCAAGCGGTGGTGGAAGTCCCTGACCTGAAGTTGGTAGTCCAAAGGTACTGGGACGGGTACTTGAACCTTGTCTTTCACAATGTGCTTGTGGGACCGAGATAGACCAGACAGCTATGATCAGAGTGAAAAAGAAGGGTTTGAGTTTTGCTGCCATTGATGTAAGCTGATGATTGAGAAGTAATTAACACCGGTGAGTTTGAATATGAGATGAAGAAATATATGGCTTCTCTGCATGCGAACACACACACACACACACACACACATATATATATAGCAGTCTAGAGGCGTATGGGAATCTGCTAAGGCAATTATAATTGTCGTAAGAAAGTAGTTATGATTAAAATTACTGAAATCTTGGCAAACGGTAAGATTCTCACGTATTGTGACACACCATTATTTTGGTAGGTTTTAAGTAGCAAGTTGTGATGTGCGTGATTTTCATTCATGTTTACTAGATGAAAACCTATTTTGGTTCAACTAAATTTCTCTTTTAATTATGGAATTTTATTAGTTAGTTAAAAACATTACATAGCCAAAATAATGATGATGATGATGATGATAATAACGACCACCACCACAAAGTGGCCCAACCAATTAAACTTGAAAATATTAAAGCATATTACAATATCATGGTACCTCCCTCACATTCGTTGAGGGATCGAGTAGGGTTACCAAATTACATGTTTATCCTATGCCAAATAGACCTTGATAACTAACATAAGATTTCAACGAGTATATAAAATATGCAACTTAGTCTCATATTATTAAAATAAGAAAATTTATAATGTTACATATTTTTTAGGTTATACCAAAATTTCTTTGAATCCTTTGATTTCTTTTGATTGATTTTTTTAGTATTTTCTAGAACATTTCTTTTGAAAACAACTTTAGAACTTTCAAAATAAAAATAAATAAAATCTAGAAAATTCTTGAATTTTTTGCTATATATGATTATTAGATTAGTCTAGGAGACGGTCTAGGAATGTTATTATTGTTGGTTGTTGTATATGGTTAGTTGTTTTGCATTATTTAGAAAATAAATTTACTACAATCAATATAAACATTAAAAAAATTGAGTTTGAGATTGAAACTCTTTCTCAAACTTCATTTTTTGAATAAGTAAAATGAAAGGATTAGTATATAGTACTTTGTTACTTACCCATCTTGGTTAGGCTTTAGAATCAAAACTATAACTCCATGGACAACTAAGTATGATTAACTATTGACAATGGATAAATTGAGGATATGAAGGCGACTACTCAACCCAACCGCTATATTGAGTACCAAAAAAACCTTCCACTATAATAGATAAAAATGTCATTTTATATAGAAATAGATCTTTAGGAAGGAGATTGGTCAAAATATTCAACTTTAAATGTCTGTAAACAATGATGATTATTAACATATAATCATCGTTATACGGTTAACAACCTTGACAATTAATAAATCACCGGTGTACTTTGCTACAAAATGATGGTTATTGCTCTAATCTTTCCATTTAGGATTAGTATTATAAGATGGTTTGTTTACGACAACAGCCATTGTAGGTTATATATATCGACCTAACAAAAATGATCCTATTTAGATGACTTGGCCCAAATAACCCAAAACAGAATCAATTATGATCCAAAAATTTAAACCCAATGTCAACTTAAAACTTGATAACAAAACCTAAAGTTAGCTAACTCAACAATATTTGCACCCAAACTAACCAAACCCTAACATAAATATGACATTAACTTGCACCCGAACCAACTTGACCAGAAAGAATCCAACCTCGAGTCCAACTTATACTTGAATATAAACCTCAACTTGATACGAAATAAAGTCAAATTTTGATCCACAAAGGAAACAATTTACTTCATATAAATTGCAACATAAACATCAATAAACTAACTTATTAATAAAGGTTTGTGTATAATAATATGATAGTTAACCTTACAACAACAAATTAAAGTAAAATAGAAATATTTTATCTTAGTAATTATTATTATTGTTGTTGTTATTATTATTATGTATATCATTATTATATACCAAAAAAATTATAATTATAAATAAAATTATTATAATTATTGTTATATTATATATATGTATTATTATAATCATAATGATACAATTTATATTTTTAAATATAATAGTAATGATAATAATTAATAATTATTATAATAAAAATGATTATTAGTTGTTTTAATGTTATTGTTAGGAATTCACTAGTGTGAATTCACAAACCAAATCTCACAAGCATATGAAATTCCAAGATTGGATAGAGAAACACAATCAATAATAAGAATTGGGAAAATACATACGATCTTATTATGTGTAGTAATTGTAATTAGAAGGAGAATAGATAAATTACCCTCATAAAATCACTTAATTGACAAAATCTCTCGCTTAGGATTCTAAGATACAAGAGAATTAAAGAAAAATGAGTTCAATAGGTTCTGAGGTATATTAGTGTTTACGTATACACCTATCTATAGGCATATGGATTAACACACATGAAACCTCCTCGATGGTAGAATATGAGGAACAATATGGATTATGTTGAAAAACACGGGTCTCTTGTATTTTTACCTGAACAATAGAGTTTGTCTAATTCTTTAGGACTAAGGAAAACGAGGGAAACATGGGTCATGTTAATTAACAACCCCACATGTTTTAGGTCACTATTTCACTTCAAACTCTTTTGAATGCCTACACGTAGTTGTCTATGTTAGACTTTACACCAAATATGTGTCACAGGCTCACAATTCTCTATCTTGACACACTATTTGTGATGAAAAGAAACATAAACACACTAGATCCACAAAAAAATCCTAGCGTCAAAGGACCTTATGACTTATGAACATGAACCAAGTTTAAGCCTTACTCAACCTTGAACATAAGCAATGGTTTAGTTAACACATATGTTCGATTGTCCTTGATAGGTACCGTTTGTTTGGACCCAACTTCACAAGCTAAATCTCTAAGAAAATAATATTATCACAATCTCCGATCATAGTTAAGTGCAAAACCTTAAAACCTCCAACACACCATACTAGAATAGTAGTGCACCTTTAACTGCAAGGACCATAACCAAAATCAGAGTCCATAATACCAATCAACAAAGGAATCAACATCCTATACATTATACAGGTCAATGTTCTACACACTAATTACCTCAAAATATGCTCCACACATAGCTAGTGTGTCTCCATAGGACTTGCTATACACTTGTTCATGACACCCACAACTTGATAAGTACTAGGTTTGATACCAACCATACTGTACATCAAGTGTAACACTCTGATTATATGCGACCACATGGCGGCTACCTTAGATCGCTTTTGGATTGATCGACTGGCTCTACAAATTAACATGAGTCCTTTTAGTGCGCTTTCTCCTCACTTACAAGATTTTCGAGAAATTTTAAAAAAATTTTGAAACTTTCCAAGAGGGTCATCTATCCTAAAAATTACTCCACAACCAGTATGCTTAACTATGGAGTTCTTAGGATGGAATCACCAAAAGGATGGTATACCATATTGATATAAGTAGCCATATCAATTTTTATAGCACTCCGCTCAATTTGGGGTATTACATTCACCCCCACTTAAAAAAATTACAATGTCCTCGTTGTGCCTCAACCACCAACTACCTTAATACAGTTTATCCCAAGAATCATTCCACTAGGTGGCTGACTGGCTCATCCAAGGTTAGCTTACCCAAATTGTGCGGAGTGTTATAAGGATTGATCTGGCTGCTTACATCAACATGATATACTATCTTGTTGTTGATTCAGTCCTAAGAACTCTATAGTTAAGTGTGCTGGCCATGGAGTAATTTTTAGGATGAGTGACCCCCCTGAAAAGTTTCATAAAATTTCTAAAAATTTCTTGGGAAGTACCTGAGTGAGGACAAAGCGCACAGAAATGACTCATGTTGATATGTGAGGCTAGCCGATCAAACCAAAAGCACTCTATATATGGTAGCACCCGCTAGGTCGTATAGACTTGGGTTGTCATATCAAGCACCCCACAACTCTAGAGTATATAAACATGACTATGCAAAGCATCTCAATAGCTTTGATTTGGACACATATGGTTTGTTCACCTAAGATATGTATTTTGGTACAACAAGCATATCATAAACACATAATATAAAATTAACTAGTGAAACACCACACACCAATATTTGAGTCCTATAAAGAGATCACACCTCTTCTGCAATAACAACATACTAGAAGGTAGAATCAACACTAATAATAGACTCTAAACCTAACAATGGCTCTTGTACACCAATACTACTACATGTATTAAACGAAAAATAATCAACAGAGTCTTTTAAGCCATCATCAATAGAAGCATCCATCTACTACCTAAATTCCTCATCGTCAAGATAATATGTACTTTCCAATTCAACTACTACCTCAACCTCATCCAAAATACCCTTCTTATCCTTATGATCCACCTCCTTAGATAATGCCACAACAAAAGTATCAGACTTAAGAAAGTATTAAGAATCACAAACGGTATCAAACACAAGTTTGGATGTATCCTAGCCACCCAACTTGGACCCCTTCTCTTTGTTCATGTCTATGACACTCTAGTGTCCTAATTGTATCTACCTAAGACTAGCAACATCTGAATCAAACATTCTTAATTCATCTCATTTATACTCTTAATAGTAATACTAATAAGTTCATACAATAACTTATCCCATCTTTTACAATTGCCAACATATATCCTCTAGCAAAATTTAGTGTTCCACTCTTAATGGCACACCTATACCCTTTTCTATCCAAGGAACTCACTAAAATCAATCTATTTGTTATCTCAAGAACATAATGAACATTAGAAAGTATCTTAATGACACCATAAGGCATCAACACCCTCACAGTTCCAATCCTAGTAATTCTACGTGAAGCACTATTAAGCAAGATAACAACTCTGTTTCAAATTGCGTCATATGTTTGGAACTAGTTTCTTCTAAGGCTAACATGGTAAGAGAACTTAGAATATATAATCTAAATATCAATTAATATGGACCGCCTATCTATGGTCGTTACTACATCACCATAACCATCATCTTCAGCTATAACAACATCATCCTCATTAGATACATGATCAACAATAAATGTAGATTTTTTATTAAAAAAAAATCTTCGTATGGCCTTTCTTATGGAACCCATGACATATAATATTCTTGAATCCATATTCTTCAATATAGACTTCATATCACTGATCCCCTATTCCTGAGTTCTTCCCTCTGTACAAACCCATTACAGTATGAGTCACCTAAAATTCTTCCACTCAATTGATGGTTAATCAATTCCCTTATAATAGGGTCATCTTAACATCCTTAAGAATCAGCTCATCCTTACCATACAATATGGTCTTATGAAAATGTTTATAATCAACAACTAAAAGAGCATAGCAACTTAATAGCAAGATCCTTATCATCTAATTTGACATCTATATTTTACACATCCATAACAATAGAGTTAAATTCATCAAGATGAGAGTTAAGAGATTATCCCTCACCTAATTTAATATTATACAAAATGCTCTTCAACAATAGATGATTTATCAACAACTTTATCATATAGAAATATTCAAACTTTAACCACAAGATAAGCACGGTTATCTCTTTAGCCGCCTTTCACAAGACCTCATTAGATAAGCATAATTATATGGTATATAGAGCCTTTAGATCAATATCCCTACACTTCTTAGCATTTATCACCTCAAGTTTCTTTGTTTTCCTAAATAACATCTTTTCTAATTTGTTCTAAATAAGGATCTCCTTAATTTTCAAATTTCACAATTCAAAGTTCATGACATGATCAAACTTCTTAATCTCAAATCTTGTATATGTGATCCTCTTGCAATTCAATCATGAACCCAACCTAAGCTCTGATACTAGTTTGTAGGGGGAGTTTAATAATGTGAATTCATAGGATCAAGTTTGATAGCAATACAAAATTCCAAGATTGGATAGAGAAACATAATTAATAACAAGAATTGGGGAAAATAGGTAATCTTATTATGTCTAGTAATTATGATTACAAGGTGTATCAACAAACAATATGTAGGGTTAGCAAATCAATTCAAAAGCAGTTCGGGGTAACCCGTACGTGGTTGTATCGAATTAGCTGGTGTTACACCCTATGTTTTACCTAAACGCCCAGGTTCGGTTAATTCTATAGATCAAGGAAAACCAGGGAAACATAGCTTATGTTAACTAATACGAAACTTTTAAGTTTTCTCTTCAAGCCATGGTTTCACTTCAAACTTCTACAAATGTAGTTTGAAGCCACAAAGCATGGTGTGTGGTTAAGGAATTTCATATCGGGTTTTAGAATAGTTGATTCCCTTTTTAGACCTTTTATACTAAAGTGTGACAATTCAACTATCATCTTTATGTTAAGGAACAACATAATTGATTGTCATGCCAAGGGCGTAGACATTAAGTACTTGAAGTTAATGGAATGAGTTTCAAAATGATAAGTGGTCTTAGAACACATAGGTATTGATTTTATGTTAGCTAATACTTTAACTAAGGGCATGCCACCAGGTAAGTTTAAAGATCATGTTTGTAATATGGGCATTAGACCCTCTATGTGATAGTATTATTTTAATATATTATGTTGTTTGTAATAAAGTTTTGATATGTTCGTTTTTCATTCAGTTTGTATACATATGGTTTTATTGAGAAATAACATAATAAGTGTAGAACCTTAAATAAACATTGGGTTCATTCACTAAGTTAAAGTTGTGGGTAAAATTTATACATTGTGATACATGAAAGATAAATTTTGGAATGTCAAAGGCTTATCGCCATGATCCGTGTATTGGTTTCATCATTAAGTTTATACTAACATAAGTAGACCATAATAAGAATATAGTTTATATGGGCCTAGAAGGAGAATGTTAATATGTTTTACTTTTAATAAAATTATCATTATTGTTTTATATGTAAATTGTTTTACATATTAACCCTAAAGTATGGTTCATATTAATTAGATATAAAGTTTTTCCATAAATTTTATATTACATGTTAATATTTTAATAATAGAGCCTATATTATACCTCTCTATATAATTCTTGATGGTAGAATTAAAGTTATACAAGTGTGTATGTATTCAAACACGTGTATGTCACATGATAAGGAAATTGAAGAAGATAATTGAATTAATTATATAATTACTTAATTATGTGATTTTGAATTTATTAAGGAAGAGGGAAGAAGCCGGTTATTATAACCAATTCCCATTTTACATGTGAGAGAGCAGTAGGTACTTGAAAAGTGTTTCTTTTGAATATAAAGGGTTGTGCAATTCATTTGTGAAAATAAGGCCATGCTTTTTAGTTATGTATTTAAGATACATATACTATTGTCTTCTTTATTATTCTTAACATTTTTAACATGCACACACATATGTTCATACAGAGGGAATAGGCGAGGCATCTTCTTCATTTTTTTTTTGTGAT
Organism: Tamarix chinensis; assembly: GCA_030549775.1. Lineage (NCBI taxonomy): Eukaryota > Viridiplantae > Streptophyta > Magnoliopsida > Caryophyllales > Tamaricaceae > Tamarix > Tamarix chinensis. Next base: position 80,756,020 of record CM060171.1, on the reverse strand, counting down.
TTCTCTTTCAAATCAATTTTAAAGAAGAGACTGAAGCATCTCCATATTCTCATTTCTTATAAAGAAAGCATGCACCATTGGATTTGAGAAAGATGGAGTATAATTGACAATTATCGTTGCGTTCATCGTTTCTACAATTTCCTGTGTTGATAGTCCCATTAATGGCTGGAGGTAGGCTATATATATAATTTATATATATAGTATTCTATAATCTTAATTCCGCATACATTTTTTTAAATTCATGTATTAGGATTTTACATGAATTTTAATTTAATTGTGCATGAATTCATATTAATAATATAGTAATTATATGATTCATGCCATATTATTGCCTAACATTTGGTATTAGAGCCTGATAAGGCCTCTGTCTTGATTGTTAATTTTCTTTATGGTTGTCAATGGGTGAAAAATCACTGAAGAGAACTGTAATACCCCATATTTTTGAAATCTAATTTTATTAAGTTTAATGATTTTATTAGTGTAATTTGATGTAAATATTTAATTATTTTAATTTTTATTTGTTTTATGAATTTATCAACGATTTCGACTTTATATTTGAATTTAATTAATCGTTGTTGTTGCAGACCATTCTAGATAAATTCGTTCACGACCATGATTTTATTATATTCATATGATTTCGATTATTGGTTAAAAATATGTATTCCCATTCTTTCTCGTATTTTAATTTTTAATATTTTAGATTCGTTTTTTATTATAACTTCGTTGTGTGATTACGACTTTATTTTGGAGTTATATTTCGTTAACGAAATATATTATTTAAATTATGAAATTTTGGTTTAAAATAGTTAAAGTTATTTTAATGATTTTATCTATAGAAAATATTTCCAACTTTAAATTTATTCATTTCCAAAGTCGATAAGATTTTCGGGAAGTTTTAAATTAAAAAGATTTTTGGGGCTTATTTATGAATTTCTTTTCAAAATTAATTTTCTTCCGTTTTACCAATTTTGGTTTGCAAAAAACCGGTTTCAAAAATTATTTAAATTAGTCTTGGTTTATTAGAATTTGACTTAAATATTTTCTTATATATTTTTAAATATTATTTTGGGGTCTTATAATGTATTTCCGTAAATAATATAGATATTTGTGTTCGTTGGTAAATTCTCTCGAAAATGTTTCCGAAATTCTTTATATACCTCTTTTATCGGTCTCAAGCTTTCGGATTCTTATGAAATGATTTTTGTTGAATAAATTTTAGATAAAATCTTCCAATAATAATTTTAGAATTTTATTTTATACTTGTATTTTTTTTAAAAACCCCACCGGTACCTGACCCCCCTCTTCTCTTCCTTTTCTCTCTTCTTCTCTCATTTCTCTTCTCTTTCTCTTCCCGGCTGCCCTGCTCGTTGTTTGTAGCCCCAAACCCTAGCCTGCCTCCTTCTCCCTAGTTCTTCTTTGCTTCGCTTCGCTAGCCACCGCCAGCCACAACTACAACCAACTGCCTCAGCAAGCAGTAGCCATAGCAGCTGCAGCCGACACAGCACAACAACCACGCATAGTAACAGGGGTAGCGTCGAGTAATAGCGCAGGCCGTGCCGCCGTCCGGCCACGGTGAGCCTCGCTGGCTACCGGCGAGCTGTCCCCGACCTTTGGCGATGCTTCTCCAGCCTCCACCTGTTCCGATTTACTAATTTTTGTTTGGAAAACTTTATCGTGGATTTTTGAGCTCTCAATAGCTCTATCTCTTTCTCAATTTTCTTAGCTATCTTCGGATTTAGGTAAGTCACTACTTACCTTTACTTATGGCAGAATTTGAAATGTATGTCTGTTCGGAGTGAAAGGTGATAAGTATGCCTATAGATTATTTAATCATATCAAGCGTATGATGTGTTCTATGTGGTAATTGTATGTATGTACGAATTTATAGCCTCAATGCAAATGCGTGTTAATATGACACTAGAATATGGTATGTATTTGAGTATGTGAAGGGTTGAGTATGGATTGAAATTATATGATACCCTATGCTGTATTTTTATGTCATGGAATTATTCATGCGGGCCTGATTTATGGTCGGTTAAAATTCTTGAATAAGATACTAATAATTCAAAGTAGAAGATCACGTGAGTTGGCCTAAGGTGTAGGGTCTATTCCACCGGACGATAATAGTGGCTCAGGTGTGTTGTCCCTGAGAGGTGATTCAAGTCGTTCTACCGGTTAAGAATAGTGGCTGAGGAGTATTTTGCCCTGAGAGGTATAGAGTCCGTTCCACCGGACGATAATAGTAGCTGAGGTGTCTTGTCCCTGAGAGGTGCTTCAGTCCGTTCCATTGGATTAAGAATAGTGGGGCCCTATATTCAACATGAATAAGAATATGATATGAGTTAAGTAATGAATATGATACTAATTATTTAAAGTGGAAGATTACGTGAGTCAATACCAGGTGTAGGTTCCGTTCTACCAGAAGATAATAGTAGCTCAGGTGTGTTGTCCTTGAGAGGTGATTCAAACCGTTCCACCAGTTAAGAATAGTGGCTCAGGAGCATTTTGTCCTGAGAGGTGTAGGGTCCATTTCAATGGACGATAATAGTGGCTCAGGTGTGTTATCCCTGAGAGGTGCTTCAAACTGTTCCATCGGTTTAAGAATAGTAGGGTCCCTGAACTCATCGTAAATAAATAAAATCGGATGTAATAATGATTATTATTGGATTGGTTTTACTTAGCATGCGGTCGTGATTTCTTGTATGCTTGTATCTTATGTGCCGTCATGTATAGTCCTGTATTCATAAGTATGAATCTGTGATCCTATGTTTTATTGTATGTAATACTTGTATAATTGAGCATGAATTATTGTATGATTGGAATGGTGCATTTATCATATGTATAATTGAGTATGAGAATTGTGAGCTAGAGTCTTTCATATCTTATGTATTTTATTTTTCCTTCCATGAGTTGGGTAATCTTGATTTACTCAGTATTGGACCCGTACTAATGCTACCTTGGTTGAATGGGTCCTGTGATGATCCACTGATGGTGGGGAGTAGACCTCTTGTGTAGGTTTGAGATCGGATATTGTTTTTGGATGTAAGGCTTAGATTAAGAGAGTAGGCAATTTGGAATTTGATCCATTGGGATTTGTCTTGTTTAACCGTATTTATTTTTGGAATTTTCAAGCGTTGTATTTAAAATTTCAAGGGTGTTGTACTTGACTTTTAATTCCTCATACTCTGATAAACTTTTAAAATCCAAGTTTATTTTATAGGTTCCGCTGATTCATTTGACGATGATTTTATTTAGTGAAATTATTCACTTGCCATCTACCTGTGGACACCTCATTGTGGGAGTTTATCCTCACGGCATAGATGTTGTTTGAAATTTTATTTGACAGGTTTTAGCCTTGCATCTAGCATGAGATAGATGGTGGACATTTATCTTGTGTTAGATGTGGCGGTAACATTCCCCAGATTCTATTTTAGTTTCCGCTTTATTCTTTCAATTTTTTTTTTTTTCAAGAGTGAATTTTTGGGGTGTTACAAGAACAACCTTATTAGTCTTTTTTTTCTTCAAAAAGTTCCCCTAAAAGGAGCGTTCTACGGGGCTTAATCCCATGACCCACATTAGAGGTTGCATGCCCGTTACCTTCTTGGCTACGCGCATAACTTGATATATATATCTTCCTTATCTTTTAATATTTATCAGAGTGTGTAATATGTTGTTGATGCAAAAATGAGAAGTACATACGTTCATGGTTTATGGATCTCATAACCTCCTTGTCATATGTAATTGTCAATGTACGCCTTAACCACTTGTGCTAGTTGAGTTTTGTATTTCTTTGATGAATATTTTGGTTGATTATATTTGTTACTAGGTATATTTTTGGCATTTCCCCCCTTTTTCACGGTTAGGCCGTGCTCTCATCCTTAGGCCATGTTTGGATTATTTTAATTCATGGTTGTATTCCCATGTACCTTAAGGTAGTGTTTGGATATTTTTAAATTTATTTATATAAGTATCATATGTGATAGTATAATTTTATATAGTTTTGGACTTATCCATAGCACTCCTAATCATATGAAATTATACATTAATGTGTTTAATTTAATTTATCACATATGGTTAATATGACACTAATTGCAATATATTTTATGTATATAATAAGTGTTGTTCCACAGAATCATTTATTATATATGTATGTATGTATGTATGTATGTATGTATGTGATAGTCTCATTGGTACATTACTTAATGTTCCACGCAAGACTAAAGATGGCATCAATGCTTGAATAGATAGGAAAGAAATGGGTATTAGACAGAAACTAGCACTGCGAGACAATGGAAAAAGAATATATTTAGAATCGGCGTGTCATACTCTTTCCAGAAAAGAGAAAATTTCATTTTACAAATTCTTTCATAGTGTCAAGGTTGTAGAAGGGTATTCTTCAAATGTTAGAAGGCTCGTGTCGATGAAAGTGTTGAAATTAATTAACATGAAGTCTCATTATTGTCATATTTTGATACATCACTTGTTGCCGATAGCTATACGTGGAATTTTTCCAAAGCATGTTCGAATTACTATCACGAGGCATTGTTGGTTCTTTAACATCGTCTGCTCTAAAGTCATACATCCTGATAGTTTGGATGCCTTACAAAGAGGGATTGTGATTACTTTGTGCCAGTTTGAAATGTATTTTCCACCCTCATTCTTAAACATTATGGTACATCTATCTGTTCATTTAGTTTATAAGATAAAAATGCTAGGACTTGTTCATGGGCACTAGATGCATCCCTTTGAATGGTTTATGAATTTGATAAAATGTTATGTGAAGAATCGATATCGGCCAAAAGGATATATTGTTGAGAGTTATCTTGTGGAAGAGGCAATTGAGTTTTGCACAAAGTACTTGTCAAATGCTGAAGCTCTCGGTATTCCTGAGTCTCAACATGTAGGCAAAATCGAAGGACAGGGTATTAGGGGCAAACAGTTTGGGCGTGTAGACCCTGACATGTTCCGTAAAGCACATCTATATGTATTACACAACAGTGATGATGTTCAGCCGTATATTGAAGAACATATGCTTTCTTTATGGATTGAAAATTCATCAAAGACTGAGAAATGGATAATCGACAAATATAATCTTTCCTTTATTGATTGGATAAGAGATCGCATCATTCCTCTCATTGGACATTCCTTAACTTTAATTTCCAAAACCTTGCATTGGTTGTTTTAGAAAACTCGTTATGAAGTTTTTTTATATACCAGTTATGTGATCAACGGTTACACTTTTTATACAAAATAACAAGAAGAGAATAGAACAATGCACAACAGTGGGGTGACTTTAGTAGCCGAGGCAATGCATGTTGTGAGTGCGAAAGACAAGAATCCAACCTATGTAGATATGAATTATTATGGTGTGATTGAACATATATGGGAGTTAGATTACACTGTATTTAAAGTCCTTGTATTCGTCAGTAGATGGATTGATAATAGCTATAGGGTTAGATGTGAAGATGGATTCACATTAGTAGATCTTAATAGGGTAGGGCATAAACAAGACCCATTTATTTTGGCAACACAAGTGACACAAATATTCTATGTCACCAATCTTGCTGATAACAGATGGTTTGTGGTACTATCTACGAAGAAAAAAAAAGACCATGAATGTGATGATAAAAATGATGCCAATTGGAATAAAGAGTGTGTCTCAATTGTACAAGCAACTCAATTATTGAACGATGATAATAATAAAATTAATGAGGAGGAAATATATATCAGGGATGATCATCGTGAATTAATATATGTATCAGATCCTAAAATCAATCCTAAAACAAGGGGAACAAGAAGAAGGAGAAGAAGGCAATGAGGGTAATAATATTGTAACATATGACATATGTGCTGGTTATTTTAAATGCATTTTCAACCTTCTTAATAGGATATTTATTATATCGATAATATAGTGGTACATTATGATCAATACATAACATTCTAACATAATTTATTTATTGATTTTTTTGTAGAGATATGGCCAACAAAAACATTGATAGGGATAGTAGTGATGAAGAAAGGAAACAATGACCTACTATTATGAGAATCATCACGGATATGAGGAAAAAAGGAGAACTAGTCGAGTTGGGATGGAATACTTACAATCTCTCCATTGGCTCTTACGCAAACATATTCTTGACACACATTTCACTCGTCACCCGTAACCATGTTCCTATCCCCTATAATAATTGGAAGTAAGTTCCAAAGGGTCATAAGGAGAATATTTGGCAGGAAATAATGATAAATATGCTATTTTATGTAATCATTTTTTATGTCAAATGTTATTAATATTAATACATTAACATCGATATACATTTATATGTCTTATTTTGCAGAGAGTCTTCAATGTCTCGAAGACTAGGAAGAAATGGCTTCTTAGACATTATGGGGAGCATCTAAGAACATTTAGGTCATACTTAGCTCGTAAAAAAATGTACAAAAAGATGGATGGTTCTCTATGGCAGAACCCACCCAAACGATATGGTTTCATCAATAAAGAAAGTTGGAACAAATTTATTGCATATCGTCTTTTGGAAGATTTTAAGGTGTTTGTTAGATGACAATTAAACTTTTTGAATAATAATATTATGATTAATATTAAAATAACCATGTGAATATATTTTGGCTCATAAAATAGGAAAAAAGTGCCAAAAATAAAGAGATTGTGAAGCAAAATAAATATTCGCATAATATGGCTCGCAAAGGCTATGCAGGCCTTGAAGAGGAGTTTGTATGCGATTTTGATTTATCGATTTACATGGAAATGTTAAATTTTATAATAATATTCTTAATTTAGATTATTTTTTTTGATTTATAGCTCCTAGCCCAAGACTTGGATCCATGTACCTTGTCCATCAATATTGGTACATTATGGAAGAAGGCTAGAGCAACAAAATATGGATATATTTATGAAGATGTAGATGTTGCAGCCAAAAAAATTATACGTTTGTAGTTATCCAGAACCCTACTTAGTTTTTTTAGAAAAATATTATATTATGCTTATTCCTATAAACTAAATTTACATATATTGTATATATTACAGGATGAACTTCAAATGTCAGATGCGGAGGAGGAGGTGGACCAATCTAACATTGTGTCCCAAGCTACAGGAATTGTAGAACACCCTAGAAGACACATGGGTTTTGGATTAGGTGTTACGAGAACGAGCGTATGCGGTTGATCTCATGGTTCTCATAGCACTAATGAGCAAGTGGCCATCCTTATTTATTAGTTACATTGTTTATACCTTTTTCATATATATATGCTCAATACAGATTTTGTTTATTATTATCAATTAAGGAATCAAAAAAGAATACTACTCCTATTAGTAAAACCAAGAGAGGTACTAGTAGAATGAGCAACACACAAAAGGGCATTGCTAAAGGAAAGAGAGCTGAATCTAAAAAATCAGTTGCCCCACAAAAAAAAACCTTCTTCAGAGAAGAGCCAACCTCCACCAGCACTAACTTTATTATATTTCTATGCCCAAAACTACCTTAGAGACAATTGTATTTTCATTTATTGTCATCCTAAGTATGTTGGGAGGGACTATATTACTTACATGGTATTGAAAGTTGACATAAGCGACATTTATAACCAGGAATGGATGTCAACCATGAGTGTCGTCGTCTATGTCACGTAAGTATTATTTCATATTTGAGATTTTAGAACTTCTGATACTATTGGAATTTTTATGACCTCTTATATGAGTTATTAGTTATTAACAAATATGCATTGTTATTGTCGTCTCTAGGTTGAGAGCTAGTCGTGTTGTGATGGAGGGAATAATATCCTCTATTGTATTTGTGTGCCCATACTACGTAGCTGACGGTACTACAATAAGAGAGGGTAGGCACATAAACTAGTTAGCGGATCGCATTTTGATTGAGGGACATAACAAGCTTTATCTCATTCCTCATCTCACAACCGAACATTGAGTTTTGTACATCATCCGACCTGATCTTAATAAAGTTTATGTGTTTGATTCCCTTTGAACCTATGACATACCTTTTGAAGTTGCTTGTCATGGTGGGAAGGAATTTATCAACATGTTAGTATACTTTTCCTTTCTTACTTCATTAGCTTATTTATGCATATATTCTAGTTTCATTATTTGATGCATATGTACTTACAATATTGTGTATCTAACTATATTTATTAGGGAACTATGGACGACGTATCAAAGGAGAGGTGTGAATAGTCTCCTAGACCCAAAGAATCTTCAATATGAGCCTATAATGGTAAGTAGGAAGACAACTATTTTGTATTTTGTTTTAATTCAAATTAATACCTAATAGTTAGATAGCTAACTGAATTCATTTGACAGTGTCCACAAAAATAAAACAACGATGATTGTGGATACTATGTATGTAGAGCAATAGATCTGATAGTCTAGAATAGATCGGTCAACATATATCCAAGCCGTATATGTTTGCTTTTCCATATTTTTCCATTAATGAATCATGACATATATATTTGGTACTTGACCTAAGTGCTAATTGTATATTAAATGAAACTTAGGCATTGTAGTATTTCACCGATGATTATGCATGAAGCCAGAAATACACTGTTGATGAAATTGATGAACTTAGAGATCAATGGGCCAAGCACGTGCACTCATACATTTGGTATTAGCTAGGAATCTATATTATACATGCATGTTCAGGTTTGTATTTCATTTATATCTTTTGGTCTTCTAGGCTATGATGTATGAACTTTGGACTTTGGAGTGTAGAGCTACCTAATTGTGGTATGCCTACTAATTTTCACTCCTCGGTATGCACAGTATATTCAGACATATGAATTAGAACTTGATTGAAAATATGGAGTATCATTTGGGAGGAAGACATGCATGTATATATGAATTGATGTTATTTTACATTGCATATTTGGTAAACTGTGTATGTGGGTAGGATCAAAATAGCAAAAACATAAAAAAACCATATAGTTTTAATAACGGTTTTTATTAATAACCGTTATTAAAACTATGTATTTAATATCAAATTTATACTCATTTAATACGTATTAGGGTTTAATAAGTGTATAATCAATGACTGAAACCCTAATTGGATAATATTTTAACAACGGTTTTTGTAATAACCGTTATTAAAACCTCCTTTTTCACAATCGTTTTGACTTTAAAACGATTATTGAAACCTTATTTTTAACAATGGTTTTAAGGTTTTTAACAATAGTTTTACTTGAAAACCGTTATTAAAACTTGGTTTTTAACAATAGTTTTACTTAAAACCATTCTTAAATATGTTTATGCACATATTTACAGTTTTTGTATATTTTTTTTATTACAGTTATGAACCGTTATTAAAGATTTAATAACGAGCGATTCAGTAACGGTTCAAAACCATTATTAAAACCATAAAATAACTGTTATTAAAACTCCTTCCCGAGGTAGTGAAAAATGACATAACTGAGAGAAGAAACATGACATTTTTAGATATGGTGTGGCGTATGCCTAATAACTCCAATCTTCCTTGATCTTTGTGGAATGAAGCACTTATGACAATGGTATATATTTTAAATCGAGTTCCAACCAAAGTGGTGTCTAAGATACCATTTGATCTTTTCAAGGGTTGGAAGCTAACTCTAAAACATATGAGAGTTTGGGGATGTCCATCTGAAGTGAGAATCTATAATCCACAAGAAAGGAAACTAGAGCCAAGGACCATAAGTGGGTATTTTATTGAGTATGCTAAAAGGTCTAAGGGTTATAGGTTCTATTTTCCATCATTTAGCAATACATTTGTGGAGTAAAGGAATGTTAAATTCTTTGAACATGACTTATTAAGTGGAAGTGATCATATTAGAGACCTAGTTCATAAACTTGCTCATTTAATAGAGGAATTTTCCATTTTATGTGATAGAGTAACTTTTGTTCGTGTTACACCTCTAGTTTAAGTCATGGTTGAACAACAAGTCAATGAATCTCTATAGAATGCTGACATAAATATGATAGATCAGGTTATTCAAGAACTTCCTGAAGTTGTCAAGAAACCTCCATAAGAGGATGTTATGCTAGCTTTAAGAAGTGTTGCTAGGGAAAGAAGGTTAGTGTAACACCCCCATTTTTACTACTAAAAATTTTTGTTTTACGGAAGCGTTAATTACCAAACTAATGGGTGTTACAGCCACCCTCAGTATAAGTATGGCATCCTCTACTGTTCTGATACTAAGTGCTAAGACTATTTTAACACCCCCAAAATTCACTCTTAAAAAATTTCGTTTCAAAGAATAATGCAGAAGGTAAAATAGGATTTGGAGAATGTTACAGCCACACCTAACACAAAATAAATGACTACCATCTATCTCATGCTAGATGTAAAGCTAAAACCTGTCCAAAAAAATTCAACCAGTATCTATATAGTGAGGATAAACTCCCACAAAGAGATATCCACATGCAGATGGGAAGTGAAAAATTTTATTGAATAAAATCATCGCTGAATAAATCGGTGGAACCTATGAAATAATCCTAGATTTTAAAAGCTTATCAAAGTAGTGGGAAATTAAAATCCCATTACAACTCCCTTAAAATTTTAATACAACACTTGAAAACTTCTAAAATAAATAAAAGTAAAAAAGACAAATTCTGATCAGACTTCAGATTGTCTACTCTCTTAAGCCAAGCCTTTAACCCAAAAATAATATCTAATCTCAAACCTGCACAAGAGGTCTGCTCTCCACCATCAGTGGATCATCACATGACCTATTCAACTAAGGTAGTATTAGTACAGATCCAGTACTAAGTAAATCCCACTACCTTATCTTATGGGAGAGACATAAACTATAACATCAAGTGCATATCGAATCATGGTGTATTACGTTGATACAATATTATACATGCTTAATACCCACATCATAAATCCTACCATACACATATAATAACATACAAAACATATGTAAAATCCCACTTAAACATGTAGGTGTGGTATGACGGAAATGTAAAGTAGCTCATGTGCCTCAGGTAGGAATAATCCATATTATTGACAACTCATTATATGACCACACAATTTCATATGCAAACGTCTTAATCCAATAAGATATTCAAATAAACCAACCAGGCATTTATGGATAATGCCAAACCAAACCAATTGGGCATTTATGGACAATGCCAAACCAAGCCAATGGGGCATTTAGTTCCCGAACATTAATCAGGGACATGTCCAGCCCTAAGCATTACTTAGGGATATGTCTAGCCCCGAACATTACTTAGGGACATGCTCAACCCCGATCTATGATTCAAACACATTCAACACTTTGTTATGTTGAGAGAGGCATTAAATTATCAACATTCATTCATATCATTTCATAATGCACCATGAAGCTAGAAAACCATAAAGTGTGCTCCATCTCTTGGCAAACAATTCATGAGACACATTAAGATGCTTTCTAGTTAATTAATCAAAATATATATTACAATTTTTAACATGTCTTCCACTTATCCATGCTTGAAGGTAACAAGCTTAACATGCTTTGTTACTTAATCATGATTGTAACATGCTCTTTTAGTCAATCATACTCCTAAACAGAAAATGCAATCTCATTCCAACACGTGTAAGCACATTCTTTTACATTCGTCCTCCTCAAAAGAGTCAAATAGTCCTATCATGCATATTTTTACCCTAACATACTCAAAAATAAGCCAAAGTATGAAATACTTAAACCTCATGATTATATAAATCATCATACAAGGAATATTACATGTTTAACATACCAACTCATATGAGTCACACAACTTTCACCACTTAACACACATGCACAATGGTCCGTCCTCACGAAACACCCATAAGTGGAGGTAAGTAGAGACTTACCGAGGTCCGAAGCTAGCTAAGCAAGATAAGAAGGAGAGGGTGATCACTAGCTCAAGAATCCACAATAATGCTTTCTTAGATCACCGATAGAAATCGAAACTAGGTTAGAGACTATCTTATGGATCAATAATTCACATATTATAATTAAATCAACATAGGAGATACAAACGATCTTTCTTGGAAAACATATCCAAAACCTAAGACTTACAATCATAGCTCTATTAAGATTTACAAATAAATACTAACTAAATCGAGTTTAACACATATCAAATTAATTTGGAAAGCCGAGGAAAGAATAATAGATTATAAGTTAATTTTATCAAAAATGACTAACTCATTAGGTTTTACGACTAAAGAGGCAAACCAACCATTTTTAGATAACTAATCTAACTCGATAACATAATAATACAATTACAATGATTTTAAATCAAAACTAGTAATCTACTAGGTGCAAGAAGCATAAGCAAATCATTTTCTTAAAACCATATATGAAACTAGGGTTTTTTAATGCCCAAACTATGAACCACCAATTCACTTCGATTACCTCAAATTGATAGTTTTAAAACACAATTAATCTAATTTTACATAAATCTAGATAATCAATTTCAACAAAAACAATCTTACGAACCACCTATCAAAGATAATCGGTTTCCAAAATTAGGGTTTTAAAGCCTAGGACACAAACTCGGATAATTCAAATCAATTAATTCCAATTGAAGACGTTAGAATTCAATTAAGACTATTTCAACTATTTCTATAAATTCAATTTTAGAAAAACAACTATACAAATAACAAATTTCATAATTTCACTTAAAATCTAGGGTTTTAGGCCCGAAAATGCAATTCAGTTAAATTTTATTAATTTATTTAAATTGAATGTTTAGAAATGCAATTAAACATATTTTATAACATATCATATAATCAATTGCTCGAAACCAATAAAAGGAATACCCATTTAGCATAATTAGGGTTTTTGAGCCCGGAACACAAATTCGATCAATTCTTGCTAAATATATAAATTGGCAGTTTAGAATTGTAATTAAATGTATTCTAATATATATAAATTATATAATCAATTGAATAAAACAACTCGATTACACAATCCAATTTAGATCCGCAAGAGTTTTGACCTAAAAATCCAATTCCAATCAATTTCACACAATTTTTCCAAATCAACACTTCTGATATGAAATTAAATACATTTCAAAGGATATTATAAAATCAATTAATTGAAATAACTCAATTATGCAACCCAATTTTATTAAACATAGATTTTGACCTAGAAATCCAATTCCGATTAAATCCGCATAAATTTCTCAAATTGACGGTTCCGATAAGAAATTAGATACATTTATTAGTATATTATAAAATTAATTTACCCAAAATAGCTTAATTAGACGAATATGAAAAATTCGGGCATAACCCGACCCAAAATATGATTTTCACAAATCAACAAAATACATTACAATTAACCACTCTAAATCAATCATACAACATATATATACATAATTACACAATCAATTTAACTTATCACAAGCTAATTCATACTCAATTAACCAAAACAAGGGTTAGAGTTTTCGAAAAATTATACCAAATAAGGAGTTGCAAATCGAGGATAATGAACACTAGGGAAGCTCTATCGAAGGTCGACTGATCCTCGCCGACTATCACCCGAGCTCGTTGTGGCCGAACGGTGGCGCGACTTGCTGTGGTTGCTGCTCCTGCGCGCGGCTGCTGCTGTTGCTGCGGCTCTCCTTCGGTTGTTGTTGCGTTCTTCGGCTGCTACGTTGCTTTGGCATTGATGGTGGAGGAGCTGGGGAGAAGGAAATGGCAGGGCTTGGGCTCAGGTGTAGGAAGCATGAACGGGAAAGAGAAAAAGAAGAGAAGGGAGAGAAGAAGAAAGAAAAGAACAAGGAAGAGCGGGGTCGAGGAACTAAATATCTAAAATTATTATTGGAAGATTTTGTCTAAAATTTTTTTAACGAAACATATAAAATCGATAAAAGACCCAAATAAATAATTTCGCAAATATTTCCCTAAGAATTTACCAACAAGCATAAAAATCTATATTATTTACGAAAATACATTATAAGACCTCGACAAATATTTGAAAACATATAAGAAATTATTTAAGTCAAATTCTAATAAACCGAGACTAGTTTAAATAATTTCTGAAACTAGTCTTTCGCAAACCAAAAAAGGTAAAATAAAATAAAATTAATTTCAGAAATAAATTCATAAATAAATCCAAAGCCTTTTCTAGTTAAAACATTCGAAAGATCTTAACGACCTTGGAAATGAATAAATTCAAAGTCAAAAAATTTTCTAGGAATAAAATCATTAAAATAAATTTGACTATTTTAATGAAAATTTTATAATTTAAATAATATATACATCGTTAACGAAATATAACTCTAAAATAAATTTGTAATTATACGACGAAGTTATAATCGAAAACGAATCTAAATTATTAAAAATTAAAATAGGAGAAAGAACAGAAACACATATTTTTAATTGAAAGTCGAAATCATATGAATATAATAAAATCATGGTTATGAACGAATTTATCTAGAATGATCCGCAATGACAATGATTAATTAAATTCAATTATGAAGTCAAAATCGTCCATAAATACATAAAACAAATGAAAATTAAAATAATTAAATGTTTAAATCAAATTACGCTAATAAAATCATTAAACTTAATAAAATTGGATTTAAAAAATACAGGATATTATAGCTAAAACATTACTTAAATAACATGATTACAAAAGTCAAAATATAGGGAATAATAGATAAGTACGATGCTAGTTAAAAGCAACATCAGCATTCTACCAAAACTTTAAGAGAGAAAATATAAGAGGACATGAAAGTCCAAATATAATAGGAGACCGACTAGCAAAAGAGACACTGAATATTCCTACGCTCTTAAAACTGACTAACAACCTTCCACTAAACTCGGAATCTGACCTACAAAGTTCACTGCCCATTGAATAAGCAAGGGGCCACGAAAATGAACCCTTCAATACTATGTTACTGAACAATCCTTTATACCAAACTAATATGATAAACCACCATGGAACATATGCCAGGTAGACAACTAACATGGTATAAGATATATACATACACATATGAAGATTTGAGATACGATAATCATTTAGATAATCAAATTCCATCGAGGTCACGGACTACTTATATTCATTCATCTGAAACAACTGAACGTACCAAATGAACAACCCAGAGATACTATATGAAGTATGATTAAAAGAAAACCTTAACACAATATCCATAATGTATCACAGCAATACATGGTGTAATCTTAAGACATGCATGAGATGATTAAGATACGATAATCATATCATATAAATCATAATCACCGAAACCACGTACTACTCATACTAGTTCATCAAGGACATAGTAAAATTTACCAAACTAACATACCAGAGACGCTCCAAACACAATAATCATAACAAATAAGCAGTAGTCACCAAACTACATATTTTTCATGCATAATCATTTAGAATATAATAACACTCATCAACTAAGCATCCCAAGAAGCTCTCTGAAGCAATAACTAAAACCCAACTCTACACCATAATTATAACCTTCACAACATAAGTCATGTCTCAACATCAAGTCCAACCAAATACTTAACATCATAGGTATGTTCACAGGTATAATATAATAAGATCCATAACGTCACAGGTATACATACAGGTACAACATAACAAAATATATAAAGTCACAGGTATACTTACAGGTACAGTATAATAAAATACATAACATCACATGTATACTTACAGGTATAGTATGATAAAAATCCATAACATCACAGGTATACTTACTGGTACAGTATAATAACCAAATACATAACGTCACAGGTATACTTACAGGTATGGTATAATAAAATACATAACATTACATGTAACACCCCCAAAATTCACTCCTGAAATTTTTTTTGAAAGAATAAAGCGGAAACTAAAATAGAATTTGAGGAATGTTACCGCCACATCTAACACAAGATAAATGTCCACCATCTATCTCTAGCTAGATGTAAGGCTAAAACCTGTCAAAAAAATTTTCAAACATTTATGCCATGAGGATAAACTCTCACAAGGAGATATCCACAGGCAGATGGCAAGTGAATCAATTCACTAAAAAAATCATCGCTGAATGAATCAGCGGAACCTGTGAAATAAATCTGAATTTTAAAAGCTTATCAAAGTACGAGAAATTGAAAATCAATTACCATACCCTTGAAATTTTAAATACAACACTTGTAACTTCCAAAGATGAATACAGTTAAACAAGGTAAAACCAGATAGATCAAATTTCGGATTTCCTACTCTCTCAAACCAAGCATTCCACCCAAATATAATATTCGATCTCAAACCTGCACAAGAGGTCTGCTCCCCACTATCAGTGGATCATCACATGACCTATTTAACCAAGGTAGTATCAGTATGGGTCCAATACTAAGTAAATCCCACTACCCTATCTTATGAGAGAGACGTAAACTATAGCATCAAGTGCATATTGAATCATGGTGCATTACATTGATACAATATTATGCATACTCAATACCCACATCATAAGTCCTACCATACACATATAATAACATGTGAAACATATGTAACATCTTATTTAAACATGTAAGTGTGGTATGACCGAAATATAAAGTAGCTCATGCGCCTCAGGTAGGAATAATCCATATTATTGACAAACCATTACATGGCCGCACAATTTTGGATGCAACATCTTAAACCAATAAGAGATTCAGATAACCCAACCGGGCATTTTTGGACAACGCCAAACCAAACCAAGCCGAATCGGGCATTTATCAAGAGAGCATTTATGGGTAATGCCAAACCAAACCAATCGAGCATTTAGCCCCACAGACATTACTTAGGGACATGTCCAGCCCTAGGCATTACTTAGGGACATGCTCAGCCCTGGACATTACTTAGGGACATGTCCAGCCCCAGTCGAGTAGACTCATACTTTAGATCTCTGGTAAATATAGTCGATTCACATCATAGTCTTTATCAATTCATATGAGTACGGGAACCCCACTATTATAGCCGGTGGAACGGTCACGAGGGCCATGCCCTGCCACTATTTTAGCCGGTGGACCGGTCACGAGGGTAACATACCCTGCCACTATTATTTGCCGTTGGACCGGTCTGGCTCTGACTCACATGATGTTTCACTATAATTACTTTGTATCTTTCCCATATCTTATCATTATTACATTCGGTTTGTTGAGCACGGAATCCCCCACTATTATTTCCGGTGGAATGGTCACGAGGGTACATGCCCTGCCACTATTATAGTCGGTGGACCGGTCGTGAGGGTAACATACCTTGCCACTATTATTTGCCTGTAGATTGGTCTGAGTCCGGCTAAACATCTTCCTCTTTAAGTGATTAGTGTCTTAACGTGTCTTATTTGAAAGAATTTTACTCTTAACATGCATGTCCTAAAAGACCACACGACATCCATCATAACTTGCAGCATACCCATATTAGCATATACCAGACAAGAGTACGAGAACATACCTCGGTTCCAAGCTGCGCTACACAATAAAAACAGATAACATATAGGACGCAACATATAAATCGTACAAGGCATCCAAGGCAAGTAAAACACGTAACACATAGGTGGCCTTAGTTACGTCCTTACAAAACACCCATAAGTGGAGGTAAGTAGAGACTTACCTAAATCCGAAGCTAGCTAAGCAAGATAAGAGGGAGAGAGAGATCACTAGCTCGAGGATCCACAATAAAGCTTTCCTAGATCGCCGATAGAAATCGAAAACTAAGTTAGAAACTATCCTACCGATCAATAATTCAATTATTATAATTAAATCGACACAAAAGAGGCACAAACAATTTTTCTTGGACAACGTGTCCAAAACTTAGGACTCAAGAGCATAGCTCTATTAAGATTTAAGATTAAATATAAATCAAAACGGATTAATACACATATCACTTGAGACATTTCAAATTAATTTGGAAAGACCGAGAAAGAATAATCGATTATAAGTTAATTTATCGAAAATGACTTATTCATTAGGTTTTACAACTAAATAGGTAAACCAACCATTTGCATAGAACCAAATCCAAACCGATTAGATTAAAACATAACTTAAATGATTTAAAACCCAAAGATAGAAATCAATTAGATACAAGATGCATAGCAAAAATCAATTTTATAAAATCATCCCCAAAGATTAGGGTTTTTAATGCCTAAACTACGAATCGACCAAATCACTTCGATTACCTCAAATTGATAGTTTTAAAACACAATTAAACTAATTTTAGATAAATCTAGCTAATCAATTTCAACAAAACAATCTTCCGATTAACCATTTCAAGACGATCCGTTTTCAAAATTAGGGTTTTAAAGCCCACGACACAAACTTAGGTAATTCAAATCAATTAATTAAAATTAAGGGTATTAGAAAGTAATTAGGATCATTTTAACTATTTCTAAAAGTTTAATTTTAGAAAAACTATTATATAAATGATCGATTTCATAATTTCACTTGAAATCTAGGGTTTTAGGCCCGAAAATGCAATTTAGTTGAATTGTATTAATTTAATCAAATTGAATGCTTAGAGATGCAATTGAACACATTTTATAACATATCAAATAATCAATTGATCAAAACCCATAAAAGAAATACCCAATTTAGCAGAATTAAGGTTTTTGAGCCCGGAACGTAAATCCGATCAATTCTTGCTAAAATATATAAATTAACGGTTCGGAAATGTAATTAAATATATTCTAATATAAATTATATAGTCAATTGAATAAAACAACCCGATTACACAATCCAATTTAGTCCCGCAAGAGTTATGACCTAAAAATCTAATTCTGATTAATTACACACAATTTGCCCAAATCAACACTTCCAATATGAAATTAAATACATTTCAATCGATATTATAAAATCAATTGAGCGGAAGAACTCAATTACGTGACCCAATTTCATCACACACGAATTTTGACCTAGAAATCAAATTCTGATAAATTCTGCATAAATTTCTTAAATTGACGGTTCCGACATGAAATTAGATATATTTTAAAACATATTGTATAATCAATTTATCAAAAATAGCTAAATCGGACGAATCCGAAAAATTCGGCCATAACCCGGCCAAAAATTTAATTTTCCAAAATTCCAACCTAAACCATACAATTAACTTTTCCAAATCAATTTCACAGCACATATATACATAACCAAACAATTAATTTAGCTTATCACAAGCTAAATCATACTCAATTAATCAAATCCATATTAGGGTTTTTTAGAAATTTATACCAACGAAAATCAACAAAATCGGAGCAAAGGAAGGCCAGAGAAGCTTCGTCAGGGCTGGGGGTGGGTTGCCGGTGGTCAACGAGGCTCGTCGGAGCCGGACGGCGGCTCGTCGCTGCTACTACTGCTCCCGCGCTGTTGCTGGTGGTTGCTTCTACTACTACGGTTGAGCTGGCTGCTACGGTTGTTGCTGCGTCGCCCATGGCAGGTGGTTGGAGGTTAGTCGGCAGCGGCTGGAGGTCGGCTGTAGCTGTGTACCTCATCTGGAGGAGTAGGAATGATTTTTTGTTTAATTCAAAAACTTTTGACCCTACTAGTATTTTTGTACAGGTCCAGAAATATGTTTATAGTTCTCTATTTTTTGAAAGGAACCTTAGGGATGGTCTAAAGGACAGCTTGTATGGTTAATGCCCTAGGGTATAATATATTTCTGGGATCTAGGGACCTACTTTGTATGGAGATCCTTTTTGTAAAAAAAATGATCATTATTTTTTACCAGGGTATGCCCTGTGTACTTGTACAGAATGTTCATATGATATATAAATTTACCTCACTTACCAGGAGGTCGGCTAGTAGGGAGGAGGAGGAGGTAAGGGAGGCTGGGGTTTCTGGGGCTGCGAACAGGGAGCAAGGGGACCGACGAGAAAGAGAAGAGAAAGAGAAGTAGGGAAAAAGGAAAAGGAAGAGAGGGGGGTTGGGGGCACCGGCTGGGTTGACTTTTTATTTTTATTTTTTATTTTTTTTTTACAAATACTCATATAAAAAAATACAAAATGTTTAAAATTATTATTGGAAGATTTTATCTAAACTTCATTAAACAAAAATTATTTCGTAAGGTTCCGAAAGGTTAAAATTAATAAAAGAACTATATAAAGAATTTCAGAAATATTTTCAGAAGAATTTACCAACAAACGAAAAACTTATATTATTTACGGAAATACATTATAAGGCATCGAAAAATTATTTAAAAGTATAGAATAAAATATTTAAGTCAAATTTGAATAAATCAAGACTAATTTAAATAATTTCCGAAATTGGTTTTCCGTAAATCAAAAAGCGTAAAACAGAAGGAAATTAATTTTGGAAAGAAATTTATAAATAATTTCCAAAAAAAACCTTTTTAATTTAAAACTTCCCGAAAATATTAACGATTACCAAAAATAAATAAATTTAAAGTCGGAAATATTTTCTACGGATAAAATTATTAAAATAAATTTAACTATTTAAACAGAAATTCCATAATTTAAATAATATATTTTGTTAACGAAATATAACTCCAAAATAAAGTCGTAATCACACAACGAAGTTATAATCGAAAACGAATCTAAAATATTAAAAATCAAAATACGAGAAAGAACAGGATTACATATTTTTAATCAAAAATCGAAATCATATGAATATAATAAAATCATGGTCATGAACGAATTTATATAGAATGGTTTGCAACGAAATGATTAATTAAATTCAAATATGAAGTCGAAATCGTCGATAAATCCATAAAACGAATCAAAATTAGAATAATTAAATATTTACATCAAATTACACTAATAAAATCATTAAGCTTAATAAAATTGGATTTAAAAAATACGGGGTATTACATCACAGGTTTACTTACAGGTATAGTATGATAAAATCTATAACATCACAGGTATACTTATAGCTAAAATATAATAACTAAATATATAACGTCACATGTATACTTATAGGCACATTATAATAAAATCCATAACCTCATATATATGCTCACATACATAATACCAACACAGGTAGGCATAAAGAGTGTTACCAAAACTATAGTAGGCATAAAGGCTACTTCCAAACCAAGGGTAGGCACAAAGGCTACTACTGAAACCACAAGTAGGTATGAAAGCTACTATCAAAACAATAAGTAGGCATGAAGGCTGCTACTGTGACTACCGAAACCACAAGTAGGCACAAAAACTACTACCAAAACTACAGGTAGGCACGAAGGTTATTACCAACCCATAGGTAGGCACAAAAGGTTGCTACCGAAACCACAAGTAAGCACGAAGGCTACTACCAAAACAACCGGTAGGCACAAAGGCTACTACGAAACCAATCTAATATCTAATAATGATCATTCGAATCTAATCATATCATTTCTATTTTTATTTACTCGAGGGGGATACAATAATAACTCGAAGATATAAAAGTACACCGGTCATACTGTAACACCCCCAAATTTACTACTGATTTTTTTTTTACTTTTAAAGGAGTTTAGCGGAAGCAAGCAAATAAAACTGTAAATCCGGGGGTATTACCACCACACTCAGTACCAGATCGATTCACACCCACCGATCCGATACTAAGTGCTAAGGCTAAAAAGAATAGAACCAAAACAAATCATTAGTAAAGCATAAGTGTTAAGGAAATCAGAGTGTGAAAGTCTAGAGTTACATTTTGAAATACAATTTAAAAGTTCCAAATGTCAGAGGAATTGAAATAACAGAATGATAAAGTACGATAATGTAAAGAAACAAGATAGGGGAGACACTCCGGCCACGTCACTCTCGGCCCCCAAGCTAGATCCAGACTCAATTCTCAGTCCTGAAAATGCCACAAATATCGTCCCCTACCTGCAAAACTCAAACGGGTTCCTCTGCTCGTGGGAATGAGCAGCACCCATGAAATGGGTGATCAGTACGCTACGTACTGAGTAAGGGAACAACGCACTAAGGCCCATATACACAGAAATACATGAACAAACAGGCATAGCGTGTGAAGAATAAACAATAACACAGATGAACAATGCTGGTCACGGATCAGATAACTTTCTCGTTAGGTCTCAGATAATTATAATGATACCGTCATAACCTTTATCGATCCATGTGAGTGCGGGAGCCCCACTATTATAGCCGGTGGAACGGTCGCGAGGGCTATGCCCTGCCACTATTATAGCCGGTGGAACGGTCGCGAGGGTAATATACCCTGCCACTATTATTTGCCGGTGGACCGGTCTGGCCCCGACTCACAAGGTATTCCACTGTAAATATTAGTATCTTTCCATGTCTTATCACTTTTAGGTTTGGTTTGTTGAGCACAAAATCCCCCACTATTATAGCCGGTGGAACGGTCGCGAGGGTAATATACCCTGCCACTATTATTGCCGGTGGAACGGTCGTGAGGGTAAGATACCCTGCCACTATTATAGCCGGTGGACCGGTCTGGGTTCGGCTCAACATCTTTCTCTGTAAGTAGTTAGTGTTTTAACGTATCTTATTTGAAGGCATCTCACCTTTGTCATGCATGGCCAGGGACCTCAACACATCGCATAAAAACTGATGACATATTCGTACTATCACATAGTAATGAGGACACAAGCACACTTCTTGATTCCAAGCCACGTTACACATGGAACGGATAAGATAATGGCGTTTAAAACATGACACATAACTCATATAGAACATCCACGACACGTAGGATACATGTCACACATTCAGCCTTAGCTATATCCTTACTCGGTTTAGGTTACCGAGCTATCTCCCGTGCTTATATTAGGCCACTAAACACCCTTTATAATTATCATACTTAACACCTTTCTCGCATTGGAAACCCAAATCATGACCCTCAGACTCAACTCTCCCTCATACCTCACTCCTCCTCGTTTATTCTTATTATTTTCTTTTTCTTTTTCCACCTTCTCAAATTAGGGTTTCTTTCCCAGACTCTAGGTACCCTTATATGACCCTACGTACTATTTTTCACCTCGAGCCTCCAGACTCCCAAATAGACCTTCCATTAGTCTCCCCACGTCCCAAAGTAACTTTTTATACGTAAGGTTCGCCCCCCTGCGGACCTTAACCTCCCCATGCAAACCCTATCATTTCCACCATGCCAACTCTATCATTCCCATGCAAACCCTAGTTTCTCCCATGTAACCTTAGTTTCTCCCACTCTTCTATTTTATTTAATTCCCCCTTTTCTCGTCCATTTACGGATCATAGACTGCCTAGGTCATTCTTACCTGCGTTATCCAACGTACTTCCCTTTGGTTATCTTAATCTCTCATTTTTCTCTTTCATGCCCCCATTCCACAACACCTCATCAAATAACCTAGCATGCATGTCCTAGGGGTCATATCACATCACATCATATTTGCATCATTTCCATATTAGCACGTACAGACAAGAGCATGAAAATATACCTCGATCCCACGCTGCGCTACACAATAAAACAGATAACGTATAGAATACAGCATATAAACCGCACAAAGCATGCAAGACAGGTAAAACATGCAATACACACAGGTGGCCTTAGTTACATCCTTACCTAAATCGGCGCCGGGCTTGGAGCACGCTCCTACGCCTCCTGGGGGCTTTGACCCGGTTCACCTATAAGAGGGAATTACTAGGGTTAATCTCCCTCTATCGAAATTACCAAAATTCCTATCTTACCCCTATCATAGCCTAATACTAAGGCTAATATTAATAATAGCAGTTTATAATTAGAAGGGTAGGGTTATTGTCATTCTCAAGGTAGTTAAGCAAATTACCACTAATTAAAGTAAGCCTTAGTAAAATCCATAGTAGTAAAGTAAGGGTTTTAGTATTAATAATAATAATAAGAACATTAATAATAAGAATACTAATAATGATAATAATAATGGTTATAATGATAATAATGATGATAATAATAATTGAAAACATAGTAGTATCAGTAATAATAATATTAATGATAATAATAATAATAACAACAACAATGATTACGGTGATAATGATAATATTAATAATACAAATAATGATAAGTATACTAACAATAATAATAGAGGCAATAACAATGATAGTAATAGTTAAAATAAGAAACATAATGATACCAATAATAATAATAATAATAATAATAATAATAATAATAATAATAATAATAATAATAATAATAATAATAACAACAACAATAATAATTGCAATACTAATCATAATAAGAATACTAAAGTAATATATTAAATAATAATGATAATAAGGATAGTAATGATGGTAATAATAATTAAAGTAATAAATATGGTAAATATAATGGTAGAATAATAATAATAATAATAATAATAATAATAATAATAATAATAATAATACTAAGAGTAAGAAAAATAATAATAATAATAATAATAATAATAATAATAATAATAATAATAATAATAACTACCATAACCATATTAATAACAATAACGATAATGATAGTAATAATAATAGTAATAATACTAATAATAGTAAGAGTACTAAAATAATAATGATAATAGAGACCATAGTCGTAGTAATAATAATAGTAACGATGACGATAACAATAATAATAGAAATAATAATAGTAGTGATAATAGTAATAATAATAATAATAATAATGATAATAATGATAGTAGTGGAAATAATAATAATAATAATAATAATAATAATAATAATAATAATAATAATAATAATAATAATAATAATAATGTAATAATAATATTGATAAGGATAACAGCAATAATAATAGTAGTAGTATTGGTAGTAATGATAATGATGATAATCATAAGGAGGATAATAATAATAATAATAATAGTAATAATAATAATAATAATAATAATAATAGGAATAATCATAATAATGATAATAATAATCATAATAATACTAATAATAATAGTTAACAATATTAAAATTATTAAAATTTCATTGGTCAGGGTTTAGGGTCCAGGGAGGTGGAAGGCAACCTAGTGGTGTGGTGGTGCCGGCGGCGGCGACGGCGGCAGAAGGAAGGAAGAAATGGAAGAGGTGGATGTGGAGGCTAGGGGAGAGAGAAGTAGGGGAAAATGGAGGTGTAGGGTGGTAGGGTAGGATCCCCTGGTTGTTTTGGGGGGTAGAGGAGGTGTTGTAGGTGGCGGTACAGGCGGCGCTGGCGGCGCGAAGGTGGCGTGAGGGGGTCGAATAGGCTGATCGGTGAGACAGTTTCGCACGGCCGAGGCGGCTCGTGCGGAGCAAGGCAGGGCAAGCTGGTGGTTGGGTTGCGTAGAGGGCAGTGTAGGGAGAATTTTGGTGGTTGGGTCGGGCGGTAAGGGCGGCCGAAGACGGAGGAAGGGCTGACTGAAATGGAGGTGGTGCACGACGGGGTTTTCTAGGTTCCAAATTTCGAACCCGATTATGGAAGCTCCTGGGGTTATTTATAGGCTAATCGGGGGTTAAAACGACAAAGGAAGGTGGGAGAGTAGGGGGGCAAGGGGTATGGTGCTCCGGCCGGCGAGGATGGGTCGGCGCAGGCCTACGGGGTAGGCCATGTTTGTCGGGAAAGGGAAATGGTGCGGGCAGGGGAAGGAATGGCCGAATGAGACAAGTTGACAGGGGGAGACGACGAGAAGGAGAGGAGGAGAACGAGGGTCAAACGGCGGGATCGGAGGCGAAAAATCCGGCGCCGATCTGGGAGTTGCAGGTGTGTCGGGGAAGAAGACGACGCAGAGGGGGAAGGAAGAAGAAGAAGGCTGGATCGGCGGTCCAGCAGAAAAGAAAAGAAAGAAAGAAAAAGGGGGCGGCCGAACCGCCCGGGAGAAAGGGAAGGAGGGGCGCGGGAGAGAGACGGGCCGCGAGGGGGGAAAAGGCGCTGGGCCTAGCAGGCCGGCCCAGGACGGGAAAAATAAGGAAGAGGAGGGGGAAGAAAGAAAAAGGAAAAAGGGAAAAAGGAAAAAGAAGGAAAATTAGTGGTTGGCTTAATTAGTATAATTTGGGTAATTTAGGGTATTTAATAAAATATAATTATCAAAAAAATAATTGAATTCTATTTTTAGGTTAATTTAGGGATTTTTGGAAGAATTTTCTTAAATTCCATTTTAATTAACAAAACACTATAATTTTCTCTAATTAAATTATTTATGAATTTTATATTAATTTGAAACTATTTTATTCTTCTTAATTTAAATAAAGTAATTTATTTAATTAATTTCTAAAATAGAATCCTTAATTAGCTTAAAATACCACAATTCCTCTTATTTAAAACACTTTTAAATTTCTTTTTGGTTTACCCTAATTAACTTCCTCTTATTTTAATAAAAGTAAATTATTTTGGTTAAACTCCCACATAAAAATCTTATTTAATAATAGATAATCGAAATTAGGATTTTTGGGGCATTTCACATACTGACACACAAGCATCACAGTACCCTCCAACCATCCAACCTAGAGGCATAACAACAATCCAGTCATACTAATGTATAAGGCACACAATACCCTCCTCACCTCGGACACCTAATCACAAAGTATCAATACCCCCTATAGAGCCCGTAGGTCACCTTTAGAGTAGACTAGGGCCTCACTGGGGCACAACCAACACACTAGAACCCAAACAGATTAAGGACTCCTACCTCGTCTCTAGGGTAGCTACCCATATAGAGAAATCATTCCCAAACTCGAGGTCTTCTACTTCACGTATTAGTATTTTTATAAGGTGATCACGAATAACACATATTGTACAATTATTCTCATTTCCATAATTATCCATTTTTCCTTTATTTCCAATTATCCAAATCAACCCCACGGTCAATGGTCCAAAATAAGGTCAAAGTCAACACTAAAGTGAACCTATTAAAAGTCTATGACCATCCTATATCCAATTATTCACATTTGGTCACATTAGGTTGAATTGACTGAAATACCCCTAAGACCAATAATTCTCAAGTTATCATCCATTTAAATACTAAATCCATTTTATTTATTAATTTATCATGAAAAGGCTAAAATAAAATAATTTAATTATTTATTATGCAATTTAAATTATCAGTTATGTCAAAAAACTATTTTTCCCTTACACCTATTTCTATATACAAAACCTTATCATACACTTTTAAAACGTCCAAAACATATGGTCGCATAACCAACAATAGATAATACATATTAGATATGATTTTCATGATATATATCATAATACAAAGAAATGACTAAATTGTTCCTAGGGCACACATCCATAATAATTATTCCACCATTATATCGAAGCATGCTTAACCTATTATTTTATACATAATTATCATACAAAATATTTTTCTATCATTAGAATTATTTTAATCATACTTTCATACCCAAAATATTTTATATTAGATAATATGCTCATTTTACCATTTTTCTTGATAATAATAATTAACACATAATTATATTGTAACAAACCATTTGTAACATATTTTTATACCCCAAAAATCCTAATAAGCTATCATGCAATATTTATCATTTAAGTAGGGTATAACGGTTAACTAAATTTTAGTAAAAACATAAAATTAGCGGTATCCACTAAAAATTATTAGGTTCCGCTAATCAACTTTTGTACCTAAAAATAATACCACAATTATCGAGTTAATATCTATTAGATAAAATAATAATTATAATATACAAATATTTATTTTTCTAAAATTATCAAAATACCCTTACATTTAATATAGGCACCAAAATTTCTTAAAATAAAACATAACTCATGTTGCATGCAGTGTGAACCATGCACGAAAGAAGGGGGCGGGTTTCTGCATGCTGGACAAGGATAAGGGCTAGGTGAGTTAGGGGTAGAGGACACGGTGGATGCGGTAGCTGGTTGGTGCTGGAAGTGGCAGGGCTACGACTGGGGAAGGGTGCAGAGGTTGGTTGGTGCTGCTCAGTGGTCGTGTTTCGAATGGTAACAGGTAGAGGCTAGGGCAATTCTGTTATGCATGGAAGGGTAGCGGTTCTATTACAAGTAGCTAGGTAGGAAGGGAGCACGGTTATAGGGGCTGAGGTGGAGGTGTTGTAAGGTTGTGGTTGGATGGACAAGCTCGGTTGAGGGTGGCAGAAGTGGTGCATGCATGAGTAGATAGGAGAGAAGGGAGAAGAAGAAGAAGAAGGTAGTAGTTCGGTGGTGGAGCTATCTGATGGTTGTGGATGGTTGGTTTGGTGGTGTGGTGGTGTTTGCAGAGGTGGTTGTGCCGCAGTGGAGGGTTGGAGCTACAAGGAAAGGTAGAAGAAAGAGAGGAGAAAAGATGGGACTGGTGGTGTGGGCTTGGTGCCAGCAAAAGGGAACTAGGGTAGGGGAGTAATGATGGCTAAGGGGAAAGGCGGCGGTGCTGCTGGATAGGGAGGGAGATGGATCGGTGGGGATAGTGGGATGGTGGTCGGTTGCAAGTTGGAGGTGGGCTACGACAGGTTGGTGAAAATGCAGGAAGTAGGAGAGGAGGGCTAACATTTGATGTTGGTGAGGGAGGTTGGTCAATGTTAGGAAAACCAAAAGGAGCTAAGAGGAGAGATAGAGTTGGGTGAAGAAAATTCAGAGGGGAGGAGGTGCTATGTGAGGTCAAGGGGCTAAGAAGATTGAACAAAACAGAGAGGGAGAAGGGGTTAGGTGCATGGGTAGAGGGTTGGGAGGTTGTGGAAGGAGGGTGAATACATGGGGGTTGTTTTGTTGGAAAAACTGAACAAAATAGAGAAAGGAGAGTAGGGGTTGTTGGCTCAAGGATGGGTATAAAAAAGTAAGAGGGGCTAGGTGTTGCGTGTGTGTATGTAGTGTGTATATGTATGTAATGCAGAGGGTGCTAGGTTGAGTGAGGTAAGGAATTGAGGGAGATAGGGAGGGTGATTGGGGGAGGGAATAGTGGCAAGCAACGAGTAAAATTAGAGGATAAAATGGTGGCATAAAAAGAATAGTTTTATTAATATTTTAAGTTTAGTTTGGGTAGATTAGGGTATCGGGTAGAAAAATAATCCGAGGAAAAATAATCCGATCTAGGATAGTTAAAAAGGAACAAAAAGAGTAAAAATAATCAAGGATAAATTTTAAAAAAATTATTTTAGGTTACGGATCATAAGATTATTAGTAAAATAGTTAGGATAAGATTTATAGGTATAAACTAGGATTAAATTAAATAACCCAATTTCTATCAAATTTTAACCTAATTAAATTTATACCTAAACCGTCGTAATAATACGAATGGTAATAACACGCTTAATACCAAACCTCCTAAGATAATAATTATAACTAATCATACGATTATTAATTTATAATTAATGCTTCTAAAAATGGGGTATGACAATTAGCTATACCTGGTGACTATTATGTGTACTTATAAGAGTCTGACTATGATGTTTGTGCTATTAATAATCCCAAACCATTTTCACATGCCATGAGTAGTTTGAAATCTGAGCTATGGTATAATGCCATAAAGGAAGAGAGGAATTCCATAAAAGTGAATGAGGTTTGGGACCTTGTACTGTTACTTGATGGGGCTATGCCTATTGGTTGTAAGTGGGTCTTTAAGACCAAGAGAGACTCATCAAGGAACGTTGGTAGGTATAAGGCTAGAGAAGTTGCTAAGGGGTTCATTTAGAGAGAATGAGAGGACTATAAGGATACTTTTTCTTCTGTGTCCACCAAGGATTCCCTAAGCATAGTTATGGCATGAGTAGCTCATTTTGGTTTTGATTTACAACAAATGGATGTGAAAATGAAATTTTTGAATGGTGAGCTTGAGGAAGAGCTATACATGAAACAACCTAAAGGGTTCAACTCTCTTTAATACATAAATCTTGTATACAAGCTTAAGAAAACCATAAATGGGTTAAACAAAACTCCATACATTGGCACTTAAAGTTTTATGGAGTCATTTCTTCATTTGGATTTGAAGAGAATGTAATAGATCAGTATACATACATCAAGGTTAGTGGGAGTAAGGTTTGTCATGTATGTGATAAATTGCAGTTAAGTTAGTGTCCTTAGAATGACTTAGAGAAATATTAGATGAGGAACATCCCATGCGCTTTTGTCCTAGGAAGCCTTATGTATGCTTAGGTTTGCATAGGATCTGACGTTTCATATGTTGTTTGGATATTGGGATATTACCAGAGTAATCCATCCGCTAACCACTTAAAAGCTACAAAGAAGGTTATGAGGTATATAAAGGGAATTATGAACTGCATGCTCATCTATCATCATGTTAATTATTTGGAGGTAGTTGGCTATTCAGATATAGACTTTGCTAGCTGTGTAGATTCACGCAAATATACTTCTATATTCATTTTTGTATTAGTTGGTGGAGCAATATTTTGGAAATGCAAGAAGCATGATTGTATATCCACTTATACCATGGAAACATAACTCATCTCATATTTTAAAGCCATAAAGTATGGTGTGTGGTTAAGGAATTTCATATTGGGTCTTAGAATAGTCGATTCCATTTCTAGACCTTTGTTGCTCAAGTGTGACAATTCAGCTAGCATCTTTATCTCAAGGAAAAAAAAGTGGTAGTCATGCAAAGGGCATAGAAATCAAGTGCTTAAAGATAAATGATTATTTTTCAAAAGAAGAAGTGGTATTGGAACACATAGGCACTGATTTTATGTTAGCTGATCCTTTAACTAAGGGCATGCCACCAAGTCTAAGGATCATGTTTGTAACACGGGCGTTGGACCCTCTATGTGATAGTATTATTGTAATACATTATATTGTTTGTAATAAAGTTGTGATATGTTTGTGTAACACCTCATTTTTACTACTAAACATTTTCATTTTGTGGAAGCGTTAATTACAAAATTAGTGGGTGTTACTGCCATACTCAGTATAAGTTTGGCATCATCTACCATTCTTATACTAAATGCTAAGGTTAAAATATTACTTTACTTAAATAACATAATTACAAAAGTCATAATATAGAAGATAATAGATAAGTACGGTGCTAGTTAAAAGGAACATCAACAGTTTACCAAAACGCAAGAGGAAAATTACAGGAGGGCGTGAAAGTCCAAATACAATCAGATACCAAATAGCAAAGGAGACACCGGATACCTATGCTTTCAAAATCGACTGATAACTTTCAACTAGACTCGAAAACTGACCAATGAAGTCCATTGCCCATTAAATAGGCAGGGGCCCACGAAAATGAACCCTTCAGTACTATGGTACTGAGCAACCTTTTATATCAAACTAATATGATGAAATAACATGAAATACATGCAAGGTATACAACTAACATTGTATAAGATATATACATACACATACAAGGATTGAGATACAGTAATCATTTAGATAATCAAATTCCATTTAAGTCATGTACTACTCATATTTATTCATTTGAAACAACTGAACTTACCAAATGAACAACCCAAAGATACTATCTAAAGTATGATTAGAAGAAAACCCTAATATAATAACCATAAGACATCATTATAATATATGTTATAAACATTAAGATATACATGAGATGATCCAAACACAATAATCATAACAGCTAAGCAATAGTCACTAAACTACCTACTATTCATGTGTGCTCATTTAGAATATAATAACACTTATCAACTAAGCATCCCTAGATGCTCTCTGAAGTAATAATTAAAACCCAACTCTACACCACAATTATAATCGTTATAGCATAGTTCATGTCTCAGCATTAATCCTAACAAATTACATACATCACAGGTATGTTCATCGGTATAATATACTCAGATCCCTAACATTACAAGTATACTTACAGGTACAGTATAAGAAAATACATAACGTCACAGGTATACTTACAAGTACAGTATAATAACCAAATGCAGAAGTCACTAGTATACTTACAAGTATAGTATGATAACATCATAGGTATACTTACATGTATAGCATAATAAAATCCATGACCTCATAATTATACTTACAGGTACAATATAATAAAATCCATAACCTTACAGTTATACTTACCAGTATAGTATAATAACCAAATACCGAACGTTATAGGTATGCTTACAGGTACTTTATAATAAAATCCATAGCCTCACAGGTATACTTATAGGTACAATATAATAACAAACATAACCTCATAGGTATATTTACAATACAGTATAATAAAATCCATAACCTCAAAGGTATACTTACAGGTACAGTATAACAAAATATATATCATCACAAATATGCTTACAGATCCAATATGATGAAATCCATAACCTCACAGGTATACTTATAGGTACAGTATAATAAAATCCATAATATCTCAAGTATGCTCACATACATAATACCAACACAAGTAGGAACATGGGCTACTACCAACCATCGATAGGCACAAAGGCTGCTACCAAAACCACAGGTAGGCACAAAGGTTACTACCCAAAACCATAGGTAGGCAGCTACCGAAACCATAGGTAGGCACGAAGGGTATTGTCCAAAACTGTACGTATGCACAAATGTTGCTACCCCAAACCACAGGTAGGCACAAAGGCTACTATCAAACTAATCCAATATCCAATAATAATCATTCCAATCAAATCATATTATTTATATTTTTATTTACTTGAGGGGGAAATAAGAATAACTTGGAGACATAAAAGTATACCGGTCATACCAGCGCACAAGGCATCATGGTACCCTCTAACCATGCAACCCAAAGGCATAAAACACTTCGATCATACTGATGCACAAGGCACAAAATACCTTCCTCACCTTGGATACCTAATCCTTAAGTATCGATACCCCCTATAGGGTCCGTAGGTACCTATAGAGTAGACTAGAGCCTTATTAGGGCACAAGCAGAACACCAGAACCTAAACAAATCGAGGACTCCTATCTCGTCTCTAGCGTAGCTACCCCTATTTATAAACCATTCCCAAATTCTAAGACTTTCACTTTACGTATTAGTATTTTTATAAGGTGATCAGAGATAACACATAGTGCATAATTATTCTCATTTCCATACTTATCCAATTTTCCTTTATTTTTTATTATCTAAGTCTGCCTTAAGGTCAATGGTCCAAAACAAGGTCAAAGCCAACACTAAATTCAACCTATTAAAAGTATAAGGCCATCTTATGTCCAATTATTCACATTTTGGTATATTAGGTTAAAATGACCAAAATACCCCTAAGACCAATAATTATCAGATTATGATCCATTTAAATACTAAATCCATTTTATTTATTAATTTGTCACTAAAAGACTAAAATGAAATAATTTAATTATTTATTATGCAATTTAAATTATCAGCTATGTCAAAAGACTATTTTGCCCTTACACATATTTCTGCATAAAAAAACCCTATCATATACTTTTGAAACATACAAAACACATGATCACATAATCCACAACAGAAAATACATGTTAGACATGATTTTCAAGATAAATATCATAATACACAAGAAATGACTAAATTGCCCCTAGGGCACACATCCATAATAATTATTCCACAATTATATCTAAGCATGCCCAATCTATTATTTTACACATAATTATCATACAAAATATTTTTCTATCATTAAAATTATTTTCATCATACTTTTGTGCCCAAAATATTGTACATTATGTAACATGCTCGTTTTATCGATTTTCATAATAATAATAATTAACATGTAATTATATCAAAATAAATCACGCTTAACATATTTTATATACCAAAAATCCTAATGTGCTATCACGCAATATTTATCATTTTAGTAAGGTATAATGGTTACCTAAATTCCAAAAAAAATGTAAAAATAGTGATATCTTAGTAAAGTTATAGGATCTCGCTAATCAACCTTTTGTACCTAAAATAATACCGCAATTAAAAAATTAATATCTATTAGATAAAATAGTAATTATAATATAAAAATATTTATTTTTCTCAGATGATCAAAATACCATTAAATTTAATATAGGTACCGACATTTATTTAAAATACAACACAACTCACGTTGCATGCATGAAAGAAAGGGGCAGGTTTTAGGGCTCGATTCAATGGCTGCTCGAAGGGAGGTGTAGGTGGTGAGGTGTTGTGCATGTGGGGTGGTGAGGCTATGGTTGGGTGGTGCTGGTCGGTTGTGGGAAAAATGGTGGAGGTGGCAGAGAGGTGGAGCAAGACTTGGTGATGGCTAGAGGTAACTGTTAAGTGTTGTTGGGTCGAAGGTGATGGTGTAGAGGTTGTGGTGCTTCTGTTGATGGCTGGTGCAGGACGAGGATGGGGCTACAAGGTGGCGATGGTGGATGGTTGGTGTAGCAGAGCTACGGTTGGGGTGGTCGCAGGAGAAGGAGAAGGAAGAGGAGGAAGGGGTTGATTGGCTGAGGTTGGCCGGGTGTTGTGTTGGGGGCTGCTCGTTGCTGCACTGGATGGGAGCCCGGGGAAGGAAGAGGGGAGTAAGGGCTGGGAAAATCATGCAAAATAGAGGGAGGGAGTCGGATAGTGGAGGGTTGCTACTGGGGGTCGGGAAGTGTGTGCTATAGGATGGTGCATGCGGTGGGCTGGGTGCTGAGATGGGTGCTTGCATGGTTGGTGGTCAAAGGTTGGGGAGCTGTGAGACGGGTTGCGCAGGCTGAGGTGGTGTCGGTGTTGGATGGTGGTTTGCGGGCTGCATGAAATGGTCGGGGAGTTGGGCAACGGTGATAATGGTGATGGTTGTGGACCGTTGGGGTGTGGCTGTGATGGGGAGGGGGATGGATGATGGAAACTATAACACCTCGAGTCGATATGATCACGTGAGAGCTACCTTAAAGCGCTTTTGTATTGATCAGCTGGCTTCACAGATCAACATGAGTTTTTTTAGCATGCTTTGTCCTCACTCACGCACTTCCTGAGAAATTTTCAAAAAATTCTGAAACTTCCCAGGATGATCTCCCATCCTAAAAATTACTCCACGACTAGTACGCTTAACTTGGGGTGTTACAGAAACAAATGGGGGTAGAAAAAGGGGATTGTAAAGGAGGAAGGTGGCAATGCAGAGAGCTAAAGTAGGGGGCCATTTGGTTGGTTGCGGTTGAAGGTAAAATGCAACCTAGGGGGATAGGGGTTGCGAGATTTGGTGTGTGTGTGAGTATATATTGTAGGGTGTATATATATAATATAGGGGGATAGGTTTTGGCTTGGGAAAGGGTGTGTGGGAGAAGGGTTGTTTGGTCGGTGAGTGTGCGCATGTAGCATGTATATGTATGTAAAAATGCAAAATGCTGGGTTGAGTGAGGTAAGGAATTGAGGGAGACAGGTATAGTGTTTTGGGGGAAAGGATTGCAAATGGTAGAGGGTTGCGAGGGGGAGAGAGAGGGTAGGAAAATATATTTTATATTTTTATTTTAGATTTTGTTTGGGTAAATTAGGGTATTGGGTAGAAAAGTATTTGAGAAAAAATAATCCGATCTAGGATAGTTTTAATAATAAAAAAAAGATAACATATTCAGGAATAAATTTTAGGAAATTATTTCGGGTTATGGGTCAAGCTTATTAGTAAAATAATTAGGATAAGATTTATGGGTATAAACATGGATTAAAATTACTAGTTTAATTTCTATCAACTTTTTAACCTGATTATTTTTATATCTAAACCATTGTAATAATATGAATAATAATAATACGTTTAATACTAAACCTCCTAAAATAATAATTATAAATAATCATAAAATAATTAATTTATAGTCAACGTTTCTAAAAATGGGGTATTACAGTTTGTTTCTCATTTAGTTTGTATGCACACTACTAGAAATGAGGTTTTTAATGACCAACAAATTTCGTCGTTAATGGCCAAATTTTGGTCGCTAAAGCTAATAACGACCAAAAATTTTGTCGGTCGTCAGTGGTCATTATTACTCCCCCGTTAAAGGCTTTAACGACTAACTAAAATTTTTTGGTCGCTAAAGCAATAACGACTACATATTATGTTGGTCACTAATGCAATAGCAACAACGTATAATTTTCGTCGCTAAAGGTAATAACGACGAAACAAAATGTTGGTCGCTGAAAGTAATAACGACAACTTATGACGTTGGTCGCTAAAAGTAATAGCAACAACGTATGATGTTGGTCGTTAAAAATAATAACGACGAATAAAATACACTATCGTAAATAATATTATAGACCAATTTTTTTTTTATCGTAATTAAAAAAATATTACACCAATAACGACTAATTTTTCCGTCAATACTAAAATTCATTAATTATTTGCGACATAATTTATTGGTCGCAAATGGCATAAGTATATATTCAATAATATATATAATCAACATTTCAATATTCATCTATAACCCTACACCTATATGGATATACATATATCCATTTCAATCTTTTGAAGTCTTGTACATGTATGCGTACATATATCCATTTCAATCTTCTCAAGACCTGTACCTGTATGCATATATATATATCCATTTTGATCTTCTCAAGTCCTGTACCTGCATACATATATATTCATTTTAACAAATAGATATAATTTTCTAAATATCTCTTTATAATTAAACATTCAACTAAATATTCATACAAATAATTTGTATCAAATGCCCGGTACAATTTTCGGCTATGATCAAATATAAATATATTACAAAAGAGCTACAATATGTCGTTGCATTACAAAAATATCATGATTAGCAGCCGCTTAAGAATCATTCTATCCATCGGATACAATAGACTTGGTAAGTTTATCAAAATAAACTAGATCTGCAACAATAGAAATATAAAAATAATAATTAATATAAGTATCAAATAAACAATGACATATGATATCAAAATAAAAGAAAAACATTACGCCAAATAATAAACAATGACAGCAATTCATGAAATCAGATATATAAAATGAAATCTCCAAATACAAGGAAAATAATGAAAATGGAAATAAATATGATTCAATCGCATCCGAACTTATTAAATGTGCTCTACTACGACAACCTAGATCATGCATCATCATTACCTTTATCCATTTTTCCTTTACTTCTCATTTTCTCTTTCTTTGTACTTCTCAATAACCAAATGGAGCTGTAATGTCAATTGTCACTGCCCAAAGTTGGTGAAATTTAATTAGCACATATGATAGCTTTAAGTTCTCTAATCGTTTAATTAATCTATGTTCTCATCTGGGAAAAGTCACAAAAAGAATAGAGTGATCTGGAAGAGAACTTTTTCAGTCTATTATTTTCACATGCTATGTCAAGGTCAAAAAACAACTAAACTGGTTTATTAATGTTACTTGGAGAGATTTTTCCATCTAAAATTTTCACATGATATGTCAAGGTCAAAAAGGAACTTCACTGGTTCATTAATGTTAGACCAAGTTTCAAGCTAGAAAACCATCCTGTGAATAATTATCTAAACCTAGACAACCCCTTGTTAAAACACAGGAAAAAAATGAACAAAATGATCAAACACAACCCAAGGCATAAATAAGTTTGATATGCCATAAAATGAACAAAAGATCTCTCACTTCAAGATTTTAGTCTTTTCTAGTATCTCTCATCTCAAGATTTCAGTCTAAACAATAAGCAAAATTCCAAAATTATTCCGTTAGTTGTCCATTTTCCCATAAACAAGCTGTATAATTCTGATTTATTATCTCCTGAAGCTTGTGAAATTTAATCAGGACCATTTCAGTCAAGTTTAAGCATTATAATAATCATCTCAATCTGAGTGTGCATCTCTGAAATTTGGGGATTTCATCAAGAAGCTTTAAGATGCTCACGTGGAGCATATGGAAAAGAACTTTGGTAAATACTCCAACAGTTAAATACATTTATGCAAAACTATTAATGGCAATGACCAAATCACAGTTTTGATGTAAATGAGTTGTGCCTTGGAAAAAAAAATGATGAATGAACACTTGAAAGCTACAAAGATATTCCTATGCTAAACTATATGTTCCAAAAACTATATGAGTACAACCGAATACCACAGTTGTAAAAGTAGAAGGAGCTTGCACTCAAATAAACTTTATTTCTGTGAGGTTATCACCCCCACTATGCAGAAATCAGCATTATGTTATAGTATGATTATTATACTAGTTGAAGATATATATCTAGCACCAGGATTTAGCAGCATGTACAAACATCATTACCTGTTGAAATGTAGCTCTGGACACTGTGTCTTTGCTGCTCAAAGAAGCAAGCGAAGATGCAACGACTTTTTAGCCTGCATAGAGTATTTACTGTTATAATATGTGAGAAGTTCGGTAAGCAAGATCATTGACTAAGTTCACAACAACCGACCAGTTAACTTCTAATGATTTATATAGCTACAGCCACTTTGGCTAGACAAGAGATGCAGAGTATCAAAAAAATACTCTTCTCCTGGTACATGTAGCTCAGACTTCCAAGATAAAAACATGTAAGACAGGATAATCTACAATTGTAGAAAGAACAACAAAACAAGTAGATATATTTCAAACACCCCATGCACTTATTGTCAACATATCTCAAGTACAGCAAAGATGCAAAATCAAACCTGATTGCTGTGTCCACATTTCTTATTCCATCAGTTAACATCCCTAGGGTGGAGGCGGGCATAACATCTAATAATTCCAGGTTTACCAAATCAGCATAGCAAACGGAGATAGAGTAATCATACACCAAGACTATTGCTATATAATTTATGAAGATAGCATAAAACCTAAAGGGAATGGATCATGCCAGGGAGAAAGTAGTACCAAATGAGATACAACCTTCGTTTCTTTTGCATTAATTCGTGGGTGATAGTTTCTCATACAATCTTTGATCCAACCTTCTGTTTACTTTCATAAAACCACATCAAGACCTTTTTCCCATAATTGAAAATTTTGTTGTAATGATACATGAGGAAGAAAAATAAGGGAATGGAGGTGAAATTACTGCATAAAACATGAAGAGAGGTGTGATCATTCACCTAATTCAATGCCCCATGCAAGGCTAAGTGTAGTAGATCCAAAATTTTACAATAATAAAACCTTTAATAAATAAGATAATGATAGGGTAGTGATGAATATAATTGTATATAATGGAGAGAAAGAACATAGATAAATGAGCAAGTAGTTAAGGAAATGAAAATTCAACAAGCCTAGGCTATCATCACTATCCCAATCAAAAGCTTCAACAAAAAATTTACAATTTGAAAAACATCACTAACTACTCCTCCAAATAAGCCAAAGTTAATACAACTCCACAAATGCATCTATATAGTAAAGTAATTACTAAGATATAACCTCTATATACACTTAAAAACATTTCATATTTGAAGAAGACATATCTATCTCATGACCTTAATAATTGTATTTATCATTCTTTCATATATACGTACTATAAGACACATAAGCAAAAAATATCCATAGATCACAATAAAAGATTTAAGGATTCCCTTTATAGTAGTAAAATCCCTAATACACCCCTAAGAATTTAGTTAATTTGTACTGATTCCTCCATATATCATCCTCATCATACGTATACCCAAATACTTAGACCTTAAATAATTGTTACCAACACTATTTTAAGATGACATTAAAGTCATTATCAAAAGTAGGTTCTAGCTTACACTAACTTATCAAATTATAACTTTGTTTCTACTGACACAAAATATATATTATCCATATAATAACAATCTTTTAAGCTTACACCAAACTTAGTCACATATTATCTATACTAAACATTACATCCATGTCACTATAGTGTTTTAAGTTAATGCAAAACATATTATGTGGACAAACCAAAACAATACCACCACATTAAGTTGTACACACCCACAACTCATATTCTTATGCCATAGCAATCAAGATAACATATATTGTATACTCAAATGATTAAAACAATAAAGAAAAGATCCAATTTAACATAATTAGGTTTTTTTTATCTCGGACTACAAATCCGCTTAAATCTTGCTAAATATTTAAATTGACGGATCGACAATGAAATTAAACATAATCTAATGCAAATTACATAAACAATTGAATAAAATAACTCAATTACACAATCTAATTTAAATCTGCAAGAATTTTGACCTAAGAATCCAATTTTGATTAATTTTGCACAAAATTATCAAATTGATAGTTCTAAAATGAAATTAGATATATTTTAAAGCATATTGTAAATTTAATTTATCTAAAATAGCTTAATCGGATAAAACCGACAAATCCGGATATAACCGGGTCACAAGTTCAATTTTTACAAATCAACTACAACTAATACAATTAACCATTCCAAATCACTCATACAACACATCTATATATAATTAAACAACTAATTTATCTTATTATAAGTTAATTCATTCAAAATTAATCAAAACTAAAGTTAGGGTTTGAGTATTTATACCAAACAAATTGCTGCGAAATTGGAGAGGATGAGGGGTGCTGGAGCTTCGCCGGTGGCCAAGGACCACTCAACGGTGCCGAGCGGCACTGGAGGTTGACGGGTGGTGGCACGCCGCTGTTGCCTTCGTGCGTTGCTGGCGGCTGCTACTGATGCTGATGCTCGCTGCCGCTGCGCTGGATGATGACGACGACGAGAGGAGGGCTGGTGGTGTGCTCGAGCAGCGGTGGCTGGTGTGGTGGTGCGGCCTGGGTCAAATATGCAGAGTAGGAAGAGGTAGGGACAAGGGGTCGGGGGTAAGCCCATAGATGTTTGGTCGAAGCTCGAAAGGAGAACTGAAAATAAGGCTGGGGCTGGGGCGCTGGGGCGGGATTTTGGGTTTTTTTTTGAAATTTTAAGGATTTGAGGGGGTTTAAGTGTTTTTTTTTTCATCATTTTTTTTGGATTTTAAAATTTTGAAAATTTTTTATTATAAAACATATATATATATATATATATATATATATATATATATATATATATATATATATATATATATATATATATATATGAGACTTAAACAATTTTAGCGACCAATAAATTAATGATTAACGACCAAAGATTATATTAGTCGTAATAGATATACCAATAACAACGACATTTAATGGTGGTCATTAATAATATATCAATAGCGACCAAAAAAAAAATTGGACGCTAAATTGGTCGTTAATGTGCCAGTTTGTTGTAGTGGCATATGTTTATTAAGAAATAACATAATAAGTGTAGGACCTTAAATAAATATTAGATTTATTCATGAAGTTAAAGTTATGAGTGAAATTAGTACATTGTGATATATGGAAGATAAATTTTGGAATGCCGAAGGATTATCGTCATGATCCATGTATTGGTTTCATCATTAAGTTTATACTAAGATAAGGAGACCATGATAAGAATCTAATTTATATGGACCTAGTGGGAGAATGTTAATATATTTTGGTTTTAATAAAATTACCATTATTGTTTTATATGTAAAGTGTTTTATATATTTACTTTGAAGTATGATCCATATTAATTAGATATAAGATTTTGCCATAAAGTTTATATTATGTGGTAATATGTTAATAATAAAGCCTAACCTATACCTCTCTATTTAATTATTGATGGTAGAATTAGAGTTATGCAAGTGTGTATGTATGCAAACATGTGTATGTCACATGATAAGGAAATTAAAGAAGATAATTGAGTTAATTATATAATTACTTAATTATCTTATTTTGAATTTAATAAAGAACAGGGAAGAAGTTGGTTATTATAACCAACTCCGACTTTGCACGTGAGAGAGCATTAGGCACTTGAAAAGTGCCTTGCTTTTGTTTTTATTATAAGAGGCTTAGCACTTCATTTGTGAAGATAAGGCCATGCATTTCAGTTATGTATATAAGATACATATACTCTTATCTTCTTTATTATTCTTAACCTTTTTAACATACACATATATATACGTGCATATGGAGGGAATAAGTGAGGCATCTTCTTCTTCAATTTTATTTTATTTTATTTTGTGATTTCTATGTGAAATCAATTTTGAAGAAGATACTCAAGCAAGTGCCTATTCCCATTTCTCGTAAAAAACACATGTGTCATCAGGTTTGAGAAAGATTGACTAGAATCGACAATTATCATTGCGTTCATTGTTTCTATAGTTTCCTATGTTGATAATCCCATCATGACTTGAGGTACGATATTTATATATAGTATTCAACGATCTTAATTCCGTATAAATTTCATCAAATTCATGTATTAGGATTAATTTTATATGAATTTTAATTTGATTGGGCATAAATTCATATTAATAATGTATTAATTATATGATTCATGACATATTATTGCCTAACAATTCAAAGGTGATAAATAGTATATTCACTTAAACCAAGAGTGAACAAGAAAAGAATAGTACCCTTGTAACATTGTAATGATTAATTAAAGGTAAAAAAAAAACCACAGATATCAGCAGCGTATATATTTATCAAAAGCTACCAAGTGATTAGCTCTTGTGCTGCAAACTGAACGAAATAGTTGACATAAACCCTAGTGACTAAATGACATGAAGAAGCCTACAGCTGGCTGGCTATATCAATATTATGTTAGTATTGCCTTAATTGACCGATCTGTTTATTAAGAACGGGTGGATGAAACTGGTGCACAATATTGTTGGCTCACTTGCTCGAAGAAGGGAGTGGAACAGTCCCTATTCACCTGTCGAATTGCCCTACAACAGCCAGCACCAACCATAATCCTCCTGATCACAATAGACATCCTAAT
This sequence comes from Tamarix chinensis, assembly GCA_030549775.1. Taxonomy (NCBI): domain Eukaryota; kingdom Viridiplantae; phylum Streptophyta; class Magnoliopsida; order Caryophyllales; family Tamaricaceae; genus Tamarix; species Tamarix chinensis. The sequence goes on along the minus strand of CM060171.1, from coordinate 80,713,637 downwards.
ATCACCTGCGCATGATGCTTGAACTTGTGCGTACTCTTGCACGCAACTAGCGTATAGAATACCTTCATATGACGAAGACGGCGGAGGTGGTGATAGTTGAGGAGATGCTGGTGGTGATAGTTGAGGCAGCTGATCGAAAACTGGAGACAATGGCATAGAAAACGAGGATGTGTCAAGGCTATTACCTGACCGCCCGGATGATGAGGATGAGGTCGGCCGTCCTTGGTCAAGCGGTGGTGGAAGTCCCTGACCAGAAGTTGGTAGTCCAAAGGCACTGGGACGAGTACTTGAACCTTATCTTTCACAACGTGCTTGTGGGACCGAGGTAGACCAGAAAGCTATGATCAGAGTGAAAATGAAGGGTTTGAGCTTTGCTGCCATTGATGTGAGCTGGTGATTGAGAGGTAATTAACAGCGGTGAGTTTGAATATGAGATGAAGAAACATAAGCCTTCGCTGCAATGGACCATATATATATATATATATATATATTATAATTGTTGTAAGAAAGTAGTTATGATTAAAATTACTGAAATCTCGGCTAACGGTTAAGATTCTCACGTATTGTGACACACCATTATTTTGGTAGGTTTTAAGTAGCAAGTTGTGATGTGCATGATTTTCATTCATGCTTACTAGATGAAAAACTATTTTGGTACAGAAAATTTTTTCTTCTAATTATGGCATTTTATTAATTAGATAAAAACATTACATAGCCAAAATGATGATGATGGTAGCGACCACGACGACAAAGTGGCCAAACCAATTAAACTTGAGAATATTAAAATATATTATAATATCATGGTACCTCCCTCACATTTTATGAGGGATCGAGGAGGATTACCAAATTAAGTATTTATCCTATGCCAAATAGACCTTGATAACTAACATAGGATTACAACAACTATATAAAATGCGCAACTTAGTCTCATAAGTCATAACACTAAAATGAGAAAATTTATATTATTACATATTTTTTCGGTTATACCAAAATTTGTTTGAATCCTTTGATTTTTTTTTCCAGTATTTTCTAGAACATTTCTTTTGAAAACAACTTTAGAACTTACAATATATATATATATATATATATATATATATATATATATATATATATATATATATATATATATATATATATATATATAAACTAGAAAATTTCTGAATTTTTTGCTATATATGATTATTAGATTAGTTTAGGGGATAATCTAGGAGCGTTGTTATTGTTGGTTGTTGTATATGGTTAGTTGTTTTATATTATTTAGAAATTAAAATTTCTAAAATCATTATAAATATTAAAAAAATAATGGAGTTTGAGATTGAAACTCTCTCTCAAACTTCATTTTTGTCGAAATGGAATGATTTTCAATAAGTAAAATGCAAGGATTAGTATATCGTAGTTTGTTACTTACCCATCTTGGTTAGGCTTTAGAATCAAAACTAGAACTCCGTGGAACACTAGGCATGTTTAACTATTGACGATGGATAAATTGAGGATACGAAGGATACTACTCAACCTAGCCGTCATACTGAGTGCCATAAAAACCTTCCACTCTAATAGACAAAAATGTCATTGTATGTAGAAATATATCTTTTCATAGTAGATTGGTAAAAATATTCTACTTTAAATGTCCGTAAACAACAATGATGATTTACTTACAATCATCATTATACGGTTAACTACTATGATAATTAATAATCACTAGTGTACTTTGCTGTATAATGATGGTTATTACTCTTAATCTTTCTATTTAGGATTAGTATTTTAAGATAGAGAGTTTACAACAACAGCCATTATAGATTATATATATTGACCTAACAAAAATGATCCGACTTAGATGACTTCGCCCCAATAACCCAAAACTGAATCGATTTTGATCCAAAAATTTAAAACCCATCTCAACTTAAAACTTGATAACTGAACCAGAAGTTAGCTAACTCGACAATATTTGCACCCAAAGTAACATAACCCTAACATAAATATGACAATAACCAGCACCTAAACCAACTTGAATAGAAAGAATCCGACCTCGAGCTCGACTTATACTCAAACATAAACCTCAAGTTGATCCAAAATAAAATCAAATTTTGATCCACAAAGACAACAATTTACTTCACATAAATTGCAACATAAACACCAATAAATTAACTTATTAATAAACGTTTGTGTATAATAATATGATACTTAACCAATACAATAACAAATTAAAGTAAAATAGTAATATTTTATTATAGTAATCATCATCATCATCATCATAATAAAATTATAATTATAAGTAAAAGTATAATAACTATTGTTATATTATATATGTATTATTAAAATCATAATGATAAAATTTATATTTTAAATATAATAATAATGATAATAATTAATAATTATTATACTAAAAATAATTATTAGTAGTTTAATTGATAACAATAATAATTATTGTTGGGAATTCACTAGTGTGAATTCACAAACCAAATCTCACAACAATACGAAATTCCAAGATTGGATAAAGAAACACAATCAAGAACAAGAATTGGGAAAATACGTATAATCTTATTATGTGTAGTAAGTGTGATTACAAGGAGAATTGATAAATAATCCTCACAAAATTACTTAATTAACAAAATTTCTCACTTAGGATTCTAAGATATAAGAGAATCAGAGAAGAATGAGTTCAATAGGTTCTTAGGTATATTAGGGTTTACATATACACCTATTTATAAGAGTATGGGTTAACAAAAGCGAAATCACCATGGTGGTAGAATATGAGGAAAAATACGGATTATGTTGATAAACATGGGTCTCCCATTTTTTACTTGAACAACCGATTTTGGCAAATTCTTTAGGACTAAGGAAAACTTGGGAAACACGGATCTTGTTAATTAACACCCCCACATGTTTCTCCTCTTGTCACTATTTCACTTAAACTCCTTTGAATGACTACACATAACCGTCCATGCTAGACTTTACACCAAATATAAGTTACAAGTTAACAACTCTCTACCTTGATGCACTATTTATGATGTCAAGCAACATAAACACACTAGATCCACACAAAATTCCTAGGTTCGAAGGACCTCATGGCTTATAAACATAAGCTAAGTTTGAGCCTTGCTCAACCTCGAACATAAGCAATGGATTAGTTAACACACACGTTGGATTGTCCTTAATAGATATTATTTGTTCAGACCCAACTTCACAAGCTAACTCTTCAGTCCAAACAACGTTATCACAAGCTCATATCATAGCTAATTGTATAACCTTAAAACCTCCAACCCACCATACTAGACCACTAGTGCACCTTTAATCGCAAGGACCTTAACCAAAATCAGAGTCCGTAATACTAATTAAAAAAAGTAATCAACATCCTATACTCTAAACAAGTTAATTTTGTAAACACTAATTAACTCAAAATACGATCTGCACATAGCTAGTGTGACTCCATAAGACTTGCTATAAACTTGCTCATGACACCCACAACTTGATAAATACTTGGTTTAATACCAACCATCATGTAAATCAAGAACCCCACGACTCTAAAGTATATAAGAATGGCTATGCAATCCATCTCAATAGCTTTGACTACGACACATCTAAAGTCTATGGGTTGTTCACCTAAGACATGTATTTTGGTACAACAAGCATATCATAAACACACAACAAAAAATCAACTAGTGAAAAACCACATACCAATGTATGAGTCCTACAAAGAGATCACAGCTCTTCAACAACAATAACATACCACAAAGTAGAATCAACACCGACAATGGACTATAAACCTAACAATGGCTTCTAGTACACCAATACTACTACATATACTAAACAAAAAAAATTAACAAACTCTTCTAAGCCATCATTAATAGGAGCATCCATCTACTACCTAAATTCCTCATCATAAGGATAATATGTACTTTCAAATTCAACTACTACCTCAAACTCATCTAAAACGCCCTTTATATCCTTATTCTCCACCTCCTTAGATAATGCCACAATAAGAAGGTATTCAGACTCACAAAAGGTATCAATTACTAATTTGGATGTATGTTAGCCACCCAACTTGGACATTTTCTCTTCATTCATGTCTACAACCCTCCCATATCCTAATCGTATCTGCCCAAGACTAGGAACTTATGAATCAAACATCCTTAATGCCACCACAATTACACTCTTAATTGTAATACCAACAAGTTCAAACAATCACCTATCCAATTTCTTTACCATTGCCATTGTATCTCTTCTAGCAACATTTATTGTTCTATTCTTCTAGCATCATTTATTGTTCCGCTCTTAATGACACACCTATACCCTTTTCTATCCAAGGAACTCAGTAAAATCAATCTCTTTGTCATCTCAAGAACATGATGAACAGTAGAAAGTATCCTAAGATAACAATATTGTTTCAAATTGCATTATATGCTTGGAAATAGCTTCCTCTAGGGCTAACATGATAAGAGAATTTAGAATATAGAATGTAAATATCAATTAATTTGTTCGCCTATTTATGGCCATCATTACATCATCTTCAGCTATAACAACATCATCCTAATTAGATAAATGATCAAAAATATATGTATATTTTTTATTAAAAAAAATATTAGTATGGCCTTTCTTATGACATCCATGACATATAACATTCTTGAACCCATTATTCTTCAATATGGACTTCTTATCACCAGGCCCCTATTCCTAAGTTCTCCCCTAGGTACAAACCCATTACAGTATGCGTCATCTAAAATTCCTCCACTCAATTGACGTTAAATCAATTCCCATTATAGTAGGGTCATCTTGACATCCTCAAGAATTTTCTCATCCTTACCATACAATATGGTCTTTTGAAAATGTTTATAATCAACAACTAAAAGAGCACAATAACTAAATAGCAAGATCCTTATCATCTAATTTGATATCTATATTTTAAGAGTTAAGAAATTGTACCTCACCTAATTTAAGATTATACAACATACTCTTCAACAATCGATGATTTGTCACAACATTTATCATATATACATATTTAAACTTTAACCACAAGTTAAACACATCTATCTCTTTAGACACCTCTCGCAAGACCTCATTAGATAGGCACAATTATCTCAAGTTTAACGTCTTTTTAGAAATTTTTATATCCCCACACTTCTTAGAATTTATCGCCATTCAGACATTTAGACCTCATTCAGACATGTTTATGTCCCCACACTTTTTAGCATTTATCATCTCTGGTTTTTTTTTGTTTTCCTAAATAGTGTCTTTTCCAATTTTTATAAATAAGGATCTCCTTAATTTTCAAATTTCACAAGTCAAAGTTCATAAAATGATCAAACTGATTAATCTCAAATCTTGTAGATGTGATCCTATTGTAATTTGATCTTGAACCCAACCCAAGCTCTGATACTAGTTTGTAAGGGGAGTCCAACAATGTGAATTTATCGGATCGAGTTTGATAGCAATGCAAAAGTACGAGATTTGATAGAGACAAATAATTGATAACAAAATTTGGGGAACGTAGACAATCTTATTATGTTTAGTAATTGTGATTACAAGGTGAATCTACAAACAATCCTAACAAAATCATTCAATTAAAAAAATTACACTCGGGGTTCTAAGACACAAGAGAATTAGTGAATAATGAGTTTAACAAGTTCCATGGTAGATTTATGTTTCCATATGAAACTATTTATGGTAGTAATGACCAACACAAGTAAAACCAACACAATGAAAAAACATATATTGAGTTCATAAACACGGGTCTCCCTTGTAATACCCCCAGATTAAGCGGAGCATTATAATAATTAATATGGCTATTTATATCAACATGGTATACCATCTTTTTTGTGATTTCATCCTAAGAAATTTACATTTAAACATGATTGCCGAGGTAAAATTTTAAGGATGGGTGACCATCATGAAAATTTTCAGAAAATTTTAAAAAATTTCTCAAGAAGCATGTGAGTAAGGATAAAGTATGTTGAAAGGACTCCTATTGATATGTGGGGTTAGTCAATCAATCTGAAAACACTTTAAGCTAGTCCCTATGTTGCCACATCAACTCAAGGTGTTACCAAGACCACAATATGAAATTAGATAAACCAATCAGTAGCCTATTGAGACGATTCTTGGGATAAATTATATTGAGACAATAAGTGGTCGAGGCATAATGAGGGCATTGCATTCTTTGAGAGGGGATGAATTTAACATCCCTAAATTGAGCGGAGTGTTATAATGATTGATATAGCTATTTATATTAACATGGTATACTATCATTTTGGTGATTTCATCCTAAGAACTCTATAGTTAAGTGTGCTTCTCACGGATCAATTTATAGGATGGACGACCCTCATGTAAAGTTTTAAAAATTTCTCAAGAAGCATATTGAAAGTATGCTGAAAGGACTCATGTTGATATGTGGGGTTAGCAAATCAATCCAAAAGTGCTTCCAAGTAACCCCTACGTAATCGTATTGAATTAGGGTGTTACACCCTATGTTTTTCCTTAATGCTCAGGTTTGGTTAATTCTCTAGAACAAGGAAAACTAGGGAAACATGGCTTATGTTAACTAATACGACCCTTTTGAGTTTTCTCTTGAAGCCATGGTTTCACTTCAAACTTCTATAAATTCCTTTTGAAGCGACAAATCATGGTGTGTGGTTAAGGATTTTCATATTGGGTCTTAGAATAGTTGATTCCATTTCTAGACCTTTAATGCTCAAGTGTGGCCATCCAACTATCATCTTTATGTCAAGGAGCAAAAAAAAGTGGAAGTCATTCCAAGGGCATAGAAATCAAGTACATGAAGATAAAGGAATGTGTTTTAAAAGGAGAAGTGGTCTTGGAACACATAGTATTGATTGTATGTTAGCTGATCCCTTAACTAAGGGTATGCCACCAATTAAGTTTAAGGATCATATTTGTAATATGGGCATTGGACCCTCTATGTGATCATATTATTGTAATACATTATATTGTTTGTAAAAAATTTGTGATATGTTTGTTTCTTATTCAGTCTGTATACATATGTTTTATTGAGAAATAACATAATATGTGTAGGACTTTGAATGAACATTAGGTTTATTCATGAAGTTAAAGTTGTGGGTAAAATTAGTATATTTTGATAAATGGAAGATAACTTTTGGAATGTCAAAGGATTTTCTCCATGATCCGTGTATTAGTTTCATCAGTAAGTTTATACTAACATAAGGAGACCATACAAAAATCTTATTTATATGAACCTAATGGGAAAATATTAATATATTTTGGTTTTAATAAAATTATCATTATTGTTTTATATGTAAAGTGTTTTATATATTAACCCTAAAGTATGGTCCATATTAATTAGATATAAAGTTTGTCCATAAATTTTATATTACACGATAATATGTTAATAATAAAGCCTAACATATACCTCTCTATCTAATTCTTGATGGTAGAATTAGAATTATGTAATTGTGTATATATTAAGACATATGTATGTCATATGAGAATGAAATTAAAGAGGATATATAATTGAGTTAATTATATAATTACTTAATTATCTAATTTTGAATTTAACAAAGAAAAGGGAAGAAGTTGGTTATCATAAGCCACTTCCGCTTTGCACATGAGAGAGCATTAGGCACTTCAAAAGTGTATTGCTTTTCTTTTGAATATAAGGGGCCATGCACTTCATTTGTAAAGATAAGGCCTTGGAGTTCAGTTATGCATATAAGATACATATACTCTTGTTTTCTTTATTATTCTTAATCTTTTCAACAAAGACTCATATATATATGTTCACATGTAGGGATGGCAATTTTTCTCGCTAGTTCGGGGTTCCGTCGGGGATTCCCCATTCTGGTTTGGGTTCGAGTTCGGGGATTTTTAAAGAGGATTTTTTGGGGACGGGTTTAGGGTCTCCATCCCTGAACCCACCCTGAATAATTTTTTATATTTTTTTATATAATTATATGTATATATAATATATAATTTTTTTATATAATATAAATTAAAAATATAATATAAAAAAAATCTTGAGGATCGGGGATTGGGTTGGGTTTCAAGGTTGGGGAATAAATCGGAGATAAGAAATAAATCGGAGAATGGGTCGGGTATGGGGATTTGATCCCCACGGGGATTGGGTCGGGGAATCCCCGATAAAAAAAATCAAGGATTGGGTCGGGTTCGGGGATTATTTTTCTTATCAGGTTCGGGGATGGGGATGGGGTCCCCGTCCCCGACCTGCCCCGTTGCCATCCCTATTCATATGGAGGGAATAGCCAAGGCATCTTCTTCTATATATATTTTGTGATTTCTCTGTGAAATCAATTTTGAAGAAGAGACTTAAGTAGGCCCCAGTTTCCATTTCTCATAAAGAAAGCAGGGACTATCGGGTTTAAGAAGAGGGAGTAGAAATAACAATTATTGTTACATTCATCATTTCTACAATTGCATGCATTGATAGTCCTATCAATGACTAGAGGTAGGCTATATATATAATTTATATATATAGTATTCTATACTCTTAATTCCTCATAAATTTTGTTAAATTCGTGTATCAGGATTTCACATGAATTTTAATTTGATTGGGCATGAATTCATATTAATAATGTAGTGATTATATGATTCATGCCATATTATTATTTGACATTTGGTATCAGAGTTGGATAAGGCCTCTGTGTTGATCTTTAATTGTGTTTTTGCATGTTTAATTATGGTTGTTAATGGACAAAAAAATTCTAGAGATAACATCCATATTCGTCATTTAAAAAAAACTCTAAAAGGAGCATTCAACAAGGCTTTATCCTATGCTCCACATTAGAGGTTGCATTCCCAATGCCATATGGGCTAGGCGAATAACTTGATATATAGATGTCTTCCTTATGTTTTATTATTTAGAGTGTTAATATGTTGTCGACATAAAAATTAAAAGAAGCATGCAGTCATGGGGTATCAATCTCATGACCTCCTCGTCGCCCATAATTGTCAGTGTACACCTTAACCACTTGTGCTATAATTTTATGTGATTTTGGACTTATCCACAACACTCCTAATCATATAAAATTATATATTAATTTTTTTAATTTAATTCATCACGTATGGTTAATATGATACTAATTGCAATATATTTTATGCATATAATACACGTTGTTCCAAAGAATCATTTATTATATATATATATATAATACATTGGATTAAAAATATTATGTCATTATTCTCAATTTTTCCACAAGGATTGAAGTTTTATGGAATACCTTAATAGTTTTAATATTGAGATACATGAGTCTATTTGAATTAAATACTTAGCCCATAGGTAGTTTTAATGTCTTTGATTCATGCTAATTTCATTTTTGATATGTTATACATTTGTAGAGCATATGTGTGTGCGTGTGTGTGTGTGTTTGTAACGGCTTCAAATTGATTGTGAGCATGTATGTGCGTTTAAATTTTGAAACAATGTATACTAGTTTATATTTGATGTCTGATCTTAACATTGAGGTCCCCAAGTTGAAAGGTGACAGCTATAAGGTTTTTAAAGAGAGGATTCTCCTAAATCTTAACTATTGTGACATGGATGAGGCTATTGATTATCCAAAGCTACAATAACTAAAGAAATCACTAAGGAAGAAAAGGTTGCACATGAGCAATGGGTGAAAGCCAATTACATGTATTGCATGTATATACAGAGTAAGATATCTCCTTCCATCATAGGCTCAGTTGATCATAATCAAAATTTCAATGATTGCTAAGGGCCATAGATGAACAATTCATCCATTATGACAAGGCCTTAGCTAGTACCTTGATGATGAATTTTTCATTCATGAAGCTCACTACTATCAAAGATGTGCGTGAGCACATCATGAAGATGCTGGACTTAGCCGCACAACTCAAATCACTAGAGGTTGATATATCATATGCCTTCTTGGTTCACTTTATTATGAATTCTCTTTTTAATAAATACACACCATTCAAGGTCACCTATCACACACAAAGAGAGAAACAGTCAATTAATGAACTAATGACCATGCGTGTGCAAGAGGAGGAAAGACTCTTGATGGATCATGGAGAGGTAGTGATGATGATAACCAAGGGTAAGGTAAAGAAGAAGAAGATAGGCCAGGAGGATAAAGGAAAAATCCCACCACAGGGTGAGGTAAAGAAGTATTCTAGGTGGTTCTTTTGTAAGAAGAAGGGACACATGAAGAAGGATTATGCTAAGTATAAATCCTAGCATGTTAAGAAAGGTAATATAACCTCTTTGGTATGTTTTAAATCTCATACTGTAGATATAAATAATAACACTTAGTGGATTGATTCTGGTTCTGCAATCCATGTTTGCAATTCCTTACAGTTTATGGTAAGGATGAGGGAATTAGTGCGTAATGAACGAAGTATCTTTACTAGTATAAGATACATTCAGAAGTTAAAGGAATAGGCTCATGTAGGATATTTCTCTCTCATAGTCATGTATTAATTCTAGACAAGATAGTTTATGTTCTAAGTTTCAGTAGAAACTTGATTTTAGTTTCAAGACTTGTACCATTTAGATACTCCTTTACTTTCAAAGAAAATTTGGTTAGTTTGTTTTATGATGCTAATTGTGTTGGGTAAGGTACATTGTCTAAAGGTCTTTACTCTATTACATTAATGTATGATGACACAAATGTTACAATGAATTTGAACATTAGTTCAAAAAGATGTGTTATGAATGAGGACCCATCAATGCTTTGTCACGAAATATTAGGTCACATCTCTATTGAGAGAATAAGTAGATTAATGAATGACTGAGTACTTAGTGCTCTAGATTTTACTAACTATAGTACTTGTATAAATTGCATAAAGGGAAAACAAATGAACAAGGCTAAAAGATGTGCTAATAGGAATTATCAAATACTTGAGATTATACATACCGATATATGTACTCCTAATATGGAGTCACACAGTCAGAGATACTTCATCTCATTCATTGATGACTATTTATTATACATGTATCTCTACTTGTTAAACAATAAGTATGAAGTGTTAGATATTTTTAAAGTATTCAAAGCAAAGGTAGAGAAACAATGTGACAATCAAATCAAAATCATGAGGTCTGCTAGAGGTGGAGAGTGCTATGGTAGGTACAATGAGGATGGGCAAGCATCTGGTCCATTTGTGAAGTTTCTTCAAGATAATGGGATAATTGGCTAATACACTATGCGTGGTTCATGGAACCAAAATGGCATAGCTGAGAGAAGGAACAAAATATTATTAGATATGGTTCGGAGTATGCTTAGCAATTCTAATCTTCCTAGATCTTTATGGAATGAAGCACCTAATACAACATATATATTTTAAACTAAGTTCAAACTAAAGCGATGTCTAAAAAACCATTTTACCTTTTCAAGGGTTAGAAGCCAATTTTAAAACACATGAGAGTTTGGGAATGTTTATCTAAAGTGAGAATCTATAATCCACAAGAAAGGAAGCTATACCTAAGAACCATAAGTGGGTATTTCATTGGATATGTTGAAAGGTCTAAGGATTATAAGTTCTATTTTCCATCACATAACACTAGATTTGTGGAGTTAAAAAATGCTAAATTCTTTGAACATGACTTAATTGGTGGGAGTGATTAGATCATGGACTTAGTTCCAATAGAGGAAGTTCCACTTCATGTAATAGAGTGAATTTTGTTTGCCTTACACCTCTAGTTCCATTCATGGTTGAACAACAAGTCAATGAATCTCCACATAATTCTTACATAAATATGGTAGATCAAGTTGTTCAAGAACTTCCTAAAGTTGTTGAGCAACCTCCACAAGAGTATGTTGCACAAGCTTTAAGAGGATCTTCTAGGGAAAAAATGTCAGCTATACCTAGTGACTATTATGTGTACTTACAAGAGTCTGACTATGATGTTTGTGCCATTGATGATCCCAAAACCTTTTTGCATGCCATTAATAGTTTGAAATCTGAGTTATGGTATGATGTCATGAAGGAAGAGATGAATTCCATGAAAGTCAATGAGGTTTGGAACCTTATACCGTTGCTTAATGGGGTTAAGCGAATTGGTTGTAAGTGGGTCTTTAGGACCAAGAGAGACTCATCAAAGAATGCTGATAGTTACGAGGCTAGACTAGTTGCTAAGGGGTTCACTTAGAAAGAGGGAGAGGACTACAAGGACACTTTATTTCCTATGTTCACCAAGGATTCCCTATGCATAATTATAGTATTAGTAGCTCATTTTGATTTTGATTTACAACAAATGTATGTGAAAATGAAATTTTTGAATAGTGAGATTGAGGAATATATATATCAATATTATGTTAGTATTGCCTACAGCTAGCTGGCTATATCAATACTATTATCATTTCTAATTTTACCCTTCTCATTTCCCAACCTCTCATGTCTCTCTATTAGATTTCTGTCTCTTCTCTCTTCTCCCTCTTCTCAACTTTGTACATAATCATTCCATTCTTTTCAAATCTTTCATCACTTCAAGAAATTAGATTTTATCAACATTCCAATACATTATATATCTAAAGGTATACAATATTTTTTTTTGTTAATTTTTATGATTTTCAAAGTAGTTGTAAATGCAAGATTTGATATTGCTTTTTTCACATTTTAGTTGTTATTTGACTAAAATTAGTATTTGTATACACATATCAAACTAAGATTAGTAAATTTATAGCAACTTTAGATTAAAATCTAAGCTTTGAGAGATATCAATAGAGGTTAGAGGCAAAATAGTGACATCAGTGAGTGGTTCACCCGATTGTCATAGCTACCAATGGGTAGTTCACCCATCAGGAACCCCCCAAATAAGTAACAATATCCAAGCCCGTGACACACCTCTATTGGTGACTAGTTCACCCGTTAGCCTAATCCTCCGCCAGATAGTTCACACATCATTTTTTTCCAAATGAGTGACACACCCATTTAAACCCCTAAACCCACGAAACCCTCTAACACTAAACCCCTAAAATCCAAACCTTTAACCCCAAACCCCAAACCTTACATCCTTAACCACTAACCCTAATCCTCTAAACCATGCATCATAAACAGTAAACCTAAAACCCTAAACCTTACACCTTAAACCATTAACCCTTAACCCTATACCCCAAAAACCAAAACACAAACCCTACACCATAAGCCATTGATGAGCTAATGTAAAATATTTAATAATTATCTTTTTGGTATAATTATTAGATGTCTTATAGAGGAGATATATGAAAGGAACTCAGGTAGGTTTTCCAACTACTACTAGGGTGACGAAGAAGATAATAACTAATAGTGCTTGAGTATGAGCTGGATGGAGCACTGGAAAGCCCCATACTACAATCACATATCATGTTTCATCTTAAGAGGAGTATGGTGATTCTAGCGAGGGAACCTTTGTTGGCACTAGAATATCTACCCATATAAGAGTATGTAGTCATCAACATCAAAAGATGATTAGCAATTGATTGGACCTATTGGTAGGGTCCACTCATTCTAAATCTTTTGACCAATTTTAGGGTCATATGGCATATGCCATATGGAAGGATGTTGAGTAAATTTCTATTATTATACATATTGGTTTCTATTTTCTTACCTTGTAATTCATTATTCTAATATTTTCTTACCTCGCCCTGTGCTAAGGATTCAATCAAGGATAAAAAATTTGAGGAGGGTACTGATCAATGATGTTTGCATGGGTATTACCTACATCCAAATTGAGAGCATGGGCCTAAAGCATCTATGCTCGACATGCTTCCACCATCACAATGCTCCACCCATTCCACTTTTGTTGAGAGGTGATACTTGGAGACTAACAACTTCCACCTTACATTTGTTGAGATGATGTGATTCATATTATGGATCTTAATTATCATGGGTATGAGTGTATTAGTGAGCATTTTCCAAGTGATGGCGACATGGTGGAGCTTTTAGCTAGCCTGTGGAGTGAATTTGAGGTGTTGGGGAAGTTAGATTTTGTGAAGAGAAGTACAATCATATTGGATGATATTTATTATAAGATTACGACGGCCCATGTTGAGGGCGGTGAGTCTTATACCTAGTGTTATATGTCGTACCTGCTATCTTGAATGCTTTTTGTAGATAAGCCTAGCAATTTTTCTCTATTAATCTGAGTAAGTTAGATAATCGGGCCCTTGGAGCTGTGACTTTAGCGTATTTATATAGGTAGCTTGGGATAACATCTAGGACTAGGTGCAAGCAAATAGGTGGTTGCATGCCACTCTTAGATGTAATCATTTATTTCTAATTATTAGTTAATTTTTAAAATTTTTAGTTTCATTATGTTATATATGTATTATAATTGTGTATAGGCATAGATTTACAAGTATTTTCTATGCTTTTAGTAGAATTATTCTCATACATATAATTATTTATTACTAATTAATAGTTAAAAAGTTATTTAATTGTGTTATATACATGTTATAATTGTGCACGAGCGTGGATTTAAGAGTATTTTCTATGCTTGAGGTGGAGTTATTCTTGTACATATAATCCATCCTATGATGCTGCAGTGATGAGGTGAGATACATATCTTCAGACGCTTCCTTTGATTCCATAGATGGTGTAATTCAGTACAATAGGCAACTAAATTTTCTAAGGGCCCAATAGGTGGGTGACATACTTTATCTGAAAAGTTTTTAAATGTAGTTATTTGTAATAATTAATATTAATAATGTTTTATGTGCGTCCGTAGGTTAACCTCTTATCACTTGACCAAGATCTGAGTAAAAAACATCTCGAGTCGACATACCAAGGTGGCCTGCACTTTGTGGATGTCAAGGATCCTTACATATGATATTGAGTTGCCCAACATTTTGATTCCCCCAACTCATCTTGACTCCTCCTATCGTTTCAACACATAGATTTTTTCGGACAATCATTAAGAAGTATAAGGTTGATTACTCCCATTGTGCATTATTTTGAAACGCTTAACCACACCACTAATTGGACTTCATCTCCCATTTTCATCGCTCGACATATAAGCATGATGCCTTAGTTGAATACCTTCCTTAGGATCATTCTTGGACCTATCCAGTAATCCATCTCGTATTAGTAGATAAAGGGGCAAGTGATTCCCCGTGAATTTGGATAGAACTAGAGATAAATAATGAATTGATGGGTGGATTTCACTACTAGTTCAAAAAATAGAAGCTGGGTAAAATTAATAAGGATGAAGGTTTTGATAAGTTGAAGGAGGTCTACCAATCTCCCACTAATGATAGTTAGTATATTTTTTTTCTAGTATTTTGATTTTAAATTTGTATTAAGAATATTATGACTTTGTTATTGATGTAATTTATCTATATGCTAATTTAATTTCTCGTTGCACAACGATTATTCCTCAACAATTACATAAATTTCTGCATAAAAAAACTTTAAAAATTGTGATAAACCAAAGTAAATAAAGTTCTATACCAAAATACTTAAGAAAATACGATAAAACAAAGTTCATAAAGCTATTCACTAAACTCGGCACATTAAGAACAAATCATTAACCTAAGTCTCCCCTTGTTTGACCCCCATACCTATTGTATTCTGTTATAGCTGAATGCGATCACGATATGGCTCATCTTATCTAGATATGGTTGATGCAACATGTCTGTAACACTTATTAGATACATGTGGTGATATTATGTTTTCCATCAAAGTTAACTACAAGCATATCAAGTATCATAACATGAGTGTTAGATATGTAAGTATAATGAAAACCCTATAAAAAATTAGTGTGAGTAAAAGACATTCCGATATGTAGTGCAATCAATTATTGACACTTAATATGGTGATGATTTAATTAGATTTCCAGATGTTAGGTGGAGCTCTGTGCAATAAACATGTAATCGATCCATGAACACTCAATCAAATGAATATAACATTGTATGTTGTCACAAAGAGGAATCTAAAGTTAGGGTAATGCCAACATTTCTCTACAGGAGCTGATCCCCTTCAATGTATTAGGTGTTTCATGTTTTCAGTAATAGGATCTACAAAGGCATGCTCATATAACTTGTGATGAGTCACCAATTCCTCGTACATTATAGTTCTAACATTTGACCATTCTGATTCCTTGCCCAAGAGTTATAGTATGACTACTCTAAACCCATAGTTTCTATCACCCACAACATCACAACATGATACGACCTATGGGAGTATAGATTCCTTAATATCATAGGACCATTGGAAATCATTAATGAGTCAACGAGTCCTCTAGTATTATGCATCTGACTACTAATTATTCCTTGATCCGATCAACTAGGGGAAGAGTGACCTCTATCAAGAGATGCACGAACATATCCTCAACTCGATCGACCTTGCCTCATAGGTGATTCAGAATAATCACACTTTGTGTGCTCTCACTTTGATGGTTCCCTCTATTCCATTTAATTTTTTGAACATTCAGTTCTGTCATACTTGTCTATGTGGGTTCAAGAATCTCATCGATAAGATTAGAATAGTGTCGTAGACATGATGGTGAATGGTCAAGCATCATTTACACCTTAGACATCATGTTAGAAGCAAATGGATGTACAAATAAATCAACAATTGAATCATCAAAAGCAAAAAATTTCTTCTTGTGGTATGACAAAAGTGAAAGGCTTCTAGAATTGATGCTCTAATGATATGATAAGAGGTTGATGATATTATTTGTAATAAAATATATCATTTGCACATGGTATATCACGTGTCAACCTCAAGTAACATCCGCATCCCAATAATTTAAGACTAACCATATTGGACCTCTTACTCTCCTCTTCAATCAAGTCCAACATTCCATGATGTACAATAGACATAAGCTCATTGAATAATATGCCATCTATAGAGTAATATGGAATCATAACCTATGATTGCTCTAAATACTTTTTTTACCTCATTAACTTAGAGTCTTATTAGTGTGTCGATATTCAAGCACATAATGTGTCAAAACTCATCTATAATGATGATGTATATTTTTGTAACTTGTCGTGTTCACTTTCTACCCTACGATTAGAATTTTAAAATTAAGTAATGGTTAATTGTTATTTAGGAATACGTTAAATGACATTGAATATTTATAACAAAAAAATTATACTGTTAGTTATATGAGTGCTAAAGTGAAGAATATTATCAATCCACATTCAAACAAATATCTCCTTATATTGATTCAACAAAGTCTCGTAAACATATTATAAAATATGTGAAAATTTACCCCATTTGTCACCCATAAGCAAAAGCTCATTCTCATATGTCTAAATTGTATTTGCTTGTAAAATATTCTCCAACCTCCTAGAAAATGTTCCCCTGCTAATATACTTCCCAAACTTTTTTATAGCATGAGAGAGAACATTCTTATCAATGTACCATCTATACAAGGGTACTGCATTAGGAGTACACAATGCCATGAGCGATACCAAAATTGGTATTGTTTGTGTTAGTCCCAGTTTCCTATCAATTATAACCACGATTGGTTTATAGGGCTCCATCAATTTCTTTACCTTATTAAGTACCCAATCGTAGTTATCTTCATTTTCCTTCATCATAAATTCTAGAACAATGGTAAAATTATTACCACTAAATACACAACCAATAACCTCCAATAAAGGAAGGTTCTACTTATTGGTTTTGTATGTGAAATCCAAATAAATGGCATATGAAAATGCATACAACAAAGAAATAGAATCGGGGTGCTCAAATATAATATCACTTACCATTAGAGTCAGGCAATCGACAATGCCATGAGCGATATTCATTGGTTTCCATGAAGTACAATAATTGTTACACAACTGTACATCCCATCAACATGTGTGCATTCATCTTATTTCTATCATTTTATATTGTCCTAAGTATTGTAGTATTATGCCCATTACCCCATTTTAACTTGTTAATAATCTCCCTTGGTTTGACATTTATTTGGGTTATCTCAAGCGCCAACCTACGTTCTTCTAGAGATAATCAACAAGTAAACAAATGCCCCTATAAATGCTTACCTAATCTATGATTATGCATTCCACATTATACCACTAGTCTCCAGCCACCATAAGCATCTTCCCTTCCATGAATCGTGAATTCAAGATAATTTTTTGGTCCTGGTAGATCAAACACTTTTAGGATTCATTAAAGATTATCTTTTATAGCCTCTCTCACAACATATCCAAACACTACCTTTTTTCGACCTCTTGATAATTAAAACCATATTATGTGTAACACCCCCAAATTTACTACTGAAAAATTTCATTTAATTAAAAGGGTTTAGCGGAAGCAAAAAGGTAAAACCGTAAACTTGGGGACATTATTGCCACACTTAGTACCAGATCGGTTTACTCCTACCGTTCCAGTACTAAGTGCTAAGGCTAAATAAAGTTAACATTAAACACGAAACATTAATAAAACACAAGTTATATAGAAATCAGAGAGTAATTTAGGGTTACAAACCAAAGAGTACGTGACTAGAGTTTTTCAAAACATAAAGAATAATACGATAACACAACTAAAATACGATAATATAAAGTCCATTAAAAGAAACAGAGTCCGACCGAGTCGCTCTCGATCCCCAAGTCAGGTTTAGGCTCATCGCTCAGCCCCATCCGATGCCTCGTAAGTGTCGTAGGCACCGAAGACCTCATCCCCTACCTGCACAAACTCAAACGGGTCTTCTGCTCGTGGGAATGAGCAGCACCCATGAAACGAGTGATCAGTACGCTACGTACTGAGTAAGGTAACAGACGCACTAAGGCCCACATACACAGAGATACATGACATAGCAGACATAGCATAATTACGTAGATAGCATGCAATAAGACAGATAAACAATACCGGTTATGAACCAGATAACTTTTTTATCAGATCTCTGATAATTATAATCAATTCATATCATAGTCTTTAGCAATTCATGTGAGTGTGGGAACCCCACTATTATAGCCGGTGGAACGGTCACGAGGGCCATGCCCTGCCAATATTATAGCCGGTGGACCGGTCATGAGGGTAACATACCCTGCCACTATTATTTGCCGGTGGACCGGTCTAGCCCCGACTCACAAGGTATTCCACTGTAAATATTCGTATCTTTCCCATGTCTTATCATTATTATTATCGGTTTGTTGAGCACGGGATCCCCCCACTATTATAGCCGGTGGAACGGTCACGAGGGCACATGCCCTGCCACTATTATAGCTAGTGGACCGGTCACGAGGGTAACATACCCTGCCACTATTATTTGCTGGTGGACCGGTCTGGGTTCGGCTCAACATCTTCCACTTTACGTGATTAATGTCTTAAGTATCTTATTCAAAAGTTCTCACCATGGACATGTACGAATCATTCTCTTTATACTTCACACCTCACAAATAATAAAATTCCACAATCATAATTACAATTTAATCAATAAGTACACATGATAACACAAAAACTCTAAGCAGCCATAACCAACCTTAATTGTCCACACCAAACCGTGGTTGACCACTCCAAACCCTATTTTACCATAACAACCATAATTAGCCATCCCAACCCTTAATTAACCACAACAAATCACAATTAGCTACTCCAACCCTATTTAATCACAACGACCCAAAGTTAATTACTCCAAACCTTAATTCTGGCTCCTCCATACCCTTATAATACTCCACGTACTATTTTCCGTCCAACAATTCAAACACCCAAATAATACTTGCATTACCTTCCTTACCTCCCCAATCAACCTTTCATACGTAAATTTCGCTCCCATGCAAACTTTACACATCCCATGCAACCTCTTGATGTGGTTTTTATCAAAGTAACGGAAGGTTGGATCGAAATTTGTATTAGAAGCTGTCACCCACGATCTAATGCAAAAAGAATGAAGTGATTTGGTGGATTATAGACGAAGAAATTGATGTTACAAGATGAAGGTGTTTCAGCAGATTTGAAGGTGTTCAAATGTGTCGTGTGAAGATAGATTTGAGGAAGGATTAATCCCGGATTTTCCTTGCTCAATACAGACCCAAAAGGGAGGATTAGACTTTAGCTCTCTTGCTCAAAGTTTTATCAAAATTCTTATTATTCATTCTATTTAATTCTCTATACAAATGTTGTGCACAAAAGGTATATATAGGAAAGAATAAGCTTGGTGGTGAGCTTCCTTAACTAGCCAAGTTTACCCACCTAATCCAGCCCATTAATCATGGTTGAATTAAGCCCATATTAACCTTAATCAACAGAATAATATCATTGGTTAAATGATACTAAGGATTAATATTACAAAGCTATACAATAGACTAAGATACATACATGAAATTATAGCCATACCCTAACTTACATAAAATATACTTAGGGTTAGGGTTTACAACAAGTTTATAAAAATAATGAATATCATCACTCTATCTCTTGTTGTAATGTATCATCCCATGTATGGCATAGCCTTGCATGCCTTGGAATACTTGTACACATCAATGTGTATGAACATCATCTTCTTGCAAATATGTAACATACCTACAAGAATAACTTGAATGGTTTTTAATGTCAAGCATATTAGAATTATCAAGAATATTTAACATGATAGGCTCCAATATTAAGAAAGCTAAATCATCTTCCTTACCTTGAGGATTATAATGAATATGACAATCATTATGTTCAATGGATGCTCCTGCATCATACTCCCCAAGTTGAGAAGAATTTGCCCTCAAATTTTCATCAGAATAATAAGGAGACAAATCACCAACATTAAAATTTCTTGAAATTCCACCATAAGAATCTGGAAGTTCAAGTTCATAAGCATTATCTCCAAACTTCCTAAGTATTTTAAATGGACCATCGGCTCTTGGCATTAGCTTGTTTTTACGTAAATTAGGAAATCTCTCTTTACGTAAATGTAACCAAACTAAGTCACCAGGAGAAAACACATAAAAGTTTCTATGCTTATTCGCTTGAGCTTTATACTTGGCATTAGATTTTTCAATATGATTTTTGATTTTCTCATGAAGTTGTTGAAAAACTTTTATTCTCTCTTTAGCCTCATAGTTTTGCAATTCACCTTTTTTCAACGGAATCATGTTAATAGGCATTTTAGGATTCACACCATACACACTAAGCATATTCCATAAAGTTTTCCAAAAATAAGTCATAAACTTGACATAAGCAGTATTTGGATGAATTATACAAAAACTCATATTTTCTTTCACAAATCCTTTATCTATAAGCTCTTGTATTTGTCTTTGTAATTCCTTAACTTCTTCTGGGTTACATCTATAAGCTGGTTTATTAGGGATAGGCATACTAGGAACAAGATCAATAGCATGTTCTATACCTCTTTTAAGTGGTAATCCAGGAGGTAAGTCATCAGGAAATACATCATTATACTCATCAAGCAACTTAATCAAAGTAGGATTTTTAAGTTGTTGTTTTTCAGGTTTAGAATCTTTAGAAACTAGAGCATAACAAATTCCTTCTTCTTTTATACATTTTTCCATATCCTTTTCATGTAAAAATAATCTATTTTTATCATCACTCGAGGGCATATGATCATATAAAGAAGGTTTGAGCCTATACAAATGTTTTTCCTTTTTCACCACATATTCATTAGTTACCCCATCATGAGTTTCTTTTCTATCAAATTGCCATGGTCTACCCAAAAGTAATCCACAAGCATCCATAGGTAAAACATCACATAGAACTTCATCATGATAGTCTCTAATAGAAAATGTGATTAAAGCTCTTTTGTTTACTTTAGCTCCTTTATCCTTGTTTAACCATTGTAAAGAATAGGGTTTAGGATGATTAGTAGTTTCCAAACCAAGTTTCTTAACCATTTCCTTACTAGCAACATTAGTACATGAACCACTATCAATTATAAGTCTACAAACTGTATCACCTATTTTACACTTAGTTTTAAAAATCTTTTCTCTTTGAGTAGGTGTAATACTAGGTTGTATTTGCAAGACTCTTTGAATTACAAAGAAGGGGTCTCCTTCTTCTTCTTCCATAGTTAATATTTCATTAGGAGATTCAACTTCTAATTCATCATCACTACATGGTTCCATATTTTCTATGTCATGTAAGGTTAAGGCTCTTTGGTTAGGACAATCTCTAGCAAAATGTCCATATCCTTTACATTTGAAACATTGTTTATTAGCCATTTCAACCACCTTATTTTTACCTTTATCATCTTTGTTATTCTTTCTATCATATGAAAATGTCGATTTAGGTGTAAAGGTGTTAGAATAGGGTTTAGTCAAAGTAGAGGCATTAGACTTAACATAGGCTTTTGTTGTCTTGGTTTGTCTTTCAATCTTCATAGCCAATTTTATCAAGTCATCAAGAGAGTCATAAGAGTACATATCAACTTTGTCTCTTATTAAGTTATTCAAGCCACCTAAGTATCTAGCACATCTTTGTTCCTTTCTTTCATGAACATCACAAATAAGGGCTAGTCTTTCAAACTCTCTAGTGTATTCTTCTACACTAAATAAGCCTTGTCTTAGAGTAGTCATCTTAACATACATATCTTGTTCATAGTCTCTAGGCACAAATTTCTTTCTTAAGTGCTTTTTAAGTTTTTCCCAAGATTTGTTTTTAGACTTCTCTTGTCTTTCTCTAGTTCGCTTTAAGTTATCATACCAAATTCGAGCAAACTTTTTGAACTTTAGAGTAGCTAATTTGCACTTTCTATCATCATCATATTCTCTAAACTCAAAAATAGCTTCAATCTCATGCAACCATTCAAAAAATGACTCCACATTCAAATCACCATAAAATTCAGGAAGTTCAAGTTTAATACCTTGATCTTCATGGTGTGGATTTCTTACATGGAATGTAGGTGCTCTTCTTTGGTTGCTTGAGCCAAAAGAATTTGCCTCCTCTTCTCCATATTCATGATGAGAAAAATTTATGGGTCCACGTCCATTCTTGGCATGGTACAATGGCTTCATTCTCCCTTCCACACTATCATGTGTGGTTTCCATTTGAGGTTGCCATGGTTTACACTTCTCTTGGTTGGCCAACTTTGCTTCTACACTTTGGAGTTGATGTTGCAGTATGTTTTGATTCTGTAGTTGGGAATCCATGTGTGTGGTGAGGCTTTTGATGGACTCAACCAGGGCACGCACCTCTTCACTAGCCATGGTGAAGGTTGACACACAACCTTTCTTGATGCTCACAATATATCTTCCACAAATGTAGGTGCTGGATTTGTTTTGCCTACAACCAAACAAAGCACAAACCAATTTCTAATTCTAAAGCAAATATCAAACACTACCTGAAATCTTTATCTAGGTACAAAGGAAATCTTTAAGCCCCAAGAACATCCACTGCACGCAGGTACACACAAACAATGAAAGATTAGTAATAATAGGTGTGAAAATGATTCACATAAAATCATAGAACATGTTTCTGTGTTGTCAATAAACTCGTGTCTTCCAGTGGTAGTTTCGTGTTGACGTCTTCATAGAAAATGTAGAGGAGATCCAGAGGTAGATGATGGACTATTTTCTTGAGAGAAATTGATGAGAGATTAGTCGAATACACGGCCTGCAAGTTCCAGGTTAGTTTCGGGCTTCACATAAAATCATAGAACATGTTTCTGTATTTTCAACAAAAACTTGTCTTCCAGTGGGATATTCGTGTTGAAGTCTTCATAGGAAATGTAGAGGACATCCAGAGGTAGAAGATGGACTAATTTCTTGAGAGAAATTGATGATAAATGAATCGAATACATGGCCTGCAAGTTCCAGGTCTGTTTCGGGCGATTGAGAACTGTCCAGGGATGTCGAACACTTTGAAGCTTTTCTTCTTACTTGCAAGAAGAGAAATTGAATGGGGTTGTCATAAACTTGATCACACACTAATATAGAGTAGAATAAAATATAAATCAAGTGCTGAAGAGGCACACACGATCGTTGCAACCAGACGAACCAAACTGGTGCTGCTGAAATTCGAACTCTGTTGGTATTTTATGTGAAAAGTTGAGGGAAAATGCAACAAGATCGTTGCAAGATTGCAAGAAATTCAAGCAAGAACTTTAAGAAAACTTAAAGAAGTTCATAAAGAATCAAGAATTGCAAGAAATGGTGGAGTATCCGTGGAATTCTTGGTGAAAGAACACACCACGATTTCAGGTCGACAGAAATCAGCTTCGAACAAATGAAGCTTTGATACCAAAAATGATGTGGTTTTTATCAAAGTAACGGAAGGTTGGATCGAAATTTGTATTAGAAGCTGTCAC
Organism: Tamarix chinensis; assembly: GCA_030549775.1. Taxonomy (NCBI): domain Eukaryota; kingdom Viridiplantae; phylum Streptophyta; class Magnoliopsida; order Caryophyllales; family Tamaricaceae; genus Tamarix; species Tamarix chinensis. The sequence goes on along the minus strand of CM060171.1, from coordinate 80,689,516 downwards.
CCACGATCTAATGCAAAAAGAATGAAGTGATTTGGTGGATTATAGACGAAGAAATTGATGTTACAAGATGAAGGTGTTTCAGCAGATTTGAAGGTGTTCAAATGTGTCGTGTGAAGATAGATTTGAGGAAGGATTAATCCCGGATTTTCCTTGCTCAATACAGACCCAAAAGGGAGGATTAGACTTTAGCTCTCTTGCTCAAAGTTTTATCAAAATTCTTATTATTCATTCTATTTAATTCTCTATACAAATGTTGTGCACAAAAGGTATATATAGGAAAGAATAAGCTTGGTGGTGAGCTTCCTTAACCAGCCAAGTTTACCCACCTAATCCAGCCCATTAATCATGGTTGAATTAAGCCCATATTAACCTTAATCAACAGAATAATATCATTGGTTAAATGATACTAAGGATTAATATTACAAAGCTATACAATAGACTAAGATACATACATGAAATTATAGCCATACCCTAACTTACATAAAATATACTTAGGGTTAGGGTTTACAACAAGTTTATAAAAATAATGAATATCATCACTCTATCTCTTGTTGTAATGTATCATCCCATGTATGGCATAGTCTTGCATGCCTTGGAATACTTGTACACATCAATGTGTATGAACATCATCTTCTTGCAAATATGTAACATACCTACAAGAATAACTTGAATGGTTTTTAATGTCAAGCATATTAGAATTATCAAGAATATTTAACATGATAGGCTCCAATATTAAGAAAGCTAAATCATCTTCCTTACCTTGAGGATTAGAATGAATATGACAATCATTATGTTCAATGGATGCTCCTGCATCACCTCTCGAACTTCTCACACAAACCCTAAATCCCATAAAATCATTAACTCCCATGCAAAACCCTAACTCCACCATGCAAACCCTAATACCACCATACAACCATTAATACCACTATACAAACCATAATACCACCATGCAAACTCTAATACCACCATACCGCCATTAATACCACCATGCAACCATTAATACCACCATACAAACCCTAATACCACCATGCAAACCCTAATACCACCATACAACCATTAATACCACCATACAAACCATAATACCACCATGCAGACCCTAATACCACCATACCGCCATTAATACCACCATGTAACCATTAATACCACCATACAGATCCTAATACCACCATGCAAACCCTAATACCACCATACAACTATTAATACCACCATACAAACCATAATACCACCATACAGACCCTAATACCACCATACCGCTATTAATACCACCATGTAACCATTAATACCACCATACAAACCCTAATACCACCATGCAAACCCTAGATTTCGTCATACAAAACCCTAAATTCATTCCACACAAAACCAAAGATCCATCCATACCAAACCCTAGATTCAAACCATATAAAACCCAAAGATTTGTCCATATAATACAATTGATTAGATTCCCCCATTCATAACCACAAATTAGATTCTTCCATACAAGATCATGAGATAGATTCTTCCACATAAAATCATAAATTAAAATCTCCCATATAAACCCTAGAATTCTCCATTTTATTCTGCCACTCATAGATCATTAAAATAATTAGGTCGACTCACCTCCCTTGGTCAATATTTTTCCCCATCCTCCGTTTTAAACCTTTCTCCCACATAAAACACATCAACTCCCTCACATGCACGTTTTACAGGATCACGACACATATCATCACATATACATAATACACATGCCATGTAAACACACCACACATACTTCAACTCCATGTCATGCTACACACAACATAATTAATAATGATAAACATAGGGTACGTAGCATGCGAAGCACATAATGCATATAGACACACAAAAGGCCTTAGTTAAGTCCTTACCTAAAGCGACGCCGGGCTTGGAGCACGCTCCTACAACTCCTTGGGACTTCGGCTCGATTCACCTATAGGAGGATAAGACTAATGGTTAGTTCCCTTCTACCCGAAAATACTATTACTCCTTATTTTTTTCTAAGACTAGGTTTTTATTATTACACAGAGTTTTATAAGTGAAAACTAGGGTTTTCTTTCCATCAAGCTAGCCTACTAGTTATTACTAGTTAAAATGTACTTATGTTATTATTCGTAACTATATTTATATTATCAACCTAATAGTTTTATTCCTTCGAATGATAGTACTAATGCTTGTTAAAATAAAATAGTGCTAATAATAATAGTAGTAGTAATACCCCTTCTCTTAGAAATAGAATCCCTATCATTTTTAAGGTTAAGTCTAATAATGGTTCTAGGGTAAGATAATATTATAATAATAGTATTACTAACAAGGCTCTAATATTATTAAAGATAATAATGATATTAGTTGTATTTGGGATAATAATAATATAAGGGTTCGAATGTTTTTATTATAATAATATTAGCAAAATAATAACAATAGTACTAGTAATAACTAACAATGATACCAAACTAATAATGTTAGTAAAAAGGGCATTAGGAACAATATTAGCAAGGTTCGAATAATAATAATCGTAATAATACTAAGGTTGGGTATTCTTCTTCTATAGTGACCAAAGGGAAACATGCTAATTTTGGTTTCAATAACATTAATAATAATAGAAGTAATGGTAATATTATTAACAATGACAACAACAACCACAACAATAATAATACTAATATTAATAATAATGATAATAATAATAATAATAGCAATAATAATAAAAATAATAATGACAATAATAATAACGTTAAGCATAGTAATAATAATGATAATAACCATAATATAGTAATCAAAATGATAATAGTAATATAAGGGTCCAAGTATCTATATTAATAATGAAAGTGATAATGGGTAAAGTTAATATTAACAATGTTAACAAGGTAATAAATATAATAATAATAATAATAATAATAATAATAATAATAATAATAATAATAATAGTAACAATAAGGATAATCATAATAATAATAATGGTAATAATAATAATAATAATAATAATAATACCATTAATATTATTAAATAATTAATATTTGTACAAAATGAGTTTAAGGTTTGGGGAAAGTTGGAGGACCACCTAAGGCAGTGGTGGCACCGGCGGCGGCGTACGGTGGAGGCGGCGGCGGCGGTTGTGGAGGTTTCAGGTGGTAGAAGAAGAAGAAAGGGGGAGGAGGATAAGGAAGGGAGGAGGAAGAAAGGGAGGTGTGGGGAGGTAGAGGAGGCTCCCCTGGTTGTTTTGGAGGGTAGAGGTGGCGCTGGTGGCGGTGGAATAGGTGGCGGGAGGCGGTGCGAAGGACGGTAGGGGCTGGAAGTGTGTTAATTGGGTTAGCGGTTTTGCACGGCCGGGGTGGCTCGTGTAGGGTAAATCGAGGAGCAAGGAGGGTCTAGTTAAGTAGAGGCTGGTGCAAGGGTCGATTCTGGGTGGTTTTTGGCTGGCGGCGATAGGTGGAGGCGGCGGACGGCTCGTCTAACGGGGCGGCGGCGAGGATGGCTGACTCTAGGGTTTCGAGGTCCAAAATTTCGAATTAAGGTAGGCTATGGGGTATATATATAGGTCGAGTGGCTGGGCAAGGACAAGGGGAAGAAGATAAGGGTGTGCAGGTGCCAGCCATACCAGCCGGTGGCAGTAGTCGAGGCGGTGCTGCCATGGCAGGGGCGGTAAGCTCGAGGGAAGAAGGGAAAGGAAAGGGGCAGGTGCTCGGGAGAGGGGAAAAGGGTCAGTTGGGGCTGAAAGTGTGAAAGAAAGCGACAGGAGAGGGAGGGAGAGGACGGTGGCAGCGATAGCGGCCGGCGGAGTGCTGGGTTGCAGCTCCTCGGTCGCCGCCACGCCTCGGAGAAGAAGGAGGGCTCGGGACCGGGCGGCTTAGGGAGAAAAAGAAGAAAAGAAAAAGAGGACCGGACCGGCCGAGAAGGAAGAGAAAAAAAAAAGGGGGGAACGGCACGGGCCTGGGGTGCATAGGTGTTGGGTCGCGCGACGCTGGCCTAGGTCGACGGGGGAGGACAAAAGAAAAAGGAAAAAGAGAAAGAAAAAAGAAAGAAAAGAAAGGAAAAAAAGAGAATATGTGGATTGGGTATTTTGGTATTTTTTTTATATTGAAGTTAGATATTTAATTTTAATAATAATTATTTTAATTATAATAATTAAATTTTTTTTTTGATTAATTGGGCTATTTTGGATAAATTTTCCTTAACTTCCATTTTAATTAGTAAAATGTCCAAAATTTTCTAAAGAATTTATTTATTATTTTCTCTTTACTTTCCTCAATTATTTTCCTCTTTATTTAATAAAATAATTTATTTTCTAAATTTTTCTAATAAATCATTATTTTGCCATAATTCCTAAATTAGAATTTTTGGGGTATTTCAATATGGCCTTTCAATTTCTTTAACCCACACAATTAATGAATCACAGTCATTAAAAATCTCATCCGTAGAAAATAATCCACTCTAATAAGTATTAAATAGATCTTGATTCTTTAATTAATATTTTAAATATGAAATTATAAGGAAAACTACGATTGGGTATATGAGAGTTTTCCGAGCAATTCACTTGCTAAAATTAAAATCAACGAACAAATGTCCTAAAATATTTTACCCTTTGTAAGGTAAATCGCTTGTCAATATTGGGACCTGATAGGTGAAATGGTTGGCAGAGTTACCTTATGATGGGTTACTGACCCGTCAACCTTTCCTTCTGATGATGAATAGCCCGTCATCTTTGCTCCATGATAGATGAATTATGTAACACCCCCAAAATTTACTTCTAAAATTTTAGTTTAAAGGAATAATGCGGAAGCTAAAATAGAAAATGGGGAATGTTAACGTCACACCTAAAATAAGATAAATGTCCACCATCTATCCCATACTAGATACAAGGCTAAAACTTGTCCAACAAAAATTCAAACATCATTACTATTAGGATAAACTCCCACAAGGAGATCTTCAATAGTAGTAGGATAGTGTAGAAAAATTAGGATCTGAAAAACCAATCTGGTATCTGAAAAAACCAATCTGGTATCTGAAAAAACCAATCTTAAATTTTGGATATCTGATATGGTTTTTGAAAATTGGAGTGGATATCCAATCCGGTCAAATATAAATTTGACGGGAGAGGATATCTTATTCGATTTTTTAGTAGATTATCCGATCTACCAAAAATATTTGATTCTAAGAATAAGCTCATTATATTTAGTCCTAATCTAATTTATAATCTAATTTTTGTCTTTCAATCTTCAAGTATGGATCGTTGTTTTTACTATAGTACATAAGCCCAAAAATAATACACCAAACTAAAGTCTAAAATAAACATCCACACCACACTCTACAAACACTCAAATAGGCCCATGGCCATGACCCACACAAGCGCAAGCAACCAAACTAGAAAAAAAAAGCCATGGTCCACACACATACACACTACACACTACACATACATACTACACAGGCAGTCAGGCACACACACGTTGATTCGCAAACGCAAGAGATGAAAGTATGAAACCCTAACTCTACTTCCACGGTTTAGTTCTTTAGCCTTCCTCCTCGATTTCCTTTCTCTTCGATCTCCTCTTCCATTTCCTTCCTTTTTAATCTCCTCTTCTTCAGTTCCATAATTTCCTAAACTCTACTTTCGAGCTACATCACTGACTCGCTATCGATTTCGTCACTGTTCATCATCCAAGGTAAGTCTGTTGTGCTATTCTTCTTTCCTTCCTTCCTTTCATTTTTTTTTGTTTTGTTTGCCATTTATCACCTATCATTGGAATTTTTTTCAACCATTAATTTTTTCTATGTTATTGACTTCATCCTTGTTCTTAGGCTTCGTATTTTGAACAAAGGTAGGCTATGAGAGCTAGTATACAATAGGTAAAGTTCTTTAATTTTTTTTATCTAGTTTCTTGGCCAATTTAAGAATTTGTATGTTTATTGGCTCATTGATTTTGTTGTTGGGTGGTCAATTTTGTTGCTGGATTGTTGGTTTAGTTGAAGGGTGGCGATTTAGGTGTTTTGGCTGATCTACATTTAGGAATCTTGGGATGGTTATGGATGTTCTATTTTTCGCATGTGTTCTATAATGTTCCAAGCTTATACGCTGCTATTTTTTTTTTTGTTATCTCTATTGACTATTTCTTATTTGTTCTTCTATCTCCAAAAAATAATAATAATGTCTCTTTCTAGTAGACTTGTTGGTGGCTTTACTATTTTAATTTAGTTACTAAAATTGAAATGCCCCGAAAACCCTAATTTCTATTATTTATTATTAAATAAGATTTTATTTTGAAAGTTAATCAAATAATTTAATTTTATTAAAATAAAAGGAAGTTAATAAGGGAAAATCAAGAAAAAATTTATAAGTGTTTTAAATAGGAGGAATTGTGGTATTTTAAGCTAATTAAGGATTTTATTTTGTAAATTAATTAAATAAATTACTTTATTTAAATTAAGAAGGATAAAATAGTTTCAAATTAATATAAACTTTATAAATAATTTAATTGGAGAAAATTAGAGTGTTTTGTTAATTAAAATGGAATTTAAGAAAATTCTTTCAAAAATCCCTAAATTAACCTAAAAAGAGAATTTAATTATTATTTTAATATTTATATTTTATTAAACATCCCAAATTACCCAAATTATACTAATTAAGCCAACCACTAATTTCCCTTCTTTTTCCTTTTTCTTTTTCTCCTTTTTCCCCTCTTTTTCCTTTTCTCTCCTTTCCTTCTCTTCCTTTTTTTCTATTTCCCCCCGACCTAGGCCAGCCCGTTGGCCCAACTCCCCCTTCCTCTGCATGGCCCAGCCTCCCGTGCCACTTCTCCCCCTCTCCCGGCAGGTTTGGCCTTTTCTTTCTTCCTTTTCTTTTCTCCTGGACCGCCGGTCCAACGCTCCCTTCATCTTCAACCTTCGACCCCCCTGGAACCGAGATTTTTTTCGGGAAAAAAAGACTGCAACGCCACGCCACTGCATCGGCCATTCCTCCCCTCTCCTCCTCGTTGTCTCCCCTGCAATTTCAACCCAAACCATTCCTCCCTTCTCCCGCATGCAATCCCTCTCCCCGAAAACGCACGGCCTGCCCCTGCAGACCTGCGCCGGCCATTCTCGCCAGACATCAATCATACCCCTAACCCCCCTACTCTCCCACGCATCCTTGTCGTTTTCCCTTCCTGATTGGCCTATAAATAGCATCGAAGGCTGCCTTAATTGGGTTCGGAATTTGGAATCTAGGAAACCAAAACCGCGCGCCACCCCTCTTTTAGCCAGCCATTCCTCCGTCGTCGGCCGCCCCTGCCACCTGTTCCGGCCACCAAAATTCCCCCTGCACCGCCCTCTACACAACCCAACCACCGCCGCCGCAGTGCCGCCACCGGCACCACCACCCAGCCAGGTTGCCCCAACTTCTTGAACCCTAAACCTTGAATAATAAAAGTGATTAATGATTTTAATATTATTAACTATTATGATTAGTGTTATTATGATTATTATTAACATTATTATTATTATTATTATTATTATTATTATTATTATTGCTAATATTACTACCGCTATTATTACTATTAGGTCCTAACATTTATCCCTAAGAACTTCTAATTAATGGTACTAATTAATACTAAAACCTTATTGTGTTATTATTATTATTATTATTACTATTACCATTACTAATATTATTACTACTACTACTACTACTATTATTATTGTTATTATTGTTATTATTGTTACCAACATTGTTGTTGTTGTTGTTGTTGTTGTTGTTGTTGTTATTATCATTATATTTACCATATTTATTACTTTAACTATTATTATCGTCGTTATTATCGTTATTATCAATATTATATAATATATTACTTTTAGTATTCTTATTATGATTAGTATTGCAACTATTATTATTATTATTGTTGTTGTTGTTGTTGTTGTTGTTGTTATTGTTATCATTATTGTTATTATTATTATTATTATCGTTATCACTATCATTATTATTATTATTAGTATTAGTATTAGTATTATTATGTTTATTATTCTAACTGTTATTATCATCGTATTATCTCTATTATTATTATTTTTAGTACTCTTATTGCTATTTGCATTATTATTATTATTATTATTATTATTATTATTATTATTATGGTTGTTGTTGTTATTATTATTATTATTATCATTATTATTATTATTACTGATACTATTATGATTTCAATTATTATTATCATCATTATTATCATTGTAACCATTCTTATCATTATTATGAGTAGTATTCTTATTATTATTAATAATATTCTTATTATTATTATTAGTATCACTAATAATACTGTTATGAGTAATATTAAAACCCTTACTTTAATACTATAGATTTTACTAAGACTTACTTTGATTAGTGGTCATTTGTTTAACTACCTTGAGAATAATAATAACCCTACCTTTTAATTATAAACTACTATTATTAATATTAGCCTTAGTATTAGATCATGATAGGGGTAAGATAGAAAAATTTTGGTAATTCCGGTAGAGGGAGATTGACCCTTAGTATTTCCCTCTTATAGGTGAACTGGGTCAAGCCCTAGGAGGCGTAGGAGCGTGCTCCAAGCCCGGTGCCGATTTAGGTAAGGACGTAACTAAGGCCGCCTGTGTGTTACATGTTTTACTTGTCTTAGATGTCTTGTACGGTTTATATGTTGTATTCTATATGTTATCTATTTCATTGTGTAGCGCAACGTGGGACTGAGGTATGTTCTTGTGCTCTTGTCTGGTATGTGCTAATATGGATATGCTGCAAATATGATGTGATGTGATGTGACCCTTAGGACATGCATGCTAGGTTATTTGATGAGGTGTTGTGGAATGCGGGCATGAAAGAGAAAAAATGAGAAATTAAGATAACCAAGGGGAAGTAAGTTGGCTAACGTAGGTAAGGATGACCTAGGTAATCTCTTATTCGTGAATGGAGGAGAAAAAAGGGAATTAAATAAAATGAAAGAGTGGGAGAAACTATGGTTACATGGGAGAACTAGGGTTTGCATGGAAAAAATAGGGTTTGGCATGGTGGAGATCGAGGGGTTTGCATGGGGAGGTTAAGGTCCGCATGGGGGTGAACTTTACGTATAGAAAGTTACTTTGGGACATGGGGAAGGTAATGGAAGGTCTGTTTGGGAGCCTGGAGGCTCGAAGTGAAAAATAGTACGTAGGAAATATAAGGGTACCTAGGGACCGACTAGGGTTTGGGGAGGAAACCCTAATTTGAGGAGGTGGAAAAAGAAAAAAAATAATAAAAATAAACGAGGAGGAGTGAGGTATGAGGGAAGAGTTGAGTCTGAGGGTCATGATACATGGGGCGTTAAAATACTATGGGTTATGGGAGGCAAAGAAGGAAGGGCCACATAGGCCCAGATTAGGGTTTCTGGTGAAAACCCTAGGGTAAGGTGGTGAGTGGACCTTGGGGTATAAGGTGGTGGGCCCTGACCCACACACTTAGAAGTTGGGTTTCCGGTGTGAGAAAATGGGAAGGGAAGGATGTCGAGGCGAGTTAGGAGGTACAGAAGTCTCAAGATATGGGACAGGCCCTCCTAGGAGGATAAGGGCAGGTATAGTCAGCCATGCATGTCAAGGGTGATTCTCTTTCGAATAAGATACGTTAAGACACTAATCACTTACAGAGAAAAATGTTAAGCTGGACCCAGACCGATTCACCGGCGAATAATAGTGGCAGGTTATGTTACCCTCGTGACCGGTCCACCGGCTATAATAGTGGCAGGGTATGTGCCCTCGTGACCGTTCCACCGGCTATAATAGTGGGGGATTCCGTACTCAACAAACCAATCATAATAATGATAAGACATGGGAAAGATATGAATATTCACAGTGGAACACCTTGTGAGTCGGGGCCAGATCGGTCCACCAGCAAATAATAGTGGCAGGGTATGTTACCCTCGTGACCGGTCCACCGGCTATAATAGTGGGGTTCCCGCACTCACATGGATTGATAAAGACTATGATGTGAATCAATTATAATTATCAGAAATCTAATGAGAAAGTTATCTGTTCATAACCGGTATTGTTTATCTATATTATTGCATGCTATCTATTTAAATATGTCATGTCTGCTATGTCATGTATCTCTGTGTATGTGGGCCTTAGTGCGTCTGTTACCTTACTCAGTACTTAGCGTACTGATCACCCGTTTCATGGGTGCTGCTCATTCCCACGAGAAGAAGACCCGTCTGAGTTTGTGCAGGTAAGGGGTGATGTCTTCGATGCCTACGATACTTATGAGGCATCGGGCAGGGCTGAGAGTTGAGCCTGAACCTAGCTTGGGGGTCGATAGTGACGTGGTCGGAGTTCATCCTCCGTTTTGTTCTCTATATTATCGTATTGTGTTTTGTTCCGCTGTATTATGCCCTCTAACATTTGGTACCTTAAAACTATACTTTGGATTGTAACTTTCGACTTTCACACTCTGATTCTATATGACTTGTACTTTATTAAGTGACTCGTATTTGATGTTATTCTCATTTAGCCTTAGCACTTAGTATCGAGTCGGTAGGAGTGAACCGATCTGGTACTAAGTGTGACGGTAATGCCCCTAAATTTACATTTTTGTCTGTTCTTTTTAGCTAAACTCTTTTAAATTAAACCAAATTTTTCAGTAGTAAATTTGGGGGTGTTACAAAAATAACGTACTAAAATATTATTATTAACTTGTATTTCATTTTTATGCTTGTGTAGTGCGAAGTTTATATAATGGAAGAGAGTATAGATCTTGGGGACGAAGCCAAGAGCCCTCCTCCAAGTTTTTCACCAAATATGTTTTCCATCCCTCCTACTCCACTAACCCTTGTTGTGCCTAACATTGCTGATGATGTTGAAATATGTGATACTATGAAACCCAAAATTAAGAAGTATATATCATGGGTGTGGGAACACTTTAAGAAGTTGTCATGCATTGATAAGAGAGACTAGAAAGCAATGTGTTTATATTGTAATATGCAATATGTTGCTGCTCCATCAAAAGGCACTTCAAACTTGAGTGATTACATAACATGTTGTAAAAGATACCCACCAAATGTAGACAAGAATCAAAAGCTTCTAGCATATCAATCTGCTCTTATGAATGATATAACTGATAATGAAAAAGTTCTAATAGGGGGTCGTCTTTGTAATTGGTCATTTAATAGTGTAGATCATAGGAAATCATTGGCTGAAATGATAGTCCTTAATGAACCGCCCTTTAGATTTGTGGAAAGGGAGGGCTTTAAATGGTATATACAAGTCACACAACCAAGAGCTGTACTTCCTTCTTGAACAACTGTTGCTAGGGATATTTTGGAATTGTTTATGAAGGAGAAAAATAAGTTGAGTACATTCTTTAAGAAAAATTCAATTCGAGTTTGTCTCACCACTGATGTTTGGTCTTCATGTCAAAACTTGGGTTATATGGTTCTAACTACTCATTTCATTGATAAGAATTGGAAGCTACAAAAAAAGTATTAACTTCTGTCCTATAGCAGGTCATTCTGGTGAGGCTATTAGGAAGTCTATAGAATGATTCTTGCTTGATTGGAATATTGATAAGGTCTTAACAATAACTATTGATAATGCGAGTTCCAATGATAAATGTGTTGATTATTTTAGAGAAATAATCAATTGTTGGGGTAGGTCTATTTTGGATGGTTCTTGTTTACATGTAAGATGTATTGCCCACATATTGAGTCTTGTTTTAAAGGAGGATTTGAAAGACTCTAGTGATCACATTCTTAGAGTTCGGTTTGCTGTTAGATATGTGAGGTCTTCTCCAACTAGAATGAAAAAGTTAAAGAATAGGTGGATGTAGAAAATAGAATCTACAAAACTTCTTTGCTTGGGTGTAGAAACTAGTTGGAACTCTACCTGTTTGATGTTAGATGATGCTTTGCAATTGAGGAAAGCTTTTGATTTGTTAAAAAGAGATAAAAAAAAAGTATCATGATGAAATGGAAAAGCTAAAAGGTGTGTCTACAGATAGTGATTGGGACCACATTCATGTCTTACTTCCTTTCTTGGAATCTTTTTATGACACTACTCTAAAATTTTTTTGTTCATTATATGTCACGGGGAATATGTATTTGCAAGAGATTGTTGCAATTTTGAATATGATTTGTATTGCATGTGATGGTGATGATTTTGATATGGGTACAATGGCTCTAAGTATGAAGATGAAATATGATAAATATTAGTGAGGGTCCAAAAATACAAATATGTTGTTGTTTGTTGCTGTTATCCTTGACCCTAGGAGGAAGATGAAATATGTTGAATAGGCAATTAATAAGTTTTTTAGAGCTAAGGGTGGTTGTGACCTGCTTGAAAAAGTTGAGGATACTTTAAAGAAGTTATTTGAGTTTTATGCTTCGAAGGTTCATTTTTCTTCAACTCCACATCAATCTTCGGTTTTGGATGAATAGGAGACTGATTTTGGGTGTCATATGCTGAAAAATGCAAGAGATATGACTGAGAAAGAATTTTAAGATTTTTTCCAAGCTATAGAGTCTTCTTTGGTTGAAAAAAAATAACTTAGATAGGTATTTAAAGGAGAAATTATATGCTACTCCTGCTGGTAGAAATTTTGACATTCTTTCTCGGTGGAAGCATAACGGAAAGTGTTTTGAGGTTCTTGCTCTGATGGCCAAGGATGTATTAGCTATGCCTATATCAACTTTTGCATCTGAGTCTGCTTTCAGCACTGGTGGTCATGTATTAAATTCATTTCGGAGTTCCTTAACTCCTAGGATAGTGGAAGCTTTAATTTGCACTCAAGACTAGTTGTGATCATCTTATAAGCCTCTTTGTGTTGAAGAACGTCTTGAGGATCTTAATAGGATTGAAGAAGGCAATTGTATTATTTTATTCTTATCATTTATTCTTAGTATTTTTCCTATTATGTTATTATGATGTCTTTAATAATCATGTCATTTTAATTCAAGTCTATTTTTTTTAGATGTTAAGTTCATTCCTTATGTCGTGGAAATAGATGAATCAGATATCACTGAGTTTGATGACATATAATGTTGCCATGAATCAATTAAGTTATTATTGGTTGCTGTTTTCAAGTATTTTGTATGCATGATCTATAAATTTATGTTTGCTTTGCTTTATTGTGGCAAATTTGCAGCATTGGCATTGCAACATAAGCTAACTTGAGTGTAACTATACAAGAGCACTAGAAGTATGTAGCTGACTTGCATCTTACTATCTTTTGGAAAAATTACTTCAATCAGTCATATATGTAATTAATTAGTAGGGAAAACTAATTTATTTGTGAATGTCAAGTGCTGATATTTAATTTGGGTCGGGGTAAATGTAATTAGTTCTTGCTGTATTTGGCCTAGTATATGTAATTTTTGGAAGGTCATTGTAGTGTAATTAAGTAGGGGCATATGTAATTAGTTCTTGCTGTATTTGACATGGTATTTTTGAAAGGCTAGTGTAATTAGGGGCAGTTAATTTTGAAAAATTAGGGGCCTAACATATGTATTTTTGTATGATGATGCAACAAGCCTAGCTAGGATTATTTTTTGAATGTTAGCATGTGTATGCTTTGTATATTTCATTGCTAGCTACTTGGGAGTTAGAAGGTGCAAGCTGATTGTATAAGTTGAGTTGGTTGTCTTTTGGACATGGATTAGTCTAATTAAAATTAGGTTTAGAGCTGCTAGTATGTTTACAAAGTTATTTACAGGTTATTTTTTGGACATGGATTTTTTGAGTTTACTGTAATAGTATATTGTGTATGTAATTAATCATGTATCAAACCTTTTTGTATGCAGGTTGAACAATTAAACAAGTATTTTTACAATTTTTTTAAATTATAGATTATACATGTAAATTTAATAATTGGATATTTTTTTTTCAATAATCGGATATATATGAAATCCATTCTGATATTTCAGATATCCTGAACATTAGATATCAGGAGTATTCAAATGCAGATTTCAAATATAGCATATTCAATATCTGGTCGCATCGGATATCCTAAAAAATTATCCATTCAGATGCAGATATTTAGAAATGCACACTCCTAAATGGTAGATGACAAGTGAACAATTTTACTAAAATTCAATTACAATATCCTTAAATTTTTAAGACAACGTTTTTCTAAAAGTAAATAAAAGTAAATTAAGACAAATCCTCGAGCAATAAAACTCTGAGTTGCCTACTCTCTTAAAGCTAAGTCTTTAACCCAATAATAACATCCGATCTCAAGTATGCACAAGAGGTTTGGTCCCCAACATTAGTGGATCGTCGTAGGATCCATTCAAATAATTTAGTATCACTACGGGTCCAGTATTGAGTAAATTACGGATACCTAACTCATGAAAAGAAACATGATACATACAAGACCTGTTAATATTTAGCTTATAATAATCATGCTCAATCATACATATGATACATACACCATTCTACTCATACAAGAACCCATGCTCAATTATATATTTGATACATAAAATAAAGCATGTGGTCATGGATTCATGCTTATGAATACATAACTAAACATGATAACATATAAGGTACAGGTGTACAAGGAATCATGATCGCATGTCGAGTAACACACACTATTCTAGAAGATAGCATTTTGCACATAAGGCCCAAATACGATTTAAATAATAGATCATATAGTAATTGGGTATGAACATGTGTCATATGGTAACACTATTATAAGGAAGATAACTAAGAGTCATGCATAGGATAATGAAATGTAAAGTCCATAAATAAATGAGAATAATTGATTATTATTATATTTCATTATCTTGATAAAACCATTTGATTATATTATCTTAAGGACGGAGACTCAAAAAGATTATAACAACTAATCTAGTACTCAAACGGTACCAGTCTTAGTTGACCTGCCCAAAAACGTAACCAGAACACCAATAAATAGGATACCTAATCACTTAAGTATACATACCCCCTATAGGGCCAAAATATGTTGAAACATCTATAGAGTAGAAGATGACCTTTCAGGACCTCTTAAGAAAGCTGGGATCACAGAAGAGAAAAACATCATAATGGTACCAAGTGAATACCAAACCTAACTTGGATAGCCACCCCGAGTGATATAAGTCCCAACTCAAGATCTTTCACTTTAATTGATTAATATTTTATTTAAAAATTTAACCAATCACAAATCATACCCACATAACAACACTTAACTCACTTCCATCAACACAAATTTCCATTATTATATTCATTTCAAGTGGAATTAAAGCCGATTGATTCCAGGTGGCATTAAAGCCCAACCAATCCAAGTGGTATTAAAGTCGATCTAATTCAAGTGGCATTAAAGCCGATCCAATTCATGTGGCATTAAATCCTAACCAATCCAAGTGGCGTTAAAGTCAATCCAATCCAGGTGGAATTAAAGCCGAATAATTTCAGGTGGCATTAGATCTAAATAATTCAAGTGGCGTTAGAGCCAAATAATTCTATGGCATAAAAATCGAGCATAAGGTATCATACAATTTCAATCCACACATATTATTTTCTAAATTGATTACAATTTAGACACATGAGAACATACTCTAAAATCATCAAATATTTCATAATTTGATGAACATGCTAACCACATAAACATGTTCAACCCTTCACATACTCAAACACATACAATATTTCAAAGGTATACTAACATGTGTTTGCATTAAAGTTATAGATTGATACATACATAGGATTACCACTTGAAAGCATAATACACGCTTGACATACTTATATAATCATAAAGCATATGCATCACCTTCCATTTCAAGAAGAATACATCCCAGATTCTGCCATAAGCAAAGGTAAGTAATGGCTTACCTAAATCCGAAGCTAGCTAAGACATTTGAGAAAGAGAGAGATATTGAGAGCTTGTAAATCCACAATAATATTTTCCTAAATCGCCGATAGATATCATAAGACTAGGTTAGAAACTACCTTATCGATCAACAATTCAAGTATTATAATTCAATCAATAAGAGAGACACATATGGTATTTCTTAAAAAAAAGGTATCCAAAACTTAAGACTCGCGATCATAGCTCTATTAAGATTTAAAAGTAGATATTAACAAAATTGGATTCAACGGATATCACTTAGGACACTTCAAATTGATTTAGAAAATCAAGAAAAGAATATTAGAGGATGAGTTAATTTTATCAAAAATGACTTACTAATTAGGTTTTACGACCAAAGATACATACCAACCACTTTTAGAGAACCAATCCACACTGATAAGATAAAAATAAAATTCAAATGGTTTAAAATCAAAGCTAGTAATCCACTAGGTGAAATAAGCATAAGCTAATCATTTTCATAAACCGTATTCAAACATCAGGATTTCTAAGCCCGAACTACTAACCAACTAATTAACTTTGATTATCTCAAATTGATAGCACAATAGTACAATTAAATTAATTTTAAATAAATCTAGATAATCAATTTCAACAAAATAATCTTTCGAGTAGCCAATTTAAGATAATCGTTTTCTAAAATTAAAGTTTTTAAGCCCAACACACAAACTCGGATAATTCAAATCAATTAATGCCAATTGAAAGTGTTAGAATTCAATTAGGTCCATTTCAACTATTTCTATAAATTCAATTTTAGGAAAACAACTATACAAATAACCAATTTCATAATTTTATTTGAAATCTAGGGTTTTAGGCCCCAAAAATACAATATAATTAGATCTTATTAATTTATTTAAGTTAAATGTTTATAAATATAATTAGATAAATTTTATAATATATTATATAATCAATTGATTAAAAAGAATAAAAGAAATACTCAATTTAACACAATTAAAGTTTTTGAGTCCGAAATACAAATCCGGTCAATTTTTTCTAAAATATATAAATTGAAGGTTTAGAATTACAATTAAATGTATTCTAATGTAAATTATATAATCAATTGAAGAAAATAACTAAATTACACAATTCAATTTAGATCCGCCAGAGGTTTGACCTAAAAATCCAATTCCAATCAATTTCACCCAATTCTCCCAAATTGACACCTCCAACATAATATTAAATACATTTCAAAGTATATTGTGAAATCAATTGAATGACAACTTGATTATGCCATTCAATTTTGTTACACACGGATTTTGGCCTAGAAATCTAATTCCGCATAAATTTCTCAAATTAATAATTATAATATGAAATTAGATATATTTTACTGCATATTGTATAATCAATTTATCAAATATAGCTTAATTGGATGAATAGTTAAAATCCGGACATAATCAAGTCAAAATTTTGATTTTCACAAATCAACCATTTACACTGCAATTAACCACTCTAAATCAATCATAAAATATACATATACATATAATTAAACAACCAATTTAGCTTATCATAAGCTAATTTATACTAAATTAATCAAAACATAAGTTAGAGTTTGGGGTAATTTATACTGAACGGAACATAACGAATCAGAGTGATTGAGAATCAGTGGAACTTCATCTAAAGGCAAGGACCACTCCCTAGTGATCAAGTGTAGTGGACGTGGTCGAACGATGGTGTGGTCTATCATCTTCGAGTGCTGCTGTTGTTGTCCCTACTGCTTACGCTGTTGTGAAATGGAGGATGGCGACGACAAAAATGGAGGGAGTTGTAGTGGTGGTCGGTCGTGGTTGGTGGTGTGGCGTGGCAATAGTGAGGTGGTGGCACACTGTTACTCAAAATTTTTCCCTCATCATTGCTATTTTAGTTGAAAATGGTGAGTGGAGGGAGAAGGGTGGCGTCAATGTTGTGGTGGTTCGGCGCGGCACAAGTGGTGTGGAGAAGGTCACTCAGCTGTGGTGGTTAGACAAGTAAAGCATGGGGAAAGAATCGGGGGTTGGATTTTGGTTTTGCAGAAAAATAAAACGGCGAATACAAAAATGAAATACTGAATATCTAAAAATATTAATGGATGATTTTATCTAAAACTCATTTAACGAAAATCATTTCGTAAAGATTCAAAGGTATAAAATAAATATAGAAGCTATTTAAAGAAATTCGAAAAAGCTTTTGGAAGAAAATACTAACGAACAAAAAAGAACTTTATTATTTAAAAAAATACATAACAAGATCTCCAAAAATATTTAAAACCATATAAGCAAATATTTAAAACAAATTCTAAGAGACTTCGATTAATTTAGATAATTTCTAATATTTTTTATCCATAAACCAAAAAAGATAAAATAGAAGAAAATTAATTTCATAAAAAAATCATAAATAAGTTATGAAAATCTTTTAAATTTAAAATTTTTTGAAGATCTTAACGACATAAAAAAATGAATAAATTTAAGGTAGGAAATATTTTCTATGAATACAATCATTAAATTAATAATACTAGTTTAGACAAATTTATATAATTTAAATAGTGTATTTAGTTAACAAAATATAACTCAAAAATAAGGTCATAATTGCATAAGGAAGTTATAATCGAAAACAAATCTAAAATATAAAAAATCAAAATATGAGAAATAATGAAAATATATATTTTTAAAAAAAATTAAAATCATATGAATATAATAATATCATGATCGTGAATGAATTTATTTGGAATGGTCTGAAACGACAATGATTAGTTAAATTCAAATATAAAGTTAAAATCATCAATAAATCCATAAAGCAAATCAAAATCAAAATACTTAAATATTTTCATCAAATTATGCTAATAAAATAATTAAGCTTAATAAAATTGAATTTATAAAAATATGGGGTATTACAAATTATTCATTAGATAAGAGTTTTAACAGGTCAGTTACCTATCCGGGACAAAAAATTTGAAAAAAAAAATCACCTTACCATTATTCTATCGAGTTCATATTGGCTAAAACCATTGTTAAATTCTTTATCGTATTCCATACTGATTGCATTTAATGTTAAAAGAATAAAAATGTTGTGTGATGAATTAAGGAGAGGTGAAACACGAGAGAGAAAAAATAGTGCTGAGAAGTGTAGTGAACAAATAAAAAGGATCAAATTTGTCAAAAAAAAATCCCTTTTAAGGGGTGTGAACTTATAAAAATGACGTATAACTAACAACAGCCTAACTTTATTTGGAAAGTTGGTATTTAGTACATCAACTCCTCTCGTTGCACACTAGTTTTTCTATTTTCACAACCCTATACTCCATCTTTTTTTCACAATTCCCAAATTACCCCTCACTCTCCTTGATCTCTCATTCACTCCCCATCCCTGTTCTCTCTTTGTGTCCTAATCAACATACCAAAATTTAAGCAAATTTATTGCTCCTAATTGCTAATTTGATGTAAGTAATAGATTTATTTATGTTTTGTACATCTAAATTCTATGTGTAGTATGATTGTGCTATATTTCTATAAAAATTATGTGATAAAACTTGCGAAAGAAATAGGGAGGGACGAAAAATGACTAGTGTGTAGGGGGCGACAGGTAACTCATGCGCAAAGAAAGGAGAGCGACGGGCGAGTGACCCATAATGGCCACAGTGCTCTAGGCGAGTGGCTTGTAGCATCCCCTCACCTTTGCACACAAAACCCATCCCTCCCCCTTCATGCATGTAGACAACCCATCACTCCCCCCACCTACGCAGTGCTCACCCGTCGCTCCTCCAACCTATGCATCACTCAACTGTCGCTCCCCCTAACCCTAACCCTAAACCCTAGCCCTTAACCCTAACCCTAAACCCCAAACCCTTAACCCTATCCTAACCCTAGCTATTAACCCTAACCCTAACCTTAAACCCTTAACCCTAACCCTAACCTATAATCATAAACCCTTAACCCTAAACCCTTAAACACAAACCCTAACCCTAAACCCCAACCCTAAACCCTAAACCTTAACCCTAACACTTACCCTAACCCTAACCCTAACCTTAAACCCTAAACCCCAACCTATTCCATAAAATGATAAATCCTAAACCCTAAACCTTAAACCCTGACCCTAACCCTTAACCCTTACCCTTCCATGAACCCTTAACCCTTAGTATAATATTCAATCATTATTTAATATAATATGTATTAATTATATCTTAATTATAAATTACAGATGGCAGGAAACAAGGGAAAGGGGAAAGAGATTAGATAAGATGCTTTTACTGGCAAGGTGTCTAAAAGAGTCGTGACCATGAGTGCTAGAGCACGTGCTACGACAGAACTTGATAGGGAGACATTCCCGTACAGTTCTCATGATGATTTTATGCCATTTGAGCATGACTATAATGTTGGTACTAGCACCTCTAGCCAGGTAGTAGGATCTTCTTTGTCATTAGCGATCGATGACGATTGGCTGTTGACCGAACTTATAGGCGGTGGTCCAAAGATGCATGATCTCCTTACCAACTTTAAAGGCCATATGGCATACACCATATGGAATTTTGATGAGGTAATTCTTATAAATTTCTTTATGAATTAAATTTTATTAATATAATTCATGTAATCTAATGCCTTTTTTGATCTTTTTTATAGGAACCACATGGGCCATTGAGGGTGTAGTTGAGGGTAAAGGCGCTTGTGAAGCTACCCCGTCTCACCCATGAATATGGGAATGTCTATTACCTCGTCGATCGCACAGGATTGAGAGCTCTTCGTGATAGTTACTTTCGCTATCATAACTGTCCCTTGATATCGGCTTTTGTGGAAAGGTGGCATTTAGAGACTAATAATTTCCATCTTCCGTTTGGTGAGATGACTATTACCCTTCATGATGTGTGTTTAATTTTAAATCTCAATTGTCATGGGTATGCATGTATTGGGGAGACATACTTGTGCGACAATGATGTTGTCACTTTACTTGCACAAATGTGGGTTGAAGATGAGATGATGGTGAGGGGGACATATCTGAATGGGAACTCAATCGCTTTGGATGCCATACTAGATAAGATTACGATCGAGCTAGTATATTATAATGAGTCTTATGCTAGACTCTATTTGTGGTACTTACTATCATGCACGCTTTTCGTTGATAAGTCAAGCAACTGTGCCTCATTGTCGGTGTTACGATTGGTTGCTAATTTGTATAACTTGTGCTATCAGTTAGTTAGAGCTGCTACGTTAGCATATCTCTACAGGCAGCTTGAAATTGCTACTAGAGTTGGGTGTCGACAAATAGGTGGTTGCATGACTTTGTTGGAGGTAATAATTTATGTTCATTTTTTAATTTAATTATATATTTCATATATTTGTTTAAGATTTACATATATTGTTGTCAATATGTACATGCATGGATATATGAGTATTTTCCCTTTTTCCGCTAGTTTTATTCCCGTACATTTACATATTCACGAGACATTGGTGCAATGCGATGGGACGCTTTCTGCCAGACTTTTCGTCCAGAGTCATTGGAGGACCTTATTCACTATAGGAAATGTCTTGATACAGTAGGGGTAGCATAGGTAGTTTACTACCTTTCTTTTTTATTGTTCAAATATTGTTAATTCTTACTAAAAATATTTTTCATGTATTTATAGGTTGATTTTATACCCTTTATCATTGATTCAGTATCGGACCAAGAGGTTTCATCGTACTAGGGCAGCCTTGTCCATGTAACCATTATAACATTATATTTTTTATAAAGGATTGCACGGTAATTTGGCTACACCCAGCTCGTTCCCATGCCTCTAATTAGACCAACCATTGAATTCTACCGCGGTGCAAAGGACTAGAAGTATAAGGTAGATTACTCCAGTTGTGGAGCATTGTGGAATAGCTTAGGGATGGCAAAAATCCCTATGGGTTCAGGGCCGTGTCGGGGATTCCCAATTCGAGGTCGGATTCAAAGGCAATTTTTGGGGATAGGTTTGGGTTTGGGTTTGGGGATTTTTCGGGGATTCTTTTGGGGATGGGGCGGGGATTGGGATAGGCTCCCCATCCCTGAACCCGCCCCGATATATAAATATACACATACATACATACATACATAAACACATACACACACACACATACATACATACATACATACATACATACATACATACATATATATATATATATATATATATATATATATATTATAACATTATATTTTTTATAAAAAATAAAAAATTATTAAAGATTTTTAGGTATGGGGGAGGGAATGGGGACATATTCCCTACGAGGATCGGGGTGGGAAATCCCTGTTAGTGAAAGTTGGGGAATGGGATGGGTTCGGGGAGGGGGATAGTATCCCCGTCCCCACGGGGCCCCATTGCCATCCCTAGAATAGATGGCCAGATCATAAGTTAGACTTCAGCCACTAATCATGCTGATGTGTCTATCAACATGATGCTTCAGATTGTTCTTTGGCATGGTTTTGAGCTCAATCCCACCCTAGAGTCCATCGCTTGGCAGATGAAAGACTGGTTGATCCATACTATATTGCTATAGAAGCAAAGATTCATAATGTGATGATAGGTGCATTCGGTACTGGTTCAAACAAGAGCAATGGGGAACTGATTAATAAAGAAACATTATATGAAAAATATAAAGAATTGTACTTAGAATATGGGGGATTAACTATTCCCTCTAGTGAAGAAGATGTTGACCAACACATTGATGGTGATGGTCATGATTAGTAGGACGTGATTAGTAGTGCATTTAGTTATTTTTATTTATCTAATAGCTTTGAGCAACAAAAATGTCTAGATGTTAATAAAACATTTGCTACAATAGAAATGTCTCACAAATAAAAATTACTAGTTTGACATACAACAAATATAACATCGTCAACAGAAAACAAAATTATCAACCAAAGTCACCACCATAGTTGTGTGTAAATACCCGTTGCACTTCGGTAAAGCTGAATACGATTGAGATATGGAACATCCCATCTAGTAACCCTAGGATCAGCATGAAGGTACCACCTATTAGATATAGGTGATAACATCGAATCTTCCATTATTTTTATCTACATAAATTTATAATAAAAATGAAAGAGTGTTACATTTAGTATAATGAAGACTTTATTCAAATGATAAACATGACATGCTGATACGTAGTGGGTAAAATCATTGCAATTAAAGATGCTAATAATGTATTTAGGCTCTTAGCCATTAGAAGGATCTCTGTGTGGTAAACATGTAACCAATATCGGTTGACTCAAACAGACGAATACGACATTGTACATTGTTATCAATAGAAATCCAAAGTTAGGCTACTACTACCATTTATCTATTGGAGATGGACCATGAAAATGGGTAAGACATTCCCTATTGATACTTATCTTCCTTTTCCCTTCCCATGAATTCCAAAGCAATGGTAAAACTTGTAACACCCCAAAATTTACTTTTTTCTTTAAACAAAAACCTCTAAATTTAAAGCCCATAAATTTTGGAGATGCTACCGCCACACTTAGTACAAGATCGGTTCACTCCTACCGTTCCAGTACCAAGTGCTAAGACTAAGAAAACATTTTTTCATCAACTCTTAACAATACATAAACCAAGTTTCATAATATGAAAATTAGAGTACGCATGAGTTATTACACAATCCGAAATATGAGAGGAAGTTCTTGAAAATGGAAAGATGACTACAACGTTAAAATTGTTTCTGGGATTCAAACATAACCAAAAGAGAGAAAAGGATAACAATGTCATTATGGAAAAACTGGCCATGCCACTCGAAAGACTCAATCCAACCCATAATCAACACTCGCCCCTGCCTGATGCCCCAAGGACATCAATAGCATCAAAGAAGGCATCTCCTACCTACAACACGTCAGATGGGCCTTCTGTTCATGGGAATGAGTAGCACCCATAAAAGGGGTGATCAGTACGCTACGTACTGAGTAAGGTAACAGATGCACTAAGCCCAACATACAAGGTCATATAAATCATGCCAAATAAATAAAGATCATAAAGTCCAACATAATAACATAAAGGCATATGAACATCCAGATGAATATACAAAGGTCCAATATAATCCATATTGATTACTTAATTAATCTCTTATCGAAATTATTTTCACACCATGCTCTTTATCAAGTCCACACGAGTATGGGAACCCCACTATTTTAGCTGGTGGATCGGTCTCCAGGGTACTCTGGTACCTGGCTACTATTTTAGCTGGTGGATCGGTCACTAGGGTAACATACCCTACCACTATTTTATGCCGGTGGATCGGTCTGGCCCCTGCTCGCATGGTGTTCCACTATAAGTATTAGTGTCTTTTATGTATCTTAGCAAACTGTAGGGTTTGGTTTATTGATTTCGGAATCTCCTACTATTATAGTCGGAGGATCGGTCACTTAGGGTAGCATACCCTACCACTATTATATGTCAGCGGATCGGTCTCTAGGATACCTCGGTACCTAGCCATTATTATGCCGGTGGATCGATCTGGGTCTGGCTCAATACTCTTCCACTTTATATGATTAATGTTTTGTGTATCTTATTCATAATTTCAACCCTAGACATGTATGGCTTACTCCCTCCACACTTATTTCCCCAATAGAACCCGCCTCACTCTTAGTCTTATGAACTTCCTAACTTAGCCCATTATCCTTCCCTCTTTACCCAACTTACATTCGAGTTCACTTCCCCCACATGTGGACCCAAGCCTACTACTTTTTTACCACCTACCCATTCACTTGCTCACTTTAGGGTTTTACCCAGAAACCCTAGTTAGACCCAAATGGTCCATCCTACTCTACTTGACACAATTCAAAAATTATTTTAACACATTACCCATAGGTTTTACTTCTATTAACACACTTTACTCACCCGACACACACACGGCCACCTAAACCCCAAAAGCCACACCAAACTCTAACCACCACACAAAACCCTAGATCGGCCTACTATATGACCTTATACTATCCCACGTACTATTTTTCATTCATCACATCCAAACGCCCAAACAACACTTTCATCACATTCCTCACACCTCAAATTGACTTTTCATACGTAAAATTTACTCCCATGCAAGCTTTATGCCTTCCATGCAACTCTTCGTACTATTTCATACAAAACCCTATGCTCCCACGTGAAACCCTAGATTCCCATTCAAATCCTAAATTCCCCCATGCATGGTCATATAACACTTAAATCCACCCCACATCATCTCACTCCATATCATCATATTACATAACGTAGTATGCATGTCTTATAGGTCACACCATAATACAATAAAAACACAACTTTACATACTATACACGCGCCATAAAATATCATTCCTCCACTCCATGTCATACTGCATATATAATAATTATAAAAATAAACATAAAATACATCATATTTCATATCGCATGGCATACAAGGCATGTAAAACACATTACACACAAACGGCCTTAGTTACATCCTTACCTAAAACGTCATCAGTCTTGGAGCATACTCCTACGCCTCTTTAGGGCTTTGACTGGTCTCACCTATATGAGGAAAAAACTAGAATTAGATTCCCTCCTACCAAAAATACTATTATTTACTAACTTATTCTAAAACTAAGTTTTTGAATAAAATAATACCATACTAATAATAACGATAAGAAATAATACTAAAAATATTAATGAAAATATTAATATGATTCAAAACGGATGGTGAGATAAGGGCTTCAACCCTTCACCAAAATAATGCTAATAATATCATTAGGAAATTATTAATAAAAATAGTAATAACAATAGTAATGAAATAATAATCGGAATTACAAAATAATAATACTAATAATAATAATAAAATGACTTAAACTGAAAGTAATATAAGGTAGGGTTCTCAACCCTACTCCAAAATAGTAAAAGTACCATTTGTAATAATAATGATTTATTAACACATATTACATATAATAATAATAATAATAATAATAATAATAATAATGATAATAATGATGATGATGATGATGATGATGATGATGATGATGACGATGATGATGATGATACAAGTAAAAGTATTCGCACTATATAAATAAGGTAGGGCTTCGGCCCTCTAAATATATAATAAAAATAATAAGAATACTAATAATACTAATACTAATAATAATAATAATAATAATAATAATAATAATAATAAAACTCATAATAATACTAATAATATTAATAATACGAAACTAATAATCTAAATAAATTTAAATAGCATCTCTACCCTGATAAGGAATAGTAACAGTAATATTGAACCTAATAATAATAATAATTATTATTATTATTATAATCAAATACTAGTTAAAAATTAAAATAAAATAAAACAAGCTTAAATAAATAGGGGAGAAGGGCTGAGAGGGTTTAGGGTTCCACCATAGGTCGGGTTAACTTAGGATTATTTTGGGTATATAAAAATTAAAATATTTTAATAAAATAATATTTAATTTCCTCTTTAGGTTAACTTAGGATTTTTAAAAGATTTTTCCTAAATTTCTTTTTAATTAGCAAAATACCCAAAATTTTCCTTATAAAAATATTTGTAAATTTCCTCTTAATTTTTCCTAAGTAATTTCTTCCTATTCCAATAAAAATATTAATTTACTTAATTTTTCTAATAAATCCTTATTTAACTAAAACTCTCAAAACTAGTATTTTTGGGGCATTTCAAAACTCCTACCACTAGACATAAAACCAACAAATTCCAAGAAAGAAAGGTTCTATCTATTGGTTTTGTATGTGCAATCCAAGCAAATGAAATATGGGAATGCATGCAAAAAGAACAACAGAATCAGGATATGCAAATATAATATCATTGACCATATCAAAGTCTGGATACCTATGATACCAATATCGATACTTGTTGGTTTCCAACAAATGTAATAGCTTTTGCATAACTATATGCTCGGCCAACTTCTGCACCCTAAACTTATGTCTTGCATTGCAGATTGTTGTAAGTGCTGCAGCAATATCACCATTACCCCGTTGTAATTTATCGATGATCTCCATAGGTTTTACATTTATCATGGTCAATTCTTCTACCAACTTTTGTTCTTCTGCTAATAACCATTGCCCAAAAGAATGCCCTTATCTGAACTTATCCAAACTGTGGTTGTGTATGCCACGTTCAACCGTTAATTCCCAACCAATGTGAGGAATTTTCCTCCCACGTATTCTAAATTTATAGTCAAGTTTTTTGGCCTAGAAGATCTTGAAATATCTGAATTCATGGACAAATTCCTTCTGTATGTGCCACCTCTCTCACAACGAAGCCAAAGATTTTCTGGTTTTGATCATTCTATAGTGAAAATCATATTGTGTGGCCTTCTGGTGTCATTAACATGCTTAATTAGTGACTCAAGACCACTAAAAATATAATTCGTTAAAATTAAATCCGTCTAATCAGTATTAATTGGGTCTTCTATCTGCAATAAATAAAAATAAATATTTAATTATTAAAATATATAAGAAAAATGGGAAAAACCTATTGGCTGCTCTACCGGTGAGTCGCCTGTTATTTAGCAAAACCTACAGGTGGACCATCTACTGCGTAATGTAAACTACAGGTGGACTGCCTGTAAGCTTAATAGATACTACAGGTGAGTGGCCCGTCGATAAGAGATAAAGGTGGGTGGTTCTCCCGTCGATAGGTATAACTTTTGGGTAAATCATTTGTCACACTATAATATAAATGGGTGGTTCACCCCTAAGATTTGCCAAAGTTTACGAGTGGTTCACCTGTAGATTCTAATTTCACTGAAAAAAACTTTTTTTGCCATAATTTCTTTGATTTTGAATTCAATGAGATAATAATCCATAGATTTTTTTTTTAGAATTTGTTTCAACTAAATAAAAAGAGAATTAAAAGTTATAAAATTATGTATGAAAGTTAAAGGGGGTAGAAGGGTAAAAAGTTATATAATTTTAGTTTTATAGGGTGTAAACTTAGGAAAAGGGGTGTGCATATAACAACCCTCTTAGTACATTTATAGAGGTTCTTGGTATGAAAATATTGGATTCATATGTATAGGTTAAATCTAGATTTGGGTCTAACTAAATAAGTTGGGGACAATGTTTTCTTGTTTCGGGTAGAAACTTGACTTGGGACATGTTTAATTATTTTAAGATATTTATAATAGTAAATGATACATTTGTGTTATTATAAACATGTTGATGCGAATGATGAGTTAAACAAATACTAGTAATGTAGTTGAGTAAATATACTATTTAAGTATATTATTTAATATAATAATTATACGATTCCAACACGGATCCCGGATAGTTATTGGGAACAGATATTTTATAGGCATAAAGTATAGTGATAATATAAAAAATATTATTCACCTAGCGAGTTGCAGTGATTAGTGTAATGCTTTTTTATTTTTATTAAACTAATAAAAGAAAAATCATTTAAGATTTATTTATTCATTAGATTCTTCCGATTTCAATTCAGATGTCTAAATTAACTTTCAAGACGCGAGGTCGGAGTCAAAGATTAGGTTTATAAAGCAAAACAAGTCTCGGACGGTAGGTCCTCAGTCTAGTATGATCTTATCCCTTGTGCGGCGCTGACAGAATGGACTATATTGCAGAAACAATATTGTACCCCATTTTGTGCTTCATTTTTCACGTCTTACCTTCCCAAAGTGCCGAAACCAGCGTAGAGTTCAACACCCTACAGATCAGACGCACACGAGCAGAACTTCTGTCTGTATCACCAGCACCGCCTACCGGTTCAAGGTCCAGACAACCTGTGAAGCCATGGAACCTTCCCAAATTCTTCCGAGAAGGAGAATCGCCTCAGGATTTCTTAGGAGACTTGCCATATCACTTATAATCCCTGTGTCTGTATCGGCGATTCTATACCACATCGACTCATTCAACCCAGTTGCTTTGCCTTTGCATGAGTTGACTCAGCAAGAGATGGTGTCGCCTAAGGTTAATAATCACGTGCTTAGCGGGGCAGAGTTTGTAGGATCTGGGAAATTGGTGGGACCTGAAGACTTGGTTTATGATGCACAGAGGCAAACTGTGTACACCGGTTGCGCAGACGGCTGGATTAAGCGAGTTGAGTTGACTGACTCGGTGGTGGTGGTGGAGGACTGGGTCAACACTGGTGGACGCCCTCTTGGGTTAGCCTTCGGAATCGACGGGGAGCTCATTATTGCCGATGCATACAAGGTTTTGTTCCCTTTTTTATTTCTTTTTTCTTCACTATTAATTCAAGCTAAAAATATTGCTACCATGCACACGGCATTTATTTGTTTGTTTATTATTGATAGTATATCGATAAATTCATTAAACACGTATACTAGTGGAGAATTAATAATTTAAGAACAATTTAATTTTAATTTTAATTTTAATTCATTACATATATAATTACAACTTGGGGCAGGCGGTTTGCGCACTCCACGGTGTCCCACTCAATATATCGGTAAAAAAAAAAAAACTAATGCCATCTTCTCAGATACTACAAAGGAACATTTTCTCTTTTGCTCGATTGATACTTAGGATAATAGGGATAAAAAAATTACTTTTATATTTAATATATGTTATATATTATAATTAATTTTTTTTAAAAAAAATAGATAAATTTTTAATTTAATCTAAAATAGATATTTTATTAAAATTATTTTATTATTAATAAATAATTAATTTAAAAAACATAAAATAAGAAAAAAAAATTTCCATCATTATCACCACATACCAAACAAACCTTTAATAAAATTAATATCATATACTATGGTGGAGTGCGGGGAGAGAGAAGATATCTTCTCTTATAATTATGTGACTGTAGCTTGCCATCGCAGTTGCATATGAGAAAATATCATCTCCTTCGATTGATTTCTTGTTTCTCAATTTGCAGTAGAAGTAAACAAGTAATTCGTAAGAGATAAAATGGAGAGGGAGGGAACATAGCGGAGTTGTAACTTCTTTTTTTAAAAAAATGAGACATTTTTAGGATGAAAGTTCGGTAAAATAAGACTAACGGTCTTTCATAGATCATTTTGTACTTTTGCTTATAATCTTCTCAATTTTGAAATTACTAAAATGGACGTGGCGATTACGCAAGGGGCGTTTCCATGATGAATAGTATAAATATAAATAGTGATAGATTGTATCATTTTGATGTGTTATTTATGATTATAATTAATTATATTATAATTTTCATTTATATGCTATCACATCTGGCATATGCATTATATTTAAATGCTATCGTATTATATATATATATATATACCCTTGTAACAACATTTTTAATTTATTTATATTTCAAAATAAAATCATGATAGAAAGTTTATCTTACTTTATTTTCTAGGCATGATGTTTAAATTTACTTATTTTCAAAGTTATGTTGGGAATAGTTTAATCATATGAATGTATTTTTAATTTTTGGGGGATATGTTTATGACTTCAAAAAAAAAAAATTGGACCAAAGAATTTCCTAAGGATGAGAAATTTTAGAACTTTTATGACTATATATGTACAAATTTTTATGTTGCTGTCATACTATATTTTTTACACTTTTTTTTTGCTAAATACACGTATCATTTTACAATAAAAATGTCACCTCGTAATCAATGTTTGCAGTAAATGTTGGTCAATACTTGTATAGAGCAATGCTATGCTATGTTTATCATTTTTGTATTGTGTGAGAATGAGCAGGACCTTCATTTTGCAAAATGCCATGCATTGGTGCATTCCCTCGACACTTGCTCCGAAAACAATGTCACGCTTTCGGATTGATCGGCTGACCCCACGTATCAACACGAGTCATTTCATCATACTTTGTCCTTACTCATGCGCTTCTTGAAAAATTTTCAAAATTTTTTTGAAATTTTCCAAGATAGTCACTTATCCTAAAAATTAATCAACGGCCAGCACGCTTAACTGTGTAGTTCTTAGGACGGAATCACCAAAAAATGGCATACCATGCTGATATAAGTTGTCAGATCAATCCTTATAATACTCCGCTCAATTTGGGGTATTACACTTGTAACCCAATGATGTACAAGTACTTCGGTCATTCTAGTGCAACAAGACAACTTAATATCCTCCCATCCTAAGTCATCTAATTTTTAAATATCGATGCCTCCTATAGGGTTCATAGGTCACTAAGGCCTTAGTCAGAATAGTGAGGCATCCAATGAAACTACCAAACCAATTTGACAGCTCCTACCTTGTCTCTAATATAGCTAACCCTAAAAAGTAGCTATTCCCAAATCTTTGTTCTTCTACTTCAAATATTAATATCATAAAATATTACATAATACACAACGATTCTAATTCTATACTTAACCATTTATCTTTTATTTTTAGTTATTCAAGTTGACGTTAAGGTAAACAATCCAAACTAAACTCAAATTCAATACCAAGGTCAACCTATGAATCCATTGGAGCTGTTAGAGTCCAATTATTCACACATTAATTTAGACATGATAAGCCATGAATGATCAAAATGCCCTTATATGTTATTTACTTAATAATTTTTTACATTGATACCAATTATCATTAGAATTAAACAAAATTCATAATATGACTCAATAACATTGAAATAACCTTTTTAATATGAAATTACAATTATAGAAAACTTTAAAAGTGCCAAAATTATCAGTTTGTCTTGAAAACACAATTAAGCTTATTTAGCACATGAAACTCTAACCTTGCATACTTTTTTTCCTACAACCAATCCTATTCTAGCATAATATTATATATATTAAAATACATGAAGTTAACATGCTATTGCATAAAATGTCACATAGTCACATGCTTAGAGAAATTAATAATAATACATGGTGCAAGCATATTTTTCATGAGATTACAAGGAAACATAAATTTCACTTAAGCATAACATAGGAAAACCTCAAACATGTTATTACATATTTTGTAGAAACATATGAGTTACCTCTTTTCAAGTGCAAATAGCAAAATAAGAATAAAGAACCGCCAAAAGAACTTTAACCCATTCTAAAAATGGAGTCACAAGAAGATGGGACAAGAGATGACAACTCCACAATTTAACAAAAAAAAACTAACCATCTTTTTTTATTTAAAAATTAATAAAGGCTATATAAAAGGAAATGTAGAATTGAAAACAAGAGAATAAGGAGAAAGAGAGGAGAACGAGTCTTGATTATAGTGTAACGCCCTAGCATATTGGTCACCAGTAGTTACATAAAGCGCTTTCATGAATAATGATTGACCCCATAGACCAACAATAGTCCTTTTGAGCATGTTTTGTCATCACTCACAAGTTTTACGGTAAAATTTTTCTAGTAAGTCACTTATCCTTAAATTGCTTCAAGTGAAGTATGTTTGACTATAAAATTATGTAAGTTTTCTAGAATGAAGGTATACCTTGTTGATATAGATAGTCTTATTAATTATTCTAAGCTTCAAATATTCATCGCTAATTTGGGCGTATTACATACATTCCCACTCAAAATGCAACATTCTCGTTGTGTCTCAATCATTGACTGTCTCATTACAAACTATCCCAAGAATTATCCTACTAGATGACTGACTGAGTTATCCGATTTTAGCTCATGGTCATGGTTTCACTTTGATATCATTTATAATATCCCGTTAAATCCACTACAAGTAGTTTGGAGTATTTTTAGGATCAATGATTGTCCCCACAAACAATTATGTGTCCTTTCAAGCGTATTTTATCCCCACTTGCACACATCCTGGAAAACTTTTCAGAAGGTTGCCCATTCTTAAATTGCTCTAAGTCAAGTATGTTTAACTATGAAGTTTTTTAAGGATAAGTTTTAAAAAAAGAAGGTATACCTAGTTAATTTAGGCAATCTTATAAATTATTTTAAGCTTTCACTATCCATTACTAATTTGGAGGTATTACATATAGACACAATAAAGTTTAAGAACACTTAACAAAAAAAATAAAAGTGATGAGAGAGGTAACAATGACCAAGAGGAGAAAATGAGAAAAATGATAATTGAAAACAATTCAAGACAAATGAGGTATAAATAGTGGAGGGACGAAGGTAAAATCTAATGCCAAGAGAGAATGGAACTTGCTTGTTCAACCCTTGAATAGATGGATGGGTGGTTGAGTGTGTAAGAGAAAGTATGGTGGGTGTATAAGAGTTATGAAAACCCAAAAATCAAGCTAAAAATGTGAGGGAATGCAAGTATGTCCAAGGGTAGGGGAGGTTAAGTTCAAGCATGTGGAAGACAAGCGAAGTATACTAGGTGTAAGAAAAGGCAAAAGGATACAAGTAACATAGCCGAGAAGTGTAAGGAAGTGACTTTGGCTTAACTTTTGATTGACTGGATAAGGAAAAGGTCAAATAGATGCAAAATCTGATCATATAAGTGTAGGGAAGAAATTTTATAGTGAACAGTAATTTTATGATTTATAGTTTATTTTTAATGGTGGAAAGATCATTAAAGAGACTAAAATTAATAGAAATATCAAATAAGCTCATAAAATTATGAAAATTTATGGAATGTCTCAAAAATAATATTATAAACTCACATATAAATTTTCATGAATTTACAACAATAAGTATTATATTAAATATTTATATAAAAGATTAATCAAACGGTGAACTAACAAGCATACAAGGTAATTACCACACATTTACTATGATTTTTATCCACCATACCTTATATATATATTTGGCATATAAAATTCTAAAAGGATAGTAAATACATATAAACTTAAACTAAAATTTTTATATTTACATGTTAACCAATTTAGGACCCACATTTATTTTACAAGCATATTTTTTAATGTGTAACTTAAAAGTTAGCATATATAAATAGTATTTTATAATTGAAGTATGCCCAATTACAAAAAATCATAATTTCTACGGAATCGCCCAAAATAATCTTGAAACCATAAAATATTCTACAATCATTTATGTAATTAATTACACATAAAATAGTAAACTCTAATATTATTAGACATAATTAGGGTTAGTTAAGTTTTCCAAAAACAAACGTGTATCTTATTACTATAGGTAATCGCATCAATCCTTTTAATAATCCACCATAAACCATTAATTTGGAGATATTACAACCTATATTAATAAGGCGTATCTTTTCTTTTTTTTTTTGGAAATCCTTCATCGGAAAACTCCACATTTAAACATGCTTACTATTGAGACAATTATTGGTTTAGGTGAAATGAGGAAGTTACATTTTTGAGGGGGGTGTGTATAATACCCTAAATTAGTGGTTGTTGGTAGATGCTTAAAATAATTGAAAAAAATACCTATATCAACAAGGTACATATTTTTTTCCATAAATTATCACCGGAGAACTTTACAATTAAGTGTGGTTAGTTTGGATGGGTAACCTTTTGATAAATTTTTAGCAAAGCCTATGAGTGAGAATAAAACATGTTGAAAAGGGCTTGTATTGATAGCACTCTTATCATTCATAAATTTAAACACAAAAAGGAAACAATTTACTTCATATAAATTGTAACATAAACAATCAATAAACTATTTTATTAGCAAAATTTTGTATAATATAATATATGCTGACCCTTGAAAGCAACAATGGTAGTATAGATTAGATTCAGGTGGGGCACTACCAATTCTCCTACAAAAAGGAAAACAAATAACATTTTGAGTGTTAGAGGGACTCTGATATGGTGTTGGTATAAAGATACTTTGTAACACCCAAGCTTCACTAGGGCTGCAGGTAGTTACTTTGGAGTGCTTTTAGAATCGATAACTGACCTCACATATCAACACGAGTCTTTTGAGTGTGTTTTTTATCTACTCACATGCACCTTGGGAAATTTTTCGGTAGGTCACCCATTTAAATCGCTCCAAGTCAAGTATATTTAATTATGAAGATATTTAAGTATAATTTTTTTTAAAAAAAAAGGTATACCTTGTTAATATAGGTAGTCTTATCAATCCTTTTAAGCTTCTACTATTCACCACTAATTTGGGGGGCATTACATATAACTTATTCAAGAACGCAACATCTTCATTGTGGTCTCGTTATATCTTGAAATTGCTCCAAGTCAAATATGTTTAACCGTAAATTTTTTTTAAGGATACGTGTTTTGAAAAAATATATACCTTATAATATAGATAGTCTTATAAATTATTTTAAGCTTCCACTATTTATCACTAATTTTAGGGGGGTTATTACATACACCTTATTCAATAACGCAATATCTTTGTTCCGTGTTGACCACTAATGGTCTCATTACTGGCTATCTCAACAATCATCCCGTTAGGCGGCTAAGTGACTCATCCAAGTTCAGCTCATGGTGGCAATTTCACTTTGATACCATTTGTAACACCTCAGTCTCACGAGGGCCGCAAGTAGTTAATTTATAGTAGTTTTAGGATTGATGAAAGACCCACATATCAACTTGAGTCTTTTCGAATGTATTGTTTATCAACTCACACACATCCCATAAAATTTCGTAAATTACTCCAAATTAAGCACACTTAATTTTGAACATTGATCTATGCATAGGAACCTAACACTCAAATCATAAAATGACACAATATTTTAATAACAAATGTAAGTATAAATTTACTTCGACCCTAAGAAAAAAGTTGAAAATTCTTATCCTAGCTTTTGGACTCAATCGTATGTACTATAGGAGGATAAAAACAACGCACATTTACTATTTAACTATGAAATATTCGATATTTCAAATATCCGATAGTTAGATATTTGATAAAAATATTTGGATATTTGAAAAAACACTTTAGATATCCAACACTTTGGTTATCTAGAGTTTCGGATTAGATAATACATAATTTATCATATATCTTCCACTTTTAAGTGTGCCACATAAATGAAAAATATTAGATAAAAATTATTCGATCGGAAAATAATAAATTGATCAAATTTTGTTTTTTGGAATGATGATTGCATATCCTCATGGAAGTAGTAATTTTTAGATTTAGAGTGTGTTTTGTTCTTGGAAGTAGTAATTAATGAAATCTTTTTATTGGAACCAACAAATCTATTGATTAGCAAGCTTTTCTATCTGCTTAATGTTCATAGCATTTTTCAAACCACGCCCTCCTGGCCGCTCTGACTCCCTGCATGCTTTGGCTTAAAAATCTAGATCTACCTATAACATCTGCAAATGAACCACAAATAGGGTGGTCGTCGGATGAAGCTACTTGATCAATATACCATGTTTGTGGTAGAAACATCCTAATTCGTGTTAGTTTCCTGAGGGATCTATTGTTCTACCAAAGAAGTAGAAGCCACCAATTGACTTTCTCTAGCTAATTTCTTTAAGTGGAATGTCTAAGAAGCATTCTACGTTTCAGAGACAATGAAAGACAAACCTCAATTGAAGGTTAATCAGAACGGGTCCATTTAAATCATCAAGGTAAAGCAGTAGAGGTAATACCACATGAAAGGAGATTTAAACCTGGGATCATTATGCATCCAAACCCCTTTGTCTTAAGCTAGACTAACACCGCCAACAAAAAACAGAGCTCAATTTACGTTATGTGACAGAGTGAAACATATCTCCCTCTAAAATGCCCCCCGGGTGAGACATGTATCCTATCTATCATGACTAAAGCTAGAGAATGGGAGAATCATATGCTAGAAAGTACCTTACAGATCTGTGAGGCCCAGATATTTTTATTACATCTGTGATTAGGAGAATTATCTGAAAGTGCAGCTGCACGAGGGATTATATTTTCCCCAAATGTAGTTGAAGCTGCAAGAATGTGGGAGATCCGCCCTGAGTCAAGCATCCATGAGATTCAACAAATAGACGCTTTGAATCTAGCCTTTCCAACAATTGAAAATACAAGATACTACTTAGTTCTAAAAATCCATTGAAGAACTTTTTAGAAGTGAGCACCATATCAAAATCTGGAGCTTTCCAGGAATTTTTTTTTTTCAATATATCTGGCATCTGATTTTACTTTAAAAAGGCATAAAGTTTTCCAAGCCTGCAGATGAATAAAAAAAATTAAACCAAACAGAGGAATTCCTAGATTAATTGGAAATGTAAAAGTAGGAACGACAAAAGCTCACATAGATTGATCAAATGAACTTAAAGAAGAGAAGCACGAAACAAACCATGCCAACTGTCGTGCTGTATAGATTCATGAATTACTACTTCCAAGAACCAAGCACACCCTAAATGTAAAAACTTCCAAGAAATATCGAAAAATAATGAGGAGTGAGAATTAATGATGGAGAGCTAGATTAAGATTGATTGTTCGGAATGATTATTGCATATCCTCATGAATTGCATTTTTCTTTATTTTATTTTTTTTGTTGGAAAGTGTTATATTTTATAATTTTTATTTTGGTTAAAAGCTTAATTATCATTAGAGATTTGGAAGTATTTGTGGATAAAATCTCGATCAGATCTTACAATCCTACCTTCTAACAATCATAAAATGATCTTTATTTTCAGGTAAAATTTTAAAGTAGTAGAATTGTAGTAAGAACTTCTAATCCTATATAGGATCTTTAGAATCTTAACAATCCTACATCAAGAACTTTGGGATTAGTTGACAGGGTTTTTGGATGCAACGATAAGCTTGCTCAAGTTAGGGTCATGCAACTTCTTTCCAAGGATATTATTGGATTTGATCAAAGAGTAGAATGACCCCGCTTTTAAAACGATGCACATCTTATCCATTTAAATATATATTTTTGAATATAAATATATATATATATATTTTTTTTGGGAAAGAATACGTATCTTATTTTTAGAAACATATACATTTTATCCAACAAAATGTACATTGTCCGAATATAAATACATATATTTTATTAATTAGAACTATAAGAGATGGATACATTTATTGTAGCTAATATTTTATAATTATAAATACATATTGAATCAACGGATGCACATCTTATGTTGAATTGTATATACATATCTTTTTAATAGAATAACACATATCTTCTAGAATTAAAAAATACACATTTTTATGACATAATAAAATTACACATCTAATAGTATTGAATATACATCTTTTATCGGCAAATGCCCATTTTGTAGTTGTAGATGGATATCTTATATCGAGAAA
This sequence comes from Tamarix chinensis, assembly GCA_030549775.1. NCBI lineage: Eukaryota > Viridiplantae > Streptophyta > Magnoliopsida > Caryophyllales > Tamaricaceae > Tamarix > Tamarix chinensis. The sequence goes on along the minus strand of CM060171.1, from coordinate 80,651,752 downwards.
TACATATTTTATAATTTTATATACACATCTTTTCATGTAACAATGTACATCTTCTATAAATAAAAAATACACATCCTTTTTAGGACATGATAAAAATACAATAAGCTTCAGAGTATCAGGTACAGGATAGAAGAGCCTCCATTTCCATTCTAACAAAGCAAATAATACCAACATAAAATTTCCATTATTTTAATCCCAAGTTTCTCTCCCTCATTTCTCTCTAAATCAGTTCTAGTTAGCCATTTCTAACATAAACAAATCAAGTCTCACTATTTTACTCTACAAAGTCCTTCTCCTGCCAATTCCAATATGTTGCTTCCTTTCTGTAAAGTTTCAGTACTCTTTCGAAATTCATTGGAGACGGAGACGACAAGGAACGTGCAGGTGTCAAAACCTCCATCGGTGGACAATTAGTGGTCGCAGCAGCGAGGCTGCAGGACCATGAATGACAAATTGTGTTTGATTTTCATTAAGAGGAGGCAGAGGAGGTAAAAATCGAAACATTAACAATGACTGTTGGAGGAATCTGTGTTGGCTGAAAATGGTGATCGCGAAGAGAAGTTCGTCGGTCGTCGGCGTTGTTTAGTCGCGCGGTGGTTGCTGAGGGAGAAGGAGGAGAGGGAAGACCAGTAAACAGACAGAGAAGAAGAAGAATGGCGTTTAATTTAAACAAGAAGATTTTAATTTTTGTGGGTTCTAATGTATGAAGCATCCTGCATCACCTAAATATGTTGGAGTTTTTATCCAACCCTTCGATTTATGTTGTTCTTTTTTCACTCATGATTGTAGCTAGCTGTGCAAGCAAGGTGTTGGAATCGACGTTCATATTGACATATTTGTTGCCAAGCTGTTATGTGGTCTGATTTTGCTGGAGTAACCGATGATGGAGAAAGGGTCCGACATATTTTATGTTGAAGACGTAATCTTTTTTATTTATTACTATTTTTTCTTTCAAGGAAAGGAAGAGCCGCTCTTGTGGGGGATGGTGGCAGAAACCACAGGGCGACCTTGGGTACAGAGGTGTGGGAAGAAGAACCTCCCCCCGGACCGCCTCTAGACGAACAGCAAGCCCAAGTGAAGCATTAATATCCGACATAACATCATTTTATTTTTTGTGCCCATGCATGCAGGGTCTACTGAACTTGACTGCAGACGGCAAATTAAACCTGCTGACAGATGAAACTGAGGGCATAAAGTTGAAGTTCACGGATGGAGTCGATGTTGCACGTGATGGCATGATTTATTTTACAGACGCCTCCTCCAAATACGGCTTTGCTGATTTCATTTGGGATGTACTTGAAGGCAAACCCCATGGCAGGCTCATGAGTTTTAATCCAATTACCAAGGAGACGAAGGTCCTTGCTCGTGATCTATACTTCCCTAATGGTGTTACAGTTTCTCATGATCAAAAATTCGTTATCTTTTGCGAAACTGTTATGTAAGTACTTACTTTTCATTTAATGTAGTTTTTTTTTTTGAAGTGTGTTGTAACATTAATATACCTGGAACTATATAGCCGATCCATATTTTTTTTTTTTAATAAAAGTGATCCATATTTTTTTGTAAAAGTGTTACCCATGTAAGCCCCCTACAGGATGAATTGTTAGTTTTTTTTTCTTTTGGGAAATACGCTATCTAAATTTTGCTATTTCGTTAGTTACTTACCCGTAACTATGTGTTTATGAATGTATAGGAGAAGATGCAAGAAGTATATCAGAGACGGTGAGCAGGAAGGACATGTAGAAACTTTTGTTGACAACCTATCGGGTATGCCCGACAACATCAAATACGATGGCCAAGGTTGCTACTGGATTGCATTATCCACGGTAATTAAAGCTTCACTTATAAACTAGTTACGCCCTGCCTGAAATATTGTCATATTCAAAAAAAATTACATTTTTTTTAAAAGAATGAAATATAATTTAAAAAAAAAACTTTGCCTTTTTTTTTTCGAGTAGAGAGAAAATGAAACATGTAAGAGTAAAAATAGAAATCAGTCATTTTTATTTTATTTTTAATCGATAACATTTTTTATATAAAATGTTATATGTAAAGTGACAGCCTTTTATATACAAAGTGAGTATAATTTATCATAATTGATTGAGTGTTTCTTTGAAGTAAAGTATTAAGATAACTTCGTTTTTTATTTATATTCCCTAATACTATTTTTGTATTTTTTAGATTCGAAATAAAAAAGTAATTATCAAATAAATTACTAGTTTTAGGCCATTTGTTTTACACGGTATAAGGGAGGGGAATTCACCTGTGACTTATGGGAATTGAGCCCTGGACGTTTGAAATGGTTTGGTAATCACTAGTTTGTGATCTTCTTCCCTAGTTTTAGGTAATGTTAGTAAATAAACTAGTTTTACATTATTATTTAATTTCGGCTGATTTGATTTGGCGTAGTTGAAAACTGTCAAAAATAATACTTAATTGTTATCGTAATTTATGGTAAAATACTCTCTAAAAAATGAAGCATATGCTTAAAATGTCAATAATATCATATTATTTTAGTTTTAATTCATTGATCATTGTTTTTAAAAGGAAGTCTTATAACATGTTTGATTGAGTGTTTTATATTTCAACAACTATGTTTAATTGTATTTTGTCAAAATTTATACTATTTTTTATAAATTTATATTTTAAATATAATTAATCAGTTGGCAATAATAGTTACTAACTACCACTTTTTCAAACATATGCTTAATCAACTCCTAATTATTTATTATTTCACCTTATATGTGTTGTAATATAGAATTGGAAGCGTGTTTGTATGTCTAGAAATAAATTGTAGTAGCTTAGAAGTAAGGAAGACGTATCATACCGTTTCTATCTTCACTCATGCATATATTCTTTTGATCGGTGCATTATTCAACATTTTGCAGTCAGTGAAACCTTACTGGGAAGTGGCATTGCAATATCCCTTCATTCGCAAGGTTTTGGCCATCCTAACGAAGTACATAGGGCGACCACATATGGAGAGAAACAGCGGGTTGCTGGCTGTTGATTTGCAAGGAAAGCCGATTGTCCACTACTACGATCAAGCGCTCGCCCTTATTTCAAGTGGAGCCGTCATCGGAGACTACTTATATTTTGGTTCTGTATTTTATTCCTACATCATTCGCCTCAATGTCACTTACCGCCCTGCTACATAGAGTATGTTGTAAGAAACCTTTTTTTTTTTCCTATATAAAGGGATTTGGTTGTGGGAGATTTTGTTTCATCCTTGATTTTTTTTATTGAAGTTTTTCTTTTATTTTAAATTTTAAGTAAAATGCATATAAATTATTATTTCAGATATTGTATTGATAAAAAATACACTTTTTAAAAAGAAAAATACTTCCAAAAATAAATATTTAGAGTTACTATTTGAAGACTAATTATATTAATAACTGCAACTGATGTTAATTTATTCTAAAATATTTGTTTTCAAAATAAAAATAATAATTAGAGTTAAATATTTGTGTCATTACATAGATATTAGTATAGCATAAAATGACATAACAATTACACTAAGAAAATGAACAAGAAAATAATATTTTATTAAATTTTATAATTGATTATGGATGTAGTTTTTGTATGAATCTATTACAAGATTTACTATCGGCACTGCGACAAATTGTCACATGGGCCATTAAAAGATGTTTAGTTGGTTAATGAGTAAAAATTTTATTGCTACAATATTTTGCTAAGAAAATTTTAAGCATCACCTTTCATGACCTACAAGCCTGTGACGAAAATGTAAGTACGAAAAAAGTAATTTGATGGTCGCAAATGATGAAATTAACCACAATTAATTGATAACTCATATTTCGATAGTCCCGTAGCGCACATGTCAAGGTCCACGAGTAATCCTGTGGCGTATGTGTTAATAGTCATGAGTAATCCTATGATGTCCATAGTGATTGCCACAACTAGCCCGTGACCTAAGTGGTGATAATCATGAGCAGTCTCATGGCCCAAGTATCAATAGCCACGAGTAGTCCCATGGCATATTTATCGATAGTCATAAGTAGTCTCGTGGCACATGTACCAACGATACTACTGCTACTAATAATAATAGTAATAATAAATACAAGTAGTCCCATGACATACGTATCGATGTTAATTATTATTATTATTATTATTAACCACCCCATTAGGGTACCATGGGTAAACCTCATCTCAGATAGCGAGTAGTTATAGCATGCTTCTTGAAAAAAATTTCATGAAGTCATCCATCCTTAAACTACTCAAATCCAAGCACGTTTAACTATAAAATTCTTTAACTGATTGGTTTTTCTTAATGAATGTGTATTTTATTTATATAAATAGTTGTATCAAACATTATATTCTATCTTAATTATACATTACTTATATTAGGTATTATATGTATGTATGTATGTATAGTTTTCAAATGGTCATACATTTGTTAACATGATTACACATTTGACTCATAGTTAAAATAGTAAATTTTCTTATATATATATATATATATATATATATATATATATATATATATATATATGTTTGTGTGTCTCTATATATAAATTATGGATATATTATTTACTATTCCATATTTTATATATATATTTAATTTAGGACACAAACTAATAATTATTTTTATTTTATTTTTAATTCAAATTAGTAAAAAAATGAAAGATAGAAAATGTACTAATAATGTACTATAATTTTGTAAGTGACCTAGTTAATTCTTAAGATGTCATTTACTTTGGCATATTAATATTTAAATGATATATATATGCCACTAACTTTTATATAAATTTAAACTATGATCCAAATTAATAAGTAGTTAATTTTACTATTTGTTCAAAATAATCAAAATGTTAAGATGAAAATGTAATGTATTATACATTTAAAAAAACTAATCAAATTAATTCATACCATAATCATATTTTTATTTATTTTTGAGCTATAGCTTAAAAAGCATTTGATTTTGCCACATAATATTTTTTATATGACATCTATGATGAGTCAGCCTCAAAAACAAATTTTTATTGTAAACTCGTGGCAAGTAAGCCACAAAAATTACTACAAGAAAACATGAGTATAGTGACAATAATTGTTGTCACTGAAAGCCAAATTGTCATCACTATTGAGCTATGGCTACGACTTGTCGTCGCTAATAAGTCATGGCAGTAAATTCGTCCCTCAAAATGTTTTTGGCGACGACATTATAAGTTTTACAGTGATGACAAGATAAGTCACTAAAACTATATATTGCGACAACTGAATTTAAAATTATGTTGACTTTTTTCAAAATTTTGAATTTTATAGCCATAACATATGGTTGCAATTTATGTCTACTGTGTCAACATATTTCAAAATTTTAACTATTTTTATTGAAAATTTTAAGTCTTTTCGGTGATAAAATGTCATCCCATTAAAACTTTATGACGGAAACATATATAATATTTTTCAACATAAAATAAAAAGGAAAATATTTTTGTCGTGACATGTCATCGCTCTTGCTACTTATAGCGAGGACATATTTTTTTTATATTTTTTAAAATGCAACATTTGTAATGATTAAAATACAAGTACATATAGACATATTATTTAAAATATCTATCAAACTATAGCCATAATAAAACAAATTTAAATATATCAAATGTTTTAGATAATATAAAATATTATCTCGTTATAACTATACCAAAGCGTACCTAAAAAAAAGTTAATCTAATCCAATGAAGATATCATCATCATCATCATTATCTTCACCTTGATGCTGAGAATGGTGTAGAGGCTGAAGAGGGATGTATTGCATTATATTATCTATATGTCCATCCATACAATCCATCCTAGCCTCATGGCTTCAAACAAGCTCCAATATTTCACCAATTCTACGATCAGGCTGGGTGACAATAGATTGAGACGTTTTAGGCTCAAAACGTGAAGCATGACTAGATATAGAAGCACTAGATATATAAGAGCTTGATACTATGCGTCTGACACCTTTCCCAAATCCTTGACACCGACTAAGAACTGCATCAACTATGGCAATCTCATTGACTGATTATGGTTCATTGCTTGAACCTTCTTTCGTTGTTGCTTGATTTTGAGATGCCTACTCGTGACGGCTAACCATTTCTTCCTACGAGTAAAAATTTAAGAATTAATTATTTTAGAATAATTTATAAAATACTAATGTATAACATTAAAATTAAATACTTATATATTGTGTGCAAATCTTTGTAATTTTCAATCTCTAATGGCAGTTACTAGGTTTATGGATTAGCCTTTTATTTGGTTAAAACAACAAGTTAGTAATATTATAATAACATTATAACAAAAAATATCATTAAAATATGATACTCTATACCCTCTCATATCGATATATAGAGATAGATCTTAAACCATGGAGACTGGGATCAACCAAATGTAACCTATTAATCTTGTTCTTCTCTGATTATGCATATAACAAATGAAGTGAAGTTAATAATGCATTTTAATATTGTACATATATCCACTCAAGAAACTATAACTTGAATAAAAAATACATTCGTATCAGTAGAAGACTAGAAGTTAATGCATCGCTTCCATACATCCTCCTCAAATTCATATGGCATCCAATTATTATCCATCATCCACTTAGCCCTGATCTTCTTTTTCATATTACAGTAGGTGTTATGAAACAAGTGTAAAAGACCTCTAACGACCATATCCCACTCATCACTCTGCCTCAATTGCTCGATATTAAAATATTGATGCACAATAAAATAAAATATAAATACTTGTTAAAATTAAATATATATATATAATTTTTAGTTTATAATTTATTATTATTACTTCAAGCTTAGGTAATATCTTAACCTTGTCTTGCTAAGGCACCTCTTTCCATAAATTATAGCATGGTGGAATCTCACCAATTACATTGCTCACACACTTATTAAATTGTTCGGCATATGGTCCTACAATGTGGATTGTGCCATCAACCATAGAGAATTGGATAGGGAATGATATTTTTCCATTTGCCACCTAATCTCGATGGAGATTAAAGTCTTTTCCCTTCTCCCTTCCTTTTTGTGGTCTCACCGGTGATGCTGCAATAATAAATGTATTAGGAATCAATATTAGTAAGATAAAAAATATATTAAGTAAAATATAAAGTAAACAATAATTACCTAACCAAAACCCGGACAATAATCCACGCAAACCTTTGGGGGTATCATTGCCTCCATCCCCGACATGGTATCTCGCATCAACATCAACTATAGTTATATCTTATAATAATTAAATGATACATACATAATGATATCAATATACATACAATAATTATGAAGTAACATGGTATAACACAAAACGAATAAGTTATATAAAAACAATATTACATATAGTTTAAAAATACTCGGCGAAAGAAATCTAAATCCCATGTACATACTAATCAAAACAATAATCAAAGTCATCACTATAATTATTTTCATCTTCTTTGAAACTATCCATATTGGAATCCACAAAACCCAAGCCCTCATCTTCCATGTCATTATCTCCAATGTCATCATCGTCATCCTCCAAATCATCGGTGGTCTCCATCTAATTGACATCTTGGACCCTAATATTCAAGTCAACAGAAGTGGAATCAACTGCATCCACCACATCGACCTCGTCATCATAGACCCAAATGTGGCAATTGTTGACTTCCCAGAACACCCTCCAATTACAACCATTAAGTAGATCATCAATATACTAAACTTGTTTTGCTTGAGATCCCAATATGTATTAATCATTCTTGTATCATTCTAACCTTGTATAAAAACTCGTGATGTTGTTAGATCATTTTATTCTCTTCTTTCTAGAGTCATTGTCGAACCATTTACTTGAACAACACAACAAAACAATCATCAAAGTAAGACAAGTCTATGATCTCCTATAGTTGGCCATAAAAATAAGTATCATCAACTCCAGGGACACACACGCCACTATTTTGTGTTCTTTTATTGGAGTCTCTACGATGAGTTAAGTGATTTTCATTCACTAATTTCAACTCTTATCTTCTCATGTGTCAATTCATGCCTTATATAGATCCTGAAAAGTTTGCTAATTAGCACACTAAGATATCCACTTTAATGCACACATGGCTACCTAGCCCACTAACCTCTAATAGCAACATATTACTAACTTATAAAATACATGAATCAAACTTTCAAATTATTACAAATAAATTTTGATAATTATTACATGGAAAAACTTAAAAAAATCCCTAATTTACATAAGAATGATAGCTAGGTCGTCTTTGACTTGAAAGATTGACTTCCATGCATAATAGCTCCTTTGACTTATAATAACTTGTATCATAGGAAGCAATATTAAGTGTGTTTACTTCTTTAATCTTATCCTTGAAAATATGTCACAAACCTGCAAGAATCACTTAGAATATATTTATTATAGTTATTCAAAGTTATATCATCAAAGACACATATCATAATAGGCTCCATTATTAATAATGCCAAATCCTCATTTGCATGAGAATCCTTAGATGCTCCAGCATCACTCCTGGGCACTATTCTTAAACCAATGGAATAGTTTGAAGCACCTCATAAGAAAAAAATACACCCAACTATTATTAAGGTAGTGGAATGAACTCAACACCTCAATCCTGACTCACACGATCTTTCACTCTAAGTGATTAATATTTTATTCATTATTATTTATAACAGGATCATCACACATATATTCATATATATATGAAAGGAACATAGTCCAACTAAAGATAAGTATTCAAAACACCTAAAACACAACCTCATGAAGATCATAACATCCCCAAGGAAGAAGGTCACATTTCCTTAAAGAAATTTTAATTTCACAATATAAGCATAAATCCTTCCTTAATATTCATCTAACCACCAAATTTAGCATACCCTCCTTAAATATTATTATTGACAACATATACAAAAATTAGGGTCTAACTCTAACATATTACACATATAATAATAGCCCTACCCCTAAGATTACTATTCATAATTTTAAGGTATTTCCTCATTTTATTAAACTTATGACACTTATAATTACTCCAAATGTTCCATATAATATACTTAGAATATTTTGAAACCATTCAATACATTAAAATACCAAAAAATTCATATTTAGATGATGTTGACTTAAATACCCTTAAGATGGCCAAAACACTTATATTTTCACAAAATCTTATTAGTCACAACATAATTACTTTTCAACCTCCAACACATATGTCATGAAAGTTCTTAACCATTTATATAAATAATAGTCAAAAATCATAGCTCAATCTAGGTAATGATTCATGCCAACCTTCCTGACTTACAAAACCACCTTAGCAACAAATGTATGTTATCACATGCTATCACATTCTTCTCACTTTTCATCATACAATATAATATATCATACAAAAAAGTTATCATAATAAAATTATCCATATAAAAATACCAAATATGATATTTCATACAAATATACATATTCTATATAAAATCCTAGTTATGACATGCATCCTTATAAAAAAAAATCTCTAATCTCTAAGCACATATAAACCTAACACGTCTCCTTTGAGACCACCAAAAAATCACCTAATAATCAATAATAATACACAATTAGAACTTAAGAAAACAACCAAGGAAAACCTATGGCAAAGGAGGGTGGAAAAGGAGAAAAATTAAAGCAAACCAATCACAAGAAAAGTGTGGCAAAACTTGAACTAGTTACGTTAGAATTTGGTGCAACCTAGGGGTGTAATGCATGAAGGGGTGATGCACCTAGGATTTTCGTTCCATTAAGGGGTTACCTAGAAAGGGTGGGGTTATGTGGAGAAGTGAATCAACTAAAAGGTATGCTCAGCTAAAGTAGGTTGGGTAAGGTGATGGCTGTTACGTGAGGTGATGTCACGGATGGGAGGTATTTTGTGATAAGTTAACACAACCAAGGGGTAATTTTTGTGGGTTTTTTTACACTAATAAGGTGGAGTTAAGTGGATTTTTGATGCATCTATGGTTGAGCCATGTGAGGGTATATAAGTAACATAGATCTTTGTTGGATGAAAATGGTAGATAACGAATGGAAGGAAAAGAGATGGGGAGTTGGGGAAGAAGTTAGGTGAGGAAATAAATGTGGTAATGGGAGGGAATGGAGGTTATATATATTTGGTTGGTGCAAATGGTGAGGGGCAAAAAAAGTGAGGTAAAGGGTTATGGGTGAGGCACGATCAAGGGAAATGTTTGGGGAAATTTTTTCCAATGACACATCCCTAAGATTTAAGGAGGTGACGGTGGCGATGATGAATATAGAATAGGTAGGGTGGAAGTTGTAAGCATGGCATAAGGGATTTGGTTGGGAGAGGAATAAATCATATAGAAGAGGAGGGAAGAAGAAGATTAATAGGATAAAAAGAAAGGGGAAAAAAGAAAAAGAAGAGAGTTAAGGGTTATGATTAGAGTTATGTTTAAATTTATGATTAAGAAATTAGGGTGAGATTAAAATAGAAAAAAATTTAGGGTTAGGGTTAGACTAAAATATTAATTATCTAAAATTAGGATTAGGTTAAATTTGGAGTATTACATAGATGCTCAAACAACTTGAAGTATCACTTTCAAGCTCTGTTAGTGTTTTGCTTTGTAATCGGATTAGTCTGTGGTAATTTATTTCTAAAACTTAATTTTTTGAAGTTTTATTATTATTTTGTGAAGATTTACAATTAAATATTTTGTGTTGGTTGACCTTTATAAAGCAAACTTAATACGAGTAGATATAAAGAGGTTAAAGAAGCCTGCAAGTCTGCTAAGCGATGTGATGAATACTCACCATCAATTTTACATTATAATTAATTATAAACTAATTAAGTGGACTAATTACTTACACCTTATCTCAAGAATAACATTTACTAACTATTTCTACTTAAGAATAATCACAAGCCTACGAATACTAATGCACCCCCCTTACTTATTGTGTTCATTGTCCATAATGAAAAAATGCAAGAGAAAGATGAAGAATAGGTTTCAAGAGGGAGGTGGAGGTGGGTCTCGGCTCCCGAGATGGAAATCATAGAGATTCTTCATCATCTCCATCATCTGATTTTGGTTATGGCGAATGGAATCCAATTGGGAATACACTTGATTTTGAAATTGGAGATGCCATTCGGGGACAAAAGTTGAGGTGGAAGAAGAGCTGGCTTGGGATCGGGGTGGTGGTGGTGGTGGATGGGCACCATGAGGCAGAATAGGATGTTCGATGGCTAATGGGGTAGGGTTATCATCATCCTCACTAGGCTGCCAGTTCAATGAGTTTAAAGGGTCGGTTTTGGTTGGGTTAGGAAGAGGAAAGAAAACACGTCCCTGATAAGAAAGGTACCACGCATTACTCCTACGCTCAATAAGATGCGTAAGGCGGCAATGTTCGATATCAATGCAAGTGCTCATGGCCTCAATGGGCATATCTTCAGGAAGGGGTATGTCGAAACTTACACAGATGGTGGTAATTAAACCACCGATAACAATGTCCCCCTGTTTGGAATTACCGACCCTTTGAAATTGTTTTGCAATAAAATAGGTAGTATCAACAGAGTAGTGTTCAAGCATAGAGTAGAGAAAGAAAAGCTCAATTGAACGAACCACCCCGGTACTATCTCCCCTCCCAAAGATGGTAGTAGCCAAAAGCCTTTGACTGTATTGGAAAACTAAGTTAAAAATCCTAGAGGATTTGGCTTAAAAAATGCGGAAGGTATCGGGAGTAGGCATATTCGCTATATCACCTATTTTCGTGAAAAAATTGTTGGCATGGAACCAGGGTAAAATGAATCTGAACCCCTGTGAAGGCAACATAAAAATGTGGGCAAGTTCATGCACTGCTAATTGCCTATCTTCATTAAAAAGGCGAAAAGAAACATACCCTTGATTATTTTTAGTATCACCAATGTCACCAACTTCAGCACACAGTTCAAAAGTACTCAAAAATTCTAAAGTCAAGCGCCTATAGGTATGATTCGTACAATAGACAAAGTTTTGCAAGCCTATAGTTTCAAGCATGCGCATGACTTGATTATGAATACCTAATGTATGTAAACAGCCATCATCCAGATATCGAGTGCCAGTAATATGACTTTGAGACAAGTAATCATACCTTTGTTGTTGTTCGGGTGTGGTAAAAATTATACCTAAATCGTTGGGTCGATTACGTCGTTGTCTCGCTTGAGTTGGTGATGATCGGGACCTTGAGGATTCGCCTTCAGCACGCTGCTTCTTTTTCAGTGCCATCTTAATTGTGTGAAAACAGGCTATAAATTCTAGAAATAAGAGGAATGATATTTGAATAGCAGATGCCACGAAAACCCTAAGGTTATTTCCAGAAAATGGATGAGATAATGCGCGAATTGAAATTAGGGTTTGACACGAATTATGTCGCCTGTTTTGCAGTGGAATGACACAAAAATCGGCAGAGAAAAGAAATTTAAGGGTGGAGAAAGAAAATGGAATGTTAATGGAGTAAGAGTTGTTAAGATTTGAAGATTTGAGTGAGAAAAATGGAGGATTTCGAAGGAGAAGATACACAGAGGATCGCTGCGAAGATATGGAGAGAAGAGAACAAAGGGTCGTGTTTTTTCAGATCTGAAAACACGGGGGAGAAAAAGGATACTAGAAAGAAACACGGACCGTATTTTTGAAATACGGCACCCCCGTGTTAATTGATAAGCATTCTGTTTCTGACTGAGAAGGTAACACGGGCCGTGTTTACAAATACGGTACCCCCCGTGTTATTTTTCAAGCTCTCTGGAATTTTGAAATTTTTCTGCAGAGGAAAAAACACGGGTCGTGTTTAGAAATACGGACCCCCCGTGTTAATTTTGGAGCTCTCTGGAATTTTGAAATTTTCTGCAGAAGAAGAAACACGGGCCGTGTTTAGAAATACGGACCCCCCGTGTTAATTTTGGAGCTCTCTGGAATTCTGAAATTTTCCTGCAAAGAGAAAAATACGGGTCGTGTTCACAAATACGCCCCCCCCCCGGTGTTTTTTTTTGTCAAATCACACATATACACATTATGTACATACAAATTTATACCAAATATGTAAAAAGAAAAGTACGAGATACAGAAAACTTATATACAACACTTGGGTGTTTCCCAAGTGACCAAATGCGAGTCATTCAGCCCTCATAATTGGGAGTGGTAAGATCAACCACTTCCAAATTGTGCACTTGATGTCCTTCGTAGTAAGGTTTGAGGCGGTGTCCATTGACCTTCCACATCTTTCATGTTTTCTCACTCTTAATTTCAACTGCACCATGAGAAAACACATTAGTCACAACAAACGGGCCGATCCATCTCGACCTCAATTTTCCTGGAAACAACTTCAATCGAGAATGATATAATAAAACTTTTTGACCAATTTCAAAACTCTTTCTAAGAATGAACTTATCATGAACTGCCTTAGTTCTATCTTTATATCTCAAAGCAGTTTCAAAAGCATCATTTCTGATTTCTTCCAATTCTTGTAGTTGGAGTTGCCTATGTCTTCCAACTTCAGCTAACTCCATGTTACACTTCTTTATGGCCCAAAAAGCTTATGTTCTAACTCAACTGGTAGATGACAAGGCTTACCGTACACCAGACGATATGGAGACATACCAATTGGAGTCTTGAAAGCTGTACGATAAGTCCAGAGAGCATCATTAAGATGTAAGCTCCAATCCTTTCTTGTTGGTTTCACCATTTCTTCCAAGATTGATTTGATTTCCCGGTTGGATACCTCAGCCTGACCATTGGTTTGTGGATGATATGCTGTAGATATTCGATGTGTCACATGGTATTTCTTTAATAGAGCTTCTACGGTTCTATTGCAGAAGTGTGAACCTTTGTCGTTAATGATGGCTCTTGGTACGCCAAACCTTGCAAAAATGTTAGTTCGAAGAAATTCTGCAACAACCTTAGCATCATCAGTACGGGTGGCCTTAGCCTCCACCCATTTTGATACATAATCAACAGCAACAAGAATGTATTTGAATCCAAAAGAAGTTGGAAAGGGTCCCATAAAATCCATACCCCAAACATCAAAGATTTCGCATGCTATGATAGGAGTTTGTGGCATTTCATTTCTAGGACCTAATCCGCCAGTCTTTTGACAGTTTTCACACGTCTTACAAAATTCATGAGCATCCCTAAACAATGTAGGCCAAAAGAATCCACTCTCTAAAACTTTATAAGCTGTTCGTTTAGGACCAAAGTGTTCCCCACAAGCATAACTGTGACAAAAGTGTAAAATAGACAAAACCTCACTATCAGGAATACATCTTCTAATGATTTGATCGGCACATTGTTTCCACAAGTAAGGATCGTCCCATACAAAATATTTTACCTGACTTTTCATTCTATCTTTCTGTGCTTTTGTAAAGTGTGAGGGAAATACCTTAGCTATTAGAAAATTTACCATGTCAGCATACCATGGTATCTCATTCCCAATGACATGAAGTTGCTCGTCCGGAAATGCTTCATTGATAGGTACTTCAACTTCAACTTCTTTGATTGACTGACTTAGATGATCTGCTACTCCGTTTTCGGTTCCTTTCTTATCTTTAATGCGTATATTAAATTCTTGGAGTAGAAGAATCCATCTAATCAGTCGTGGTTTTTCCTCTTTCTTTGCTAACAAATATTTCAACGCTGCATGATCAGAATATACAATTATTTCAGTTCCTAACAGATAAGAAAGAATTTTATCCAAATCAAAGACAATAGCAAGAAGCTCCTTTTCGGTAGTTGTATAGTTAAGTTGAGCTTCATTCAATGTGCGTGAGGCATAATATATCACGTGTGGCTCTTTCCCGATTCTTTGACCTAACACCGCACCAACAGCAAAGTTAGATGCATCACACATCAATTCAAATGGGAAGTTCCAATCAGGTGGTTGAAGAATGGGTGCACTTATCAATTTTTCCTTTAAATAGTCAAATGATCTCTGGCATGCGTCATCAAATTGAAATTCCTTTTCTTTTTCAAGAAGCTTGCATAATGGTTGGGCTATTTTAGAAAAATCCTTGATAAATCGGCGGTAAAACCCGGCATGCCCTAAAAATGATCGCACATCTTTGACAGTTGATGGATAAGGTAATGAAGAAATAAGATCAATTTTTGCTTTATCTACTTCAATTCCTTTGGCTGAAATAACATGTCCCACAACTATTCCTTGTTGGACCATAAAATGGCATTTTTCAGAGTTTAGCACAAGATTTGTTTCCAAACATCTTTTCAAGATAAGGGTCAAATTACCTAGGCATTCTTCAAAACTATCTCCATGAATACTAAAATCATCCATGAATACCTCGATAATTTTCTCTAGATATTCGGAAAATATACTTACCATACACCTTTGAAATGTAGCTGGAGCGTTACACAATCCAAATGGCATATGTCGATACGCAAACGTACCGTAGGGACATGTAAATGTGGTTTTCTCTTGATCTTCTGGAGCTATGGGAACCTGCACATATCCAGAATAACCATCAAGAAAACAATAATAAGCATGACCCGCTAGCCGTTCTAACATTTGATCCATAAATGGTAAAGGAAAATGATATTTCCTAGTCATGGAGTTCAGCTTTCCATAATCAACACATACCCTCCAACCATTTTGAACTCTAGTAGGAACCATCTCTCCTTTATCATTCTCCACTACTGTTATTCCTGTTTTCTTTGGGACAACCTGAAGCGGACTTACCCAACTACTATCAGAAATTGGGTATATGACTCCTACACTTAGCAATTTTAAAACCTCTTTCTTCACAACTTCCATCATTATCGGATTCAACCTACGTTGTACTTGTCTACTTGGCTTCACATCTTCTTCCATTAAAATCTGATGCATACAAACTGAAGGACTAATACCCTTAATATCAGCAACTGTCCATCCCAAAGCTGATTTGTATTTCTTTAACACATTTACCAGTTTCTCTTCTTCTTGAGATGTTAGTTCACTAGATATGATAAACGGAAGGGTATTCTTATCTCCTAAGAATGCATATTTGAGATGGTCAGGTAAAGGCTTCAACTCCACTTCAGGTGGTTGTTCTATGGAAGGTATAGGTCTATCCACTGTCAATGGCAAATCCACAAATTTTCCAATTCTACTCGGACATGTTCCCAAAGCGGCCACTACCTCCTTGATTTCTTCCTCAACGTCATACAATTTGTTCAATTCTTCCAATTTTTCAGTTTCTATGCCTTGTGTCAAAGTTATTTCCAAAGGATCAGTTGACAAAAGTTGGTACACCATTTCAGTTAAATTCTCAATGACATCAATCATAGACACCTCTTCACCATCTGCAGGATATCTCATGGAATCATATATGTTAAACTTAATAACTTCATCGTCAAATTCCATGGTTAACACTCCATCGTGGACATCAATTTTTGTTTTTGAAGTTTTCAGGAATGGTCTCCCTAACAATATAGGAGAGGGGTTAACCAAACCATTACCTTGCATATCTAACACATAAAAATCTGCAGGAAAAACCAACTCATTTACCTGAACTAAGACATCTTCAATAACCCATTCAAGATATGTGTTAGATCTATCAACCAATTGGATAACAACACGAGTTTCCTTTAAAGGACCTAGACTTAGGGTGTTAAAGATAGATAAAGGCATGACATTTATTGAAGCACCTAAGTCAAGCATGCATTTTTCATACCTCGTGTTTCCAATTTTGCAAGGTATAGTGAAAATACCTGGATCTTTGCACTTTGGTGGAAGCTTTCTTTGCAATATTGCTGATACATTTTCTCCCACACTTACCTTCTCATTCTCATTAAGTTTCCTTTTGTTAGTACACAAATTCTTAAGGAATTTTGCATACCTGGGTACTTGTTTGATCGCATCAATGAGAGGAAGGTTAACTTCTACCTTCTTGAATATGTCAAATATCTCCTTGTCATGATTTACCTTCTTGTTTTTGGCCAACCTGCTAGGAAAAGGAGCAGGAATTTTTATAGGAGAATGTGACTTACTCTTCATCGTTTGTTGTGAATCTTCACTTATTTCTTCTTCAACCATTGTTTCATCTGTCTCTTTACTTATGTCATCTTCTTCACTCACTTTTCTTGGATCTGACAATTGTTTTCCACTGCGAGTTGTGATAGCACTAGCATTTTCCTTAGGATTTCTTTCAGTCTGGCTAGGAAATTTTGAAGAGCCTTGTGCTTGCATTTTTCCAAGGGAATCTGCTAGTTGACTCACTTGATTTTCCAAATTCTTAATACCATTTCTGGTCTCTTGTTGGAATTGTAATGTATTGGTAGCCAAAGATTTTACTAAATCTTCCAAAGGCATACCTCCCGATTGTTGTGGAACTTGTGGTGGAGGCATCGGTTGAAATGGTGGTCTTTGCTGATTTGGTGGAATTTGGAAAAACCCGGGAGGTGGATTTGCTCCTTGCTAATTTTGATACATCTGTGGTCGGAAATATGAGCTACCACTTTGTTGAGTGTTTCCATACCTTAGATTCGGGTGATCCTTCCATCCAGGATTATATGTTGGAGCAAATGGATCATTCCTTTTTGGTAATGGTTGTCCTCCAATGGCGTTTACTTGTTGTTCTTCCTACAAAGTATGACACATATCAGTTGGATGACCAGTAAAAGAACAAATTCCACATACCTTGGCAGGAATCTTTTCTCCTACAACTCTTTCCACAAGAGCTGTCAAATTCGATACTTGCGTTTTTAATTCAGCAATATTGGTTTCTTTCACCTGTTGAGACATAGAAGTATTACTCCTATTACAATATTGAGAGTTAGATGCCATATTAGCAATTAACCTTTTAGCTTCGATGGGTGTTTTATCAACTAAAGCACCACCACTAGCAGCATCTATCATATTGCGATCCATAGGAGATAAACCTTCGTAAAAATATTGTATTAATAATTGTTCACTAATTTGATGATTAGGACAACTACCACACAACTTCTTGAAACGTTCCCAATATTCATGTAAAGATTCTCCTCCATCTTGCCTAATACCACATATTTCCTTTCTTATATTAGTTGCTCTTGATGAAGGAAAATATTTTTCAAGGAAAACCTTTTGCATATCAGTCCAAGTATTTACTGAGCCTGCTGGTAGATCATATAACCATTCCTTAGCAGCATCAGCTAAAGCAAAAGGAAAAGCTTTGACTTTAAGTTGTTCTACACTTACTCCATTCGGTTTCATACCAGAACAAGCTATATGGAATTCCTTGAGAAATTTATTTGGGTCGGTGAAACAGCCTGAACCCATGGAATTGTTGTCTCTAAAACCTGTAAAAATAGGTAAGGCTCGTATTAATCCAGGTTTGATTTCACAAGTATCATTATCAGCAGGATAATTAATGCATAAAAGATTAGGGTTGAAGACAGGAGCAGCTAGCTCCTTGAGAGTTCGATCCGCCATCGGTGGATTAATGTAGCAAGGTATACTACACAAATCCTCTATACTGTCTTCTCCCAAATTTGTGGAACTTTCTTCAAAAGGTGATGGAATCTGACTAGCTTGTTCCAATTTCCTTCTCGTCCTAGCTGCAATTGGAGAAGATGAGTTTGGATCTATGGCTGGAATAATATGTCCTTGATGCTCGATTACAAATGATCTCAATTGTGAGTGCCTGAAGATTTCACACAATGAAAGATTAGATGAGTTCACATGAAGAATTTATCAAAAACTAAAATAAGAAACCACAACAAAAACAAAACTAGAGATTATAATTGCCAATTCCCCGACAACGGCGCCAAAAATTTGATGCACTGTCGTATGCACAACAAATTTAATAAATAAATCCTAATTCTCAAATACGTAGTATATGGCAAGAAGGAGTCGAACCCACAAGGAATGGCATTTTAATCACTAATTTTTCTATTGATGTTATAACCCCGTTTATACAATTTCATTGGTTCTTATACTAAATTCGATTGTACTAAATCTTAATCACTAATTGATAATTAGGGGAGGAATGAATTGGTGATGGAATTAAAATGCCATACATTCAAATAAGAAGAATGATTCTAAACAATTTAATGTTGACTTAGGAAACTCAAGATAACAAATTCCCGTACTTCCTCTTAACCTTAATAAACTGAATATGCTCTCAATTTATTTTTATACCCATTTAATAATCTAGGTTAAGAACACTAAATTCAATTAATGGTAGCATTATGAACGGGAAGCAGCCAACTACAATCATAATCACAAAAGCTCGGATCATGCAATTGCACGAATTAATGGATAAGATTAATAATTAATCTTTTTGCTACTATAGACAAATTTAATTAACAAATACGGGTTAATTTCATTGTCTTAGCAAATATCAAGTTCTAAACCAAAAAGGCGATCAATCTAATTAGTTCAAGAAACTTAATCTATGATATGGAATCATTCAATTCTATCCATTAATTCAATTAAACCTCATCTAGAATCAAACATTTAAAGTATGA
Organism: Tamarix chinensis; assembly: GCA_030549775.1. Taxonomy (NCBI): domain Eukaryota; kingdom Viridiplantae; phylum Streptophyta; class Magnoliopsida; order Caryophyllales; family Tamaricaceae; genus Tamarix; species Tamarix chinensis. The sequence continues at coordinate 80,632,334 of CM060171.1, read as the reverse complement.
AATGGTAATTAGGTTATAATTCCATCCTCAATTCATCCTACCCTGTTCTAATTACTCAAATTTCTGCATATTCACAATTCATACAATTACACAAAAATCTTGAAATTAATAACAACAACGCATTCACGAATTCTATTATTGCAACAATTAGATGATAATGTAGTGAACACAAATAAAATTACAGAAAAGCTACTTAGATTCAGCAAAAATGAAGATACTGAAATTTACAAAGGAATAGAGGAAACTTATCAATTGAAGTGCAGAATGTCAAATCATCAATAGAATTCAAGAAGATCAAAAGTTGGAATTGTGCATTACATGTATGTTCTAAAGGAATAAAGGAAGAAAAATACATTCCAAATGTTTTTCGATCCCCTTCGTTCTATCCCGAACTCTGTTCTCAGATAAAATTTATCAGAAACAAGTCGCGCGGACAGTTACACGTTTTTAAATGAAAACACGGTCCGTGTTTTGGAAACACGGGACCCTCGTGTTTTCTTCCAACTGCTCTGCTGACAAGGATTTAAAGATCGATACTCGGGATAAATAACACGGTCCGTGTTTATGAAACACGGGACCCCCGTGTTTTTGATCTTTCCACTCAATTCCTTTGAAAGTTTCAGCTTAACTTCTCTTGATGTATTTGTTCCATTTCCAACTTTGCTCTCCTTGATTCAACATTTCTTGATGTGTTCTCTACTTGATTTCTTCTTTTCATTGATTTCTCCTTGAATTTCTTCAATTCTTTTCTTTCCTGTAAAATTTATTCAAAGAAGGAAAACTCGACGAAAAGATTAAATCTAATAGAATTAATGAGGGATAAATGATATTTTTAGACATGAAAATAATCAATAAATCTCATCGATCAACCACTTTGTGGTAGATAGCAACATGCACATATTTATAAGGTATAGGATTAATACTATCATAGGTTAGCATGGCATCTATGTCCACCTTAAGTGGGTGTGATATCTCTATACAAGTTCCTAGCACTTTGTATGTCCATAGCTTGGGTGTGTGTGGTATACCAACTTGTGTTAGCCCTCATAGTAGATGCACTTAAGGTTTAGTATCCCCTAAGAAAGTCCCCTCAATGTATTCTGACCACATATGGTGGGTACAGTATCCCAATCTGTGTTAGCCCTCGTAGAAAATGCACTCAAGGTGTGGTGGGTGTAGTATCCCCTAAGAGAGCCCCCTTGATGTATACTAACCACATGTGGTGGGTGTGGTATCACTTTTTTTGTTTTATGTTGCCATGACTTTTTTCATGATGGAGAACTAGGTGTGGTCGATCAAACATCTTAATAATTGGAAAGTGCATGGTTAATAATATGGTTAATTTTATATATGTGAGCTAAATGAATTATCTATATTATTATCTCTTCTATCATTTATATACAAGCATCCTTTATAATATGTTAATCATGAACTCAAAATTTATATCCCTAAGTATGTCTTATAATATGGTATTGTGTGACCTCAATGTATAACATGAGCCCTTACCATATTTTAAGCAATTTGTTTAAACAATACTTCACTGTACTCATACTATATTTGTGTGAATAATGTGATGATCCAGATTTTGTTCCAATGATCAAATGGTAATTTGTAGGGATATGATTTCCAGCTAGAGTATATTAAGGATGATGAAGTGGGCCAGTAGCTGGACATTACTTGGGGATAGAGATTTACATATTTGCTTTAGTTAAGAGTTAGGCTAACTATCTTAGATTATTTTACCCACTATGCTGAGATGTATCTATTTCTATTTAGTTATTTAAACTCTTGGCTTTTGATCATGAATTTAAATTTTGTAGACCTATCTCTCCCTCTTATATTATTCTTATCCTTATTATTAATGTTCTTATTAGTGCATGCATTCTTTGCTCGTTCATTCTATTTTACCTTGCATCAAACATGTGTTAGGTGATGATCACACCTCTCCCATATTTGATGTGGTAATGACATCCCCATAATTTTTTTTGTTATGCTTCCATATCATCGTCAAAACAAAACTTTTTGGTTCTAAAATTTAGAGGTGTTACACATAATTTTATTTACTTATAGAAATGAGGTGTCGGTTTGCAATTAGTTAAAATTGATTTAATGAAGCTCAAAAGAGCTTAAATAAACTAAAACTCTTCTTTAAAGACCAACTAAAGCTATAAAATAGCCACATATTATCCTTGAATAAGTATGGAGGTGATTGGTTGTGGGTTCTAGTTGCAAAATTAGAAGGGTGCAAAGAAAGAAATGTCTTCAGAGTTTAGCTAATAAAATAACTTTCTATCAGTTTTTTTTAACTTTTGTATTTTGATATAAGTTCTCTAATTCTCTTATTACCTTGGTTTATATTTTATTGATGGATAAAATTTTGATTTTGTTTTGTTTTATGATGATTGAATTATAAACTCTTCTAAAATAGAATAAGAGTAGCGAATTTGTTTATACAAACAATGTTATACTGTGATTTGATTGGGAAAACCTTGGATGGGGTTATATTAGATCTTTTTGATTGTTTATAATTGCACTTATTTATTCTATTTTTTTAGATTGAGATAAATATTCTCCCTAAAATTGAAGTAATTATGTATGTTTCTTTCTTAGTTGATTCACCTTTTTGAAACTGAATCATTTTAGCTTTTATTATCTTTTTGATTAATGGCTATAGGTCTTTGAATATGGTGGAGATTTCCATCGGAGCATCAACAATGATTGATCCTAATTTTGCTAAAGATAGAGAGCTAACTATTAGATCAAATGAATAGCCTATATAAAAAGGCAATTAAACTTGATGTTATCTTTGAACCCCCTAACAGACCAAGGTAATCTTGAATTTATATTAGAAAAGGTATTCAATGGTAATGAGTAATCCTATTTCGTTTTTCTCATTTGATTCAATTACTTTATGCATATGCTTCTAGCTAGCATATTTGAAGTAGAGTTGGTCAAAAAATCTGGAATCTAAAAAGTCAATCTAGTATCTAAAAAAATTGATTAGATATTTAGAATATTCTATCCAATTTTTTTCAAAACGATATTTGAACTTTCGGATATATAATTTTTTTTTAAAAACAAAATTGGTATTTTGTTAATTATTTCAACATCATATCATATATTGTGTTTTTGAGACTTAAGGTTTTAAACTATATTTATTTTTGTAATTTAAACTTTAATAATAATAATAATATTTTTAATATTTTTTTTAGATAAAATAGGATTTCATATGAATATTAATTGATACATAATTTTTATTTTCAAAATTACATCTTAAAAGTTATTAAAATTGTTAGAATAGAATTTTTATATGAACATTGAATATGTCTGATATTTAATCTATATTTACACTGCATTTTTAAATATTTGATATAAATGATGTAGAACATATATCCGATCAGATGAATGCAAGTATTTAATTATAAACACCTTTAATTTGAAGCCACATAATCTTTTGCAACCTTAAACCTAGATGGATACAATATCTACCTTTTTGCTTATGGGAAGATGAGTTGGAAGGACATTTACAAGGAAAGGGCGAAGGAATCTTGGGTTTTAACCATATAAATAAAAAAAAGTACTATCTAGGTTTAATTATGTTGACGCGTCCATAACTTTTTTGTTAAGCTAATTAGTATGAGTAACCAAATTTATGTATATAGTAACTTAAAATTGTAATTATTATATTATTCACTAGTGATTTCAAAAGTTAGAAAACAGGTATATTCATTACTTATGATTTTCTTTGGAGATATAATGGTCATTGATTAGAAGTTTTTTAGTATTAATAATATATGATGAGGATAAAAAATATTAATTTGACGAATAGGTGTGTATTATTTGACAAGGTTTACATAAATTAGTAAGATAAAAGTAATTTACTTAAAATTTATATTTAAGATAAAATAAAAGGCCTTACCAAATATGTCAAGAATGTCCAAAAAGTTGTTAAAGGTTATTAAGTAATATCATTCTTTTCTTTATATATATAATTATAATATGATATGGGCTTTAAAAATATGTGAATGACAATTCTTTAAAAACAACATTTAGCTTATTATTATTGATAAGTCAAAAAAAATACTTTAATTTTATTTTTAGGAATATCTTTGTATTTACTAAGGCTTCCATATAATTTTGAAAAAATAGAAGTAATCAAGTTTTCTTTTTCATATCATTTTTACAAGTATTTTAAATTAGAAGATTTCTGGCATTGATAATAATATGATTAGGGTGTTAAAACTTTGTTAATAATATTATTTTGATGAAAAAAAGTAGGTATTATTTGCTAAGATTTTCATAACTTATAGTATGATAAAATGATTTACTTAAAAATCTATATTTTCAATCATTGAACATATGACTAAATATCACCATTGTAATCATTTTCTTGTTTTTTCTAACACATACCCCTAGAGAACATGTTAAATTTACTTAAGTAAATATAAAATTAAAATATAACGGTTCAAACTACTATATGTAATGTGTATTCAATGCCCTTAATATACTATTTTAGAAAATAAATTAAAGGTTTTCGTACATGTTAGACAAAGTGTGTGTGTGTGTGTTTTTTTTTATTTAGGCACACAATTGTAAGTATTGGTAGTGAGAAGGTGGGAGATCATGAAAATATGCATGCTACAATTAAAATTCCTGACGTTAATCAGTTAAAATGTTCAGCCAACCTAGTTGAACAATTATGTAGAGTAGGTATCCATCATTTGGTTGTATAATTTTTTATCGGTATTTCTCGGAAGAAAGATTAATATTAGAAGGAAGGAATGTTAGTCATAAAGTATCGATTCTTAGAGTGTTGTTAACATCATCCAATTCAAGGTTGTCATTTAGATTTAACCGACATCAATCTCTTCTTATGGCTTGTTATATTGGGGTAATAAATAAAAGTCACATTCAATCATTATCTCGTGCTAATTTTTTTTTAAAAAAGACATGTAGTTGTATGTTAATACTTTAATAGTTACTCATCGCAACAAATAGAAAAAATAATAATATGAGATGACAATGAAAAGGAAAATAATTCAACCTATTAGATAATAAGAAGGAATAAATAAAGATAAAAATTAGAGTTAACCATTAACTTTTTATTTTTCTTAATAATAAAACTCAATCTTAAGCCATGTTAAAAAAAAATCAAATCATTTTCTTAGAATAAATAAAGTAATATTTATCGTTAATTATAAAAATAGGTTCAATTATAAAAGTAATAAAAGGAAAAAAAATCACCACCGTCAAGACACATCAAAACTCTAAACCAAACAACAAAAAATTATATGGTCACTCGATTGTATTTCAATGTGTGTTTAGTTTGGAAAAATAGCTTTATGTTTTCAAGCTCTTGCTATTTATAGAAAAAAAATAGTTTTTCATTTAAAATTAAAAATATATATTCATTTGTCCATATTATAAAACTATATTTTAATTTATTTATTTTTAAATATTTTTCTTCTTCTTCTAGATTGGATAATGATAATGACTGTGATGATAATTATTACCAACATTATTCATAATAACCATATCATTAATTTCAATAATAATAGTATTTTTATTATTAATATTAAAAAAATAACAATAACAATAATAATAATAATTATTATTATAATAATGATGATAAAAATAATTTTAATGTTAAAATTCATAATAGCAGTAACGGTATTGTTGTTGTTGTTGTTGTTACCACCAACAACGATAATAATAGCACCACCACCAATAATATTAGTATTTTAATCTTGAGAATACTTATGATAATAATATTATTAATTAAAATAAGTATAGTTATAATGATATTAATTTTATTATTAATATTGCTATTATGAAAAATTATTATAATATTATTGTTATATGTAGTAGTAATGATATTATTATTTATATAAGTAATAACAATATTAGTATTGTTAATAATATTGCTATTTTTATTCTTGTTACTAATATAAATAGTAATATAATAATATTTTAATCATAATAATAATAATAATAATATAGCTTTCTTAAAAATAATATAATAAAAACATTATTATTCTTATAAATATTAAATATTAAATCAATAATAAAGTTTTATTAATATTAATGAAATTAATAGTATTATTAATATTTTTATTATTACTACTACTACTAATAATAATATTCATATTCAGGATATTAATATTATTAACTTGATCTGTAATATTATTATTAATTACTAATTAATATTAATAATAAGGTTATTATTAATGTTAATAGTAATACCAATCTTAAGAATAATGATAATATAAAGAGTATAATTAATTATGTTAACAATTATAATAATATAATTAGTATTATTTTATAAACATTAGTAATGATAAATATTAATAAAATAAAATAATAGAATTAAAAATAATAAGCATATTGTTAATAATATTATTATTGATGATAATAATAATAATATTATTATTATTAGCATTATTAACAATAATAATTTTTCATTTGGATAACACGTAGAGAATAAGGACATATGTTTATATGGAAAATTTAGAAAATATATTATAGGTTGTTTTTTAGTTTTCTTCACAAAATTGAAAATTATATTTTTTAAATTTTCAATTAATAAATATAGAATAGAATTTATTAATATATTTTATGAATTTTTAAAAAACCATAAGACATTTAAAAAACTTTATTTTCTAAAATTAATGGTTTATTTGGTCTAAGATTAATAAAAATCAAGGGAGAAAAATCAATTAATTCGTCTCATTTGAGAGTAGATTTTATTAACTTACGAAGTTGAAATTTTACATCTATTTATATTAGTTAACCTTAATTAAAATAATAATTTTAAAACAATTACCAAAAATATTTTAAATTAAATTAATTATCAAAATAATATTTATCTTAATTTATATCTTTTTTTATTTAAATTAATTTTTAATATTTATCTTCAATAAACGCATCCTAGGGTTCTCCATTGATCTATCCCGTCACTCCAATCACTTTCTATACGGGAGCATCGAATAGCACAGTGCACAGGGATTCCAGAAAGGCCGTTGTTTCAATTTGTGTTCCTTATTGAAGCTTCCGTTGAAGCTTACGCCCTCATCTAATGCTCCTGTCTTGAATCACAGTTACCGTCAGGTACGATGTCATGCTTATTTTTTGTTTCTTCGGTTCTATTTATATGGTTCCCGTTTCAATTTCTGCTCCGTTACCTCCTGAGTTCAATTTCTTAAGAAAATTCCAGTCTTAATTGAACCTCCAGAGTCTATACTTTGCCATTTAATCCACGATGAATAAGTTTTTGTTTCCTGTTATAGGTCCATCCTTCTGATTTCTCTGTTTATTCAATTATCTTTTTAATGTGCAATATCCCTGTTATTCTTTCTTTTCTTAGGGTTATGTTATCCTTCGAATGAAATTTGGACATAGAGATAGGGGAATTGGCTGCAATTGTTCGTTGTGAATGGCTAACTGACGTGAGGCTGCGTGAATTCCCAAGACTTTGTCTGTGTCGGGATTCATATGGGCTGTTTGTTATTTCTGCGTTAGATGGTTGCAGGTTAAATTACGACCTGTGCTCCTTACTGGAGAAACTGAGATTGAAGGAAGCACGATAATAAAAGTGCGCATAGAAACATTATGAGAAAACTCAAGATCAAATGGGACATTATCTGATATGTGCTGTTTTATTTTTGGTATTATCCCAACATTTGACTGTGTCAGGAGAACCCATTGAAGCCCATAGCTTCTTCTGACTAGTCTGTCGTAGGTTTGCTATCCAAATGGCTCTTCTAATAAGGTTGTGCTTGGGACGGAGGCAACGTAGTTGTACAAGAAAATGGGGTAATACATGTCCCGTATGTAGTGTTTGGGACGGAGGAATCTCATTACTGAGGAAATTAAATTCTATCCCGCGAGGGAGAAAGGTTACCCGTGTAACCCCCTGGCTAGTAAAGTCTGGGAAAAACAAAAAAAACTCCGAGCAACATTAGTGAGAGGATCATATGCCACTTCTCAGAGCCTGCATTAATTAATTCCTACGTCATGTTGCTGATATTGTTGACGGGAAGAAGGCTACTCAGGACAGTTAAACCTATTTCCTCCCTTTCTACTTTGTTTTTGTTGCCTTCCCAACAATGGCATGGATGGTTTCCATCTCTGAGTCTCGTTTTGGTATCTATGTATTTTAAATAGGCCTTGACTGATTGTATAGATTTGCTTCTAATCACTATTCATATGATTTTTCCTCTAAGCTCTTCCATTTATTGTATCTCCAGATTTACCCAACAAATTTATTTGGTCAATGGATACTATGGAACTGGGTGCTGATATGAATTGGACATCCTCTTTTGAGACGACCTCCTCTCTGATAAAGCAGCTTGGGAACGTATATGTTGAACTGGAAGCTCACACAGGTGCTGTTGAGGGGAAGGTTCAGTGGAATGAAGTTGAAAAACACTTTTGGAACTTGCAGTCCATGTGCAAAAAGAAATTTGAAGAGCTAGAACGCAAAGAGAAGAACTTCATGGATAGAGATTCTAAGATCCATGAAATGCTTGCTGAGAAAGAGGCATCGGTTGCTGCTAAAGAGCAAGGCCTCTTGGATTGGATTCAGGAGTTGAAAGATGCTGCTGCTGCTGCTATTACAGAATTGGGTGCAGCTCATAGTTCACAAGCTGCTGAGCATGCTGGTGTCATTGATAGCAATGGAAATAAGGTAAGCAGCTTTTGCGATGTTGAAAATCCACCACATGGTAATGTGCCAGAATCTACTAATGAAGGGGCTGTTGAAGTTAATCCCCGTCCTGAGCTGACACAGATTTGCAAGCAGATGGATGCTAAAAGGCTTCTGAAATTAATAGAGAACCAAAAAGACTTGTCTTCTCTCTCTAAAGAGCTTTCTCTTGCACTTAATAATGCAAATGACCCTGCCCGTTTGGTTCTGGATTCTTTGGAGGGGTTTTTCCCCTCTGATGGGATTACTCAACAAGGAGACAATGGGAATACTGCCCTTTTGGGCGTGCGTAGGTCTTGTTTGATAATTATGGAGGCCTTGGCCACCTTGATGGCAAAGGCTGACACAGGTGCAGATTCTTTTTTGAACCCTGAAACTAAGCAGTGTGCCAAGGCAATTGCTAACAATTGGAGGCCTAAAGTAGCTGCTGAAGGCACTGATGTTGCCAATGGAAAATCATTGGAAATAGAGGGATTCTTGCGGCTCCTTGCTACTTTTAGAATTGCTTCAGAGTTTGATGAAGAACTCTGCAAGCTTGTTCTTGCAGTTGCCGGCAACAGGCAGGCACCTGAGCTCTGCCGATCCCTTGGGTTGACACCAAAAATACCAGGTTGGTGTTCTCAAAACTGACTGCCCTGATGAAATCTGGAGATTGGGCCTTTTTTCCAGGATACCTGCCCCAAATCATATCTTGAGGTTATTCTGCAACAGACTGACATATTGAATCTATGCATTGTTTCTCTGAACTCAACTACTTCAATTCTATTTTCTGATCCGGCATTCCATGCAGATATTATCCAGGCGTTGATCGACCATGGGAAGCAAGTTGAAGCAGTTCATTTTATTCAAGCTTTTCAGTTGTCTGAGACCTTCCCGCCAGTTCCCCTCTTGAAGATGTACTTGAAACACGTGAGGAGAAACTCTCAAGTAAAGGATGGTGGTGCTAGTGCACCGGTAAGATTCTGACACAAAAGTGGAAATTTCCGTGTGACCATTTGCTCCTATTAAAACTGTTGATGTGTCTACGCAGGACTACAATGCGTTAGAACTTGCGGCAGTGAAGGCTGTGATTGCTTGTGTTACAGAGTACCACCTTGAAAATGATTATTCCCTCGATACCCTTCACATAAGGGTTGCACAGCTGGAGAAACCAAAGACTACTAAAAAGCGGGATAGGGAAACAGGTCATAAGCAGCATCAGCAGCAGAAGAATCCACGCCCTAATGGGGCATCCCATGTCAGCCGATCACGTGGGGGTGGTCATTCTGCTGGGGGTCGTGGTCGTGTGAGGAAGAGCATCCGTTCGCACCTACCGCCACGGGGTGTATATCCCCACGCTGCTAGTGCATACAATTTTCCAACTTCTACCCGGCCAGCATATCTTCCTGATGCAAACGCACAAATATCTTATTACTATACTCAAGATAACAGGCTTACTGCACCGTCTTATAATGTTGAACCTCCCGCTTATGGCAGCAATGTGGGCAGCGGTATTCAACCCTCACACCAACCTTACTTGTAACTAGCTGGAGTAGCTTGCGGCATTTTTTACCGTTGGTTGTTTTTGTGCCCAGTGGTACCAATGGGGTCGCTAGATTGTATTGTTTGGCCAGTGATAGGCTAAATATTGCTTGTGTCATTTCTGGGACAAGAGTTTGCCTTCCGAGGTAGATGCTTCGGGTTAAAATGGTTTGGATCAGGGTTAATGATCAATTCTCTTCAAACTTGTACTAAAACTTAAATTGACCGTTTATAGTTTTATTATTGCTCCAGTTAAAGAGGTCAAGTTAACTTATTATTTGGTAAATGTTTGTAATGATGTTTAAGTAATAATTATGGTAATCTATATCAATTTGTTGCAGCTTTACTTGGAATGACTTAAAGGGAGATTTGGGTAAGATTAAGATGAATTTTATTTAGATTTCTTGATATATGGTCTAATATTTTATGAGCACATTGTTTTATTTTATGATTTTGATTAGGTACTTTAACATTCTAACTTATTTTTCCATGATGTCATGTGATTATTATTCTTTTAACTTAAGCTATTAACTTTTGTTGAATTTTTTTTTGTGGCCTTGTGCAACAAATATAGTTTATAGAATCTCAATAAACATCTTATAGGAAATATATAAATACATATCTTATATATGTCAATACATATCTTATTTAATATACATTTATATTTTAAATAATATAAATACATACATTAGATCTCAAAATATAAATATACATTATATAATATAAATATACATCTTACTGAATATATATCCTAAAAAGAATGCCAATTTTTTTTATAGTAATAACATGTATAGTTTATAGTAAGAATAAACTTTTTGTATATATGGATTCTTTTAAAACAAGAACACAAGTTTTTTATAAAATAGTTTATAAACAAATTTATATAAATACATACGAGGAAACAATCAAGTAAGACTTACTTTTTCCTCTCTTTTTTTTCTATTTTTTTTCTCTCTTTTGGTTCCTTTTATATAAAATTGGTTATAAACAAATAAATATCAAGGTTCTCCTAATTAGATGCATAGAAGATAAAATAATATCATATATATCTCCCTATTGCAGCGTACACAAAGTACCTAGAGAGACTATTTTTTTTATTAGTAAAAATAACTTCATAGATATTTTAATATAAGTCATAACAAAATATTTATTGTTATATTTTTTAATTTACCATCATCTACCTCAGTCATGTATCTTATCATAATTAAATTATTCAAATTTTGATACGAATATTTTAGTTAATTTGTATACTATTCATTCTAAATTTTAATATGTATATTAAAAATCTATAAACTGTGTATTATAAAAAAAATTCGATTAATCATTATCCTCAATTTCATAATTCCACCAATTTTGTCTTGTATTATTTGACTCTTTCAAATTAATCAAAAGATTTCAAGTAATGTATAGATGGATGCAGAGATATACACAAACTAAACCATACTAAGATAAATTTGACTCATTTAATAAATATATTTAAAAATAAGATTCAGAATTTATTTATAAATAACTCAAGCTTTTAATTAGACAATCCCAACTAAAGTGGGTATAAGTCAAGTCAAAAGAACTAAGGGTGTAGGAGTGACAGACGAGAAGCACAGGCTGAAGAGTATAGATTATAGCGGATAACGTCTTCCGTCCACTTACAGTTGACATAATTGTTATAATTCCATTTGCACGATATTCACATTAAAATTTGAAGGTGTTGAGGCTTCCCATTTTGCTTCGTGGGATTGTGACATCTAAATTTAAAATTTGTGAAGTTTTTTTGCATTAATGTTGTTACATTCAATATTATTTATCCAAAAAAAAAAGTCAACATTTAAGTATGTAAAATGTTGCGATACTTTTTTATTATATTGTTTTGAAGAAAATTTATATATGGAAAGTGAAAATTATAAAATAAAGAGCATATATTTAGGATTTTTGTCAATTAAAAAATATATTTTTTAATAAAAATTACTAAAAATAAATAAATATTTAAAGTTTGTTCTAATTAAAAACATTTTATCAAACAACTAAAATAATTATTAAATAGTAGAAACTAGAAAACAAATAAAAAATCCCACAATTTAATTTCAACACAAGGCATCAAATTATTTAGGATCTGTCCAAATTTGAATTCGAGATAATCTAAATCAATTGTGATTAAACATGTACTGTAAATTTAATTCAACTTTGACGGATTTCTTGTTAACCAAGTGTGTACTTGTGCTACCTTTGCTGAGCAGGTTCATAAACAAAGCTTTGATCAACTTTGGGGGATGGGATGCAATATCTTACTTGCTGCTGATTATATCCTCGTGTCATGAAATATTTAGTGAGGATGTGGTCAAACAGTTGACGCTAGGCTTAGCTTGAATAAGCAAGCTAGTTCTACATCCTTATAAGACTAGGGGAGAAGCATTAGTTTTTGGTTTTGTAATGGATAATGGATGTTGAAATTGTCTGGTCTCATCTTAAGGAGGAAGTGAATCACACTCTGTAGTTTCATTAATAGCATTGATTATATCTACATCTATGTCTCCCGCATAGCTGAGAACTTTATTTCCATCTTATAAGCGCTGGCTAGAATATTGGATATAGTATGAGTGATATATAGTGTTTCTTCTTTGGGTTCTGGATTTCGCCATCTAGCTACAATGTTGTTGTTAGGGTAGAAGGAGCCACATATTAACTTGAAATTCTCATCTTTGTCCATGGATATAAGATCTTGCTCTTAGGCACCCAGGCCTCAAAACTCAAAGAGGCATGTTCCTGATATAGTTTTTTCGCTTACTTTGGGATGGAGATCTAGCCTTTCAGGCATAGAAATTCGTGTGAAGGAGTTAGTAGAGGACCTAAGCAGCACTTCTATTGGAATCCAAAAGGAAGTTGTAACTGGACTCCGGATACTTGCCAAGGAAAGCATTGACTATCATGTAGTAATATCAAGATGTGGTGCTATAAACTTGTTAATTCATCTGTTGTGGTTAATTGACCCAGAGGCCTAGGAAAATGCCATTATGGATCTCCTCAACTTGTCACTTGATAACAATAATAAAATTGCTATTGCCAATGCTAGCACGATTGAACCTTTAATCCATGTTCTCTAGACTAGCTGATAGCACTGTGGCCAAGGAGAATTCAATTGCCAAATTCTTAAACCTTTTAGTGATTCGAGATAACATAATCAGAATAGGGAAATATGGAGCTATTGCACCTTTAGCGGAATTGTTAAGGAGTAGAACATTAAGGGAAAAGAAAGATGCAGTGTCTTGTCTGCTCTGTCCAATCTATCGACTTGTAAGGAGAACAAGGTCAATATAGTGCAAGCTGGTGTTGTTTAGCATCTTATGCAGCTAATGGATCCATCAGCAGGGTTTTCTGGCAAGTCTGTTGCTCCTATCTTGGCAAATCTTGCCTCCATAGAGGAAGGAAGGTCGACCGTTAAGCAAGCTGGGGTTGTATCTACTCTAGTTGAGAGCTTATAGAGTTGGATTCGGAGATGGGAAAAGAGTTTGCTTCTTCTGCTTCCTTACACCTCTGTTTAAAAAAAATTGCAATATGGTTATGAAATACGATGCTATACCACCCTTTGGTTGCTTTGTCAGTGTCAGGCACCCCAAAAGCCAAGGAAAAAGTATATCATAAAATTATCATGCGGATTGTTATCATTTAATTTAGGGTGATAAAAATTATCTAATAGCTTTTTATTCTTGTGGTAATTCGATTTCTATGGGCTAAGGAGATTCTGACTTACCTGAGGATCGAGTGCTCGTAGTGTTGCTGAAAAGGCCTGGCTTGGTAAGTGCAACATCAAGCAATTGCCCAATTATATACAGAATCATGTTTGTATAATAAGTGTATTTCAAGGTGTTGGGGTTTGGCTGATGCTTTAGTAGTATGCTATTCATTTCTGTGGGGTTGGAATTTGATTTAGGGAGGGATTGATTTGACTTCCCAAGTATTTACATTTTTACTTTGCAAGATGATGAATAGTGGAATTTTTATTAGTTCGCCTTCCTTTGTATTCTTGGACCTTCTCGCATATGTTTCCTCTTTGTCGGATTAAGTTAAGGAAAAAGTTTCATAACACAATCCATATCCCGCAAGCCTGTAATCCGCTAACATTCAGCCACCAAGGCTTGCAATCTATATCCTTCTTTCTCCTCCTGTGCATCCTTCATGCATTCAGTTGATGAAAGTGATAGACTGCCTAGGTGCTCCTCTCGATCTGCCAAGCCCAATCCCAAATGTATGAACAAGCTCTCCAATCCAACATGCGTCTAAGCTTTCCAACATGTGTCCGAGCCTTCTCAGTTTATTATTTCTGATTTTGGTATTTCAATTCTATTTCTCACATTTGATTTCCTATATTTAGTTTCCATCCTCTTTTAGTTATTCTAGTAAGACATGGGGAAGAGGGGCGGTTGAACATCCTATAGATTCGGTCCCAAATTTTCCATTAGGTTGTTTAAGTCTCAAGAATGAAAGAGGCAAGGCAGTCTGGAAGTTCATCATTTTTGTGGTTCAATTCTCATCCAAAGAGGATTATTAACATCTCAAACTTTGATTGAGACCTATCATTGGTATCCGAGCCTGGTTTATGGGAACTAATAAGGAGCAAATTGAGAAGCTTGAAGAAGCTCTTGGTGGCGTACAAGATCATCTGCACAAAATGAAAACGGTACTTGCTAATAGATTTCAGCGTTTGGAAGATACTTTGTCGAGGATGTCTGATGCCTTCTTGACAAGCCAGGAGTCTTTAAGTCACCACCACTCCAATCACGAAGGAACAAGTTAGCACGGCGGTGACAATAGTGAGAATAGTCAACCCTTCTCCTCCAAGATGGCAAAACTGGAGTTTCCTAAGTTTGTCGGGGATGATCCATATGAATGGTTGAACCGCATTGAGCAATTTTTTGAATTTTAGGGCATTACAACATATTAGAAGGTTCATTTAGCCGCTTTTCATTTAGAAGGAGAGGTACCAGTGGTGGCAATGGTTCCGGAAATCATGCGAAGAGGAACAAAGGGATGTTACCTGGGAGGTGTTTGAAGATGAGGTCTGCATCCGATTTGGGCCCCTTGAATCGAAGGACTTTGATGAAGCTCTATCACAAATTAAGCAAACTAACACCCTTCGTGACTATCTACAAGATTTTGATAAATTGGGAAACAAGGTGAGGGGATGGACTCCCAAAGCTTTGGTGGGGACATTCATGGGAGGTTTGAAACCTGAAATCTCTGATGGCATTCGAATGTTTAGGCCCAAAACAGTGAAGGAAGCGATTTCTTTTGCCAAGGTGTGGGATGACCAGCTGGCTAGGCAATGGAGGTTTACTTGTCCAAGCCCCGTTCAAACACTGTAGGTGACCAACTAGATGAGTCAATCTACAGTAACAACTACAGTGAAGAGACTGTCATAGGAGGAGATGTAGAAACATAGAATTCAGGGACTATGTTTCAATTGCAATGAGAAGTTTACCCTAGGGCACAAGTATAAGGTGCCACAATTGATTTTGCCAGAAAGCTTTCAACCAGATGAGGAACTTATTAAGGATGGACATCACAATGAAAAGGAAGTAGAATGTGCAGCAATTGACCAGGTGGAGGGGAATAAAGAGCTTGAGATTACATTACATGCTTTGATGGGATGGAGTGCACCTCGAACTATGCGGCTCAAGGCTACCATTGGGCCAAATGAGGTTGTTGCTTTGGTTGATAGTGGCTCAACGCATAATTTTATTAGTAAACAGATTGCAAACACAATCATCTACTGGTGATGCCAACTGCACCATTTTCGGTCCGAGTTGCTAATGGAGAAAACTTGTCTTGCAACGGAAAGTACAATAGTGTATTAGTTGATTGGTAAGGTACTAAGTTTGAGCTAGATTTTTTTTCATTACCATTGATTGGCCTAGACATGGTATTAGGGGTGCAATGGCTAGAAAGCCTTGGGTCAGTGGCATGTGATTGGAAGAAATCAACTATGGAATTTGTGTGGCAACATCAACCTAGGAAGCTCCATGGCTTGGTCTCAAATTTTATTGAAACCAAATCCGTGCACGGGTTACTGAAGAAGTATAATCGAGGGAAAACCATATTTGCTTTGATTAATATGCCAGCTCAAGCACAGGGGGTTATAAACCAAGAGGTGTAGGCAATTCTAGATCAGTATGCAGACATTTTTAAGGAGTCAACCACTTTCCCTCCATGAAGAGAAGTTGAGCATACCATTCCATTACGTGAAGGCATTGAAGCTATTAATGTCAGGCCATATAGGTATGTATATTTCCAGAAATCTGATATTGAACAATAGGTTGATGAGATGCTCAAATCTAGAATCATACGGCCTAGCACTAGTCCTTTCTCTTCGCCAATATTTTTGGTTAGAAAAAAGATGGCACATGGTGTTTTTATATCAATTACCAGGCTTTAAATGCTGCTACAGTTAAGGACATGTTCCTAATTCCTATGGTGGAAGATATGATCAATGAGTTGTATGGAGATGCTTACTTCACCAAGTTGGACCTTCGGGCTGGTTATCATCAGATACGAGTTAGGGACTCTGATATCCCTAAAATGGCCTTCAGAACACACAATGGTCATTATGAATATTTGTTCATGCCTTTTGGCTTATGCAATGCACCATCAATGTTTCAAGCAGTAATGAATTCCATCTTTTGACCTTATTTGCCGAAGTTCATCCTTGTCTTTTCTTATGACATTTTAGTCTATAGCCCTACATGGCAGCAACACCTTCAACAAGTAAAAAAAATCTGGAGACTTTATGTTATAATAAGTACTATGTGAAGATGAGTAAATGTGAGTTTGGGCAGCAGGAGTTAGAATACTCGGGCCATATCATAACTAATCGGGGTGTTAAAGTGAATGAGAAGAAAATCTCTGCAATGCTTGCTTGGCCAAACTGGCTACAATCACGGAATTACGGGGCTTCCTTGGACTCACATGATATTATAGAAAATTTGTGCAAGGTTATGGTATTATTGCTTGACCCCTCACTAATTTGCTTAAGAAAGGAAGGTTTTAATGGTCCAATGAAGCTGAAGCTACCTTTGAACACCTTAAATGTACCATGAATACCACCCCAACTTTGGCCATGCCTAACTTTCATGAGCCATTCACTATCGAAACTGATGCCTCGGGTGAAGGAATTGGAGCAGTGCTTTCTCAACAAGGCAAACCCATTGCTTACATAAGCTAATTTCTTGGTGTTACTAATTAGTCTTGGTCAACCTATGCTAAGGAGATTCTTACCATAGTGGAAGCCATCCGTGTGTGGCGGCCCTACCTATTAGGGCATAAGTTTTATATCTTTGACAGATTAGCGAAGCCTCAAGTTCTTTCTAGAGAAATGGATTGCCACTCTGGAGCAGCAAAAGTGGGTGGTGAAACTACTTGGCTATGACTATGTGATTTTGTATAGGCCTGGTTGGGAAAACTCTGTTGTGGATGCGCTATCACGTAGAGTTGACAACCCCACATTACATGCAATCTTCACTTCTCAGCTAGATATTTGGGAGGATATAAGGCAATCTAGTTTGTAAGACTTATATTTTCAAATCATGATGCTCACATCAACTGAAAAATCTAACAGCTCTTTTCACTTGCGAGATGGGTTACTACTCTATAAAGGGAGGGTTGTAGTATCAGCTGATTAGAACATTCGACAGAAGCTTTTGTTTGAGATGCATGATTCTAAATCCGCAGGACACTTGAGAGTTCTCTGCACTTTCAAGTGCCTAAAGCAACAATTTTATTGGCCTCACATGTATCAGACCATGCAACAGTATATCCAACAGTGTAATGCTTGTCAACGAATTAAGGCTGACACACTTGCTCCTGCAGGCCTATTATAACCACTCCCTGTTCCATCTCAAGTGTGGGATGATATCACACTTGACTTCATTGAAGGTTTGCCTCGTTCTTGTGGCTTTGATACCATCTTAGTGGTTGTTGATCGATTGAGTAAATACGCGCACTTCCTTTAGCTCACTCATCCCTTCTCTGCAAAAATAGTGGTTGAAATTTTTTTTGAAGGTGTGATCAAGCTCCACAGGATACCCCGCTCAATTGTGAGCGACAGGGACCTCATATTCGTTAGTAAATTCTGACAAGAATTCTTCAAGCTTTCGAGCTCGAAGCATACACTTAGCTCCGCCTACCATCCACAAACCGATGGACAAACTGAAGTGGTTAATAGATGCATTGAACAGTAATTACGATGCTTTGTACACCAGTGGACAAGTTAGTGGAGTCATTACTTGCCATAGGTTGAATTCTGGTATAACACAACATATCATGCATCTAAAAAAATTTCCCCATTCTATGCTCTGTATGGAAGACTTCCGTCGCTTATCCTAGCTTATACTCTAGATAGCACTCCTGTCCATGAAGTTGACATCGCTCTTCGGACTATAGATGAGCTTCTATAATAGCTCAAGAAAAACTTGCAAGCCTCCATTAATAAGATGAAACAGTATGCCGATACTCGAAGGCGAGAACTTGATTTTGCTATTAGTGATCTGGTGCTTCTGAAACTCCACCCTTATAGACAAAAAACATTCTTTAAATGAGCACACCAAAAGTTAGCTAGCCGGTTCTATGGTTCGTTCACCATTCAGGAGAAAATTGGCACTGTGGCGTATTGACTCCAGCTACCTGAGACGACTAAGGTCCATCCTATCTTCCATGTGTCCTTGCTAAAGTCTTATGTTGGTGAACCACCTCAACAACCATAACAACTGCCCCCTTTATCTGAAGAAGGTGTTGTCTTGCTACAACCTCTTAACATTTTGGATGTTCGTTGGGTCAAAAGGGGATAATCATTTCAGGAGGAATGGTTGATTCGGTGGAAATATTTGGCAACTAAAGATGCAACTTGGGAACAAAAAGAAGTCATCCTTCAACAGTTTCCTTCCTTGGATCTTGGGACAAGCGTCCTCTTCAAAGAGAGGGTGTTGATAGAATGCCCAGGTGCTCCTCTCGGTCCATCAAGCCCAATCCCAAATATATGAGCTAGCTCTCCAATCCAACACGTGTCCAAGCTTTCCAACACGTGTTCGAGCCTTTCTCAGTTTCTGATTTTGGTATTTCAATTCTATTTCTCACATTTGATTTCCTATATTTATTTTGCATCCTCTTTCAATTATTCTAGTAAGAAGTGGGGAAGAGGGGCGGTTGAATCTCCTACAGATTCGGTCCCAATTCTACCATTAGGTTGTATAAGTCTCAAGAATGAAAGAGGCAAGGCAGTCTAGAAGTTCATCATTTTTGTGGTTCAATTCTCACCCAAAGAGGATTATTAACTTCTCAAACTCTAATTAGGACCTATCAGAAAGTAGGTTCACAACAAAGAAGGATGAAATCGATCAGATAGAAGAAATTTCTCCATTTTGGGGGCAAGTGTTTCCAAGGTAGATAATTCGGAGTCCGTTTGAGATGATGAGGTTTGATGTTAGATTCATGACAAATTTTGCTCGGTTAAGTTTAGTGTGGCACTATCATGGTGCTAGCCGTGATGCCTCAGTTTTATAAGGTCTTCATAATTTTACGCTTGGTAGTTTATTTATTTATTTTTTTTGAAAATATAATGCTATACTACAATAGAACCTTCGGTGGCACTCAAGAAGGTTCTTCCACGCATTATGGTAGCTAACGAGTGTTTTGTTTTTGCCCCTCATTTTTTGTACATATTTTTGTTACTAATTTATATTCTTTTACATATTTGGACTGACCGGACATCAAAATGTAGAACCTCTTTATATAATTTCCATATTTTGCCTTATAGGATGTCGTGCCAATGTTTATATGTTTGTGCATTCTATTTCTATTTATCTTTTTATCTTTTCCATTCTACTTTAGATAGATCAAACACTAAAAGTTAAATGTCTCTCCCTAACCTTTGAGTTTTTATATTTTTTAAGGGTATCATTAGTAATATGGTGCGCATTGTGTCACCTGTCCCTCACCTATATTTCTTCTCTTCTTATGAATCTTTACAATTATTATATTTCTATTTTGATCTATTAAAGAATAAAAAATAAATATCATGGTTGAAACTACGAGAGAATATGGAAGCTAAGATTTAAGTCTTATTTATAAAAGCTTCTCATGCTCATAAAGTGTGTTAGGAACTTTTAGTTACAACTTGACTTGACTCAAACTAACTTGGTTGAAACCAGTTAGATTATAAAATAACAAGCTATCTAATATAGCCTAACTTACTTTGTTTAAATCTAACTGGCCCAAAAGTCAACCTATGACTCCTCGCAACCCCCATTGTATGCCACTATTTCCCCATACTCCCCCTAATTTTGACTTTGTATTGGAGTACAAACAAAAGCTGCTAATTAAGCTAGGAGACATCATTTAAGCTACCAAAAGTGAAGCTATAGTCTTAACCTTTTACATAGGCTACTAACTAAGTACAAAGAGGTCAAAATGATGTCATAAAAGTGTTGTCAATACTCATACAAAAAAAACATGCCAAATGAAGCTTTCTTGCCTTCTATGCCCAAGTGTCGATGCCCAAGTGTCGATGCCCAAGTGTCGATGCCCAAGTGACCCCTACTGAAATACCCCAAAAATCCTAATTTAAGAATTATGGCAGAATAATGATTTATTAGGGAAATTAAGAAAATAAATTATTTTATTAAATAAAGAGAAAATTAATTGAGAAAAATAAATATAAATTAATAAATAAATTATTTAGAAAATTTTGGACATTTTACTAATTAAAATGGAAGTTAAGGAAAATTTATCCAAAATAGCCTAATTAATCTAAAAATGAATTTAATTATTATACTTAAAATAATTATTATTAAAATTAAATATATAACTTAAATACATAAATAAATAAAGACCAAATACCCAACCCAACCCAACCATTTTATCATTTTTCCCTTTTCCTTTTTCTCCTTTCTTTTCCTTTTTCTTTCTTCCTCCTTTACTTATTTTTCCTTCTTCCTCCCCCCGATTGGGCTAGCCTGCGCAGCCCAGAGCCTTCTACTCCCTTCTCCCTTCGTGCAGCCCAAGCCCGTGTTGCCTTCCTTCCAGCACCCAATCCTTTTTTCCCTTTCTTCCCGTGGAACGGCTGGTCCAGCCCGTCGCACTCCTTCTTCCCCAGCCTGACCTACAACGCCAATCTGCAGCCTCGATTTCCACCGGCAACCACCAGCCCAACGCTGACCGCCCTCCCCTGCTCTTCCTGTCATTTTCTTCCCTTTTTTCGACCCGAAAAAGCCCCATCTCTCCCCTCCCCACGTGCCCATCTCTTTCCTTTTTCTCTCTCCCCCTCCCCGACCTAACCTGCCATGGTAGGACTGCACCGCCTGCCATTGCCGGCCGGTAGTCCTGCCACACCTGCCCCGCATGTCTTCTTCTTTCCTTGTCATTTTCCTCCTCAATTAGCCTATAAATACCCCCATTAATAGCCTGGGTCGACCTTCCTTTTTTGCAGCCTAAGGACCCCAGCCGCTCACCACTGCCCAAACAGCCCCTTATTCTGCCGCCTTCGACGACCACCGCCACAAACGTCGCCCACAAAAACCATCCCCGCAATTCCCTCTACAAAACCAAGCCACCATCACCCCTATCTCGCCCTGCATGTGCCGCCCTGGCCGTGCAAAGTCGCCAACCCGAGCAGCCACTCCAACCCCTCGCCGCCCCTCGCGCCGCCTTATGCTGCCACCCTCCAAAACACCCAGGGAACCTTCCCCTACCTTCTCATACCTTCATCTCCCTCTACCTCCCTCTCCTTCTACTTCCTCCACCTTCCACCACCTTCAGCCGCCGCACCAACCACCTTGCGTCGCCACTCCCAGCTACACCACCACCCTCATTCCCCCTCTCTTCATCTGCTGCACCTTCCTCCACGTCAAACACCCCTCCACTTCCTCTCTCTTAGCCTACATATCCATCTTTCCCCTCTCTTCCTCCTCCACCACTACCGCCGTCGCAGCCAGGCGCCGCTGCCGGTTCCACCACTAACCTGAGGTGGTACTCCAACTTCCCTAGCCCCTAAATTATTTTCTATAAGTGTTAATAATTTTATTTAATATTAATGGTATTATCCTTAATATTACTATTATTATTATTATTATTCTTGTTATTATTAGTTTGTATTATCATTGTTGTTGTTATTATTATTATTATTATTATTATTATTATTATTACCATTATTAATATTATTATGTATCACCCTTACTTCCTAACCTAATTTTAGAAATATTTATAATTAGGTTATACTATCTAAAAAGCTACAACTTTAGCATTAAAATGGTTGTCCTTATTATTATTATTATTATTATTATTATTATTATTATTACTACTAATAATAATAATATTATCATCTTCATTATTATTATTATTAACTTTAGTATTATTATAGTTATCTCTATCATTATTATTATTAGTGGTATTTTTGTTGTTGTTGTTGTTATTATTATTATTACTACTACTACTACTACTTCACCTAACTTTATGATTTTCCTAACCAATACTAATATTATCATTAATGATGGCCTACAACCTTAGTGTCATTATGATGGAGACTTTTCCTCATTTACTATTACTATTATTACTAATCTCACTATTATTCCTACTATTATTACTAATACTAGATATGGCTTATTATCATTATCTTTACTATTATGGTAGAAATTTGAACCCTTATATTACTATTATCATTTTTATTACTATTACTATTATTATTTTTATTATTAATGCCATTATTGTTATTGTTATTACTAATTAACCTAAATTTATTTTATTATTATTGTTATTATCACTATTATTATTACCATTATCATTATCATTATTTCCTTACTAATATTGTTTTAATGCTAACTTTGTCCATCATTACTTTTATTTATTAATATAAACATTTGGACCCTTATATTATTATTATTATTATCATTTTGGTTACTATTATCATTGTTATTGTTATTATTGTTATACTTAACATTTTCATCATCATCATCATCATCATCATCATCATCATCATCATCATCATCATTATTATTATTATTATTTTTTTTTAACCAAAGTTGGCGTATTATCATTTTGTCGTTAAAGAAGAAGAATACCTAAGCCTTAGTATTTTACTATTTAATATTAGAATATCATTAATATTAGTCCTAATGCCTGTGTCTATAACATTATTACTATGGTATCATTATTAGTTATTACTATTATCATTATTATTATTTTATTATTATTATTGTGACCAGAACATTTGAACCCTTATATTATTTTTTTAAAATATAAATTTTATCATTATTATTTTTAGGAATATTTGTACTTTGTTGGTATTGCAATTATTATATTATTATTTTAACTCTAACACTATTATTAGACTTAGCCTTAAAAACGCTAGGGTTTCTATCACTATTAGCATTAGCATTACTATTAGTATTACTATTATCACTATTTGGCTATAATTAGTATCAGTGCTATTATTAGAAGAATAAAGCTAATAGGTTTAATAATATAAGTGTAGCAATAAATATTAAAATAAACATATTTTGACTAGTAATATTTAGTAGAATATTTTTAAGATAAAAACCCTAGTTTTCGTATAATACTCTCTTTAATAATAATAATCCTAATCTTAGACTAAAATAAGGAGTGATGGTACTTTTGAGGGAAACTAATACTTAGTATTTTTCCTTTTATAGGTGAATCAAACCAAAACCCTAAGGAGTTGTAGGAGCGTGCTCCAAGCCCGGCGTCGCTTTAGGTAAGGATGTAGCTAAGGCCCATGTGTGTTATGTGACTTGTATGCCTTGGATGCTATATATATCATGTTATGTCGTGTATCATATAATTGTAGTTAACTTGTCTTATGTGTAGCGCAGCTTGGAGTTGAGGTATGTTTGTATGTGTTTCTTATGACATGAATATGATATGTATATATGGTGTTTATGGTGTGATATGATATGACCCTCTAGGACATGCATGCTAGGACAATTGATAATATGATATGGGAATGAAAGGACAAAAAGAAAGAAATGGGAAGTGAGTTCATTAAAGGGGATATGAGGTTGACCAAAATACCTCATGATCCATGAGAGGAAACTAAAGAGAAGGAATGACCAAAATGAATGAGAGACAGGAACCATGCATGAGAATCTTAAAATTTGCATGGGGACTTTGGGTGTTTGTATGCAGTGGCAGAGCCAGGGCTTCCGCATGGTGTCCCGGGACACCACGGAGCCCTGGTTGGAGTATAGAATTTTTACTAGATTTTCAGGTATAATATATATAAAAAGTTTGTAGGACACCATACAAAAAATTAAAATGGCTGAGCGGTAAGGCTGGAGTGGTTCCCGTGCATAATTTCCCGAACGTCACAGGTTCGAGTCCTGTGGTCCGTTTGTTTTGAATTTTTTTGCGACATCAAAACGACGTCGTTTTGATTCCCCCCCAAACCCTTACCCTCTCCAGCGCACCAGACTAGTGGCAGTAGCTTCAACTTTGAGCCTTCCGTTCGATGTTCGAGTTTCAACCCTCTGAAGCTCCTTCTCTCGAGCCTCGACGCGGCACGCCGACAACAAACCCTGCCGGAGGACGGGAGGAGCTCGCCGCTTCTGCTCGCCGTTTCTGGCCGCCGAACTCCGAAGTCCGAATGTCGTCGCCATAACCGTTTCTTCTTCTTCCAAGTTCCAGCGCCTGCTGCCTGCCTGCCTCAGACCTCTGTGAGTAAGTGTGGCCTGGGCCCTGGTCTCGCATTTCTTCTCTGAGTTCTCTCGATCTAGTATAAATTGTATAATACCTTAATAACATTATGTATCTTGGCATGATGGCATCTTGCAGTTGCTTGGCTTCTCTGTTCTGCAACTTCTGCTGCTTGACTGCTTCTGCAGAGTGCAGACTTGCCTGCCTAAGCCTAACGCAAGGCTGCCTTGCCTTGCCTTCTTCAATTTCAAACCGATCGAGACTGATCCAGGCAGGAGGCAGCCAAGAGCCAGCCGGTCCAGACTCCATAGGTAAGATTTTGTTTTATAAAATTATTTATGTAATTAGGTAAAATTTAAATTAATTTTTAGTTTGTTAAATTATTTATAAATTTATGAAATTAGAATGTAGTATTAATTGATTATATTTATTGTATTAATTGATTATATTTTTTAGTTTATAGAAATTCTAATTTATCTTGTTAATGTAGAAAATAGAAATTGGCTTATTAATTAGGTAGAAATCAAAATTAGTTTGTAGATATTATATTTTTTAGTTTATAGAAATTCTAATTTATCTTGTTAATGTAGAAAATAGAAATTGGCTTATTAATTAGGTAGAAATCAAAATTAGTTTGTAGATATTATATTTTTTAGTTTATAGAAATTCTAATTTATCTTTTTAATGTAGAAAATAGAAATTGGCTTATTAATTAGGTAGAAATCAAAATTAGTTTGTAGATATTATATTTTTTAGTTTATAGAAATTCTAATTTATCTTGTTAATGTAGAAAATAGAAATTGGCTTATTAATTAGGTAGAAATCAAATTAGTTTGTAGATATCAAATTTTTTAGATTTATAGATTGCAGTGTTTAATTTATTAGTTAGTTTTTGAATTAGTTTGTTCTAAAATTATATTATCAATTAAGTTTTAGTAAATTCCTTAGTTAATTCATTAAATTGTTTAATGTCTTAATTTAGGATGCAACGATACTTTTCAATCCAGCCTAAGCATAGCTGCCACGAATCTAATTCTGTTAATCAAGTTGTATTACCAACTTCTGAAAACCAAGCACTCCCATATTCAAGCCAACCACAAGAATCAAGATTCGCTAATGAAAAAGTTGATTTGGAAACTTTAGAAGCAGATCCTGGGTTAAGAAAAAATATTTCATATTTTCATCCCAATATTCAAGATGAGATAAGAAGAGCATATCTTTTAAAATGCCCTTGTCAACCTCGTACTCATAGCTTTCCTACAAAGGTTATTGGTGGAAAAAATCGTCGATTTGTCTAATCTTGGTTTGATGAATATGATTGGTTGGAATATAGTATAGCTAAAGATGCTGCATTTTGTCTGCCTTGTTACTTGTTTAAAAGCAAATCTGAAGCTGGCGGTGATCATTTTGTGGGAAAGGGATTTGTACATTGGAATAAAAAACAGAAGTTTGAGGTTCATGTTGGTAGTTCTAATAGTCCTCATTTTAATGCTACTAAAAAATGTGAAGATCTTATCAAACAGAAGCAAAGCATTGAAGCCTATTTTATAAAGCAATCGAAACAAGTCAAATCAGATTATCTTATCCATTTAGATGCGTCTATTCAAGCTGTAAGATTTCTTCTTGAAGGGGGAATGGCATTTAGAGGACATGATGAGTCAGAAGATTCTCTAAATCGGGGTAACTTTCTTCGTTTGCTGGAGGTTTTAAGGCATAATAATGAAGCTGTAGCTAAAGTTGTGTTAGGAAATGCTCCAAAGAATAATCAGATGACTTCACTTGAGATTCAGAAGGATATTAGCTATGCATTTGCATCTGAAATAATTAATCAGATTGTTAATGAAATTGGAGATGATTTTTTTGGCATATTAGTGGATGAAGCAGGAGACATAGCAAAGAAAGAACAAATGGCCGTTGTTTTGCGTTATGTTGATGATAGAGGTTTTGTTATGGAAAGGTTCGTTGGAATTGTACATGTCAAAGATACAACTGCTTTATCACTTAAGGCTGCACTTGAATCAATGTTGAGTCAGTATGGATTATGTTTATCAAAAGTACGAGGACAAGGGTATGATGGAGCTAGTAATATGCGAGGTGAATTTGGTGGTTTGAAAGCATTGATTCAGAATGAAAATACTTGTGCCTATTATGTTCATTGTTTTGCTCATCAACTTCAATTGACTCTTATTGCTGTGGTAAAATGTCACAATGAAGTTAGTTGTTTTCTTAGCAATGTTACACGGGTTGTGAATGTTATTGGATCCTCCAATAAGCGTCAAGATTCTCTTCGAGATAAACAAGCTGCTTACATAGCAGATGCATTAGAAGAAGGCTTGATAGAATCTGGTCGGGGATTGAACCAGGAATCTGTTCTTGCAAGGGCTGGTGATACTCGTTGGGGTTCTCATTTAAGGACATTTTTGAGTCTCAAAAATTTATTCTCTTCTGTAATCAAGGTACTTGAAGACTTGGAAGCTGATAGGACATTTGATAAAAACGGGGATGCTACATTCTTATTATATGGATTACAAACTTTTGACTTCATTTTCATGTTACATTTGATGATAAATGTTAAGGGAGTTACAGGTGATTTATTTCAAGCATTGCAAAAGAATGATCAAGACATTTTGAATGCCTTAGCACTTGTTGAAATTGCTAAGGAACGTTTGCAAGAGATGAGAGATGATGGATGGGAAGATATTTTGAATGAAGTTGTTTTATTTTGTAACAAGAGAGACATTGATGTGCCCAACATGAATGAGCAATATGTTAAGGGGAAGAGATCAGCACGCCAAGCTCCAATCGTCACAAATCTACATCATTATAAATATGATTGTCTCTATAGTGGTATAGACTTGCAGCTAAAGGAGCTTAATTGCAGGTTTGATGTGGCGAGCACTGAATTGTTGAGTTGTGTTGCATGTTTGCATCCTTCGTCATCATTTTAAGATTTTAACAAGCAATCTTTAATTAGGTTGACCACTTTTTATCCTGATGATTTCTCTAATGTTGATGTTGTGGTGTTAGACAATCAACTGGAGAATTATATTAGAAATTTTCGTTCAGATAACAGGTTTCATGGCTTGAAAGGGCTTGTTGATCTTTCAAGACAATTAGTGCAAACCAAGAAGCATAAGACATATCCTTTCGTCTATAAGCTTGTGAAATTGGCCTTAATTTTACCAGTAGCAACAGCAAACGTCGAACGAGTATTTTCTGCAATGAATTTCATCAAGACTGCATCAAGGAATAAAATGTGTGATCAATGGCTTCAAGATTGTTTAGTAACATTTATAGAGAGAGATGTATTTAATTCTATTAGCAATGATATTATTGTAGATCGATTTCAAAGTATGAAAACTCGACGAATAGTATTGTAAAATTATGTAAAATTTTATATTTAAGCGTAATATATTGATAATGTTAATGTTCTTGCTTGTCTGAAATATTTAGTGTGAGATGGTTTTGATCTTGGAATTAAATACGTTTAACATGTCCGAGTCTTGCGAAGAGCTTTATTTTGGTGATATTCACGTGAATTACCGGGATTAATGATTTTATTTCTGTTTAGTGGTTCGTTGATTATGAAATACCTTGGGGATAACCTATAATTATTGAAAATTGCCTTTGACAAGTATCTCAGTATACTTTGGTTGTAGTTGGTGTTATACAAGGGACACCATGAAATCGAAAGTCAGGCTCCGCCACTGTTTGTATGGGATGGATAAATCTTGCATGGGGGTGATCCTTACGTGAGAAAAATTGATTTAGGACGTAAACAAGCTAATGGGAGAGTTGTGGAGTTATTAGAGACTTGGGATGAAAAATAGTACATAAGTTGGTGTAATCCGATTAGGGTTTTGGGAGGAAGTAGTAATCTGGAAAGTGCGAGAGTAAAAATGATTAAGGGAGAGTGGAGTACGGGTTAAGAGTGATAATTTATTTTATAAGGGATGAGTATGGGTTCCATGGGAGAGAAGAGATTTTGGGTGAAAAGAGAGAGGTTACTTGTGGGAGAAGAAATGTACTAGGGTTTGAGGTGGCCAACTAGGGTTTTTCAGGTCACATGCAAAATTGAGAGGTAAAGTGACATGTTTTGGGATTGGACCTAATTGAGATAAGATGTGGGACGATGAATGAAGTAAAGGTAGTGTAAGTGAGAGAAAGTTGGGCCCCATAGGTCCAATTAGGGTTTTTAAGGGAAAACCCTAGAGGGTGATAGTAGGTAGAATTGGTGTTATGAGGTGATGGGCCTTAACCCACACCCTTATGAATTGGCTTTCATTATGTGTAAGAGTAAGGGGGAATGGATGTCGGGGTGTGATAAGGGGTGTAGGAGTCTCAAGATATGAGATGGGCCCCTTGAGAGGATAGAAGTAGAATGTTGATGACATACATGTCAAGGGTTTAATGCTATCTAATAAGACATGGATAAGATACTAATCACTTAAAGAGAAAGATTGTTGAGCCGAGCCTAGACCGGTCCACTAGCGAATAATAGTGGCCAGGAGCCGGGGTGCCCTGGAGACCGTTCCACCGGCAAATAATAGTGGCCATGAGCGTTTTGCCCTGCATGATTTCTGGTCCACCGGCTATAATAGTGGGGGATTCCATTCTCAACAAACCAAACATAATGAAACTAAGTCATGGGAAATACACTAAGCACTTACAGTGAAACACCATGTGAGTCGGAGCCAGACCAGCCCACCAGCATATAATAGTGGCGAGGAGCGTTCTGTCCTGTATGTATTCCAGTCCACCGGCTATAATAGTGGGGTTCTCACACTCACATGGACTATTAAAGAGTATGTGTGGAATGAACATATTATTTAAGAGAATAAAGAATAAGTTACCTGAAAAGTAACTAGGCCTTATTACATGTATTATGGTATGTTGCCTATATGATCATTCTTGTGTTATATGCTCTATGTGTCAGCCTTAGCACATCTGTTACCTTACTCAGTACGTAGTGTACTGATCACCCGTTTCATGGGTGCTACTCATTCCCACGATTAGAAGACCCATATGAGCTTGTGCAGGTAGGGGATGATGCCGTCGATGCCTCCGACACCTACGAGGTATCTGGTGGGGCTGAGTGTTGAGCCTAAACCTGACTTGGGGATCGAGAGCAACTCGGTCGGACTCTGTTTCTTTTATTGGACCTTGTGTTATCATATTTTAGTTGTGTTTTTGTACTATACTTTATGTTTGAAAAACTCTAGTCACGTACTCTTCGGTTTGTAATCCTAAATCGCACTCTGATTTCTGTATGACTTGTATTTTATTAATGATTCGTGTTTAATGTTAACTTTATTTAGCCTTAGCACTTAGTACTGGAACAGTAGGAGTGAACCGATCTGGTACTAAGTGTGGCGGTAATGGCCCCGAGTTTACGGTTTTATCTTTTCGCTTCCGCTAAACCCTTTTAATTAAACGAAATTTTTCAATAGTAAATTTGGGGGTGTTGCACCTAATATATGTGGAAATTGTGGATGGTGGGTGTGGAGGCTTGGTGTGACCTTCATGGCTATTGGCTTGACCTAAGAGTTGGCAAGTTGTGTTTAAGTTTATCCTAAGCCAAACAGGTGGTCTTTAAAAGATGATGGTTAGTTTTGTGGTTGGATGTCTCCATGGCCTTGTATGCTCTCTCTTTCTCTCTCTCTCTCTGGTTGGCTTTGATTTTATTTTTTTCTGTATGGGATTTGGTTTTATTTCTAATTAGGTTAGATATAGAAGTTTGTTTGATTTTGGTTGTTAATTCAGTTTTAAGTTCATGGGTTTAAATTGATTCAATTTTTCAAGTTTTGTTTCACTATTTACATTAGTTGGTTTAATTTTTGAAAATAATAATACTTTATTCCACATAAGATACGTATTTATGCATAATATATAGGTATAATATATGTAATATGTTGTATAGTATAAAATAAAAAATATTAACATTTTAATAAATTTTTTCCCTTATTCATATCAAAGATCCAAATATTTCTTTCTTAATTGTAAAATAAAAAATAAAAATATTATTCCTGAATTGCAACAAACCCCACAAAATGAGGCTCACCTATTGTGGTCTTAGTGTCTAGTCGGTAATCTCACTTTTGATATAATATTATCTACAGTAATAATATGTCTAAAGTAATACTATGAATAAAATAATTATGATGTTTGACAACTTATTTTATTTAAAATGAATTGATACATATATTAATATTTTTAGACATTTTTATTTTAGTAAAATATATTATTATAATATTTTGTATTTTTATACATATAATTTTAATAAGATATATTAATTAATAATAATAGTAATAATTAATCATAATAATAATAATTAACATGAATAATTATTAAATATTGATAATAAAAATTAATAATAATTGATAATCATTAATAATCATAATTAAGCATAGTAATAATGATAATTAATAATTATTAACAATTTAAAATAATAATAATTCATAATGAATATTAATATTTAATGATAATAATAATAATAATTCATTATTATTCATTATATAATTAACAATTATGAAAATTAACTATCAATAAATTTTTATGATAATGAATATTAATAATTAATAGTCATTGTATAATTATTAATAATTAAAATTTTGATAATTATAATTCATTATAAATAATTAATGATAATTAGTAACTAATATTAATTAATAATAATTGTTCATACTAAAAATAATTAATATTTATAATTATTGATGATAAATGATTAATATTAATAATTTTAGGAATGTAGTGGGTGAGTATAATTAATAAGGGAAAAAATATCAATAATAATTGTAGGAATGTGATGGGTAAATATAATTAATAACAGTAAAATTATAAAATAAATATAAAAAGATAGTGGTATGTATTCATAAAGTAATAAAATATAGTAGATAATATTGATAATAAAATTATGAAAATAATATGTAAAAATAATTTAAAAAATCCTAATTAGTGTTCTGAAACAAATGATTATTTTCCATTTTCCAGCTTTATCGATATGATTTTTAGAGCCGGCAAAAGTTGACCCGACCCGAAAAATCCGACGAATATCGACTCGATCCGCCCGAAATCCGATCCGATTTTATCCGAGTAATTAAAAGCCCGAAACCTATCCGACCCGATCCGATACATATCCGATATCCGATATAACCCGAGAAATCATAAGCCCGAAATAAACCCGACCCGACCCGCTATTCACCCGAAACCCGATATAACCCGAAAAACTATAAATCCGAAATGACCCGACCCGATCCATTATTTATCCAAAATCTGATATTATCTGAAAAATTATAAATCTATAAAGATTCAACTTGGTACCACCCAAAAATTAACATTAACCCATAACTCAAAATTTTTAAAACTTCATAAAACATGAAATAATATAGATGTGCAACTAATCCATACTAGCACTTACATCAAAATCTAGAAACAATATACTTTCATAAAATTTATATCACTTATGTATATAAAAATACAATATCCATTGATACCAATAGAAATAAAAGTAGAGAAAACAAAAAGAATAACACTACTATGCCATTTAAATATTAGTTCACTTCCATTATTCCATCTAGTACCATAAGATAATAACAGTGCAGCCTTGAACACTATATGTTAGTATCTATATGGCCATACCTTGCAATATAGCACCTACAACATCATAGGAAAGTAAGAAAAATATAGAGTGAGAATGTTAGTTATTCATTATAAAAATTGAAGATTAATATTTTTTATTACATCAACAGTGTTAAATAGTAAGAAGTCAATATTAGTTGGTCTTTTGTCAATAATAGTCATTATTACTTACTTTATTTAATTTTTATCTTATTTAGCTTGATATGATCTAATCAAAATATATAATAAAAAAACTAATATGTTGTTATTGTTATTTTTGCCATAATTGATATTCATTGATTACTATTATTATTGTTATCATTTTTTTGTATTATTATTATTATTATATTTATTAAAATCATGTTGATATGATGTGATCAATCTCTTTTAAAAATAATATGAGAAGTACAACCTTAGAAGTCTTCATTTGTTATAAATTATCAATGACTATTATAAGTTAATATCATGTAAGGAGCGTATAAGATATAAATATAATATAAACTTAGAATAATACTAGAACTCAATATGACCAAGCTAATAATGGAGTTGAATTATAAGTTATACCTTAACATAAAAAGAAAAGTGATACGATTTGAAAACTTTTAAATTTGAAACGTCAGATACATCTCCAAAGATGAAATAATGATAAAAAATTCTAAGGCCCCAAAACAATTAATATAATAATTTACTTTTAATTGAATAAGATAAATTAAAATAAATGATCTCAAAATCATTAGCTTTTAATAATATCTTGGAATAAAAAGAAAGAAAGAAAATGACACAAGCATGGCTCAAATATGAAATAACCTAAATTCAATCTAAATTCAACCCGAAAATATAACAATTGAAACTCAACCTAGCCCGATCCGAACCCGAACCGAAATTAGAACAACCCAAATTTATCCGAATCCGAGTCCATTCGATCTCAACCAGACTCGACCCGAGAGCTTAGAATGACCCGAGATTATCCGATACTGAGTTGATAGAATCAAACCCGACCCAGTCCGACCCGACAAAATAATCCGAAATTATCCGAAACCGATGTCACCCGATTATTATGTTACTCGATCCGATAGTGATCCGACCCGTCCGATTGTCAGCTCTAATGATTTTCCATGGTTCACATTAATCCGACGATTTCACGTACGTGTCACGTGTGAATTGAAGTACCCCAAAGATGGGCCTTGGCCATTAAGAAAGGTATCGTTGCCCCAGCTGTGGCTTGTTGGCAACATGTATCTTGACCAAATCAAACCAACTACCAATTAAAAAAGTGAGGAGACCCCCTTGCCCGGTCGCATACAAACGGTGGGAGAGTGAGTGAAGAGAAGGGAAATTGAATAGAAGACTCCAGGATGAAGAATTAAGAAATACGGTGGAACTGTCTTCCTCTCGCTTTTAGCAGGTATTTTTTTTTTCCCTCGTTTGCTTTCTCAATTCTAGAGTTTTTAAATCAAATGCCGGCCTTGTTTATTCAGTTTGTTTATTATCCTCAGAAAATTATCTGAGGATGAAACGATAATTCGGTTTGATTTTTGGGAATAATTGCGGCTGCTAACTTCCATTTCTATGTCTCTATTACTATTATGTAGGAGTAGTTTCTGCAATAGTGGAGTAAACAATTTTCTGTAAACTCTGAGGTATTGAATCGGTCATAAGAAATCGGTTGTAGCTGGGTAGGCATGACGGGGAAATTAGTGGCAATTGGACCCGTAAATTTTAAGGTGATCGTGTTAGTGGCTAGTAGATTGACAAACCTGAATTTTGTGATTTTAATGATGGTTAGACTTGTATGCCTGGCAGCGACTGCGATATTACCTATGGCGTTTGAACTCATGGGTTGAGTTGTGCGGATCAACCCATTTTTCATGCCATAGAACTTTCTAGTAGTACTCAGATTTTTCCCCTCGCGGTCTTCATTTTCTTCCTCCTTTTTTTTTGGCCCTCTCTCCGGCTTCTGTTACTCGAAAGTTGCCCAGAGTAGTTTGAGCTTGTTATCATCATGGACTTCATAGTTCTCGAGAAATAATTTCAGTATAGTCGATATCCGATATAAACCTTTAGATATCCGGATGATTAGATATCTAAGATTTTGGATCAAATCACAAATAACCTGTCGGATATTAGACTAAAAAAAAGAACATAGGAAAAAAATGATATGATTAATAAATAATAAATCGATCTGATTTGACCCTGTTTGATCCAAGTAGCAAACTATAATGATAATATCACATGATAAATTAATCTTAAATTAAATATATATAATAAATGTGAATATATATAAAATAAAATATTATGAAATATACAAAAATTTCAACACACACACACACATACAATTTATTGGATTGGATATCTGGTTTATTTGAATTTTTGTTAACTGGATCAATTATTTGATCCGAAAAAAATATTAGGGCAGCCAATTGATTTTTTATTTATATAAGATTGATTCAGATATTAGGTGAGTTCATAAAATATTGAATCACATGAACAACCCAAGTGCTGCCCTCATTTTTATTGTCCAAACCCAGTGGCGGAGATGATCCAGATTGTCCTGCTATATTTTGTACCTTATCCTAGTTAAGCAGCAATTTGTCAGAAGACAGTTGTGAACTTGTGCTATCTTTGATGCACGAGTTATTAATCTCTGATTAGCTTTGTGGGGGACTGGGACATAATATTTACTAGCACTTTTCTTTTTTGCTGCTATCATTATCCTGATGAAAATATTCGAGTGAGGGAGGATGTGGTAAAATAGCTGACTGGTGTAGTTCAAATAAACTAGCTAGTTCTAAGTCCATGTAAGACCAGGGTAGAAGCATTAGTTTTTGCTTTCATCATGGAGAATATATATTAAAATTGTCTGGTGTAATGAAGATGGTCAGTTTGACGCTGTCTTCTTCTTGACACTTTAAGCTAGCTAGTTCTAAGTCCATGTAAGACCGGGGTAGAAGCATTAGTGTGTGGTTTCATCATGGAGAATATATATTCAAATTTTCTGGCGCAATCAAGATGGTCAGTTTGATGCTGTCTTCTTCTTCTTCTTCTTCTTCTTCTCCTTGACACTTTAAACTAGCTAGTTCTAAGTCCATGTAACACCAGGGTAGAACCCTTAGGTTTTAGTTTCATAATGAAGAATATATATTCAAATTGTCTGGTGTAGCCAAGATTGGTTGTTTATGCCTCCCCCATATTGCTAAGAAGGTATTTTTTATTATAAGTGCTGGCTAGGCAACTAAGGCTATATTATCATTTCCTGTTTATTGTTGATATAATCTTATCAGATCATATCTTATTAAAAGAATAATAATGTGTTCTTGTGATTATTATAAATAATGTGTTTTTATGATCTTATCTTATCTCCTTAAAAAAAAATGGTGTATTATTATGACTATTATGATGATTGCTGTTATTTGAGACGAGACTCGATTTATACAGATCTTATGATCTGATAAGGTTTGAAAATTAGGACATAGCCTGAATCCAATACGAGTGATATTTTTGTGTTTTCCTGGAAATTCTGAAATCTGGATTCAGCATCTATCTGCAATGATCTGGTCAGGGAACTAGCTAAGGAGCCGCATATTAACCTGAAATCTTCATTAGTGTCCATGGATATAAGATCCTGCTCTCAGACACCCACAACTCCACAGTTGAAGAGGCATGTTCCCAAAATAGTCTCTTCAGTTACTTTGGGGCGGAGATCCAGCCTTTCAGACGTAGAAATTCGTGTGAAGATGTTAGTTGAGAACCTTAGCAGCACTTCTGTGGCAGTCCAGAGGGAAGCTGTGACTGAACTCCGAATGCTTGCCAGGGATCGTACTGATTATCGCATAGTAATTGCGTGCAGTGGTGCCATAAGCTTGCTGGTCAATCTGCTGTGGTCGACTGACCCAGAGGTCCAGGAAAATGCTGTTACAGCTCTCCTCAACTTGTCACTCAATGACAACAATAAAATTGCTGTTGTCAATGCTGATGCTATTGAACCTCTGATCCATGTTCTCCAGACTGGTAGTACCGTGGCTAGGGAGAATTCAGCTGCCACACTCTACAGCCTCTCGTCGATTCGAGATAGCAGAATCATAATAGGGAAATCTGGTGCTATAGCACCTTTGGTTGAATTGTTAAGGAATGGAACGTTAAGGGGAAAGAAAGATGCAGTGTCTGTTTTGTACAATTTGTCTACTTGTAGTGAGAACAAGGTCGATATTGTGCAAGCTGGCGCTGTGCAGCATCTTGTGCCTTTGATGGATCCGTCTACGGGGATATCTGACAAGTCTGTTGCTGCTGTCTTGGCAAATCTTGCTTCTGTTCAGGAAGGCAGGTCGGCCATTGGACTAGCTGGGGGCGTATCTGTGCTTGTCGAGCTTCTGGAGTTGGGTTCGGCTAAGGGAAAGGAGTTTGCTGCTGCTGCTCTCCTGCGCCTTTGTTTTAAAAGTAACAAATATTGCAATATGGTTCTGAAAGACGATGCTATACCACCTTTGGTTGCTCTGTCAATGTCAGGCACGGCACGAGCCAGGGAGAAAGTATAACACTAAACTCTCTTGTAGATTGCTACCTTTCGATCACATCTATTAAGTTGATAAAAATCAGCTGACGTCATTTTTCTCTCTCTTTTGATAACTCGTCGCAGGCTCACAAGATTATAGCTTGTCTCAGGAGGCAGCGTCATAGTGTCGCTGGAAAGTGCTAGCTTGGTAGGGGAGACATCAAACGATTCTCTTATACACGGAAATATTGTTTATGTATTATAAGTGGATTTTAAGTTATAGGTTGTGATTACTTACCGCTACTTTGATTCAGCAGATTATCAAGAATTGGGTTTTAATGATCAAGAAGACTAACTATATTTCTATAGAAGTATATCTTACAAAGACGATGAGAAAATGAAAGACAACAAAACTCTTTGACTAGTTTTGTTAGTAAGGGATTAAATTTTCCTCCCTAATTGCTCTAGTAAACTTTGTTGTACCTTTGCCATTTTTTTTTGTCTTTCAAATGAGTTTCATGACCCTTTTATAATCAAGGACCAACGACCATCATTTC
This sequence comes from Tamarix chinensis, assembly GCA_030549775.1. Lineage (NCBI taxonomy): Eukaryota > Viridiplantae > Streptophyta > Magnoliopsida > Caryophyllales > Tamaricaceae > Tamarix > Tamarix chinensis. The sequence continues at coordinate 80,594,761 of CM060171.1, read as the reverse complement.
CTAGCTACCTGCTGATTAGGTCATAAGTAATATTCAATCAGTAATTAAGTTATCTTATCTTAATATAATTTGTAGGTGAACAATAAAAAGATACTAAAATTAATAATTCCTCCCTTTGACCATGTGCCTACAACAATTTGGAAGTGTATACAATGACTAAATTTAGTATTTGGTGGGGTTTTAGTGAGTAGATGAGCTGCATTCCCTGATAAAGTGTAACCTCACATTTTAGGTACTTTAATTATCATACAACACATTCACCTTATTGACTTGAATATAAAATTTCTTAACTAGCCTTTTGAGTCACATAGCTTCTTTGATGGCTTTAGTACTGGCTACATACTCTGCCTCACTAGATGAGAGAGTAATAAATCTTAGAAGTGAAGACTTCCAATTGATTGCACACTTTTCTAGTTGAAAAACATAACTTGACTATGACCTCCCTATATCAACATCCCTTGGATAGTCTCAGTCTATAAAACCTTCAAGTTTAGTTGCTTTTAATTTTTGAATCCATATTACAACACTTCTTCTTGAGTTCCAACCAAATACCTTGCAATCCATTTAACTATTTTTTAATGTTCCCTTCCTTTGATTGCTCATGTACTTGTTGACCAGGCTTACCCCATGACACATATCACATAATGTACATATTATTAAGTACATTAGACTTCCAACAATACTAGTATAAGGAACTCGAGCCTTGTCTATCAATTCACTTGCTATCTTCGGTTGTTGATCCTTTGATACCTTAAATTGAGAGGAAGTTGGTGTGGATACCGGCTTTACCTTAGAAAACCAAACTTATCAAGCAATTTCTTCACATAAGAACTTTGAGTCGGGATTAATTTCCTTATTTGTTTGTTTCTTTAAATTTCCATACCTAAAAATCCTATTAGCTTCTTCTACTTGCATTTTAAAATCAGTTTTTAACATGCCCTTAACCCTGCCGATTTCACCCTTAGATCTACTAGCTGTCATCACATTATCCACATACAAAAGAAGACACACCACCGTTGTCCCTCTCTTTTGTTTACGGGAATAAACATTTACACCATCTTTATCCCACATGCCACCAACATTTAGCCACCAAGGCTGCAAGACAGATGGAACCGTTCTCCACTCGCACGTCCCTTCCTGCATTCATTTGATGAGAGTAGATTCACCTACGAAGAAGGATAAAATTGATCTAACATAAGAAACAGCTTCGATACGTTATTTGCAATCAGATCTATTTTGGAAGGGTTACAAAACCAACAGATGAACGCCTTTCCTTGGAATTACCTTTATGATTTCACACTTGGAGCTTGATTGTGCATAAGCTGCTAAGATGCTCATGTTAAATGGCTGGGATGAAGGGAAAACATAAATAAATATTAGTTACTTGCACCCTTTGGATGGAATTGAATCCAGGAAAACCATCATATGATTTTTTGGGGAGTTGTCTTGGGGGGGAGGGGGAAGGAAACCAAAAAAAAAAGCAATAGGGGGGGACAACTTACCATAAAAGGGTCGCTCCTCAATGATTGAACAAACATTGCCTTCCTTGTCCCACTACCCTGCATCGGATCAAAACATAACATGGCCTTGACTGCCTAAAACGGGCAATGAAGCATATGAAGAAACGCGAATCTGACCTCAAGATAAACATCTTTAAGCCGCCTTCCTGTCTGAGCACAGCAGATTCGGACAACATGTTCCTCAGAACTACCGCTGATAATATAATCATTTTCATTCATGTAATATGATCGCGTATAGTTATGAGGGTTTCCACTTGATGGCACTTCAAAATTTGTGTGAAGCCTGCCATCTACAGCCAGAAGCTGCTTAACCTAATACACATCGACTCAGCCAACCATTAGTTTCTTCCAAGTAGCAAAAACGATGAAGGTATCTGAGTTTGCCAAAAGTAAAATGTTCATTCAAAAAGTAAAAGCACTACAATATTGCATTCATGCGCAATATTATTGCTAGGCTGTAGCCTACAGACACTACGAGAATCTTTAGCCCATGCAAATCCATAACGTGAGTTTCAGGCATTTAAGCCTAACAATTTAACTTCAAATTATAAGGCCGGACCTACGAAGAAGGAAAAATAACCATCACCTCATTGTCCACCGCTGATACAAGCAGGTATTGATCATCTGGAGAAAAGCAAGCCATTATGTTGCCTCTTAAGCTTGTAGCAGTATAGCAAGGTTGGACCATCTTCTGTCTGAGGTCCCACAGTTTTATGTCCTTGTCGAATGAGGAGGTGGCAAACACAAAGGGTGACTTATGGGCAAATTTAGCCACATTTATGGGCTCTCTATGCAAATCAGTAAATATCTGCAGGCACTTTCCGCTGCCCATATCATACAAAGCCACATTCCTCGTGTACCCGCTTACTATGAACTGTTCATCTTCTGAGTTGACGTGAACAGAAGTAAGGTGCTGAAAGTTGTCAAATGAAATACCAGAGCTGCAAAAGGGGTCGGCAGTTTTTGGAGGTGTGCGTCTTATGTCAAATAGTCTCAACAAGCCACTGTCAGAACCTGCAAGCACCTGAGTGTTCCCAACTTTTCAGCTTTACAATATTCATGAAACAAATGAAAGCAAGACGAGGGCATTTGAGACTTGAGTAAATAATTTGGTAATAAATCTTTGTGTGAGAATATCCCATTTAGGCATACCTTTGATGGATATTCTCATTTAGGCATACCTTTGATGGATATTTCTTAAGCCAACACAACCCAAGAACTCGATTTGTTGCCCCTAAATCTGGCATGTAAGCAGCAATCTTCCCATTCTCGTGGTTGATAACCACTACTTCACCATCTAAAGTTCCGAAAGCCATAAGACTGGAGTCCGAAGGATGATATTCAAATTGCCTAGGACGAAGGTTCTTAATCCCTCCTTTCAAAATGCAGGAAACATTCGAAATAGGCTCCATGAAAGGCCACAGTGAGGATCCCAGTTTGGCTGCACAAAGAGACCGTGAATAATAGTATTTGTCCTTCCGGTGTATAGACTTCCTGGTTGCTAACAGATGACAACCCGTTCCACGATTATGCAGTATGGACACAACACTCTCCTTGTACCATCTTCTATAAGGCAAGTATTCATAGTGCATTGAGAAGACTGTCTTGGCTAGTTGCCGCTCCATCTTTCCAATAGGCAAGTTATCCAAAACCTCTAATCTTGTCAAGGAAGCAATCATGAAATCCCTATAATATTTCTTAAAGCATATTAGCGAGGGATGATGTGAAATGTACTTCTTCTGCACGACACTTGTGTCTTTGGAGCCCTGAGTGTTTGCATTCATAGACAAGTCATTCCCAACTGGTAAACAGCACACATCACGAGAAGCCTGTTAAATAGACCATGAGAGAAACTACTTTTAGTACTACAATTACGTTAGACAAAGCTCCCCAATCTATCTTTGAATGTGATAGTTGACGTCTGCAATGCATAAACTTTGGTACCTTATTATTCAATGTGGCATGTCCATCTGGAGCAAGAGACACTTTTGATGACAGATCCAATACACTTAAACTTTTTAAAGAATGAAAAATGCTTTCCAAACTATCACCTACTGGCTCCTTAGCACCATTTGGAAGTGCAGAATCTCGAAGTGAATCATCCAGACCACCAGTAGAAGCTAATTCACTTTTGAAAGATCCTTTCAGTGGGTTGAAACTAGATCTATCTAAGGCAGAAGAATCTACTACAACATTTGAATATGCAGGACAAGGCCCGGTGTCCTCACAGCATGAACAATTTTGGAACCGGAGTTGCATCAGTTTAGGAAGTTTAGAGAGCGCAGCTCTAGTTGTCCAAAGATCAACAATTCTTGTCTCACACATTGAGAGATGCATCAGATTAGGCATGCAAGAGAAGCAATCCTTGTGCAGACTAGTTAGTGAAGTACAGAAATCCAAATTAAGAGTGTGTACTCGCATAAACCTTCCACACATATCAAGCTTCTGAAGTTGGGGTGCATTCAGCATGAGAATTTGGCAAGGCAAACCGCCCTGGAGGAGATTCCTGAATGATGCAAGGTCAATAGAGGAGCGTGGGTAGTTCTTTGAAAATGGAAAAGTAAAATATTTATATTTTAATGCAAATACTTAAAGGATTTGTTTCATTATCTATCACACAATTTGTAAAGCAACATCATAGAAGAGGCTGAGTGAATCAAACAAGGGGGTGTGCTGCAGTACATTCATTATACATCTTCCACAGTAAATCAGGTTATCAATAGAAACAACCTTCTTCTTTCCCCTTCCATTTTAGTTTGTGCTACAGAATAACCTGAAACTTACTATCACATTCTTTTACAGTGTGTTTGGTTTAGGGAAAGTAACATGGAAAAGAAAAAAATTTGAAGGAAAATAATTTCTTGATGTTTAGATGTTAAGAAAAATAACATAAAAAAAAGTACTGTAGAAATAACTACGGAAATTTATATGTCAATATTTTCCTCACATAAACTTGAGGAAAATAATTTTATTTGGCACGGAGGTGCAATAAGTAAAAAAAATTCATTTATGATATTCTTATTGATTGGTGGTCTTTAAGCTATATCTTAGTCAAGTTTTAATGATGTAAAGTTGGCAAAAGGTTTGAAAGCTTGCATTGGCCGTATGATATTGATGAACCTCTTCTGTTGAGTAGTTTCTTATTTGGTAGCTTACTTGTTTTTCCATCTTTTTCTTTTATTTTTTTCACAATGACCAAACACACAAAAGAAAACTAATTCTTTCCTTCATTTTTTTTTTTATCTTTCTTTTCCTTTCCTTATTGCTTTCCCCAAACCAAATGTAGCCTTAAGAAGAAAAAAAATTGGCACAGATGGAAAGGAAACTCCTTGACAATGCCATATCATCCGAATACATTGGCCAAGAAAGCATATGGTCACCTCAACCCTGACGCAGAACTGACTTCCCAGAAAAAGGACTGCCAGAGAACAGATTTATAAAAATTTCATTGAATGGTCTGAGTTATGTTATATTGTGATGGCGTCATCTTTCTATCATTAGAATAGATGGAAAAAAACTGGAAAAGGTAATTCATCAGAACCATATACAGCTAGCACAAATACACAAAGCGTATGCTGCCAATGCAATCTCAGATAAAAAATAAAAAATAAAAAAAAAGGGTTACAAAAAGAAGAATATCATTTTTTGTACGAGCATTAATTACCACCTACCACAAAATACCACCGTGAGAAAAGAATAGAAGAAAGGAAGAAGCAAAAGAAGAAGAACTGGGCAGAAAGTTCCGGAACTCACCGCAAGAAACCACTTGTGAATGACAGATACTGAAGATTAACAGCGCGGAGAACTTTATTGGCTGCAAGCATCAGTGACATAAGGTACTCTTCATTCACGATGCAGGGTGATTCATGAAGTATGTCAATCCAATTATTTTCATCAGGGGAAATACCCTCCATCAAATCAATCAGAGGAAGGAAGTCAGCACCCTTAAGATGATCCAAGAAAAGCACAAGGCAAAATTGCCTATGATGTGATTTTTGATACTCAGCCTGGTTAGCAATCGTAACAGACGGATGATTTCAGTACTTGGGAAATATGAGAGAGGTAATGACTGAATTGTATGCTTTGCGGTCTAAAGGTCATGATTTCTCGTGATGCAAGTACAGCAAAAGAATGACGATGATATTATAAATGCAATGAAATCCGCCAAAGAAAGAAACCCCAGAGCAGGATAGGTGGTGCTGTAGATGCCTGACATTACTACCTAGCTTTTCTCATCACTGATATATTCTAATGCCAAGAATTACTGTCTACCAGTATCAAACATATTGTCTGGCTTTTAAGCAGAATTGCACTTTGATGCCTTTTAAGATCATCATATAAACTTCATTTCCAGTCTCCAAAAATATTTTTAAGCATAGCAAAAAATGTAGCTTGCTAATGATAAATGAGACGTTTACTCGCAAAATACATCTTCAAATATAAGAGGGTAAGAGCTGCAATAACATACCTTAGAAAGTGATGATAGGACTGAAGAATTGGGGAGTACCTTGTGCCTCTTGCAGAGCTCAACATATCTTGTAGAATGCAAGTGTAGTAACATGAACAAGAATTTACTTCAGGAACTAGTTTGATGATAACTTCTCAAGAAACAGGAAAAAAGGAAAAACTTAAAACCATATTCTTTTGGATCACTTCTTCATTAAAACTGTTGAAATTTTGTACCTCTCAGCTCAAGTGCATATATTTGAAGATTTATAAGAACTATAGCTGATAGGGCGGGTTGGAGCCACGAATTGAATGAGGGTAGCAAGGTATGTCAAACAACTTTTTTATTTCTTTCTTTGGTTTTTTTTTTTTGGGTGCGAGGTTTTGGGGAGGGGGGATTGAAAATATATAAATATGAATTATGAAAACAGTGATGCGAACTTTGCCCCTTCTTTTTGACCTGAAAGTGAGGGATGATGCATCATAGAAAAATATTGCAAATACTGGTTTATGTTCCTGCCCTTCCTTCCACTTTAGGATAGAGGAGTACACGATCTTTATTGGTGTTCACAGAATGATATTCACCATTATCAACTAAAGTTCCGCTTTCTACTGTATCTAATATTATTGCCCGCACTAATTTCTTTATCTCCTTCATCTTTTCATCAAAAAGTTCCTTTTCCAATAAACAATCCGTTACCAGTTGCTAGTAGTAGTATCGATAAGCTACATACATTTAGAGATCCCGAGATGGCAGATCGACACAGGCTGGTTGATGTTGTAATGTGTCAACTAAAGTTCTATAGAACCCACTGCGCTTTCCCCTACACCACCCAGAAGGATAAAAAAAGAAGTGCCAAGAGTTTAGAGTAACTTCAAATTCGACAAACTCAGGCTGGTTCATCTAATCTAATTTTAATGGAAAACACTTAAAAAATAAAATGGCCAGAAATTTTGGTCTAATTTCGATCAATCATCTACAACCCAACTCCAACTTTTCATCCCAAATCCTACAAAATCGTACACCTAAATCTGTAAACTCTGAATTCTGTCCTAGCAACAACCAAAATTCTTACATGCATGAAACCAACTAGATGCTATAGCAAATCAGAAGTCTCATTCACGGTTTTAATCGAACATTTGAGCTAGAATGACACGTGAAATATATTTTTCCGCCCAGAACACGAAATGAATCAATCGGAAGACAATAAAATGCAGGAAAACAGCAGAATTGAAAGTAACGAAAACAGGTACCTGGCTTCTAAGCTTGAATCATCCATTGACAAACTCGCAACACTCCCAAAAACCAAATTTCGCCGGGGTTTTGATTGTTTGAATGATTGAATGAAGGAAAGAAAGAAATGTGGGTAGTATATATATAGAAGGCACCTTGACCATTCAGCAGCTGATAAATGCAAATGAGAGGAACTTGAGTACGGACAAGAAACTTCAGATTGCAAAGAGAAGAAAAAACAAGGAGGGTGTAACAAATAAGCAAGCCTGCGTTTCAAAACCAATTGTCGGTCGAAGAGGATAAGCACGGGTGATAGTCTTGGCATTCTCTGAAAGAGACGTGGGATAACAAGTGAGAGAGCAGGGTCAAGAGACTCAAGTCCATGCGAGCTCGTGCATCATGATTTTATTGGGGCCTATTGCGCACTAACAGTTATCTAATCCTTCTTTTATAGTCACGGTGCACTATTATTGTACCGTAGTATAGGACTCCAACTACTGTGTTCTGCTTGAAAGCTTAGTGCGTCTATCCTCGCTCCCTCCCAACCGTGCGAATTTAGTTGATTGTCATTTTACTGATAAGGCTCGGTTGACGTACTTTTTCCTTTTCAATTTTTTTTTTCATTATTTTCATTTTAGGCTCAAAAGGCTACTGTTTTTGCATTAATTGACGGCATGTTCAACGCTTCGTCATGAATTTCTAGCGGGAAGTCATTATCCAAACACAAGCATCCTCCCAAAATTTCAGCTGAGTTATTACATCTGCTACCCTATTATCATTATGTTTTATATGTTTCCGGCTCAAAATGCTTATGTCTTTAGCTAGGTTGAGAATATCCTTTGTGATACATCCCACCCTTGCACAAACCTACTGCTTGGAGACAAACGACAAAACGTCCATCTTAACTACTAAATTGTGCAAATGCCACACTTCTGTCACTTCAACAACCATGTGGAGTGACACGGCCTTATTGAACACACATGATCACGACCAACCATTCTCATGCACCACCTTCCTTGTTCATCCCCATTAACTTCATCAATACTCATCTTTTAGCAACCATAGTGGGGGAGGCAACTACTTGATTTGGTGTGAACTCATCTCATGCTTCTCCTTCGAGTCCCGGAAGGTGCATAGAAGATTTTCTACATAGTACCGCACTTTCTTTGCATTCTTATAAATAACCCAGAACACCATAGCTCTATGCCTCCACCATAGCACTCCCAAACCACCCCATACACAAGAGGCCTGACACATTACTCAAAACAATAGTCATAGGCTAGTGTAAGCTGTTGCTCTTGTTACTGTAAATGGGCACTAGAAACACGCTTCCTATGCGACTAGACATTATTATAAAGCATATGTTATCATCTCACATATACCACAAAAAACATACCTAGGATCAACTAGATACTCTTATGTCATTTTGTTTGGTGGAAGTTAGGAATATATCATTGCATGAAACCCATACAAAAGGTAAGCACGCATGGAAATGTCAGAATTTACACCATAACTAATCAACCCTACCCATCAGTGTGCCCTCTTTGCTCTAATAGTACAACTAGTGCAATAATTTTATAATCACTTCTAATTTTATAACCACCATCGTTGATGAAAAACCATGTTTGTCGATCTTGATAAGCTTCACCTATCATCATAATTTGGTTTATTTCTCCCATGTCAACCTAAAAGAAAGTCTAGATGAGCATGTCAACATTCCAACTATATTAGCATCTTCCAGCAAATCTATCATATTCATATTGTCCTTGTGATTTGGTCATAAGGTTATAACCTTGAAACTCATTGATTCAGGAGGCCATTTATCATACCACACATCTGTAGTACATCCATTGCTAATAACCCAAGAGTTCCCCACTTCAATAACCCATTTTCCTTCCCATACACTTTGCTACATAAAGCTAGGCATATGTCCAAGGGGAGCTATCAAGAAAATGTGGCATGGAAAATATCTAGCCTTGCACATCCTAGCAATTAAAGGATTCTTGTTCATCATAATCTACCGTGGTTGTTTTATCTAGCATCATGAGATTGAGCTATTGTAGATTATTAAACCCTTAACCACCTCTTTCCTTTGGTTAACATAGATGATCCTACTTCATATAATGTATACCCTTTTTTTCTCCATATGTCACCACAAAAATTGAGCCAAGAGAGTATGAAACTCCATGCATAGAGTGGTAGGTAGCCTAAACACACTTATGGTATACGTAATAGGTAAGATTTGGGCTACAACCTTAATAAGCATCTCCTTACCATCCTTCAAAATAAAACTACATTTCCATTTTTATGATTTGTTTTAGACTCTATCCTTTATAGAGGAAAAATCACCTTCTTCAACTTCCCTATCATCATGGACAAGCCATGCTCCAAGATCCCTTACAATACCCTAAAATTTACTACTAAGTTTTTTTTTTTGATTTTTGCAAAATCTATTCTTAAAATATTTAGACGTTACTGTCATATTTAATATGAGTCTAGTCTACCATACCATTGTCATATTGAGTACAAGGCAAAGTGTTAATTAACTTAAATAAGATAACAAGAGAAGTATAGGATTTCATAAACATAAAAGAGTTTGGAGATAAATTCTAAATATAAAGATAATCAAAATACAACAAAAGAGAGTCTTATGGAACTAAGAGTCCATAAAGTATTTGGGTAAAAGTACTAGCTACTGAAAACCCAAACTCAACAATACAATCCCTCCTCTACAGGAAGTGCATCAAAGTCGTCGAAGTAGTCAACAAAAACCTACACATTAGAAGGTGGGTCATCTACTTGTGGAAATAAACAACACTCATATAAATCATGGTCAATACTTGCGTATTGATTAAGGTGTAATACATGTATATTGTTAAAGGCATACACACCACTTAGGATTACATGAAGGAAATACTATGTGTGCATGCTATTTATGTTATGAGATGAACTAAGAATGCAACCGTATTAAAGTTCATATTTAGGTGTCCATGTGATTCCATTTATTTATACATACTGAGACTAGAAAATCAACTATCACAAAAACTCTCCTCTTGCCCCTGGTAAATAGGAAAAAGATATTCAACCTCACTAAAACTCTCACATTTAGGGTAAAACACACATGAGAACCACAAAACTATACTCCTAGTCCTTAAATATCTATAAATTGGTGAAACAAATAGTATAAGGTAAATCTAGGGTCACTTTGGTTATCAAAAAAACCAATAAGTACATGGGTACAAAAACAACATGATAGAATATATATATATAAAACACGTCGGGCTTGACTCACATGATCTTCCATTTTAGTCATTTATGTCTTATTAGCTTAGTAACCAATATTTAGCTCATAACAATATATTAGTTGATTTGCTTAAGTTCTTGGCACTTTGCCATATATTAATGTTATCTTAATGCACGAAAAGTTGCTTATCATCTTATTACAAAGATATCCGATTATTATGAATTCATTCCAACAATTGTATTTACTAAAAATAACAAGAATTGCAACATGGGTAATCAAATCAAGCATGTACATACCACATGAAGTAAAAAGTATACATAATAAGGAATAACAAGGATGATGGGGAACATAATGCAGGTGTGAATACCATAACGTGCTCACAAAATCCTAATTTGTGAATAACTCATAACTCCATCCATACAACTCATCAAATAACTATATTTAACACATTACCCCAATATTTTATTATAAACATCATATCTAAAAATCAAGGCTTGGCTCTAACATTTTGCACAAAAAATACCGAACATGCCCCTAGGATTTCAAAGTCCATTTTGAAAATTTTACATAATATTAATATTTATATCAACCACAATTAACCCAAACTATATGCATTACACACTTATCATATATTCAATCTAAAGACACTTTCATAACCCAAGTTACCAGAATTATCCCAAAATGACCATAATACTTCTATGTCACATAAACACCTCACAAATTCCTTATTGTCATAAGTTAATCCTTACTAAACCATGTTGTCACATATTATACCTCAAGAATACAATTGCATACTCATTTCCCTATATAACTCATAAATTGACCCAAAAATCCTTAAGGACTAGAATCACCCAAACTCACAAAAGCTCTACATGTTCCAAGATTACCAACACTTTCAACCTAAGCATATTTTAACAGCACTAATAATTAATCATATCTAAATATACCCCACTATAACTTATTTAAACAAATTCCACCATAATGCTTTGAGTTTAAGGACGACGCCTATCAATTCCTAACATATGGTAATATCTAATAAAAACATAACTATATAAGGAATCGTGTTTTTACCATGAAAGACATACATGTAAATTGAAATGAAACCTAAACTTGATTTCTACAATAACATGATAACATGGAATTTTCAAGGAAATAACACATAGCATTCAATAATCCCTAATCTAAAAATATTTACTCTAACTACAAAAAAACTTTGGTCTCCAAGCAAGTTGTTGAACTGATGGATCACTGATCCTTATTTTGATGATAACAAACTAAATCAAAGAATTAACAAGTTTGGTCGAGTGTTATTGTACTAAAAAAACTCACATGAAGTGAACATACTCAACCAAATCCATAGAGTACTTCAATTTAAAAGAGTAATCAAGTTTCAATCACCAAAGAATACATATAATACCTTCAAGACTTGGATAGATTTTAGTAAGCTTATTTATGTTATAATGTATGCATGTTTAATTCTTGAGCACTTAGGATTTCTCATAATAAATGTTTTGAAAATTTTCCAAATTTCCATATCAAAAAGTTTTTACTGTTGATTTAATTTGGAAAATGAATTTCTTGGTTTTGGAATTGGTACTAGCTTTCTACCAATACCAGTTGAGTGGTTTTAGGAGAAACCAATCGACCAGTTCCAAGGAAAGCCTAGGTTTATCCAAGAATGAGCAATGTTAAACTAGCCAGCTTATTGGTGCAAGATTTTTGTACCTACTATTTTTTTCCAATAATTGCTTTATCATTCAACTGGTTACTCAATGCAAGATTTTATTTTCCAATAAATTTTTTATGGATTTGCTTAACCATTCAACTAGTTTCTGTCTACTAGTCGATCGGTTTCTCAATGCAAAATTTTCTTGCTCACAAGTTGTTCTCTAGATTTGCTTAACCATTCCATTGGTTGCAAATATTGGTTTACTAGTTGCTCGGTGCATGATTTTCTTGTTCATTGGCTTTTATCTATATTTGTTTAACCATTTCACTAGTTTCAAATACCAGTCAATTTTTCCAAAGCAATCAACAAGTTTTTGGCAACTAGTTGACTGGCTGCTTAGTACAAAAATTTCCCTGCTCATTGGTCTTACCTAACCATTCAACTAGTTTTCAAACTTATTAATTAGTTGATAAATACTAGTCAATTGGTCCCTTATAATGACTATAAGTTTTACAAAGGTAATATTTCCAGAGGATTTGGGCTCCAATAAACTCGTTGGGTTGTCATCTTATGTATTAAATGCACACTAATGGACAATAATTATTAAAAACCTATAAAAATAGTTAAAAATAAATTTTCACAGATTTTTACAAGTTATTATCTATCATAGAAACTAAATTTCTCAAGCAATTCAACACTTTCTCATTTTCAAGTCTCAGTTTTTCTTGAGAAATCTTTAGTGCTCTCTTACAAAAAATCAAAGCTAGTTGTTATTCTCTTTCACATTTGTAAAAATTAGCTAGATTAATTCCTCATAATCATTCATCAATTTCAATCTTACAAATTGGGTGGAAATTCTTGTAGTCAACCACAACACTCACTTAAACTTATTTTAAGGTTGGGTGTTACCTAGTATTCTTGTAAAGATTCTTCTTTGAAGAATTTGGAGAAGATAACTAGATGAGTATTGTAAATATTCTATTGAAAGGTCATTGTGTTAGTAGTTCATCAACCAAGAGAGAGATCACCAAACACACATGAGGATCAAAATTCAAAAAGCGGAGATCTTTTTAGTAGTGGATGTAGTATAACCTTTCCTAGGTTAGCTAAACCAGTATAAATTTATGTATGAATTTTTATTTATTCAATGTTCATCCAAAAAACCTATTCAACCATCTAGGGTATTTTTCACAAGCAAATTAAATGATATCCTACACTCCCTCTTCCAAGATTGCATAATCACCTAAAATTAACAAAAATAACATATTAGCACATGTAGACAAAAAAAAGGTAAGGCAAATGACAAGGAAAGATGAATATAACCGATACAAGAAGTGGGTGTGTTTGAGGATGGATTAGCTACACGAGGAAGTGGCTTCACAAGTTTATTCTTGCATGAGCAACTCACGTTGCAAAGGGTAAGCAACATGAGCATTGGACACAACAAAGGGGGCACCAACATAAGGTATGGACAGACTAAGGATAGTGCAATGCGAGGTGTATTCATGGAGATGATGGTTGTGTGAGGTACACTTGTAGGTGGTGGTATGGTTGCATGGTTGATGCACATAGGTGGTGGTTTTTTTGCATGGGTGATGCTAAAACATATGAAGAGAAGATGGTGCAGCTCAAATGGAAACAATGGTGAACCAAGGGAAGAAGATAAAAGGGAGTATCAAGGGAGAATTTCAAAGAAAAGGAAATGGGGAGCTTTGTTGGGTTTGAAATAAATGACAGAAATGAATAGAGAGGGGAGGTATAGGGTGCTCAATTGCATGAATTTATGTTACATAAGAAGTGTTGGATAAGGCCAAGTTGTTGTGATATAAGAAAAGAAATAGAGGCATAGGTAAGGCAAAGTTAGGTTGAAATGATTTGTTAACTAACCAAAGCAAGGGAAAAGGACAACAGTAAAATGGCTTAGATGAGGGGGTGAGGTTGAAAGGGAAAAAAAGAAAAATAAAAGGTTAGGGGTTGAGTGGATTACTATCTTATTGTCAACACTTTTCATTTACCCTTTTGTTGAGGGTGAGTTGAGGTTATCACTAGCAACCTAATATATAAGCACACAACTATTATTTTTGATCCAAATTTCTACCACTAAATAAATGAATATACCTGAAATTAAGAGTTGAGGGAATAGTAAATACTCAAATTCCATTCCATAGGAAGGTAAAGGATATATGGTGCATCACGTTCCGAAACTAAACATACCATACTAAAGTATTAGTTTGGTTGACATTTAAAAAAATTATAATTCAATTTAAGATTTAAAATAATATTTAGGTTACAGACTTATAGTTTTAAATTTAAATCAACATTTATAAACCAAAATATATGAAAATATGGTAGGAGAGAATTTGGTTTCTTTGTATATAAACTGAGAAATATTATTCTTAACTATTATATCATTTAAATAATTTACTGTATAAGTTGATTTGATAAGGTCATTTCAACACAAAATTTACAAGATTGTGATGACAATTTTGTAATAAAAGTCTTTTGTCTCCTTATTTATCTCCTCTCTCTTCACTTTCATCTCAACTCCTATTATTCAAATTGTATCTACCGATGTAACAACTACAGCTTTGTATCTTAATTTTATTTAAAAAAAGATTTTGCAAAAGCTAAAATATTAAAATATGGGATGATATCACTACTTTTGACACAACAAGAGGTAGAACCAATACCTAAGTCATCTCAGATGTAAGGATAAAAGTAATTTGAACTCAAAGATTGGGTGTTGTTAGCATCTTATCCAAGGATGATACAAAACCCATCATCAAATACTAAAAGATTATGGGGAGCACTAAAATTTACAAGATATCTCAACATGGGGAGGAAAACACTTCACCACTCTGATGCCAAAACTTAAAAGCAAAGTTAACCACTAGTCCAAGATAAAAAAGTTGTAGAAACCTATGAAGTTATAGTTGTTCCTCGAGACAAAAGCAAGGTCAACACAATGACCATAATAAGACATAATTAGTATGATAAGATACTGAGTAATAGTATTTATCCTTAAAGAGATAGCATGCAATACGTAAGGCTAACATGAGACCAAGATAATAAAATGCAATATCGATAGTAAGTAAACATGTGATAACATGATTCACAAGAACAAAAAAGATAACATTAATACATGCAATCATGGAGCAGTTCACAACTCCTACGATAAATATAATAAATAAGGCACAAAAGTAAGAATATACCAATGTATTATTATATTCTATTAAAGGTTATAACAAATCCAACTATTATATGACTTGAGGATAAATACTCAACTAATTTGGTGCAAAATGACACTATACTAGTTGTGTTGGGCCTAGAGATCCCTTAAAAATAATACTCCAATACTTAAAATATATTGGCCCTATTGGCATACAAACAACAACCAGCTTCCAAATCCCTAAGACTCCTAATCATTTAAGTATGTTGTAATCTCCCAAAATTTTAAAAATCTATAAATTAATAAATAAATTTTATTTGGGATAAATTAGCTTTTAAATTCATTTAATTTAATTATTTTATGGATTTTTTAGTATATAAAATTGGATAGGGATATTTGATAAATTAAAATAAATATTTTATTATTTTATCATACTCATTTTATTTAAATAATTTTTCAAACTAATATTTTACTAAAATTATCTTTTTTTAAACCCATATATTTAATTATACGAAATTAAATTAGTAAATAAATTTACTACCCAAAAATATTACACTTTATTATTTTATAAATTAAATTATTATAATTTCCCTATTTTTCCTTTTTTTTCCTTTTTCTTTTCTTTCTCCTTTTTCTCCTTTTTCCTCCTTTCTTTCTTTTTCCTTTTTTTTTCTCCCTTAGGGTCGCCCGCACTAGGCCTGCCTCCCCCTCCCCTGCACGACTGGGTCCCTAGCCTATCTCCCCCTCTCCCGTCCTTCCTTCCCCGCCAGCGTCGACCAGCCCAGATTCCCCCTCCTTTTTCTTTCCTTCCTTCCCCTGGACCAAACCGACCCATTTCTTTCTCCCATTCGCCCTGTCTACTGCCCTCCTTTTCTTTCTTTCTTCTTCTTCTTCTACGCCCGACCAGCGCACCTTCCTCCACCATGCTCGAGCACGCCGGCCACCACCTGCAACTGCCATGCCCGACCACCACCTACCTCCCTGCCACTCCCTCTCTCACCCCCGTCCTTTCCTTCCCATTTTCGAACCAACCAACCCCTGCACCCTCCAACCACATGCCCTTTTCCTTCCTCTTCTTCCCTTCCCTCTCCCTGCCACTCGACTATCGCTTGCCACCCTACTACCGCCCTAACCGGCCACCTACCCCCTCTTTTCTCTCCCTCTCCTTTTTCTTCTTATCACCATCCCTTCTTCCCATAATTTTCGAGCCTCCTTGCCTCCTCTGACTTCTTTCTCTCCTTTTTTTCTCCTTCCATTTCCTTTTTGTTTTGCACCACCGTCGCCCTCCATCGCTTCCTCCGCTGCACCAACCCCCCTACACCACTCCCTACCACCCTCTACCTCAGCCCTACACCACCACAACACCCCCCGAGCCACCCTGTAGCCCCCTTTTTCCTCCCTTCTTCTTTTTCCTTTCTTTTTCTCCCTTCTCGGCAACATCCCTAAAACCCCTCTGTCCGCCGCCGTCCCGCCGCCTCTGCCACCACTTGGGCCACTAAACCACTCCATGTAACCTCCTCGACCACCCCCACACTTCCTTTGGCCGAAACCAACCCTTGCAGCCCCTCATTTTTCCCCTTCCTTTTCCTTCCTTCTCTGCCACGCCCACCTCAATAGCCCCTTTCGCAGCCTCGCCACCGCCGCCGCCTCCGTTGCCCTTGGCTGCCAACAACCCATCCCCGACCACCACCTACACCCTCTCTTCACCCTTGCACCCTTTCGTTGCCTCCAATCCTCCCCCACCTACCTTCTTTCCTAGCCCCAAAATCGTAACTCGAAAACACCACTCCCTCCTTCCTTTCATGTTATTTCAAGCCCCTTACCCCTCTTGTTTTGCATGCAACTCATGCTGCATGAGTAGCATGAGTTGCTGCATGCCTTGGTATATTTTGGTCAATAAGTTTTAAGTTATAATAATATTTAAGTTATGTATTTCATTAAATAAGTGTTATAAAGTCTTATGCTTTGGTTTTCTCATTTCTAATATGATAAGTATTGATATTATTTTTAGGTATTGGTTTTGCTAATCAAAGCTTGAATCTTTAGCGGGGATACCGGTAAGGTTCATTTTTTTGGGATTAAGGAATTCGTTAAACCCCACTTAAACGCATGGATAAACGTATGTTAGCACATTAGGGTTTTTAATATGTTAGTATGCTTGATATATGTTGTTTAATATAATATATGTAGTTTCTTGTATTGACTGATAAAAAAGGAAAGTATGTTGGTTTATATGCCATGTATGGAAGAAATACTTAAGGGAGGAGTTTTGTTATTCAAGAAAGTTTTAAGTACTTATCCATGTTATATTATGTTATTGTGACCATTAATGTGTGAATAATATTATTGTGAGCCCTAGGGGCATTTTAGTAATATGTCTTGTGCAAGAACGTGGCCTAACATGTATGGATGTTAATGAGTATTATGTTGAAGTATAACAGTTGGCGGAGTTGAAAAATGAGAATGGAGTATTATTATTAATATTCTTGTAGTGATAATAACTTAATAAAAGTGGTGTAATGAAAGTGCAAAATAGGAAGTTGTAAGAAAAAGGGTATTGTGGTAATTTTGAAATAGAATGGCAAAATGGTAAATTTGTAAGTAAAGGGTATTATGGTAATTTTTGAAAGTTAAGGGTATGATGGTAATTTTGGAAGTAAAGGGCAAAATGGTAAATTTGTAAGTAAAGGACAAAATGAAAATTTTGTAAGTAAAAGGGTAAAATGGTAATTTTATAAGAAAAGGGGTGATATGGTAATTATGATGATGGAGAAAGGTAAAATGGTAATTATAATAATTGAGAAGGGTAAAATGATAATTGTGATAATGTAGGAGGGTAATATGGTAAGTATAATAATGGAGAACGGTAAAATGGTAATTATAATAATAAAGAAGGGTAAAATGATAATTATGATAATGGAGAAGGGTAATTTGGTAATTTAACCAACTAAAGGGAAAATTGGTAATTATAATAATGGATAAGGGTAAAATGGTAATTATGATAATAAAGAAGGGTAAAATGGTAATTATGGTAATAGAGAAGGGTAAAATGGTAATTTAACCAACAGAAGAGTAATTTGGTAATTATGATAATGGATAAGGGTAATTTGGTAATTATGAGATTGAAGAAGAGTAATTTGATAATTTAATCAACTAAAGGGCAAATTGGTAATTATGATAATGGAGAAGGGTAATATGGTAATTATGATAATAGAGAAGGGTAAAGTGGTAATTATGATAATGGAGAAGGGTGATTTGGTAATTTAACCAACATAAGGGTAATTTGGTAATAATGATAATGGATAAGGGTAATTTGGTAATTAAACCAAAGAAAGGGCAACTTGGGAAGTGTAAAAATTATGAAAGGTGATTGGCAACCTAAACCGAGTAAGGATGTGGTTAAGAACCACTGTGTGTGATAAGTGTCATGTGTTATGCCATATTGTGTACTTTATGCTTAATGGCTAATTACTTGTAGTGCATATTGGAGTTGAGGTATACTTATGTGAATTCCTCATGGCATGTGGATGATGATTATATATGTTGTGCGTACGATGTTATATGATGTGACTCTCTAAGACATGCATGCTACTATGCTAGGATGTCTAATAATATGATATGGAGTGAAAGGATAAAAAGGAACAAATGGAAAGTGAGTTGACTAAGGGGACATGAGATTGACCTTATTATCTCATGATCTATGAGGTGGAAAATAAAAGGAGGTTATGATCAAAAAGAACGAGTGATGTGACTCTAGCATGGGAAATTTCTAAGGTTTGCATGGGGTGGATGGAGTCCACATGGGGATGATCCTTACGTAAGAAAGGTGCTAGGGTTTGAGTGGCCAACCAGGGTTTCACAATTAGATGTATAATTGGTGAGTAGAGTGATAGGGTTTAGGTTGAATCTAAATGAGATGAGGTGTTGGACGAAAAATGAAAGGTTGGGCCATATAGGTCCAATTAGGGTTTCAAGGGAAAACCCTAGAGAGTAGTAGTGAGAGAATTTCAATGGCATAAGGTGATGGGCCCTAACCCACACCCTTAGGAATTGGTTTTCGTTATGAGTAAATGTGAGGAGGAATGGATGTCAGGGTGTGATAAGAGGCACGAAGGTCTCAAGATATGGGACGGGCCCTCTCGGGAGGATAGAAGTAGACATGCATGTCAAGGGTGAAATACTTTCAAATAAGATATGAATAATATACTAATCATTTAAAGAGAAAGATTGTTGAGCCAGATCCAGACCAGTCCACCGGCGAATAATAGTGGCCAGGAGCCGGGGTGCCCTACATGATTTTCGGTCCACTGGCTATAATAGTGGGGGATTCCGTGCTCAACAAACTGAACGTAATAATGATAAGACATGAGAAAGACACAAATTAATTACAGTGAAACACCATGTGAGTTGGGGCCAGACTGGTCCACCACCGAATAATAGTGGCCAGGAGCGTTCTGTCCTAGAGACCGATCCACCAGCGAATAATAGTGGTCAGAAGCGTTCTGCCCTGTATGTATTCCATTCCACCGGCTATAATAGTGGAGTTCCCGCACTCACATGGATATTTATAATCAGAGATGATTGACTAATGATGGACTAATGGCTTAAGGCGTAGAAGTATTGATTTTACAATATGACCTATTGATACCGAATTGACTTGTTAAGTATGTGAATGTATGGATGTAAATATTATGTATGCACCTATCATTATGTATGTATATAGTGTTGTACCATGTGTTACATTGTGGGCCTACTTTTAAGTGTGTTTTAAAGGGTTACTCAGTACCATAGTACTGAAGGGTTACATTCGTGGGAGCCTTGCCTATTCAATGGGTAGTGTCCCTTGCAGGTTCAGTTTTAGGTGCTATTCAAGTGGGAAATGGGAAAGAGCATAATGATTGTCCGAGAATCGTTAGGGTTTCATTATTATCCCTTTAAGTCTTGGTTTTAATGTAACTTATATTCTTGTAACCACCATTGGTGGATTTTATTCTTGTAAATGGTTTACTATGCTACTCTGATTTTTAATATGGTTTGAATTTCTGACAATTGGTATTTTATTCTTTTAGCCTTAGCACTTGGTACTAGAATGGTATGAGTAAACCGGTCTGGTACTAAGTGTGGCGATAATATCCCTAGAACTCACAAGTCTTGTCATTTCGCTTCCGCTAAATCTCTTAATAAAATTAATTTTTTCAGTAGTGAATTTTTGGGGTGTTACATATGCATACCCCATATAAAAACCATAGTGCCTATAAAGTCGATATAGAGCTTCTCTAGCCCTCATAAGCAAACCAGATCAAATTGAAAAATACCAAAATGGTACGAAGACCAAACCTAACTCTAAGGCCATCATGTGTGTTGTAAAATTCTCAACTCAATCCTTTCTTTCACTTCAAGTAATCAATGTTTTATTCATAGAACTCTATCCAACATATAGCATAAGGCCTACATAACTATATATGATAATAATTTTACCTCATTATAACTTAACTACTTCACTTGCGAGATTATCTTACATTATCTACCATCTTAATCCCCCATAGGATTAAGGAAACAAAGCATTCATGATATCAAGATACAACATTATTTACATGGCATAATGGTCTAACATTATTCATGGGACATAAAGGTCTAACACTATTCATGTGGCCCAAAGCCTCATACTATCATCAAGAGGATGAATGCATACCAAGAATTATGTCTAGTTAAACTAATTAGAAAGATTATGAAGGTTCAATTAAACCAACACAAGATAAAAACAAAATGACCTTAGAAACCCTAATTCTCAATTATCTTACAATAACCCCAACTCAATATTATTACTTACTCAAATTAAGAATATCCTTAGAAATATCATCTAAGTCAACTTCAAGGTTATACCAAGTCTATAAAAGCCCATATATACATAAAATCACAAGAATGTCCCTAGGATTGTCATTTCTATTTTAAGCCAATTTAAGAGCTAACCCATAATAATTGTGATATTGATCACCACTTAACCAATTTTCTTTATAAATAAACACACAAAATATTGATATTAGATTATAACCAACCTACACTCTACAAAATATCAAAAATTCCCTTCATATCGAAAATTCACTTCAAAGCCTTAATGTCTAATAATTAATTATAATCCAAGGAACCTACTTATTACACTTAACTTAGTCTCTCCTCGTTATAGACTTATTTTACTAAGAAATCTAGAATTAGTGTGAAAGGGAAAAAAAGTGCCCCTAAACACACAAAAACTTTAAAAACTTACAACACACTCTAAACAAACCCAAACCCTAACATATAATATATCAAATTTAAGTAAAACACTTAATAAATATAATGAAATATTTAAAATTAATTAAAATCTAATTAAAGGATGAATATGCCCCTAGGCCAAGAAACAACTTAAAAGCCACAAATCTAACAAAATTCACACATGGACATATATACACTAAAATACATATACCAAAATGCTTAAAATTTAAATAAAAAACACACACACACACACAAACACATGGTTTAAGCCAAAAGCATACTTACACATACATATTATGTTCTAAACATTTGCGTACATAACACTAATTATGTTTTCTAAGCCATTCAATCACCACATATACATATTAACATGATCATCCAACTCTATAAATTATTAATAAAATGAGTATAAAACATGGAGGATCCAGAAAACAAGGAAATATGGCATAAGAAGTTCTTAGCAAATAGTGTTTTCAACATCCACCATATTTGACCATTCTCACTATTTTAGTTATAACTTTATGCATACTAAATGAAATCAAGATATAAAAAATGTGGGATAAATTAGACATCCTAAGATTTCATGGTACTCCTTAAACATGCCAAATATCCAACCACACAATTATATTTTTGGGTTACAAATGACATCAAATTTCAACATCTAAATCGATTATGTTTCATGTCATAACTTAATTATTTTCATGCTCTTTTTGTATAAAAAACATATATACTTAGAAATACTTAAATAAATATTAAATCATGCTTATCAAAGAGGATAAATATTTAAATACATTAAAAAATAATTTTTTTTCCTAAAGGTTAGATGATGTGAGTTTGTGACTTGTATTTGGATATGAAGTTTAGCATGAATTGTTGAGTGCAAGTATTTGGAGGAATTTGGAGCTAAACATAGACCTTAAAAGGAAACAAGGGGTGTTTAACTTCATGGTATATGTTTCTTAGTTACTCCTTGGACTAGCAAGTATTGGCAAAAGTCAAGAACTAGAAGAAAAAATATAATATAAGGGCCTCGTGTTTATTTACAGAGACTGTGTTTTCCCTTGTGTTTTCATGCAATGTCCATTTCACTTGTGTAGTTCTATAATGCTACAAATATGTGTATGGAAACCCTAACTAACATTTAACCCCTATATACTTCTCTCATATTATTCTCTTGTCGTTTGTGATAGAATTGACTTTGTGAGAATGGGTCAATCCTCCTAGTAATAACAAACATTGTGTGTAACAAGATCATTGCCCCCTAACTTTTTCTTGTTTGTGTGTGTCTCAATCCAATCTAGATTTCCCAGTTTTCTATCAAATATGGTCCTGCAGATTCTCATAAGTGAGTTTTCCCAACAAATTGGGATCAAATCTATAGTTGGGTGTGCGGTTGATCTACATTGGGATGACATCTACAAGATTTGAGACCAAGAGATTTGATCAATTCATGAACTTTGACTTATGGAAGTTGAAGATGAAGGTGTGATCATTGTTCAAAATAGATTAGAGAAGACATTATTCAAGAAAATAAATAAGCCTAAGAAGATGAAAAAGGAGGAGTTTGAGGAGATTGATTTAAAGGCCCTATATACCATACAATTGTGTTTATCCAATGAGGTCTTGTGAGAGGCAATTAAAGAGATAATTGTGTTCGCCTTGTGGTTGATGTTAGAGTTTTTATACATGATGAGATCTGTGATGAATCATTTGTTGTTGATAAGTTAGCTTTGTGATCTAAATTTAAGTAAGGGTCTATCCTTGAAATATGATTGTGATGAATTTGACTATATTGTTATGAATCTACAAAATATATATTTCTCATCTTGATTCTAGTTGCTCTTACTAGGTTTGTTCTAACAAAAGTTGTTTCTAGGCATACAAAAAAGTCTAAGGTGAAGTTGTTGTCTCGAGTAATGGTGCTTCATGCAAGTTTTTTGGATTGATATTGTTAGGGTGAGGATGCATAATGGTGTGGTCAGAAAATTTTCTAATGTTCATGGTAGTCTATGAGTTGATCAAAGCTTATTTTTATTAAGTTCCTTATGTAACATATTTAACACCTTCTATTTTTAGCACATGAAAATTTCTTTAAAAAATTCATTTGTAGAAGCTAAAATATTGAAAATGTACTATATTACATTCACACTTAGTATATGGAAGGTTTCCTCTACCATTATTATACAAAGTGCTAATGTTAAAATATTAATCTACTTAAATTATGAACAAGAATCATAATGATTATATTACAAATTTTCATTGTCTCGACACTACAATAGAATCAAACAATTATTATAATCGACAAATAAATAAATATAGAATGAGATATTAGAGTCCTAGGAATATGCGAATCAAAAGATATCAAAATAGATACCAGGTAATCCTAATTCACAACCTTAAAATACTAGCTAACAACCTGAACTCACAAGCGATCCTACAAAGTCAGAACTAACAGTGAATATGGAAGGGACCATAAAACGAAACCCATCGGTACAATGATATTGAGTAAGCCACTATACAATTCTAAGCCTCCAAAGCTCACATGAAGTAAATAGAAGTTATCACAGAGATATCATAACATACATACACCAAATATTACATATGATACAAGATAGGATAAACATGATATCTTATATACATCACCATAGGTTAGCAAACCATTATACTTAATTAATTTATAGCAATGTCACAATGCAACATATTTATATACACACCAACCAAGACATAATCCATAACCATTAGAGTAATTACCCAAGGTATCTACCAACCAACTAATTCTAATCAAATCTAAATACCAAGGAAATATAAGATAAACCAAAGATGTATAAAGTACATCAATAATATTGGCACAATAATAGCAAAATAATACCCTCCCAACCAAACCACCATAGTCCATCCATATCAATATAACCAAGAGTAATGCACAAAGATAACTACCAAACCATAATCCAATACATTCTTGATTAACACACAATAATTAATTCTATTTTTATTACTCAAGTGGATATACGAGATAACATGGTGACATATTAAGTACTCCGATCATATTAGAACACAAAGATAACACAATAGCCTCCTGACCATACAATCTAAAGATGTATAAAGTACAATGATCACACTAACACACTAATGGTCATACAATACCCTCTAACCTAGGTTACCTAACCATCAATTATCAATACTTCCTATAGGGTTCGTAGGTCACTTATAAAATAGACTAGGGCCTTACAAGAGCACTAAGACATACCAGCAAAACTAAACCAAAAAAAGAGCTCCTACCTCATCCCTAAGGTAGTTATCCCTAGAGAATAAAATTATTTCCAAACTCAATATCTTCCACTTTAAATATTATAATTTTATTTATTAATCACAATTATCACATAATACATAAAGAATTTTAATTTTCATACTTAACCAATTTTCCTTTAATTCTAATTATTTAAGTTCAACCTAAGGTCAATATTAAAACCAAATTCAAACTCAACCTAACAATCAACTCAAGCAATCATATGTCTAATTATTCACATTTAGGTGCATTAGGTCATATATGACCAAGATGTCCTTATAACCTTAATTACCATAATATTATTAAATTTGAAATGTGAAACTTTATTTTTACTAACATTTTTTCAAGAAAAGACTAAAATGTGATAACAAAAATATGT
This sequence comes from Tamarix chinensis, assembly GCA_030549775.1. Taxonomy (NCBI): domain Eukaryota; kingdom Viridiplantae; phylum Streptophyta; class Magnoliopsida; order Caryophyllales; family Tamaricaceae; genus Tamarix; species Tamarix chinensis. The sequence goes on along the minus strand of CM060171.1, from coordinate 80,569,562 downwards.
TAGCATGAAAGTAAATTCTAAGACATGACAAATGATTATTTTACCCCCACACATGAATCAGCATTTAAAATCCTAACATGTATTCTAACTTATCAGAAATCACATGCATTTTTACTTAACATCATAACACATGCTAGACATATGTTGGAAAATAGAAGCATGATGAACTTAAAAGGTAATTCTACCCCTAAGGCATATGAATATTAATCATACAAAAATAAGCTTATATATGCTCAACCTATCATGTCATCCATCAACATTCTCATACCTCATGCATAATTAATTCATAACATTAAACCTCTTATAGCATACTTTTGTACACATAATATTATAAATAATTTACATGCTAACATACTTATGGAAATAATTAGATCATAACAACAACAAAACCCTAATATGCTATTATATATCTTTCACATTTTAGTAAATCACATATGTTAACAAAAATATAAGAAACCTAACACCAAACTTTAGCCTCTACTAATACCCTTATCTACTTATAAACAAAGCTAAAGTAGAGAAAATAAGAAACTAGCACAACTAATATTATAACAATATAATATTATCAAAATTAAATTGATAAAACCAATGTCACACTACCCAACTAAAGTTGGAATTGTTGACAGAGAGAAAATATGGAAAGTTTATGTAACAATGAGGGTCATATTTGAGTCATGCATGCATCATAAGTTTCCTAACTTGAGGGAATCACATTACATGGGGTAAGCTACGTAAGGCTTACATGCTGCACAAGCTAGGTTGAATTGGAATGTGGCATTGTGAAGGGCTTGTATCATGAAGAAATAATTTATCTAAGGGGATTAGTGTGAGGTTTAGGGGAAAAGGAGATGATAGCATGTGAGGTCCACACTAGCTAGGTTGTTTTACACAATGGTGGAAGGTAACATTAGAGCAGAGGGAAAATGGGGGATATTGGATTGAATAGGAAGTGTTTGGTGGTGTCTATGGCTAAAAAATTGGACAATTCAAGGATTATAAATATTACAAAAAAAAATTAGGAAAGTGGTTGTTGTGGTGTCCTACAGGATGGTGAAAGCTGGGATGCGCACTAGTTGGTGGTTTAGGAGGAGATAGTTGTCAACATGGTGGAAAAGGTGATGGTTCACAGAAAAATATGAGGATGCAAGTTTTGGGGAAAATTACAAAGAAAACCAAGGAAAAGGAGAAGGGATGAAGGAGGAATAAGGCTCGATTTGGGTAATGGTCAAACCAAAAAAAAATGAAAGAAGAAATGAGAGTTGAAGAAGGTTGTTGCATGCAAAGAAGAATATGTAAGGGGTGGTAGATGGAGAGTAGGTGAAAGATTATAGAGAATAGAAAGAATGTAGATTGCGTGAAAAAGAAATTGGCATGGGTTAAGTGTTGAGTTAGGATTTATTTAGGTTAGGCTTAGTTTGATTAGCAAAACCAAACCAAAAAAACAACTAGTTAAACAAGAGATAAGGGGAAAAGCAAATGAGAATGAGGGTGTGGGAAACAAAAAGGAAAAAGGTAAAGAAAGGTTAGGGTTAAATATTTAAGTAATGGTTATGGTTAAGAACAATGATTACAATTTAAGGGTGAAAAGAGATAAATAAGTTAAGGTTTTAGGGTTAAGTCTTGAATAAAAGGTTAAATACCCAAAAATAAAAGTTTATAAAATTTCAAGATGTTATAAAAAAGGTTATAGAGGTTTCATTGAGAATGGCACACTGTAGGATGCTAAAAGGGATGTGGTGATGAAGATGGGTAAGTGGGTCGGAACATTATATGAGCTTGTTGACAATACTATTTTAGGGGAAGTTGAGGGACCTTAAGAGTCTATGATTCAAATGTTGTTAGCCTTAAGTAGATGTGATTAGAACACGAGAGTGTCCAAGTTGGGTAACCCAAGTAAATCATAAATTGTTACCATCTATTAGTTACAATACCTTCACTATAAGGAGGTGAAGCATAAGAGTTATTTAGGTGCTTCGAATAAGGTAGAGGTTTTCATTGGTTTGGATGGTACAAATTTTTCTAGTGTTTAGGAATTTAGGCAAAAGGTGGAGTGAAAGGACATTGCTTTTGGCAAAACACGGATGCTTATGGATGATCATACTAGATGTCGATTTAAGGATTTATCTAGTTAAGCCTTGTATACTATGGGTAGTAATAATAGTGTTCTAGATCCATGTTCAAACTCAAAGGCTATCGTTGATGTTCATTCTACTTTGTGGTATGCTACTATTATTGTTGAATATATATAGTCTATTTGGTAAAATCAAGCATTGGTATGTGATATTGCATTATTTCATCATTTCGTTTCATGTCTATGATATGCTTGTTCCAACAAAAGATATGTCTGAGATGAAAAGGTTGAAGAATTTGGGTGCGCCCCAATCCATAGTTGTTTTTGTGGTTTATGTAACCATTGTTAAATAATCTAGAGTTGTGGGTTGCTTAATGTACTTGGTGTGTAAAACATCGGCTTATATGGAGTATGGATTGTTAATTGTTCCATTAACTATTTTTGCTAACTATAATTTTGGTTGTTATCCTAATGATCAGAGGTAGACTAGTGTGCTAATGTGGTGCCTTAGAGGTATTAAGGTTGTATATTTTGTTATAACTAGAGAGAATGACTATGTTATTTGGCTTGGAGTGTTAGTTTGTGAGTCTTAGTTGAAGCAAGGATTTGATTCTAGTGATTATCTAATGTGTATGATAATGGAGTCATTCCTTATGTTTGAGTTGGAGCGAGGCTCGAACTTGGATCATGTTCATAAATGATGATGACATTTTGGGTCTAGGGGTTTTTGATGATCTTGTGTATGATTGTTGATAGTTATTATACATATTCCATCAAGGTGGATATTATGAGCTTCTAACTTGTGTTTTTGTGTGAAATATAAAATAGATTGTTGCATGAGTGTTTGAAAGAGTTTGGTGCCAAATAGAGAACTTAAGAAGAACCACGGGGGAGGGGGTTGTGTTTAAGAACATGGTTTATTTTTCTTGATTGTTCATTAGTGTTGGCAAAAATCAAGAGTGGCTAAAAAAACATGAGGGCCCTATATATATTTACATGGAAAATATTTTCCCCCGTGTTTTGCTGCTATGTTTGGTATGGTTGTATAATTCCATACTACTATAAATATATGTATATGGAACCCCTTGCTATCATCAGTTACTTTTATACTCCTCTCCTCTTATGCTTTTGTAATTTGTGAGATAATTGACAATAGTGAGTGATTTTGTGAGAATTTTTTCTTTCTCCTTGTACCTACAAACAATATGCGTAATAAGATTATTGTTTTTCCCAATTTTGTTCTTGTTTGTGGGTTTCTCAATCCAATCTCACCTAAAAAAAGAATATCCATAGATAGCGGTGGAAACTAGCTATAGATGGCGATAACCAATAGTCGTCTATAGTATAGATGATTGTTCAAAACACACCCATCTATAATGAAATAAAACTATAAAGGGTTCTTGAAAATGCATGAAAGAATAAATTATGGTTCTAATTTAAAGTTGCCCTCTAAACTTCATTATAGATTGTTATTGGATTCCTTAGAGTTTTGATTATTCCAAAAAAGTGAGTATAGTTACATATATGTTGGACCAAGTATTTTTATTCTACTTGTGTAAATTCAATGAGAACAAGTTATAGAACATGATCTAGTAACAAAAATGAGAACATTTCCCTCATAAGGTGAACAAAACAAACAATCATATGCAAGAGGTACAGAAGGCTAAAGTAGAATTAAGAAGACTTTAAGAAATTCAAAGCATTAGAAATAATGTTGCAACTCTCTAGAAGGACTAAATATGGAACTCAATAAAAGAATGCTCAAAAATATAGGATCAGACCTTAGAAATAACGTAGGAACTAGTCTGACTATGTTGTTAATGAAGTGACGCCCAAGCACCAATAATCAAAGATTTACAAAGATCTACTTGATTAAAAAATTAGAAAATATATGAAAATATTTCATAGAGCAACAAATGAAGGAAGATGTTAATGGAAGATTCTCTATCCAAGATAAAGATGGAAATTTTTTCACAAATCAAGGAATGAATCCAGGATACAATATTAAGAAAATATGCACCATATGAAAAAATAGGAAAAAAAAAGTTCAAGCATAAGATGAAGAGACAAATATAAATATAGAAGAATACACATAAGAGAATTCATTCATTCAGAACAAATTATGAATAAAGAATTAAGAAGAACAAGTTCGAGAGCTATCAAGACTCAAGTATAGTTTAGAAAATATCATAGAGAGCAATATTTGTAATTTGAGTAAAAAGAACAATTTTGATCATAAAGAGGCAAGACAAATAAAATTATTCAAAAGTGAATTGGGTATGAGTGCACATCACATAGTATGAGAAAGCATGGGTGTGAGTGGGGAGCACAATTAGAGTTAACTGTTGACTTTTGTAATCATAATTTTGGAGTATATGTGAAAGAGTATTAAGTCTATCCATATATGTAGATAATAGTTTATCGAACCACATAAAAACCATGTGTGTTATTTTCGTCTTTATTGTTTTACTATTCACACAACACACACTACTCAATCGATATGATCAAACACAAATTAAATCACAAACCATGTTCTGGATCAGATATCATAATAGGTCCTATGATACAAAGATCATTGCGTGTTGCAAAAAGGTTCTATCGACCCTATATAGAATTGGCATCATAGGACCTAATATGTGGGGCTACTGTGTTGATATGATTATTGTTATGGGGTATAGAGGATATTTTATAGGTTGCAACTACTTGATGTGGTCCTCTTTGGGGCCACTTCTTAGGGAGTGATGTATTGTATTAGAGATTTAGGCTAACCAGTATAGTTAAGCTTTTCACATTGGATTGAGACAATTTTTTCTACATTGTTACTTAAACTCCTAGTTTTGTTCATGTATTTGATTTTGTAAAATTTATTGTGCCATTTATCACATATATCACTCTTCCCCCATATCTCTCTCCTTCTTTCTTTTATGCTATATTTGATTCTCAAGCATGTTTTGTAAGTATTTTTGTAACACACCAAAATTTTAATTAAAAAATCACTTTATAGATAATAATAATAATAATAATAATAATAATTGTAACACCCCACATTTTTTTCAACAAAAAAAATTTGTTTTGAAAATCTTGCGGAAGGGGAAATATAAGACAATCTTATGAAAAATAGGATACTACCGCAACATTTAATGCAAGATAGGCACCTTAACCTCTATATTATATTAGACACAAGGCTAAATATCAAAAAAAATAAAACACAAAGGAAAGATAAAGTGAGCAAAAAAATATTAAAAGCACAAAATTCAAGGTGTACAACCCCATGCTACGTAAGCCTTAAAAATATGTATAAAGGTACACTAGAGGAAAAAGTAAACCAAAAGAAATTCACTATAAGGTAGGATGTCTTATTCACTTAAGGACCCAAAAAAAGTCCCCAAGAATGCCTACTTTCAACAACCCAACTCTGCTAAAAAGATGATGAACCACTCAGTTGGCGTCCTCAACAAACCTACACTAGACCTCATACTCGTAGGATTGAGTAGGGGATTACAACAGTAAGCCCATTAGTATGAATACATACTAAGCAAACTAATTTTAATACCCCCCCCCCATATTTTTATGAAGTTTGTTGTAAGTTTCGACTAGGTATTTGAGTATAGCATAACATAGTGTTGGTTCATACAAGTGTTGGAGAAGTTTGGTATAGTATGGAGAATTATGTGAGAAACATGGAGGTGCCATGTTAATAAACATGGTTCATGTTTCTTATAGAAACCTTTGATGTATTTTGGAAAATTGTTTAAATTAAGGAAATAAACACGAGGGACTCGTGTTTCCTAGACACAGACCGTATTTTTTCATTATTTCCAAAACACATTGTTTTGCCCCGTAAGATTTTTTCTTCTATAAAAGGAGACATGTTGATATGCTATCTATCAAGAGTCATATACCCCAACTTTTTCTTCTCCATAGAATTCTCAATTCAAAGAGAATTTTTGATTTATGTAATTGATTAATTGATTAGTTTAGTCATCCTGTAATTACACATAAGCACGAATAAAGATATCTATTTTTTTTCTCAATTGTTATATTTTGTGGTTGAATCCTCAATTGTGAATATTCTTGGTAATTCCAATTTTATTTGAATCTCTCTAAATCCATGCTAATTCTACAACAATTTGGTGTCAAATTTGCATTGTTGAAGAATCCGGTTATCAGAATGGGTATAAGATTTGATATTGAGAAGTTTAATCAATCCGTCAATTTTAGATTATAGAAATTGAAGATGTGGGCGATTCTAATTTTGAAAAGATTGGAAAAAGATTTACCTGACCATTCAAAGAAGCCAATATCGATTAAGTATGAGAGATTTGAAGAATTAGATCTGAAGGCCTTTTCTACCATACAATTTTATTTGTCGAATGAGGTATTACGAGAAGTGGCAAAACACTGAAAAGCGTATGCCTTATGGTTCAAGCTTGAGTCATTGTATATGACAAAATTTGTAGAAAATTGGCTACTATTGAAGATTCAGCTTCACAGTCTAAAATTAGGTGAGGGTCAATCTTTAAAAAGTCACTTGGATTAACTCTATAGTTATGGATTTGCATAATATAGATGTTAAATTAGATGATGATGATTTGGCTATATATATGTTGTTATGTTCTTTGGCTGCAAGTTTTAAAAAATTATGAGACTATTTTGTTTGGGAAGGATGAATTAGTCCTTGAGAATGTGAAATCTACCCTGCTACAATAAGAGTTGATCAATACTCAGTTGACTGGTAGTGATACTTCCGGGGACTCACATAGTGAGGGATTGGTAGCCAGAGGAAGACATAGGAATAGGGATCTAGTGACCATAAAAATTTCATATCTAAGTCAAAGACAAGAATGTGACATGGTATGGTGCCATAAGAATTGGCATGTTAGGAAGTTTTGTTAAAATAGGAAGCCTGATGCTACATCTGGTGAGTCATCCAGTACAAAGAATGATGGTGCAGTTACCCATGGTGATAGTTATGGATATGTGTTGTCGGCCATTGATAGGTAGAACAATATCAGTTATATATAGATCTTGGATTCAGGGTGCTTTTACCATATATGTCCCAACCGGAGTTAGTTTTATACATTTGAGGTAATTGAGGGTGGATTTGTCTTGATGGGAAACGATGTTACTTGCAAAGTTGTTGGGATTGGGATGGTGAAGGTGAGGATGCATGACGATGTGGTTAGGACACTGTCCAACGTGAGACATATCCCATAGATGACCAGGAACCTCATCTCTTTGAGTTTCTTAGATTGTAATGGGTTACTAGTGTGTTATTAAGGATGGTACCCTGAGGGTTACAAAAGGGCATCTGGTGGCAATGATAGGGAAGCAGGTCGAGACATTGTTTGAGTTTGTGGGTTCCACCGTTGTGGGGACACTTGTTGTGACAAAATCAAGGTTGTCAGGCTCAAATGTAACAAGACTTTGGTGCATGATACTAGGACACATGAGTGTCAAGGGTGTGACTAAGCTCTCTAAGAGGGGGCTACTAGATAGAGAGAATACATGTACTATAGACTTATGTGGGCACTATATGTTTAGCAAGCAAAAGATGGTTAGCTTTTTAATAATTAAGCATCATACGAGAGGACGTCTTGAGTATATCCATTCAGATTTGTGGGGTCCAGCGAGAGTGGTTTCCAAAGGAGGTTCATGATACTTGTTATATTTATTAATGACTTCTCTAAAATGTATATGTTTATTTCTTAAATAATAATAATGATGTGTTTGGTATTTTTAAATGCTGGAAGGCCTTGATAGAGAAGCAGAATAGGAAGTAGGTAAAGTGTCTTGAGACAGATAATAGTCTTGAGTTTGTTGAATAGAGTTACTGATTTCTACTAAGACTAGGGGATAGAGAGACACCGCACATGTGTTGGGAGGCCATAACATAATAGGGTTGCTGAGCGAATGAACAAAACCCTATCGGAGAAGGCTCGATGCATGTTATCAGAGGGAGGGCTAGGCAAAGAGTTTTGGGCTAGGGGAGTTCACATGGCAGCATACCTGGTGAATCGCTCACCAAAGATGTCCATTGATTTGAAGACACCTAAGGATTTGTGGTATGAAAAGCCAATTGATTACTCTAGCTTGCATGTATTTGGTTGCCCTACTTATGCTTATGTGAATGATGGTAAACTTGAGCCTGAATCCAAGAAGTGTATTTGTCTTGGTTTTACATCTAAAGTGAAGGGGTATAGGTTATGGGACCCAAATCCATCTAAATTCTTAACTAGTAGGGATGTTACCTTCAATGAGTCTATGTTCCTCCAAAAGACTGTAATGAGTCTATGTTCCACCAAAAGACTGAGTCTTGTGATGGTGTCACTAAGGAGGTAAAGTAGAATAGTGCTTTAGACTAGGTGGAGGTTGAGATTGAGTTGGATGATAAAGACCCTTCTAATTGACCCATTATTTCTTATGTGTGTGGAACCAAGCAACAGGTAGAGTAAAGAGGTAATTTACATGCGACAACTTGATGGGTTTGTGGTTAAGGGGATGTATGATCATCTGTGCCTATTGAAGATGCCACTATACGGTCTAAAGTAGTCTCCTAAATTGTGGTATAAACGATTTGATTAATTTATGCTTGGTCATGGTTTCTCTAGGAGTGAGTATAATAGATGTGTGTACTTGAAGGAGATAGAGGGTGGCTCTTTTTTATATCTTTTACTATAAGTTGATAATATAAATGTAGCAGCAAAAGATATAACTGATGTTGATAAGGTAAAGACAATGCTAAAGAGTAAGTTTGAGATGAAGGATATTAGAGCTGCAAAGAGAGTCCTTAGAATGGAGATCATTATAAACCATGAGAAAAAGCTTTTGTACATGTGACAAGAGTCCTATGTGAACAAGGTGCTGGAGAGATTTCATATGATGGGTGCTAAGATGGTGAACATTATGTTGGCTACTCACTTTAAATTGTCTACTTTAGATTGTCCCAAATCTAAAGAGGAAGAGGAGTTCATGGCAACTATTCCATATTTGAATGTGATCGGTTGTATCATATACACTTTGGTGTGTACCTGGCCTGATATTGCTCAAGACATTAGTGTTGTGAGTTGATATATGGAGAATCCGGGATAGGCTCACAGGTAAAAAGTGACTTGGATCCTTAGGTACTTGAAGGAAACGACATCAGCGTGTATTGAGTATGAGAGATCAACTCACTCATTAGGTTCGTGGATTCTAAATATGGTGTAGACCTTGATAAAAGGAGATCCACCAGTGGATATGTTTTCTGTCATGGTGGTTCAGCTATTAGTTGGAGGTCTTCCTTACAGAATGTGATAGACTTATCTACTACTGAGGTAAAGTATATGGCTATGACAAAGGATATTTAAGAATCCTTGGCTTAGTGGTTTAGTACAAGAGTTAGGGTTCGGTCATGGTGCTCCAATTATTCGTGGTGATAGCCAAAGTGCTATCTAGCAAAGAATCACAATTCTCTTCATCATTTAATGAAGGATATTGACATCAGATATCACTTTATCTAGGGTACTATTGTTGCAGGCAACGTTGTGTTGGAGAAAGTGGGTACTTTGGATAATCCTACTTATATGCTAATGAAATCACTAACCATGGGTAAGTTTGAGTTTTTCTCATACTTGATTGGTTTTCATAGGCTATGAGGTCCTTTGTTGGGCTAGGATTTTTTTTAGAGCTCTTTACATCTCATGCATCACAAATAAAGTGCTAAGGTGGAGAATTATGAGTTTTGACTAGGTATTTGAGCATAACATACCATTGTGTTAGTTCATGGAAGTGTTAGAGAAGTTTAGTATAGTATAGAGGTTTATGTGAGAAACACGGGGGGTACCATGTTAATAAACAAGGTTCGTGTTTCTAAGAGAAACATTTGATGTGTTTTAGGCCAAAGTTGAAAGTAAGAAAATAAACATGGGGGTTTTATGTTTCCTAAAGAAGGACCGTATTTTTTCGTTATTTTTGAAACACAATGTTTTCCCCCGTAGGGTTTTTCTTCTATAAAAAGAGACATATTGAAACCTTAGCCACTGAGAGTCATATGTCCCAACTTCTTCTTCTTCTCCATGGAATTCTCTATTCAAAGATAAATGTAGAATTGTGTAATTGATTGATTGATTAGTTTAGTCATTCTATAATTACACAAAAACATGAATAAAGATCTATATGTTTTCCTTAATTGTTTTGTTTTATGGTTGAATTCTGAACTATGCATAATCTTATTAATTTTGATTTGCTTTGAATCCCTCTAAATCCACGCTAATTCTACAACATTTGTTGAATGAGAAGTTATAGTGTTTATTAAGATTTAATGATTTTTTATTTTTATTTGAAATTATAAATAAGTTTGAGGAAAAGTTAGATTTGAATAAGTTTTAGAAATGGAATAAAATAAGTTTGCAGTCATATAAATTAACTAGTTCCATAAAGTGATTGATTAGTTCATCATTTTAGTTTAAGGGATTTTTCTCGATCAACCCGATGACCTGATTTGGGGAACCCATTGATTAGCTAGTAGAACAGTCGATTAGTAGTCAAAATCTATCGACTGGTTTGTCAAGCTTAGTACATTTTTAAAACTCACGTTTTCTAGGAAACCTTATTATATCAAAATGGAACATTGATAATCCCATTCCAAGTTGTTCTTTAAAGATTATTAACCTTTCTTATCATACATCCGGCTCAGGATTCTACCTCAAACTAATTTAAGGGTTCAATTTTGACAATTGAGGGGGAGGGTAACCTAAGCTTTATCTTTTAAAACCTCTCTCCTCTGTAAGCTCTCGATTTGTTGCTTTGATTTTCAGGCCTGTCTCTACTTAACTGGGATATTCCTTCCATGCTAATCATTCATTTTATCTTTTGTGTTCAACATTCCTATACGAATTTGATATGTATTTTTCTAAAAATTATCATTTTATCTCTAGAAGGGAGGTCATCCTATCTTTAACGAATCCACCTATTCAGCTCAAATTCAAATGGTAGAAATTAGGGTTTTTTGATCTGTGCCTAACCACACTCGCTCTTATACTGATTTGTTGGCTATAAATAGCCCTAGTCACCCCTTTGATTCACTTTTCTTTCATCCAACGAAATATTTCAGATCTCTCTAATCTTATATTTTTTCCCTCCCATTCGAGCTTATTTTAGGTTCCTTTCCTCTCCTATGATCCTTTCTCTTGCTCTATCTTATTTATCTTTAATTAAGAGAGGGTTAGATTTAGGAGTGAGTTGAGTCTCTCTTTCAGCATGAATTCTCTCTATTTTTCTCTTAGGTTTGGTAAGTCATTTTTCTCATAATTTCAATTATGATTTATGAAATCATTCATTAAATTTCTGAAGCATTAAATTCTATTTTCTTTAAGGTTTGAAAATTAAAAATCTTCTAGGTTGAGTTTTTATATTTGTTGAAGGGTTTTTCTTACCCCAAGTAAGTCATTCTTACTTCTGAAATGTGACTTAGTTAAGCATGTGTTGAGGTGAATTCTTTAAAGTCCAGATTTTATAAGTTGGCATGAGAATTTAGTTTAAGATTGATGCATGTTGATTAACTTATATATTCTTAGAAAAAACAATGTATGATTTTAGGAAAATTAGGTTAATTTGATTAATTATGAAGCATGTCTCAGTTTATGAGCTTAAAAAGTGTGGTATGATTATAGGATATGTTTTAGCTTTGGATGTGGTAGGAATTTTGAGGTTGATTTACTTGAAAAATGTATATTATGTGTTATTTGAGGGAAAACTAATTGACTAGTTATGTCAAATCGATCGATTGGTCCTTAGAACATTCGATTGGTCGACCTAACCCATTGACCGGTAGGTCTATGGTGACCTTGGTTTGCTCTCTACTTAAACCCATTGATTGGTTTCGCAGAACTAATTAACCCAGAATAGTATAATGGTTTGTCCAAACCGATTAACTGGTTTGAAGGAACCCTAGTTTTAGCCAAGCCAAACTAATTAATTGCTTGACCTAAACCGATCGACTAGTTGGTAAAACCAATTGACTAGGTAAGCCAAATCGATTGATTGGTTCGGCCTGATTGTGTGATTTTGATCTTTTGACTTAGATATGCCTTGACACTATGCCTAATGATGCTATATGATTGTTTAAAGAGTAAAATACCTATGTTAACCTAAATGGACAACCTAATAGATGGATTAAATGGATCATAATTTATGTCATACTCGGAGCATATTGTAAAGGCCTTAATGGGTAAACCTGAATAAGTATTTGATGGCTTTAAATGGGTAATGAAATTTGGACTTTGGATTGAATTGGATTAATCTAATGGATTTTGTTAATATTGAGTAAGCATTATTGGAAATCTCACACATGGTTGGGGAATGGTAATGGGTAATATAGAATAGGTATGTGAATCTCTTGCTTACATATTATATGGGGCTTGTGTGATCACATTACCTCAAGAAAAATAAACTAATCACTTAAAGAAAAAGATGGTTGAGTTGTGTTTGAGTTTAGGTTATATGATCCTTGATTAGCTATCGGGGGTTAGTCTGCCTTCAGGTTTTTCCTTCGAGATGGATCCTAATAGATCTCGGTGCCTTACCTATTCTAGACACTAATGATGTACTAGGGGATATTGATACTAAAGGGTCTAGTTACTTAGGTGGCTTTGGCTTTGGTATGTACTTATGTCCATTGGTGGTTACTTAACTTCTTATGTCTATTGGGGACTTATGTTTGTTGATGGTTACTTGGCTTCAACTTGGACTTTATGTCCTTTAATTTGGATATACTTCCATGATATATGAGAGCATAGGGTAGTACACAGTCCATCACTTAATAATAACTTGAACAAGTATTTGTATAATAATTTGAGTGGATAATTAGATAAGAAGTTGGAATAAGAATGTTACTAAAGAGGAGGTAAAAGTAAAAGGAAAAGGACAGTAAAAGAGATAACTACCTATATATGTATAAATGAATTAATAAATTAGGTATGTGGAAATGGCCTATTGTGAAATTATGTATCTGGATGAATGAAGCGTTACTATTAACCCGACAATCTACTTGTAGCTTGTATATTATCATCTATGATGTAGAGCTATGGTGTCAACCATGATGAGTCATGTATAGTATGAGATTTCTATGCCTAATATGACCATGATAGAGCATGTATCATGTTTATTTGAAAAATGCATGAAATATGTTAATATGGCCTTCGTATTATGTTGGAATAATGTGTGTCGGGGCTCCATTGAGGAGGTAACTTGGTTTACTTAGTATAAATTATAATAATATTCCCGTTAGCTCAATCAATTGCTCATTCCCATGAGTAGAGGGTCATGTGTAGATATTCGAGGATAGTTAGTAGTTGGCAAACCTCGTGCGAGGCATAGGCTCTAAGAGTGTGGACATCTAGAGACTTTTGAGCAGTTCATGACAAACCAGAGTTAAGGCCACACCCTACTTTTATTGTTATAATTTTATGATCATGTACCTTGATTTAAATTCCACATATATTTAAACATGGAGGACCATCAAGGTCTTGTATTTATATAATATTCTTTCAATAGGTATTTATATAACATGTTTTAGCACACTCTACATTGATTTTGGTTTTTTGGTTCTCAACCTTTTATCTAACATAGGATGAGCGGTTGGCATCTATCATATGTTAAGTATGGCGGTAACACCCTATTTTTTCTAAGTGTTTATTATTTTTCTACTTCCGTAAGGTTTTTAAAATGAAATTTTTTACACTAATCTACCACTATTATGTAGGTTAGAGTACAAGAAAGACCCGCATAACATGCTCATGGTATGACATACCAAAATGTATATGCAATACTCCTATTATGTCATTCAAATACTAGCACACCAGGTCATACAAGACATATTTGGATCCACCGAAACATACTTAATCATAATCACACCAACATATAAGGATATAAATATTACATATTGCTTGCTTAATAAAACATGGACTACTTAGATGATCCACATGGTAGTGTTTAGAGTAAAGCTTAAAGGGTAATGTGCAATTAGAAATACATGTATGACTTTTCAACCACAGATTCTTACATTAGATGGATCATGATTATAGTAAAAATAGATCATACCATAATTCATGAAAACATGCCCAAAATATAGAATCATACCATAATGGTGCATTCAAGGGGAACATATGGTGGAACATGTTTGCATACACAATAATAGGTATGCCACATCATAAATTCATAGGAACACATGATTGAAAGAAAATTTAAGGTGGGTAAACGTGGGGTTACATAACATGTCAATGACTTAGTGAGGCGTGTGATCTTAAAAACTTATAGGGAAAACAAGTATCATGTCAGCAAAATAACCATATTAAGATTGAGCATAAAATATGATAAAGCCAATTAATATCTCTTTTAGTCTCATTACGGTTATTATTTTACATTAGGTGAATATAGAACTCCTTTAAAAATTTATTGATCAATTGGATGACATAGAATTCCTTTATCTCAAGTTATTGAGCAATAGGAGGAATTTTTTTCACATGGTATCTCAATACCATAGATGTCAAACCAAATAAATGGATATAAAGTCCTGGCTCGTGCCAAAGTAACTCTCATATGGTGACTAAGCCCTTTAGTATTGATTCCCCATAGTACATCATTAGTGTCTAGAGTATAAAAGGCACTAGAATCAATGAGAATCCCATGATCAACTAGGATCCGGCCCGAAGGCACCCGAAGGTAAAATGCTCCAAGGCAGACTAATCCCCGATAGCTAATCAAGGATCGAATAATCCAGGACTATCATGATACTCGTTTCACTTTAAATGATTAACATCTTATTACATCAAAATTTCCTATCACATAAAGGTCCACAAACCATATAAAAAGCCATTTCAATTCAATGCTCTCATATAAGGTTCTCACATCTTCCAGTGTTCCCATTTAGGGTATCTTAAAGTCCCATTACATGATCAATTATGCCAAAAGGTAGAATTATACAATGTTAATATCATCCATAAATTTCCAAGCCAAAATTTGATTTCCATTTATTTCTCTTTTGTTCACAATTCAAATTTAGATCAAAGCCTAAAGCTAAGGTCAAAGGCATAGTTCATTTCTTGATCATAGTCCCACCATTCATTAAAGGGTGTTCGAAGTTAATTCCCTACAACCAAAGATGAAGATCCAATTGGAGGTCAGTTATAGTCCAATCCTAACTCATGATTATTTATCTATTTATCTTAATAGCCAAGTGAAAGTCATTGTTTATAGATAAAGTTAACTTAAGGCTGTCATATATGTCTGTGTTATTTTTTTTTTCATTCATGCTAAGTCAACTAAACTTACAATGTTCTAAATTTTAAGGACATGGTGTAAGTTTTTAGGATTTTATTCACCATCATTATGATCCATTAAATAGGTAGTAGCTATAGGAAGAATTCTTTTTTTATCCATCTAATCATGTTATGGTTAAGAGAAAGGCTCAATTGCTAAGCTAAGGTCAACATTGGTCAACCAAGGATCAATTTTCTCTTTACTAACTTTAATCCATCAATTAAAATCCATTAATCCAGGTAAACTTACAGCTAGTAGCATCATAAGTCACTATCAAAGCATGATAAACTCAAAATATCACATTTGGGAAGAAATAAGAAAGAAAAGAAAAACTAGCTGAGACCAGTCGATGGGTTTCCAAAAACTAGTATATGGGCCTCACTAACCATACAATCAGTATCACGAACTAATCAATTGGTCAAAGCATTGCCAACCTTCCCAGTGGTGATGAACTAGTTAATTGGTCAATTGCATCTAAATCGAGGCTAAGACTACTGAGGTCACAGACCAACTAGTAAGTGGGTTGATCTAACTAGTTAACTGTTCTAGGAACCAATCAATGGGTTTGATCAAGCCATTCAATGGGTTTAACCCAAGACAAAGACCACTAAAGTCATAAGCCAACCAGTCAATTGGTTGACCCAACCAGTTAACTATTCTAGAAACCAGTTGACGAGTTTGGTCAACCAGCCAATCGGTCGGGAAAAAATAGCCCCTACCAAGCACATCACACCCAAGCTCATTCTACAAACTTACTCAATCATAAAAAACCTAAATCATATCTCAATCATGGTTCTAAACAAGCAATAATCATAGATTATCATGAAAAACATCATAATCATGCTGAGAATCTCAATGGCATAATAAAACCATGCTTGTGCCTTGTGAACATAAATAAAAGTGAAGAAGTCATACATCACATTCTCTCCATGCTAGGCAATTAGGCAATAATCTATCTATCATATCACACATACTAATATCACTTAATACACTTAGAATATTAAAGGTAATTATAAATATAAAACCATACTTATGAGGCTTATGCATATAATACATCAAGTTAATCTTCCTACCAACTCTTTCAGTTATCCCACATCTATCCGCTCTACACATCGTTAACATTAAAACTCATACTTTTACTGGAACACATAATATAAACTTCATTTACTCATACCATTTTCCACAAAATAGGTAAGATAATGGCTTACCTCAAAAGAACTTAGAAACCAACCAAAGAGAGCAAAAATCTTTGAAAATCCAAACCCTTTCGAATACTAGAGCACCTTCCAAGAAAGCAAGATTTAAACTTAGTAAAACCTTTGAAATCATACAAAGAATATCTAATAAAATCAAGGACCATGTAGAGGAAATCATAGCAAACCAACCTTCTCAAGGGAAATAGAGAAGCTAAGAGATGAAATATACTCACTCATGCCTTTCCCAAATCTAACCCCATCTTGCTTAAGATCAAAACAAGAAGGAGCTAGAGAAGGGATTAGAATAGGAAGGAATATCACAATGAAATTTAAGGAGATGAAATGTGGAAAAAGCAAGTATGAAGAAAATATGGCAGTCCAGAGACTCAGGAAAGAAGGAGAAAAGGGAGTCTTAGGTTCAAATTACTAAGGGTTTTTGATGGAAAAAGAAGGGTAAGGGGTGTATAAATCAAAACCCCCAAAACCATAGCCCAAGTAAAAGCTTTAAAATTCATACTTCAAAGGATCAAGGCTGCACCTTTTTGAATTTGAGTTCAAGTGGTGAAAAATGAAACATTGGAGGCACTATGCTTCAGAAATTTCGAATCATAAGAAAGGAATAACGACAACAAGGAGAAGGAATTGAAGCCAAAATCTCCAAAGGTTATAGAAATGATTCTCCCACTCAGGAATCTCGTAGAAGAGAGAGAAAGAAAGAAGAAGAAGATAAAGGTGATGAAGTTCTGAAATTGACTTAAGAAAAATTTCTCCTCCATGAATCCTTTAAAGATTGATATAACAGATTAGGAATGTTCAAATGCTTTGTAAAAAATAGACAAATCTCCAAGACAAAAATCATGATGCTGCAAAATTTTTGGGGAAAGACTCAAAGTGAAAATCAAGCTCGAATAACAATTATTTCAGTCAAACTAGTTGAATGGTACCCCAAACTAGTTGATCGGTTCATCGGATTTCAAGTTTTAAATTTAAGGAACAAAACAGTTAATTGGTACATCCAAACCAGTCAACTAGTTTTCTAATAAAACCAACTATGTTTAAAAAAAATCTGAGCCAAGTTCAACTAAAACTATACCAACCTTAAATACACCTCTAAAATGAGATCAAACACGCTTAGATCGCTATCAAATGCATAGATTAATACACATTAATGATCCTAAAAAGTGGGGTATTACAATAATAATAATAATAATAATAATAATAATAATAATAATAATAATAATGGGTGTTACTACCACATCCAGCATAAAAAAAATACTCTATATACCTAATCCATGTTGAGTGTAAAGATAAAAAGAGCAATTTACAATTAGAGATTAGGTGTGGGAAATATTTGATCTCAAGTTATAATATTTGAAAGCATATATGATAAAATAGAGGAGGATTACATATTTACAATCAAAGTAGCAAAGTTTTAAAAGGAATCAAGAAAACTAAAACACTTGATATATAACCCAAACATCTCTCCACCCCAAGCATCATGTTAAAACACTAATAACAGTCATACCTACCAAGCAAGGTAACACCTGCTCATGGAAATAAGCAAGTGTCTATAAATAGACACATTAGTAAGTGTATATGGAGTAATACAATCAATTAAAATAATAACACGATGCACTTAACACACATACAACATGATGATCACATAAGAATATATGTATGATCATAATAACAACAACATACGATACTGAGTAATATGATTATCCTAAAGGCATACTATGTTGCACATGGGGTATAGTACGAATATAAACTAAAGCACGTAATAAAATAAAATATGATCACATTCCTAACACAAGATCAAACTTAGATTGCAAGGCATATTATTATCTTACTTAGTGGTTACACAACTAATTTCTTATTTACATTGAATACTAGGAATGATAAACAATATAAAATTTATTTCCGGGCATAACATACCTAGGGACCACTATTCTCTTTTTATTTGAATGGATTTACAACATAAAGCTTCTTCTAAGGAAAAACTCACTCGGGGATCACTATTCTCTATTTGGTGGAATATATTTATGGAATAAAACTCCTTTCAGGGCAATATGCTCCTGAGTCCACAAAACCAAACACATAATTCTTAAGTAAGCATACCCCATATAGGTTGGTGGAATTAACAAGTATAGAGTAGATGTAAAATCACTTTGGTTATCCCAAAAACTAGGATAAACAACAAATACATAGCTCCTTCTAGAGCATAATGCACCTAGGGACCAATATTATTTTTGGTGGAAAGGGTAGAGCTTTTCGATCTTGACTCATGTGATATTTTTATTTGATATTAACATTTTATATAGTGGATATCATCAAAATACTTAACAATGAGGGTTTACAAAAGTTTTTAACTATAACAACTCCATTTTCCACCTCTACAAAATTTTATTTATAAAGAAATAATGTGAAAGTAAGAACAAGAAACTGGGAGTGTTAACACCGCACCTAACATAATTCAAACATATATCGCCTATCTCATGATAGGTGTAAGGCTAAAAACATGTTCCATAAAACTTGACATAGAAACTAACCAAAATCTCATTGATAAAGTGAGAAAAAAACCCTATAAAATCATTGCTAATAAATCAATGAAAAACTTATGTTTTAAAATCTTAATAAAAAAGTAGAAATATAAATTTTCTTTTACAAGACCAAATAAAAATTTACATCACAACTTCTTGAATCCTTGAATCCAACTAGTACCCTTCTTCACCTAAAAACAAATCCAAACAAAGCATATTAAAACCTAGCATACCCCAATAACAATAAACATTATTAATCAACAAAGAAGAACTAGTACCCAACTATGCCAAGAGGATGAACGTAAGGCCGCAACACACTAAGAGGGATATCAACTTTAGTAACTCACACAGGGAAAGGCTATCAACATTCAAGGTTCACTATAGATTGGCTACACAGCATGAATAACTCATGTAATGAAGGGTGACATAGAAAAAAATCCATGCAATGTGGAAATTATGGCCCGCTTGGTTCAAAAATAATTAGATAGGGTTTCCTCCTTAGTTAAGATTTTATCTTTTGTATTACATCATTTTATTTTGTGAGTTGTGCAACCCCACACACACAAAAAAACATACCCTTCCTTAAGTGACTTCCTTTCCAATGTGCTTTGTTTTGGAAATAATATATGTGGTTGGGTTTTATATCACACAAAACTATATTCAGTCATTATGAGTTTCACTTCCACAAATATAAATGTTTAGTGATGATGTAATGAGGTATTTACCTAATACCATAACCAAGATGCAAATACAAATATACAATTAAAAATATAGATGATCAAAGATACGTAGATTGAGATAAATACGAAGGCATGTTGAGGATAGCATTACAAGTTCAATGAGGACATGTGAATGAAAGATTGGAGTATATATAAGATGTGTACAATAACACATCAAGTGGATCCATTCGGATACATCTAATGCATGATCATGGTGATGCAAAGAAGAACATTAAAGTAGAACTTCCAAAATTTTATGGAGAGTTAGATGTCGAGGTGTTCGTTGATTGGATGTAAATAATGGAGTCTATTTTTGAGTTTAATGAGTGTGAAGATCAAATGAGATGTAATGTTTTCGTTCTCAAACTAAGAAAATTTTCTATAACTTGGTTTCATAATCTCAATAAGAGTAGGGAAAGAGAAGGCAAACCAAAGATCAAGTCTTGGAAAAAATTGAAAAAGCATATGAAGAGAAAGTTCATCCCAAGAGAGTTTGAGCAAGACAACTTCATCAAAATTATTTCATTGAGACAAGGTGTTCCAAGTGAGGAAGAGTACATGAGAGAGTTTGGAAAATTTTCCTTGATATGTGATATTCAAGATAGAAAGGAGAAAACTTGTGCAAGGTTCATTGGGGGCTTGAATTTCAACATTAGAGACAAGGTGGAGGTTTCATTATACTCACTTGGAGACATGATCAAGTTATCCTTGTAGTTTGAAAAGCAAATTAAGTAGAACAAGGTAATATCCAAACCTATTTCATCTATTTCACACTATATTACTCCTAGTTCTAATGCAATTATGGAAGAAAAAATTTATTATCATTTGAAGATAGAAAAAAAATGAGGTGGTTGAAGACATACAATGTTATAAGTGTACAAATTATGGACATTTTTCCAAATAATGCCCTAACAAGATCACATTGACATTAAAGGAAATTATAGTGGCAAGAAAAGAAGAAAATAAGGAAGAAGTCAAAGATTATTCTAGTGATGATGGTGATTGTCCTAGCATATTTGAAGAAATAGAAGAACCATGTTTCTTGATGAAGAAAATTGAAACCTATGAAGATCATGTTCATAGCCATTATCTGGGTTTCTTTTTACTTAAATGGTTTTGGCATTGGCATTTTAGCAATTGTGTGTTCATGATGATTATTCCATGAGTTATATTGATGATGTAAAGCTTAGGGAGAAAGATTGTTATGGTTTGAATTTCATAAGTAAAGAAAGCATGAAGTTAAAGGTTGTTTTGAATCCATATGAGTTATTTGATGATCATGATGTATTCGGTTATGAGGTGTGTTTTTATGATCCAATGGAGTCCTTAAAGAAATATTAAAAGATGATTAAGAACAAGCATCACCTTCAAAAATATATGTTAATATCGATATTGTGCATACTCAAATGGTTGAATTTGAGGTAAAATTCTTTAAAAAGAGGGAAATGATGTGGGCTCATACTCATTCATACATCCAAAAATGTTTTTGGATATGTTTTAGATGTTTATTAATGCTATTGGAAGTGTTTTTCAAGTTGCAAACACTTTCTTGAATATTTGGTCATAAGTTGAAAAATCTTATAGAGTAGGCAATTTTATACAACCAAACAAAACCTTGCTAAAGTGCAATGATTTGGTTCATGTCAAGAGGAAAGATAAGCCATCTTGGACGTGGAAATGCAACATGGAGATTGCAGCCAGCTTGGTTCAAAAATAATTATCTAGGGTTTCCTAGTTAGTTAATATTTTATCTTAACTAATTCCCCCCTAATCCCAACGTGTAATGTGGCTGGTTGATTGGTTATTTTCGTTGGTTATGCCTATATATATGGCACACATTAAACCCTATAAGGATATGTAATGTTGAGTTGAGTAATAGAATGCTTTTGTGAGTCATTTGTATCAGATTCTTTGTGACTTGAAGTTGTGCATATCTATTCATCTTAGTGAGTTTGGGTTTGTGTCTTTGAAGATATACTTTATGAATTTCTTTAAATTTTTTACAACCTTTGGAAGTCTACTTTGTATCTCCTTCTTGAGGGATCCCAAGTGAATAGTTCTTCGTGAATCCTTAGTTGGTACTTTGGGAGAGTTTACTTTGTGAAATCACTTTCATTCATATCCATTTCCTATCCATTATTTTGAATTAGCCATTCAAAGTGTAACATAATCTCTGTGGTATTTGCATGTGGGAGTGGAGCACATAAATCCACATCAGGTGAGTTACGTGAACACTTCACACAACTAAGGGGCAGGTTGCACCACCTTCTCATATGGATAGGGGGATTATACCAACTTCTCATACAACTAGGAGGGGAAGAATGGTGGTGTTTCATGCAACAAGGTTGGGCCAACATGAGGTGTGGCAAAGTGTGGTGGAAAGGTGGTGTAAAAACTAGAAGAATGTCGGGGGAAACTAGAGCAAACCACAAGAAAGAAGAAAGGGAACGTCAGGGTGGGTTTGGGGGTTGGATCAACAATAAAAATGAGAGAGGGATGAGGTTTATATAGGCAATAGTGATGTGCGAATGGGTAAGGTAGGGAGCTGGTGTAATACTCCATTTTTAGAAATGTTAATTATAAATTAATAATTATATAATTAGTTATAATTATTATTTTAGAAGGTTTGGTATTATGTGTGTTATTATTATTCGTATTACTACGACGGATTATATTTAAATTTAATCAAGTTAAGATTCGATAGAAATCAGACTATTAAGTTTAATCCTAGTTTATATCCGTAAATCTTATCCTAATTATTTTATTAATAACCTTGACCCGTAACCCAAAATAAATCCCTAAAAATTTATTCCTGATTATTATATCATTTTCCATTTTATTAAACCTATCCTAGATCAAATTATTTATTCCAAATTATTTTTCTACCCAATACCCTAGTCTACCCAAAATAAACCTAAAATAAAAATAAAAATATTTTTTTTACTCCACCATTTTACCTTGTGATCTTACCCATTGCTTGCCCCAATTCCCTCCCCCAATCACTCTCCCTGTCTCCCTCAATTCCTTACCTCACTCAACCCCACACCCTCTACAGTACATACATATACATGCTACACACGCATGCATACACTCCAACTAGCCCTCCACTACCCCTTCCCTCTCTCTATTTTGTTTGATTTTCCAGCTCCCTCACCAACCATACACCCCCCCTCGACCTCACGCACAACGACTCCCGACCTCTACCCATACACCCAACCTTCCAGCACCCAAACAGCCACAACTCCCCTTCTCTACCCCATCTATCCCCGTTGCCTAAGTCCGTTCCTTCCAGCAACTCCAACCCCCGAGCGAACCACTTCCTCTATTTCCCTCTATGCTTCCCAACCACCCCAATAGAAGCACCACGCACACACCACCACCAAACCAACCGACCACAACCATCACGTAGCATCTCCTCCCCCTCAGCATCTACTCCATCCAGCACCACCCTCCATTTTCCTGCACCTCCAACCGAGCATCTCTAGCACTCCAGCCTGCAGCCCTTCTCCCCTACTCCCTGCATTGCCCAGCCATACACCCATTACCTATCGCAGCCCACAGCCTCCAGTCTGCACCGAACCCAACCATCATGCAACTCCACCACCAAACCACTACCTTCTTCCTCTTCTCCCTTCTCTCCTGCCCGCGCATGCATCCCCACTTCTTCCTCCCTCAACTATGCTCGTCCAGCCAACCATAGCTGCACAACACCTCCACCCAGCCCCGACTACCGTGCACCCTTACTACCACCTTTCCCGCAGCCTTCTACCACCAGCCCATCACCACCTTGTAGCCTATACCCACCACCAAGCAACACCACAACCAGTAGCCTCCACCACCGTGCCACTGCCACACTTTTTGTAGCACCACCGCCACCCTTCCTGTAGCCAGCCACCACCCACAGCTACCGCCAACCACCGACTAGCACTACCGCAGCCACTATCTCCTCCACCCCCAACTCACCTAACTCTTAGCCCCGTTCGGCACCATGCAACCCGCCCCCTTTCTTTCGTGCATGACTCACGCTGCATGCAGGGTGAGTTGTGTTTTATTTTAAGAAATTTTGGTACCTATATTAAATGTAAGGGTATTTTGGTAATTTCAAAAAAATTATAATTACTATTTTATCTGATAGATATTAACTCGGTAATTGTGGTATTATTTTTAGGTACAAAAGTTGATTAGCATAACCTAATAATTTTTAGTGGATACCGCTAATTTTATGTTTTTGCTAAAATTTAGGTAATTGTTATACCCTACTAAAATAATAAATATTGCGTGATAGCACATTAGGATTTTCGGTGTATGAAAATACATTAAGCGTGATTGGTTATGATATAATTATGTGTTAATTATTATTATCATGAAAAACTGTAAAACGAGCATGTTATTTGATATAAAATATTTCGGGTACTAAAGTATGATTAAAATAATTCTAATGACTAAAAAATATTTTGTGTGATAATTATGTATAAAATAATATGTTGAGCATGCTTAGATATAATTATGGGATAATTATTATGGATGTGTGCCCTAGGGGCAGTTTAGTCATTTTTAGTGTATTATGATATTTATCTTGAAAAATCATGTCTAATATGTATTATTTGTTGTTGATTATGCAATCATGTATTTTGTACATTTCAAAAGTGTATGATAGGGTTTTGTATGCAGAAATAGGTGTCAGGGCAAAATGGTCTTTTGACATAGCTGATAATTTTAATTTCATAATAAGTAATTAAATTTTTTTATTTTAGCCTTTTCACAATAAATTAATTAATAAAATGGATTTGGCATTTAAATGGATAATAATCTGATGCCGATTGGTCTTAGGGGCATTTTGGTCATTTCAACCTAATGTGTCCAAATATAAATAATTGGACATAGGATGGCCTTCGACTTTTAATAGGTTCACTTTAGTGTTGACTTTGACCTTGTTTGAACTGTTGAGCTTAGGGTCGAATTGGATAATTAGAAATAAAGGAAAAATGGATAAGTATGGAAATGAGAATAATTAGGCAATATGTGTTATCTGTGATCACCTTATAAATTACTAATACGTAAAATAGAAGACCTCGAGTTTGGGAATGGTTTCTCTCTAGGGGTAGCTACCCTAGAGACGAGGTAGAAGTCCTCGATTTGTTTGGTTTTTTTGGTGTGCCGCTTGTGCCCTAGTAAGGCCTTAGTCAACTCTATATTTAACCTACGAGCCCTATAGGGGGTATTGATACTTAAGGATTAGGTGTCCGAGGTAAGGAGGGTATGGTGTGCCTCATGCATTAGTATGAACAGAGTGTTGTTATGCCTTTGGTTTGAATGGTTGGGAGGGTACTGTGATTCTCATGCGCCGGTATGACCGGTGTACTGTTATGTCTCTGATTTATTATTTTATCCCCCTTAAGTAAATAAAAATGGAAATGATATGATTTTATTGGAATGGTTATTATTGGATATTGGATTGGTTTGGTAGTAGCCTTTGTGACTACCTGTGGTTTTGGGTAGTAGCCTTTATTCCTACCTGTGGTTTGATAGTAGCTTTTGTGCCTACCTGTGGTTTCTGTAGTAGCCTTTGTGTCTACCTATGGTTTCAGTAACAGCCTTTGTGCCTACGTGTGGTTTGGTTGTAGCTTTTGTGCCTACCTGTGGTTTTGATAGCAGCCTTTGTACCTACCTGTTGTTTTGATAGCAGCCTTTGTGCCTACCTGTGTTGGTATTATGTTTGCGAGCATACCTATGATATTATGGATTTTATTATACTATACCTATAAGTATACCTATGACGTTATGTATCTTATCATACTATATTTGTAAGTATATCTGTGACATTATATATCTTATCATACTATACCTGTAAGTATACCTGTGATGTTATGGATTTTATTATATTATATCTGTAAGTATACCTGTGATGATATAGATCTTATAATATTATACGTATGAACATACCTATGATGTTATGTAATTGGTTGGGATTGAAACTGAGACATGAATTATGCTATGAAGGTTATCATTGTGGTGTAGAGTTGGGTTTTAATTATTACTTTAGAGAGTATCTTGGGATGCTTAGTTGATAAGTGTTATTATATTCTAAATGAGCATGCATGAACAGTATATAGTTTGGTGACTAATGCTTATCTGTTATGATTATTGAGTTTGGATCATCTCATGTATGTCTTATTATTTATACCATGTATTATCATGATGCCTTACGGTTATTGTGTTGAGGTTGATAGAATCATACTTCATAAAGCACCTCCTGTATATTAGTTTGGCAAGTTTTACTATGTCCTTGATGAAGTAGTATGAGTAGTATGTGGTTTCGATGATTATGATTTATCTGATAGGATTATCGTATCTTGATCATCTCATGCATGTCTTAAGATTATATCATGTATTGTTGTGATGCCTTATGGATATTGTGTTAGGGTTTTCTTCTAATCATACTTTAGAGAGTATCTCTGGGTTGTTCATCGGTAAGTTCAGTTGCTTTAGATGAATGGATATAAGTAGTACGTAACCTTGATGGAAGTTGATTATCAAATTATTATTATATCTCAAACCTCATATGTGCATATATATGCCCTATACAATGTTAGTTGTATGTCTCACATGTGTTTCATATTGTTTTCTCATATTAGTTTGGTATAAATGGTTGCTCAGTATCATAGTGCTAAAGGATTCATTTTCATGGGCCCTTGTCTATTCAATAGGCATTGGACTTTGCAGGTCAGCTTCCGAGTTCATTTGAAAGTTGTTAGTCATTTTGAGAGCATAGGTATCTGGTGTCCCCTTTGCTATCTGGTCTCCGATTGTATCTGAATTTTCATGTCCTCCTATAATTTCTCTCTTGAGTTTTGGTAGATTGCTAATGTTGCTTTCAACTAGCACCATACTTATCTATTATTCTCTGTATTCTGAATTTTATATTCATGTTATTTAAGTAAAATAATGTTTCAGCCTTAGCACTTAGTATAAGAATGGTAGAGGATGCCAGAATTATACTGAGTGTGGCGGTAACACCCATTAATTTTGTAATTAACACTTTCGCAAAACGAAAACTTTTAGTGGTAAAATGGGGGTGTTACAGCTAGTTTGGTGAGGGAGTCGAGCGTGAACGTCTTTCAAAGTAGGGGCATGGAGTTTGGCTTGCAATTCAGAGACACAAGGATTGTCATCTACAAGGGGTGGAGAGCAAGGTTTAATTTGGCTACAGCATGGTTAGGGTTCTAGTTGGGGCTTGGTTACACAAACCAAACTAAGAGAATAAACAATCAGTTGGATAAGTTTGGGTTCCAAGGTTCAAAACAATAAGGGATAAAACTAATCCTCCAAATTTAAACTAATTAAATGTATAATCTATTTTGTCATAATTAATAATAGTAGTAATAATAATACATTCAACCCTATAATAATTACTGCAATTAATTACACAAAAACATCAATTTTATAATTAGATTTTTCATATTAGAGTTTCTACATATGAGATATTCAAAAAGTATTAATATTGCCTAATTGGAAATTAATCTCTCTTAAATGATTCAATACAATGATAAAAATTGCATGAATGCAATGCCATTATATATGTAAGATAAGAAATAACAATCAATCTACCATCTCATACAAAGTATCGATTATCCAAATTAAAATTGGTTAGCTAGATAAAGGAAATACCATCATGAACACCATCAAAATTTCATGGATACCGATAACAACATCACCTTCCTTAGTCCATGCATCTTCTTGTAACTCAATCACCTTTAATTGTGACTATAGAATTTGCTAAAAGTATTCCCTACAATACTCTCATAAAACAAATATTAATAGAAAACTTCATTTATAATTGATACATGGAAAAAACAATGGCTTTAATTATGACACAACCTATCTTTGCTTTGGTCAGTGAAAAAGTTGTGGTTTAGAATCATGCAAGGCAACTGGTTTCTTGACTCATCACTATAAATTTTTCGTAATATAGACCTAGATCTTATGTCTGTGGTATATGTTTAACATATTCACTGATTGAAAAGTTCTTTACATTTTTTAAGGTTCTTGTAGTGTATTTCTTCTATGTAAATTATGTAGTCCTTGTAGTTTGACTCACTTGTGGATCTTTTCTCTTTATCTTTACACTTTGGGTTGTTAGATGTGTCTACTTTCAACAAGAGATTGATCATCTCAAGGTACTATCAACTCTGACTTGAACCATAATTGGACATTTATTACTCTTCTTTTTTATGATTGTTAATCACCCTTTGCTGATTCTTTTATTTCCTTAATTCCCAAAACTAGGTTCTATGCCCTCCTCATCCCATGGAACCTCAGAAGTGGAAGATGTTAATTTCACTCCATTCTCATCAAAGCAACCATTAAAGTCGCCCAATGAAACTCGTTTTAAGGTATGCAAAATCCCATCTCTATGCATGTTAGAGTATGTTCTTTCTGAAGAAAACTAAAAACTTTAGTGCTAAAGATATAAGCTACTATGTGATGCAAATATTGTCTTAAAATATTCTAGAAGAATCCATGATCTTTTTTTAAGGATTACAAGTTTGCTCATCCAAAACTCGATCTCCACTTAAGTTTGATTTGGTTGTCTCAAACATTGATAGTTTTTGAGTAAATTTATACCAAGATCTAACCCTACAAATGAGAACCTTCTATTTCTCACTAGGAAAACTCTTACTACTTCAATGTACACAATTGGAGAAGGAGAAGAGAAGAAGAAGAATAAACACCCATTATGTACTCCTCTCTCTAAGTCACGAAGACCTTGATTTCATAAAAGTTGGAATATGTCGACATTCCTTGAGTACAAGGTATATATATGCATGAAACCATACAGACCTTTTCATTAAGATGCCCATTAGAAGCCTCATTAATGAAATAGCACTCCTAAGGCACAGTTCATGATATATATTAAATGTTACAATAACAATTTAGAAGTATTACAAAGTATACAACAAAAATACCAAAGCTACACAACTTAATAATGCAATACATAGATATAAACATACGTGATTAAACTTTATATAGCCTTGTTCTTCCTTGAACTTTGTAACCTTGTAATCCATTATCATTGCCTTGTACCTCAAAGAACTTCAACCATCGTGAACTTCATAAATTTCTTGCAAACATGTACGATACCTACAAGAATGACTTGACAAAACATTAGAAGTATAAGAATTTTCAAGCAAAATTGGTTCTATCTCCAAGCATGCTAATTCTTCTTGATCTCCATAATTAGAAGAAGAATATTGAGAGTTTTCAAGAGATGCTTCTACATCACTATGTCTTGTAAAAATAGCAATTGAACATGGCATATCATGGAATCTATCACTCTATGACATCCTAAAACTTTTTTGATAAGGAAGTCATTTTTTCTCCCTAGCACCCTTGATTTGTAGCTTTGATAAGAAAGCCCATTTGGTGGGGATATCATATTCTAGAAGCAATCATATTTGGGTCAAATAGTTTGATTAGCTTTCAAAACTAATATGTTGAGTATGTTTATTTGCCTTTATTGTTGGAAGTGTTTAGGTTCTGAATTGATTAAGTCTGTGATGTTTTAATTATTTAATTATTATTTTTTATATAATTACTTTTGGATATATATATATATATGCACACACACACTTGAAATTGGTGTTGTATCAATTTTATAGTAATCATAAGAGTAAGTACCTCTTTATAATAAATCCTACTTGGTTGATACCCTAGGTTAATGAAGGCTTACAAGTGAAGAGTTGGTATTCTGAGTATATTTGTTTGACTGTTTCCTTCCATCTATTGCCTTTCGGGCTTTATCTGTTTACATGGTTGTATGGTTGCACCTATTTGAATATGTACCTAATATTCTGTTGTTGACAAGCTTGTTTGGTGATAATTTATTTTAAGCTTTTTATTGGTATTAAATAATGTATCTTCTCATACATGTGATAAGATATACATGAGCATGAAGAGTAAAAGTGGTCTCTGTCATGCCATATCAAGGAATGGAGCAAAAATTGGTTTATGGGGCTAAATGAATTTCCACCTGATGGAAGATAAAGGAGCAATATACACTTGCCACTAGACCTAAATGAGGCCAAAGCCCAAAGAAAGTCATGTGAGTCAATAAAGTTCTTATCCATGCCCATTGAGAATTTTGAGCTATCCATGATTTTTTAGGTCAAGTGGTAGTGTAAAAGGGTTTTATCCAAGTAAGTATGCTTCCAATATCAAATATTTAATCATTTAACGCCATAATGGCTAGAATATTTCATAGGTTCATGTAAAAATGAGACATTAGTTAATGGATGTAGATGACATTGAGAATGATATTCCTTCTATTCCCTTTAAATTTTATGGTAAGGACCATATTATTACTCGCTGGATGGGTAATAATCTTTCTATGTTGCTCCTACAACCACCAAACCAAATAAGCAATATAACTATTTAGCAAGCAAAACATTTTGGTGAATTTCAAATATGTTTCTTGCTTGTGACGCCATATGTGTGTTAATAATTTGATGTGCTATTTAGTATGTGTACTATAATCATTTGTTAATTTTAATTTTTGTTGGTGTGACTTCCATATTACGAAACTTTATTCAACTGAGATGACGGTGTGATTGTTAGAATGTGAAGGATTTCCCAAGGGATTTGGTTTCTCTAAAAAGAGCTCAGATACCGTGCTTCTACGTGGGTTAACCAGGACCATTACTTGAAACAGTTCAGCAGGTTATCTTCTACCATTACTGTACTTCAAAATATTCCTTTGTCATCAAGTTTACTGCATGTGCCAGAAAATAAGTAAACATAGATCACAATAAGAGAAGCAACGGTTGATTTTTTATTTTTTATTATTTTGCTTAACCCGCCCACTTCTGATGTGGTATGACAAGTCCTAATCTTCCTATTTTGTTAACCGAGGTAAAATAAGGGGCTTCTATTTTGGCAGGCACTTCCCGAAAATAGGCAGCTAATTACATAAATGGCATGCTGGCTCTTCCATTGTTAGAACTTGGCCGTATGGTAGAAGCTAAAAATGCTACAAGGAAAGCTTGTAAAATCAACAAGCAAGATGCGTGGGTCCATCATTGTGAGTCAAATTAGCTATGATGTATTTTGTTCATCATTATTTACTCTTAAAAATTAACATTATATTTTGGTCTCTATTGATTTAACAACTAATTTTTTTTGTAGTGTCCTCATGTCCTTCTCATCTTATTCTTCTCTAATGTTTTTTCATTTTTCAGAGACCACAAACAACGACCAACAGAAATAATGGGGCATGAACTTCTTCAAATGACGTACACCACCCACTTCAATTTTTTTTTTCTTTTTTTCTTTTTTTCTCTGCACGCAAGATTATGAGCCGTAGCAGACCACCGAGCACTCTCCCCCCTTTTTTTCCCTAATTTATAGTAGCAACGGAAACAGGAGAAACTAATAACGTTACAGCCTTCGTTCTCCTCTCTAGAATTTCTGCCAATATCAAACACAAAGACCCCCTCGCCAATGGTACCCTCTTCTCTCTGGCCCAACGGAAACAAAAGTAGCAGTAGCAACAATAAGACAGGCTCGCGACGAGGTCGAACAACAGCAGGAAACCACCAAGAATGCCAAAGAGAAAAAGGATAGAGGGTTTAGGTGTTGGGGAAATTTTAAGGTAAAGCAAACAAGGCAAGAAAATGGAGGAACAGCCAAGCATGGCAGTTAGCAGTGGCTAAAACCCAGAAACAGTTTTGAGTAGCAAGAGTGATCAAATAACAGGAGAACAAGAGAGGAAAGAAAGGGGAAACTGAGGAAATTTTTGTGTGAATGGAGGAAGAAGAAGTGAAAGGGTGAGGATTAGGGGTAAGTAAGACGTGGTCTGAAAGCAGAAAGGAGCCGAGTTGACAGAAGTAGCAGAACCGGTCGAACACAATAAGGAAAAGAAAGGAAGACAAAAAGGGAGCCTGGGCAAAATGCACTAGTGAGAAGTCACGTGAATCGTGGTGAACGACAGAACGAGTCGATACGGATAAATAATAGGAGTCTCATCTAATTCTTTTAAATAGATTTGGTCAGAAGCGAAGTAAAATCTGACCTACAGAATTTATAAGTATGAGTTTTTTTTTTGGGGGGTTCACGAGGATTATAATTTATTGGGGTCCTATTAGATTATATACGTATATATAAATCATTGGTATAAAAAATAATTATAATTAATAATATCAAATAAACATTTATGCATATCTCTAAAAAATATAATTAATTAAACTATATATTTAGTATTATGTATAATAATAATTTATATAGCTATCTCTAATAAAATTTATTTATTTGTTTTTAAAATAGCCATAACAATTACATTATTAATAAAAATAAATTAAATTAATTAATATATGTATATAAATCACAAGAAAAAAAATATTAAAGTGTACGACATACTCTTAATATCTGATAGTAAAATAACAAAAGAAATAAAATTTTATATGGTATACTAAAAAAATGTAAAGAAGATTTTTATAACATATGTCCGTCAAAGCCACGTACTAGTAATCCAATAACACATTAAATAAAAAATAAGGAGGGAAAGAAACTATATAATATAATAATTAATTGAAAATAGAATAACCTTGCAAATCTATAGATCAGTAAAGGAAAATTTTTAAATGGATAAAAGTCGAACATGGATCAAAATGGCCAAATGAAAAAAATTCCAACAAAATACACAAAATTAAATATTTATAATATATCTATATATATTATAAATCATAAATTATTAAATTTTATATCTATATATATTATAAAATATAAATTATTAAATTTACATGGGGTCAAGTGACCCCATATGCTCCATATTACCTTCGTCCATGGGTTCAATTACATATGTGTCCATTATAAATATTTTATGAGTATCTGTAGTTTTTTATCAACCCAATTATTTTTTAAACTATTACTAACTTATATATTAATAAAAATATAATAGCCATCATTTGACACCACTTATTCTCTTTATACTGACTTATATTTAAATTTTACTTTTAAAATATATTTTTTAAACTAATTATTTTTTAGCTAATATAAAAACTTAATTACAATAAATAATAGTAAAAAAAAACTTCTTTTTTTCCCTTGAAATGCAATTAAAGCATTAAAATATAGATTAACTTCAAATTCATATTAAGTCTAAAGTATTTTTATATGAAAAGTTATAATAAATATAAATATGGACTTTATGCATGTTAATTATCTACCATATAAAAACTAATTCTATGCTAATATGTTATTTAGAACTGAAGAATTGATAAAGTAAGATATTAAACAAATTTGTTTGATAAATGTTCACTAAGGTAATATTAGAATTAATATATATAGTTATTATAATATTATCTTCTTCTTTTTACTTTTAAAAGATATTAAAAATAACCAAATAATAAATAAATAAAAAGTTTAAAAATCTTTGAAGCCCATGGCCCGACCCGACATAATGTTGGCTCAGGTTCGATCAAGTGCTACTAACAAATGACCTGCCCAACCCATGACTCGACCTGCCCCTAGCCCAGCCTAAGCCTGCCATTGACCCGGTCGTTTATGCAGGAGAGAATGATTTAGGCGTAAAAATCATATGGGGGAGGGTAGACCCTCACCTTACACTCACTAGATTAAGAAGAAGAAAAAATGATAAGAGTGGTTAGGTGATTGAATGTATAAGAATTATGACCAAAAAAAAACATCGTAAGTGTGCTTATATCTAAACTTTTAGTTGTGTGAGAATAACTAGAATTCAAAATATGATTTGTATAGTGAGGAAGGCTAAATGGATGGTAAAATTTTGGAAAGTATAACATTTTGAAAATTTAAATGGCGTAGAAAAGTCACATAACAGACATTTATTGAGGAATATAATTAATAAATCTTAAAATAAATAAAAATTCATGAAAATGGGCGGAAGAATTTCAAAAACTTAAATATATAAAGATAGTGAGTATTGGAGTTGGTTTAAAGCTCAATGGATATAAAACAAAATGAACAAAAATGATAAAATCAAATAATCTACAAAAATAATCAAGCTTGTGAAACGGGATGAAGCAAAAAGATTTTAGAAAATCAAATATATAGAAATATCTGGTCATAGAACTCATTCGGAGCCTAAAAATATGAAAACGTTTAAAATCGTCTAATCGTATAATCAAATATTTCCATGATTTAACAATTTGGAGCTGGTGAACAAAGATGAAACAGAATGAGTTAATAAACTTATAAATTATTTTAGAATGAGTTATGAATTTTAGACAAATAAAAAATATATAAAAAATGGCTAAATCAAAAGAATTGCAAAAATATTGACTTTCTATAAATAAATAAAATATATTACGGGTGAATTAAATTTAGTATGAATAATAAAAAATCAATATTAAATAGTTTTAAAAATAGATTATGTGCCAAATTACTTGTTGATGAGAATTAGGGGAAAACGGAAATTAATATTTTTGACCTTTCATGGAGCGTAAGTTAGGGAAGTACCCCAAGTCTCTTATATTTGATAAAAAATTTAATCTTGTTATTTTATTATTTCTATATTATGTTAAGATAATTTTTTTTATAGAAAATTAAGGGTATTAGAGCAAGGATAGGAGCTGTGATGCATGGCGGGGGACGGCAGTTAGGTGCCGTCCCCCGTCTCGAAAACGTCCCCATTCTGAAATCATCTCAAAAATATTTTTGGATTAAAATTTATATTAAAATTATTTAATTAATTTTTTATTAATATTACTATTAATAATTAAAATTAACTAATATAAGAATTAATTTTAGAAATTTTATATTTTTTTCTCTTAATTTTAATAAATTTAATCTATTTTAAAATATATATATATATATATATATATATATATAATTTTTTTGATATTTTTTACCATCTCTATTTTTTAGATTTTAAAAAAACAGAATTTTCACGTTTCGTCGTATCCCTATTTTTCCGTCCCCATCCCCGTCGGTACCCGTGCAAGACCGGATAGGAGTGCAACTAAAAAGTTTAAACTTGCTTGGATCTAGGTGGGTAAGTGGCCTAGAAAAAGAACAGGGAACCCGGTCAACAAAAAAAATACTATTTACTTTTGTCCACTTTTTTACTTCCAGGGAAATAAAACAATTTTAGCCACTTTCTATTAATTGTTATTTTTCCTTCTACTTAAGCCAAATTACACAAACCCTTGGTTTTGTGTAGTCTAATAGTGTATTTGGATGGAGATTAGGTTAATCGATGTTACTCTTTACGTTAATATTATTTGGGAAATTTTATTTGGACTTAATCTACGTTAGGTTAGGTCAAATACTAATTTTAGTTAACCTTGATTTACTTTGAAATTACTAACCTCCAAATTAGTGGTTAAATGAAGTTGAAGTTAATCTTTTAATGATATTTTAATATTCAATTTAACATATCTCAATCTAAAAAAAATTATACATTATACGCTGAGATTAACCGAGTAAATATCTAAATAATAATTTAAGCCGTTCATCTAAGTTTACCAAATCTATATTAATGTACTCAATTTGACCTAATATAGGATTTACCTAGATAACCAACTTAATTTAATCTAATCTAGATTTATCTCGATCCAAAAAGACCGTAAATTTCTGGCATAATTGTAAAATTGGAAAAAAAAAATGTCGAAACTTGGGATGCAAGTGTTGCTTGATTTTTCGTTGCCTGCGGCAAAAAATCGGATGATGTGGCTCCATCTCCGTTGACACTTCATTCAACTGGCGTATTATCATGGCTAAAGAACTTATGTTGACTATTGTATCACAAAATTCAACCAATCTATATTCGTTAAAACTGAATCTATCTCGTCATTAGTCGGTCGACTGTTTACGACGGAATGGCGGCTGTATATATATCACAATCGACTAATTATGTTGAATTAAATCAGAATGGTTGATTGATCATTTTATAATCAATCAAGGTTGACTATGACATTGCAACAGTCGACCGATTCGTGTTTTAAGGAAAATTTTAGCTTCAAAATATTAAATGAGTCGATTCTCATAATAATAATAGGTGTCGACCCGTTCATGTTCATTGAAAAGCTCAGCTGCTGCAAGAATAAATGTCGATCGTTTTTCCGCAGACATGTATTGTTTTAAAATAATACTTAAATGATTATGTCATCTTCGAAACCAACTTCAAAACAATTTCAGAACTTAAAAACATCAACACGTCGAAGCAAGCAAATTATATTTTACAAAGACAATCCCTCGTACATAAGTCTTCCCTGTTCATAAGTAATTACGTTCATGCCTGATCTTCCTATATAATAAGGCAGTGAAATGCCTGCGTGCGAGTTAGACAACTTAAGTCCGTCCTCAAATGAGGACGACAGCCTCTAATAATAATAATAATACCAGTACTCATGACAAAATCGACCAAGACTATCATACTAATAAATGTAAATGAATAAATAAATCAGGAAACGAAACAGATAAAATACAAGAAGTATCAGATTCTAGTGCCTCTGACATAAATAAAGATCCAACAAAATTTCACGACACATAATAATGCTACTATTTCTTTTTTCTTTTTAATTTGAACAAGGTACATATTTATTACTACTATTACTGTAAAATACTATATTCAAGTGGGAGGGGGTACTGAGACAACTGACAATGTCATCAGAAGATGAATACAAGCGCAGCCCATCCGAATACTAAGGTTGCGGCCACCTTAGACACGCACGTGATCTTCTCTGATCCGCTCTGCAAGTTGTTGGTTCAATAAATACACGCGTTAGTCACAACCAGCCAATAAGCAAGCAAGCATAGCATCATTTGGAATCGGAAATGATGTGATGAATATTATAAACAGGGTAGCGTGACTGTAGAAATTTATTGGCTTCAAAATCAATCATAGCAACATTTTCCAAAATCTTTCGAAGGCCCCTTAATTTTCCACTTCCAAAAGCTCTCAGTTTTCGTCGGTCACCGTGTCCATATATCTTGTCTACGTAAATGTTTTGTATCTGATAATCGAATTCTTTCGATAAACTGTTACTCCAATGCAATACTAATTTACCAATTACCTCATTTAATTGAACCACAAGACAGATCTTACTAGCGACTTTAGTGAAATAACTACAACTAATTCATGTACTAATTTACCAATTACCTCATTTAATTGAACCACAAGACAGATCTTTCTAGCGACTTTAGTGAAATAACTCCAACTAATTCATGTACTAGCGACTTTAGTGCAATAACAACTAATTCATGTTAGGTCGGATTAATTAGTTAGATACTTTTGCCCAGTAATACATCATGAACTTCTAGACTTCTGCAATGGCAAATAATAACAGGATGCAATCAATTTGTGAGGCGTTTTGCGTCTCTAGTAGGATTATTTTATATTTATTCATAAGAGAAAAGGTACAAAATACCTGTAGGTGACCGTGCATAAAATATTATAATAACGAGAGAAAAATATGACCCTATTTTTTTTTACCTTAGATCAAACCTTATATTTATTACCTTTACAGTAAAATCGAATCTTAGATCACAGGGGTCTCCCTCTCCCATACTAAATTTATACATTGTTCTGAACTACGTATTTAGCCACATCAATCCAAAATCTACAACCATTCTCCCTGAATCATCAGGTCCTTGCAGTCGGAACTTACAATGCCCAGCTAATGTCGCTTTATTTTCTAGTCCGCCGACGATCCGACACCACGATAAACCTACCACATGACTATAAACCTACCACATGACTATAACCCGCAAGGGGTTGAGGGGTCCGCATGTTTTTATCGTTACACCGACAGACTCCCGAACCAGAACCACACCCTACAGGCAGACTAGCAGCGGAATTTTCTGTTAATAGTATTACTAGTCCGCTAAGTGCGAACCAGATGGTCGCACTTTGCAGAGCCCAAAGGAAATCACTGTTCCCAATTTTCTTTCATCTTTTCTAAGAAAAAATAAAAAGAATAATCAAATCGCCGTCCTAATGTCTTTCTCGATTCTACAATCAAATGTTTTCAATTAGGAGATCCGTAAATTAACAATTTAATTTAGCCACATGAACCACATTGCACATAAATAGCAACAAATCTGATTCTAGATCTGAAATCAAGATACTATAATAAACTAAAATAAAACAAAGCACATTATTAACGCAATTACCTCATCATCCGCCACTTCAGAAGGACCTGGTGCGAAATCGGAGCTAGGTCCATCTGCGCTAGGCCCAGGAGCCTCAGCCGGAGGGGCTGGTGGTCCAAGCAACTCAGGCGTTGGTGCAGGAGCCGCCGCATGGTGGTGCTTACTCTTCTTCTTGCCCTTGGCAGGAGCCGGTGCGGGCGCCTCGGATTGCTTCTTGCTAGGAGCCGGAGCCGGCGTCTCGTGGTGCTTCTTAGTAGGAGCCGGAGCCGGAACCTCAGCAGGAGGAGAAGGAGGTGAGCTCACCGGGGCCGAGGATTCTGGAGCCTTAGAAGGAGGCGACGATGAGCTGGCCGGCTCCGGAGCAAGTGGCGAGCTCATTGGAGCAGGCGTCCCAGCAGTAGGCGCAGACGCGGGAGACTTGGCTGGAGTAGAGGATTTCTCTGGAGCAAGCGCGGGGGATTTGACTGCCGGAGATTTCGCTGGTGGAGCTGAAACTGGAGCGGAAGCAGGAGATATTATCGGAGCAGGCGATTTAGATATGGAAGGCGATACGGAGGGCGCATTGTGTGGGGCGGAAGCCGCTGCGGGAGAATTGGACGGTGATGAAGCCGGAGATTGTCCGCCGACACCAGCGGCTATGATTAGGAAGAGGAAGGCGAAGGCAAATGTAGGAGAACCGGCCATGTTCTTCTGTCTCCGTTTTGAGGGAGCGAAGCAGAGCCAGGCGGATGAGAGAGATGGACAGTGTTGAAGCAACTGAGGAAGAGTGGGCAGTGAGGAGAGCATAAATAGAGGGGAGAGGAAAAAGAAGGTTCCGAAACTTGACAAGAGAGGAAAGGAGGAAGGGGGACCTACACGTAACGGGAATCGAAAGTCGAACAGACGGCTAGAAACAGTCTGGCATATGATATGAGCCGCGCGTATCAGATTATAGGATTTGGTTGCTGCCCATGTGACCTGGAAAATTTTGTTCCTAGGCTGTTGATTTGGTTATATTATTGCCGTGAGACGCGGTGGGAAATTTTTTCTTGTGAGACGATATATTCGGCCCAACAAGTTAATACTTTTATAAATTCATTATCAGGTATTTTTCCCATGAAAATCTTAGTATGAGTTTGTTTCTGCTCTAAAAATGAGGGTTCAACAACTATAATACCTCATTTTTAGAAACCCTAATTATAACCGGTAATTATATGTATTAGTTATAATAATTATTTAAGAATATTTGATATTAAATATATTATTAATATATGTAATATTATTACGAATTATTAGTTATAAATTTTAGTTAGGCTAAAATATGTTAGAGGGTGCGTACTAAAATTTAAACCAGATTGTAACTGGTATCCGTTTCGTCTAATAAATCTATTCCGATAACCGGATAATTTTTATCCTGATATTTTACCTTAAATCTTTACCTAAATAATTTACCCATACCCTATACTAAATTTACTAAATTCACCCTACCCTTCCTCCCCGGTACAACCATCCATGATGCTACTCTCCTACCATGCATGATTCCCTCCCCTTGTTTTGCTCCTCCTTTCCCTACACGCCATGATCTTCTTAACCTCTCCATTTTTATGTCATGTGTTAACCCTCCCAAATAGCCCACACACTCCCTCCTTCTCCCGAGCTCCCTCACGCAAGAAAAAAACCCGATCGTTGTTCTTGTTTTCTACCATTTTTACCCCATTAGAAACTCCCACCAAGCCTCCTCAACACGAGTCCTTTCAGCGAGCTTTATCCTCACTCACGCACTTCCTAAGAAATTTTCAGATTTCTGAAACTTCCCAGGAGGGTCACCCATCCTAAAATTACTCCACGGCCAGCACGCTTAACTGTGGAGTTTTTTAGAAGGGAATCACCAAAAGGATGGTATACCATATTGATATAAGTAACCATATCAATCCTTATAACACTCCACTCAATAAAAAGGGGACTATGAAAATGAAATACCCCAAATTGAGCAGAGTATTATAAGGATTGATATGGCTACTTATATCAATATGGTATATTATTCTTTTAGTGATTCCATCCTAAGAACTCCACAGTTAAGCATAGTAGTCATGGAGTAATTTTTAAGGTAGGTGACCCTCTTATGAAGTTTTAGAAATTTTCTAAAAATTTCTCGGGAAGTGCGTAAGTGAGGACAAAGCGCGTTGAAAGGACTTCTTTTGATTTGTGGGGGCAGTTGATCAATCCGAAAGCACTCCAAGGTATCCCCGCATGGTCGTATCAACTCGAGGTGTTATAAATGGTATTAGAGCCAAACCGCAACCGTGAGCTAAACTTGGATGAGTAAGTCAGCCACCTAGCGGGACGATTCTTGGGATAAACTGTATTAAGACAGTTGATGGTTGAGGCACAACGAGGACATTGCGTTCTTTGAGTGGGGGTGAATGTAATACCCCAAATTGAGCGCAGTGTTATAAGGGTTGATATGGCTACTTATATCAACATGGTATACCATCCTTGTGGTGATTCTATCTTAAAGAACTCTACAATTAAGCGTGCTGGCCGTAGAAGTGCGTGAGTGAGGACAAAGTGTGCTGAAAGGACTCGCATTGGTCTGTGGGGCCGGCCAATCAATCTGAAAGTGCTCCAAGGTAATCCCCGCGTATTCGTATCGACTCGAGGTGTTACAACAACCCCCAAGGTGTAGCAAAAATTTCCCTTAACCACCCCCCAAACTACACATATAATACCAACCGGCAACTTCCACCAAACCTCTTCTCCTTGCTACAACTTCCCTTGCTGCAGCCCCTACCTTTGTTGCAGTAAGAGATGTCGTTCCTACCCCCTAGTTGCAGCAAGAGCTGCTGCAACCCCTCCCCAACCTACAACAAACTCCCCCGAAGCCCAACACACCTACCTTCGGCCATTTTGGCCGAAGCTCCCTCCCTTATGCTACACCATTTTCCACTAAAGCTTATTCCCCTCCTTCAACCCTTTGTACTGCACCTTTTCTTTCCCCTTTGCTGCACCATTTTCTACTATTCTCACCTCCCAAGCACCAGCCAAGTCCACCATTACCACCCTCCACTTTCTTGGCCGAAAGCTTTCCTCCTTTGGTGCTAAGATTTTTTGATTTTCCTCTTACTTATTCGATCGTCTAGTAGCTCTAAATTATTTTAGTATTTGTGGATTATTATTGTATAATATTACATTATAACATATTTTTATGTGATTGGGTGTTAATTTATTAGGTAATATTTGAGGATATCGGAGAAGATGGTTTTTGGCGTTTTTTGTGTAAGCTTGGATTTAGATAAATCCAATCACTCATAAGGTGGTAGAATTTATGTGGGAGTATGCTAGGATTTTTTAGAACCATAATCATGCTAGGGTTATATATTCTTCAAGTATTATGACATGCATAATAAAATGATAGCATGTTATATAAATAATAACCGCGATTATCAAAAGTGGAGTAAATGCATGAGTAACGTGTTGTATGGTTTACATATGCATGCCTAGGGTTTTATTAGGGTTTTATGCTTGTCAAATGATGATTTAAATTCCATTTTAAGTACTTCATGATTACCATTGTATGGTATTTAGGGTTGACATAAAAAGCATAAAAACATATACGCACGATTAGGGTTAGAATACAAAAGTAGCTATTTGCATGTTTTAGGGTTAGAGATTTTTCCTACATGTATTATGATGAAAATTACCCTACTAAATGTCATATTTTGCTTATATATATATATATACACGCTGCATGGAATATGTGACACGTGAAGAAAGCATGATTAGGGTTTTGAGGCCACAACTCAATAAATGCATGAAAAGTAGAAAATGTAGTCAATCGCTAAATTGTAAAAATTACCTACGTGCTAAAATGTTGTGAATAATTATCTTTTATCCTTTTCATGAAAAATTGCTCGTAATAATAATGTTTGGCACAGAATTGCATAAAAATGATGAAATTAGGGTTTCGAGGGCATTTTGGTCATTTTTGACCCAATGCACCTAATGTGAATAACGAGATATAGGATGGCCTTAGACTTTTTATAGGTTGAACTTAGTGTTGACCTTGACTTTGACATAGACCAATGACCTTAGGGTTTATCCGAATAATTGGAAATAATAGAAAATGGTTAAATATGAAAATGGAAATGATTGTGCAGTATGAAATGTTTGTAATCACCTCATAAAATATTAACACTTAAAGCGGAAGATCTCAAGTTTGGGAATAGTTGCTCTCTAGAGTTAGCTACCCTAGAGACAAGGTGTTAGCCCTCATTTGAGTTAGTTCGCCAGTGTGCCTCTATGCCCCAGCAAGGCCCTTATCTTCTCTATAGGTGACCTACGGGCCTTATAAGGGGTATCGATACTTAAGGATTAGGTGACCGAGTTCGAAGGATACTGTGTTGCCTATGTGTGCCGGTATGACCAAGCGTATTGTTGTGTCCCTAAGTTCTAGAGTACGGGTATTGTGTTGCCTTTGTGCACCAATATGACTGGGTGTACCTCAGTTTTCCTAGGTTAATTGTATCCCCTCAAGTAATATAAATCATAAAGGAATACTTATTGATGGCCTTGGTATGCATTGTTGGGTTTGGTAGTTGCCTCAGTGCCCTACCGCATTTTTGGTATATATTAGATTGATGGTTCGGTAGTTACCTCGGTGCCCTACTATGTTAATTGGAATTAATTTGATTAGTCGGCTTCAGCCATGGATTTTGATATGGTTATTGTGTGCCTTGAAATGATGTGACTTGGTTGAGTATGGTTGATTGTTGAGCATGAGACTCTAATGGCATATATTTATATGTATGTATTGATGCATGATTTATTATATGTTGTTATGGCGTGTGCTTGTATTTGAGCATGTTTTGGATCATTGTGTGATTATGTGCAACGTGGTCATGCTATCTCTTATAAGGTATTGTGATTTCCTCAATACGAGAAAGTCGTACTGATACTACATTTGCAGATGAATATGTGAAGGCAATGGAGTGGCATGAAGCTTATAAGAGTGGCTAGGATAAATGGAGCCCTTGGGAAGAGGTTCCATTCTTAGAATGGGCATTCGGGTCTAAGAGTTAGGGCAAACCAGTGTTGTACCTACGGGTACTCATTTTTGTTGTATCGATTTTCCTTTAAACTCTTATATCCCTAGGTG
This sequence comes from Tamarix chinensis, assembly GCA_030549775.1. Lineage (NCBI taxonomy): Eukaryota > Viridiplantae > Streptophyta > Magnoliopsida > Caryophyllales > Tamaricaceae > Tamarix > Tamarix chinensis. The sequence continues at coordinate 80,526,477 of CM060171.1, read as the reverse complement.
TATTTTGATTATCGTTGTTATATGAAAAATATTTATCTGTAACCTTTATTTATGTAATCTTTCTTATTTCCACTTATTTGTTTTTGGTTTGGTTGGTTTAGCCTTAGTACTTGGCATAAGAAAGGTGAGGGAACTGAACTTACGTTAAGTGTGGCAGTAACACCCATTATCTTGCAAACATATCAAACATATTGAGAGGTGTGTATGTCACCTAAGTTATGTTAGATACAAGGTTGGGTACAAAACTACAAACAAAGTTAAATCCCTACAACCCGTTCTATAAAACACTTGTTCCAAACGAGTCAAATCCATAACAATGTCCCAAATCTTAGGATAGAATTTAAGCACAAAGAGAGAGAGAGAGAGAGAGAGAGAGAGAGAATAGCAAAATTAATCCAAAAATAAAAAAATAAAGTAAGAACACTGAATAACCCTCAAACTCAACTTATACTTGTGTCATCTTAGAGGGGACACTAACTCAATCCACTCTTGCAAGGTATGTGTTGCCCCATTGAATAGATAGTTGTCCACAAAATGAACACATCAGTATGAATACATATTGAGTAACATCTAATTATTACACATAATCATGGTTCATATAGAACACATGGTATAACAAGGATAATTCCTAAATAACATAGGTTCACATGTAGAACATCCACATCATAATCTAAACATGCTATATGCCAAACCATCACCATAGATAATCATGAACTATCAACTAGGGTTGTAAATGAGCCAAGCCAAGTCGGGGTGAGTTCGAGCTTGACTAGTTTAATAAATGAGTCTAAAAATAAGACTCAAGCTTGACTCATTTATAAACGAGCTGGATCGCAAACTTTTGCACTATAAACAAGTTTTAGGCATAAGTCTCTATGCTTAAGCTCGGTTTGTTTATTGGATGAGTCTAAAAATAAGGTTTGATTTTTACTCCTTTAGCTAAATAAATGAGTCGATCAAAGCCCAAAAAAGCTCATGAGCTGGCTTTGTTCTTTTACAACTCTACTATCACCCACTAACTATCTCAAACATCGACCAAAGATAATGTTCATAATGCAACTATCAACCAACAAACTCAACTAACCACATATAAAAAGGATAGTGCACATAATGTAGCTATCAAACCAATCACAATGATAAGATTTTGCACATGATGCAACTAACAACCCACATTTCAATGATCAATGGTAGTGTACATAAGAGAGCTAGCAAACCAATAACAAAAAATCATTTCCTTTTTATTACTCAAGGGAATTAAACAAAAAACTAATGACACACATGTTGTGCCCTGATCATAATGGTGCACATAATACATCACAACATCCATTTCACCATATAACTCGAGGGCATTTACGTACCCTGTTCATATTGTGCTCACTAGGCAATATATTACCCTTCCATCCTCAATCACCTAATTATTAAGTATCAATACCCTTTAAGAAGTCTGGAAGACTAAAAAGAGTAGATTAGGGCCTTGTTCGCACCATTAGGGCAACTAGCGAACACCAAACCAAATTGAGGGCTCACACCTCATAGGATAATTAACCATAAATAGTATCTTATTTCAAACTCAAGATCTTCTACATTAATAATTAGTTTTTTATTCAAGAAAAAGTCATCATTCACCAAGCACATAGAGGTCCACATATACCAACTCAACAAGTCGTCACATAAATATTTAGAGATCAACTATAAGTTAGTTAAGACTAACCTAACCTCACTTATTCAACATTAGCTGATAAATGAACAAAATACAATTTAAGGATCTAAAACCTAATCCATAGGTTCAAATACCGTAAAAAAAAAGTGCAGAAACTTCTTATACGTATTGAAGCAATCATCTTGCTATAATTAGATCCAAATTAACAAAAAAAAGGTGAAGAATAAGTCCCAACTCTTAATTCTTTAAATACATCAAAATACCCATGAATTAAAGGCGAAGAAGAATGAACCCAAAAGATGTTGATTTGAAAGCTTAGAAGTTGGAAAATGGTAGAGGAGGAGGAAGAAGAAGCAAATGCCAAAATTGAGGAAGGATAAGGAGAAGAGAATTCATGGGGGAGAAGGGGAGAAAGAAGAAAGAAGAAAATCCCACTAAGGTAATAGATAAGAAGGGTAAAAATATATGTAACTTTGGTAGAAACTTAATCATTAAATTTAGAATATATTTCATAAAAAATATCTAAGTGAGGAGGCTAGGTGGTGTGGACATATAGGGGGAAGAAATGAAGAGCTAATACTTATTTTATTACCAATGGGTGGTGAAGATAAAATATGATAAATTTAGAGAGTGAATGCACGAAGAAAAGTTGGATTTGATAATGTATACATGCCCAATTATACCTATTTTGGCCCAAATATTATAAAATATGTTTTACATAACTTTTAAGTCATGAGAAGATCAAAAACACTAAAATATGATAATTCTTGAAGTTTCATGAAAATTTGATTACCAAAGTTGGCTTAATGAGGCTCGAAACACTAAACACAAAAGCCAATCGAGGCATGAATAGTATTTTTTGTCAATAATTCAATTTTTCATTTGGAAAAATCCTATGAGATTTATAAAAATATGAAAATTTCAAATATTCACATTAGAGAAGAGTCTCGACAAAGTTTGAGGGCCCAAAGTTCATTAAAAGTTTCACATAACACAAAATCACAAGAAATGGCAATGCATTTTGAATGAAATATTTTTCTTAAAATGATGTTAGGGTTATAAATCTCTTAAAATACATGATAAAATGTCAAACTTGAGAAATATAACCTCCAACAATACCAATGGTGAATAAATTAGTTTTTTCAAGAGTACAAGGTATTACTTGTAGGTGAATCTAAGTTATTGAATGAAGGTGAATGTTTTAAAATATTATGTTAGTCTTCATTAGGTTAACCTAGGTGAACAAGTCATAACACTTTTTATTTTGAGGTGAATGAAGATGAATAGTTAAGTTTTATTTATAAATTAATCTTGGCATTCTTTAACCACCAATTCAAATGTTAACATTTTGAAGGTTAATTTTTAGTACAATATAACCTAGGTTAAGTCATAATTTTTTTTTTTCAAATGAGGTTAACTTAAAATCCATCTTCATTAACCTCCATCCAAACACATTGGTAACCTCCTTCAATCAACTAACTTGGAGATTAATAATATCAGGATAAACCTAAATGAAATGAAATTAATTATTTACCTAATCTAAGCTAGGTTCAACTCAAAATAGATTTGTCTAAAAAGGTTAATAAAAAATCAACATATATTAACCTATGTTAAAATCGGAAAAAAAAAACTCTCGAGGAAATGTAAAAGCTTCGGATTAAGGCAATTAGCTACCAAAAAATTGGCCAAGGCGAATCCATTCGTACCTAGTTGCCTTGGATGTGTGAGTTTTGTTCGAATCAAAGTAATTGAAAGGGGTAATGATACAACTCATTCCAAATTGAATCACCTTGCTTCTAAATCCTATAAAGATAACAAGAGAATCCAATTACAAAAGGATGACATATACAAAAGAAACAAGAGAACTTGACTTAGCGAGAATCACACGTAACACATCATTTAAGTAAATAAAAGAAAATTGTTTCTTTTCACACTAGTATACTTTCTATTAAATATGAAAAAATTATAAACCAATTGATTATTTATAAGGATAAATTGTATTTAGGTACCTTAATATTTAGACTAATATTTCACAAGTATCCCATTTTTTGGATAATCTCACTTTGATACATCCCTATTTTAACTTATTATCACTTAGATAATATTTTCATTAATAAAGTAAGATTATGTTAAGTTTAGTGTAATAAATGTATTTTTTATAATAAAAAAAATTACTAAATTTTATTTCAAAAATTATGGTTTTTAAATTCTAAAAAAAATTATAAAAAAACTTGAATTTGATTTTACAAAAAGAAAATCTTTAAAAAATTCTAATTTTTGTTTTGAAAAAAGGATAAATTTAATTTTTTTAAATTTTTTTTTAGATTTTTCAATAATTTTAATAATATTTGTATTTATTATAAAAAAAATTACATTAATTGTACCAAATTTAACCTAATCTAACTTTATCAACATAAAATATACCTAAGTTATAATAAATTTAAATGTGAAGATACCTAAGTAAAATTATTCAAAACACGAGATACATATAAGATACTAGATCAAATGATAGAGTACTTAAATAAAAATTATCCTATTTTTAAAGTCTTATTGTTGTATTTTTAAGTTTTCATTACTATAAATGTATGTTTAGGAGAGTGATAGCTATCCGTTATTGGTTGTTTTAGTCAACTATTTTAATTTATTTTAAAAAAATAAATTTACAAAACATAATGCAAACTTTTAAAAATTATGGTAGGAAAATAGTTGCTAGAATATTAAATTTTCAACCAAACATACTCTAAAGATATCACCATCCATAAATGTAATTTGGAGTAAAACAAACACTATGTCGCTATTTCTTGTGTGATCTATTAATATATCTTCTTTGGTTAAACGTGTCCTTCATCTTCTACACTTTCCCTATACTCAAATAACTAAAGAGACCTAAATATTTAAACACATATCATCACCATTGAAGTGAGAACTTCCATATTTCTTTCATTTTGAATCATCATCATCTTCTTCTTCTTCTTTTTTGGGTAAACATGAACTTCCCTTAAATTTTTGATTGATGAAAAATAAAACTAAATTACACGTAAAATATAAAGCAATTAATCTCTTTCGTCATACCTAATCATTTATCGATCTAGTTTCAAAATAGTCCTTATACAATGTAAAAACAAAGGAGTAAATAATATTAGTAGAAAGTGATCATAAAAAAAAAAAAATTGATACCTCACTATGTTTGAGTGTGACTGTGCTATACTAATATAACTTGAATAGTAATATATGACAAATGAACAAACTTGAATATGTAGTATGTACCCTCAAATATATCTATGATAAATGTTTGAGTACAACATTAAAATTTTATTCAAAAGGGAAAACCAAAACTCCATGTAAAACATAGTTTAACGGTATATAACTCAATCCATTAATTTTTTTTATCCACCATCAAATTATTTTCAAAAGTCATTATAATCATAAAAAAATGAGAATTGATATTTTTTTGTACATAATTAATGTATGTGTGTGTATATTATCAAAATAATTGGTATTTGCATAACGAAGAAAGGAAAAAATAATGATCGTAATTAATTTATCATAATGCCAAATAATTAGAAGGGGGAATTTTGATAATCAATTACTACTCCATTAGGGGTGTTCATGGATATAGTGGGAGGGGGGAATTGGATATTCAAGAAAAAAAAAACTTCACTTATCTAAAATTTTGGACCAAATAAATTAAATGGTTAGATATTCAAAACATTTAAAAGTATCATAAACAAAAAATTTCAAATAAAAAAAATTATTTGATTAAAAGATAGCAAACCAATCCAATTTGAAGGGATCCTATCTAATAATTTGGTTTAAATCTTACATTACATTATATTCAATTAGAAATTCTAAATTTTAGATAATATTTAAATATTTAATAAAAATAATAATTAAAATGTATAATATATATATACAAAAAAATATATATAGTTCACAGAAACATACAATAATCTTTGTAAATTATTCATCCTAGTCCAATTTCAACCATTAACTCTCCATTTTCAAATTATACACTTACACACACAATACAATGTTAAGAAAAATAAATAGTTTTTCGAGTATATATGCATAGAATTTATCCTATCGCATATTATTTGTATTAGTCAAATTAGATATCCAACTTATTTGATTTTTTATTAAGTGGATAGGTTATTTAATTTGAAAAAAAAACAAAGATATCAAAGTGATTATTTAATCATTTTGGACCGTCAATTAATATTGGTTAACATGAATAATCCTAACTCAAGCTCGAACCCTTAAGATATATTTTTTCTATTTAAATTTTTTTGTTGCTTTACAATTTTGCTCACATATTAAAAAAACTGCATGAATCATCGAATATATTCTTATTAAATATAATTCATTAAAGGATGATTGAGGGATAAAATACTTTTATAAATAAGTTTAATATAAGGAAAAACAAGATTAATTATTACATTAGAAATCTAAAATAACAGTGATGATAAGTTTAGTATGATGTTAAAACAACTAACAACGACGATGATGATAAGGCCATATATTGTTGGGTACTATTAAGATAAATTAATATGCTACTAATAAATCTAACCTAATAATAGGAAGAAAAATGATAGATCATGGTAGAAATCAATGACTAAATACTGGAGAAAGAAGATGCTGACAGCTTCATTAAAGGCGAGGGCTTGATACTTGTCTTCCAGCTTGCAATTGGAATGATATTTGGGGGTCCATTGAATGGAGACGTTGTTAGCTGGAAATGAAGAGCAGGGACAGTTGTTTGGATGTGTTTGGTTAGGCTCACTTTTGTTTGGTACCCCTTTGTTTCCGACCGTTTCCATGTGTGGGTCTCTTAAACAATCTATTCAGCCACTTTTTCGGTGGTTTGCCTTGTAAGCTACACGATTTATAAAATTTATAGGGGTTAATCCGGTCAGACCGGTTAGTTCCGGATCAGGTTATAAGTAAATTGAGTCATTTACGGATTGAGTTATTTATAAATTATTTTTTATACGGATGAATTGTGATTTGGATTGAATTATTTTAGATTCAGATCATTATATGTCGTCTTATTGTTCGGGTTGGATTTATGTTCGAAACATTGTATATCTAGTTCATTTGGATTGAGATTAATTTATAGATTAATTTATCGGAATGGGTCGGATTTGGATTGAGATAGTTCATTTCGAGTCGGATTGGATCAAATCTAAAAATGTAAACAGAACGGATTTTACCTAAAATTTGATGGATTTTATCCCTTGAATACTTAAATGGATATAGATGATGAATGGTGAAAAAAATACTTATCGGGTTAGGGTATGAATATAGGTATGGGATATCCATATCCGTACTCGTATCCATACTTATATCCATATCCGTATCTATTTACTAGATATATAATAACCATTGTACCCTTACTTTTAAAATAAATATAGTATAAATTAAGGTTAAAATTATCATTTAGTCTAACTCTAAATAGGTTTATCCGTCGGGTAATAGATTATTCGTTGGATAATATCTATTAACGGATAAACAAATTATTTGTCGGGTAACATATATCCAATGGATATAAATGTATTAGAAGATACTCATTCGGAACACACGTACAAATTTAGGTACAGATTTTTTTTATCGGGTACAGGTATGGGTGTATCCACCCTGAACCTACTTCGTTTACATCCCTATCGGGTCGGGTTTGGGCCGAGCAAATTCGTATTCGGGTATTTTCGGGTTTGAGTTAATTTGACGAATCAAGTTTGGGTTAACTAGACGAATAAAGTCTGTTTAGATTTCAATGGGCCGAGTTGGATTTAGGTCAAACTAATATTAGATCGAATCATTTTAGATTTATGTCAAATCGGACATTGAACATTAAAATTAATCTAACTATTAACTTTATAGGTAAGAATTAAATTTAACTTCATGTAAACATGTTATTAATTGATATTTGTTATTATGTTGTATTTTTACGCAAAAAATAAAGTTATATTATCGTTAGTGAAAAAGTAAGTTCCCAATAAAAGTAATAAAAGTAAATAAAATTTAAATAATAATATATTTTTAAAAGTATTAAATAAACAATAAGATATGTTTATTTTATTATTATGATAAATAATTAATATCGAATTTAGTTTTATCGAGTCCGGTCGGATTGATCATGAGTTATGAGTTGGAGTCCGGTTAGAATAGTATTATATTAGATTTGAGTCGGATCGGATTGATAAAATTATTAAATTATATTAGATCAAATTTTATATAAATCAAATTAAATCAACTTTTATTAGATATACACGATACACTCCGTATTTTAAAATTTTCTGTCAAACATGAAGGGTTCGCCCTTTCTTCCTTTTATCATCATTACTGTTCCCTCCTTTGTTCTTGCGTAATTTTCAAACTTGGAAAAAGATAACAAATTATAACATGTCAACCATAGAATATCAAATTATGCTAATCATGTATCACTTGTTTCCGGTTAGTCGTTGATGGTAAAAAGTTTTTAAGTTCAATCAGGAAAAGTTTGGTATGCATCCGAAAATATCTTATAAGATATATCTAAAATATAAATTAATAATATTTAGATAAAAATAATAATTTTAACTTCCTGTTTACGTATGCATTGGTTGATATTTTTTTAGTTAATATTTATTTAAACTTTAGTTGATATGTTTTCTTTTTTGGTATAATGTTATTTAAATTTCTCTTAATATTTATTTTATTTTGAATTTATATTTTATTATACACTTATTATTATAATAATATTTATAATAATAACAATAATTATAATAACTTCTGAAATTTTAATTAGTCTTATGTAAAACTAAAATAATCAAAATATTTTTATATCTATTATATATATTTTTTACTATGCTGTACATCGTATTGGCTCAATCAATACTGTAACATGATGTCCTTATTGGCTCAATCAACCAAAGAAATATAAATAAATAGAGCCAATAAATGATGCAAGTTTAACTGTAAAAATAGCCGTTGTATTCTCAGTTTCTCACACTATGACTTGCATTGACGATTGACAGAAAGTCAGATCCTCCCCCGCCCCCTCCCTCACTTGTGGCTTGACGAATAGCCTATGATTGTTTCTGTTTTCGTGGACTTTGCTTCTAGAAATTACAATGGTAACGATGATAATTGTATGTATGTATTATCATTATTATCATGTCTTGTGGGAACATTACTTCACGAAGAAATAATATAAACAGTAATAATAATATTGTCATTATTATTGTCACTACTGTTAATTCGCATGCCTTCGTCCGGTGGTTTCCATGGTGTGCACAGGTGCCAAATCCAACACCAATAATCTAATTCTCCTTAAACTTTTTACATCTAGAGATATTCATACATAAGGTATTAAATATTTTAGATATTAAATGATCAGATATTTGATATAAAAAAATTTAGTATTTGAATATCTGAAAAAAAATTCGCATACTCAACACATTAGATATCCCAAACTTTATATTAAGTCACTAATAATTCATTAGATATCCATTTTTTTTTTAGTTTAGATCAACAAAATATGAAAATCATGTAAAATTATAAGATTGATGAATAAGAAATTGAACTGATTTGAACTATCGTGATAATGGTCTGACCTTAATCCTAAATGGTATAATATCCAATTAATAATTTTATATTTATAATAATAGTGAAGTCTATGACAAAGATATAAATTAAGAATACAAAATGTACCAACAATAAATAAAATAAGTAGTCCAATACTAAAATATGATATATATATATATATATATATATATATATATATATATATATATATTAGAGGATAATAATATAAAGGTAACAAGGGTGAAATATAAAATTAGAGGAAAATATTGTTATAGTATTATTTGGTATACTAAGTGCTCATTTAGTAAACTTATTGTTTGTATGATAAGTTCTGAAGTAATAATAATACATTTGAAGTAGTATTATCATTAAAGTAATTTTCATGTTTGAGAGACATATATTATTTATATATAATTTTTTTGAAATCATAATAATGTTTAATAGACATATATTATTTATGATACTTAATTGATATATATTCATAATTTTAGACACTCTTCATTTTAATAAGGTAAATTTCCATAATATGTTTTTCTATTTGTTTATAGATTTAATTTTAATAATGTAAACTAATTAATAATAACAATTAAGCATAATAATAATAATAATAAAGTTCACAAATAAAGAAGTAATAATAATTGATAATATTAATAATCATATTATTCATAATTTATGTTATTAAAAATATATATTAATAATTATTAAATATGAAGAATCAATATATTATTAATCTTATTAATAAGTATTACATAACAATTAATGAGTAAAAATGAATAAATATATTTATCATTACTAAGAATTAATAATATCAACAACAATTATGAGTATTAAAAATTAATACTAATGAATATTAATAAATAATAATAATTAAAATTATGGATAATTAATAATAATGAATAGTGATTATTACTAATCATATTAATAATTAATCATTCATATTAATAATTAATATTAATAATATTCATAAATAATTATTAATAATGATGATGAATATCACTAATTTATAATTATTAATAACTTATATTTATAAGACTACTAATTAATAATTATTAATGTAATACTCCAAAATTTTAAAATTCAAAAATTTATTTACCAACAAATTAATTTAACTTAATTTCTAAATTTTGCTTTATTTAATATTCCTAAATTAATAATAGGCAATTTATATTATTTTTTATTAAGTATTAATTTAAAATTTTACTCTAAAAATCTAACCTAAATCCCACACACACACACACACACACACACACACACACAAATCCCTTTTTTCCCTTTTTTTCTTTCCTTCTTTTCCTCTTCTTCCTTTCCTTTCTTTTTTCTCTCCTTTCTTTTTTTTTTCTTTTCCCTCTCCTTCATCCTAGGTCGTGTCGTCCCCTGGCCTAGATTTTCTTCTTCTTCTTTTCTTCCTTTCTTCTCCCTCAGGCAGCCAGACCTGTCTTTTTTTCTTTTCTCTTTTCTCTCTTTTCTTTTCTTATTTCCCTTTTCTCCCTTTCTTCTTCCTTGTGCCCATCTCCTTCCTTGTGTCGCCTTCTCCCTTCCATTTCATTACCTGCACCTACACCCCTATATGCCTCTCATCTTTCCCACCTTTCTTCTCTCAATCATGCAAGGCCTTGCACATTGCCCTATACCCTACACCCCTACTTCCCTTGCCCTGCCCCTACTACCTGCAACTACCCTCTCCTCCTACAGCCATGCATGCCGAGATCGTAGGCCATTTTTTCATCTTCCCCTCTCCTTCAGCCTCACCTACGCGTATAAATACCCCCTTCGAGTTCCTCTCCCTCTCCTATCCCACCTACTACACCTCCCTTGTTTTTTCTCACCTTCTCCACCCTTGCTAGCTCCAACACCACGCCACCACCTTCAATGCTCAACCACCCCCTTGCCATCTCTCTTCCCTACCTACACTCTACCCTCGTTTGTAGAACCACCCCTATCCCTCCTTCCTTTTTTTCTCTTCTCCTGCACCTGCAGCCATCATAGGCTGCATTTTTCTTAGCCACCACCGCTGGAGCCACCCTACGCAGGTGCCCCAGCCTATGTAACCACCCCAATAGCCTCCTTTTTTCCCTTTCTCTCCTCCCTTCTTCTTTATCCCTCTCGGTCATATGCCACCCTGTATCACCATCGATTGCCAGCTCCACCACCAACTCTAGCTAGTCCCAGTGCCACCAACCCCTCAACCATGAACTGCCAACCTTTACCCTTTTCCACCAAAATCAACCGTTGTCACTATGTTGTTGCCTGTACCATTTTCTCCCCTTTTTTTCTCACCTCCATTTCCTTTCTCCTCCTTAAGCTTTCCTCAGGTCAGGTTCCCTTTTGTTCTTGAAAAAAAAAGAAAAAAAATCTAAATTGTGTATATTCCCATTTCTAGGTATTATTTCGATGATATCGGAAGAGGAGGTGTAGATCATGCATGATTAGAGACGGGAGCCACTCCAGTAAGGATATAGTCATAGAAAAGGTTTTATTTTTTTGTTAATATATGTCATTGTTGTGTGGTATGTGATGACATGCATAAAACGATAATGTTGTATGTGTAGTTTGGCTTGATAAAAGCTAAAGATAAGATGTTGTGTGGTTATGATCATATCGAATTCAAGTGTTAATGTGTATCCATATTTTATGATGTTGCATGTGTATAAAGTTTTGAGAGTCCTTATGTTAGATGTCATGTGACTTAGGTAAGGTTTTTGAGACCTAAGGGCATTTTAGGCAATATCATGAGAAGGGACATGTAGGGTACTTTAGGGTATAAATTGGCCTAAAATAGTTTAAAGATACTATACAAAATAACTGTGAAAAAATTAGGAGGTTTATGGTAAATACAATATGGGAGTGAAAAACCATGAATGGGGTGAGTAAAACCTAAGGAGAGTTATGATCATATGTGAGTAGAGTGGGGTTTGGTACTAAAAGATGGCATTTTTGGGTATTCATGTAGATTTTGGAAGTCCTTTGAGCACTAGGGGAGGAGACATGACTAAAAGGTGAAATTAAGGTTTTGGGAGGCCAAAACACGAAACCCTGGGTGTAGGTTATTATCGCTTGTACCAAATGAGGAAGTTGGGATGTAACCTTAAAGTATGATATTAACCATGACATTTTGGGAATGTGTACCAAATTTAGTAGCCTTGTGGGATAGAGGGAAGTAGTTACAACCAAAATGAGGAATTAGGATTTTGGAGGGGGCTCGAATAGGAAGGGTATTATCATATGTATAAAATAGGGGAGTTAGGCTACAATATTCAAGTTGATGGTAAACCATAGAATTATATGCATTATTATGGAAATTTAGGGGTAGATAAGCAATAGAGGAGGGGCTAGGCCAACTAGGAAAAATTAAGGTTTTGAGAAGTAACCCTAGAGGCTAGTTATGATTATATGTGGAAAATGGGGGTAACAGGCCATGACCCTTGACCAAGAGTTTCCAATGACATATTAGGGTTCATTGGATAGATTGGGGACTCTAAAGGGACAATGGAGGTGAGGATGTGTTAAAATTTTAAAGGGTTTTAAAAGAGAATATGGTTGTCTTGGGGGTAGTAGCAGGGAAGGTGCCATGCATGGAGTACTTGTACATTTTTTGTGATGGACCTGAAATAAATAAAACACGAACAATACACTAATCACTTAAAGTAGAAGATCACTCAGGTCAGGCCCAATTATACTTGCTAATCCATCGGCGAGAATAGTGGATAAAAGTGTCTTACCCTAAAAGTTGTACCCCTATTACCACTCCACTGGTGAAAATAGTGAGGTCCTAAATCCAAGTAAAGCAAACTATTGGATGATAATAACCCGTGGTAATACACTAATTACTTACAATGGAATAACACATGGTTTAGGACTGGTTATACCTTGATTACTGATCCACCGGTGAGAATAATAGCTATGAGCTTCTTGCTCTGAAAGTTGTACTTGTTTATTGTTCCACCGGTTGAGAATAGCGGCGTCCCTGAACCCAACGTGGATAAAATCATAAGTTGATTATTATTGTTCTAATACCTCATATTCAGATGATAATGAATAAGTCTATATAATCTTCTTATGCACGTGCCATCCCTTATTGTGGTGTTATTGATCTCTATGGCCTTCTTGACTGTATTGTTACCTTACTCAATATGCAGCGTATCGATCACCCCTATTATGAGTGCTGCTGATTTCCATAAGTGGAGATTCCTTCTGAGTCTATGCAGGTGAATGAGAACTTCCTAGAGGACTTTGCCGCATACAATGATATAATCAAGGCAGAGTGATGCTATTGGGACCGAGGCTGGGAACCTGAGAGTGTGACATATGGTTGTTATCTTAACCGATTTTCTTCGTGTTAACTTTCAATTGAACATTTACTAATGCATTTTAGTACTCCTTTTGGAACAAACACCTAACTCTTATTTATGATATGGATTGTTCTTATGCTACACTAATCATGGTTTATATATTATTTTATCTTGCCATGTAGTTGGTATAAGGATGGTCTGGGGCCAGCCTCATACCGATTATGGCAGTAACACTCCTCTTATGTTTGAATGTTATTTCGCTTAAAAATAAAAATTTTAATAGTAAATTTTGGGGGTGTTACAAATTGGTATCATAGCTTAGGTTCTGACAATCACATTTTATTTTTATAAAAATTGGTTTCAAATGGTTTTCCCTCTGAGTTTCTAATGGTTTTTCATATTTTGAAAACCTCAATTCTGTAAAAAAAAAGAAAAAAAAAAGAAGAAGGATCCATTGGTGAGGAAACAAAAATGGACACCCTAGGTGGTATCTAATTTTGAAATGTGTGATAAATGTTAGTAAACTAGAAGGGTTTAACCTAACATGCTTTTTGTTTTGCAGCCAGCTAATCAAGAGATAAGCGGATGAGTAGGGCATTTGGAGGAGGCCTTCATGGAGTTTGTGTAATGCTAGCCATAGTCTCAATTGCCACCCCTACCTCCACATCATCCTCAAGAGGGAATCAAGGAAGACTGGCTTCGGAGGGTCACTGGACACCATCCTCCTCTCTATGCTGGCGAGGAAGACCCCTTTATTCTGGAGGAGTGGATTTAGGATATGGATTGCATCTTCAAGGTGTTCAATTACCCACCTTCTCGGAAGTCAAGCATCGCATCATTCTTTCTTCAAGGGGTGGCAAATGTCTGGTGGGTAGGTTATCGTACCCATGGCTGACCATAGATGTCCTAGGAGGATTTTAAGATGGTGATTTTTGCCAATTTCTATCTAGAGAGCCTCAGTAGAGACAAACTAAAGGAATTCATGCAACTCACCCCAGGGAGGCATGTCGGTGAGGTAATACTATGTCTAATTCATAAAGCTTTTGAGGTTTGCACTCGGTATAGTGACCAATGAGCTAACAATGGTTTATCAGTTCGAGCAAAGGATCCATTTCAGCATTCGTTGGATGATGGTTGTGGTGGATTTCTCTAATTTTCCCACCCTATACGAGCGAGCATGTATCACAACCACTATGGTTCAGGAGCATACATCTATTCTGGGAAAGAGAAGGCTAGAGACATAGGGTTCCGGAGGTAGGACCCATCTCAAAGGGGGTGGACCTTCAGGATTTCAGCAGAGGGGTCTCACCAAAAACCAAACCCGCTAAGGGGTTTTTCTTGCTGACGATGTGGTAGGAACCATCCAGGATGTGATTGTGGGGGCAGACCTATGCGTTATGGACTTTGTGGCAGGCCAAGCCAATGACATTTTGAGTGTCAGTACCAAAGGAAATTTCACCATCCTTAGGGAGTTTAGTTCAGCATATAAGGCCTTTAGTGTTACAATAGTAGGCCTACCAGTAGCAAGTCTACCAGACACTGCCTTGACAGTTTCAGCAGAGGGTGTATGCCCCAACCGGTACACTAAATAGAGACACTAAAGGGAGACCGCAGAGGTCCCACCCTTTTCCTTAGAGGGTAGGACATGCCTAGGGTACCGAAGGATACCAAGGAAGTTATGAAGGAGGTTAGTCAGGCGGATGTCTGAACGTCATCAGTCAGGTAGAGGCTAATCGATAGCTGGATGCAGTTACGGGTATATTTACCATCCTTTCTCTACCAGTACATGTATTGTTCGATTCGGGTGCTTCTTTGTTGCTCGTGTCTACTTCTTTTCTTGCTAGAGTTGCCTTATCACCATCTACTAGTGTAGCCATATTTGTGATGTTGCCTTTGGAGGGATATACTGGATTGCAATAGGCTTTACTCGAATGTGGCCTTAGTAATAGGCGGGGTAGATTTCTTAGTAGACTTGGTTGAGATAGACCTACAGGATTTTGATGTCATATTAGGGATGGATATTTAAGGGAGGTACCGAATAATGATATATTACGTGTAAGAACACGTGGTGTTACGAGGCCCTCAAGATACTAGGGTTTCCTACAAGAAATGCAAACCCAAGCCCACAACTAAGATTTGAAGTAATAATAATACATTTGAAGTAATAATATGATGAAAGTAATTTTGATGTTTGATAGACATATTATATATATATATTTAAATCATAATAATGTTTGATAGGCATATATTATCTGTGATACTTAATTGATATATATTTACAATTTTGGACATTCTTCATTTTAATAAGGTATATTTCAATAATATTTTTTCCTATTTGTTTATAGATTTAATTTTAATAATGTAAACTAATTAATAATAACAATTAAGCATTATAATAATAAAATATTTCACAAATAAATAACTAATAATAATCTATAATATTAATAATCATATTATTCATAATTTATGTTATTAAAAAATATATTAATAATTATTAAATACGAAGAAGCAAGATATTATTAATACTTTTAATAAGTAAAAATAAATAAATATATTTATAATTATTAAGAATTAATAATATCACCAACAATTATGAATATTAAAAATTAATAATAATGAATATTAATTAATAAATAATAATAGTAATAATTAACATTATGGATAGTTAATAATAATAATTCTTAATTGTCATAAATAGTGAATATTCATAATTAATAATAATGAATAGTGATTCTTACTAATCATATTAATAATTAATCATTCATATTAATAATATTCATAAATAATTAGTAATAATAATGAATATTACTAATGTATAATTATTAATAACTATAATAATTCTAATTAATAATTATTAATAATGATAATTTTTAATATAAAATAATTAATATGAATAATTATATACAATTAACAACTATAATATTAATAATTGATAACTATTAATAATTAATATGAATAATATTTATCAATAATAATTTGAATAATTAATATATAATTAATAATTATTAATAACTATTGTTTATAATTAAAATAAATTCATATTAATAATTATTAATAATTAATAGAAATAAATTTTGATATTTAATGAATAATAATAATAATAAATATTTATAATTAATATTAACAACAAATAATGATTAATAATGGATATTACTAACTATAAATCATAAATATTAGTAATTATTCATAATGAATATTATTATTAATTATGAATATTAATAGTAGGAGGAACGTGGCGGGTGGTATAATTCATAAGGTTATAAAAGTAAATGTATATGATAGTTTAAATAATAGTCCTAGGGGCTAGGAGCCTAGGAATGTAGTGGGGTCGAGTTTTAATCAAGTATATCATCCGAGTTTCCAGCACTCGCCAGTCGCCAATGCCCGATGGGTGGCTTCCGTAGCCTTTTAATATAGAACTCGCGAGAGATATCCCTTGATAAGTCCAGTCCCATTTCTGATTGTTCCACATTTTAGCTACCCTCACGTATTCCTAGCAGTGTTTTGTTCGGTGATGAGAAGGGGAAAATGATGCTCAAGTAAAACGTATGATGCTCAAGAAAAACAAATTTTTTAAATTATAAAATATGTTTCTGTATATATATTAGAAAAAGAAAAATATTAAAGTAGGAATAAAAAAATATTTTAGGACCGAAAAGGTAAATTAAATAGAGTTTTCATACACATGATTATTATTAGGTAGATCAAGTATTATTTTCGGTTACTGAATTTTGTGAATATCATAAGTTGAAAATTATACCTTATTTCCCTTAAGTTTATTGCCAAATTTTATTTTAATCCTTTAATTTAGGATGTTCTTATATAGAAAAATTCGAATTACTCCGTGGAAAGTAAAAGCTCCCCGTACACTGATTAATTTTGCTGTTTCCCTTCTCTCTCCCACCGGCAAATATCTACATTCCACCCCTTGTAACGACAAATAGTGCCATTCCCCATCCCTAGCAACGGCAAACCGTGTCGTTTCCCCTGGCTACGGCAAACCGTGTCTTTCCCCCAACTACGACAAATGGTGTCGTTCCCCTGGTAACGGCAAAACTTGTTGGTTCCCCTCCCCTGCGTCGAATTTTTTTGTCGTTCCCTCTTAATAATTTGTGTTATTCGCAACTCGCCTCCTGCCGATAGAAATATATGGTTCGATACATTATAAGTAATTGTCGTTCGTTATTTAAGGGGGAAAAATTCTGTGAGAAAAATCGATATGGTTGTTTCAATTTATAGAGTTTAACCGTGTATATGTAAAGAAACAACTTTAACATTTTCATTCTTCATAATTAAGTATACGTTTTAGTATAAAATTTTCATTGGAAGAAAGAAGTCTTTGTTAAATCTTTCAATACAACAATATATTATATTTTTTTAAATACTTATAATGAATAATAATTGGAAGCCCTTTAAAATATGATGAATTTAAAACTCTAACAAGCTATGACGAGTTCGGAACTCCGATGAATTATGAAGATAGAGTCACAACTCCTACGTATTACAATGATGGATTTACAATACCGACAAGTTATGGATACACAAAAGAAATACAAATGGAATCTTCAAGTTATGACTACAACTTACATGAAGAGGTATATATATATATATTTCATAAATTGTGTTGATGAATTTTTCATGATGAAATTAATAATTTATATTATTATATTATTATGGTAAACTCTTTTTTTCAGGGTATGGATAATACATGTTCCACGACCCAAAATTATCAGAGATTTTCCATAACAGAGCAAATATTTAGTAATCGTGAAGAACTCGTAACATAGGTCAAACAAATGGGTAGAACTTATAAAATAACTTTGATCATCAAATTTTCTAGAAAAAGAAATAGTGTAGGGGCAAGTAGAGTCTCATTAAGATGTAAAATAAGTGAAACATACGTCCGTACTAAATTTAAATATACCAAATGTGCACATATTACAAGCTCTAAAAAAATGATTGTCCCTTTTTTATTATTGGTGTTGAAAATAATAATGATGGATAAAAATTGGTAGTTAGAAATGGGATACAATCACAAATTGACAAATTATGAACAATGGCATGTTATTCTGGGTAAGTTGACTGAAAATGAAGTTCAATTTATTGATGAACTTATTACAGCTAACGTAAAAGCCACGACAAATCATACTGCTTCTTCAAAAATAATTTGAAGGAAATATAAGTATACGAAGACATATTTATAATGCTCGATAGAAGCTTAGTTCAGAAGAAATAGATGATTAAATAATGTTACAACATATTATGAGTATATTGGTTGTGAGACATTATTTTCAGTGGTATCGAAGTGAGCCGAAATCAAATGTAATAAGTGAATATCTATTTCCACATCCTGTATCTATTAATATTTTACGTGTATTTCCTTTTATTTTACAAATGGATTGTACGTATAAGATGGATAGATATGGAATGCCCTTACTTGACATTATTGGACTAACACCAACATAATTGAATTTCAATGTTGCATGTACATACATGTAATTTGAAAAGGATAAAAATTATTTGTGGGTACTTGAGAGGTTGAAGGCCTTTATGGATTCATCTATGCTTACAATCACCATTCTTACCGATTGGAAACTGGATCTAATTTCCGCTGTGGAACATATTTTTTTCACTTCAATATATTTATTATATAGGTTTCATGTTAATAAAAATGTGAAGAAAAAGTGCAAGAAAGTCTCTGGCCATTCATTATTGGCACGTGGTTTTATGTCCCCATGAAAAAATATGATAGATGTCACGGATGAACAAACATATAAGGAACGACTCTTGTTATTGGAGGAAGATTACAGAAACATGCCTAGCCTAATTTCGTATTTAAAGACGAATTGGCTATAACCATATAAACAAAAAATTGTTTCTACTTTCTTCGGTGACGTGTTTCATATTCATCATATTACAAAAAATAGATATGAAATTTATTTTATCTCCTACTATAGTTGCTTTTAAATATTTCTTGTAATAATGTAATATATGGATTTTTTTTAACAATAGGGATCAAGGTGTTCACGGATCTTTGAAGAGATTTTTGGAGACATCAAGAGGTAGGTTCAACACCGTATTTAGGGACAGAGCCAATTAGGAGCCCATGGGGTTTCCTGACCCTATGGATTTTTTTTAATTATATATTATGTATACAAAATAAAACATTAAAAAATGCTTTTGGAGCATTAGTTGGAAAGTTATAGACAGATTTAAATGAAGCAAAGGGACCTCGGTTCAAACCCCAGTGGTAACATTTTCTTTTTCAATTTTTCCCTCACGCTTGACCCCAACCCTAGCCCTCATGCACGCCTCTGCCTCACGAGTCACGACCCTCAAGCCTCATCCTTTCTTCTCGCCAATAACCTACTCCTTGACTCCATTGCTTCAATTCCTCCAACTCCAAGCTCCTTGACTGTCGGCCGCCAACTTATTCCGCCCCACCCACCGCTACTTCTCGCCACTAGGGTTCGACCTCTGTGTAGTTGCGCTACAGTTGGCCTTGCTACTCTGCGGTCTGCGGCTTTGTGCCCTTGTCCACTGCTGCACGCCTCACCTACATTGCACCACTACCACCGACGCCGTTCGACGCCCTATACCCCTGCTGTCGACCATCCCTGTCTATCTCAACATCACAGGCGCATTGTGCACAACAACCAACAGCCAAGCATTACAGTGCAGAGAGTGAGTTTTTTTAATTGAAATCTAACCCAATTTTTGTTAATTGAATTAGTTTGTGTTTTATTTTTGATTTTACTGCGAATTTGTGAAATTGGAAATTTCTTATTATTTTCATGTTAATTGTAAAATAATCTTAAATTA
Organism: Tamarix chinensis; assembly: GCA_030549775.1. Taxonomy (NCBI): domain Eukaryota; kingdom Viridiplantae; phylum Streptophyta; class Magnoliopsida; order Caryophyllales; family Tamaricaceae; genus Tamarix; species Tamarix chinensis. The sequence goes on along the minus strand of CM060171.1, from coordinate 80,506,143 downwards.
GGGTTATATGAATTAGTTGATTATTGTATATTTTTGAATTAGGTTATGTTACTTTCAAATTAGTATAGTATGAATTAGTTTAGCTATATGAATTAATTCATTATTATGTAATTTTGAATTAGTTGAGTATTTGTTCACTATATGGTGTATTGTTGTATCGATAATTGGAAATTTTATTTTGTCAAATTAACGTGTAGAAATATCTTCAAAAGCAGCTTAAAAACAAAGAACGGCCTAATGAAAACCATTCTAATCCAGTTCCTACTCCTGTAATTCATGAACAAGTTTCTTCCTATCTTCATCAAGCTCAAGCCACACAACGCAATTGGGTGGATTTAAATTTTCTAGAACTTGATTCAGGTTTGAAGAAAAAAAATTCAGATTTCCATCCAAATCAGCAAGATGAGGTAAGGAGAGCTTTATATTCGTCTTGGTCCTTTCTAGCCTTGTGCACATAATTTTTCAATTTATCTTATTACCGGAGAAAATTGAAGATTTGTTGCATCTTGGTTTGATCAATATAACTTGTTAGAATATAGTATTGCAAAATATGTTTCTTTTTTGCTTACCATGTTACTTGTTCAAACATGAATTTGAAGCCGGTGGTGATTATTTTGTAGGGTAAGGTTTTGGGGATTGGAATAAAAAGGGTAGGCTTGAAGTTCATGTTGGTAATTGTGATAGTCCTCATAACAAGGCTTTGAAAAAACATGATAATTTGATTAATCAAAAGTATGACATTCAAGCTGCTTTGTCAAAATAATATGAAATAGTGAAATTTGAGTATCATATTCGTCTAGAAGCATAAGTCATTGCTATTAGATATCTTCTTTGACAAGGACTAGCATTTTGGGGGAATAATGAATCGGATGGCTCAAAAAATCGAGGTAATTTTTATGAGCTCCTAAAAATATTACAAGAATTTAATCCATCTATGGTTCGTTTTATGTTGAAAAATGCTCTACGAAATAGTCAGGTGACTTCTCCTGATGTTCAAAAAGATATTACTTATACTTGTGCAACTGAAATAAGTAATAAGATTATTAAGGAGTTAGGGGATGGTGTATTTGGCATATTAATTGATGAATCTGGTGATATATTTGGGAAATAACAAATGGATGTTGTTGTACGTTATGTGGATCGTAGGGGTTTTGTGATGGAAAGATTCATTGGTATTACACATGTAGCTAATACAACTGTCATGTCACTCAAAGCAACACTTAAGGCAATGTTAGTGAAATATAAATTATGCATATCAAGAATACGATGATAGGGTTATGATGAAGCAAGCTATATGAGAGGAGAATATGGTGGTTTAAAAACTTTGATTCACAATGAAAATAATTTAGCATATTATGTTCATTGTTTTGCTCATTAGCTTCAATTGGCACTCGTTGCAGTTGTAAGGTCTTATAAAGATGTTGATTGGTTGTTTTTTATTTTCACTGGTGTTGTTAATGTAATTGGATCATCTAACAAACCTCAAGATATGCTTCGAGATAAATGTCTCAAATTAGAAGAAGCATTTGATTTAGGCCAGATAGAACGTGGGTGTGGATTGAATCAAGAATCAGCCCTTCAAGGGCCAGAGATACTCGTTGGGGGTTGCATCTTAAGTCTCTTTCAAGTTTGGTTAAGTTATTTTCCCCAGTTATTGAAGTACTTGATTTTTTGAAAAAAAAAATTCAAAAAGTAGACATAAAGGTGAGGTTAGAGCTTTCAAAGATCTATGAATGTCCTCTAAGTGTGTTTTCATATTACATTTGATGAAAAGGGTTCTAGGTATCACAAATGATTTGTCTTAGATGTTGCAAAAGTGTGATTAAGACATTTTGAATTCCATGAGACTTCTTCAACTTCCTAAACAACGCCTCCAAACCATGAGGGATGAAGGATGGGAAGATCTTATTGTTGAAGTTTCTTTATTTTGTCACAATTAAAATATTGTGATTGCAAATATGGATGATTAGTATGTTAAGGAAAACAAGTCACAATGGTTAGCTCCATTTATTACAAATATGCATCATTACAAGTTTGATTGCTTCTACAACATATTAGAATTGCAATTAGAGGAGCTTAAATCATGTTTTGAAGTGATAGGCATTACGTTGTTGTCATGTATAGCATGCTTGAATCCATCAGAGTTATTTTCTACTTTTGACAATGATTAATTGACTAGGTTAACAAAGTTTCATCTCGAAGAGTTTTCTGATGTTGATCTTGTGATACTGGACAGTTAGTTTAAGAATTATATTTCGGATGTTCGATCTGATGATAGATTTTTTGAATTAAAAGGACTTGGTGATCTCTTAATGAAGCTAATGGAAATAAATAAGCACACTACGTATCTTTTGGTTTATATGCTTGTGAAGCTAGCTTTGATTTTGCTGGTAGCTATTGCAACTGTTGAAAGAGCTTTTTGAGCAATGAGTTATATCAAAAACAAATTGAGAAATCGTATGTATGATGAATAGGTATATAATTGTCTGATGTTATATATAGAAAAAGATGTATTTAATACTATTAGTAATGAGACTATTATAGCTCGCTTTCAAACTATAAAACCTCGATGAGTACAATTGTAAATGAATATCTATATATGATTATAGATAATATTAAATATATTATTATTATTATTATTATGGTTATTTTATATTTAGATATGTGCTTTTTATTTGTTGGGACCCCATGAACTTTATATCCTGGCTTCATCCCTGATTGTAAACGAATGCATCGTACCTTGAATTCCAACATGATGAGATTAAAGCATTTCTTGAGAGATCTTGATTCAATACGCCGCATTTTACTACAAGTGCCCTTTATACCAATTTGAGAGGTCATGTTGCTGTATACGCAATGTAGTTGGTTAACAAAGAGTGTGAAAGAAGTAATTACGTAGGTACAGATGATCATTTATACGGGTGTTACATGTGGCGTACGCATGGGATACCATGTGCACACGAAATTAATACATACATTGAAAACTGCATGGCAATCTCCTTCTTGGCTATTCATCCATTCTGGAGGAAACTAGACATAGATCGGCTGATAAATCCACATATGCCGCAAGAGCCAATAGATGTTGCATCTCATTTACTCCATAATTTCATGAAAGACGTTATGAGCTAGGCACCAACAATTCAAATCAATAAGCGAGAGAGATATTTAAATTTTTTCCCCACAAAGAACACCTCTCCAAGAGCCACCTGTACAATAGCATAGAGGCCACCCAAAGAACTCTACAAGAAGGGAACAATCCAGTTGGGAGTATACAGAAAAATAATTTTCTAGTCATTCGAGATCAACACAATGTCGTGGTTGTGGTCGTAGTCGGGATCGAGACGTCAATTGGAATTTATGTCCTTAGTAAAATTACAATTTTCGTACGTGACTCAGACGAATCGTCATATAGTTCTTTATATTAGTACCTGGTATAATGTATTAAGAGATTGAAATTATAGTTTCAAAGCATTAGCGTATATTATACTAGAAGATGAGGAACGGTGTATTCAGATTCGTACCAACTTATATCATGAGATATTGGTGAGATGACAGTTGTATGGGAATGTATTCATATATGACAGCATTGATCAAGTTGTAAATACTATTGCCCACTAGGAATGGCCAATGCCGATGACACACTGGGTGGAAATACCTGATATTGGTCATGTTAATGCAACATGTTATTTTGTTTTGTTTGCATATTACTCGTTGAATGCTTGCATTTCATTCCTACCTTTAGTAGCGCAACATGGAATCCATGGTCCTAAATATGAAGTAATTATATGTTTTTTGCAAGATATGAGTCATTACATAGCGGTATGCGGGTGTTTTATGAATTATTTTCCATTACAATATTATGACTCATCTTAATTGTTTTATGTTTTTTTTACCTAACAGATATATTTCTGGAGAATTTTTCACTCCAACCACTACATACAAATTGGATACGGTGACAACAACATTTTGACATGGAATACACTATATTATGCAAGATTGCAACAATGAAGCTCATTGGTTAATAATGGAAGTCAAGAGCCACATCCTCTATCTTCAGACGAAAGTTATATCTAGAATTTTTATAATTTTTTTGCTTAATTGAGTTGTGGTAATCCGATATATATGTACTTTATTCAGTTTAAGTACCCGATATATAGTAATCCGATATATCTATACTTTATTCAATTAAGTAGGGTCTCGAAGTTTAACATAATTAAGGGGAATTAAGTTATATTCTAAATGAATACATATAAAATAAAAATAACATACCATTAATTGTAGCAAACATATTTTAATCAAAGTACATAATCAAACAAATGTACATCAAGGTCATTACAAACTCCCACATCTATGCCAATGGCCACGCCCACACTCACAACTAGGTAGAGTAACTCCTAAATCATATATAAATAATACAATAACACAATTAATAGAGTTTAATAGATCTAGAAATATCAATAACAAATTTAAACAAATTAACACTAATTAAAAAATAAAATTAATAAACATAATTACCCCTTTAAACGACAACCGAAAACCCTAGAAATCAGATAGATTTTGACAAACTCATATTTAATTACAATAACAAAGCATAATTAATAGAGTATAATAGATCTAAAAACATAATGAACAAATTTAACCGAATTAATCATAATTAAATTTTCATTCAAATACAAACATAATTGACAAGCTGTAATTAATAAACATGATAACAAATATAATTTTTTTCAAACATAATTAATATACACTAATTACATTACCTAATTAATAAATAATTAACAAACCCATCTACCCAACTAAAACAATCATCCACATCACAAACCATAAGTACTAATTAATAAACCATGAATCATACACATATAATAAAAATTATCAATACATATTTAATATTAATTAATACTAAGATAATTATTACTTACATATTTAACAAAACACAATAATCGCAAACCTAGGACAAAATTTTATTAGATTTTATACTAATTAATTAGACAAAATAAAAAAAAAACGATCTATTCAACCAAAACTATATTCTACATCACTAACCATAATTACTAATTAATAAACCATAAATCATACAAACATTTAATATTAATTAATACTAACATAATTATTACATAAATAGTTAACAAAGTACAATAATTAATAAACACAATAATCACAAACAAAGGACAAAATTTTATTATTATTTGCACTAATTAATGAGATAGAATTTAAAAACCCGATCTATCCAACCAAAACCATATTCTACATCACCAACCATAATTACTAATATATAAACCATAAATCATACACATATAATAAATATTTAATACTAATTAATACTAACATAATTATTACACAAATATTTAACAAAACACAATAATTGCAAACCTTGGACAAAATTTGAATAGGTTTTGCTCTAAATAATGAGACATAATTAATAAATATGATTAACAAACCATAAATCATAATAATAATTATCATTTAATATTTAATATTATTAATTAATACTAATATAATGAATATACAACCCAAACCCAACACCTAAAACAACTGTTCCCCGCCACTACCCACCGGCGATTTTCGTTGTTGCCCCCAACCTCATCGACCTTTTTTGTTGTTGCCCCTACCTCCCACATGTAATATTTGTTGTTTTCCTTACCTTTCACTAGTTAAAATAGTCGTTTTTTCCATCTCTCACGGGAAAAACATGTCGCTCCAAGCCTCTCCCTACCAGCAAAAATTATCGTTGCTTCCACCATATTTAAAAAAAATAACCGACATATAGATTAGATAATTTGTAACATAAAAAGAAAATTAAACATTTATCTTAAATCAGTTTAGAGAGAGGGAGTGAAGTTGAGGGAGAGTTGAAAATGAGAGACGAAATAGAGAAAAAAGAGAAGAGACAAAAATAATGTGCGGTGAGGAGTAGGGAATAGTCTAAAAAGAAATTTATTTTCTATCCAGTAATTTGATTTTTCTTCTAAATAACAGCTACTTTAATTTATTCATATTCATTTTAAGTCGGGCACCGAGATGTCAAATATTTTCAAGTGACTCGCTGACGAAAAGAAGACTACTTTGATGAGTTAGAGACCGAAGATGAGGGGGCCAGAATATGAGGTTCTAAAATAAGAAATGGCCTGTCCAAGCATCAGCCCTTTACAATGTTTACACTGGGCCATTATAAATATCTGACCACTAAAAAACAATGACGTTGGGCAATTCTTTTCTCTCCTATTGGGCTGTGAATATATATACATATATGACACGAGTTTTCTTTTATTTTTTTTTTTTTTTTAAGTCCAAGTTCATCCATCTACCCAAATCCAGCTTCATTGTCATATCCTCACTCCCAGCGTCACACATCAACAGTCCGCAAACATTCAATCAAGCTTCGAAAGCGCCCAACGTTCGAGAAACAACTAAAATTCTTAACCACATAATAACAAAATAATTTCCTAAATTTCTAAAGTACCATTTTCCTAAAATATTAAACTTAATTCTCTGTTTTCCTAACTAGTAAACAAGCATTCCTTAATAAATTAAGAATCAGAAAATTTGTTCCAATCTATTTCGATTGTTTATATAAAGACATCTACAATCTCTTCCTCCAACCATCATACAGTGGCTCAACAAATTTGATGGATGTTATAATTTCATTAACCACAAATTATCTTATGGATTCTATCATTACGAACACATTGGCTAACTAATAACATTCTTGTTTATTACTAATGTATATATAATCTTTCAATCATTTAAAATCTCCTTTCAACGATTCAACTCATTGGATCATTATCATATACTTTTGGTACTTTATAACTTCTTAACATTAAAAGTTCGTTTGGTTCTACTTTTAAAAGTAGTTTTTTTTTATCAACGTAATTTTAAATTACATAATAGTATTTGATTTTACTTTTAAAAAATTATTAAAAAAATTAATTAATAATAATTAATTTTTATAAGTAATAATCTAAAAGTAAATTTGATCTACTTCTGAAAGTAATTTTTATAATGCGGCACGGTTTCTGTCAATTAGTAAAAAAATAGTATAAGTCCGCTCTTCCCGGTGTGAACTCTTTTTTATGAAATCCGTCTCCATCCTCTACTCTTCACGTCCACTCCGCATCTGCTACTCTTCAATCTTTACGTCCGCTCCACAGCTGCTACCTCCGATGACTGCGGCAAAATCTAGCTCTTCCCGGTGAAACCCATAGTCCAACTAGGCGGAGCCTCCCACATTTTAGTTTGATAATTTTTTCTTCGTTGTCAAACTTTGATATCAAGGGTGAGCTCGAGTTTTTCGGCCTATTGTTCGATTCAATTTGTTCCCTCACTATTGCGAGTCTCCAGCTTCAAGGTTCAACACAGGTATGTTCCAATTTTAATTAATTTTGGTATTTTGTACTTTTGTTTTTTGGCTTTGCGAGTAGACTGACTGAGCATCCTCCGTTATTTGGCCCTCCACTTTTCTTGAATTATTTTGTTCACTCGGTAGTTTGAATCGCAACATATGAATGTGTATACTATTTATAATTTTATATGAATCGCGAAGGATTTCCATATGAATCGCAACATATATCAAGTTGCTTAGTAGGTGCCAACGTGAATTCTATATTATTCATTCATTCATTCACTCACTTAAGTGATCTCGTTTCTCGTGTCATAAAGATAATCTTTTGTCTAATAATCTACGCATAGGGATGCATTTTGGTTGTTCATGCGTACTAAATTTACACGTAGTGCATTTCTTTTGATATTTGCTTTCAATGGTCTTTTTATGATGGCCATGTTATCAAATACTAATGGAATTCAGTAAATTCTACACAAACTTGCTTAAAGTATTATGTATATTTAGGTGTCTAATAAATTATTAGTATTATGCATCTTCAATCAATTACATGTTTTCCCAAGTCTTTTAATAGATTGTTAGTAATGCCATATTTAATGTGCATATTGTCTTTTGCAATTGCAAATTTTAGAAAGTTTGTATATTATCCAGCAAATTTTACTATGACACTTAAATAGAAAAAAAAATCAACCCCCTAGAGGTCATATTTAGGCATGTAATATGGAAATATTAAGGCTTCTACCATTTCATAACTCAACCCTCTACAACACTAATTGGTAGGGAGGTTATCATAGTTGATCCAACTACTACAAGGATAGAGGAGACCTTTTCATGTTAGATTTAGTCATTACCAACAATAAAATAGGTGCATTGTCCACATTAGGGATACACATGAATAAGTATGGACTAGAAAATTGGATCGGGTGGGGTTGGAAAATTTAGGTGGCAGTTTGAATTAGATCTACTAGTTCGGTCTTTAGTTTGAGAGTAAAATATTTTCATTCCATATTTGGCTTTTGGTCCAATTTTGTTCAATCTTCTAAAAATCCTTTAATTTTTTTACTTATAAAATACATACATATATCTATCTATCTATCTATCTATCTATCTATCTATCTATCTATCTATCTATCTATCTATCTATCTATCTATCTATCTATCTATCTATCTATCTATCTATCTATCTATCTATCTATATATATATATATGTCTTTAGTATTTCAATTCAAGCCTGCTCTACGATCAATTTTTTGGTCCTATTTCATATTAATCTTTGGTAGTAACTTCAGAAAATTTCAATTATTAGCCAGGTTATAGTCCAACTTGCCTTGGATTGATGAACACCTCTAATCCTCATAGTCACCACAATTAACAAACTTTGCGTAAAACCAATTTCATTACTTCTCAATTCATGAATGCTAGTGATTAATGAAGGACTAGAATTTATGTATCAAACACAGTTTAACTATAGTTTCTCTGTTTTTCCCTTATTCCCCTATTCCTCCGATTACTATATAAGGACTCATGAACACATGCTAAGTAACACAACTACTCTAGAAAATAACATTATGCACATAGGCCCACATACGGTTTAAATAATAGAAAATATAATAATAGGGTACGAGCAAGAATCATATGGTAGCACTATTGTAAGGAATACAACCAAGAGAAATGCATAGGATAATGAAATATATACACTATAAGAAAAGGGCCTAATACCGATGAAGACTAATCGTCGGTGTTACAACTTAATTGAGATGATAAATCGTCGGTATTAGAATAGGCGGTGAAAAAAAATTAACCCAAAAAAATGCTTGAAAGTTCTTAATATAGATGATATATATCATCAGTGTTAAGTGGCGTCAAATTTTCCACCCAAAAAATCTTATTAAAATCTCAGGAAAATAAAACCAACGATTTATTTCTTAATATGGATGATACTTATCGTCGGTATTACGAAATCTATTTCATTGAAATTCCATGGAGGAAAATTCCCCTTCAAAAAAATTTATTAAAGTAAAAATCTTATTAACGACGATATTGTCCTTAATATTGACAATATATCGTTGGTAATAAGAAAAATTAGGCAGCTGAAATAAGAGGGAAATATGCCGACAAAGAATAGGTAACAATGAAATATTTAGTATTGATGATAAATACTTAATACCAAAGATTTATTGTCGGTATTATGGGTTAAAAAAAAATTCCCCGTCCTAAGACAATGACGTCGTTTAATTTTCTCTTTTCTAATACTGATGATTTATCATTTGTATTAAGATGATCAATTTTTTTGGCTAAGGGAATCGCCATCGTGTATTTAAGCATTAGATATAGATCAAACGCAAGCCCTAGTTCTTTATTTGTTGTCATCCTCTTTGGCATTCTGCTTCCTTTCTTTGTTAAACCACGCAAGTTATACCATGTTTCCTTTCCATCTTCATCATTTTTCTCTGTTTTTGTGAAGTTTGAAGGTTTGTATGCTTCTAATATATTATCCTTAAATATTATTTGGTTTAAAAATGACTAATAATGGTTTGTTATATGTATTTGCAGACACCACCACCCCATCAGTGGAGCACCACAACACCACCACCTCACCATCAGCGTCTTCTACCATGCAACCCTAAAACATTAATTTGGTATATTGATTAATAATTTGTTTTGTTTTATGGTAGTATTTGGTATATCAATTAAATTTAAATAGTTTTTGAATTATGTTATTGTAGCTAGGGTTTGATTGGTTTATTAGATCATTATGTTTTGGTTTTGTAGAATTGATTCAATAGATTTTGTATAATTGGGGTATTAGATTATTATAGTTAGATTATGTGTATAATTAGATAATATATTATATATGGTTGTTATTATTCATGTTATATTATAAAAAATATTAGTATGTTTTAGTTGACGACCAGTAATTAATATATACTTTAGTATCAAAGTATATGTATATGTTTTTAGAAGCAACATGTTAGTAGACTTTTAAATTGGTGATATGTAATTTTTATGTTTTTGGTGAGCTTGTTAGATTTAATTAATATTTGTTACTAAAAATAAGATTAGAGATAAATAGTTAGAAAAATTAATTTTTATTTTTATTGTATAATAATAATAATTAATGGTAAGCTTTAACCTAGTTATTAAAAATAATAATAATTGAAGAGAATAATTAATAATTAATAAAAGAATAGAGATAAATACTTCAAACAAGGATGAAAATAAAAAAAAAATATGTTATTGACCTTATATGATAATTAATAATTAATAATATCTAATAATTTTAAACAAAAATTAAAAAAACATTCTTGACCTTATATGAAAATATATTAATTAATGATATAGAAAAATCTCAAATATTTGATACTTTTTTAAAAATTATATAATTGAACCCTTGTGAAATCAAAATAAATGAAATAAAGGTAATGTTAACTTAAAATAAGGGTCTAAGGTTTATTTTGATTTTGTGTCATTTTTGTAGGCCCTAAATTTAATTGTTGATAAGGTATGTTAAAGTTATTTACTTGAAAAAAAAATTAACATATAAGACAGTCATCGATAAGAGTTGGATGATGTTATAGAATCGTAGTTCTGATGAGTTTTGGAATGGGCTTCAAGCATTTATTGAAATGGTAAAAATTTGTCTAAATTCGGATGGGTCTGTTTATTATCCTTATAAGAATTGTAACAATTATATTAGCACCCTCTTAGTATAATTGAAAGTCACATACTAAATTTTAAGTTTATGTCAATGTATGAGAAATGGGTGTACCACAGTGAAACATAGTCAATGTCAGTTGAGGAGGAGATAGGAGATGAGATGACACATATTTTAGGTGATTTGTTAGGTGGTACTAATGAGCCTCATGCAGATGACATCGACAATAATGATCCCTTAGATGGTGACAACTTTATTAATAGAGATGTTAACAAGACTTTAGGTAGTGATGTGGGGAATGATAGGGATTAATATTATGAAGAATTATTTAAGGGGATAGAGATAGAATTATATCCCAAATGCAAGAATTTCTCTTCTCTTAACATTTTAGTAAAGTTGATGTATCATAAGGTGTTGAAAAAATAGAGTAATAAGTCATTTGATGGACTATTAAAGTTGTTGAAAGAAGCTCTTCCATAGGGAAATAAGTTGCTCAGATCGCATTATGATGCTAAGAAGATAATGAGTAAGTTAGGTTTAGGGTATGAATTGATTCACATTTGTAGGTTTGATTGTGCAACCTTTTGGAAAGAAAGTGTTAAAAGAAATAGTTGTCCAGCATGTGAGACTTCTCCATGGGTTGATGAAGGTATGAAGGGAAAAAAATACCTCGTAAAGTATTGTATTACTTTCCTTGGACAAGGAGATTGAAGAGGTTGTATGCTTGGAGACACACTACTAAAGACATGAAATGGCATTTGACTATGTGTTCTAGGAAGCCATGGGTGCTACGACATCTTATTGATGGACAAGAATGGAAAGATTTTGATTTGAAGTATTCAGATTTTGTCGCTAATCCTTGGAATGTTTGTTTGGGGCTATCATCTGATTGGTTTAATCCATTTGGCATGGGAAGCAATTATAGCATGCAGCCGGTAATTATGACTACCTACAACTTGTCCCCATAGTGTTGCATGAAATCCCCATTTTTTATGTTAACTTTGTTAATCACCGGTCTTCATGGACCTTCGATGGATATTGATGTGTTTCTTAGACTACTGATTGATAAATTGAAAGATTTGTGGGTTGTAGGAGTAAATACACTATATGTTCTTGAGAATCAAGTGTTTAAAATGCGTGTAGAGCTGCTATGGACTATTATTGATTTTCCTACACGACCATATCTCTCAAGAAGGACCGAGCAATGATATCTCGCATGCCCTAGTTGCAATAAAGACACTCCATCTGTTAGATTGAGAGGTAATATATGATATATTGGACATAGACGATTTCTTCCAAACAATCATCCGATGCGGAAAAGCAAATTATTTAATGCTAAGGTTAAGGTTGAGAAAAGAAGTCCTCCTCAAAAGTTGTTGCCTGCTAATATCTTGATGTAGTTAATTCACGTACAAGATCACCCATTTAGGAAATATTCTGGAAAGAGAAAGAGAAACTTTTATGAATTGAATTGGAAGAAGAAAAATATCTTTTATGAGCTACCATATTGGTCTAAACTTATGCTAAAACATAATTTAGATGTCATGCATATCGAGAAGAATGTTTCTAATTTGATCGAGACTTTACTTGGTACTACTGATTCAAAGAACATTGATAATGGGAGACGTGACTTAGCAGATATGAACATTAGGCATGAGTTGCACCTTTATTTAGATGGGAATAAGTTAATGAAACATGCTGCTAAATATACACTTTCATCATATGATAAAGCAACATTGCTTAACTTTTTGAGGGATGTAAAGTTTTTTGATGGTTTCGCTAGTAATTTGAGGAAGAATGTTCTCAATACTAGATTGAGCGGGTTGAAGTCATATGACCATCATATCATAATGCAACATCTGTTACTAATGGGTGTGCGTTGTTTCCTAAACAATAAAATAAGTGACACCATTATTAAGATAAGTAACTTCTTCACTCCAATATGTGTAAGGAAACTTCACATGGTAGATTTGGAGAAAGTAGAAGAGCATATCTTGTGTAATATGGAATGTATATTTCCTCCATCCTTTTTCAGTGTCATGGTTCACTTAATAATCTACTTACCTAAAGAAGTAAGACTTGGTGGACCAGTTCATGGGAGATGGATGTATCCCATTGAGAGGAAGTTAAAGGACTTGAAGGAGTATATACGGAATCATTCTCAGACAGAAGGTTCTATTGCTGAAGGTTTTGTAGCTAATGAAGCATTGATTTTATGTTTTATGTACCTAAAAGTTGTTGTGACAAATTTCAACAGGCCAGATAGAAATGTAGATGTGGTTGTGGAGAAGTATTAGCTATCGGTTTTTTAATATCAGGCACGCTCTATTGGTAAGAAGACGCATGCGAATATAACAAATAAAGTTAAAAAAGATGCTTAGTGGTATGTTTTGAACAATTATCCAGAAATATAAAAATATTCGGAGTAAGTGTATTATAATATTCTCTATATTTATCATAATATACATACATATATATATATATGTATATGTATATAAGTACATGGTGAAAATGCATTGTTTTTATAGCGAATACATGGATGATATTCAATGACGTGGGGCGGTGCTAATTTGAAAGAAGTACAAAGGAAATAGTTTTCGTCTTAGCTCTATTCAAAGGTAATTATTTTTAGTAATAACAATTGAAACCTTACAATAATGCTTTATTAGATTTATTATATCATTAATTATTTAAAACACATAACATTTGCAGATATACGAGTTGCGTGAAATGATATCACCTAAATACACCGATGAGTTGTTTTCCTTAGCCTTTAGAGTATTTGATATGGTGCTTTCTTATTCAAGTTTCATAATTAATGGAGTTAAATTCTCAATGCATAATACAAATCTAAAGAGAAAAACACAAAATAGTGGCGTATGTGTATTAGGCGAGGGTGGTGACAAGTTCTATGGATAATTAATTGAGATCATATAATAATCTTACTTGTCCAAGTGTTCTATATTTTAATTTAAATGCAAGTGGTTTGATGCTGATCTAAGAAAGAAGAGAATTGTGCACACGAACCATCTTACAAGTGTGTATACTATGGCTAAGTGGTACAAGGATGACTAATATATTCTTGGAACTCAGGCAAAGCAAGTTTGGTACGTGGATGATTTGTACAACGAACCAAATTAAAAATTTTTATGGGAAGTTAATCATTGCAACATTTGGGATTTATATGATGTTGAATCGAGTGGCGTTAACTTCAATGTTGATATCAGAGACCTTGATAACTTAAATATTGTATGTGCTGGTGCTAATAGTGTTGCGGTTGACTGTGGTGATGAAGATGACGTGAGAGACTTCATTGTTGAAGATGACAACGTGGAATGAGAATTTTTGGATGGATATAGTGAAGGATAATTTATTGACAGCGATAACATTTACGATTCTAATTAGTAATTGTTTAATAAGTTGAGTTTTCGTACTAACATTTATGATTCTGTTCAATGTTATGCACTTTGTTCATTTATGTGTATCATCATAATGTATATTTTCTATATATCAAAATATTTGATAGTTTCTATATGGTTGATGTTGTCGTCTGAGGTCCTGGTGGCGATGGCGATGGACGTGATTCATCACGTCCTCGTAGATTACGCTTTGGGTTTTGGGAACTTAGAAGGTATAAAATTTGGTCTATTACGTTCGATTTCATTACTATTACCTTAAGAATTTTATTATTTCAATGATAAAATTTTATATGCATGTTTCGAGTCCTAGGAGGAGGGCCAAAGAAAGAAATAGGGACAAGATAATGTTGGAAGAGTTCGAGAGAAGAGGTCGGAAAAAGTTTGAGGTGGACTTTGATTTTCAAGCAAACACATTAAATGTGATAGGTCTACATTGTAAATGGTTTATTAGATGTGTTGGAAATAAGATTGGGATAAATATACCATTGTATTATAAGAGGTGGTTACATGTCCCTCCAAAGGATAAGGCGAAGATCCATAGAGAAGTTGAGGTAAAGTTTATTTTTTATCTTTTTTGATTAAATTATAAAATAAAAATTACGTAACTTCTAACTTATGGTTGTGTATATATGTAAAATTATTTTAATTTAGCTCCATAGAAGAAAAATCCTTCATGGCCTAGAATTTAATTAGGTCTTGATCGAATGATGGTTGATCGATACAAAGATTGAAAATGCAATCATAAGAAGGATTGATAGGAAGACAACAATTACATGCCTTCTTTTTTCGAACCAGATGTGTGGAAAAGATGTATTGATCTATGGAATTCGGAGGATGCAAAGATAATATTAAATTTTGATATACAAATCGAATAAAATTAAATATAAAGAACATGACCAAAATTACTATTTTTTTCGTGAAGGCTTAAGTAGAAAAAAATACCGCTAATAAGATAAAACAAATCACTCCTTCTTGTCATGATACATAGTTGTTGTCACAATATCACTACAAAAAGGTATTTTTGGATATTTTTTATCATATAATGTTGTGTAGTGTATTACTTTTCTCTTATATATAGGCTAATCCAGAGACAAATAAATTATTACCCGCTATGGAGACCTACAGAGAAATGCATTTTAAAAATAACAAATGGGTCACTCTTCAAGCTGAAGAATTTTTTTTTAAAGTTTGTTATACGTAATTAATTATAATATATATTATTAACATTTCTTATAATATGTCTAAATTTTACGTATATGTGCATAACAATATGCTACAAAGACGAGAGGAGACATTGTCCCAAATGGCTTCTTGTAGCTTGGATGATCCTACACCTCCTGAAATTGATGAAGAATCAATACTTGAGGACGCTTTAGGTAGTCATCCAGGGCATAGAAAAGGTGTAGGATGAAAGCTTGTAGGGGACGGCTCAAGTTGTGCTGCTTCTCGTACGAGTTGGATGCATGCTCATTTTGTTCAAGAACAACAATGGAAATTTCAAATAGAGCACAATGAAAAAGAAATGAGTAAGATTATAACCCGCCAACAAGCATCATTTGAGCGTCAAGAGGAAAAATTAAGACAAATGAGGGCTTTATGGCTGCATGGTCTCAAGGTCATCTACCTCCGCTATCTAATCAAGATGAAGATGATTTTTAGGTTTTATTTTACTATTAACATGTTAAATATAATAACAATATGTTTGTTTTGTAAATTATGTTTATATAACAATATTTGTCTTTAAAATCAATTATTTAGTAAATATTATTGATAAGTCAAGTATTTTTAGGTTTTTATTTTCTTTAATATTTTCAAAAGGGAAATATTAATGGTAAATTATCATTAATGAGTATTTTGATAGTAAATAGAGCTCGAATAAATCATTTATGAAAAATCGTCGGTATTAAGGAAGAAAAATCATCGATGTTTAGACAAATCGTCGGTAATGAGGTTTTTAAATTCAATTTTTAAAAAAAATTTAAATTTCATATCATTGGTATTAAACTTTAATATTAACGATAAACCGTCGGTATTAAAGGTTATAATTTTTTCTCAGTTATATTTAATCATTGGTAGTATGCCTAACTCCAACAAATAAATCGTAGGTATTATGCCTTAATATCGATGATAAAATTATCATCGGTAATAAGTTTATTGTTGACCCACCTATATCGACGATTTAATAATGACAAACATGTTCTTAATACCGACGATATAAATCGTCGATATGGACCCTTATTCCTGTAATGATAGTCTATGACTAGACAAGAATAATCAGTTATTGTATTCCATTGTTGTGATCCCATCCATTTGATTATTTTTACTTGAGGATGGAGACTCAAAGAAATTATAACAACTAATCTATTAACCAAATGGTACTAGCCTTAGCTGGTCCGCTCAGAGACATAAACAGACCACCATTAAGTAGGATACCTAATCACTTACGTATGAATATCCCCAATAGGGCCAAAATATATCGAGACATCTATAGAGTAGAAAATAGCATTTGCGGAACTCGTACGACCCCGAGATCATAGAAGAGAAAAACACCGGAATGGTACCAAGTGAATACCAAATATAAATTGGATATCTACCTTGAGTGGTACAAGTCCCGAATCAAGATTTTTCACTTTAAGTGATTAATGTTTTATATAAATATTTAACCAAGCATAAATCACACCCACATAACAACACTTAAATTACTTCCATCAACACAATGAATTTTCATTATTATATCCATTTCAAGTAGCATTAAAGATGATTAATTTCAGAGGGCATTAAAGCTTATCCAATCCAAGAGGCATTAAAGCTGGATAATTCCAAGTAACATTAAAGCCTATCAATCTAGGTGACATTAAAGCTGAAGAATTTTAAGTGGCATTAAAGCCGATCAATCCAAGTAGTACTAAAGATGATCAATTCAAGTAGCATTAGATTCAAATAATTCAAGTGGCATTAGAGCTGAATAATTTCATAGCATAAAAATCCAGCATAAGGCATTATATCTTTTCAATCCATACTCAACCAATTATATGATTTCGTAATCTACTTATAATTGAGGCACATTAAAACATACTCTAAAATCACCAAATATTTCATAATTACTTGAACATATTAACCATATAATCATGTTGAACCCTTTATATACTCAAACACATATGATAGTTGAGAGGCATGCTAACATATGTTCGCATTTGAGTCATAAGCTCATAGATACATAGAATTACTACACAGAATATAGTATACACTTAACGTACTTAAATAATATAAAGTATAATCATCACCTTCCACTTCAAGAAGACATACATCATGTAATTCCACTATAAGTAAAGGTAAGTAAGGACTTACCTAAATCTGAAGCTAGCTAAGTAAATTGAGACAGAGAGAGATATATCAAGAACTCAATAATCTATGAGAATATTTTTCTAGATCGCCGATAGAAAACGTAGAACTAGGTTAAAACTACCTTATCGATCAATAATTAAATTATTATAACTTAATTAACAAAGAGAGACCATACGATATATCTTAGAAAACATGCCCAAAATCTAAAACTCATGAGTGTAGCTCTATTAAAATTTAAAATTAAGTATAAACCAAATTAAGCTCAACACATATCACTAAGGGCTTTTAAAATTAATTTGGAAAAATAGGGAAAGAATAATAGAGGGTAAGTTAATTTTATCAAACTGACTTACTAGTCTAGTTTTACAAATAAAAACACAAACCAAACGGTTTCAAAGAGCTAATCCACACTGATAAGATAAAAATACAATTCAAATGATTTTAAAACAAAGCTAGTAATCTACAAGGTGAAAGAAGCATAATCAAATCATTTTCATAAAACTATTTCCAACAATTAGGGTTTTTATGTTCGAACTATGAACCAACCAATTCACTTAGATTACCTTGAATTGATAGCTTTAAAACACAATTAAACTAATTTATATGTATATATAATCAATTTCAATAAAGATAATTTTATGAGTAGCCAAGACACAAACTCGAATAATTCAATTTCAAATGATCCAAATTGAAGTCCTTAGAATACAACTAATGTCATTTCAACTATTTCTATAAATTTAGTTTTAGAAAAATAACTATACCAATTTCATAATTTTATTTGAAATCAAGGGTTGTAGGCCCAAAAATGCAATTCGATTGAATTTTATTAATGTATTTATTTTTAATGTTTATAAATACAATTAGACATATTTTATAACATATTATATAATCAATTGATCAATATGATAAAAGAAATATCTAATTTAACACAATTAAGATTTTTGAGTCCGGAATGCTAATCCGATCAATTCTCATTAAAATATTTAAATTGGCGGTCCGAGATTGCAATTAGATGTATTATGTGGTAAATTATATAATCAATTCAATAAAATAACTCAATTATACAATTCAATTTAGATCCTTAAGAGTTTTGACCTAAAATTCTAATTTCAATCACTTCAGCCCAAATTTCTCAAATTGGCAGTTCCAATATAAAATTAGATATATTTTACAGCATATTACACAATCAATTTATTGAAGATAGCTTAATCAGATGAATCCGCGAAATCCGAACATAACAGGGTCAAAATTATGATTTTCACAAATCAACCAAATACACTACAAGTAACCAAGCTAAATCAATCATACAACATACATATGCATAACTAAATAAATACTTTGGCTTATCATAATCCAATTAATACAAAATCAATTGAATTTTGAAGTTAGGGTTTTAGTAAAATTATAACGAGTGAAATATGCAAATCAAAGATGATGAAGGTCAGGGAACCTTCATCAGAGGTTGAATATTGCTCGCCAATGACTAGATTAGCACGTAGTGGCCTGATGGTGGTGGCAAAACATGCTCCCATACTAGCAGCTTTGCTCCTTGGTGCTGCGGTGCATCGCTGCTCCTATATAATTATCGTTGTTGCTAGTGGTAAAGGAGGAGACGACGAAGATGGAGGGAGAAGGGTGATGGAATTGCATTGGTAGTCGGTGGTCGGAGCAGAGAAGATAAGATGGGAGTGGAGAGGAGGGAAGGTTGGGGTTTTAGGGTTGGGTTTTGTAGAAAAATGAATGGGGAAGAGGAAGAAAGAAAAGAGGGAGAAAAGCGGAGGGGATATTCGACCTTTTTTTTCCACTAATACATATGCACAAATGAAAATATTAAACATCTAAAAATATTAATTGATGATTTTATCTAAAACTCATTTAACAAAAATCATTATGTAAACATCCCAAGGTATAAAATCAAGCTATTTAAAGGATTCGGGAAATATTTTAGGAGAAAATACTACAAACGAAAAGATTTATATTATTTATGAAAATACATAATATGACATTGAAAAGTATTGAAAACTACCTAGAGATATTTAAAAAAATATTCTAAGGAAGTGAGATTAATTTAAACTGTTTTCGAAAAAGACCATTCGTAAACTAAAAGGAAAAAATGGAAGAAAATTAATTTTGGAAGGAAAATCATAAATAAGTTATGAAAATATTTTTAATTGAAAACTTCCAAACATATTAACGACCTCAAAAAGTTAGATAAATTCAAGGTCAAAAATATTTGCCACGAATAAAAATTAGTAAAATGATTTTACTATTCTCAATTGAATTTTATAATTTAAATGAATTACTTTATTAATGAAATATAACTTCAAAATAATGTCATAATCACACGACAAAGTTATAATTCGAAACCAAAATAAAATATTAACAAAAAACATGAAAAAGAATGAAAAAATATATTTTTAAACAAAAATTGAAATCATAAGAATATAATAAAATTATGGTCGTGAATATATTTATCTAGAATGATCCTCAACAACCATGGTTAATTGAATTCTAATATGAATTAAAAATCGTTGATAAAACCATAAAACAAATTGAAATTAAAATAATTAAACATTTTTATTATATTATGCTAATCAAATCATTAGGCTTGAGAAAATTGAACTTAAAAATTGTGAGGTATTATAGTTTCTCTTTAGATCCTTGGGATCATATGTTCTATTTTTGTTGAGCTCTGTTAGATCTTATTGATTTTGTATTTATTTTCTATATAAGTTTTGTATTTCTTATATTGGACTCGGGTTATGTGATGACCACACTTGAGTCATAGGATATGACTTTACTTTTTAGCCTTACACCCATCATAGCTTAGGTATTAGTTGTACCTCTCTTATGTTGGATGTCGCAATAGCACCCTACATTTCCTATTTATCTTCCACAAAATGTCTTGTAAAAACATTAGTGATAAAAATTAGGTTGTTACACAAATATAATACAAGATCACAAAACCAAGAAAAAGAGATACAATGAAAATTAAGGCACAAATGCTCAAAAAGAAAACCGAGTCACCTATCTTAGCTAGCTTTGTATGTATTATTCTAATCTCAGCTCAATCCTACATAAAGTTGTAAGAAACAACAATAACACCTACATATAGAACAATAAACAATTATTGTATCACTACAAGAATATTGAGTAAACATACCTAACTAATAACAAATAGCAAGCTCATGTAAGACACTTCTTATGACATAAAAAAATAAGTCATGTTATTGTTGAGGAAGCATGAGACACATTTAGGATCATAAAATATCATATTATTATAAGCATGCATGACTAGCTATATATATAATTAGTTGATTCTTTAAAAGATGTGACCAAAGTTATTCACTTAATTCACTTATTCATGTAATCTCACTTAAGCAGTACAAATAAAATCCATTTTTTTTTTTAAAAAAACTTTGATTTCAAGATCAAAAATAGTTGAGAGCATATAGAATAAGGGAGTAAATAAAATATGATACTCATTATCTACTGACCATGTATAGATTCAAATTACATAGACTAATGAAGCCATACTAAATATAATATTCGTGATCTATCGACCATAAATTGATCCAAAGCACAAGTTTTAAGGGACCTTTATAGAATTTATGTAAGTCATATGTCCTTAAGTATTGATACCATCTAAAAAGTATGTAGATCTAGATAGAGTAGAGAGGTGCCCTAAGAAATGCAGAAATAAAGATATTCTATACAAAAATAAACCACTAACATAGAGCATATAGTTGATAAATGCACAATCATAAATATCCCTCGCCTCATTAGCCAAATCGAGTCTTACCTTTAATTCTTCACTTTGGAATATGAACCTTTTCTTATATATTAAATAATCTCAACACTAAACAAGGTCATATACCACTTTTGGAAAATCTTACTATTTACGCAAAACACATTAAATCACATATGTTCTTAATAATTTAAGATATATTAAAACCAAACATGGCGCATCAAGCACAAAGACCACTTCTAGAAAAAAAAATACTTTTTACCGAGTAATATTATTCACAAATGTTAAAAAAAAAACTAGCACAAATTGTTAAAAATACAATTATTGAGAAATATTATTCATACCAAAACTATTCATACTTAAAAATATAAAAAATACTGTACACAAAAATACTATTTAAGATAAGAGTACTATCCATCAAAATATCTCAAATAATTTAAAAATATCTCAAAATCTCATAAACATTTAAACTTTTGCAAAAATACTATCTATATCCTTTTCATCATAAAAACTTATAAAATTCAAATAAAATGATAAAACTTATAAAAATTATTGAAATTTTGATCAAGGCATATTTATGTAAAATAAAAACATATTAAAATAATAGGGAGAAATAAAGCTCCAAATCCAAGATTGAATCCCAAAAGAGGAAGATCTAATGCTTCACCATACGCAAAAGATTTAACCCACGTTTGTTTAAGAAATTACTAATAAGCTAAACCTAAGGACTTAGAAGTTGAAGGAGGTAAAACCATGGAGAAACAAATAGGGAGAAGGTCACAAAATGGAGGAGAAGAAGAAGAGGAGGAAGTTGGCATCCAAGGGAGGAAGAAATAAGAAGACATTGATAAGTTAGAAGACAAAGGAATATGAAGGCTTACAAGTTAAGTTAACTAAAATAAAATATCTAAAATACGCCCAATAATTAGAGTAAGGTGGATCCGGACACTGGGATGGGAAATGAGTGGATGGCAAACATTATTATAAAAAATGGAATATTAGGATTGAATCTCATAAAGTTAAGATGAGAATGGATGAAAAGTTAGTTTTGGTGACTTATTGTGTCAAAAAATAATAATAATAAAT
The DNA here is from genome assembly GCA_030549775.1 of Tamarix chinensis. Taxonomy (NCBI): domain Eukaryota; kingdom Viridiplantae; phylum Streptophyta; class Magnoliopsida; order Caryophyllales; family Tamaricaceae; genus Tamarix; species Tamarix chinensis. The sequence goes on along the minus strand of CM060171.1, from coordinate 80,483,554 downwards.
CATAAAACATTTTAAAAATCATTCTATGATAAGAAAAAATATATATATTAAAATATAGTGATTCCCAAAATTTTATAATTTTTTGAGGGCTAAAAAGGTCTTTCAGGTCTTAAAATGTGATTAAGACATGTTGTTATAATGAATAATTTATTTATTTTTGTCAAAACATCAGTTTGACATTTTGAAAAGGAAAAAAAACAACTAGAATACTAAAAAAAAATGTCGAGAACTCAAATATTATGCATATGAAATAAGATTCTCGAAAGTGTTTGATTGTCAAAAGTAGTTTGGAAAGTCTTATATGAAAGTTAAAACTGTAAGAAAATATAAGAAATTGTTAACATAATATTTTAAATATATAATAAGAGTTTATAATCTTTTAAATGATGCAACAAAACATTCACAAGAAGATAATTTTATTTTTAAATAATATAAATCCTGATTAAATTAGTATTTTTGAAAGTTGATGTATTATCATCCAACCGCATGCAATTCATGATAATTTTTTTCCCCTTCACTAAAAAGAATAAAATTTGCAGTAAGTAAAATTCAAAATTATTGATTCTTGCATCAATACCAATTCTAGTAACTTTATGGGGCACGAATTATCCAACGCTCACTTCCGAATTTTGTTTGCAATCAGCAAAGGAAAAAGGAGACGCAACATGGGCGCATCTACTCGTAGCACGTAATTGTAAAAATATACAGAGGAACAATGTGTGTAGATCTAATTACTTTGTCTAATTGATTATTTTTTATTAGAATCTTTATCTTAAGGAGAAGATGATTACGTTAGATTTTTAGCCTATGAATCAAAAGAGGCAGATCCAAACTGAGAATGACTAGGTTGAGGACCGAGGTTGCGGTATTCAGTAAATTGATACAAATCTGAATTGTACGCAGATCTCGAGAACTTGAGCGTAGAATATCCTCTTTTTTAGCCTGAATTATACGCGAGTTGTGGGTAGGGTCGTATTTAAATTACTGGATCTCTTTGGTTGTTAAGGTAATTTCAAGATCTGGAGGTTCTTAAGGTAATTTCATACTTTTTTTTTTTATTTTTTTTTATGTCTTGCAGGCTTGCAGCAAGATAATCGGTACCAAGTGGACAAAATATCTGGCAGCAGTTGGTAAAATATCAACACAAAACGTCACTTCAGGGAACTTCACTTGCGTCCGTCGGTGTACGTGAATGTGATTGTTGATTTATTTACTTTAATTAATCAGGGTATTTATAAAAAAATATTTTTATTTAAAAAAATTAAGATATTTAACATTTTTAAATATATCATCAATAAAAAAAATTAGATAATTTTTTTTATCAAAAATAATATATTAATATAACTTAAATTGATATAATATAATAATTTAATTTGAATTTGTAATTATATTATATTTAATTAGTATTCTATATTTTTAAAATTATTTAAATATTTAATAAAAATATTAATTAAAATTATAAAGTTTACTAACAGCAATTAATTTTTAGAATATAAATCTATATATATATATATATATATATATATATGATAGAATTAAATATCTAATTTATTTAAAATTTTATTAAAAAATCAATTCATTGATTGGAAAGAAATAATAAATTAATTATTTAAAAAGTTAGATCAAATTAATTTTAAAATCGAATCGATTCTTCTAATACAATAATTGCGCGGTGACGGGAGCATCTCTTTGCTGATGCTAATTCAGGCCTACACGAGATCTTTGCCGGTGCATCACATCCCTACGGTCGAGAAAAAATATTCCATAGAAATTATGAAGTACTTACTCGTAATGCCAATAACTAATAATGAAGTTCTCATCTCATATTGAGAGTGAGTGGGAGAGTAACTGACTAGTTTATTTATTTATTTATTTATTATCCATCCATTGATTGATATATGTATATGTATGTGTGTGTGTATATATATATATATATATATATATATATGCGGATAAAATCCCGCTTCAACTTATGAAATGATGAAGCTCTCTTATTGGGCGTACGTCAAGACCAATTACAGTTTCTACATCAACGCCATTCGAGATATGATAAGACTGACGACAAGACTTTGATCGCTGCCCTCGTTGAAAGCTTATTCGACGAAAATTTCCATTTAAGTAGGTCTGGAACCGGTCCTTTATCCGATACACCGTCTTATTTTTAGCCGATCTAAATCTATAATTTTTAGTATCCACGGATCTAAATTTATATATATTTTAATAAAGTTAAATCTGAGTTTAATAGTTTTATATTCATTTAGTATATATAAAGATTTACCGACTTTGGTAAATTATAATGTGCATGAAAAGGAGATCGCAACAAACATACATACCTATATAAATACATATATCAAAAGATAAAATATTTATGTTAGATGCCGCCGTCAATTCTATCATAGACCAATATGATAGAGTTAAATCACATAATATATCTCAAAAACGTAAGGAATATGTATTTGTGACTATAGATATCCATAAATAATTGACCCCCAACCAATAACGTTAATCACTAATAGAAATTAAACTTTCATATCGCAGTTATTTGAATTACAATAGTTATTTTATTTTAAAAAATTGACTTATCATCTCAAACTCGAGACATATACCAAAGATAATCAGATTCAAATTTCAAATATTATTAAAAAGAATTGAAGGCTTTTTTACTAGACCCAAAAAAAAAACATAAAACACATCAATCTAAGTCATCATGTCCATGGGTAGCCACTTGCATTATACCATATCCTTCCCCGGTGCTTAAAATATATATATATATATATATATATATATATATATACCAAAATGAAAAAAAAAGTCTGTTTTTTTAAAAAAAATATATATATATATATATCTGGATACTTGGCAAAATGAATGGAAAGAAACTAAAAAATAGTTATTTGAAGTTCTTTCAAAAGGTAGGATGAATGGAATAAACAATGATTATTTCTCTTCATTATTATAATGTCCAACTCTGACTTATCAAATAAGTGCTTGAGAGGATAAGATCAAGTTCGGATTGCTCAATCTCATGTGTGCCCTCGTTCACATGGATTCCGAGCGTGAGTTTCTGCTGGGTGACTAGATTGGATTGTTGATATATTATAACATGCACTCACTCATATCCTTATGTGGCTAAACCTAAAGCATGACACCAAAGAAATCTGCATGCTTATTGCCGACAAAGTCACCCCACCCTAGCTTGCCTATATATCTATATATATATGGCATCTTGGATTTCAAACATAATTTTTTTAAATTAATATTCTTTTCATATATATTAATGTATAATATATTATATTATTAATTTTTCATAAAAAAATAAAATTATTTTAAAAGAATTAAAATTTATTTTTTACTTCCACCCCACATTTATTTTTTCATTATCTCTGTAATAATTATTGCAAGAAAAAAAATTAAAATTATATTTATTAGTTTTTTAAAAAATACTTTCTTTTTGGAATACAAAAGAAATACTATATTTTAATCTAAAAATAGAATTAATATATTTGTATTTTAAAAAACCTTTTATAATATTTTTTTATCGATCCATATTAATCAAGCATATATATATATATATATATAATCAACTCAGTCTTATATTATTTTAGCCTTATAAAATTATCTTCCTATCTGACAAATAAAGTTCTGAGGAAGAATGGAGAAAATTATTCCCTTGATCCATCTAATTTCATTGTTTTAACCATTCCGCTCGATTTCCTCCGACAATTCAAATTCAGAAGATTACAAAAAAAAAAAAAAAAAAAAGGCGTAGAGAAAGTCAGCAGGAAGGCGAAAGATAACAGCTTCATCATGCATCAACTGATTAAGTCAAACACATACGATCGAGCGAAGCCTCCGATCATATTCCGCCATCAATATCATTCCTGATATGCTTGAGAAGCACGGGAACAACAACATCCGGCGAACTAAGCTGAGGCAAATGGCCTTCACACGACATAACGTGGACAATGGACTTGCAGCTGACGAGGCTCCGATGAAGGTACTCGGAAACGAAGACGGGAACGGCCAAGTCCTTCACGCTCTGAATGATATGACAAGGGACGGTGACCTGGCCGAGATGGTGCCTGATGTCGTACTGAAACACCGTCTGCGCCACGCTCAACGATATGTCCGGTCTCATGTTGAACAAAGTCCGGCTGAATTCTTGTACGGCTACCGAGTTCAAATCTCCGCCTACGGCTAGCGGCGCGAAGCCTGAACACCATGACTTGTAGTTCCCTTCCATGGCTTCGAACAGTTGGTCCAGATCTTCTTGATCGAAGCCTCCGTAGTAGTCTACATCATTCACAAACCTATAAATTATGAAAACGATCGATCCAGGTGAGGGACTTGTTGATTAATTTTTCGACGGGAAATTAAAACACAACTTGGATTAATGATGAATAAAATAAAAAATATATATATATATAATACCTTGGAGAGGCAGCGAGTAAGATGAGCTTAGAGAAGAGATCAGGTCGGAGGATCGAAGCAAGCATACCGACGATAGAAGAGAGGGAATGCCCGATGAATATGCACCTCTCAATCCCTAGTTCCTCCAAGATAGCTAGTAAATCGTACGTATAACCTTCGAGGCTTGAGTATCGATCAAAATCAAAGTATTCAGGATTTGTGGTGCCAGCTCCCATGTTATCATATAATACCACTCGATATTCATCCGTAAGATGGGGTACCAAGTGTTTCCATACCGACTGATCCGTTCCGAATCCATGAGCTAGTACGACTGTCTCTGCCACTCCTGCTTCGCCGCCGCCGCCGCCGCCAACGTTGTTCATGCCAGTTTTGTTGTTAGGGCCTATCACTCGGACGTTGTGTGCTTCTTCTACCACGCCCATACTTTTTTTTGAGATCTCATCGACCAATTAAGCCAGATGTTGTGTACTGAGAGCGAAACCTTCGCGTAGTTTATAGTACAGAGTGCCGGCGGGTGTAGAATGGACGCGTTGCACTAGCAGCCACATGTAGTGCCTTTTTTATTTCTTCTTCTTTTTTTCTCCCCCACCTGGGAAGGGGGAGGGGGGCCTCTGCTTTTGGTCTACCAAGCATACTTGACGCTATCATAGCTAGTGGACGTTTTTTTTTTGGTTTTTCCCTATCATTTTTGTTTTCCGTTTTCCCTCCATCGAATATACATCCTCTCCTCCATTCCTGGGTGACCGTTAAATATATATATATATATATATATATATATATATATATATTTAAAATATCATTTTTAATAATTTACTTACCGAATAAATAACAACAATATCGAACAGGTACTCTGCCGCGCGATATATAGATATACACTCTAGCCCCTGTTTCGGTTTATTTATTATTCTTTGAATCAGTATTGATAAATTCTGATATGCATCTAGTATATTTTATAAGATATACCCAGAATATATAAATTAATAATGTTTAAGCAAAAAAAATAACAACTAACACACAGTTTATGTATGTTTCTGTTATTTTTTTTGGTTAATGTTTACTTAAGATTTAGTTTATATATATATATATATATATATATATATATAGTTTAATATTTATTTAATATTTGCTTAATATTTTTTTTCTTAGATTAATGTTTGTTTAAGTTTTAATTGATCTTTTATTATTATACTTGATATTTATCATAATTATTTTTATAATTTCTAAAATTTACAATTATAATTGTTATAATTAAATAATAATTTTTATAATTTAAAATAAAATAAGTAAAATTATATATATATATATATATATATATATACTAGAAGCTACTGCGTGATCCACCAGAGTGCGTATTCATCATTATTATAATCTTCAAAGTATCTTCTTCTTATCTTCTGTCGGGACGCAACTTTCTATTCTTTCAGGCTTGGACCACTAACCTGAACACACCATATCACTTCCATTCTTTATAATAAGTTCAATTATTTTACTCAACAAAAATAGTTATTCAAAAGACATGCATCACATCTAAAGTGCATGCATGTACAACTTCTACTAATACAGTAGTGTAAGCTTATCTAACTATTATGGTAGGTAGGGCCGTTCACGGTTTAAATATTTGGTATTTTAAATATTCGATTGTTAGATATTCGTAATTTTAGACATCTAAAAATAATATTTAATATTTAATTTGAAACTTCACATATTCAAATTTTCGGATCGGATATCAAATATAATTGATATTATTCGAATAAAATTTTAAATATAAAAAAACTATTAAATCACAAATATATTTGATATTATCCTATCCGTCGAGCAAATATCCAATCATTTTAATAAATATCCGACCTGTTTAATAAATATCTAATATTAAAACTAAAATTACATCACAAGATTTAATTGGATTCTACCATATCTAATTCTTTAAACTATATTACATCACCAATTCAACAATTAATTTAACTTATCATAATTTAATCATAAAATTTTAATCAAAATAAGAGTTAGGATTTGGAAAAAATATACCTACTAAAATCAGCCAACACAAAGTAAGTAAATGGTGGTGGATCTTCACAGGAGGTGGGGAAACATTCGCCAGTGGTGTGAGGTAGCAGGTGGTGGCAAGGCTAGGTGGTATGGCGTTTGCTGCCGTCCACTGTCGTCTACTGGTGTGCTTGAGCTCGAAGGCGATGGCAGTTTGCTGTGGTGTAGTCGAGTGGTGGGGCAACGTAGTATGGTAATGGCATGGATAGATCGAAAATAAAGAGTAGATAGGGTAGCACGCAGTGAGCAGGAAGCACCGAAGCAAAAGAGGTTGGGACTGAGACTTAAGGGTTTGAAATTAGTTCGCACCGCAAAGAAAAAATGAAAAAGGAAGAGAAAGGAGGGGACAAAAATAAGGAAGTGGTGGGTGATTGGGTGGATGAGGTTTATCGGCACGCAAAGGGTTTTTATTTTTTGTATAAATATTTAAAAAGGGATTATATTAAAAATATAATTTTAATTAAATTAAATTTTGGCCTAAACAATAAATCAAGTCAGTAAAATTTATATATAATTATATGTACAATAAAAAATTACAAAAAAATATAGAAATATTTTTCTTCGGATAAGATATTATGTGTATTTATCGGATCAAATATCTAGTTTGTTTGAGTTTGTTTCACTTTTTGTTAATCGGATCGGATATTTGATTTGAAAAAAAAAAGATCTATTATCTGCTTTTTCCGATTAAATCGCTTCATATAAGTAGATATCGAATAACATAAACAATCCTAAATATAGGAATATTTTTTAAAGATGTTTTGAAATAAAGTATTATCCCCCACTACAAGATTTACGAGCAATTATGGTTATTTTGATTAACCTATTTAAGGAAAATATTGTACTATTAATTTATAGGGGTAAAATAAAAGTATCCTAACATTGTACTACAAGATGGTAGTTTGCTATGGTGGGGCAAGGTAGTATGGAAGTGGCATGGATAGATCGAAAATAAAGAGTAGATAGGGTAGCACGCAGTGAGCAGGAAGCACCGAAGCAAGAGATTGGGACTGAGACTTAGGGGTTTCGAAATTAGTTCGCACCGCAAAGAAAAAATGAAAAAGGAAGAGAAAGGAGGGGAAAAAAATAAGGAAGTGGTGGGTGATTGGGTGGATGAGGTTTATCGACACGCAAAGGGTTTTTATTTTTTGTATAAATATTTAAAAAGGGATTATATTAAAAATATAATTTTAATTAAATTAAATTTTGGCCTAAATAATAAATCAAGTTAGTAAAATTTATATATAATTATATGTGCAATAAAAAATTACAAAAAAATATAGAAATATTTTTCTTCGGATAAGATATTATGTGTATTTATCGGATCAAATATCTAGTTTGTTTGAGTTTGTTTGACTTTTTGTTAACCGGATTGGATATTTGATTTAAAAAAAAAAAGATCTATTATCTGCTTTTTCCGATTGAATCGCTTTAGATAAGTAGATATCAAATAACATAAAAAACCCTAAATGTAGAAATATTTTTTAAAGATGTTTTGAAATAAAGTAGTATCCCCCACTATAAGATTTACGAGCAATTATGGTTATTTTGATTGACCTATTTAAGGAAAATATTGTACTATTAATTTATAGGGGTAAAATAAAAGTATCCTAACATTGTACTATTATTTGAATCACACTAGAATTAAAAGAATAAGTTTTTTAATTGTTCTACTCAATTGGGGAAATAATAGTTATCCTATTTAACTCATATCAATAAAGGTAATTATTATTGCCCTATTTAAGTTGAAACAACTTGGATAGTTTTATGTAATTTCCCTATTTATCCCCTATTAGAGCAAAAATATTATCCTACTTGATTCTTATCAATTAGTGGCAATACTATTAGCCTAAATGAGTTGAAATATTTAGAGCACTTTTTATATCATTGTCCTAGTTGACTTACTTATTAGGGAAAAAATATTGCCTTGTTTAATTCTTTATCTATTTTTTTTTCTAAAAATTTATATACATGTTAACCTAATGATTAATAAAGTTCTGTATAAATACATAAGAAAAAAAAAGATATAGAATATTATAAAATAAATCTTGTACATTAACCAACGATACATATGTATCAATGATTTTCATGCACTAAACTATCTAATTAACTAAAATCAACCCAAAATGTCGAGTATGCACTTTTAAAATAAGGAAATAATTTAACAAGTCTTTTGTTATTGATACCAGCTTGTCATTCTAAAAATAAAATAATATTCAAGGGTTTCATATTAACTAGAGCATGCATAGCACCATGATAACCTCATGAGCCTCAACCATCACTTTAGCGTAACCTTTATCATTTACTTAATATTCTCTAGTTACAAACAAAGAAGAGAAAAAGAAGCAACAATAAGAATCTCTTTACTCTAGAAAACATTGCCAAAATGATTAATCCTTTGGTTGTGCACATTGGAATAACGAAATAACAAGCATGAAAGAACAAAAGGTGAATGGAAGAAATGGATAGTTAAAGTGCGCACACACACACACACACAAAGGAGGAAAAAAGAAAAGATAAATCCTAAAACATGGCATGAAAATGACTATCATCTTGTGACAAAGAGGTCCAATAAGATTTGGTCATCAATATTAGCTTTAAAAAATTTTATAGCACTTGTTACTACATTATAACGCTTGCTACTAAAAGTTGAGGAAACATAACTACTTCAATGTATATCATTGAAAGTAAATAATACAAATGATCCTATCTTAAAAGAACTAAAGCTCGATTTAAACCTAAAAATAAAAATAAAAATAAAAATAAAAATAAAAAAGACTTGAAACTCAAGATTAAGCAAAGAAATCTAAAGCTTGATAATAAACAAAGAATACTTACTCAAGTGGGAGAATATCATGATTGACCACATCCTCCGGAAATAGAACATTATCAACTTGATATACATAAGCAAATGCCATAAGGCATCACATGGCATTCTCAAACATTAACACCAAACAAAGTAAAGTTCTTTGTAAAATCGAGTCACTTTGGATTCCTTAGGTGAAGTAGGCCAGTGGTTGTCTCATCTAGTCGACTATTGAGACACAACATAATATAGTCATATTAAGGAAATGTTATCATCCAAATAAAGTAGTAAATCCGTTATATGATCATACTGTATAAATAAGGCCACGCTAACTAAAGTTTTAATATCAAGCACAATATTTGGGTTACCATCCTATTTCATCTCCAACTCCATAAAGATTTCACTAGGGTCTCCATCAGTAAGGCATGCTTCTAAAAATTCACTAATCACTACAGAAAGTCCATTTTTAGCAACGACAGTTTTTGTTGCAAAAGATAGAAAGTCGTTGCAAAAAATATATATCGCAACGACATTTTTTGTTGCAGGGTCGTTGCGCGTCATGGCATTGCAAAAAAAATAAAGCAACGACAATGGTCGTTGCTAAAAAGTAATTAAATGCAACATAAATTGTCATTGCCAAATAAATGTCGTTGCAATACATCACTTCATCTAACTACATGTGTTTATATATTGCAACGACTTTTGTCGTTGCAAAATATTGATCTTACTTTAGCAACAATTTATGTTGTTGCAAAAACATGTAATTAGCAACGAATTTTGTCGTTGACAAAAAATGGTTTTAGTTTGGCAACAAATTATGTCGTTGCGAAAGCTTGTTATTTGCAACAACAAAAGTTGTTGCAAAAAAATAGCATATTATAGTAACAATATTTATTGTTGCAAAAAGAAATTAATTGCAACGGCTTATGTTGTTGCAAAAAATTGAATAAACTTTAGAAACAAAAAAATTACAAAATACCCCGAGTCAATATGAGCACATAAATGCCACCTAATAGCACTCGTGACTCATAAATTTCTAACATCTCGAGTTGAAACGACCATGCATGGCCACTTGGTAGCCACCTAGACCCACAAGAACTGTGAGGGCTATCCTGGAGTGCTTTTGGTTTGATCGACTAGCCCCATAGATCAGCACGAGTCATTTCTGAAAATTGCCAGAAGGGTCACCCATCCTAAAAATTACTCCAAGACAAACACGCTTAACTGTTGAGTTCTTTGGATAGAATCACCAAAAGGATTGTATGCAATATTGATATAAATAAGCATATCAATCCTTATAATATTCCACTCAATTTGGGGGCATTACACTTTATCATTGAAAAAAATACATAATTACAATAATAAATTCATTGCAAAAAATTGTCGACAATTTCTTTTGTAATAACTTGTTGTTGCGTTAAAATAATATAAATATTTACAACAAGTATAGTCGTTGCAATAAATTCAATCAATATTTTACAGCATAAAAAAGGTCGTTGCAAAAATATTATATATATTGCAACAAATGAAAGTCGTTGCAAATAAACTATCGCATATACTGCAACAAGTATGGTCGTTGCAATAAATCCAATCAAAAATTTTGCAAAAAAAAAGTCATTGCAAAAACTTTTTATATATTGCAACATATAAATGTCGTTGCAAATAATTATTACGTATATTGCAACTACAGATGTCATTGCAAAACATATAAATGTCATTGTGTTAAAATAATATAAATATTTGTAACAAGTATAGTCGTTGCAATAATATTTTGTATATTGCAACATATAAATATCATTGCAAAATATATAAATGTCATTGCATTAAAATAATCTAAGTATGTGCAACAAGTATAATCGTTGTAATAAATTTAATCAAAATTTTGCAACAAAAAAAGATCGTTGCAAAAACATTTTGTATATTGCAACATATAAATGTCATTGCAAATAAACTATCACATATATTGCAACAATAAATATCGTTGCAAAACATATAAATGTTATTGCATTAAAATAATCTAAATATTTGCAACAAGTATAGCCGTTGCGATAAATTCAATCACTATTTTGCAACAAAAAAAAGTCATTGCAAAAACATTTTGTATATTGCAACAAATAAATATCGTTGCAAATAAACTATCACATATATTGCAACGACAAATGTCGTTGCAAAATATATAAATGTTATTGCATTTAAATAATCTAAATATTTGCAACAATCATAGTCGTTGCGATAAATTCAATCAACATTTTGCAACAAAAAAAAGTCGTTGTAAAACATTTTGTATATTGCAACATATAAATGTTGTTGCAAATAGACTATCACATATATTGCAACGACAAATATCGTTGCAAAAAATTTCCTAATAATCATCATATAAATAAATTATTTTTGGCAACAACTTTTTGTAACGTCATAAAATTGTCGTTGCCAAAGGACATTTTTCGCAACAACAAAGTGTTGTCGTTACAAAAGTTTTGTTGCTATAAAAGAGTTTTCTTGTAGTGAATCTCCACTTGGTTATGTAATATGGAGTGTAATCATCAAATATTGACCAATAAAATAAAATAAACATATCGTTAGCATCTTTTATATATTTTTAACTAGTAGGAAAATTAATCAAATGTTAAATCAACTAACTTATTAACTTTCAATTCACAAACAACTAATTTTTTCAACTAGTAGATATAAATTTACTTATCAGCTAGTTATAAAATAGAGATAAACTTCAAGTGGCTGTGTACATCAGATGCACTTGCTTTGAAACACGTCTAATCGAAAGGAAACCAAATTTTAGCATATGGTTCATCAAGAGATCAGTAACTTAAAGTCATAAATGAAATACGCAAATTAAATCATTGAGAAGACATAGGAAAAGCCTTATGTTTATGACTTTTAAGGCTTTTCCTATTATAAATCCCACTATCTCTTTTGCACATGATTTGTAAAACCAATAAAATTGTAAAATATGGAATAAATACTCAGGAAAAAAAAAATGAAAACTTCCTTATCAAGTCAGAGGAACATCTTTAGCCTTATGTTAGTAACACAGAAATAGTTCAACCATGTATTAGTAGGGCTGTAAATAAGCTTATTCAAGCCAAAATCCTTTGAACGCAAGCTCAGGCTTGACTCGTTTAATAAACAGGCCTAAAAATAAAACTCGAACTCAGCTGAACTCACGAACCTAAGATAAAATTAAGCCGAGTTAACTTTTTTTGAGCTCAAGCTGGATTCGTTTAATAAACGAGTCTAAAAATGAGGTAAGAGGTGGACTTATTTTATTAAATGAGTTAAGTTGATTCAAGCTTTTAATGAGATAAGATGAATAGTTCACAAGCCAACTTAACTCATTTATAACCCTATGCACTAGTTTTACAATACCAAGCTATTGGGACCTAAACAGTTCATGTATTATAGTAAAATTGAGATTCTTGCAGACAATGCAAGACATGTTACATTCATGTGAAAAGATATAGAAATTCAAGAATAAAATCAACCACATTAAGCTACATTATCTCATTATCTCATATTTCAATATAAGAATATGTAATAATAATGAGGCATTCACAATTACCTAATTACAAATTCCATCCATCCAACTCCGACTCCTTGATGACATTTTTGAGAGTTACAAGTTGATCTTGAAAAAATTAGTTCGGCAGAGAAATCTACCATTTTGGATTATGACACAAATTCTACATATAATTACAATACATCAAATAAAACCCAAAATTGAAATCAACATCAACAATAACGAGCACTGACCAAATATCGACAATATCAAACAATACCTACAATTGAATTTGAACCCCACTCAAATAAAGTAATAGCTAGTATCGATAACATCAAACAAAACCCTATCATCCAAGAATATCAATCCTAATTTTGCTAATTAATCCTTAAAAATAATAGATTAAAAGTAGAAGGAAGAGATGATGTACTTGTGAATAAGATGGTCGAAATAGAAGTGGATGGTGATCGTGGACAATGTTGAATGATGATCACTAGAAGTGAGGATAAACAATGGAACATGAGAGGAAGAATATTGGGAGGAGAGTCACGCGGCGAAGATTTGGACCAGGTATAGACGAGTTTGCCTTTATTTTTTTAAAGTAGTCATATGTACACTTAACAAGGATAGGTGTATGAATTATTATTTTTATATTAAATTATATATATTATTATATATAGGGGACCTCTATATATTACCACTTTAGATTAAAATAAATAAATAAATAATATAATTTTTTTAATAATTGAAAATTTGATATTAAACTGGTAGTATTAAATAATTATTTTTCTTTTTTAAATTATGTTATCAAGTTGGTGGATTTTTATTAATTCCTTTATTACTATCACCAAATGGAAGGATTTTCATTTAATGCAGGATTTTTTTACTACTCAATTAGATAAGATCAAATATAGAGTTTTTTTTTTCATTAACCTATTAAATATGATCAAATAAGGAAATTTTTTCCATTGCCGCAATTATGAGTATCAAATAGAGGAACTTTTTATTGCCTTGTTAAAATGTATATGTTAGGGCAATTTTATAATTGTCCTATTTAATATCCTAATATCGCCCTATTAAATTAAATTTCTTGTAGTACCCTCACATAGCTAGGCTTGAATTTATTTATTTTTATCTTCTATCATTTCATTACCTGTAATTTTTCTACAACTTATTAATGTAGATCTGATCAAAAAAATTAATTAAATACTTATAAAATCTTTATTATATATTACATCTCACCCACTCCTCCTAGATAAATTATAATTATTAGGATAAATAGTAATTATAGTAATATAAAAATAATTAATTACAGTAATATTAATTATAATAATAAGCAATATTCAATAAAAATAGTAATAATCATTCTTATAATAGTGTGAATTCTATTATCATAAAGAATAATAAATAATCACAATTAGCAATGCTTAATAACTTTTTCATGTTATCATCATCATCATTGTTATTAACATTTTTAATATAGTATTAAATATTATTAAGATAAAACTAATTATAGTGTTGTAAAATAACCTTTATGATTAATGCATGTTGATACTATTTTCTAATACAGTTAATAATGATAAAAAGTATAGTAATGAGAAGAATATTATAATTATTATAAATTGTTAAATCATAATACAGTGATTCAAAATATTCATTATTAATATTAAATATTATTGATAACATTGAAAATTTTGAAATAATTATAATTAGTGATAATCAATAATGAATGTGATATAACTGTTTTTAGTAATGTTGGATAATGATGAAAAAAATTGTATTAAGAAAATAATTTAATCATAATTATTAATGAATAAATGATATGAATAACATTAATCATAACTATAGGTACTTAATTAGTTATAATGTTGTTGGCTACACACTTATTATTAATATATTCTATTATATTAATTTTAATTTGTAATACTAAAAACATTATCTATTAAAGGTTTTGGATTTAGGACTTTATGAGGTTAAGGGAAAAACGATAAAAGAACAAATATCAAATTTGTAAACAAATTTAAAACTATTATAATTTAAAATATTCTCAAAATACTATAAGTCTAAAATTGTACAAATAATTTAAAAGAATAAATGACTCGGGCGACAACGTCAACCATATAGAAAATATTAAATATTTTGATATATGTAAAATCTACATTATGATGATACACCTAAATGAACAAAGTTAATAATATGTCAATTTAGATTTAGTACAAAAACTCAACTTATTAAATAATTATAAACTAGAATCGTAAATGTTATTACTATCAATAAATATAATAACATTGACTTTATTTCATTTCTTTTTTATTTTGACACAGGTTCAACTATGTAAAATTAAAATGTATCAAAGATTTGAGTTTTTTTATATCGTTTCATTAATTACTTTATGTGGTTAAAGATTATTTTTTTACCTTAATTTTTCTAATAACTAGGTTGACACTTACTTTTTAATTATTTTCTATGGTAAAGACCTAAAAATTCAAAATAAATTCGTTTAAAATTTATAATCATTCTCTAAGGCCAAGAATGTTTTTTATTTTCATATTTGTTTGCAGTATTGGAATGACCATTAATTATTATAATTATTATAATTATTATACAATAACAAATGAAAATTGATTTTTCTAACTATTTATCTCTTATATTATTTTTATTATTTATCTTATTTTTAGTAACAAATAATAATTAAATCTAACAAGCTCGCCAAAAAAAACATATCACCAATTTTAAAGTCTACTAACATGTTGCTTCTAAAAACATATACACATACTAAGATACTAGCGTATATATAAATTACCAATCATCAACTAAAATATACTAATATTTTTTCTAATATAATATTCATAGTAACAACTATATGCAATATATAATCTAATTATACACTAATCTGACTATAATAATCTAATACCTCAATTATACAAAATCTAGTGAATCAATTGTACAAAACTAAAATTCTATAATCTAATAAACCAATTAAACCCTAACTACAATACTATAATTCAAAATTATTTCAATTTAAATAATGTACAAATATTAAAATAAAACAAAACAAATACTTAATAATTATACCAAATTAATGTTGCAAGGTTGCTTAGCAGTGCTTGACGGCGATGTAGCTCAAGACAGCGGTGGGGCGATGGTACCCCGATGGTGGTTTTATAATTACACATAACAAACCATAATTAGACATTCTTAAACCAAATAATGCATGAGAAACAGAAATTAGAAGTATACAAACCTTCAAAATTACTACAAAAAGGGAAGAAAGATGAAGAATGATATAAAAAAAATGGCGAGAAGGTCTTGTAATGAGAGAGTGAGAATCAAAGTTGAAAAAGGAGGACAGTAAATGAAGAACTAGAGCTCGCATTCGGGTTTTAACAAAGACTTAATACCAATTATTTTAATGATCAGTATTATGCCCTTTATCGTCAGTATTAAGCCCGACTAATTTAAGCGACATTGTTTCCCTAGCCTAAAAAAATAAATTGCACTCTTAATACTGACAATAAATCATCAATATTAAGCCCAACTAATTTAGACTACATCCTTTATTTATATAAAAAAAATACATTCGATGCCGACAATATATTATCGGTATTAAGCATTTATTGTCGATAATAATGATTTCGTTATTACTCGGTTCCTTAGTGGCATATTTTCCTCCTATTTTGGGTGACTAAATATATTTCTTATTATCAACGATATATCATTAGTATTAAGAACAATATCATCGATAATAAGATTTTCATTTATGCTCGGTGATAATTTTTCCTCAATGGGATTTCAATGAAGTTGATTACTTATTACTGATGATACGTATCGTCGATATTAAGAAATAATCGTTGGTATTTATTTTCTTGACATTTTAATAAAAAAAATTAGGGGGTGATTTTGGCGCCATATAACACTAATGATAAGTATCATCGATATTAAGAGTTTTATTACCTTTTTTTTTGGATAAAAAAAATTCATTGCCTGATCTACTTCTGATGATTAATTATTGCTATTAAGGTCTAACACAGACGATTAATTGTCATCGGTATTAAGATTGTCAATGTTAGGCATTTTTATTATAGTGGAAGAGATACATTAGGAACTAAGAGTCCTAAGAGGTATCCAGGTCAAAGGTATTAATGAGATAACCCAACTCTATGACCCAAGGTTCGAAGATACACATCAACACTCTTCCCCCAGTAGCGCATCATATACATCATAGTCATCCAAGGGGTCCTCAAAGACCTACACAAATTTATATAGGTCATCTGCTTATAGAAATGAGTAACACCCATAAAAATGATGATTGGTACACTACATGTTGAGTAAGATAACAATGGAGTCATATAAAGGGAACGTAGAAAACATAAATCATATAGAAGTATAAGCGAGCATAATAATATAATATAAGATAATACTAATTTCAGAAGCTCATTATTAGGTAAAATAATAATCTATATTCAAATTTACATTGATTTTAGACATCCCTCTACTCTTAAAATAATGGAATAGCCTGAAGCACCTCTAAGTAAAAAAAAAACTTTAAGCCGCTATTATTGTCTGGTAGAATGGACATAATATCTCTTAATGCAACACACTTTTAGACACTATTTATAAATCGGTGGAATGTTCTAAATCACCTTTCAGAGCATAACAGACCTACGACATTATTATCGTCCAATGAAAGAGACACAACACTTCCGTCGTGACTCACATAAACTTTTACTTTGAATGATTAATATTTATTCATTATTGATTAACTTAGGGTCTTATTTTGGTTAACGTTGAGCCTCTAAACCCCATTATTCTTAAACTAGTATAATGGTCTAGATCACCTCCCAAGAAAAAATATATCTAAGCCACTATTATTGTCTGATAGAATAGACAAACAACGCCTCGATCCCGGCTCACAAAATATTTCTCTTTAAGTAATTAATATATTATTCATGGTGTTATATCTTAAGATCTAAAACATACATACATATAGGCATATGAGGCACATAAGGCACATAATAAATCTTAACATAAACACTGAAACTACATAAGACACAACCACATGAATATCAATACATTTACTTAGGAAAAAAACCACAATTCCTCAACGAAACCCTAATATCACAAGTTAAGCATAACTTCTTCCCTAGTACTCATTTTATCACCAAATTCATTACAAGTCCATATTATTATCGACAATATATCCAAAAATCAGAATCTACCTCCAACACCTTACATATGTGATAGTAGCCTACATTTAGGGTTATTATTCACAATTCATTACAAAATCTTAGTTTCATAACTTTTTATATAATAGTCATATAAGCACATTTTTTTTTAAAAAAAATCTTAAAATTTAAAAACTCATAACATATCCAAAATTCAAGGTCTAACCCCAACATATCACATATGCAATAATCACCCTGCCTGTAGGGTTACTATTTTTAATTTAAGCAATTTTATTATGTTATTAGCCTTATGCCATTTATAATCACTCAAAACATTCTACACAACATATTTATCATACTTTTAGTTAATTAACACATTAAAATACCAAGGATTTCATGTTTAACTTGTATTGACAAAATTGCCCTTAAGATAAAAAAATGCCCTTATTTTTACAAAAACCTACGAGTCTCATTATGAATGGTTTATAAATTCTAATATATATAATCATGAAACTATTTGAACACATTCATTAACCACTTTCCATACCTAATCAAACCACATTAAAATACCATAGGCCATGTTGACACATATAGGGTATCAAAATGAGTATCATCACAATAATAACATATAAAGTCATATTCTTCACATATTCTTACTTTTCATAGATTCGGTAACAAATAATTATTCCATATAATTATCAACAAATTTTTTTGTTAATATCAATATCAACTAAATATATCAACCAAAAATATACACTACATAAAAAAATCATAGTTATAATATGTATCCTTACCAAAAGTGTATCCGATTTATATGCATGTAAACCCTAGGATGCCTACCCTAAGACCATTGAAAAATTAACTAATAATAAAATTTAATGCATCATTATATATTAAGAAAAAAACCATGGAATATCAAAGGTAAAAGAGGGTTGAAATAGAGAAAAATTAAATCCAACCAAGCTGTGTAAGGCTCAGACTAGCTACGATAAATGTTGGTGTAGCTCAAGGGGTGTGGCAGCAATATGTGATGCAGCTAGAGGATTTCTAAATCAAAAAGTGATGTATCTAGGGTGCAAATATTGTGGGATCTTAACGTTGGGGTTGGTGGTTAGGTGTAGGTTGTTGACACAAGGAGTTGTAGTTTAGCGTACACTTGAGGTGTGTTTGAGGGTTTGTTACATGAAAAAGTGATGCAAAAGGGATAATAATTGTTTGATTTTGAAGGGGAAATGGGGATAGGGTGTTTGGAAATTTCATGTGAGAAGTGGTGGTCTAATAGGGAAGTTTGATATAACTAAAGTATGGTTATGGGAGGATGAAGGTTGTGTGAAGGTTTGGTGTTGCTATGCTGCTTGTTGCGTTAGGTGTTGATGCAACTAATGGGAATTAGGTGTGGGTTTGCAACGCAACCAAGGCTAAGATACACAAAGCATCATTGGAAGAAAATGGCAGATTAAATACAATTAAAACATAGAGAGGTTGAGGGATGGAAGATGAGATCTGAGGCTTGTGTCAGTAGCAAAGAAAGTGAAGTAGACAGTAGCAAAGAAAGTGAAGTAGAATGGGAGAGGGGTAAGGAGTGCAAAATTTGGAAGGATCAAATGGTGTAGGGTCAGGGAGCCAGTGTTTGGCCTGGGTTTGGTTCTTCTATATAGGTTAGGGAAGAATAGGATGGGTGTTTGGCAAGGTTAGTTGTGTAGGTTGTTTTGATGGGAGGAGGACATATAGGCTGGTGTAGTGGTAATTCATGGTTAGGAAGGGAAAGAATAAAGGGAAGGGAATCATGTGAGGAAGATGTTTGCAAGGAAAAAAGTAGAAGAAGAGAAGGAGGTCGATCAAGATGGGGAGGAGAAGAAAATAAAAAGGAAAGAAAGAAGAAAGATGAAAAGGAAAAGAAAAGAGAAAGATGAAAAAAGAAATAGGGAAAGTAAAATAATTTTTTGTTAGGATTAGAGTTAGATTTAAATTTTAAATTAGGAAATTAGGGAAAAAAATAATTTATCAAATATCCTAGGTTAATTTTTGTTTAAAATACAAATAACCCAGATTTAAGATTAATATTAGATTTAGGGTCAAGAAATTAGGGTAAAATAAAATTAATGATTATTTAATATTAGGATTAGGTTAAAATATTAATTAATCGAGATTGCGATTTGATAAAAATTTAGGGTATTACTACTTTAGATGAGGTGGAGGTTGTTGATTGTCTGGATGATACATTTTCTTTCATAAGGAGGAATCAAGACATAAAGTAGAGAAAATGGGCATTTATTCAAGTGGAGCTAGTTATGACTTGTATATTATGGGTTGTAGTATTTTTGGGATAAATCTAGTGTTAGACTCAAGGGTTATTTTGGGTGTTGATTCTACTTTGTGGCATTCTGGTGTTGTTGCTAAAGTGATGCAACCTCTTCTTTTTATTTTTTATTTTTTGTGTCTATCTTATGATTGATACAACAAAATATATGTATGAAGTGAACAGGATAAAGACTTAGGACTTTCTCATATCCAAAGTAGTTGAGGTGGCTTGCTTAGCCACTGTTACAAACCTAAAGTTGTGAGATGCTTGAGGTACGACTTGGTTAGTACCGACCCTTGTATTTCTCGTGTTGTGAGTATGTGTGTGGTGAGTCTCTTGAATATACCTTCATTAGGTGTGGTGTTGATTCTAACGTACTTGGTGTATACACTATTATCTTATATGGAGTATGTGTTGTCAATTGTTTTGTTAAAAAATTACTTTGATATTGGATGTGGTCCTGATGATCAGAGGTACAATAATGTGCTAGTATTATACTTTTGAGTTTCTAAGGTTGTGTGTTTGGCTATGATTGGAGTTGAAAATGTTGTTTGGCTTAGAGTTTTAGCTTGTGAGATTAGGATGATATAAAGAGTTGCTTTTGATATTGATCCAGAATGTGTGGTAACAGAGCCATTGCTTGCTCATGTTTATTTGCCATTAGGATTTTTTCTAGACCTAGGAGTTTATGATGATATTTTGTGATCATATTGCTTGATGATACAAATATTGTGTCAAGGTAAAGATTGTGATATCATGAATTATATTTGTATGTATAATCTACCATGGATTGTTGTCTACATGTGTTTGGAGAAGTTTGGATCCATAAAGAGATCAAGGGAGAAAACATAGGGGGGTGTTAGTTAAAATGACTCGTTATTCTACATGGTCTTGCATTATTTTAGCAAAAGTCAAGACTTTTGAAAAAATCATGAGACCCTTATTTTTGTTAACACAGATCATGTTTATCTTGTTTTCTACTATTCACTTGTGTCAGCTATTTACTTCTATAAATAGATTGTGTATGAAATTCTAGCAATGTATGGTACGCCATCGAGCTTGTCCACACCCTCTCCTCTTGTATTTTCTTTTGTTTCTAAGAGAATTGTATACTATGTGATATTGTAAGGATTGTTTAATTCTCATTATAATCGCTAGTATTGTTTGTATTAAAGATCATTGTCACTTCCTCAAATTTTCTTGTGTTTTAATTGTTCTCTCAATTGGATATTGGAATTTTCTGATTACTTATTATATCAGATCTTGGACATGAACATCTAGGGATTTTTTCCCTATCATTATATATATCATATATAAAAATTTCATATACTAATATATTCTACAAGTACAACTCTTAGAATATTTTCTACTACCATTGGTGCATATATCACGTTGAAGATTCCATGATAGCAGCATTGCTACATGAATCACACCATATTAATCACCATTTAAATTATAGAGCAGGGTAAAAAAATAATGGATCATAGCAAACAAAACGAACATCTATATCTTAGGATATTATTGGGGTCATAATTGTTGTATTATTTAGTTTTCTTATTTGTATTTTACTTTTGAAATATATATATATAAACCGATCCACTTCCTTTTATATTATGATTTTACACTTGCCTTAGTTTATTTGTTGCACATGCCTAGGTTTTTGACATGAGAGAGAATGTTTCTTAGTTTTATGAACATGGCATTAGAAGCCTAATAGAACCATGGAAGAGGCAAAAAAAATGAAAACAATTTTCTACATTAAGTTGTGGTAGTTGCTTATGTACCTAGGGCTCACCATCGTTAAGGGCTTGCGCATAGGTAGAAATTGTAATCCCCCGGATTTTTAAAACCCTATATTTTAATAAATAAATTTTATTTTGGATAATCCTAGGTGAATTTTGGGGGTGTTAAAGAAATCCTAGGTGAGACCTTCATAGAATTAAG
The DNA here is from genome assembly GCA_030549775.1 of Tamarix chinensis. Taxonomy (NCBI): domain Eukaryota; kingdom Viridiplantae; phylum Streptophyta; class Magnoliopsida; order Caryophyllales; family Tamaricaceae; genus Tamarix; species Tamarix chinensis. Next base: position 80,461,349 of record CM060171.1, on the reverse strand, counting down.
ACCCATCATTGTGAGTCCCTAATGTTGCTAAGGCCCATTATTGTAATCTTTACATGTGACAAATGTCTAATAGTGTGAGCACTAAATGCTTCTAGGTCTCACTAGCGTAAGGTACTACTGCTCCTATGCTAAGGTTAATTTGAACAATCATGGTTAATATCATCAATGGAGTTCCTAGAGCTAGCGTAAGATACTAAGAAATATTATGATATCAATTTTCATTTAATATCATGGTTAAGCTGGTATAGCATTCAAGCGAACTAAAGATTACCGTTTTAGTTACAAATTATTGTATTTACCAAGAATTTTCTTAGCCCACATGTAATTTAATCATTCTCAGATGCAATTATTTTGATCCTTCTCTTAAGTACTAATTACAACCTGATTAAAAATAATATAAAATAGAGATAAGTATTCCTTTAATCATTTGTTTAGTAACCATCCTATAAGTATGTTATCTTATTATTCTATAAGTAGTCTTGACCATTCTTTTATATAATTATTTTAATAACATCATTGTTAAGGCCTATTAATGTATATGATAGGTTACATTAGTTTGGTATAACTGTTTGAATATATACACACTAAAAGAATAAGTGGGACTTGTAAGTGTTCTAATGCGTAAATGTTTGGAAACTAGCTAGGCAATGAGCATCATACATATTTAAAATCAAATTACTTAACAATACATAACAAATCATGCACTATGGACACACCCACCCCCAAATTTATGCCAACATCCTCACTCTTGTATTTTAACTCCTAAATGATAAACAATTATCTTAAGACAAGTATCTTGTTGCGTACTAGTATACAACATAGAGCTATTAGTGCACATATAAGACATCTTCCGCTTATAATTTCTTCCTCCTCATTAGGTCAAAATTTTAAATTTCGTTCCATTATTTGCAACAAATACCTATAAGTTATAGGGATATACCAATCCATGTAATCATGATCTATATTCCATGGGTTAACTATTGGTGCTACAAAAATATATGGGTCTAGTAGGTTCTTATGATTCTCTCTCCATTATGAAAGCACGTGATGGTAGTGAAATTTATATCTCCTCACACTAGGTCCTTTATGTATCTTCCTTGTTGACAAAATAGGCTAGTTAGGGATCACTTGCATAAACGTGAACTAATACATGCCACACTTTAGCATATATGGTTCTATTACATTCATAGAATGTAAACAACTATGAAATACTATCATAAGACAATCAATGCTCAAATTTATAAATTTGTATGGATCCTAACATCAATGTAATAGCTACGATAAACATATAATAGCATTTTAACTCGAATGAGTACCCCTTTCTCATATACATAGAATCAACCACCCTTTGGTAGTACGTGACCATATAAGGGCTCTTGTTGAAAGCTTGATCACACTACCATCCATGACGACAGGGCATGTGAGAGTCCTAGTCCCTTTAAACAACTAAAATCATAAACGTTTTTGTATACCCAAGTTTGTTATAATACATGTTTTATAAGTATAACTAAATAATCAAATAATGTGTTATATAAATGAGAGCTAGAAAATTATCCACAACAGAGTTGCACATATAGATATTTAAGAAACACCAACTTTTGATGTTATACTAAGCTATTTATGTAAGAGTGAAATTGTAACAATTCCTTATGCATATTCTTTTCCAATAGTGGGACTCTAGAGAAATAGAATCCAATATGATATGCTCAATTGGATAGTTCATCGACAAGTACTAACATGTTGAACAATCGCACTAGGTACGCAATTGCTTTCACATAATTTGGTAACTAATCAGATGTACATAGGTCTGGAAGAAATAAGAATTCCAATACACCTCCTTTAGTCACTACCTTCACACCAACCTCTTCCGTAACAAATAGGACAACCACAACATATATTGATTTCATATGAGTATCATATATATCGATCATATATAATGGATGACCATCAACCTTAAGTCCTAATATATATTGTACATATAAAAGGATGAGTATCATCTCACCCCCAAATCATATGGAAGTTTTTAGTGTTCTATTGCCATATCTCTAAAAAGGAGATACAATAGGCTAATTCACGCATGGAAATATGCAAGTCAAGAGATGTTCTAAACTAATACCAATACAAATAATGAGACAAGCAGTAATTATCAATGAAGCCAATCCATTTACTCATTTGCTCCAATCTAGTGTGAGCCTTCAAAAATTCACGATCATAAATAACAAAAGAGCCAACATAATGAATATATGATAGTTAACAAAGGATGCAAGATAATGTTATAAAATCTAAACTTACCTTTCCAAACCATAGAACCAACGTAATATGACCACCAAAGCTTAGGATTGATCTAGGGTCCCTTGGACCTCCAGAACATGGTCGGACTAAGTTCTAGCCATCCTTTATCCGTATGCCTTGTCCATTTGGTCTTACTTTTTCATCATTGTTATCATTTCCACCATCCTCACCTTAATCATCATCTATAGGTGGTAGATAATGTACATGGGTCGAGGAGGATGGCTAAGTCATGTGGGCTAAGGATGATGGACCCTTTTAGATAGTTCCATAGATATCTACTTTATAGATTAAAAAGAATTCACTAAATTTTGATATATATAGCTCAATTAATGATATTTTATATAAAAGTGCGTAGAGATGAAAATTATTCCATCGATCAATTTGTTAACTTTCCAAAAAAAAAAACTATTTTTGCCTTGTATTTAGCACATCAAGTGGTTATTCAAACTGATTGAATGATCTCTCAAACTGAGTGACTGGTTTGAATATCAATCAAACCATTCAATCGATTTGACAAACCAATTGATCAGTTTGACTAACTAGTGATGTGTTGAAGATAAGGCTAAAACACCTTTTTTGTTGAAAAGTGAATAGATTGATTGGTTTGAAAACCAATCGACATGTTTGGTGAGCTGGGCAATCGTTGAAACAATTTTCAACATTGTACACCATTACAAAGAAGGCCATAACATGAGCTATGGATCTTAAAATTGAGTGACATCTTTCCACCCTTTAAAGTAGACATATTAATCTTTTCAAAGGGACATTATTAACTAAAAAATAATGTCTATGAAATTTTTGCGGAAATTTTCAAGTCAATTCATATGCAAAAGGGCTTAAGATAACATTAATTTTAGACAACCTTTTTCAAGAATACTTGGAAATATTTTTGATGCATGAGAATAATATATGATCATTCAAAATGATTTTTAAATTGGAATAGAAATATCAAATCATATAAAAATATAAGTGCTCAATATCTAAATCATATAGACTATAATACACTCATTGTAGCTTAAGTCTTGGTTTCTTAAGTACACTTACTTATCCCTTTATGATTTGCATATTCCATACATGAAATTGAATTCGTTGAAGCTGAAGTCTTTTTTTGTCCTCCTTGTTGATCTTTTGCATGTGTTTGGGATATGATTTACAAACTTGATCTCCTTAATACTCTTTGACTTAGTTAAGTGTTTAATGCATTAGTTTTTTCTATGATACACATGCACACTTAATAAGAAAATTTAAATTCATAATTAAGTTTGCTATCATAAAAAATGATCAATTTACCTATTAGGACAACACTTTCTCAATTTTTTATGATTTCAAACACAAATATGCCAATATGATGAGAAATTATGCATAGAGATGTGAAAGTGAGAATTAATGCATTTTCTCAAATCAAGTGGATCATATAATTTCCATTTTGCGACAAAGCACACATGTATTATATGAATGGAAATATAATGATCAAACAAGTTAGCACATATCATCTATTCACTGTTTCTCCTCCTTTTCTCACTAACAAAAGGAAGGACTTCAAAAAATTATATATCCAATCAAAAGATAGGTTCATAAGGAGTTAAATTCATAGGAAGTAAAAATCTCCTTCAAGATATGCACATACTCAATCCAAGCACAATATTATCAAGAAATATCATGAGTGAAAAATTATTCAATAGGTCATAAAAATATTCTAGTAATGGAAATGATATAGGAATAGCTAGTATAGGTGTACATCAATTTGCGAAATCAAGAGTCAATCACCCAAAAATAATCTGAAATGGTGATGGGTGAAAATTAAACATTCAAATGTATGTGTGTCAACATAGTTAGCTCCAAGTGCAAGCATGGACCACAACATCATTCAATTTTGAATTAAACAACATTAAATTATGCACGCTTTCCATAATTACATTAATACAAAAGATTTAGAAATATGAATGACTAACTTGATACAAAACCTTATTAAGCATATCCATTTCCAAAGCTTGAAGAATTAAAGAGTGAGCTTTTTTATTCTATTTGCAATAAATGTATGCTCATAATCTTCATCTTCTTCTTGTCCCCTATAGAGATAATCAACAAAGTGCTCTAAGTATCCAAATTTTCTTTGAGGTTAGTGGCATGCCTTTGAAGGTTGGTTCTCTTTAGCACCCATACCTCCCTAGACTTTGTAGAAAATTTGTCATTTCTAGAAGCTTTGGAGTGTTCTATGTTTCATAACTCTATTACCTCCATAACCAAAACCTTCACAGTCCTTGTTACATCTTTGACACCCAAAAAACTTATTCAAGCCGTTTCATCTTTATTAAATGTATAGATGTAATGCCCCATATTTTTGTAAATGGTTGAATGAGAGTGTTACCAATTTTTAAACCTTTTATCTTGATTTAATGTTATGATTTGGTTTGAGGCAAAGTTTGATTTGAAATCATATAAAAAATTGGAGTTTATTGATTTTTTTAGGCAAACCAATCAATTGGTTCCATGAACCAATCAACTGGTTTATTATTTTAGCTAAATGGGTTTTCTCAACTAAACCGATTGACTAGTCGGGGAATCCAATTTACTAGTTGGTAGAATAGTCAATTGGCAATTGGTAGGCCAAAATCAATCGACTAGTTTGTCAAGCTGGGTATATTTTTTTGAAATTTATTTTTTGAAAAAAAAATCTTATATTGAAATGGAACCTTATCAACCCATGTTAATTTATCCCTAAGATATTCCTAACCATTTCCTTGATGCATTTAACATGAAATATTGCCTCACATTGATTTGGAGGTCAATTGAGACAATTGAGGGGGGAGAGATGACCTCAGACTTGTCTTCTTCCACCTCTCTCCTTTACACGATTGTAAGATCAATGCTTCAATTTCAGGCACAACTCTTAGTAGCTTGAAGATTCCTTCCATGACTTCTCTTGTGTATTCTAATTTTAGCCTAATTGACTTGCATTATCTAGAAACACCATTTGAGCTCTAGAGAATAGGTCAAAATATCTTGGACTAAATCCGTCTATTTAACACGAATTCAAATGGTATTTTGTAGGGTTTTTGAATTCTTCCTGAACCCTCTGTGATCCATTTCGATTGGTTGGCAATAAATAGCCCCAATCATCCTTTTTATGCACCCTTTCTTTCGGCCACCAAAATTCCTAAGACTTTGTGTGCACCTTCTCTATTTCTACACTTTGAGCCTTGTAATCGATTTTCTTATACTCTTTTGATCCTTTTTCTATCTTTCTTTTGTTTTTATTGTTAAGAAAGGAATATTTAGATTCAAGGTAAAAGGTTAAGTGGTTTAACTGAGGATTTTCTAGTTTTAACTCAAGTTGGTATGTTCTTCTTTTCCTTCTATTTTAAGTTTGAAAATTAAGAAGGTTTTGGTGCAAATTATAAGTTTAAGATTTATGGTTTTAAAGTTTTAAAAGCTAAGAATTCCACAGTTGGAATTTCTAGTTTAAAAGGGATTTTGCTTGCGTCAAGTAAGTGATTATTGCTTCTAAAATATTTAATAAGTATTCCTACATGTTATGAGTTCCTTTAAGTTGATTTTTATAAGTTGGAATAAATTTATATAGCTTACATAAGTAATTTGGATGGATAGGTTGCATACCTTGAGTACAAAGCATGAAATTTGATAGAAATAGGATACAATGATTCAATACTGAGATATGCAAGTTAATCTGGTTGGAAATTTGTTAAATTATGTGGATACAAGTTCTAGTGTGGTTCAGGATTATATATAAGCATGCTTCTACATGAAATTTATGGATTTATGCTGTGATAGGACAAACCGATTGACTAGTTTGGTCAAATTGATGGATTGGTTCCTAGAACAGTCGACTAGTTGACCCAATCAATCAATTGGTAAGCCTGTAGAAACATTGGTCTTACTCTCTATTTAAACCCATCGACTGGTTGGGCAAAACCAATCGATTGTTCTATGACGAGTCGATTGGTTTGTCTAAACTAATCCACTGCTTTAAGGAAAAGCATGGTCTGATTGAGTAAAATCGATCGACTGGTTGGGCCAGACTGATGGAAACCTACATGGTTGGAAAATTGGAAAGAAAAAGATTGATATGGAATGAACATAGAGAATGCTTTACTTGCCTTTGTATGGGCCTGGTGTGATCAATTATCCTTATGAATAATATACTAGTAATGTAAAGCAAAAGATAATCAAGTTGAGCATGGTTTTGGGTTACCCGATCCTCGATTAGCTACTAGGGGTTAGTCTGCCTTCGGGAATTTTTAGTGCTTTTAATCTTTGCATTCAGGTGGGATCCTAATAAGTCCTAATGTCTTACCTACTCTAGACACTGATGATATACTAGGGGTACCAATACTAAAAAGCCTAGTTACTTAGGTGGTTGGCTTTAGCTTGGACTTATGTCCATATTGGTTGGCTTAGGCATGGACTTATGTCCATTCTAGTGATAAGCTTGAGCTTGAACTTATGTCCGCTTGGTGATTGGCTTCGGCCTGAACTTTGTGTCCTTTATTTGGAGGGGCTTCCATGGTATGTCATACCATGGGGTGGTGCACAATCCATCACTCAATGATAATACAATATAGATGGTAAGAAATCGGTTAATAAAGTATAAATGATGACCAAGTGAATGGTTAATAATTAGATACGGATGGAAGTAATGATATGAATAACCAAAAAGGATAAAAGTTGATGTGTACACTTGCTTGGATTTTATCTACTATTACATGTGTGAGTACTTATGTGATGATAATGTGAAATCGAGCATGATATATTCTGAATTATTTGAGTTATGCATGATAACATATCCTAATATACTCTTACCTTTATATATGGCTTTTATCATGACACATGTTGTATATTATATCCTTGTATGATAGAATTTGCATACTTTTGTTTACATTGAGGGAGCAACTTGGATTACTCAATACGTAGCATACTGATGTGCTTGTTTGTTCGGCCGCCTACTCATTCCCAAGAGTAGAGAGTCATGTGCAGGTTTTTGGGGATGGCTAGTAAAGGGCTTACTTTAATTAGGTCGGGGCTTGAGAGCAAGGAAAACCAGAGATTTTATGGGATCCGCGACTGACCATGGTTTTGATTTTGGGGTTATACCCTACTCTATTTATTGTATCCCCATACTTTTATCTACATGTATTTTGTAATGATTTAGTCGGGGGCCATTAAGATCCTCCGAAGTAAACAATCTTTTTAAGTTGTTTATGTAATCTTTTATTTGGGCTCTCTGTTGTTTTAAATGTCTTGATTGGTTTTAGCCTTGTATTTGGTATGGGGTAGATGGCGGACGTCTATCCTATGTTAGGTATGGCAGTAACACCCCGTTTTTCCTAGGTGTGTTTTTAGCTTCTGTAATATTTTATACTAACTTTTTTTTGTAGTGAAAAATGAGGGTGCTACAATAGACCATTCTAAAAACATTTCCACACTTTTATTGATGATCAACCCTTTTTGTTTTGAATTGATATATCTTCACATTGTAACTTAGAGGGGTAGATTCTTTGAGTAACTCAAGTTCATTCACTTTCTTCTTAAGCTCCAATTTGAGTAGATCAACATGATATCAAGAAAAAAAATTCATCCATAATATAACTATGTTATTTATTAAGGTGATAAAGTAATTGTTTCATGTTATCCCTTTATGTGGATATTTTATCTTTTTTCACACAGGGAATCATATAAAACATATAGTAAGTCATCATAAGATAAAGGAGGAGATGCTTGCAATACCTTTTTTTCTTCTTTATCATCCTCGTCATAGTCTTCCTCTTTTGAGCTTGAAAAAATGCTAGAAGAATCGTCACCAATTCTCGTGAAGCAAAGGTTCATAACCTATTCATATTCACAACTATCATTTTCTTTTTGCTTAGATTATTTTCCCTTCTTGCTTTTTTCTTAGAGAATTGATTACGTAATCTCTTATTGTAAAGAAGAATAAAAAAATCTCTAATGAAGGGGAAGCATTGCTGTATCTTGAATTGCTTGAATTCCTTCTCCCTTCTCAGTTGGATTTGAGGAATTTTTGAAATCGATGTGCAATAAGAGAAATTTCCTAATCATCCATCACTTGATTACTATAATACTTCATCTTCACTTGACTCATCATCTTATTAAATTCATGAACTATATCTAGATGATGAAGCCTTTAATGCAATGATTTTATTCTTTTCCTTCATTTCAATCTTAAACTCATGCATCAAAAAATTTCCAATAAGCTCATTGGGTGTCATCTTGGTAAGATCTTTTACTTCTTCAATTGTAGTTACTTTTGACCTCCAACATTTTGAGAGAGATTGAAGAATCTGTCTTACTTGTTATCCATTTCAAGAGCTCTCAAGTGATTCATAATGGTTGTGAATCTATTTCTTAATCACTGATAGGCTCATTTGGCTCCATATCAAACAATTCAGATGTAGAGAGCTATTCTTGAAGCTTTTACCTGTGGAGTGCCTTTATGGATAATCACAACTTATCCCATATTTTGTTAACCATGGTGGAATATGGTGATATTATTTTTCTCTAATACCAAAAAAATTATCATTATGGATCTATCATTTAAGGCGATCTTCATTTTCTCAATTCTAGTCATCTCATCTTCACTTTTCTGAATTGTTTAACCATCTACAATCTTACTAATCTTGATGGGTCCATTTGTGATGTTTGACCACATGTTGAAATATTGAGCTATCAATAAGTAAAAAATCTTATTTTTCTAATAAATAAACTTTTCACCAATGAACAATGGTAGCCTGATAGTTTGATGGTGGAGACTCTTTCATATAACCCAGTTATATCCATTCTACCTTTCTTGATCTTTGAGCTTAGATTGTTAGATCCTTTGTAAGTTACCTTTCTTTGATACCAATTAAAAGCACCTTAGAGGGGGTGGATAGGGTAGAATAAAATATAATGACAAATTAAAATTTTACATCATGATTTATAGCGGTTCAAAGGCCTAATACATTTCTACATCCACTACCAAAAAGTCTTTGCTTTTGGATTTTAAAATCTTCCTTTATTGTGTGTAGATGATGATCACTCTTCTAGGTTTATGAGCCTATAATCTCAATTACCTCTCTAATAGTTTTATTCACACCTTTTTCTAGTTATCTTCTCTAGGTTTATAGATCTATAATTGCAATGACAACTCTAGGAATGCTAGACACACAACCTCTTGATAATAAGTTTTGAAGAGTGATGTGTTTAGAACTGGTTCCTCAAAAAATACATAAAATAAAGTGTATAATTAGTTGTGAGGGAAGTAAACAAGATAGATGAATAAGTATTACAAAAGCAAGAACAATGTAGCTAAATATGAAAAATAAATTGATCACTAAAGATGTTTGATTTGGATTTGAAAGTGTGAAATAAGAAATCTATTTGACTTTTGAAGATATGAAAATGACAATTTTAGAACAGTTGTGTTAGCTTTATTAGTCTTTATAAAATTCTAACAACTCTTATTTATAATGCTAAAAGATGAGAGAATTCAGTAATAATCATTAGGTATAAAAAGTACCCCAATGGTTGAATTTTAAAAGACAAAAAAAATATCTAAAACACTTAGAATAGTTGATTGATTTCATAAACCAGTCAATCAATATTCAAACTATTTTATCGATTTGACTAACCAACTAGTGTGTTGAAGTGGAGGCTAAACCATATTTTTCTTGAAAGTGAATCAATCAATCAATTTTCAATAAATATATGAAATAAATCAAAATTACGTAGTAGATGAAATAACTGCAACATAGAATCCTCATATGACTCATCTCTAATGTTCATAGCTAAGTGTAGCATAGAAATAACAAACTATATTGTTCATTTACTGATCTTACCAAATACTAATTGCTTCAAATATTGGTCATGCATCTAAATCCACGTTAATTTTGGATTATTAAGAAAATTTCTAGAAAAACCCATGGCAAATATTAAAAAGAAGGACAAAATTCAATTAGTGTCTACTTTAAATTCAATTACTAACAACTAAAATGAAAATTATAAAAAAGTGAGAAATCCATAATGTCTAACGACTTAAAACCGAGGTAGAGATAATAATAATAATAATAATAATAATAATAATAAATAAATAAATAAATAAGTATGCATCCTTGCCACTTGGGGCCTAGTTGAGCATTTATAGCTTCCATTTTTTAGGGGAATATTGACAAGGTCTATCATTCTAAACCAAAAGCTGCTCTAACCTATGTCCATTTCCCATGGCAATATTTACCATTGATGACCTACATTAGTGTGGAAGCCTACCACTAGCAAGGTAAATCTACATGAGCCACTAGTGTTAGCCTTAATTAGTTGTGTAAAGGCTTGTTGCATACATGGCTAATAATCACCGGTAATAATGTGAATATACAATAACAAATCTAGAAGAACGAGGAACATATCTCGATATTAAAGATAAATGTCACATTTGTTACCTTGATTATGTTTGGTCAATAGATTTAAGGATCCATTCTTGTGTTTTATTAGAAAATTTGATGATAATGCCTTGGTAACAGGTTGAGGTGGGGTTTGGTAGAAGAAGAACTCAAGGAACAAATAAAGATAAGTGAGGAGGGAGTGAAAGATCAGTGGAATAATAATGAGGGATGAACATGAATGATTAATAAAGGGGATAAGAGAATTACGAATGAAAAAGCAGTTGGATTAGTAATTGTGATTTCTTGGCTTCCCCTAGTTGGTTATTAGAAATGAGTTTTTCAATCATTCTAAGGACGTAGTTCTTACCCATTAAAATGGAGCTGTGATCAATGATGAAAAACAACCTTACTTTGTTAGATCCTTGAGTCATGATCAAGTAAAGGATATAAAGTAGAGTGTTGGTCTTTTATCTACAATGTAAGTTAAAAATGGTGTTGAAAAGGGTAGGAAACATACTTGGGGGCATTATTAGAAATAAACGATGATTCATAAATGAAAGTTCCTAATCGAGTTGGAACCAAGGGCTATACCCCAATCCTATCCTCATTACATGATGAGTCCCTTAATATTGGAAAATTTAAGGAAGAAACATAATGAATCAACCCTCACCCTATGGAACACCAATTATGTTTTAGTATAAGTAGGATGGATCTTTGAGAATGTGTACTGACTATCAAACACTAAACAAAGTTACCACTAAGACGTATCCAATCCTTAAAACCGATGATTTGTTTGATAGGCTATCTAAGGCGACATACTTTATGAAGTTTGATATATGATTTGGATATTGGAAAGTTAGAATTGATAATGGGGATGAGGCAAAAACTACACGTGTCACTAGATATGGCTCTTATGAGTTTCTTGTCATGGTATTTGGGCTTACCAATCCCATGTCTACCTTTTTAATCTTATGAATGATGTCTTTAATAGTACATTGATGAGTTTTTATTTGTATACTTACATGATATCGTTATATTTATCCAGACTCTAAAGGGACATGTTGAGCACCTAAAGAATGTGTATGCAAGGTTAAAAGAGCATATGTTGTATGTTGAGAAAGAAAAGTGTGAATTGGATCAAACTAAAATCAAGTTTTTGGGATCATAAGATAAGGAAGGGATTGGTCTAGATGGATGAAGAAAAGGTGAGGGCAAAAAAGGATTGGACACAATCTTTAAATGTGTCATAATTAAGACCATTTTTGGGTCTTGCAAAATATTATAGATATTTTATTCAAGGATACTCTAAAAAATTTACAGTATTAGCAAATTTACTCAAGGAGGAAAGAAAATGGGATTGGTTCCCAACATGTCAAAGTACCTTTGATAGGCTTAATAAAATAGTTGCTTCATAACCCAATGTTTTATAAGCTATTTGAAGTGCATACAGATGCTTTAGATGAAGCTATTAGAGTAGATTTGGTGGAGGATGGGAACCCTATTACTTTTGAAAGTCAAAAATTGAAGGAGGCTAAGCAAAGATGCTCTGCCTATGAAAAGGAAATGATTTCTATTGTGCATTGTTTCCATCTTTAGCGCCACTATTTGTTGCGTATACAATTCATAATGAAGAAAAATAATGTGGCTAATACATATTTTCATATGTATAAGAAACTCTCTCTAAAACAAGCATGATGATAACAAGAAAGTTTGCAGGAATACAACTTTACTTGGGAATATAAACTAGGGATGTATAATTCTATTTTTAATTCATTAAGTAAAAGATGTGTTACTCTCTTTACAACATTTGTGTAGATTAAGACCTATTTTGTGGCAAAGATTAAAGTGGAATGTCAAAATGATAAGTGGTAATTGAAGATGAAATTATCTACCGATTTTGAATAGAAAATGGTCTTTTATATACCAAAAGGAGGCGCGTGTATAGTCCTGTATGGAAAATAAGGCATGAACTCCTTTGAGATGATCATAATTAACGATGGGCAAGACATCTTAGAAGAGAAAGGATCCTTGCTCTCCTAAGCCTAAGTTATTTTTGATCTAAGATGGGCTAAGATGTGGAAGTATATGTGAGATCTTACTTGGTTTGCCAACAAGACAAGTTGGAAAAACAAAACGTTGTGGGATTATTACAACCATTACCATTCCCCAAGCACCCTTAGGGGAATGTGTCAATGTATTTCATTTTGAGATTTCTGAATGTGGAAGGCCATCAATCTTTGGTGGAGGTGGATGATTGATTTTTGAAATATGCTATATTTATGTTGACTCCTCAAGCATGTCTAATGAAAGTAGCTGCAAAGTTTTTTTTTTTTATAAACATGTGGGAAAATATTTTAGGTTACCTAAAGATATAATATGTGATTGTGACAAAAGATTTACTGGTAGGTTTTAAACCTATCTTTTCAATTTGATGGGTACTCAATTGAAATTCTCTACTTCAAATCATCCATAAACTTATGGGAAAACAGAATGTATTAATGCATTATTAGAATAATACCTTTGGCACTATGTGATGCCCTTACAAATAAATTAGTTGGAATTATTAGATTCTACATACTTTTGTTATAGTTTTCTTAAGAGCAATGCAAAAGGATTTAACCCTTTTGAGTTAGGCATGGGATGGCAATACTTGACTCCTCGTGAGATAGTTAAGCACAAGTTAGGAGGATCTTGTCCTCTATCACAAAGGTTTGTGCTCGACAGGCAAGAGATGTTGGTAGAGGGAAAAAAACCTTGAAAAGGCTTCCCATAGAATGAATAAGTATGTTGACCAACATTGGTGTCAATGAGAATTTCAAGTAGGCAATGAGGTTCACCACAAATTTGGACAAGGGTCAGGAAGAAGATGGTGCATTAGGGTCTTGTTCCCTAATATGATGGTCCCTTTAGAGTGATAAAGAGAGTTAGACCCATGGCTTAACACTTGGAGTTGCTCAACAAGGTTAAAGGTATGTCCAATTTTCCATGTTATTTTTCTTAAATCTTATTATTCGTTTCAATGGAAGAACCTTCATGTATCCAAAGTTTCATGGGAGCAGGATACAACACTTTAGCAATTTGAGGACAAGATCAAGGAATACCTGGACACCTTTTCGAAGGTAGAAAAGGAATAGGAAGGGGAGTTTTGTTACCCCAAAAATATGGCTGACACATAACTTTCCTTTGGGCATGTGCTTGGATGGCTTTGGCATGGGGACATGCCATAAGGTTTGACAATACATAATGATTCAGATGAGTATCTAATGGGTTAAGCTAATGTGTTGTGCAAAAGACAAGGTTAGGGAGCCTTCTAACTTGGTGCTAAAACTCTTATATTAAGCCTTAATCAAGTTTTGGGCACTTAGGGGAGAGACTGGTTTGAATTGGGGATAGGGGCTCTAGTACGCAAACTCAAAAGGTTTGACGTCTACACTTGCCGAGTCTAAAAAGATAAAAGAGAAAGCTCTATAAGGGGAGGCATACTCCATCAAGGTTGGTCAGATGGGAAAGGGCACAGGGCACCCCTAGGATTTGGACATGACCTTGGACAAGGTCTAAGGATACGATTAGCTTGACGGACTAAGCTAGGCACAAAAAGGAATGTGCACGTGACACGAAACACTCAACAAGGACATCCCACTCAAAAGGCTTAACCAAGACCTTATATCTAGTCAAGAGCCTCACAAAATAAGGGAAGGGTCATGATGGTCTGGATTGGTGGGTAAAGCCTTAGCCCACAATTCTAGTTCCTACATAGAGTCAAATATGGTTGGCTACCCACAAAAAGACCTAACGGGTGAGCCAAAAAACACTAGGATAGTGGGATATTATGAGTAACTGCCATATTTAGTGGGAACAAGTTGGGTGCCGACTCAAGAGACCACACAAAATTCAAACTAGCCTAGTATATTATGAAAAAGGTTAACAAAGGCTAAATGTTGGGAGGCCTCCAAGAACAAGGGACACAATGGTAAGACAAATAGGTAGGATGACTCAAAGGGTGACACATATTTTGGAGGGATAATTCAAAGAACGCACTCAAACCCTGAAGAGTCTCAATTCTCAACCACATGGATGTTGTGGTCATATATATAAACCCTTTGTTGGCGAGACAAAAAGCATTAAGCCTTTTATGTAAAATTGTAAGCAAAAATCAAATATTGTATACCGTGTTGAGATTTGAAAATGAAAATATTGTATTAAGTTCTCCATTAATCCATTTCATTGAGTAGTGTTGACTAGTTAGAAACACGTTCTAATGCCATCACAATGCAAATTAAAAGAAAATTTTGACCCTAAAATTACTATTGTGACACACACCGTGCCTTAGAAAAAAGAAGAGAAAAGCTGGTCAAAAATAGGGAAAAGCGCACCTTAAATATATTATGTTGCAGATACAATATGTACAAAAGTTCATCTTAGTATTTTTATTTTACAATGCAATTCTGCTATCATGTTTTCTAATAGGTTAATATTTCCAGGGTGCAAGAATGAGCCTTCCACACCCTAACCCAAATTGAAAACAGAGAATGAGGAACGAAAATACATTTACTACTAAAACCCTGTGTCTAAAAGAAATCTTCAACTGTATATTCATTTGAATTGCATGAGTAAATATCAATTGGTGTGGTAGAGAAGTCGAACAAACTATTATCCTCGATTCTGCCTTTTGGTGAACTCGAGATGTTATCCAAGTATACAACAGTCACAAGGATATCATCATGGAAGTACCTTCTTATGCCTTTCTCAATTGTTTGTATTTCCTCATATGTAATCCCTCTTTTCCTTGCTGCTTTTTGCATGGCTACTCTTATTAACTTTTTTGTTATTCCCTACATAAAAATTCATATCCATTAGTATCTAAAATGTCTTTCTTTAATGAGGGTAACTAATTTAAAGATGTATGGATCATGAAAGTTGAGATGGGGACTTAGGGCTAAGAGTGCTTAGTTGCTTACAGATCTTGGGTTTTTAAAGACAATTTCAATAGCTTCTTCATCGGTTATATGCTCCCAAAGACCATCCGATGCAAAAATTAAGAACTGGTCTTCTGGCTTTAGCTTTCGTACTAATATCGATGGCTCTGCAGTTATTACTGCCCTTTGTAAAGCATCACACGAACCAAATTGCTGGTATATGTTGTTATATTGTGGACTTTTCAGGTAAAAATCTCCCATTGATCTTGACACCTAAGGGGAAATTTATTAATTATCAATAAAACATAAGTAAAAAAAACTTGAACAAGCCATAAGAATGAGGACAAATTGTTGTTGCCTTTTACTAATAAGCCTAAGCATCATTTCATTCAAGAGAATTCATGTCTACATTAACCTAAAGATAATAATCATGGATGGTTGTGCTTATTTTCACAAGGGAAAAATTGTACAACTAAAATATGGATGTGCCACATAATGAATTTAGGTCATCCAAAATCTAGCAACGTGCTTCTTGAGTTTACATGCAATCAAAGTCATGTCAGCTAATAGAACAAGCTCTATAAGTCAACAAAAGTCAAATAAAACCCAGTAATAAGCTAAAACTCAAAAGCGGAAACATGAATGTTGTGCTATATAACTAGAAATATCATAAGGGCTTTAGCAGTGTTATGAAGTTAACAGAAAAGCTATTAAGTGCTTCCAAAAGTCTAAGACTTCATGTTCTTATGGAGTCTATAAATCGAGTAGGCCATATTTGCTCAGCCAAAAACTAAATGGTTATGTTGAAGAGAGTGAATGTGCTAACAATATCATATCATTTCAACACGGGATTGTAATTTGCAATTTTTCAATATCACACAATATAAGAATCCTAGATGAAGGTGATGCAACTGCACTGTAATTATAAGATTTACTATGCTCGATGTTAAAGTAAGGAAATCTCCACACACTGTGGAGAAGGTTTATACTATTATATATATAATAATATAGGAGAGAAAAATTAGGAGTTTGGTGTACAAAGTAATCTATGTAAAATAGGAATTACAATTATTTACTTCTCCTAAAATATCTTAATGTTAGTTATTCATTAGGTGTATTCTATCACACCCCCTTAGTCAAAGCAGTCGGAGGACAAACTTTAAAGCTGGTTCTAAAATCCTTAGAGATTGATTAAGGCAATCCCTTTGTAAATATGTCTGCACATTGTTGAGAGGAAGGACCATGCAACATGAGTACTTCACCTAAGGCCACTCATTTGCAAATAAAGTGGATATCAATCTTGATATGTTTTGCGTGCTAATTTTTGACAGGATTCGAAGAAAGGTAGATAGCACTAATTTTGTCATAATACGTAATGGTAGTAGTGCAAAGTGGAGTGTGAAGCTTAGTTAGCAAGCACCACAACCAACATGTCTCAGCGATGATATTTTCCAAGACACACTTCCGTACTTGAGCGAGAGATAATTGAGTGGCATTTGGCTGACCAAGATATGAGTTTGTCACCTAGGAATACACTAACCATATGTCAATTTGTAGGAGTTTGAACAACATCTCAATCGGTATTAGAGTAGACAAAAAGTTGCATGGTAAGGGAACAACAAAGGTGAGGACCATGTTGTAGGGTACCGTAGATTAAGCGAATAATGTGCTTAAGAATTGACAAATGGGGTATATATGGGTCATGCATGTGGAGACACACTAGCTGCACACCATAACGAATGTTTGGCTAAGTGAAGGTGAAGAATTGAAGTGCACCAGTCAAACTTTGATAAGCTAAAACTGGGCACCACTAGAACCTGAGGGCTTAAAGTATGTAAGAATAGGTGTAGCACATGAATTGTAACAAGAAATCCCAGCATGGTCAATGATGTTAGCAACATACTTGGCCTGCGAGAGATAAAGTCTGGTGGGCGTTATGGTGATTTTGATGCCCAAGAAGTAATCTTAATGGCCGCTAGTAGTAGACAATATCAGTTAGAGTGTTGTGGCAATAGGAATTTTTGATATCAAGTTGATGAATTTGCCATTCTTGAGATAGATCCACACTAAAAACAAGTTGCATAGTGGCTGGTTTGACAACCAGATAGAAGGTTACGCCAAAATCCAGGCTAGGTTGTTAAGTGAACCCACAGACCACTCAACGCACCATGTATAAGGATAAGGTACCATTAGAGTTAAGTTTGTAACAGAAGATCCATTTTCCTAAAATAATGTTAGCAACTGACAAACACAACACAAGATCCTAAGTCTTATTTCTTATCCAAGCAACATAGTCACCTAACATAGCATTGTACCAATGAGAATCCTTAGAAGCTTAACGATAAGATCTCAAAATTGGAGAGAATGCTTGGGTATTGAGGTTTGAAGACCCCATATTTACTATAGGTGACCATACAGTGGGTGTTGAAAGGGGCATTAGTAGGGTGAGATATTGATGGTGTGGGGTCAGGAGGAATAGAAGGAGGTGAGGCTATATATGTGGTGATCGTGCAAGGAGAAGGGGAAGGTAGGGAAAGATGTGGAACGGTAGACTTCATAGCATCTTGTAGAAAGTCATAAGTTAGGGGATTGTTTTGGGAGGTACAGGCAAATGGGAAAGAGTCTTCATCAAAGGTCATAAGACAAGAGATGATAATTTGGTCAATGGTAATGCCAAGAGATCTATGACCTTTGTGGTTGGTTGAACAAACGAGGAACAAACAAGGAGTGGACCGGGGGCCAATTTATGTGGTGTGGTTGATGAGAAATTTGGAAAGCAGTCATCTGAAGACACAGATGTGAGTAAGAAGGATAATGGCAGTAAGGAGCTTGATGGGGCGATATAAAAGAGATTTTTGGTGGGTAAAATATTGTGAAGGTGAGTGGCAGTGTGTAAAGTTACAGCTCAATAGGCAAGGGGTATGTGTGCTTGAAACAGAAAGGTGTAAATGATGATTTTAAGAGTGCAAAGCATGTGTTGGACTTTAACATTTTGTTGAGGTGTAGGGATAAGAGAAGCGGAAGTGAATGCCATGAAGTTTCAAAAATTTTTGTATTGTATTATTATTGAATTCTTTTTTGTTATTTCATTGGATGTTTTGAATTGCACATTTTAAGTCGGTAGTTACATAAGCATGAAAGTGTTGTAAGTGAGTGGAAGTTTTAGATTTGAATCTATGTGGAAAGTCTGGCACATAATGAGTGTAATCATCCAACATGATGAGGTAATATTTAAAACTGGAAACACTAAGAATGGGAGAAGTCCAGAGATCACAATTTACTAAATCAAAAGGCGATTGAGTCTTAGATGTAGAGGGGTAAAATGAGGAACATGCATGATTCCCGAGTTGGCAAGCAATACAAATAGTTCCTAACTTATGTTGATTGCAACTAATAGCAGTGGAGTGAACTAATTTTGTGAAGACAGAAATGTCAGGGTGCTTAAGACAACTCTAAGAGGACGGGGCAGTGATTGTGTTAGAAGTGAGTGAGGACGGAGATGATGTAGATGGACGGGGTCGATAGCGATTGTCAGAACTATTAGAGTGTAAGGATCCTTCACAAAAAAACCAGAAGGATTAAATTCAATAGAACATTCATTATCTGACCTAAATAAGATTTTGAATAAGCTTAGAAGTAATAAGAACATTGTGTAAGTGCAAGGATTGAGAAGTAGCAGAGATAGAGGTGTGAACAATATGGAGAATGGGTAATAAGGAGCCATTGCCACACTATGGAGGAGGTTTATACTATTATATTTATAATAATACAGAAGAGGAATGGGGGTGGGGGTATGTACAAAGTAATCTACATAGAATGGGAATTACCGAGGTGTATTCTATAACTCTAGCCACAAAGTTGTATTTGCGAGAAAAACCCACCAATAACCACACGCATGGAGGGATACAATCATCTCATTGCAAAGCATGGATGAGGAGAGGGATATTAAAGCTTCATTGATATTTCACTTTGCAATAGATACCTAACTATCATATCTCACAACTTGTCATGGTTTTTTTATGGTGTAAAACCTATAGCAAAACCAACTTAAGTTGGATAAGACTAGTTTGGTTGGGTTCTTATACACAAGGCCAAGCAATGGGGTTTCCATGGTGTCCCAGGACACCATGAAAATACGGTTAAATATACTTATGTGGCCACAACCATCACTTGTTTTGTTTGGTGCAACAAAGGGACACCATGGAACTGCTTCATCATCACATGAGCACATCGGTTTGAGCCAACTCTGGTGCAAAATTTGCTAAATTTTTGGCTGCCCATATACTCAAAAATAGACGCCCAAACCGCATGACGTAGAAGCATTTTTTGCCTAAGCATTTGATTAAGTTCTTTAAATATTGCTCACATAATTTTAAGATTAATTGATGAATAAATGGTATTTTAATGAGATGTTTAGATAAATTAACTTAATACCTTTAATTAGGGAATTCATAACCCAAGATAAAAGTACTATTGAGGCAAAATAAATGATATATTGATTTCTATATTAAGTGCATTAAGTATAGTCAATAAAATATACATGGGGATACCATAGAAATAAAAGTATGGCTCCGCCACCGCTTACACGTAACCTATTGGAAGATATCTTGCATAAAATGTGAGTATAACACTAGCAAGATAACGATACCAAAACAGAAGCTAGATACAGACCGGACTCATAGAAATTGCCAGTTGGATCACTCAACAATTACAACAGATGGCAACATTTTCACGCCAATCGAAAGAAGTACCAAACAACACCACATGTAATCATAAGCTACTTCTACATTTTACATGTTAGTCTCTGTTCAAGCATAATTCCACATGGTATAAATATTCCGTCCAGTAACAACATATACCCGAATAGTCATATTTCGAACGACGGTAGCCTGCCCACATGGATTGCTGAACTAATGCTTTTTATTAAGTAGGCACTCCTAATGAACATAAAAACCCACACGTTCGCCTGACATGGTCGGTCCTATAACCTAATTTCCATATACTTCAAACGGCAAGTATGGAACCAAAACAGAGCCAAATACCTAATAATGAAATATGAATTTCGGACCGCAATGGTGATAAATCTCTAAAAACCAAAGCATGCGTGCTACAGGCTGAACTAATTACTCGGCACTCATGACTGGTATTAAACAAGTTTCATTAACATGTCAGGGCGCTCGAGTACTGAGAAATCTATGTATTATGCAGAACCAAGAAAGAATGAATGACGACATTCAGAATTTGTTACCTGGATAATGCCCTTAATTCGCCAAAAACCACGAGTATGTACAACGATAAGAGGATCGTCGGGATGCTGGTCACGGACCTCTCTCCTCACTTCCTCATTCCCGACATTATGATCGGACGTCAATCTTTCTGCCACTATTTCGGGAGGGAAAAACATTCCTCCATCGGATACTTTACGGCCAAGAACCGCGCGCGAGTCGCCGAGATTCGCTACGTACAACTTATCATCGGAAATAGCACCAACGAGGCAGCAGGAACCAGCCATAGCAATCTGGGGGTTAGCTAACCAAGACTTCTTAACCAATTTCAGAAATCCTTCTTCTGTAGCATGAAATGCTTTCCTCATGACATCAGCTGATAACCCACCTCGTTCGGCGGCGGCAAACGCTGAGATGAACGGGGGAGAGGGGGAAAAAACACAATTTCAACAATCAGAAGAAAAAATAAAACCAATTGAAGATATTAGAAGGAACCAAACGTATAGAGATATTTTGGGAAATTTGTTTTCGATTTAAATATTTTAGCAAGATCGACTGAAAAACAGATAAATTATCCGTGACTGACGCACCAACCGCTGCAAATTCAGTATATAATTCAACTCAAATCAGATCAAACAAGCAAAACCGAATTGGATTTATCTTCCTTTTCCTATCATTTTCAGCTGATCATATATACTACGTCTGAAAGCCCGCTATGGTTCACCCCCATGCTTTCTTTCATAGAAATAAAATGGAAAACTTCGATCTTCCCCAATTCACACCCCTATCTTCTCCTCCCAACATCTCTAATATGAAGGAAACTCACTCTCCCTCCACCCCACCCACCGTAAAAATAAATAAATAAATTATTCCATTACTAACTTTTTATATAAAAAAATTACTTTATAATTTTTAATATTTATTTTCTACTTTTATTTTTATTATCTATCTATTAAATATTTTCATAAAAAAAAAAGTTAATTCATTCTCTCTCCAACTCTGGGAGCAAAGGGTAGTATCAAGAACCCCGACTTACATTGAAGGTAAGAGAATAGATTGTTGTTGATAAAGCGGGCGGCATGAGGTCCCCCATGACCATCATAGACGCCGATAAATGTGAGGGAAGGAGAAGTGAGGACTTGGCCTTGATCTTCGAGAGGCGCATTCGCTTGTACTACGGCCATGGAGTAATCTCCGAAAGCATGGGGCCTCAATTTTGCCTGCCAAACTAGGTCGTCCCCACTTCCGCTGCTCGCTCCGCCTGCTCCAAAGCAGCTCTCCAATGGCCTTCGACATAATTCTAACATGCTTTCTGGGACACACACGCTGACCCCTTTGCCCTGAAGAATAATTTTCTCCCTGTCCCGATTTGTAAGACGAATTGCAATTTTTTTACAGGATTTCTGGTTTCTGTAGGGGAAAAGACCGAAACAATGGAGGTTTTGGGCTCCACACGACGAAGAGAGTAGATCTCACAAGAAGCCACAAGGTACTAGGGAGTCGGGAGTCGAGCATTTAAGGGAATACACGTATACAATTTTCTATTAGCTGACCTTGATATTCATATATAAAGAATTAAATATATATATATATATACACACATATATTTGAGACCCGGTGATAGTTGATACTTGATAACCAAAGTTGGTCCGACTCGCCAACTCGAACAAATTCCGACCCGGCGGGTTCTGAAAAATTAAGTAACCCGACTACGCACTAATTTGAATATAATTTACCCCTTCCGAAGTTACCCCAAACTTAACTAGCCGCCCGAATTAATCCCAAACCAAATATCACTCTAGTCTGATAATAATTTTAATTGTCACCTATCATTAATCTGAATATTAACCAATTATAAGAATAAATAATTATATATTTTTTTATTATTTTTTTAAAGTTTTTAAAAATCTATTATTTTTTTACTTTTTTTATTTACATCATAGACATACTTATTTACTAATAATATTATAATCTTATTAATTTTTCTGTACAAAAATATAACATTAAAAAATTATAATAATAAATAAGTAATAGTTACTAACACGTTTTTAATCATATATTTATATGAATGCAAATTTAATGTGTAATTGCAATATTAATGAAGTTGATTAATTTTGGTAGTCTAGTTTAATCTAAATTTAAAATGATTTGACCAGAAATTAGTTCAGTCCGAAGTCAATCCCTTCATTAAAATCTAAAAAAAAAAATCGATTTAGTAAGTTAACCAAAAGACTTATTAAATTAACATAAATCCAAAATCACCCGAACATAAATTAGATCGATTCAAAATTTGAGCCGATCCTTTATATTAACACAAATGATCTAAATATAAAACAATTCAAATTTAAACCAACTCAACTCAAACTTAATAAAACCAAACAAATTAATTCAATAGATTCCAAATATATATTATTCTGAATAATAAAATATTTCAAATGAAAAATAATTTAATTCTACTCATAACGAGTAGGGATGACAATTGGAAGAGTTTTACCTAAAATCTGATAGATTTTATTTATTAGATGTGTAAACGGATATGGATACAGATATGGAGGTATGGGATAAATATCCGTCAGTTTGGGTATAGATAATATATGAGTAAGGAATCCTCAAATCTGTACTCGTACTCGCATCCTTTTATCCGATATAAAATTATATTTTTACCCTTATTTATATAACCTTAAGTATATTTTATAAAGATAAAAGTGAAGATATAATTAAATTTTAACAATATAAATATATAATTTTAATATTAAATAATTTTTATTTTTAATTTAATAAATTTTATTCGATGAATATATAAACGGATATAAAAAAATTTGCATTAAATTTAAATACAAATATAAATATAAATTATTTTATCAAATTTCAATAACAAAAAGAAAATATTCAATCTCTTGCCATCTGTACAAACTCCAAATGATCAGACTTAATTAAAACATGATCTATTATAATCTGAATTGAACTCAAACCGAACCCAACCTGCTCCACACCCACCCGAGGCTGAAAGTGAGAGTGACGTCTTCGCCGACAGCTAAATAAGAGTACATGATATTTATAGCAACTTGTACGGTGGGTCTACTCTGAACAGCGTATTAGGTTTTTTCAATTAAATATATATATATAGATATCCAGCCTTCTGCCCTTTTTCCTATGCTCCTGTCGCTTCGAATGTCATCCTTATATCTTTTTCCCCAGTATGCTACTTTCACTAATCTACCGTTGTTTTTTCAGCATCCCATCGAATTCTCAAATGATCTAGCATTGGAAAAGATTGTGAAAAAAATAAAATTCAAAATTCAAAAATTTGTTGCGAAATTTAAAAATTCAGATCTAAACATTTTTGGTTGCTACTAGAGCGCATATAAGATCCAATTTTTAAACAGATTATCCAAACAAATAATATTTAATCTTTTATATTTCTTTTGAATTTTTTTGAGTGTATTAATTGTACTATAATTTGATAATATTATAGTATATTTAAATAAATAAAAAGTATTTTACTGTATTGATACATATTAACATATTGTAATATATTTTTAGTGTATTATATTATATTATACTATTTTTTTCAAATATATATATATATTAAGTTATAAATGTTAGTATAATCAAATATTTTAAATATATCTGTTAATTTAATTCATTTTAAATAATATATATTAGATATTTAATCTAATTGATAGAGATCTTTATTTTGCATCCTTTGGCATTGTACGTACTCTAAGGACCTTTACAAGTAATAGTAATAAATAACATAAGTTATTAAACTAGTATCGAGATTTCAATTATTAAAGTTGCGGTATTCGAACCTATCAACTATAATGTGATGTCACATCAATACTAATAATGCTAAAATATTATAATTATTATTGTATGGGTAAGGGCATGGTAATTCAATTCGTATATCATTGGTTTGGGAATATCTTATAAAGTGTAGGTGTATAATAATTTGTTTCTCAAGAACTTATTTTTTATAAAATTTTGAGGTTGATTTATGAGTTTTGACTTTAAAATTTATTTTGATTGGGTTATTGTTATTAAATCACAATTCTCGCAAATATTTGATTAGTTTTTGATTTGTTTAATAATTTTATTAATAGTTTTGAGTTCATACAGAAATTTACTTAGTTGTTTATCCTTGTGGATAATTTTAAATAAATTCCTTTATGACTATGTTTTTTATTAAATTCACATGATTCAATTTGTATCTAAAATATGTTTTTATATTTGAATTTATATGTTTTTTTATGATATTGATTGGATCTTAAAAAAAAAATCAAAGTAAAGGTTTCAACAACTTATTTATGATTTTTTAAAATTATTTTGGTTTACAAAGGATATTTTTAGAAGTATTTTAAATTATTTAGGGTCTCTCAAGGTTTAGTAAAATGATATCCTAATGTATTTTAATATTATTTTGTTTTTGTGTTTTATTTTATGGTGCATTGTGATTTGTTTTAAATAATATTATTCAGTTAGATAAATATTTTTTCCCTTCGAAAAGCTATTTATAAAAAGATTCATTAAATTTATCTTAGTTGAAATATCTTTTAACTATATTTTTAGATATTTTCTAATATATATAAGCTAAAACCAAGTCAACGAACCCCTATCCCTCTCTCTCTCTCTCTAAGTTATGGGTGCTTTACGAGCAATATGAGGGGCATACACTCTTAATTATTTCATACTTGGGTAAACTAAAGCATATATGATAAAAAAATAAAATAAATGTTTCAGTGCAACGGACTCCATAAGTGAACCAAAATATCGAGTGAAATATAAGAAATACCTAGAAAATGGATTATGATATTATATATAAGAAAATGAGTAAATGAGTAAGAATATGAAATGAAATGTGTAATACCCCCACTTTGTAGAGTCTTTTATTGTGTTAATCTATGTATTGATGGTGATCTTAGCTTGTTTGATCATGGTTTAAAGGTGTGCTTAAACCTTGGTATTATTTTGGTTGGGCTTGGGTTGGATTTTGAGAGATAAATGCTTTTTCTCGGAAAATAAGTGGATTGGTTTGAGGGTACCAATCGACTAGTTTGCAGCTTAACTAGAGTTTTGAAATCTTATGAACTAATCGACTAGTTTGGAGTAACAGTCTACTGGTTCGACTGAATTTGTTGTTCTTGGGTCTCGATTCAAATTGCAAATCTTTCCATTAATTTTATTTGCAGCATCATGATTCTGTTCTAAGTGGTTTGTGATTTTTATAAAGCATTTTAGCATGCCTAACTTATTTTTATTGATTTTCAATGGATTCATGGAAAGGTAAATTCTCATAAGTTACTTTCATGACTTTAGCTCTCTTTTCTTCTTCTTCCTTCTCTCTCTCTTCTATGAGATTCCTGAACGAACTATTCCTCCTTGCAACCTTGAAAGATTTTTGGCTTAGATTCTCTCTCCTGGTTGTCTTTATTCCCTTTTTGTATTTAAAGTTTCCGAGGCACATTGCCTGAAGCATTTAATTTTTCACCATTTGAGCATAATGACAAAAGGGGCCAGCTTTGAACTCCAAAAGTTTACACTTGATACCTTGAATTTGGGATAGGGTTTGGATTCTCAATTTATAAACCCTATGTACTCTTCTTTTATACCAAAAACTCTTAGTCGTTCTAATAAAAGCCTTCAATTTTCTCTCTTATTCCCTAATCTTCACACTTCCCTACTATTCTTTATATTTGTTCCGTCCACATTGTCTTCTTTTTCCCTTCGTTTCTAACCTTCCTTCCTCTTCTAACCCTTCCTCCAAATCCCTTTTAGTTTGATATTAAACAAGACAGGGTTAGATTTGGGAAAAAAGTGAGGGATTAGTTGTTATCTTCTAGGTTCTCTATTTTCTTCTTGAAAAGGTGGGTTTTCTTTGATTTCTTCTCTAATTTTTATTCAATTTTCCTTCCATAATTGTTAATTTTTACTAAGTTCAAATATTATATCATTCAAGGTGTTCAAGTTTTGGAAAGGGTTTGGATTTTTAAATACCTTTCGCACTCTTTAGTGTGTTTGTTGAATTCTTTTGAGGTAAAACCATTGTCCTCCCTATTTCATGGAAAATGGCATGAGTAAGTGAAATGAATGTTTTGTGCTTATATAAAAGCATGAGTCTTAAAAATAGAAATGTGTTAAGCATGTAAATGTTGCATAAATGAAAGAATTAGCATGAAGTTTAACATGAATTCTTTTGTGTATAGGCCTCATGTATATGAGTTAGATTTCATAACTATATTTGGTATTCTAATCATCTCAATAAACATTAGAATGTGTAGTATATTGTATAGCTTGTTGTAAGATGGCCTAGCATGAAGAGAGTATGATTTATGACTTCCTAGCTCTTTATTTAAGCCCATAAGGTGCAAGCATGATTTTACTATGCCAGTGAGATTCACAACATGATTTTGGTATTTTTCATATTAATCCATGATTATTAAATGTTAAGAATGATTGAGCCATAATTGACACTTTATTTGATTGATTAAAGTTTGTAGAATGTGATTGTGTGTAATGTGGTTGGCGAGGAGTTGTTTTCACCACAACCAATTGACTAGTTTGACCAAACCAATTAACTTATTCTTAAAAAAAATTGATTGGTCGGGTCAACCAATCGACTGGTTGGTCTGTGACCTCAGTAATCTTAGCCTCTACTTAAACCCATCAACCAATTTGACCAAATTGGTCAACTAGTTTTTAGAATGATTAATCGATGGGTTTGACTAGTTAACTGGATTACAACTACTATAAGGGTTTTATAGTGCCTAAATTGATTGACCGATCTTAGTTAGAATTATTTTCTTACCTGGTTCTTCTTGAATGTGACTTTTGAGATTTCTCATGCTTGGATAATGATCTAAGTTTGTAATTTTACTTGGATTACTTAATTTTATTTGATGGATTGAAGGTAGTAAAGAGAATATTGATCCTAGTTGACCAAGTTGACCTCAACCTCACCTTTTAGCCCTTTTTTTAACCATGAAATGAGTTGATGATTAGATAGCTAAAATGGATCCTTCTGATGGCTAGTGTATATGTAATGAGTCATAATAATGTCTAACAGACTTCTAATTACTTATATCTTAGCCTTAAAATGTTGACTCTTGTAAGTTTGAATGACTTAGCCTATATAGGAGAAAATTATGGACATATGTGATGGCCAAGATCATATTAGAGGCTTAAATAACTTGAGTGATACAAATACAAATAAAACACTATCCACCATTGTAGATGGACCATTATCTCCCCCAAGATTTGATGAACAAGACCCAGCACTAGTTAGAGCATCGCATGAACAAAATAAGAAAAAATAGTAAATTTGAAATACAAAAAGAAAAACATAAATGGTTTTATCTCCTAAAAAGTAGAATTGGCGAATATGTAAGGGATCTAGAGATCTAATAGGAGTCTCATCTTAGTTATAGATGATGATCTTGCCATGGAATGTCAAGGTTTTGTGCTTTAGACAAAAGTAAGAAGTAGTTGAGAGGATGATTTAGCAATGAAATCAAACTTTATATGTCTACAAGAAACATAATTAGAAGAAACAACGAGTAGATTCACACATAGTTTGTGGTTTGGTGATAATGTTAGATGAATTATTATTGATGCAGAAGGCATGCTTGAGGGATTAATGATAGCACTGAATCGAAAGGTGTTTAATATGAGTCACTTCATTACCAAAAGGCACTAGATTACAATACATGGTCAGCTTCTCTCCCCTTTTTTTTATGTCTCCTTTTGAATATATATGGCCCGATAGATATGGTCCACAAGGTTTTGGTACAGTAAGGAATTTTTGAGTATCGGTTATGAGAGATAAAATTATGAGAAATATTCACTTTATCAAATATCAAGAAATCTTAATTTTATCCTTAACCTAATTTCTTAATTCTGAAACTTTAAGCGAATATGAAACCTTGACTCAAATAAACTGTAATTCGTAAACCAAAATCAAAACCCGCTAAAATTTTAAGTAATCCCAATTACTTGGTTAATCCAAAATCACCTAATCTAATCCTAACCCCTAACCGCTTCTTCCTTTTTCTTTTCTTTTCTCTTCCTTCTTCTCCTGCGCCGATTTTATTATGGCGTGAAGGAGTTTGGTTCCTCTGTTGTACCATGACACCATCACCCTGCCTTCAACATGCATCCTCTCACCATCACCCCTGCCACTAGGGCTGTTCACGGTTCAAATATCCGATATTTTGGATATTTGTGTAACACCCCCAAATTTACTACTAAAAAATTTCGTTTAAATCAAAAGGTTTAGCGGAAGCGAAAGAATTAAAACCGTAAACTTGGGGGTATTACCGCCACACTTAGTACCAGACCGGTTCACTCCTACCGTTCCGATACTAAGTGCTAAGGCTAAACTAAACAATCGTTACGTAAGAGTCATCAAAACTTAGGTCCATAGTTAACATAGACCATTCACGAAAACCACGAGTCAACAATAGTTAAAATATCGTTAAGATTACAACTTAAGAGTACGGTTTCAAAACAAGAAGCATAGTACAAAATATAGTTAAATAAAACAGATCCCAAGGGACCAATATCGTGATCGCCTACTCACTCAAGCCAAGCCTTCCACCCCAAATTAGTAACCGATCAAACCTGCATAGGAGGTCTGCTCCCCACCATCGGTGGATCATCACAGGACCCATTCAATCAAGGTAGTATCAGTACGGGTCCAATACTGAGTAAGGGCGCTGGTGCGCTAAGGCCAAACATACAATCATACCACATAGCACACATAGCACAATCATATAGACAACATGCGATAACCCGCAAGATAAGGTTCGAATACTTTTCTGGTGACTTATTCTTTATTCTCATGAATGATAATAAGTCCATTTCACACATTCTTCAATAATCCATGTGAGCACGGGGACCCCACTATTATAGCCGGTGGACCGGAAATCAACACTCAGGGCAGAACGCATCTGACCACTATTATAGCCGGTGGACCGGAATCAACACCCAGGGCAGAACACCTCTAGCCACTATTCTAACCGGTGGACCGGACTGGCCCCGACTTACATGGTGTTTCGCTGTAAGTACTTAGTAATTTTCCATGGATTAACTTATTCGTTTGGGTCTGTCGAGCCCGAATTCCCCATTATTATAGCCGGTGGACCGGAATAAACACTCAGGGCAGAACGCCTCTGACCACTATTATATCCGGTGGACCGAAAATAAACACCCAGCGCAAAACGCCTCCGGCCACTATTCTAACCGGTGGACCGGATTGGGTCGGGCTCATCAGTCTTTCGCTTTATGTAATTAATGTATTATTCGTGTCTTATTAAATCACACATCACCCTTAACATGCATGCCCACTACATTCTACTGCTTTCCTTTCAAGAGGCCCTCTCATATATTGAGACTCGTGCACCCCAAATCACACCCCGACATTATTCTCCCCTTAAGCTCACACATATTGAAGGACCAACTCCTGGAAGTGTAGGTTAAACCCAACACCCTACGACATCGATCTCGCCAATTCTCAACCTCTAGGGTTTTCCCCTTGGAAACCCTAGTTGGGCCTATGTGGCCCAACCTCTTCTCACTTACCGTTACCCATTATTCACCCCCACATCTCACCCTTATTAAGTCAAAGCCCAAGGCATACCCTTTTATTCCTCGACCTCGCATGTACTCAGTTTAACCCTAGTTGGCCACATCAGACACTAGCACCTTACTTCTTCCACAAGTAACCTCTCTCTTTTCATCCCCAAGTCTCTTCTTTCACATGGATCACCCATACTCACCTTTTTCATAGTAAACCGACACTCTCAACCCACAATCCACACCTCCTTAATCCTCCTCACCATCGTACTCCCCAAGTATCCACTTTCTTACCGAAACCCTAGTTAGGCCCCTTATGCACCCTTATACCAACCTACGTACTATTTTTCACCCCAAGTCTCCAACCACCCTACAACTCTCCCCATCTCTCATTTACTCCCAAATTCAACTTTTAGACACCCCAAGTCACCATGCAGATTTTAAAGCCCCCATGCATGGTTCCCAACTTTCATTTATTTTAGACATGCTTTCCACGCACAGTTTCTCTCATGGATGATGAGGTATTTGGGTCTACCCCATATTCCCCCTTAATAATCTCACTTCCCATTCCCCTCTTGTTATTCTTTTAGTCCCATTCCATAATACCAAAACTCTAGCATGCATGTCCTAGAGGGCCGCATCAACACATCATAAATACAATACATAAACATGTCATGCTCATGTGATATAAGGCACACACATCATACCTCATTATCCACGCTGCGCTACACAAAACAGGTTATTCCTAACACATGCATAATACACATTAACATGGCATACTCATCATTCATCAACACATCACATCACACATAGCACAAGGCCATAGCTTCGTCCTTACCTAACATGACTCCGGTCTTGGAGCACGTTCCTACGCCTCCTCCGGGTGTCGACTTGATTCGCCTATAAGCGGGAAAAACTAGAGGTTAATTTCCCTCTGACCAAAACACTATTCTTTCTATCTTACCCTTATCTTTAACTTACCATTAGGGCTAAAATAATAATATTACTTTTATAAGTAAAAGTATGGTCATTATTCTTAAGGTGGCTAATCATGCTACTACTAATAAAAGTGGGTCTTAATAGCTACAATAATTTTAAGTAATTTTAATAATATTTATTATTAACGGTAGTAGTTCCATGTTACTAATAATGATGATAGTAGTAGCGATAGTAAGGTTAGTGGTATATGAAATATTACTAATAGTGACAAGGAACTAAAATAATAATAATAATAATAATAACCATGATAATAATGATAATAGTAATACTATTAATAATAACAATAATGATGTTAAAATAATAATACTAAAGTTATAGGTCATTAATAATAGTAATACTAACAGTTATAAATTATTTCAAGGTTAGGTTAAATAATAATAATAATAATAATAACATTAAGAATAATAATACTAATAATACTACTAAAAATAATTGGCATGTGTACAACAAGGGTTTAGGGGTTGGGGAGTTTAGAGGACTACCTAGGGGTGCTGGTGGCACAGGTGGCGGTGCACGGCGCACGGCGGCGATGGGGGAGAAGGAAGGTGAAGAAGTGGTGGAGGGGAAAGGAAGGAAGAGGAGAGGTTGGCAGGGGAAACAGAGGGTCTAGGGAGGTTGGGGAAGCTCCCTTGGTGGTTTTGGGAGGTAGAGAGGGTGCTGGAAGTGGCGGCACGGCGGTGGGCGGCGGTGAGAAGGGTGGCGAAGTTCGAGGCTGGCTTGGTCGGGAAGGGTACTTTGCACGCCTGGGGTGACGCGTGCAGAGCAAACCTAGGGGTGAGGGAGGCCTGGGTCGGTGGAGGATGATGCAAGGAAGGGTTTCGGGGGTGGATCGGGCGGTGGCGATGGGCGGCGGCGACGGGGTGGCTGTCTGAAGTAGGGGCGGCGCAAGGTGATTTCTGGGCTTTTGGTTCGAAAACCCCCGAAGCTGGATCCTTGGGGGGTATTTATAGGCTTGAAAAGGGGGAGAATCGAGAGAGGGGACAAGGGAAGGCAGGTCAGGCGGCGATTCTGGCACGCCGGCCGGCGGTGGCAGGCCGACGCAGGTCTGCCATGGCAGACCTGTGGGCTGGTCGGGAAAAGAAAAGAAAACGTGCGGGGCGGCCTAGGAGTGATGGGGGGGGTGTCGACTGGTCGAGGGAGGGTAGTTGGAAGGGCAAGAAGGGGGAAGGCAGCGACGCAGGCGGCGCAGACAGGCGGTCGGCGCAGAGGGGGATGGCGGCGTGTTGCAGGTCGTGCGCGGGAGGAAGAAAATGGGAGGAGGCCGGACCGGCGGTCCGGGGAGAAAAGAAAAAGAAGGGGGGACCGGCCGGTTCGGAAATGGTCAAAAGGCCTTATTAAAACGCGGCATTTTGGGTGAATTTCTGGACGAAGCGCGGCGTCGAGTAGCTGGGAGGCAACGACTACTTCATTAATCGGGGTGCAGCGTTTCGGCGGAATGAGGGGCGAAACGCTGCGTTGCAGTGCCGGGGGGAAATGGACGGCGCTGGGCCGCGGGGGAAGAAGGAAAAGAAGAAGGGGGTTGGGCCGCAGCTGGCCCAACGGCGAGAAGGGGGGGGAGAAGAAAAAGGAAAAAGGAAGAAAAAGGAGGAAAGGTTTATTTATGTTATTTTATTTTAGTATTTTATTTATATAAATATTTAGAATATTTACCTTGGGTACTTAGAGTAATAATATTTAAATAATTAAATAAAATATTTATCCTCCTTTTTAGGCTAATTTAGGGCCCAAAAAAAAATATAAAGATACCCTTTATAAATTATCTCAAAATTCTTATTAGCTTGCCCTACAAAATCCCTTTTTAATTTAAAAAGAGTAATATATTAAATAAATTCCCCAATAATCCTTATTTAATGACTTATTTCCAAAATAATTAATTCTAGGGTATTTCAATTTGATTGTCGGATATTTGAAATTTTGGATATCTAAAAATGATATTTGATATTTAATTTGAAACTTCGGATATCCGGAAGATCGGATATTTAAATTTTTGGATCGGATATCATCGGATATCAAATATAACCGATATTATTCGAATACAATTTCAAATATAAAAAATTACCAAATGACAAATATATTTTATATTATCCGATTTGTTAAGCGAATGCTGATCAAATATCCGATTCGCTTAGCAAATATCCGACTTACTCAACAAATATCCAATGTTAAAACTAAAATAAGAAAGGAGTGGATGGAGTATATTGGTATGCAGAGTATTTTTATTTTTATTTTTATAAATATCTAAAAAGGGATTATATTAAAAATATAATTTCAATTAAATTAAATTTTACCTCAAATAATAAATAAAGTAAGTAAAAATTATACATAGACACTTCTAAATTTATTTATATACAATTATATATAAAATAAAAAATTATAAAAAAATATATAAATATTTTTCTTCGGATCGGATATTTGGTTTGTTTGATTTTTTGTTGACCGGATCGGATATTTGATTTGAAAAAAAAAATCGGATCGGTTATTTGCTTTTTCGGATCAGATTGCTTCGGATATCGGATCAAATAAGCAGATATCGGATAACATGAACATCCCTACCTGCCACCCTTACTGACCACCACCATCATCCCTCATATGACCGTGTCTATCTTTTTTCTTCTTCTCTTCCCCTACTAAGCTGACCACCATCACCTCCCCTACTACTCTTCTTCTTACTTTCCTCATCCTTACGTAACCCATACTCACAACCATTGTAATCACTAGCATTTTTCATCACAACACACATCCATCACTCCCACTATCATCCTAGTGACCTACACCATGCCTTGCACAATCGTCACATGCCTTTCCCCCTCTGTTTTCTTTTTCCTAATTCACACCATACACATGCATATACATATACATACATACATACATACTACATAGTCTCCTTCTTTCTCTTTGGTTTGCCTCATTCTGCCCATCTTTGTGTCAAAGAGCCATTACCTGAGTTCCCTCTTCCTTCTCCCTTCTCTTTTCTTCTTCTTCCTCCTCCTTCTTTCCCTATTTTTTGCCTTTGCACCACCCATTCCACCACTGTACACCACCTCGGCCACCACTCGCCGCCCTTTGGCTGGTGGACTGATCACTAAGGTCACCCTAACCTTCCCCATCGCTATCGTTGGCCTTCTTCCTCTCGTCTATCGCACTTTTGTAGAGTACAAGGCATGTGCACCACCTACTGCACGATTGTGCAACACGTAAATATCTTGTTGCACACCCGTCCAACCTTTACACCACCTGGCCATGCGTATTTTTTCTCTCGATCTACTGTGCACTCTTGCTGCACAACCGTGCACCTTTTGCACCGCCTGGCTGTGCATCATATTTTCACTTGATCATGAGCTGCACCACCTGCTGCACAGTTGTGCAACTTTCCCTTTTTTGACCGTGCACCCCTATCTTTACCCCTAGACATTGTCTAAACACCACAAAAAATTACCCATAGCTCCACCACACATTCTTCTACACTTCCATACAACTCAAGCTTCCATTTGACTCCAGTTACTTCCATTTTACCCTCCTCTACCTTAAACTTCCCCTCAATTTTAATCTTCAATCCTAATCATATTTTTATCTTATTTTCGTAGGTGATGTTCAGGTGATCTTGGAGTAGGTCTAGGATTTACATGCATAGAGCCTGCTGTCTTTGTTGGTAAGAATACATGTCATAGCTAGGGATTTATGTCATACATGTATTTTTATATGTGCTTTTGTATTGAGTATATTATATTGAGTAATATATTTATGGAAATGCTATGAAATGATATTCTTGAGAGTAATGAAATTATGTAAGTACATATTTAGGTATAATGTTGGATATGGGATATCTATAGAAAACTAAGGATATGTACTTCGGATAATGATTGAAAATTTATATGTATTAGTATTGGGTTTCATAAAGCCTTTGGGAGAATACGATTGTCTTGACTACCGCGAGGGTATTATGATCATTTGAGGATAATTACGTGGTCGTACTTATGTTGTTTAGTTGTATGTCTTGCGCGGTTATATGAGTTCAACATGATAATATGAAATCAAATGTGAATAAAGTACTAATCAATTAAAGTAAAAGATCATGTGAGTCGGGTCGAGGTGTTTATATGGGTCCATTCCATTAGATAACAATAGTGGCTCGGGTGTATTGTCCCTAAGAGGTGCATCAGTTCGTTTTACCGGATTAAGAATAGTGGGGCTCCATACTCAACGTGAATGAAAATAGGATTAAGAGATAAAGTGTAAATGAAAATATACTAATCATTTAAAGTAAAAGACTACGCGAGTCAGGACCAAGGTGTTGAGTCCATTCCATCGGATAATAATAATGACTTGGGTGTGTTGTCCCCAAAAGGTGCTTTAAACCGTTCCAGCGGTTTAATAATAGTGGCTCATGAGTATTTTACTTTGAGAGGTGTTGTATTTGTTTCATCGGATAATAATAGTGGCTCAGGTGTGTTATTTTTGCGAGGCGTTTTAGACCATTCCACCGGTTTAATAATAGTGAAGTCCTTGAACTCAACGTAAATAAAAGATTAGAATATGGTGTATCTAATGAAAGATCTGAAATCAATAATTATCTAACATTCTCTGATTTACGCATTTATGATTTGATTATGAGAATTCTTGTATCATGTGTAACCCTACTTGACTATACCGTTACCTTACTCAATACGTAGCGTACTGATCATTCGTTTCATGGGTGTTGCTCAATCTAACGAGTAGACGACCCATATGTATATATGTAGGTTGATGAGGACCAGGTAGATGAATTCACAACCTTTGATGCTATATATGTGGAGGAGTGATTTCTTTTGTATCAGGATTTTGGGCATAGAGTCATGTTATCTGGATGATAATTTTACCCGAATACCTTTTTGGAGTCTTAGTTCCATGGGATCCCTTTTGTTGTATTTTGATATTGTAATCATAGTTGATCTCCAAACACTTATTTAATGTTACTAAAAGTTGTCTCATTTCTTCCTATCACATTTAAATTTTCTAATTGTTTTGCTTTATGGTTGATATAAGGATGGTGGGGTAAGCTAGACTTATGTCAATTATGGTGGTAACACCCAACTATTTGATTATACTCTCCCGCTAAAAATAAAATTTTTTAGTAGTAAATTTTAGGGTGTTACAATTTTTATTTTACATTCAAAATCATAATAAGAGGTTTAATTTTATCTTATTTTGGTATTATTAGGTTGATTGTTGTCCATATTTATTTTTATGTTATCAAAATTAGTCAAATTACCATAACGATCGTAGGAGAATGAAATTGAGCAAAAATTAGGTTACAAAGAGTAGAGTAGAGCGTGAGAAGAGAGAAATACATAATAATGAATGCAAAATTATGATTAGGGTATTTTAGGAATGAGGTATAAATTTTTTGTTCCATATATTAATTTTCATGTTTCATTAATCAACACTTTAAGTCAATTTCACCTTATGATTATTGGGTACTAGATAAATTAAATTAAGAATTCTAATAAAATTTAATGAGACAAGGGTTTCTTCATGTTAACATGCTAATCAAACAAGGATATCAAGTTGTGAACTAATATAGGGGATCAATGTACTTTTGTTTGAGTTTGTTTGGAAATGATCTTTCAGTTTATGTAAGCATTAATAGATGAATATTATTTAAAAATGATAATAATTATCCACAACCTCTTATTTTAGCAAAACTAATAAAAATATGGCCTAAAATAGCTTTATTTCAATCTACGAGCTCCTTTACATGTCTTTGTTACTTTACTCATCCAAATTTCGTGAATAATTTGTGTAACTAGTTAGTGGTAGGGATGTTTATATGTTCCAATTTTTAATGAATTGGTCTAATATATTAATCTATTCAAATTGTGAAATTAAATATCAGATCATGTATTTTTCCCAATCAAATAATAAATGTGGTCAATAAAAAGTTAAGTAAATTGAATATCTTATCCAACTACTACAAATATTATTTGATTCAATAAATTATGTATACATATTATAAGACTCATTAAATTATTATCACATACCATGATTATTTTAGTTTACTAATTCAATCAAATCAGATCGATTTATAATCCATTAACTATTATTGTAAATATCAAAAGATGTACATCAAATGGCGAATGATGTAAATATCTTATTTAAATATTTTAAATATCCAATAAAGTTAAGTAAATGTATATTGGCATAAAAATAAAATCAATACTTCAAGTCGAAAGCATAACGACCTAGTAAAGTCGTTGATTATACATTTGATTTATATACCCTTGCTAGTGAAGTCTAAAAGTGATATTCTAATATGCATGTAAAGATTTTTAGTACATACCAATTGCCTATCACATTATTCCTTGAACCAAGTTAATTAGAATAAACCTATTGTTTATTTTGAAAAATTAGATGAGCTTTATTTGCGCCTACAATGAGTCGACATGTCCATATGAATGA
The DNA here is from genome assembly GCA_030549775.1 of Tamarix chinensis. NCBI lineage: Eukaryota > Viridiplantae > Streptophyta > Magnoliopsida > Caryophyllales > Tamaricaceae > Tamarix > Tamarix chinensis. The sequence goes on along the minus strand of CM060171.1, from coordinate 80,423,519 downwards.
CATTTAAGAATAGATTTTGTCGGCGAATGAAATGTCCATTAATTATCTTTACATTGGTGTAAGATGGTATGATGTTGACATTGGTGATGTCTTTACCTAAAAAGTTGATAATGATAATGAATAAAATCAAGAATTATTCTTGATTTATTACGGAATCTCATTGGGTAAATGATTGATGAGTTAAAATAGTCAAATGTATCCACGTAATGAGTGTGATTTATATGTATAAGAAATCAATTATTTGAAGGTGTCTGACCGATTCACTATAAATGGATGTTCATAAAGAAATAATTTAAAAATTAATTTGGTGACGCATATATTTGTACAAAAATTAGATTTTTATCTTTGATAGAAAAGTTTCAAATGTAAGCATTATTAAATTATACTTGTACATACAAATAAAATTATACCGTAACATATGAAGTAGACATACTAAATTGATGAGAGATAATTATACTTTTTTCTTTGGTCTTTGCGTTTTCTTGGCAAAATTATTAATAATGCGGTATTTTAGAGATATATTTTTAAGTTGGAGCTTTGTAAATATTAGAAGAAATACATAAAAAAATATCATAAATAAAATATTTATAATAATTATAAATTTTTTAACAAATTTTTTTAGATATTTAACGAATTATTTATAAATCAATCCAAAATAATGGATGTAGACATTCTGTCCGTACACATTCGTGTTGGATAAGTAGTGATAGGACGGTTGCGAGCAAGTTGTGAGTACTAGCTTTCGTTCACCATCGGATCTTCTAAAGCCGACAGAAAAATTTGCAAAGTTATCAAGAATGATCCAATCCATTACTAGCGGTACGACAAAGCAGCGTACCGGACTAGCTGGCTCGGAGAAAAAAGGTGGACAAATCAATCAATTCTAGATAATTTATTCCAGGACCATGGTGTTCCGTGTGCATAAGGATATCCTTTTCACGCCGGCTGGAACCTTCACGCATATCTCTGTCTCAACTCTCAACTCCACACGTTGCTGTTTGCTGAGGTGGGACTTTTAAGACTCCCACCTGTGAGTGTAGTTTGATTGCTGCATACAGAGTATGAGAGTAAATCAGAAGGCTTGTCGTCCATGCATCCAGAGAGTTTTAAAGTTTTGGCTTATGACTAAATATCATGGATTTGATGTCTAAAATATGATGAATATTAAGATGCCTTGCATTCTTGATCAAATAATTCAGCTGCGTGGATCAGATCAGATACCGCGAAAGAAACAATGGGAAGGAAAGAGACAGCCAGGAAAACAAAACCAATGAGGTGAATATAAACGTTCCGACAATATTCAAGTTGAGGTGACTATAAGATAGAAGAGATGAGGCTGATGACTCATGAGTCAATTTATGTAGGCTAACTATTGACTATTAATATATGTTAAAAATAAATATCATAGTTTGAAAATCTTTAAAATTGACCTAGGTTAAAATATACATTACCCTCTTTTCAAACTCCCGATAGGCTATCAAATTAGTTATATTTATCGAAAAGATTATTTAACAATTAAGTAAATCCACATTAGAAGTAGATGATGGTAGAGATGCGAAGGTAATGTTAAACATTCAATCATAATAGAATCGATAATAAATCGATGAAAAACTAAACGAAAATCCTACGTCATGTGACGACCTCCATTCCCCTACTAGGTTTCTTGCAAGATCTCTCTTGTCAATCCATTTTTCTCCTTCCCTAATCACCTGATGCAAAACATTCGTCACCCTCTCTTACCAAAATGCGTGCATATAGACAAACGACAAAGTTGAGTTTCCTTTTGTCCAAGTCATAGTGAGGCCTAGGGCACATACATGAAACTTTGTGATGTCCCTAATGGCATTGACAAGAATATAAATAATCTTGATGAACCAAATAATGAGTTGGAGACTCCGTCTATGCAACCAAGACGTCTTTGTTGGATACCCGCCTAAGGTGAAATATTCAATTGAAGATGAACTGCAATGGAGGGATCATGATGAGTCCTTTGATGAGAAGTACCATGATGACATTTCTTTCCTAGATGCAAAGTGGCAACAAATTTACCTTACCAGTGATGGGAACATGCCTTGTGGGAACCCTTTTGGTGTTCTTTCATTATAAATATATATGCATGCGTGTTAATTATTTAGTAGGTATTACGTGTATCATTATTTGTATGATTTATTTTTGTTACTGTTTTGTTGGCCTTTGTTGTTGTTTATTGCTGTGTTGTTATGGGTTTTGGTTTGCTTCTCTATATGTTTATACAGGCATGGCAATATCGATTCCTTTGATATTAATGAAAAAAACTAGTTTTGCTATCATTAGAGACACATGATTTGATTATAGAACATTAAAAATTGCGAAGGAGTGTTACATATTTTATAATTTTAAAAGTTAGACAACAATCGTAGTAACATGATTTAGTGGTTGTTTTCTTTTATAAGTAGTTGACTAGTGAGATGGCGCATTTGCCTATTATGTACTTTCCTCCAACATATTTGTGCATGACGTACAATTCAAATTTATGGATTCATGTCACATGGTTATACGAGGAGCTTCGTTGGTTGTTCTTGATGAAGTCATACTATGAGATCGTATCATTTACTTTTGACATTGCCTTAGATTGAGCCATGGTCAGAGGCATTAGATAATTATTTTGATTTATTTGGTAACCATACCAATGCACAATACCCGATATTTATTAAGAGTGAGGTGTTTGTGAGGGATTATGATCAGATTTCTAGAGAGCTGATGGTCATAGATGATGAATGGAGGTTTTGTCATAGCTTACCCCTAAGTAACCACCCCGGTTACCCTAGGCAAGGCTATTGATGGATTTCATAGGATGATTAGGGGTGTTGTTAGTTAGTTGTTTGGGTTGTAGCAACCTTTTGATGTATATATTGTTGATATTGCCTTAGGGTTTTTTTTCTTATTTTTTGGGTCTTTTTTTTAAACGCGCAATATATATTTACTTTTGAATTTACAACCTTTATATAAATATTTGATATGTATATGCATATGAACTCTTTCTAAGAAAGAACAATTGGTTTATTGGTATATTTTTATTCTCTTGTTGGAATGGTTTGTATATATAGCAACAGAATTGATAAAACCTTGTTAGGTTTCGAAGAAAAACACCAGACCACAAGTCGAACGATATGTTCAAAAATTTCTGAAATAGATCAGCCTAATGATAGAACCGAAGGAAGATCGAGAAAACTCAGGGCATAATTGAAATCTATGGCAACTGAGCAATGATTACAGAGAAGATGATTCAGCGAAAGAGAGAATCAAGAAGAGAAGATTCGAGAGACACTAGAGAGAGTCAAGAGAGAATCGAGAGAGAGAAATTGATAGAGAAAATAGTCGTCTCAGCAAGTGTATTATTTCTATCCAAAAGTTATCTACAAAAGCTGCGTCGACCCCTATATATACCGTATACATATACACATACAAATAGAGGGCCGACCGAATTAATCTCACGCTATCAGCCCACACACTTAATACAATCATAACAAATATTGGTGCTGAATTATCTAATCAGCCCAATTACAAAAATTACAATCATTCCCAAAATGAATTGATAGATTACAATTATTCTCCCATCAGCTAATTTATTTAGCTAACTGTGAGAATTAAGGGTTGCATAGGCAGCAATCCTTCTAACCCAATTTACGGGTCGGGTGGCTGACCATGCGACCTACTTAATTCCACTAGCTATGATTGCCGGTGATTGCATCATATGGGAATATAATAAAATTTGAACTCAATTTATTCAGTAGTTCCTTATCAACATATCCATACAGCAACCAGCAACAATCACTCACAACATCCAGCAGCATGCTCCATTTCCATTACCTGAGTTCTTATCTCTTTTTTTCCCCTAATTATTCACAGAATAATATAAATAATTATAAGTACAATTTATATTACAACAATCAATAAAATTATCCAAATAAGAATTATTGAGATACACATCAAGAATAACATGATACATTATAGAAATATGAATTCTTTTTAACCATGAGCGATTTGTGAATTGGTAAGGGATATGGAAACGTGTTGAAATTGTTCATATATATAACTTTAAAAAGCATGATATACATTATATAAATATGAATTCTTTCTAAGCATTAGCAATATGTGAATTAGTTTGTAGAAGTGAATTGATTTGTAATAATATTTTTCATAGTATAAATATATATTGGAAAACTATGGATCAAAAATGGATGTCTACAAATCGTTTGTCTAGAGAATATGATAAAGGAGTTAATTTTCATCATATTTGCAATAGAACATCTTTGGGATGCTAGTATAATAGTCTATCCTTGTTTGAATTGTGCTTGTATTCAACGTGTCAATACTAATGCTTTGAGAGATCATTTGTTGGTCTATAGAATTGATACAAGTTACACTCATTAGATATGACATTGTTAGACAGAGTCTAAATATGATAATGAGGAAGGTAGGAGGGGTAGTAGTGGATCATTCGACAACAATAAGGGTGATTCGTTAGAGGAGATGACTCAGAAGGTTGAGGAAAGTGTTCAAGATGGTATAAAAATGTTCGACTAGTTATAGAGAGACTCAGAAAAACCTTTGTATAGTGATTGTAAGAAGTTTAATAGATTATCTACTACTTTAAGGTTGTTCAACTTAGCATGTAATGGATGGAGTGATAGGAGTTTCACAGAATTATTATCACTTATGCAAGAAATGCCTCCCGATGATAACGTTCTACCTAATTGTACCTATGAAGCGAAGAATATCCTTTCATCTATGGGTATGAGTTATGAGAAGATACATGCATGCCCTGATAATTGTATATTATTTCGCAATGAATATGCATGTTTAGATTATTGTCCTAATGAAGAATGCAAAACACCTTGATACAAGAAGCATAAGGTGCCATCAAAGGTGTTATGGTATTTCCTTATAATACCAAGATTCAGGCAGATGTTTAATGATGTCCAAGATGAAAAGAGCTTGAGATGGCATGCTGATAAGAAGATAGATGACGGACTTCTGAGACATCCATTTGACTCTCTACAATGGATGATGATAGATGGTTTGTTTCCTGAATTTAGCAAAGAATCAAAAAACTAGTGTCTTGCTCTCTCTGCGAATGGTATGAATCCGTACAATCAAGGCACATATAATATTTGGCTGGTGATTTTGGTTATATACAAACTACCACCATGGCACTACATGAAACACAAGTATATGATGTTGTCTTTACTCGTTTTGGGGTCAAACCAACTAAGGAATGATATTGATGTTTGTTTGGATCATTTGATTATTGATTTGAATTTATTATGGGACATGGATGTTAAAGTGTTTGATGCTTATGGTGAGGAAAATTTCACTTTGAGAGCAATGTTATTCTGTACTATAAGCAATTTTCTAACATATGGTAACTTGTTAGGTTATAGTGTGAAAGGCCATAACACATACCCGATATTTGAGGATAATACTTCATTTGTTTAACTAACGCATGGCTGGAAGAATATTTTTCTCGAGCATCATAGATTTTTACCAAGGGATCATCATTATCATAGGTAAATGAATGCATTCAATGGGAAACTAGAAGAAGGGCACACACCAATTCAGTTGATGGGCATACAAGTGTATATAAAGATAGGTGTAGTTTGGGAATAAGAATAAAGATAAGCCTCCATCATTTGAGTGAAAGAAAATGTCTATATTCTTCAACTTTCCATATTAGGAATCTCTATATGTGAGGCATGCCCTTAATGTGATGTATATTGAGAAAAATATTTTTGAATGCCTTGTTGGTACATGACTTAATGTTCCACGAAAGACTAAATATGGCATAAATTCTCGATTGCATATGGAGGAAATGGGTATTAGGTAGATAATGGAAGAAAAACTTATTTACCACTAGCTTGCCATGCTCTCTCTAGAAAGGAGAAAAATTATATTTTGTCAATTATTTAATAGTGTCAAGGTTTTGAAAGGTTATTTTTCAAATGTTAGAAGGCTAGTGTCAATGAAAGAGTTAAAATAATTAACATGAAGTCTCATGATTGTCATATTTTGATGCAACATTTGATGCCAATTGCCATATGTGGAATTTCGCCGAAGCATGTTCGAAATGCTCTCACTAGGATTTGCTGGTTCTTCAACGCACTATGCTCCAAATTCATATACCTTGATAGTTTGGATGTCTTGTAAAGAGGGATTGTGATCACTTTGTGTCAGCTTGAAATGTATTTTCCTCCCTCATTCTTTGATATTATGGCGCATCTAACCGTTCGCTTGGTTTATGAGGTGAAAGTGTTAGGATCTATTCATGGGAACTGTATATACCCCTTTGAACGGTTTGTGAAGTTGATAAAAGGTTACTTGATGAATCAATATCGATCATAAGGATGCATTATTGTAACACCCCCAAATTTACTACTGAAAAATTTCGTTTAAATCAAAAGGTTTAGCGGAAGCGAGAGAATTAAAACCGTAAACTTGGGGGTATTACCGCCACACTTAGTACCAGACCGGTTCATTCCTACCGTTCTGGTACTAAGTGCTAAGGCTAAATCCGATCATCAATAAGTACGAAGTATCATAAAACACAAGACGACATTTAGCATAAATCGTTAATAAGATATAAGTCAAACAGGAGTTTGAATACAATTTAGGATTACAACCCCATAATACTTTTTCTTTAAAAACGGGAAACGTAATACAAAATATAGCTAACAAAACAATCCCCAAAAAGGATCAGTATCCGGATCGCCTACTCACTCAAGTCAAGCCTTCCACCCCAAAATAGTAATTGATCAAACCTGCATAGGAGGTCTGCTCCCCACCATTGGTGGATCATCACAGGACCCATTCAATCAAGGTAGTATCAGTACGGGTCCAATATTGAGTAAGGGTGCTGGTACGCTAAGGCCAAGCATACAATCATACCACACAGCACACATAGTACAATCATATAGACAACATGCGATAACCTACAAGATAAGGTTTGAATACTTTCCGGTGACTTATTCTTTATCCACGTTAATAATATGTCCATTCCACACATATTCTTTAGTAGTCCATGTGAGTGCGAGAACCCCACTATTATAGCCGGTGGACCGGAAAGTATACACTCAGGGCAGAACGCTCCTGACCACTATTATTTGCCGGTGGACCGGTCTCCAGGGCAAGATGCTCCTGGCCACTATTATTTGCCGGTGGACCGGTCTGGCCCCGACTCACATGGTGTTTCGCTGTAAGTGCTTAGTGTATTTTCCATGGTTTAACTTACTTACTTTGGTTTTTCGAGCATGAAATCCCCCACTATTATAGCCGGTGGACCGGAAAGTATACACTCAGGGCAGAACGCTCCTGACCACTATTATTTGCCGGTGGACCGGTCTCCAGGGCACCCCGGCTCCTGGCCACTATTATTTGCCGGTGGACCGGTCTGGGCTCGGCTCAACAATCTTTCGCTTTACGTAATTAATTTCTTATCCGTGTCTTATTGAATCACATCACACCCTTGACATGCATGCGGTTGATACTCTACCTCTTTCCCCTCCAGAGAGACCGTCTCATATTTTGAGACTCGCACCTCTTCTCACACCCGACATCCATCCCCCGTAGACTTAGACATAGTGGCATATAGTAAGGTACAATCTCCAAAAATATAGGCCACCCCAAAACATATGATATCGACTCCGTATGTCCTCATCCCTCTAGGGTTCCTCCTCGGAGACCCTAATCGGACCTATGTGGCCCAACTCTTTCTTACTTACCCAAATGTTACTTTATTCTCTATCTCGCACCTCATTTTCTTATTAGGAAATTCCCCAATTGTGTTACTTTATTTTCCAGGTTCACGTGTGACCGAAAAAACCCTAGTTGGCCATTCAAAACCCTAATTGACCACGCCAACCCTAGTTGGCCGCACCGAACTCTAGCACTTTACTTCTTCAACAAGTAACCTCCCTCTTTCACCCCAAAATCTCTTCTCTCATTTAGAAACCCTCACTCATCCTTTATATAAGTGAGTTCTCACTCTCAACCCCATACTCCATCCCTCCTTGATCATTTTTACCCTTGTACCCTTCAAATTGCTCATTTCCTCCCAAAACCCTAATTGGAACCCTTAGACACCCTTACATCGACCCACGTGAAATTTTGCACTCAAGTCTCCAATCGACCCGTAACTTTGACATTATCTTATTTACTTCCAAAATCAACTTTCCTCACGTAAGATTTATTCCCCAATGCACAATTTAAACACTCCATGCAGACTCCCCAACACCCACTTACACACAAAACCCTAATAAGGTCTCTTATGCACCAACTTACGTACTATTTTTCATACTAAGTCTCCAATCATTCCAAGACTCTCCCAAACTCTTACTTACAACCCAATTCAACTTTTCCCACGTAAGAATCAAACCCATGCAAGGTCTAGTTCCCCCATGCAAACTTCCCAACATCCACTTTCCCGTTGTTCTTTTATTATCATTTCATGCTACTCAAAAACCTAGCATGCATGTCCTAGAGGGCCATAACAAGTCACATCATCAACATCAACATCAAACATGGAACATGTCATACACGTATAAAATAAGGCACACACAACATACCTCATAATCCATGTTGCGCTACAAAACAGGTTATTCATAACACATGCATAATACACATCAACATGACATGCTCATCATTCACCCACACATTACATCACACATAGCACAAGGCCATAACTTCGTCCTTACCTAAGACGACGCCGGGCTTGGAGCACGCTCCTCTAACTCCTTAGGGCTTTGGTTGGGATTACCTATAAAAGGGGGGGGGGAATGCTAAGTATTAGTTTCCCTGCAAGTACCATCAACCCTTATTCTAGTTTAGGATTAGGGTTTTTATTACTAAAGAGGGTATTATACAAAAACTAGGGTTTTTACCTTAGAATTAGTATACTAAATATTAGCAGTCAAAATATAGTTATTTATGATACTTATTGTTACACTTATTTTATTAAGCCCATTAGTTCCATTCTTATAATACTAGTGTTCACTAGTCATAGTAAAATAGTGATAATAATAATAATAATAAGACTACTAATAGTGACACTTATGTTTCAAGTAGTAGCACTCTAGCGTTTTTAAGATTAAGTCTAACAATGGTGTTAGGTTTGAAATAATAATATTATAAGGTCACAATATTACAAGTAAACTATTCCTAAGGGTGATAATGATAATAGTAATGATACTAATAATGATGATAATAATAGTAATACTCCTAGTAGTAATGATAATAACAATAATACAACCAAGTAAGGTTTAGCAACCACAATAATAACCGTAGTAAGGATAATAGAAGTAATAATAGTAATATTATTAATAATGTTAATACTAACAATTATAAAAATTAATATTAAAGTTAAGTATAATAAAAGTTAGGGTTCAAAAGGGGTGTTAGTATTAGTAAGAAAATAAGACATTAATAATAGAGACAATAATAATGTTAATAATGACAATAATAATAATAATAATAATAAAAGTAATAATAATAATGATAAAAAAATAATAATAAGTATATTAGTATTAATATTAGTAGAAAATGGTAGCAATTATATAAAAGGGGTATTAGGGTTTGGATGAGTGGAGAACCACCTAGGGTCGGTGGTGGTCCGGCGGCGGCGCGTGGCGGCGAGGACGGCGGCGGTGGAGGAGGAGAAGAGGGGTAAAGATGGAGGTGGTGGTTAGATGGGAGGGGAAAAGGAGGAGTTTGAGGTGGGGAAAGAAACAGCAGGTGAAGGGGAGTGGAGTGAGGGTGGTGGCGTGGCAAGGGGTGCCGGCGCGCGGCGGCGGCCGAGGGTGGTGGAGAGAGGTGGAAGATGAGGGAGGAAGGAGGAGAAGGAAGCAGGGAGTAAGGCTGGTATGGGCAGGTAGGGGAGGACCTTCTGGTCACTTTGGGGGGTGGAGAGGAGGTCGAGCACGGCGGAGGTGGCGGCAGAAGGTGGCGTGAGGTGGCGGGGGTGGTTTTTGGGCAAGGGGTTTCGCACGGTTGTGGCGGCACGTGCGGGGTAGGAACGGGGGCAGCGACGGTTTGGTTGCGTGGAGGGTGGTGCAAGGAAGGTTTTGGTGCGCGGCGGTGGTCGCGGCGGTCGCTAGAGGCAGCGGAAAGGGCGTCTGATCTGGCGGCGGCGAGGCAGGGTTTCAACAAGGTCTAGAGGGGAGGACTTGCCTTGGCCGTTCGGGGAGGGGTATTTATAGGCAATTGAGGAGGGGAAAACGACGAAGGGAAGAAGGAAGGCACGCGGGGGCAAGTGCGGCAGGCCGCCGTCCGGTGGTGGCAGTCGGTCGCAGGTCTGTGGTTTGGTAGGCTTATTTGGCGGTGTGCAGGAAAAGGAAAGGAAATCAGGACGCGTGAGGGGCAGGGCGATTGTGCTGGGTTGATTTGGGAAAGAAAGGGACGGGAATGGCAGAGGAAGGACGGTCGGACGGCAGGGCTGTCAGCGGCGGCAGGCTGCGAGTTGCAGGCCTGCGCGAGGAGGAAGACGATGGGCGTGGGCGGACCGGCGGTCCAGGGAGAGAAAAGAAAAGGGGGGAAACCGGCGGTCAGCAACGGTTATAATGTTCATAACCTCGACGTGTCGTTTCATTAATTATACGATCGAAACGCGTCGTCGTGACGTTGGCTGGCAACAGTTATAAGGTTTATTGATTGCGACGCGGTGCTTTGGCGGGTTGACGGGCAAAACGCTGCGTTGCACGCAAGCGTCGGCCAGCGAACGACGCTGGGCCGCGGGGAGGGAGAAAGGAAGGAAGAAAGGTTGGGCCGCGGGGAGGAAGGCCCAACTGACAGGGAAAAGAGAAAAAAATGAAAAGAAAGGAGGGAAAAAGGAAGGAAAGAAAAAGAAAAAGGTTTATTTAGGGTTTTGGATTTTGCATAAATTATTTAGAATATTCTTAGGCTGCTTAGAATATTAATATTTAAAAAAAATAAATAAATTCCCTTATTGCTTAGTTTAGACTATTTTAGATAATTTTCCTTAACCTCCATGCTAATTAGAAAAATACCCAAATTTTCTTCCAATTAAATTCTTTATTATTTTCCTCTTAATTTACCTTATTAATTCTCTAAATTTTAATAAATGAATTTATATAATTGATTTTCCTAATAATTGCTTATTTGGCCATAATTTCGGAAATTAGGATTTTGGGGTATCACAATTATTGAGAGTTATCTAGTAGAAGAGGCAATTAAATTTTGCACAAATCACTTGTTAAATGATGAAGCTATTGGTATTCCTAAGTCTTGGCATGTAAGGAATGTAAAAATATATGGTATTAGGGGAAAATAATTTGGGCAAGTAGACCCTAACATGCTCTGTAAAGCATATCTCTATATATTACATAACAGTGATGATGTTTGGCTATATGTTGAAGAATATATGTGTTCTTTTAGGATTGATAATCCATCAAAGACTGAGAAGTGGATAATTGATAAACATAATATTTCCCTCATACATTGGCTACAAGATTGCATCATTCCGCTCATCTAAAATTCCCAAACATCTATTTCTGCAACCCTGCATTGGTTATCCCAAATGCCCCAATATGAAGCCTTCTCATATGCCAGTTATGCTATCAACGGATATACTTTTTACATGGACCAACAAGATGAGAGGAGTACAATGCATAATAGTGGAGTGACTTTAGTGGCTGAGGCAATGCATATTACTAGTGCGAATGACAATAATCCAAAATGTGCAAATATAAATTATTATGGTGTTATCAAGTGGATTTAGGAGCTATATTACACTGTGTGTAAAGTACCTATTTTCGAGTGCAGATAGGTTGATAACAATCATGGGGTTAGAAATGAAGATGGGTTCACATTAGTATATCTCAATAGAGTAGGGTATAAACAAGACCCATTAATCTTGGCATCACAAGCAACATAAGTTTTCTTTGTCACAAATCCTGTAAATAAAAAATGGTTTGTGGTTTTAGCCATGAAAAAAAAGAACCGTGAATGAATGTGATGATGAAAATGATGGAAATTAGGATAAAGAGTGTGCCAAAGGAGTGCAAGCAACTCAATCATTGATAGATGATAACAATGACATTGCTAAGGAGGAAATCTATATAAATTATGATCATCATGAAGTAATATATGTATCAGATCATGAAATCAATTCAAAAGAGGAAAGAAAAAAAGAAGGAAAAAAGGTAATAACATTGTCACATGTTTGAGAGTGTGCTTGTTATTCCTCCATAAGATTATTGTGTTTTTCATATCATTACTACATCAGATTATTATGTTTTTCATATCATTACTACATATGAAATGCTTGCTTGACACTTTATTTTGTATATATTTATTCACAACATATATTATAATAATTTATACATTCAAATTCCATAGAGATATGACGAAGCACACTATTGACAGGGACTCTAGCGATAAAAATGGAAGAGAGGACCTATTGTGATGAGAATCATCACTGACATGAGAAACAAAGGAAAACAAATACCATTGAGTTGGAATACGTATAATATTCCCATTAGCGAGTATGCTAACTTATTTCTCATATGCATTTTAGTCGTCACTCGTAATTGTGTTCCTAACTCCTACAACAATTGGAAGCATGTTCTAAAAGGTCACAAGGAGCATATTTGGCAAGAAGTGACGGTAAATGATATGTTTTGTTTATCATATTTTTGGATGTTATATGTTATTAATTTCAATATAATGACATTGATATATATATATATATATATTTATGTCTTATTTTGTAAAGAATCTTCATCGTCCCAAACACTAATATAGAATCAAGCATTAATGGCACCACATAAATGACAATTTGATCAAAACAGTTGATAAAAATGTAAAAATTTGGGGGCAGGAATGCGGTGCAAGTTTTGATAATGGTTCTAGATATTAATCCTAATTAAAAGTATATCCGCGCTTGTTTTGATAACTGTTTTAAATTAACCGTTAACAACACTGAAATACTGCAAAGTTTTTATAATGGTTATTTCTGGAACTGTTATTAAAACATATTTTGATAACGATTATATCTAAAACCATTATTAAAACTTGCGCATTAAACATCCCTTCCTTACTTCTCCCTCATTTACGTCTACTACATAAACTTGAAATATGACTTGCTTTCTCTTGCTCTCTGTGCTTGTCTTTTTTTTTCCTAACTTACTCTCTTACTCTCAGTGCTCTCTCATTTACGTTCCTTTCTCTTGCTCGTTGACGGCCATTCTGCCTCCTCTTGTTGTTGTTGTCTTTTTTTGTTGTTGTATTTATTACACTTGTCACTAGGCATCTAGAGTAGGGTATCCGTTAGGGCGATCCAATCTCCTTGTATATTTTGTACAGTATGTGTATGGATAGACTTTCTCAATTAATATGGGATAGTGTAGCATTTGGGGCATGAAAGTAGTTTTCTATTGAACGTGGAGTCACAAAGCTCTCCCTTTTATTTGTTTTTTATTAACAATCTTCTGCTGGTTGCCCAAGCCTCCCACAATACTATGGAAGTCCTTGATTCTTTCTATGGGGTCGAGCCTCAGGTTAGAAAGTGAGCCTTCGCAAGTCAGTTATCTCAAACCATATCCGTTGCTACAGCTATCCTTCTCCACCACTCTCTTTGAGGCTAACTGAGGATTGAGACTTGAAATGGACGTATCAACAATTTTTTTCTCCCCCCTTTTCCTAATGTTGTTGAATGGGTTTAAAGGGGACTTTTCTGCTAGAGACCTTGGGCTTGTTCTTTGGCGAGTCATTCCATGATTATTTAATCGATAACAGTGGCTAACAAGATTTATAGTCAGTCAAATAGGATAATTTTAGAATGTAAAATAAAATAATTATAAAATTATTTTATTATAGATAATCTAATAGAATAATTAAAATTTTGATCACTAAATATAAAAAATTCCCTAATTATTTGATCCAATATAATACGCTAATAAATCAAAATTCTTTTATTTGATCATACGAAATAACACAATACTAAAATTTCTCTATTCATTCTTAACAAACAAGGCAATGAAATTTTATTTCCTATTTGACACTATAAATTATCATTATTATTATTATCATAGCAATACATTACCATTATTCAATTCATATATATTTTTATACAAATTATCCATTCAGTTAAAGGATATTTAAATATTCATCACTAAATATGTATATATTCAAAATTTAAACAAAGAAACATATCAACTAAAAGGCGACATCAACGAGCCACCCCAAAACCAGCATAACCCCAAACCACACCATTGAGCGGAGTAACACCTCCTGAGTAGAAACTGCACGACAAAGGACAACAACAAGCAACAACATAATCCATTATCCATCTCAGATGATTACTAATTCAACTTTGTAATATGAGAGACATCTCTTAATTATAAACCTTTGAATTGTTATGGCTTCAAAGATGAAAATAATAATAATAATAATAATAATAATAATTATTATTATTATTATTATTATTCTTATTATTATTATTATATAAAGAGGAATTATGTCGTTATGAACCATATTCCTCTAATTTCTCTGTAGTAATTCTTCCCTAACTTGGGATGGAGATAGCTTAATAAGGGAATGAACTAGAGAGAGACTGCTATTGAGGGGATTATGTAGAGATTATCATTAGGAATAAAAGTATAAATTTCAGAGTCAGAATATGAATGTTGATAAACACAAGTATATAGTGTGGTGTACAATTGCAAATGCATATCTCTATTTATATTCTCCATCTTGGAAAAAAAGGTACAATTATAATTTTAATTGTACCAATACTAAATAGAATGTGCTATATATACTTTTAAAATTCAGAATCAGAATATGAATGTTGTTAAACACAAGTATATAGTGCGGTGTACAATTACAAATGCATATCTCTATTGATATATATATATATATATAGTGCATTCTATTTGGTCTAGGCACAATTAAATTTATAATAATACTTTTTTTCTAGGATGGAGGATATAAATAAAGATATGTATTTAATTCCACTACCTTTTCTGTGTAAGTTGTGTGGTTTATTCGTTTGTTGTTTTCTTTAATTGTTTCTTTCACTAAAGTTGCTATTGATATTATATATGATAATAAATCATTCATCATGGATGGAGATATAAAGAAAGATTTATACTCTCTAGATATATTGATTGTCCTCATATCACTCCAAAGATAAAATATGTTGGCTAATTACATACTAATCCATAAACATACACACAGACACGGAGGGAGGGAGATATATATATATAAGCATACATTTTAATCAATTGAATTTTTGTAAAACAAAATATTATTCAAAATTAAACAGATAAAGGATGAGTGTCAAAACATATTATATAGGACCATGCAGAATGAGTTGCTCAAGATCTTATGGCATGCATTAAATTTGAGAAGAGAAAAATACAAAGCTTTAATTAAACACAAGGATGCACCTAATAAATTATCACCTTATGTCATATTCTATCGTTTTTTAGAAATGAAATCATAATACATTTTTTTTTTCATTTTATGGATCTATGGAAATTGGAGTTTGATTGAATATATTTTATGGTTTGTAATGGTTTATTATTTGACATTTGAGTTTGTTTGTCCTTGAAATTAGTATGGAATATGATAGGAGTTGGATGTAGATTGAAGCGGTTCATGGTAAACAACAAGAGGCTTATCACATAGGTGTTATAGAATTTTTAGATTTTGCTTTTAAGGATGCTAATCCTACCTTAGGGGTAAAGTTGAGGTATCCTTGTTAGAACTTTCACAATTACTATGTACAATATCATCAAACCATGTAATTCCATATTTTCCAAAAAGGGATAAAACCTGACTATAATTTGTGGATCTTCCATGGTTAAGTAGAGCATATTGATCATATGGATGAGGAGAAAAAAAGTGATGATTATGATGGATAAGATCCTTTAATTTTTTTTTTATGATATGGCTTCCTTAGTGGCCAATATGATGAATGCTAATGATGTAGGGGATAGGGATGAGGAATCCGAGGAGATACTAGATGATTTTGATAGATTGAGAAAAGAGGAAGAAGAGTGCTTGTATCCCGAGTGTAAGATATACATGGAGCTATCATTCATTGTAATACTCGTAGACCTCAAGTCCAATGGTTGTTGGAGTAACAAGTCATTTACTGGGCTACTTAGTGCATTGCATAAGGCCTTCAACTATGATCCCTATTTCCCTAAGATTTCCCAAGAAGAAAAAATATACATAAGAAAATTGGGGCTAAGTTATGTTAAAAGACATGCTTGTGTGCACCATTGCATCTTCTATCAGAAAGAGTATGTAGATGTTAACATGGGCTCGTCTTATCATGAGCCTAGGTGGAAAGAGCGGCATTAGAGATGTTAATGATAGTGCAACTTTTTCAAAATCACAACATGGCTTACAAACAAAGCTTAGAATTCCTCGATTGATTATTTGCTATTTTCCTTTGACACCAAGACTCTAAAGGCTTTATATTGCACTAGACATTACAACACACATGCAATGGAATAAGGAGAAACACCAAGATTATGGCATATTAAGGCATCAAGCTTATTTCAGTGATGTGAAAGAAGGTAGATGAGATGTATCCAGATTTTGTGATAGACCCACATAATGTTAGATGAGGCCTTGTCATTGACGGGTACCATCCTGGTAATGGTTTTGGGAAGGGGTATAACATATGTCCTATATTTCTAGTGCCATACAATCTCCCTTCATAGTTGTTCATGCAAAGTCCATATGTTATGCCATCACTCTTGATTCTAGGGCCAAAGCAGCCTGGCTATGAAATAGATGTGTGCTTGGATCTATTTATTGATGAACTCAAAGAGTTGTGGGAAGTTATGGTAAAAATTTATGTTTGACATGAGGGTTGCATTGATGTGGATAATTAATGATTTTCTTGCTTATGATATTTTTTCGGTTGGGGAACTAGAAACAAACATACATTCCATTCATGCCATAAAGACACTTGTTATGTGCGTCTAAATCATGGATGTAAGCAATTCTTTTTAGGCCATCATAATTTTTTAGATCCTAGTCACATATGGAGAAATGATAAGATATCCTTTAATAAAGAAGCAAAGATAAGGTTACATCTTATACCTCTTTTAGGAGATGAAATACTAGAGACATAACATGGAATCCATAATGTAAAATTTGGAAAGGCTGAAGCACTTAAATGAAAATGGGGTGAGAGGTACTTGGTTGATCACTAAAATAAAATAAGTGTTTTCTTTAGGCTCCCTTCTTGGAGTAAGCTTTTGATCTGGAACACCATGGATGTAATGCATATTGAGAAGAATATGTGTCATAATATATTAGGAATGGTTCTTGATATTATTATAAAGAAAAAGGATAACCTTCGTGCTTACTTAGGTATAAAAAAATTGAACATGCATAAGGATTTGCACCCCATATAGATTGGTGATACATATGTTATTCCTAGAGCACCATATTAGCTAACATTATGTGAGAGGAAACATGTATTAGACTTTTTTATCCAATGTCAAAGTACTAAATGCTTATTCTTCTAATATATCTCAATGTGCAAGTTTGGATGGTGGCAAAATTGTAGACATGAAGAGTCATGATTATCGTTTGTTCATGTAAGACTTAATTGTACCAACATTCCATGGCATCCTACCAAATTAGGTGCTAGAACCCTTGGTGAAGCTTAGCTCATTCTTTAAGGAATTATGCCCTAAGAATGTATATGTGGACGTTGACACGTTCCTACCCGCAAGTGCACGGGGTCAGAGTAGTAGTCAAGGTCGATCCCACAAGGATTGGTGAATGACCACTAGGACAATGATAGAACTTAACTATGTCTAAACTACGAGATGATATGAAATAATAAATTGTAAGCTAAAATAACTAAATAAGCTAAAAAGAAAGGAAAATAGCACTCAAGTCACTCAAATAAATAGAAGAGCTAAGGTTCTAGTTCATCGCCCCCAATCCTCACATGTAATCGAAGATCACATCACAAAATAATTCAACAATCATAATCAATCATGCCAACAAGGATAGAAAGTGTTGTGCTTTCTCAAGCCACAACCACCCTATTACATATCTATGGCCCTAACTATCTCTAGCTTAGAGTCTAATAGAATGTAATGCATTAAAGTCTATAAAGTTTCCTCCTTTATTGTTGAAGAGGTCAAATCGATTGTCTCTCGACCTACAATTTAATCTCCCATTGTGCTATTGGGTCTAATACTGGATTATCTCTCGATCTCACCGGTATTTCCCACACCGAAAATCAGAACCCGGCCGTGGTTCAAGAATCCGTCAATCAATCAATAACACAACACATACATTATGAATTGAATAAAAAAGGATGCAATAATTCAACACATTAGGATCGGGAAAAATTACCCTTCACCTTAGCACAAGACCTAGCCCATCAAATTCATAGCAAGAATATTAAAAACAATAAGAGATTCCATAGATAAAGAAAATATCATTAGATAATACCCTTGATGTTCACAAATTCTTGCAAAAAATTTAACTTCTTGAACCTCCGTCTCTAATTTACAAGAGAGATCTTGATGAATTGGGGAAGAGGATAGAGAAGAGAGAAAAGAGAGGGAGTGGAGGCTGCCTCGAGATATTAGAATAAGAGTTTTTACACTACCGCCTCGTGGATCGCTAGGGTTTCGGTAACGATGGGCTTCCTGTGTCAGCTTTGAAAATGATTCGTATTTTGACCATAACTTTTTCATCATAACTCCGATTAAGCTGATTTTGGATGAGTTGGAAAGATATTAAAAATATCTAAAACTTTGATGTTGAAAGATTATCCAAATTCAGACCTTTTCTTGGTCTAAAGTTCACTTCTTTCAGGCCCATATACTTTAAATATGCGTTCTTTCTTTTTCCACTTTAACTTTTGCTCCTCTTTGCTCCTTTTTTCTCCTTTATTCTCCCTTTAAGGTTATTCTTTTTCTTCATCCTTCATGATTATTTTTGTTGCTTGAGACCCTGCAAATTTTCACAACACAAAGGCAGTAACAAGAATAAAAAGGGAGAATTCTGACTGAAATTAAAGGTAAAAACTCTTATAAACCTTAGGAATAAGATGTAAAAGTCACACTTATCAGACGTCTTAGGAAATATGGAAAATAGTATCATAGTCACTTTTTGTAAACTTGAAGGATCTTTGTTCCATATTTCTTTGACATCATGGCTCACCTAACCATCCACTTAGTAAGTAAGGTAAGTCTTGTTAGTATTGCGTAAGGTTAATGGATGTTTTGACATGAAAGGTGATAACATGTTCTATATAAATTTATTATCATACTATGTATACTTCATAAAATAATGAGAGTACACAAACCATATTTTTAGGGGAATAAGAAACTTGAAGTCTTTTGTGAATAATAAGGCATTCCTAGAAGACTCCTTTGCTAAAACTTGTATTATGGAAGAATGTGTGACATTTTAGTCAAGGTATTTCAATGGAGTGGAGACAAAGTTCAACCGTATGAATATGAATGATATGGATGAACATAAACTATTTCCATTTGAGATTTTCCATCTTTTAGAACAAGGAGTGTTCATTAGGAAAAAGAACATTTAAGAACTTGAGCCATGATGATTGCAATCAATTTCAATTATATATTCTTAGAAATTATCTAAAAGTGCAACCCTTTGTTGAGTAAGATATAACCTTTTGGAGTATTTCCTTCTTTTTTTACTTAGATTAATTCTTTTAATTTGAATCTAATGCTCTTGTGGTGAAAAATAGAGAGTAAACAAGCTTATGTGAGACACAACAACACTTATTTGATTTGTTTCGATCATAGGTAAGTGATGTAATATACTTTTACTTCAATTAACCCTTTTTGTAACACACCGAGTCGATATGATCACATGGTGACTACCTTGGAGCGCTTTCAGATTGATTGGTTGACCCCATAGATCAACACAATTCCTTTCAGCACATTTTATCCTCACGCTCTTCCCGAGAAATTTCTAGAAAATTTAGAAACTTTTTGGGAAAGTCACCCGTCCTAAAATATTAGTCTATGGCTAGCACGCTTAACTATGTAGTTCTTAGGATAGAATCACTAAAATAATGGTATACCATGCTAATATAAGTAGTCATATCAACCCTTACAAAACTTTCCTTAAATTGGGGTATTACATTCATCCCCACTCAAAGAACACAATGTCCTCATTTCATCTAAGATTAGCTCACGGTCGCGGTTTTGCTCTGATATCATTTGTGATACTCCGAGTCGATACGACCATGCAGACACTATCCTAGAATGCTTTTGGTTTGATTGATTGGCCCCATAGATCAATACTATTCCTTTCAACATGTTTTTCCCCACTCACGCGCTTCCTAAAAAGTTTTTAGAAAATTTCTGAAACTTTCCAGAAAGGTAACCCATCCTAAAAATTGTTCCACGGCCACCACACTTAACTATAGAGTTATTAGGATTGAATCACCAAAATGATGGTCTACCATGTTGATATCAGTATTCAAATCAATCCTTATGTCACTCTGCTCAATTTGGGATATTACATTTTTCCTGTTCAATCTTTTTAATATGGAAGCTTCATGTTGAGGGCAATGACAGAGTTGTTATCTTTGTCATGAGGGCCTCTTAAAAGCGTCACAAGCTATTTAGGATACTTAATGGATATAAATTTCACATAAAGAAGTTTCAAAGGAGAATAATGACACAAAATAGTAGAGGTGTCGTTAAAGGAGGTGAAGAGAGTGGCCAATTAGACTTATTTGGGGTATTGAAAGAAGTTATAGAGGTGGAATATGATACTATAAATATTGTTGGCAAGGAACCTACTATGGTGTTATTGATATGTACTTTGTTTGATTTTAATAATGAAGGGAGTGAAATAAAGAGAGACAAGTTTGGCACCATTAATGTCAACATCAAGAAGCATCTGACAACCAATGTGCCCTTTGCATTAGCATTCCAAATAAAGCAAGTTTATTACGTAAAGGTACATAATGAATCAAATTAGTGAATTTTAAGAAATATAATTCCTTGTAACTTATATAATTATCCTATTGTCGAGGATGAGCCTAGTGAGGATGAGCATGGAGATATTGGCATAAATGATGGAGTACATAAAATAATTGAAGATGATGTTGTGTATAATTTTCTTTTACCAAGAAGTGATGTCCCTCCAGAAATCATGAATGAAAATGGGGATGTTGACATTATAGAATAAGATGAAAGTGACCAAGAGGAATAAATTGATCAAAAGGAAGATGATGAATATACACTTGCTAGCATATATGAGTTAGACTCAAATAGTGATGGACATTGGAAACATTTGATTATCTTTTTGGTTGAGGTTTATTTTTAGTTTTTTTTTATCATGAATGAATGATTTTTTTATGAGGATATATAGCTACTAGTTAAATTATATTTGTATTTACTATTTTCACCTAGTTTGTTAGTTTTGATAATCTACACTTACTAAAGTAATCATAGTTTGTTTATCCTTTTCTTAAATTTTGATGTAATATGTATATTTGTTTTCCAAAATTAATACCATGTCTTTTCATATAGATGGACATATATCTGAGTTAGAGGGATAAACTTTGTCGCCCTATGTGTAGCCAAAGGGTTCATTTTCTCCCTCCTAATGAGCACAAAATCAAAGGAAAATGATAGATGGTATGAATTATCTTTAAAAATATCATCATCATCATCATCATTAGTAATATCCTTCTTCTTATTATTATAAATGGCCTTATTGTGATCTAAGTGTAGCCCTTAAATACAAGAAGTTATGACGTACACAAGTACCATAGATTAAGGATAATATTCCGGCAAGGTTCTATTTAGTTGTGGGGTAAAGAGCATTACAAGTTATTAGTGAATGCTCTGATTCGGTAAAAGAAATATGTTCCCTTAATATCACAAAATGGAAGGATATACCTGAAAATGTACTTGATCATCTATATACAAAGATTAAGGTATTTCTATTATATTATGAAGTTGTTCATATGTTGGATTAATATAGGGGTTTTTCATATGTTGGATTATAATATGGTTTGTTCATATATTGGATTATAATATGCTCTTACAAAAAATATAGGGAACATACTAGTTGCCTAGTGGAGAGCATGATGAAAAAGCTATAAAGACATAATATAAGAACTTGTATAGGAAATGGAAGGAAATGTTGAAGAAAAAATATTTTACAAGTAGTAGAAATCTTAGAGATGTAGAGCATGCATGCCCACCTTGGATTAACATTGACCAGAGGAAGTGGTTGGTCAACTATTAGAATCATCCTAGACAAAAGGTAAATCTGCTACACATTAATACTAATTGAAGATGCCTTGCTTATTCTTCTTTCATTAACTATAGGAAAGAAGCAAAAAGAATAAAATTAGTTCCATATTCATAAAGATCCACTCAGCTTGTGGAGTAAACTCTACCGCACGAAACTTAAAAACACTGAATCTAATTGTAGTAAAGAATGAAGAAACTCACCTTCTGCTGATGTTATTTTATAGGATAGCTAGATCAATACCATAGAAGCAAGATCATCAAGTTATGTTTCTCATACACAAGATAACAATGAACCCAAGTATATTTTGTTATAAAACAAAACAAAGAGGTAAATAATGAACCTAACTAGTCATTTCCATGGTTTGTTGTTATCTGTTTCTATATATTAGTGATCCTAAGATTGGAAAAACCATGGTGTTTTGTTGGGCATTTCTTAGAGTTAGCCAAGGTGTTTCTAATTAGATGAGCGTAGGTGATTCTTTTCCAAGCTATAAAATCTCACAATGCTAGTATACATGGTAGAAACTACTCAAAGCTTATATTATGTTTCAGTATTTTAAAAACTACATGTTATAGGTTTGTTTCTAATTAAGCTTTGGTGGATGCACATGCATGATTTAGTGGAATTCATAACCAGCTTCTTGTAAGAAATTACATATAGAATGTTGAGTTGATGAAATATAGAATCAATCAAAGATTATGAAGAAAAAGATTGAGAGGGAGGTAAAGAATTCTGAGGTAGTATTTCACTAAAATAACAAAAATTAAAACCAAAGAATCACTCATTTAGTTAATAGCTCTACAACCATAAATATAAGACGAGTATTTTGATTTTCAATATGATATTACTTGTCTAAAATCAAGAGAGGTGATAAATAAAGTGAAAAAAATAAGTGGTATCCATATTAATTGAATTTGTAAAGCTATGAAGTTATAGGGAAGTATAATAATCATTTTGGATGTTGAAATCAGGACTGATTTGATTGATTGAACTTTACTGAGCATTTTTCACACTACCCTAACTCTTTGTTTCCTAAATTTCCTTTCCTCTATAAATCTGTTATGCACTTTATTTTAAAAGGATAGGGGTAAACAATTCCTAATTTTTTATTTCTTTTGATCTTGATAGAGTTAATACACTTCTATCAAGATCAAAAGAAGGGGAGGAGTAAGCATACTTATTTCTCATTTTTTTAGAAGTATCCTTTTTCTATATAGTAGTGTGCACATACAAAATTGAAAATGGCTCTTTTAGCACCTTGTGATAGATTTTCCAATAAATGTACTTCTGTAATAATTCATGTTGAAATGCACATACAAGTATACCATTAAATCTGGAAGTTTATTTTCAAATTTGATAGCGACATTATCAATTCTTCTACAATAATTTAGAAAATGTGTGTGTGTGGGAAGGGAGCGTATACACAAATGATATAATTTTTTTATCTACATTTCAAGACTTGACTTTACAACTAAAGTTAATTCTCAAAAAAAAACAAAATACCACCAGTTAAGAGTTTGGGACCAAGCTTATAATCAATTGTTGTAGAAATAACACTTTCCATAAATATAGGGTGTCTCAAGTTGATGCTCAAGTAGATAAGTAGTTTGAATCCCGATTATAACTCCTGGATCAGTTCAATCCTCTTTCAGAAAGGGGGAAACGTCAAATACATATTACACCCATGATCATATTATGTTGGTAAGTCTCATAATATTTGGCAAAGAAAGCTACTGCCAGATTTTCTCATAGAATAAAAAACAAATAACAAAGCCTTTACCTAGGCTACAAATACTAGACTTAACACCTAAAATGGAGAAATAAAAGGTGAGTGGAAAACATGCCCCACTACACCACTACATCATACTTAATAAAAAACATGCTAATTTATTTGCCAACTAACTTAGTGTTGCTATAATTAAGGAAGAATAACAAATTCATTAACAACTAACTACTACTTTGAAGGAAAATGATCAACACTCTCCCTTCCTTCAAAATTTGCCACTCCCATCTATAATTTGAAGTATTCATGTTTACCTACAAGTATTGGCTTGGTTAAAATGTCTGCAACTTGCTCATTTGTTTTTATAGTACTTCAGCTCTATAGTTTCATTTGCAATCAAATCATGAATGAAGTGATAACGAATATCAATATGCTTTTTTCTGCTGTGGAAAGCTGTAATTTTTTCCATGGATATTACTACCTTATTGTCATAGAAACCTTTAGTTGCAGATGTGTGTTGTTGATGAAGATTAATTAACACTCTCCTTAGCCACACAACTTGACAGACTGATGTAGTTGCAGCCAAATACTCAGCTTCCATTGATGACAATACCCTTATTTATTGCTTCTCTGATTTCTAAGATACAACACTAGATCCAAGGGAGAAAGCATATCCATATGTGCTCTTTCTACCTTCTAAACATCCACTCAGTCATTGTCGGTAAACCCAAACAACCTGAAATCTGACACTTTAGAGTACCAAATTCCAAAATTAGTTTTTCCAGCAATGTAGTGAAGAACTCTCTTTCTAGCTCCAAGATAATGCATTGTTGGATTATGCGTGAATATGAAAATAATACTCATAGGGAATTCTATGTATGGTCTAGTATGATGCAAGTAGTTCAAACCACCACCCAAACTCCTAAAATATTTTGCATTAACCATACCATAACCATCATGAATAACAAGTTTTTCATTGACATTCATAGGAGTTGGTGTTGACTTCAAACCAAGAATATTGTTTGGGAGATAAATATCCTATTTGACTATTGTTTTGCCTTCAAACCAAGAAAATAATGCAACAAATCTAAATCCAACATCTCAAATTTTTTCATCATGCTAGACCCAAATTCCTCAAGAAGAGAGTCATAGGAACCCAAGTAAATTATATCATCAACATAGAGGCACACAACAAGGAAATCAATACCTTGTTTCTTCACATAAAGAGTAGGTTCATTTTTTCTACATTCAAACCCATTCTCAAGGAAGTATGCATCGATCTTGTTGTACCAAGCTCTCGGAGCCTATTTAAGACAATATAAGGCCTTTCTTAACTTGTAAAGCTTACTTCAATCACTAGTAACAAACCCTTTCGTTTGTAAGACATACAGTTCCTCTTCTAGCTCCCCATTCAAAAAGGCGGACTTTACATCAAAATGGTAAATGAACCATTCCAGTTGTGTAGCTAGAGCTAAAACTATTCTCACCATTTCAATAAGAGAAACCGAGGAGAATGTTTATTCAAAATCAACCCCATATTGTTGTGAGTACCTTTTAGCAGCTAGTCATGCTTTGTGTTTCTGAATTGTGCCATCTGCATGATATTTTTTCTGGTACACCCACTTGATTCCAATCACATTATTGCCTTCAGGTGCATCCACAAGGTCCCAAGTGCTATTTTTCTTTATGGCTGAAATCTTATCTTTCATTGCATCCTGCCATACTTGGTTATCTATAGCATCTTCATAACAAACTAGATCAAATGAATATAAAGCAAAGATACATGAATTATATACCTCACTCAAGGATCTGAATTTGTGAGGAGGTGTCTCATTATTTGAATTTTCAAGGGAAGAAGTTGCACAAGATGCTGCTTTGTTGCTACCAGGATATGGATTATGGATACCAGTAAAATTTAGACTAACTTGTTTAAAAGGTTCTATTGCAAATGTTGCTAAATTATCTTCTATGATCTAAGGTACCTTTTTTGCCACATTTGAGCTTTCCAAACCCAAGTTTCTGCCTTATTGAACTGCACATCTCGGCTAATCATTATCTTTCCACTTTCATAATTATATAGCTATATGCCTTAAATTGAGGACAATAACCGATAAAAATGCATTTTTGTGATTTTTTATTGAGTTTATTGCAATATAAATATTTATCTAGGACATATGCTATAGAACCAAAAATTACAAAGTGACTTACTCGAGGCTTTATTCCTTTCCAAGCTTCATATGGGGTGCGGTTCATGACTACTCTTGTCGTTGAAATGTTGAGAATATAAACAATGTTTGCCACTCCTTTTGCCTATAAATTCTTTGGAAGATTGCCTACCGCCATCCTGCTTCTTGCCATCTCCACAACTGTCTGATTTTTTCACTCCACAACCCCATTTTGATGTGGGATGTGTGGTGCACTCAATTATCCATGAATACCATTGTCATCAAAGAAAGCATCAAAATCATCAGAATTAAACTTTCCACCTCTATGAAAACGGAGTTTTTAATTCATTGCCCACTTTTATTATCCACGAAGGCCTTAAACATCTTTAAACACTCAAAGGATTCTTATTTGTGTTTTAAGAAGTATACCCAATCCATTCTACTATAATCATCAACGAATAATAGAAAAGAACAACTTCCCCCAAAGACTCCACACTCATTGGACCGCAAAGATCTGTGTGCACCAGCTCAAGACACTCAGAAGTTCTCCAAGAATTGTTTCCAAGTAATGAACATCTACTCTACTTCCCATAACCACATCCCTCACAAAAATCAAATGCATTACTTTTAGGCAATCTTACCACCATATTTTTCTGTACTAAAAACTTCGGCCCCTTCACATTCAAATGCCCATACCTTAAGTGCCATAATTTTGACTCACTACTTCGAGCTACTAAAGCATAATTTTACACAGTAGCAACTTTAAGTGGAAACATCCTATTTTGATTCATATGAACACTAATAAGAGACTGCGCAGATTTTTTCTCATGAACAAAGCAACAATTATCACCAAACTCAATCTTATATCCACTTTCTATCAACTAACTGACACTTAAGAGCCAAATTAGGAATGTATTGCACATCATGGAGAAGTTTAGTGCTACCGTGAATGGTTTTGATGTCAATAGTTCTTTTTCCTTCAACTTTCATGAGCTTGTTATCCCCTAGCCAAACTTCACTCTTCTTGGACTCATCAAGGTATTTGAGTAAAGACCTTGCTTGTTATCCCCTAGCCAAACTTCACTCTTCTTGGACTCATCAAGGTCTTCAAGTAAAGACCTTTCTTCGAACATGTGATTGGAGCATCCACTGTCCATAAACCATACTCTATTTAGGGAAATTTTGATTGGAGAATGGTCCAATAATAGGTTCCTTTCATCAGTGGTATTTTCTGTGAAATTGGCTTTCTTTGACTCTTGATTTTCATCTCTTTGCTTTCTCTAGCACTCTACTTTCTTATGGCCATATTTTTTGCAGTAATGGCACTAGATATTGCTTTTGGATTGGTAATGATCACCCGAGTGGCCACATCTTCTACCTCCACCATGACCTCGGTCACGAAAACCACCTCTTTCTCTTCCTTGACATCTTGTATTATCAAATTTTCCTCCACCTTTTCATAGGGCCTATTAATCCTATCTTTATGAGCCAATAAAGAACCCAAAATTTAATCAAAGGAATAATTTGCCAATTCCTTTGATTCTTTAGTTACAACAACAATATGAATATAACCATTGGTTAAACTCCTTACAACTTTATGAATAACAGTTTCATCCCTAATAATTTCAGCATATGATCTCATTCGATTGACAATTTCAGGCACCCTAAATAAATAATCTTGTACAGGTTCTTTATCTTTCATTGCCAAAGACTCAAAATTACCTCTAAGTGTTTGTAATTTTATAGAGATTACCTTGTTGTCACCCATATACTCCTTTTTCAGGATTCCCCATGCTTGTTTGGAAGAGGTTGTAGCTGCAATTCTCAAAAATGAATCTTTATCCAGTGCTGATTAGATAAAAAATAGGGTCTTTGCATTATTCATATGATTTTCCCGTAATAGCTTATCAGGCTCTACCGGTGGTTTGGTTGATTCAACATACCCTTTCTCCACCATGTCCCATAATTCTTGAGATTTGAACAAGGTTTCCATCTTCAAGCTCCAAAGATGATATTTTTACCCTTTAAATATGGGAATTTGTGGTTGTAAATTTTGAGTGCCACTAGTTGCCATAGAATCTCAAAACAATTCACTCAATTTTTTGTGACTCATTGTGTTTCACTCTCACTCAATCTCGCTACTCTATTTGAATTTTTTGTGGGAAAAGAAAACAAAGGCCTGCGTATTTTTGGTGGAAAGGTGTTGCTTGGGTTTCAACTCTTCTCTCACTTTACAAAATTTTACTTAGCTTTTTCCTCACAATGAAAAACCTAGTGTGAGATGGATTGCACGTGTCCTTGTATTCTCACTTGCTCTAATACCAAGATTGTTGGTAAGTCTCACAATATTTGGCAAAGAAAGCTATTGCTAGATTTTCTCATTGAATAAAAAAACAAATAGCAAAGCCTTTAAATAGGCTGCAAAGTACCATACTTAACATCTAAAATGGAGAAATAAAATGTGAGTGGAAAACATGCCCTACTACGCCACTACATCATACTTATTAAAAAAACCATGCTAATTTATTTTCCAGCTAACTTAGTGCTACTATACTTAAGGAAACATAACAAATTCATTAACAACTAACTAATACTATGAAGGAACACAATCAACATATTATTCTCTACCTTTAGAACAAGTGAAGGTGGAACAAAGTTATTTGGGATATTTTATTTTCTGTAAAAAAAACTATTACTATAATCATGAATTGTCATAATGCCCATTTCTTCTATATATATTTTTTTCGTTTTTGGTTGAGGCTTTAGGTATTCATGTTGCTAATTTATGTTCTATTATATTTGGGTAATCAATATGCATTCATTGAAAAAATATTAGGATAATTTATCAATAAAAAAATTTATGAAATGCCCCGAAAATTTCTAATTTTAAATATTATATTTAAATGAGGTTTTATTATAAAAGTTAATTAAGTATATTACTTTATTTAAAATAAAAGGAAATTAATTAGGGCAAATCAAGAATAAATTTATAAGTATTTTAATTAGGAGGAATTTGAGTATTTTAACTAATTAAAGATTTTAATTTGTGAATTAACTAAATAAATTATTTTATTTAAAATAAGGAGGATAAAATAATTTCAAATTAATATTAAGTGTATAAATAATTTATTTGGAGAAAATTAGGGTGTTTTAATAATTAATATAGAATTTATGGAAAATCTTTCAAAAATCCTAATTTAGCCCAAAAAGTGATTTAAATATTATTATTTTTAAATATATCAAATATTTTAATTAATATAAATACCCAATATTATTATTTTTCCTTTTTCCCTTCTTCTTTTTCCTTTTCTTCTTCCTTTTTCTTTCCCTTTCTTTTTTTTTTTTTTCTATTTCCTCTTCTTTTCCCCATTTGGGTTGCCTCTCACGCGGCCCACTTCTCCTTTCTCCTCTTTCCTTCGGCGCGGCACAGCCCGCGCGGTCGACTCCTGCATTCCTTCCCCCAGAACCGCGTTTGTCTTCTTTTCGCACTAAAACTCGGCGTTTCATTTAAACGCCTTCGACCCGCGCCCGACCGCCCGGTTCTCCCCCTTTTTCTTTCTTTTCCCGGCCGACCGGCCCACCTCCCTTTCTTCTTCCTTCTTCCTCCGTCCTCCTCCGTCGCTGCGCTGCAAGCTTTCAACCCCGTCAATGGCCTCTCCGACTACGATGATTAACACCGGTCGTATCTTGCCTCATTGTCTTCCTCTTAACTCCAAGAATAAATTGGCATAATTATTGGACGTTAAATCTCGCCCGTTTTCTCTCTCCTGGCGTGCGAAATTCGAACCACCCCAAAACGGACATCGAGCCATTACTGCCACCGGCCACCCAAATCTTGCACTTAATACCTCCCTGTCGAGCTTCAACACCCTATTATCTCATCTACAATCTATAAATAGCCTGATTGTGGGAGTTTTTGGAGTTTTTCTTCCCCGAAACCCTAAGCCAGAACTGGTCGCCACCCTGACTTCAGACGCACCTTTCGCTGCCGATAGCCAACCTCATCGCCGCCACAACATCTCAAATTCTTACCTGCAATCTCTTCTAGATAACTAAGCTCCCCAGATCCTTCTATTCTTCTTGCACGAGTTACCATAACCGTGCGAAATCTCTTGCCCGCATCCAAAAATCTGTAACCCGAAACCTTTAAGCCACCGTCCACCGCCGCTTCCGCCATTTATACTGCCCTCTGAACCACCCAAAAACTCCCTCTAATCCTCCTCCACCAAACCATAACCTTATTTTATTTTTTCTCCCTACTCCTTTTCTCTTTTTAGGCATCTTTTCCCTCTTAGATTACTTTTCCAGCCACTGCCGTGAACCACCACCGGTGCCGCCCATTCCCGCCGACTCAAGGTGAAACCCTAGACCTTCTTAGTCATTATTTACTATTTATTATAAATTATTCTATTTTTATGTTATTTATTAGTATTTATTCGAATATAATAATTATTTCCTTGCTATTAATAATATTATTATTTGATATAAAATTTATGCTGAATTGTACTTGCAGGGTGGAGAGTGGTAATAAAATAATTTTATTGTTAGTTTCGAATTTTAGGTTATTAATTGAATTATGATATGATTATTATCATTCTTCTTCTTATTATTAATATTATAATTATTATAATAATTATTATTAACAATTTATTTATTTACTCTGGAAAATCCTAGGCCCTACTTTTATATTAAAATTCGCACTTATGTATTTTAGTATTATTATTTCTATTGTTCTTATAATCATTAATAATATTATTATCATTATCTTTATTATTTCAATATTATTATATATGTTATTAATTTTATTATTAATATTAATAAATAGTAGGTCATTAGTTATAAGTAGGGTCAAAACCCCACTTTAAATTTTAAAGCTTATATATTATTGTTATTATTATTATTATTATTCTTGATATTATCTTTATTTATAATATTTAGTTGTTATTGTTATTATTATTATTATTATTATTATTATTATTATTATTATTATTATTTTATCTTTACTCATATTATTTTGGTGAAGGGTAGAAACCCTTATATCACCTTTTTATTTTGAACTGCATTAGTTTTATTATTAATATTCTACTAGTATTTTGTAGAGTCAATTCTAGTATAATAATGTTTAATTAAAAATAAGGTCTTGGGATAAGTTAGAAATAATAGCATTCTTAAGAGGAAACCTAATCCTACTATTTTCCCATAGTAGGTGAGTCCAATCAAAGCTCTCTAGTAATATAGGAGCGTGCTCCAAGACCGGTGACATTTTAGGTAAGGGGTGCTAAGGCCTTTTTGTGTGCTTATATGTATTATGTGCTTTGCATGCTATGTATTCTATATTTATCATTATTAATTATTTCGTATGTGGTATAAGGTGGAATTGGAGTATGTTTTATATGGCATGAGTACTATATATGATGAAATATTGTATATGTAATGATATGTGTGTTGAGACATGCATGTGAGGATGTTGGTGTGGTTTGGGTGAGAGAAAGGATGAAAAGGGATAATGGGGGGAAAAGTTGTTCAAGGGATGTGAGTTGACCTAAGTATTTTAATGACCCATGTGTGGAAGAGTGAAATATAATTTATGATGTTATTTGGGGGAATGTAATTTATGATATTATATGGGAGAATCTAATTTATGATTTGTTTGGGGGAATCCAATTTATGGTTTTGCTTGAGAGATTCTAATTTATGATTTTATGTGGGAGAATCTAATAAATTTTAAGGTAAGGATGAATCTTCGGTTTTATGTGATTTGAATCTAGGGTTTGGTAAGGATGAATATTTGGTTGGTATGGATTGAATGTAGGGTTTGGTATGGACAAATCTTTAGGTTTTATATGGTTTGAATTTAGATTTGATATGGGTGAATCTTTGGTTTTGTGTGGATTGAATTTAGGGTTTTGTATGACGGAATCATCGTTTGTATGTGGTATTTATAGTTGTATGGTGGTATTAGGGTTGTATGGTGGTATTTATAGTTGTATGGTGGTATTAGGGTTTACATGGTGGCATTGATGGTTGTATGGTGGTATTAGGGTTTGTATGGTTGAATTTAGGGTTTCACGTGGAATTTTAGGCTCCGTTTGGATTGGGGTGAATCGAGGTAGGGGTAAACATTAAAAATTAACCTAGGTGAAGGGAATGGAGGTGAATCGGGGTGAATATTTTAAAATTCTGTTTGGATGATATTAACCTAACCTGGGTGAATCGGGGTGAATGTTTTAAGATTTTCGTTTAAATTGAGATGAATAAAGATTATAATAATAAAATAAATGATATTTATACCCTTATATTAAATAAATAAGTCATATTGAGGGGTATTTTGGTCCTATCAAGTCAAAAATTTACTTATTCTTTCACCTTCACCTCCGTTACCCCCGAAATCGGAGGTTAATAAAAACGAGGTTAATCGAGGTGAATGGAGGTGAAACATTAACCTCGATTCACCCAGGTAAAATTATTAACCTGATACCCAAACGGGGTGAATCAATTCATTCACCTCCATTAACCTCCTTCCACCCCAAAACAAACAGACCATTAGGGTTTGCATGAAAAAGGTTCGAAGGTTTGCATGGGAAGATTAATGTCTGCATGGGTATGAAATTTATGTGTGGAAAGTTAATTTGGGATGTAATGAAGGGAATGTAAGTGTTGTTTGGGTGTTTGAGCACTTAGGATGAAAAATAGCACGTGGAGAAAATTAAGGGTACGGAGGAGACTGAATTAGGGTTTGGAATGATTAACTATGGGTTGTTGTGGTTAATTAGGGTTTGGTGGTAGCACATGTGTAATTGGTGAATAAAGTATGATGATGAATATGGAATTTATAATTTATGATTCGTGCATGTCCAGGGTGAAAGCTTTGAATAAGATACTTAAGACACTAATTATTTAAAGTGGAAGATCGTTGAGACGGGACCAACCGATCCACCGGTTCGGAATAGTGGTTAGGGTTTTTACCCTATGTGTGACCGATCCACTGGTTATAATAGTGGTTAGAGCAGGATGCTCTATGCGTAAACCGATCCACCGGTTATAATAGTGGGGGTTCCTGAGCTCAACAACCGCAAACCTGAGTTTTGCTGAAATGCTTAAAAGATACTAATTACTTATAGTGGAACACCATGCGAGCCGATGCCAACCGATCTACCGGTTAGGAATAGTGGTTAGGACGCGTAGTCCTATGTGCCTCCGATCCACCGGCTATAATAGTGGTTAGGGTATGATACCCTATGTGCCTCCGATCCACCGACTATAATAGTGGGGGCTTCCGTACTCGCATGGATTTAATAAAAATCATGGTGTGAAACGATTCCTGATCAGAGTTAAATTAAATAATTAATCCGGATTATAATTGGGCCTTTACGTATGTACCCGAATGATTATTCGTTGTTATGATACAGTGATCGTCTTTATGATCTTTTATTCTGCATGAATTATGTGCTTATGTGTTGGCCTTAGTGCTCGGTTACCTTACTTAGTATGTAGCGTACTGATCACCCTTTTCATGGGTGCTGCTCATTCCCACGAGTAGTATGCCCTTTTGAATTTGTGCAGGTGGGCGAGACATCAGTTGGGGTTGAGTGTCGATCATGTTTTGGCTTAAAATTCGAGAGTGTCGTGGCCGTTTTTCTTCATGTGATTTCATTTCGTTATGATACTTCTTCTGATTCGCATTTACTCCTTTTAATTTATTACCTTGTGTTAAGTGTTTCGACTTAACCATTTATAAATTGTAAGATTATTCCCTTCGAGGAATTTTGATTTCGCACTCTGATTTCTATTTTATTATTAATTATGATTCTTTATGCGCACTCTGATTTTAATGTATGATCTTTCGAGTTCTTTTATGAACTGTTAGTTTGAGTTTAATGTAAATATTTTCTTTAGCCTTAGCACTTGGTACTGAAACGGTCGGAGAGAACCGGTTTGGTACTAAGTGTGGCGGTAACATTTCCAGAATTCACAAGCTTTAAGTATTTCTATTTTAATTCTTCCGCTTTTAAAAAAAATAGTGACTTTTGGGGTGTTACATTTTAGGTCTCTTAAGAATTTTTTGTTATTTTAATGGAATAATTTTAGGATTAAGAATCGGAGACGAGCAATCAATAACAACAAAAATGTAGAAATGAGAATGATATGAAAATGAAAAAAAAAACACTACCAAACTATGACAATCATCAAGAATATATAAAAACAAAGTTTTAAGGACTAAAATCCTAAGCTGTAAGTGTCTTTATACATGAAACATATATGTTTTAGTTCATGGATTTGCTGCTTTGGGAGATTATGTAATTTGTTATTAATACTACTAAACAATGATCAGATATAGATTACACATTTGATATCTACCTCAATTTGTTCATGAAGTTTTCTTTGAACTTCCAATTGCACCTATAAGGCTTGAGATATCTACAAGTTTCTATTGAGCATAAACATGATCATCCTCCATGTAGTATCAGGCTAACATATTTCTTTTCTCGAATCTTAACCTAACCAAAGAAATAAATAAATTAAAGAAAGGGTGTAAAGTTAAAATTTGTAACTATTTACATATTCGTTCATTTGACTCGTCGCCTCACTTATCCTTTCATCCTTGAAATAATCAAATCTACTCAGGCTATATGGGTAGTCTGCACTAAACCAAAAAATGCAACGATTAGTGTCCTTTACATATAGGTGCAAATTGAAGGCTTGTTTGTTTTACATATAATAATGTAGAATCCTACCGTGTTCTACTTGGAATCACTTTAGGTTTATAAAAGGGTTTTTTTCTAGCCTATATTTCTATAAATGGCTTTTGAGGTGGTATAAAGTGAGCCTTGGAACCCCGTCCCATTATAAATGAATAGTATAGGTGGTTAGTGACACTTTTTTTTTCCTCTTCATTTGTCTTCTTGTTGATTCTTTTAGCAGCATTGGTAATACTACTAGTAAGCATAGTTTGCATGGAAATTGGTGTAAAATATATAGGAAAACGTCTTAGTGTCATTTATTGGATTAGATAGAAAGTAAGGATAGGGTAGTTGATAAGTATGTTTCTGTCACTAGATTGATTGCTTATTCTTTTTTCCTATGTAGTTGTTGTGTTTGTGCTGATGGCCACTCTCCACATATATAATACTTTTTTTCTTCTACAATCATGTTATGTTTAACCAACCAAAAACATCTTCTGCGTACACTCATGGTAGTCCATTAAAGAATTTGTTTTTAGGGTAAATAAAAATTTCTTCCCTGTAAGTGTGTAAAAATAAGGTGGGCAAAACCCAACCTCTATAGGGATAGAACAGAAATGAAGAGGTAGAGGATAACAGCTACCACACACAAGTAATGATTCAAATTCTTTTCTGTTCTTCACTAGCTAATGCAGCAATACAAGTGATACATATATATATGGCTAATCAATACACTAGTAGTTGAAAGGATCCTAATAACCGAAGGGATAAAGGGAACAAAAATGGAGTCTGCAAGTGAAGCTAGGTGGCTGTGGTAGTTGGGGACCAACTGCCATTCTACTGTTGTAGCTGCGAGACTATATTATCCAGCGGCCAATGCGTATCCTAGGTGTAGAAGAATATTATACTTCCAAGGAATATGCAACAATTTCAACACCCCCTCAAGTTGGAGGTGATGATGGGCTCTTAACACACCTAACTTGCCCAAAATCAAATGATGTTGTCTCCCCAGTAGGGCCTTATCATGTAGGCTAGTTGATCTTGTGCATTGACATGATGGAGAGAAATCATCCCGACTAAGACTTGTTCTCGAATAAAGTAGCAATCCAAATCGATGTGCTTTATTCTCTCATGGAAGATAAGATTTTGGGCAACATGGATTGTTGCATAATTGTCACACTTCAAAGGAACTGGAGTGACTAAGGTCATGGATAAATCATTTAACAGTCTAGTAAGCCATGTATGCTCCGTCGTCATATGTCTCACTGATTGATACTCTACTTTGGCAGAAGAAATGGCCATAATTTATTGCTTCTTAGATATTTAGGAAAGAGGGATGTGGCCTAACATAATGTAGAAACCACTAACACTTTGATGGGTGCATGGACAAACAACTAAATCAGAATCACAATAAGTTATAAATTGAAAGAATTTGAAACATTCATAAGTAATCCTTGATATGGATCCAAACATATGCATTTGAGGGCATGGAGTGCTTTCTTTAAATGAGGCTCTTGAGGGGCACTCATGAATTAGCTAAGGTATTGAACTGCACAACACAAGTGGTGAAGTATGAGTTAGATAATTCAACTTCCCAACAAGACTGCGATAGCATTCATGATCATTTAGAAGTGTTCCATTAGTTGGGCTGAGTTTGGTGCCAACAGGTAAGGGACATAAAGTTCCCTTTGCAAACTCACAGCTAAATTCTTTCAAGATATCCTTTGCAAATTTTCATTGAGTTAGTATAATTCCCTGAGGTTCCTGTAATACCTCAAGGCCAAGGAAAAAACGTAGTGGTCCCGTGTCTTTGATCTTAAATTCTTCATGCAAGAAAGACTTGAGTGAGGTAATTTCATTCAGTTCATTCCATGTGATGATAATGTAATCGGCATACACAACCATGAATACTGAAGTATTGTCTCCTTTACTGAGGAATAGGGAGTAATTATTTTTGGTATTCAAGTAACCTTGAGATTCCAAAGCCACGACAATTTTGTGGTACCATTGATGCGATTCCTACTTAAGTCCATACAGGGAATTACGCACTCTGCACACAGTTGTGGAGCTGGAAATGCTAAGGCTAGGGGAGGAACCATATAGATTTCTTCATGCAAATCTCCGTACAAGAAGGTATTGTTGACATCAAGTTAAAAAATTAGCCAGTGCCTTTTGACAGAAACAATCACAAGGGTGCGAACTTTTTTAGGCAGGAGCTCAACTAGATCCCGTGTATGGTTGGCTTTGAGCGTTGCGAATTCATTTTGCATAACATCCCACCTGGCAGGGTGTGTAGATGCCTCCTCATATGATGTTGGTTCATGCAACTCATTAAGTGATGCAAGAAAGGATTTATTTATGGCAGAGAGAGCATAAATGTTTATGAGTTTAGAACTTAAAACATGAAGCTTGAATGATAGATCATTAGTGATAGTTTGGGGATATATTGAGATGTTAAGAGTTCTGTATGCATTTCCACATACATAATCTTGCAGATGAGTTGGAGGAATGTGCGCTCTAGTCGAATTTCTAAGAGGTGTCACATTAGATTCTTCCTGGGTTGGTTGGGATGGATCTCTGGGAGAAGAAGACCTTAGGTAATTATGAGAAGTTTCAGCTACAGTAAGTGTGATTGATTCATTATGTGAGTGATGAGGTGAATCGAGGATGGGAACAAGAAGAGTGGGAGAAGATAGATGATGCCTATGATAAGGGAATGTGTGCTCATGGAAAATGATATCCTAGGAAGTGTGAATTTTTTGATTGATAAGATCCAAAAATTTATAGGCTTTCTTCCTAAAAGGATATCCTATGAATACACAAGGCAAAGCACGAGGTTGAAATTTGTCCCTATGTGTTGTCATGGTAGAAATGTAGCAAAGGCACCTGAAAGCCCTAAGGTGTGAGTATTGGGGTTTTTAGTTGAAAAGGAGTTCATATGGGGTCTTTCCATGGAGTACCCTCGAGGGGAACCTATTTATCAAGTAAGTTGTTATAAAGACACAATCTCCCCAGTATTTGAGAGGAACATTGAATTAGAAAAGGAGTGCATAGGTAGTCTCTAAGAGGTGTTTATGTTTCCTTTCAACTATTCCATTTTGTTGAGGTGTCCCAAGGAAATATGTTTGGTGAATAACGCCATGTTCCTTAAGGAAAGAAACTGCCTCAATGGATGGCCCTTGTACAGTCTCTAAGAGGTGTTTATGTTTCCTTTCAACTATTCCATTTTGTTGAGGTGTCCCAAGGAAATATGTTTGGTGAATGACGCCATGTTCCTTAAGGAAAGAAACCGCCTCAATGGATGACCCTAGTACAAGGGCATTGTCGGATCTAATGGTTTTGATTTTCTTATTAAACTGTGTCTCAACCTTATGTATAAAAGTTTTAAGAATTAAAAATGCATCCCCTTTGGATGCTAACAAATGAGTCTAGGTGGTTCTGCTATAGTCATCCACAATGGTGATAAAATACTTATATCCACTATAAGTCTGTGTGTGGTAAGGTCCCCATGAATCCACATGGATGAGGTCAAAATTCTCCTTGCTATGTGACAAACCGTGGGGAAAATGAGAACGGTGTTGTCAAGCCTTTGGGCAGATATGACAGGGTGATTGAAAAAAGATATCGACATCATCATTTTATTCAAACATATTCAATTGTCTTAATTTATACATAAGCAAATTTTCTAACCTATAATGCCAAAGCCAAACATTGTTCTTTTGTGGCAAAGAGAAATTTGGGAGATCAAAAATACTCGAGCTGTCATTAGTGTGGCTGGCAGTAAGAAAGAGAAGTTGGATGGGGACAATAGCTGATGATCATGGGCTTAAGATTGGTTGGTCATGGATGAAAGTCAATCTTCATGTAGGAGATACAACCTATAGTATTTCTTGTCAGAAACTAATGGCCTCTTTTGAGAAGGGACCTGTAAGACATACTGGTTAGTAGTAAAAAATAATGTTGCCATTAAATTGTGTAGCAAGTTTAGATATAGATAGGAGGTTATAACTAAAATTGGGCACAAATTGGACATCATAAAGATCAAGAAAAAGACATAACTACACGGTACCCTTTTGTGTGACTGGAACTCTATTTCCATCGGGCATAGTAATGGTGTAGGGGTGTGATAGGTCTGTTAGATTGGTGAAGGATTGAAGTGTGTGATACATGTGGTCACTGGCTCTAGAATCAAGGATCTAGTTTTTTGAGGTAGGTGTAGCCTGCACACACTGGTTACATGATATCAAGCCATCAAAAGGAGGATAAGTTACATTACATGTGAAGTTAGTCTAAGATGACATAGAAGGAGTAATGGTGTAAGGGTTGTCACCCACTGAGTTAGGGAGCCCATCCAACATGCTCAAGAGTTTGTGATATTGCTGTGAGGTAAGTTTAGGAAGGCTTCCACTAGTAGTGACTTTAGTGCCTTGAGA
Source organism: Tamarix chinensis (assembly GCA_030549775.1). Classification (NCBI taxonomy): domain Eukaryota; kingdom Viridiplantae; phylum Streptophyta; class Magnoliopsida; order Caryophyllales; family Tamaricaceae; genus Tamarix; species Tamarix chinensis. The sequence goes on along the minus strand of CM060171.1, from coordinate 80,384,227 downwards.
ACCTTCACGTTGATTTTCCTCACCTAACTGGTTGTTTGAAGCTTTCCCAACAAACTTCCTTTCCTTCGCTTGCTTGAATTTTGTGGGAAAGCCATGAAGTTTGAAGCATCAATCCCTAGTATACCCAACCTTCTTGTAATATTCACAAACATAGGTAACTTTATGCCCTTTCTTCTGAGATGTCCCCATTATTGGGTTGGAAAAATTAGCATTAATTGATGTTGCTTCAATGGAAATAGGAGTGCCAATAGATATCCCATGTTGTTTCTTTTCCTACAGTAGTATAGAGTAGGGTTGGCTAATGCTAGGAAGGGGCTCATAAGTAATAAGCTACCCCGAATAGTCTTGTAGCTACCATTTAGCCCCATCAACAATTGTTTAAGGTTTTGTTGCTCAAAAAAATTTATTCTAGGATTGTATAACTCCACAACTGTAGGATGAGAGGTTGTTAGGGCTTGGATTTTATCTCACAGCCTCTTAATCTTTGTGAAATATGTAGTAATAGTGTTGCTACCCTGTATAATTTAGCTCAGCTCTTATTGCACCTGAAATAGCTGAGTTCTACTAGCTTGATCATGTCTCTTAGCCAATTACTTCCAAATATCATTAGTAGTTTCCAAGTAGATCACACTTTCACTTATGTATTTACTTAAAGAGTTCAAGAGCCATGAAATCACCATGTCATTGCAGCGCCCCCACACCTCATAATCTGGTGAGTTTCTCAATGGTTTGGTGTAAGTGTCATCGATAATTCCTCTTTTGTTCTTGGCATTTAGAGCAATCAGCATGCTCCTTATCCAAGTGGTGCATCCAGTTCCATTGAAATCCTTAGAGACCAACAAGAGACCTAGATTATCTCTAGGATGAAGATAAAGGTCTGAGTTGGGATTAGTGATTGAAATGGCAGTGTTTGGACTAATCTATGATTTAGAGCTATTGTCATCTCCTGTGATAACAGGGAAGATGAGAATTCAAGACTTCTAATATGATAGAAAATGGTGGGAAGGATAGAGATTGGGCGAGCATCGCTTTGATACCATGTAGGAAAATGAGGTGGGTAAAACCCAGCCTCTATGGAGCTGGAACATAAATGAAGAGGCAGAAAATAACAACTACCATACATGAGTATTGATTCAAATTATTTTTTTTCTTCACTAGCAAATGCAGTAATACAAGCAATACATACATATATAGCTAACCAATACACTAGTAGCCGAAAGGATTTTAATAATCGAAGGGAGAAAGGGAATAAAAAATGGAGTCTACAGGTGTAGCTAGGTTGTTGTGGTAGTTAAGGATCAACTGCCATCCTATTGCTACAACTGCAAGACTATATTAACCAAGGGCCAATACATATCTTAGGCGCAAAAGAAAACTCTATTGATAGGGAGTATGCAACAATTTCAACAGTAAGAGGTTAGACGAATTTAGTAGCAAGAGGGCTTAACCATTTTTCTCTTTTTCTCAAGATAGAAGACTCGGTCCAAGAAGATAAGTTTTCCATTTATTTTATTAAACGTGTGTTATGCTTTATTTTATCCCTATCCTCCTTGGTTTGGACTCTAGACTGGGGTATCTGTCACATTACCATTGTAGAAGAGACGGTGGAAAGTTGAATTTAATAGATTTTATTCATTTGATATTCTTACTTTTGGTATGAATAATGTGTTTGCACATTTTAGTTTCCGATTATCATGAAGAAAAGATGTTTGATTTGGCTACAGCATACCAACATATATGTCTATATTTTGTACTCATTTCTGACCATGCTTATTGCGGGGGTTGATTGATTGGCATTGCCATAGTTTTCATGGATCGTGTAGGAATCTAAAAGAAAATTAACAATTAGGTTTCTAATAATAGAACATAGGCATGTAAATGGAAAGCTTGATGATGAGGCAACGTTCGTATTCAGTGAGTTTTAAAAGCTACTTCAGAAGGAGTTGGTAGAGAAGGGTATTGATAATTTGAGTATAGAGGAGTTATATGACATTGTACTTAGTTATTATTGTGGATATGCTCTTGGTTTAGGAAGAGCACACCCAATGATAGAAAAGGGTGGGAGGACAACTATGTTTTAGATGTAAACTCAACTAGAGTAGCTTTGCGTCTACTAGCATGAGATGAAAGCTAAGATGGAGTAGTTGTGAGCCAATGCTCAAAATAAAGAGGAAGAATCTTTAGAAAGGGAAGAAAAAAGAGAAGACAAGATCCATGTTGAATTCAAATTATAAATGGCTATGGTTCAAAATTTTATGGATCATTTTTTTCTCCTAAGATTAGTCTATTTTTTATTTATTTATGTTACATCTCTTAATTATGTATTAAAATTTAATTAAATATTGATCAATCATAACCAATTTTTTTCCTTGATTCTTTTTTACTATGCTAGCATCTGAGATCCCCAATTTGAGTATTTAGATCTATAAATACATTCCAAAAGTTCTAAATATGTTTTTGGAGGCTTGAATGTTCTTAATAATAGTTAATCTTACTTGAAAATTTAGGAATGTTCATATCTTTCATCTCATATTAGACACTATAACCATATTCCATACCCACATCGATGGACTATCTATCACAAACTAATCCTATATAGAGTATTAACACAACTTATATAGTTAACACAGGTGCACCATCTACTCAATATAGATTGCCAACATAACTCAAATAATGGTGTACTGAAACTAATATCTAACTCAAAATATATAGTTAACACATCTCAAAAGATAAGGTGGAATAAAACCAAGAATTGGCCCAATATAAATGGCCAATACAACTCATAAAATAAGGTGGGATAAAATTATCAACAAAACCAATATATATAATCAGCACAACTCACACAATTAGGTGGACTAAAACCACTGACTAATCCACAAAGAAAAATCAACATAGAACTCAATTATCTCCCACTTTAATTAAGAATGTTTATTTTATGCCAACATTTATCCTCATACCCTAAATTTATACTTCAATAAAAAAAATCCTCATTTTAATCATTATTCAAGAAGATCTAAGGCCAACTAGAAATCAATCCTAAAGGTCAAGCCTAAAAAATGTCACCACAAGTCCTAAGTAACCAATTAACTAGTCCCACAAATAAGTGGACTGGTCTAGAAAACAAATCACAAGAAAACAATGTAAAATAGGAAAACCACCTAACTGGTATAGGGAAACCAATTGGCTGGTCATAAGCCGAATCGGTGGATTTGTTTAGGTTGAGACTAATATTAAAATTCTAGTTAGTCAGTTGACTGGTAGGTCAAAACCAATCGACTAGTGAACTAGTTGACTTCTTTTTCCCTTAACTGGTTGATTGGTTCTATTAGGTAAAGCACATATATTATTTTCTCATGCTTTCAATATTGATCCAAAACACATCCATAACTCACAATCTTTCCAAAAAAAATTAAAATATGATTAATACTTCACATTACAACACTTATTCCATCAAACACTCATGATTCAAGCTTTGCCAACACATCATACTTTCTTATGAAAACCAACTCTTCATGATCTTATAACCATTCCATGATTCAAACACTTAAGCATGCTCCTAAATAACAATTAATCATTGATGCATATTAGAAAATAATCAAAACACATAACATCTAACACATAATTCCTCATCTACAAGGTCTAACCAAATTTACTTATCAAACAAGTCTTCAAACGAGGATAAACACTTCACTATAACACTCTAACCTAATATTCTTGCTCATATTTTAATAAATAGAGATAAATAATATAGCAAGAACACTTGGAGATTAAAACCAAAATAAAATAGAGAGAATAATAAAAAGTAGGAGAAGAAATAGAAGAATACTTGAAGTTTTTCTTGTAAACAGGAGAGTAAGGCTTCAATGTAGGTTGTAGGAGCATTTAGATAAACAAAAATGAGAGAGTTAAGGCCTATGCTGAGATCAATAGAGGAAGGGAAGGAAAAAAATGAGGGGTTTTACACTTGAGTGTAGAAAGAAAAGTGCAAAAAGGTGGGCTATATGGGATAGGATAATGACCAAGGGGTTTAGAGATCCTTAGATTAGTAGAAAAGTGGGTAAAGGTAATATCTAAGTTATAGAATAGATCTATGGTGTAGCCACAGGGAAAAAGAGACAAGGAAAAAGAAACCAAGGTGAAATGGTACAAAAAGTGAATAGGGCCTTTTGGGAGAGAATTATGTTATATTTGGATCAAATCTAAAAGAGAGTTGCTAGTGAGAGTTTAAAACTCTCTAAAAATCATTTGTACTTATATTATATTATATTTAAAAATCTAGGTGAAACATTATAATATATTTGAGTTTGAAATTAGAATAAATATTACAAGTTCTAATTGAAAGAGTTGACTAGTTTTTGCATACTAGTTGATTAATTCACCAAAACTAAAAATGACTGGTTTTGTTGTACCAATTAACTGGTTCTCCAATTTGAAAAGCATTTTCACAATTCATTTTAAAGTTCATTTTTCTTTAAAAATTATGCAAAATATTTTTATATATGGGTTATTACAAAAGTGATGGAAATTTTTCTATAGCATCACGGTATGAGTTACAAGAATATATCAACCATAGGGGTAGCTTAAAATAGAAAAATATATGGCACTTAAAGGTATTTCAAATATTACGTACATTTTCATGGTTAGCTTCACATGATACCTTTCTTACTAATGTGATGAGAGTAAATAGACATTTAATAGATGATTTTGGTTGTGATTGATGTAGAGATGATTGAATTTTATTACATGTATTGAGAGGTTGCATTTTTAGCTAGTAGTTTTTGTTATTTATTCTCAATAAGCAAGATCGATTAAGCTTCTTTAATATCAACCTCCATGATTGGTTGGATGTAAAATTTTCTAAGACCAAATTACTTTAACAAGATCATCCTCCTTGGGATATAATGTTTACATTCGGTATTTGGTGGTTGTTGTAAGTCATATACAAGAGAATTTTTGGTCAATCCTAGTATCAACCCTTATTCACCCTAGAGAAAAATAAATTCAATTGAAGAATTAGTGTCACAAAAATTTTCAATTTACTTTTATTCTCTAGGGTTCATTGGAGCTAATACTCAATAAAGAAGAATAGCTCGATAAATCGAACAACAATTTAGTGATGTTCAAAAAATATTCGATCAGCCTTATGCATAGACTATTATCTCTCTAGGATGAGGTAGACCATAATAACTGCTAAAAATTGAGGTGGGATTTGGTTTGGAAGAGGCATTTGGCTAACTTGCCATAATTAGTGGACCCTAGCCTTAACTAACTCAAAAAAAAAAGATATTTACGTTAAAATACTTTGTTTTAGATTAGGTCCATCTGCTTAAAGTTGTTTTCTAAAATTAATGATTTAAGATAATTATTTAATTTAATAACAAATTTACTTTAATTTTTTTCAATAATTAATTATCATGAATACTTTTTTTGTAAGGAGATCCAAATAAGGAGTAAATAATTTCAATTGCATAATAATCATGGAAATTACCAAAAATACTATTAAAATTAGTTTCAATTATAATAGTATTAAGATAAGAGAATATTTGAGAATGGAGGAGAGAGGCTAGATTAGTAGGTTCTTGAGCATGAAATGGTAGATGAAATTTCATAGGGTTAACGGGACCTATGATATATTCATAGGCATATTTTCGCTCATTGCACTCTAATAGTGACATTAGTATTGGGTAGAAAAATTGATTATCATAGTTACAAATACTAATGAGCATCACCGTACATTTAAGGTGAATTCATAGATACTATATTTTTTAAGAAATAAAATAAAATTAATTTGGGTTGAATAGTGTTGTATTCGTATGCTTTGAATTGATGGCTTCCTCTCCCTCCACTTCTACTTCTCAATTTTCACACCAAATCACTACTATCAAGACAAATATGTCATTTTGATACTATAATAAGATAAGGGTTTTGTTATTTATAAATTACAAATTCACTATATATATAAAAGAAACAAAATTAACCAAACTATCATCCCCAACCTTTTCTACTCAAACCCTGCCCCACCCATCGCTTTTGTCGACATCTTCCCCTTCACTTTTGCTTCTCCTCTTTCATTTTACCTATTATTATTTTTTCTTCTCCCAAAAAACTCTCCTTATTCTTCATTCTATCAGCCCAATCATGGATTCTAGAAGCTAAAAATACAAAAAAAAGAGAGCAAGAGCTTCTTAGCCACAAAGAAGAAAGTACAAGACATATGAACTTGAATGACATATGTATTCAACCCATCAATTTTATTTGTAAAAATTTCATATCTAAAAACTTTAGATATATACATAGTAACACCCTTCTAGTATCAAACCTTTATGCAATAACGCCCCTCTAGAATCAAGAATTCACGTAGCCTCTACACACCCACAAAGCACCCCTTGCATCAAGTATCGATGCAAACTACCCTCACTAGTGTCAAGTATTGACATAAAATACCCCTCCCAATTTCAAGAATCAACACAAACTCCCCTCCCCAAGATCATATGTTGACACAACTAACCCTTCCCTAGTGTGACATATTGACGCAAACTACCCTCCCTAGCATTATATGTTAATGTAGCTAACTCTCCCTGTCGTCACATATTAACACAGCTCACCCCTTCCCAACCCTAACCTCCCATATGTCACCCACAAATCCTAACCTTTTCCCTAATCAGTAGATCATAGACCCTTAAACCATAAGACCTAAACCCTTAAACATAAAATATAATTATTTATCATTTATATATTCTTATTAAGGTGATCACGATGACGTGATAATTATTTGTTTTAGAGGATAAAGGGCACAATTATCAAAGATCTTTTTTATAGTTGATCAAATATTCTCTAATTGTGATGACCTTGTAGCGTGGGTATGTGCTATTATTAGAAGCCTTATGATGGTTTTGTCATAAAAGGTTTAAAGAAAGGAATTGGTAAAAGATACGGCAGGGCATCACTTAGATGCAAAAAAGGAGGTACTTATATACGTAGTCTATCTATGGATAGTTATAATGCACGAAATTCATCTTCGAAGAAAATTTATTGCCCTTTTAAGATTACTAGTGCTAAAAATAGTGACGGAGGAGGGGAAGGAGTTGTTAATAATGGAAGTCACAATCATGATTTGGAAAACACTCTTAAAGGCATAATTTTATATAAAAGTTGAAAGAAGATGAGCTAAGTTTATTGGTGATATGAAGAAGAAGAAGAAAAGATGATTCCAGCCACAAAACATCTAGTTGCTTCTTTAGAAAGAGTGTGTAGGAAATGTCAGTATGAAAATACGTATATATAGTGCCCGCCAGAAGATTAGGTCATATTAAATGGATGGTTAAATAACCTTACATCATGTCATGAATATATTAATGGAGAATCATTATTTTTAATGGCATTGTAGTGAGCTAGAGTCAGATATCATAAGTGAGCTTATATTTACACATCCTATATCTATTAATATTTTATGTACAGTTCCTATTGTTCTAATAATGGATTGTACGTTTAAAACAAATGGATTTTGGATTCCTTTACTTGAGATTGTTGGATTAACACCAACATAGTTAAGTTCCAACATTTACTTTGCTTATATGTCATCTAAAAAGCATGAAAAGTATACATGGGTGCTTGAGAAGTTTAAGACATTGATGGATCCTATAATGCTTCCGACCTTTATTCTCACCGATGGAGAACTTGGGGTTAATTTTAGTTGTGGAACGTGTCTTTCTGTCCTCAAAACATATAATGTGTAGGTTTTGTGTTAACAAAAATGTAGATGAAAAGTGTAATAAAACTAGGGGTGAAGCATTCACACATAGTTTTATGCCCCTGTAGAAAAAGATGATAAATGCTAGAGATGAGGAAACATATAAAGAGTGTCTTTTGTCATTAGACAATGATTACAAAAATATGCTTGGTCTGTTTTCTTATCTAAATATAGTTTGGTTAGCTCCATTCAAAGACAAATCATCTCTGCTTGGGTTGATCAAGTGTTACATTTTCATCAGGGTACAACAAATATGTATGGAATATAGTTTATTGTTGCATATGAACTTATTACTAATAACTTGTTACATAATGAAATATTTACATATCTTATCTTCTCTTAATATGATGGAAGGTGTTCATGCATTATTGAAGATGTTCTTGGAGAAATCAATATGTAGCCTAAACACTATTATACTATATATTCAATCATTATTAGACTTGCAACATCTTGACATCAAACAATCTTTTGAGAGGCATTGATTTAATGTTCCTCATCATGTACCGGCTCACTTTATGCAAATTTGAGAGGGTATTTAACCTTATTTACATTGGAATTGATAAATAAAGAATGCAAAAGAAGTAGTGATGTGGGCACTAATGACGTATTATGTGGGTGTTACATGTGTCACACACATGGGATACCATGTACTCATGAAATCAATATTTACATGCATGATTTCATTCCTATCCTCCTACCATCTATCCATCCCTTTGGAATAAGCTTGATATAAATAAACCAATTTATCCACCAACACTATTACAACCAATCAAGGATTCACCTCATTTACTCAATGTTTTCGTTGAATATGTTTTGAGCTAGCTACCAACAAAATCAATTGGCCTAAAAAATATTTAATTTCTCCATTCCTCAAATAACACCACTATAGGAGCCTCAAAGACAACAATGGAGGGGTTGTCCAAAGCAACACTCTACTACAAGGGATCCTTTGAGTTGGGAGTTTACAAATCAAAGGTATTCCGATCATTTAGTATCAACTAAAGGTCGAGTTAGGCCATCTTTAAGTCAAATCTGTGGTTGAGGTCGAGGTCAAGGGTAAGATTGGGGCCGAGGACAACAACCATCCTATATGTCTAATACGTCATCATAAAGTTCCCATATATGCGCCAATTAAATCGACATGTAATACTACATATTCATAGGTGGTATAACGTGAATGGAGATGAAAATTATGGCTTTAGATTATTAACATATTGTATGCTTGGGGATAAGAACCAGTGGGTTTGAATCCATAAAGAGTTGTAACATGAGGTTTAAGCAAGGCATCAACTATATAATATTGTGCTATAATATTTAATAGTTGATTGGCTCCTTCATAATATTGCTCAATAGGAAGGACAAACTCCGTAGACACACTGAATAGAAATGTCAAATATTAGTCATGTAACTGTCACTCAATACAATGTCTTATTCACATGTTTATCTCAAGCTTGTGCTTCATTTCTTCCATTAGTGGCATAACATGACATGCAAGGTCCTAAAGATGAAGCGAGCATACCTGATAGAACATGCACACTATATATTAGTATGTAATGTGGTACATCTTATTCCAATATTATCATCATGGCATATAAATTTCATATAATAATTTATTATGTAGGTAAAAATGTTAGAACATTTTCCACTACCACTGGTGCACACTATTTGGCGCATATTCCATGATGGTATTATTTCAGCATGGGAAACACTAATATCGATCAAGGTTTCAATTGTGGTAAAGGCTAAATAATAATGAAACACATCCAACAGAACTATGCCCTATATCTTCAGATGGTTTGAATTTAGGGTGTTGAATAGTTATAACCTGTGGTTAGATTATTTGTACTTGAACTTTGAATTGTGTTCTTTTGTATTATATACCATGACCCCTTACGTGGTTTGATTGTTATCACATGTGCTAAAACTATCTTCCTAGAGTGTAAGTGTATTCATGCATCAATGTTTGAAAACATGACAAAAAATGAGTTAAATACATAATTTTCATTATACTACATGAAATTACATAAAAAAATTATATTTGGTCACCACGCCCACCCCCATTCCCACACCTATGCCCTCCTTCATGGATGGAAATGCCTAAATTTTGAGCAACAAGCTTAAGGGATGCTTTTGTTGCCCATAGTTTGGAGTTTTCCACCCCTCCAATACATAAAACGAAGAGCTTTTGATGTAGCATTAAGACATCTTGCGGTTGCTATTTCTTCTTCTTCATTATGTCACGCAACAATTAGTTGTTATGCCATTTGCAATAAATACCTATGATATACTTGAATATACCAATCCATATAGCCAAAATCAATATACCATGGGTCCACTACCAATTGTCTAAAAATATGTGGTTTTAGTATATGCTCATGTCTCACACTCCACTGGGAAACCATGTGTGAGTAGTGAACTTCATATTTCCTTTCTTCGATCCTCTATGTGTCTTACCTGCCAATCTGATAGGCTTGTTGGGGATTTCTTGTATATACCCAAACTGACGTGTTGCTCGATGTGGCATATATGGTTCTACAACATTCATTGAATGTAAGAAACCATGAAATAATTCCATATGATATGTACTCATCAGGTTATAAAATCTGTATGGATCGAATACAACTTGTAATATAAAATCAGTACACCAAATACTATTAGGAACGATAGTTAAATATGTAATCATATTTAATATTCAATTTTAGTATACATTTCTTGCGCTCATAATATTGATCGACCTTTTATAGTATCTGAGTATATGAGCTCTCTTGTCAAAATGTCTCTCACACCACCATCTTGGACAATGCGATGTGTTGGGATCCCAATCACTCTAAAAAAGACTGAACTCAGGAAATTGGTCATATATTCATGTTTATTACAATATACACGGGTATTGAATTACTTTCATTTATCCACAAGATCATATTATATAGATGATAATTATATAATTACCTCTAATAGAGTTGCACATCTGGATATTTGATGAACTCTGGCTCTCAATGCAATACCTAGTTTCCTATATAAAAAAGGAAGTGCAGTCACTCCCCATGTATATTTTTTTATTGCCCATGGGATCTTGGAGAAGTAGAATCCAATATGGGATAACTCAATAGGATAATTTATCAAAAAATAATGACAATCTTAGAGACCATAACAAGTACCCAATAACTTTTGTTTCATAGAACACCACATCCAACATATAGAGATATTGAAGGTACTTCAATGTCAGTCCACTACCTCTAAGCACATTGATTACATCCTCCTCATCCACACCAAAAAAATCTATCAACACATATACCACTTGAAAATGTATATCATCGGTGTTATCTATATATAATGAATAACCTTCAACATACATCCCTAGTATATGTTTGACATATAAGAGGGTGATCATCATCTCAACCCACAACATATGGAAGCTATTTGTGTTCGACTATCATCTCTCAACAAAGGTGGATATAAGTGACCAGTATACATTCATGAATGATTTGAAAGGCATATGTTTCAGTCCAATACCACAAATGAGACTGAAACAGTAATCATCAATGGTAGTAATCCATTTGTGTATATGGTCTTATCGAGTGTGAACTTTCAACACTCCACAATTTTACACAATAAAATAAACACAAATAATGAAAATATGATCATTAAAATGAAAGAAAAAATAATAATGGTTATAGCAATAAGATTTCAAACTAACCCTTGCAAATCATATCTTTAAGGCAATATGAATACCAAAGCTTGGGATCAAACTAGGGTTGCTTGGACCTTTGGGACATGGACGGTAGCACCCCCATTTTTTTTACTACTGAAAACATTTGTTTTGAAAATCTTGTGGAAGCGAAAAGCAAATAAAACTTAGGAAAAATGGTGCGTTACCATCGTACCTAACATAAGATGGGCGACAACCGCCCATCCCATGATAGACACAAGATGAGAAACCAAAACCAAAACCAAAAAACCCATAGCAAAGTGCGCTAAATCTAGTTAGATGTTATAAAAAGAAAATCATCTAAGTACAAGATCTTAGTGGTCCGCAATATTCAAGTATGCGAGGGAAGAAAAATTAAAATAGATTACATGATTGAAATTGTAGAAAAACCAAGATATATTGAAACTCTAACTCTGGTCCATCAAGGACCTCTCAGAGTCTCTACATGTCCACACTCTCAAAACCTGTGCTCCACACGAGATTGGCCAACTACTAGCCCTCCCTAAAAACTTACATATGACCCTCTATTGGTGGGAATGAGTAGGTGACCGAGCAAACAAGCACATCGGTATGCTTTGTACTAAGTAAGCTGAGTTACCTCCTCAATGGAGTTACCATCACATGATATTCTCATACATATAAGTCATATTAACAGTTTCATGTATACTTCATACATATAATATACATGTTCTATCATGATCACATTAGGCATAAAAGGTCCATACCATATATGACTAATCATGTTTGACACCTAGTACTACATCACGAATGCCAATATACATGTTGTAGGTAGATTGATTTAGCTAATAGTAAGGTTACATTCATCCAAGCATGAAAGTTATTCTATAAGCTATCTTCTACATTATCGTTTCTTTTTCTTCTACTATATTTTCCTCTTTAACCAAATTTCTATGCAAAATACTTATTCCAATTATTATCCAAATACTCATTTCAATTATTATCATTATCATCGAGTAATGGATTGTGCACCACCCCATGATCTTACATAACAGGGAAGTCTATCCAAATCAAGAGACATAAAGTCTAGGTCAAAGCCAAGTAACCACCAATGGACATAAGTTCGAACCAAAGCCAAGTAATCACTAATGGACATAAATCCAAGCTAAAGCCAAAAACCACCTAGATAACAAGCCCCTTTAGTATCTATACCCCTATTACATCATTAGTGTCTAGAGTAGGTAAGAAACCGGGATCTGCTAGGATCCCAGCCGAAGGCACCAATAACACCTGAAGGCAGATTAACCCCCAATAACTAATTGAGGATTAGGTAACCCAAACCCATATACAACTTAATTATCTTTTTCTTTACGTGAGTAGTATATTATTTTCGAGTTTACATGATCACATAAGGCCAACACAATATACAAACAAGACATCCATATGATCATTCCACATTGATCCTTATCATCCCCAACTATGTGTGAGATTTACATTAATTCTTACTCAATAATAATTGAATTCATGAGATTAATCCATTCAAGATAAATTCTAGATTTTATTTCTCTTTTTGAGCCATCAAATACTTTATCTGATTTACCCATCAAGGCCTTCACAATGACCATTGAGTACATTATGAGTCATGATTCATTTAATCCATCCATTAGGTTTTTAATCCATGTCAATAGATGTATTTCACTCATTAAATAGTCAAATAACATTGTTAGGCACAATCTCAAAGCATATCCAAATCGAGAAATCAAAATCATACAATATGGCCAAACCAATTGATTGGTTAGGCAAACCAACTGATTGATTTGGGACCACCATTCGATTGGTTTAGCTCAATCAACCCAGGGTTCCCTCAAACCGGTATTGGTTTAGCCAAACCAGTCGACTGTTCAGTTGCCAAACCAATCAATGAGTTTAAGCAAAGAGTAAGATCCAAGTCACCATAGACCTACCAGTCGATAGGTTGGGTTGACCAATTAACTGTTCTAAGGATCAGTCGATCGGTTTGACCTAACCAGTCGATTGGTTTGCCCTTAATCAACACAAAATGGGCATTTTCATGCAAATCATTCCTAAGAATTTCTACCACACCCAACTGAAACATTGACTGGCAACACGTTAACACTTCCCAACTTACAACAATTGCACATTCCACAATAAATCACACCGACCTTATTTTACCTAAAATCATGCATTCATATCAAATTTTATAATTTAATCCACAAGTAGCAAATCCAAAATCAAATTATCATACCAACTTATAAAATTAGGACTTTAAAGATTTCATCACATACAAGCTTAACCAAGTCACATTTTAGAAGTAATAACGACTTATTTGGTGCATGCAAACGTCCCTCAATAAAGAAACCTCAACCTATAAAAATCCTCAACTTTCAAAACCTTAAAAATAGAGTCAAAAGTTCAGAATTTCAATACATACTTTCATAAGTCAGAGTTCAAATTAGAAGAAGAAAATAACTTACCAAGATAAGAGAAAGCAGAGAGGATTTCTTCTAAAAAAGTGATTTAACTTCCTCATAAATCTAACTATCCCTTGCTTAAAAATAAACATGAAGGAGCTAGAGAAAGTATCTAAAGAGTGGAAGGGAACCAACTAAGTCTCAAAATTTAAGGGAAAGGTCACACGATCAAAGGCAGTTGGACTAATTTAGTGGCTGAAAAAGAGGTGAATATAAGGGGCGATTAGGGCTATGTGTAGCCAACAAATCGATATAATCACGAGTGTGGTTAGGCACAGCTCAAAATCTCTAATTTATACCGTTTGAATTTGAGTTGAAAGACAGATTTTTTCTAAGATAAACTAACCTCCCTTCTAGAGTTAAAATGGTGATTGTAGAGAGATGTAGGTCGATTTACCCCATAAATGCCAAATATAAGAAGGAAAATGAAAAAATGGCATGAAAGAAATCTCCCAGCTAAGAAAAAGTAGATCTAGAATCAAAGTAACAATTCCGGAGGTGTGCAAAGGAGAAAGGTAGAAGAAGAAAAAGCTGAGGTCACCTTTCCCCTCAATGATCCTAATAGGACTCTCAGATTAGTTTGAGGTAGAATTTCAAGCCAAATGCATGATAAGAAGGCTAAGAATCTTTAAGAACAATTTGGATTGGGGTTATCAAGGTTCCATTTTGGTATAAAGAGTTTTCTAAAAAAATGAGTTTCAAAAATATACATAACTCGACAAACCAATCGATCGGTTTGACTTACCAGTCAATTGTTCTATAGATTAGTCGATTGTTTTCCCAACTAGTTAATCGGTTTGGTCGAGAAAAACCATTTTGTAGGAATGACGAAGTAGTCGATCGATCCACCTAAAACTCATGTCATAAAAATCTTAAAGCTTATTCAAATCCAACTTTTCCCAAAACTCAATTACAGTTCCAAAAAAAATCAAACATCAACAAATGCTATAATTTCTCATTCAACAAACTTCACAAAAAGATGGGGTATTACATGGGCTAAGAAAGTACCACTTATGCTTCATGTGTATACCTCCCACTTCCTTGCTTAAGTCATCATCATCTCCATCATTGAAGTTGTACACCCCCAAAATTCACTACGGAAAAATTTCGTTTTTAAAAAAAGTTAGCGGAAGCGAAATAACAAAAGTGTGAATTCTAGGGATATTACCGCCACACTTAGTACCAGATCGGTTCACTCATACCATTCCAGTACCAAGTACTAAGGCTAAAAAATAAAATATCAATTGCTAGGAATTTAAATCATATTTAAATCAAAGTAGCGCAAATAAACATCTTGCAAGATTAAAGTCCACCAATGGTGGTTACAAGAATGAATATTACATTCAAACCAAGAGTTAGAAAGGGAAGTAGTAAAACTCTATCAAATTCCGGACAATCCTTATGCTCTTTCCCGTTGCCCACTAGAATAACACCTGAAAAGGACCTGCAAGGGACACTGCCCATTGAAACCCTTCAGTACTATGGTACTGAGTAACTCTTTAAAAACACACTTAAAAGTAGGCCCGCAATGCAACACATGATACAAAGCTATATACATATATAATAAGATGTGTATACATAACATTCACATAATTAACATTCACATCCTTTGCAAGTCCATCAAATGTTAATGAGTCATAATGCAAAATCGATACTTTCGAACCTTAAGTCATGTCATAGTGCAAAATCAATACGTTCGGGCCTTAAGCCATTAGTCCATCATTATTCAATCATCTCTCAAATTTTATATCCATGTGAGTGCGGGAACCCCACTATTATAGCCGGTGGACCGGTCATGCAGGGCAAAACACTCCTAGCCACTATTATTCACCGGTGGACCGGTCAGGCCCCGACTCACATGGCGATTCATTGTAAGTGATTAGTATTTTTCCAAAACTTTATTCACATTCATGTCTGGTTTTATTGAGCTCGGGACCCCCACTATTATCGCGATGGATCAGAATATATATCAACATCATCCAGAGCAACACACTCCTAGGCCACTATTATATCTGGTGGACAGGTACTCATAATCATCTGTCAGGGTAACACGCTCCTGGGCCACTATTATATCCGATGGATTGGTACTCAATATCATAATTCAACTGAGCCCGACTCATTAATCTTTCACTTTTGTGATTAGTGTTTTTTCCTTTTTAATCAGCACAACAATTCCATTTATTTGCCTTGGACGGGAGATCAAGAACTCGGGACATAGAGGTACACCGGTCGTACTAGTGCATACAAGCTACTCAGTACCCTTCAACCATCAACCTAGGGTCGGAAAGGTACCCTGGTCGTACTGGTGCATAAAGCTACTCAATAACCTATCGACAAGGACACCTAATCCATAAGTATGCATACCCTCTAAATAGGTCCGTAGAGCTAGATAGAGTAAGATATAGGGTCTGGCTAAGGCAAAAAGGCACACCGGCAAATACCAGAATAATCGTGGGCTAAACCATGTCTTTAGGGTAGCGACCCCTAAAGAGCCACCATTCTCGATCTCGAGGTCTTTCACTTCAAGTATTAGTGTCTTAATTAAGGTGATCACGAAAAGCACAACAATCAAATGCTTATCCACTTTCGATCATTCTGATATCATTAGGCATTTCTTATTCATACAATTATATAAGATAATACAGAGGAAATCATTAAGGCCATCATAATCTCATCCAATTCTGATTCAGAATTTGTTCTCGTGATACTTATTAGTCGTCAAATACTTTTACTTTACTATTTAATGTTACTTGAGTCTTATTACGAACCTCTAGTGTCCCATCAACATGTTAGATATGAATTACTGATTTACCCCTTACTTGTATAGTTATTAAGTCATCCCTTCCTTACTTGCCAATTTACCATATCACCCTTCAGGTTGCATAATTACCAAATTACCTCTTGCTCGGTTTAGGTTACCAAGTTATCTCCTACGCTTTTTAGATCACCATTCACCCTTTATAATTGTTACACTTCTCATATTTTCCATTTGGTTGGTTAGATTACCGAATTGTCATTCTCCTTTGTTATAATTACTAAATTGCCCTTAAGTTGGATAAATTACCAAATTACCCTTCTTCATTATCATGATTACCAATTTGCCCCTTTAGTTGGTAAATAATTACGAATTTACCCTTTAGTCTGTTAAATTACCACATTACCCTTCTCTATTATCATAATTACCGATTTGCCCCTTTAGTTGGATAAATAACCAAATTGCCCTTATTTGTTATCATAATTACCAATTTACTCTTTAGTTGATTCAATTACCAAGTTACCCTTCTACAGTATCATAATTGCCAGATTGCCCTTGTCCATTATTATAATTACCAAATTACCCTTATCCATTATCATAATTACCAAATTACCCTTTTGTTGGTTAAATTACCAAATTACCCTTCTCCATTATCATAATTACCATTTGACCCTTCTCAATTATTATAATTACCATTTTACCCTTTTCCATTATTATAAATACCAAATTACCCTTCTCCATAATTACAATTGCCAATTTACCCTTCTCCATTATTATAAATACCAACTTACCCTTCTCCATTATTATAATTACCAATTTATCCTTCTCCATAATTAAAATTACCATAATACCCTTTTGTTGGTTAATTTATCAAATTACCCTTCTCTATTATCATAAATATCCAATTGCCCTTCTATAATCATAATTTAATTATCAAATTATCCTTTGCCGTTATTATAATTACCAAGTTACCCCTTACTCCCAAATTTACCATAATATCCTTTTATTTGCAAGCTTATCATTCTACCCCTTACTTCCCCTTTACTTCCAAAGTACCATAATGTCCTTTTATTTATAAAATTACCACAATACCCTTTTACTTATAAAATTACTATAATACCCCTTTTACTTGCAATTTACCATTTTGCCCCTTATTTCTAAAATTACCGTTTCACCCTTCTACTTATAAAATTACCATATTACCCTTTTTACTTCCAAAATTACCACTTTACCCTTTACTCCCAAAATTACCCTAATACCCCTTTACTTATAAAATTACCATTTTCCTCTTTACTTCCAAAATTACCATAATACCCTTTTACTTACAATTTACCATTTTCCCCTTTACATCCAAAATTACCATTTTACCCCTTACTTCCAAAATTACCATAATACCATTTTCATACAAAATTACTATTTAACCTTTTACTTCCAAAATTACCATTTTACTATTTTCATACAAAATTACCGTTTTACCCTTTACCTTCAAAATTACCATTTCACCATTTCCATACAAAATTATACCCTTTACCTTCAAAATTACCATTTTACCCCTTTATTATACCGTTTTTATTAATTTACCATCACTACATGAAATATTAAGATCAATACTCCATTCTCATCACCCAACTCCACCAACTAGTATTATTCAACATTCTACTCATTAGCACCCACACATAATAGGCCACATTCTTGCACATGACATATTACTAAAATGTCCCTAGGGCTTATGATAATATTATTCATGCATTAATGATCACAATAATATAATACAACATGGATAAGTACTCAACGTTTTCATTAATAACCAAACTCTTTCCCTAAGAAATATTTGCACACATAGCATATAAACTAACATGCTCCCTTTTTTATCAATCAAGACAAGAACTACATATATTATATTAAACAACATATACCAAGCATAATAACATATTAAAAAAACTTAATGTGCTAACATACGTTTATCCATGCACTTAAGTGGGGTTTAACGATTACCTTAATTCCTGCAAACATTGAACCTTACCGGTATCCCGGTTGAAGATTCAAGGTTTAGATAACAAAATCAACACCTAAAAGTAGTATCAAAACTTATCACATTAGAGATGAGAACTCAAAGCATAAAACTTTATAAAATTTAATTAATGAAACACTTAACTTAAAATGCTATTATACCTTAAAAAAATTTGTACTAAAATACTACGGCATACAGCAGCTTATGCTGCTCATGCAGCATGAGCTGCATGTGAAATAAAAAGGAAGAAGGCTCGAAGGGGGGGTGAAGGAAAATGAGTGATGGGTTATTTTCGGGTTGGGGTCTTTAGGCAAGGAAAGAAGGTAGATGGGGGAGGATTGGAGGCAAGGGAAGGGAAGGGTGCAGGAGTGAAGAGGGGGTGTAGGTGGCAGTTGGGGATGGGTTGTTGGCGGCGGCAAGGCGGCGAAGTGGGCTGTAGGAGTGGACAGGGTTGAGAAGGAAGAAAAAGAGAAGGGGAAAATGGAGGGGTGAGGGGGCTTGTTTCGGCCAAACGAGGTGTGGGGGTGGTAGAGCAGGTTGTAGGGAGTGGATTGGTAGTTTGGATGGCAGCAAAGGAGGTCGGACGGCGGCGAACGGAGGGGTTGCTGGGAGGTTGCCGAGAAGGGAGAAAAAAAGGGGGTAAAAGAAGAGGGGGAAAAGGAGGAGCTACAGGGTGGCTTGGGTGGTGTTGTGGTGGTGCAAGGCTGAGGTAGAGGGTGGCAGGGAGTGGTGCAGGGGGTTGGTGCGGCGGTTGAAGCGGCAGATGGCGGCGGTGGTGCAAAACAAAGATGAAAATGGGAGGAGAAGAAAAGGAGAGAAGAGGAAGGTTGGGTAAGGTATGGGGCTCGAAAAATGGGGCGGAAAAGGGCTGAAGAGGAGAAGAAAAAGAAGAGGGAGGATAGGGGCAGTGGACAACTGATCGGTGGCAGCGTTTAGGGTGGCATGGAGAGGGAAGGGAAGAAGGGAAAGGGAGGCCATGCGGGATGGGGTGCATGGCTGGCCGGTTCCAAAATGGTGCAAAAAAAAGGGACAGGGGGGAGAGAGAGAGAGAAAGGTAGGTGGTGGCAGTGGTTGCAGGCTACGGTGGCCAGCGTGCTCGAGGTGGCAGGCAGTTATGGCGATGACGACGGGTCAGGGGTGTTGGATGGGTTGTAGAGGAAGAAGAAAGAAAGGGAAGGTGGAGCACTAGGCCGGTCTGGGGGAGAAAAGGAAGAGTTGAGCAAGCCTGGTCGCTGGGGTGGAAGGAAAACGAAGGGAGAGGTTGGGGCTGGGCCGACGTGCGCGGGGAGGGAAGGGAAAGAAGGCAGCCCGCGCGGGAGAGGAGGAGATGGGCCAGCGGCCCAGTCAGGCAGGGGAGGGGGAGGCAGGCCTAGGGTGGACGGCCCGAAGGGAGGAAAAAGGAAAAAGAAAGAAAGGAGGAAAAAGGAGAAAAAGGAGAAAGAAAGGAAAGGGGAAAATAGGGTAAATTAAAATAACTTAATTTATAAAATAATAGAATGTAATATTTTTGTGTAATAAATTTATTTAATAATTTAATTTAATCTAATTAAATATATGGGTTTAAAAAGAATAATTTTAGTAAAATATTAGTTTGAAAAATTATTCAAATAAAAAGAATATGATAAAATAACAAAATATTTATTTTTAATTTATTAAATATTTCTATCCAAATTTATATACTCAAAAATCCGTAAAATAATTAAACTAAATAATTTTAAAAATTAATTTATTTCAAATAAAAAATATTTATTAAATTATACATTTTTTAAAATTTTGGAAAATTACAGAAGTCATCATCGCTTCCATTCTTGTATGTACATGAGTTGAAGATGATTGTTAAGCCATGTGGGATGCGGATGGTTAAGTCATCATTGTCATCTCCATCATTGAAGTTATAATTATAACCTGAGGTGGACAAGGACGGCGGAAAAGTCAGAACGTGTGGTACTTATAAGAAATATGGGCATTCAATCACATTTTGGGAGTTGAACATCCACTTTTATAGTTATAATTATAAATGAATCCGGAGTATGATCCTTTGGTGGTATCATATCGAATAGTATTGCATTGAATTGCTATAAATGAACACCGAAATATATATAAACATATGTTTATGCGAGCATTCAAGCATCTCGTTTCTTTGCCAGGCATGTGCCCCGCAATGGTTCATAAGAATAGCTCGCTTCATTGTCCATCGTATCGTAGCACATTTTCTTACAAATGAGACGGTCAACCAAATAGTTGACCATTTATCTGGGATTGGCAGCTGTTATTTTTCTCTATGATTGGATGATGTCATTTCCTATATAACCGCTAGTTAATGTTCCTCAAACATAACTTTTTTTCCTTTTTGAGAGAGAGAATATTATATTTCCCTTATATAATTGGTGTTTGAAGACAGACCGAAGCAAGAATAATACTTATAATAATAGTTGTACGAGGAGGAACGTCCTATACGCATCAACCAATAAGCAGTACACATTTAGTAACAAGTAACCCAGTGTCACATAGTTTTATATAAGAGGCCTAAACGGGCATGCCCATCTGCTTGCTTGTGACTTATTAAAGGATCATAGGGAAATAAGAAAATGTTCTATTGGTATTTAATTATTATTAGTACAACCAGAGAAGCACGACCGTCGCATAACAATCAATCAATCCCTTACTTCCACGTCTTAAACTTGCCCCCGTGCATGCCATGCTTGCCGAATTTCCCATGCTTGAACTTCCCATGACCATAGCCATAGCCATGTCCGTAGCCGCCATACTGACCATGCCCATACTGACCGTATCCATAGGGACTGCTGTGCCCTGCGCCATGATAACCGCCGTGTGACATTTGGTGAGCTCCATAAGCAGCTGCAGCTGTTGCAGCTCCACCCGCTAGCAACCCACCGAGTAAGCCACCGTGCCCTGCTATATATTTCAGCAATATTTCGTTGATCAAATTAATTGGATATCAAAAGGGAGAATAAATCCTGAATGCCTACGTACATGGATCTGGGGAGAATTAATCGGTAAGTTTCTACTACCTGATTGATGGGAACCATGAGGGTATCCAGCCGGAGGGCATCCTCCAGCAGGCAGGTATCCATACGGTGCCGCAGGGGGTGGGCAGTCGTATGATGAGTATCCATGAGGTTGGCAGTGTTGTCCGCCATGTCCCGTGCCGTACCCAGTGATGTACGGACCAATACCTCTATCAGCAGCACCGTTGTGCTGGTAACGCGGATCCATCTTTCTGTGACCGTTCATGCAATGAGATGAGGTTAACACAAAATCATAATATGATTAATTAGGGCAACGATTATGGTGTTATCAAGTGAGAGTTCTATGGAGCTACTGCTTCGATCAAGTGAAGATAAATTATTAACGTACGAGAAAGATGATAAAATTACCAGAACCAATTCGAATATGCCAACCGGATAACCAAGGTGCGTGTCAAATTGTCAGAGATACAGACGATGGAGCACCCGCCTCCTTCTATGAGAGGCAATAAAAGATGTTGGGGGCAGAAGAATGATGGTGGGAATCGCTGCTTATATAGTAACAGAAAAGAGTTGTGTAGCTCTGGATATGTATCAATAAATGCGAATAGTATGATGTTCGATCTAGCTATCTTTTTACGCGGAGTTAGTCATTGTACTTGCGTCAAATTCAAGCGTTAGTATTCTTATTCGATGGTATGTACGTTGCCTCATACTGCAATGGAGCTTTGAATCTTTGTTATATGTCCGTCCATTATTATTATTATTATTATTGCGTACATATTCTTGTATTTTTGTTTTGCTTGGGTGCTAACTTTATGCTTCAATGATTGATACTTCTAATAGCTCCGCAATGGATACATGCTGAGTCAAACAATTGGTCAGAGTTTGGGGGGGGGGGGGGGAAGGTGGGAGAAGGTTAAGTTTTAAGGCTTATTTTGGTAGAGGTAATAGGGACGGAAAAATATTTCTCCCTATTTTGTATCTTTTATATTAAATATTTAATAATAATAAATATATTTGTTTATGAAATACTCATTTTAGAACAAATTAAGATCTAAAATAGGTATTTATTAGATTAAAAATGTTTAATTTAAAATAAGTTATATGAGATATATAAAATATGAGGGTAATTTTTCCACCTCTATTATCTTCATGCCAAACGAGGGCTTAGATGGAAGTTATATGACTGTAAATGGGATCACATATTCGAGACCCAACTTACATATACTAGATGCGTTACATTTATAATGTGTATGATCTAATTTTTTTTATAAATCTTACAGAATTAGCTTTATATATATTTATTTGAATCTGTAGACCCATTTAATTACTATTGTGTAAGTGTCTTAAACTAATTATATGGTTATTCAATTGATTACCAAAATTAATCAAATACGCAGCTAGCTAATACTTCATTTTGAAAACTTGAATTAATCCATGCAATAGATATTAATCTTATGCAAATCATATAAATTTTACATCTTTATATAATTTTATGGGAAATTTTAACTTTTTGATTGTAAGATTTTATTGTATTTGAGATTATATCATGCAACTTGTATTTTTTTAACATGTACTGCATATTATTTTATACTATGTTGTTAGATAAATAATTTTATTTTAAAAAAAAATAACCGAACCTATTTAGGAGTTATTTACTTGATAGTTATGGGTCTTTCCTTGCTAATTTTCACTCCAACTCCCAAGTGAACCTAACCTATAATAATAGGACCTCTTTAATTATAGTAGCCAACTTTATAATTCTATTCTAATCAGAGTAGTATATTCTCTTAAATTTTGGCTAAGACTATTAATATTATTCAAATTTATTTGCATATAGTAGTTATTCATCTCGTTTTTTTTTTCATCAATTGATATCGAAGATGGCATTGACAGATTTGTGGCCACTGAGTAAAAACTGACATTGTGGCTTTAATCTTTTTGCAAATATCAAGAGGTACTCATTTTTTTAGTATACAAATAATATAGTTTAAAGATAAATTTGTGATATTGTAAAGTAAAAGTTAATTTTGCAATTTGATAGGCCATATATTCATTTATATATGTGGTTGTTGTGTTTGATCGAAATGATCAAATAAGGTTTTAAAAGCCGGACGTTTTTCTAATTAATTATTAAAATTATAAACACAGCTCAATTACATTGCTGCATGCTAATTAGACTAAGGTCTTTGACTCACCCTAGCGCGTGTATATATATAAGGGAAATATGAACCTAACAAATCGCGGTTAGTATGTCTGACTATTGGTGTATTTATAAACAGTAATAAAGGGGTTATTTGGTATGCTTAAAAAAAAAAAACACTTCCTTAATAATTTATACTTTTATGGAACTAAATTAATGGAAAATATTTCTTTGGAAGTAATAAAATTGTGTATTTCGTATGTATATCTACTTTTCTAAAACCAATAATATTTCATATTTAATTACTGTTACACTTTTCAAAAAGTAGTATATAAATTACAATAAAATCTCTTAAAAATAAATAGGATTCTTTTTTTACTTATAAAAGATAGAGTAAAAAAGTAAATAAATATTTGAGAAGTAAAAATTACTTCGGTATATGTTAATAAGTTACTTCCTAAAAAACATTAAAAAATAACGTTAAAAGAAATAATACTTACCTTTTAAATTTTAATTTTCACTTACCAAACAATTCAATTTTTATCACTTCCTTTTCTTACTCTGCTTATTTCCGAAAGTTAATCTAATCGAATTTAGTCGTAGTTCCGATGTAAGTAGAAAAAAGTTCCAAGACATTCTGCGTCATGTTAGGATTTATAATATAACTAGATTTGCACCCGTGCGATGCACGGAGGATTCGAGCGTATGAATAGTCCAATTTTTAAATAACATTTGGTAAAGAAACATTTAGGATAAATAATTATTATATAATTGGTTTCTAATAAGATATTAATGGTAAACAAACTGAAATAAAATATAGACATTGAAGAATAACTAATCAAAGAAATTTCATAATTATATCTTTTCAAACACTTCTTTAAATACAACATTTGTGGTTGAATTACTCTCTGCAACATCATTGTCACATATAAGTATTTTCAAACCTTTAAGATTTGTCACTCGAGATATGGCAACATAAAGCTGACCATGACTGAATACAGCTTTCTTTAAGAAAATACCAACATTATGAAGTGATTAACCTTGACTTTTGTTGATTGTCATTGCATATGATACAATAAGTGGAAATTGTTTTCGATTAAACTTGAAAGGCAACCTTGGATCAGATGGTGTTAGTGACATTCTTGATAACAATACTCGTTCACCAGAATTATTTCCACCTAAGATCTTTGCTTCCAACACGTGAGCTCCAAGCCTTGTGATTACCATCCTAGTACCGTTGGATAAGCCAATTGAATGATCAATATTCCTCAATAACATAACAGGTGTACCAATCTTCAAATGCAAGACATGATTTGGGATACCGGAACACTTAAGACTATTTAAGAATTCCGGAGTGTGTAGATCTTGCAACAAATCATTATTTGAATCAGATCTACATGTTGTATCTGAACTCAAATATGTTTTCTCTTCAGCTGAGTTAATTGACAACATGTATTCATTGACGGACTCTACAATATCAAGAGTTGGTGCTAGGATAGATCTTCCCTCAAAATAAGTATCATCAGTGATATTGCTTGTGAACTCTGGATAAGTGCTTTTCACAATAGCTGCAATTGGATCATTTGAATATTTTATTAATAGATCACTTGGAAATTCGATTGTTGCATGACCATCATTAGGACCTCCAATTGTTCCATCTCCAATGCTTGCAATCTAGTCAGAAAATTGCTTCAACTTGGCACATTCATCGACTGAGGTAAGATTTCGTAACCTCATATTCTTTGTCAATCGTAACACCTTGCAATCTCGCCATAAGTATGAGGAGTTGATAGTTGCATGAACAATATCTTGTCGAGTACCCTTAGGAATGACAGGTAATATTTGTCTAAAATCACCTCCAAGAACAACTGTCTTACCTCCAAATGGCTTATCAATACTAAATTGATCGTTGATGCGTAAAATATCTCTCATAGTTTTATCCAAAGCTTCAAAGCAATATCTGTGCATCATTGGAGCTTCATATTATATTATGAGTTTACATCTTATAATCAAATCAGCAAGTGGACTACCTTGTTTGATGTCACATGTTGAATCTTCAGTTGGATTTATAGGAATCTTGAATCGAGAATGAGCTATTCTTCCTCCCGGTAATAAAAGAGAAGCTATTCCACTTGATGCCACGTTTAACACGATATCTCCTTTGCATCTAATAGTGGCTGATAAGGTCCTCCATATAAACGTTTTTCCTGTACCTCCATACCCATACACAAAAAACAATCCACCTTTATTTGACCTTGTTGCCTCCATTATCTCATCATATACATGTCTTTGCTCTGAGGTCATAACATATAGATTTTTATTGAGCTCTTGAGACAAATTTGATCGATCATAACACATTTCCTCACGTATCAATGAATTACCAACGGTAGAAAAAAACTCGGATGGTGGGAATGGTATTTGCTCAAACTCTCTTAAGCTTCTTCCACAGTTTCGTAACAACTTTTCTACCTCTACTACGCCATAATTTTTTATCTCATCATCTTCCAAATGAAGTTATGAAAACAAATTCAATAAGTTTAGAAAGAATATATAAGTAGTTTAACAATGTGAAAAAAAATTAATTAAGAGAACTAAGGTAAGTTACCTTCGTGTTGTAATAATAAGCGTTGTCTGTATAAAATATCATCAGTCATATAAATCCAACAATGATTCCAAAAAACTTCAGATCGAATGAGTTATTCAGATGTCAATAATGTTGCAAATAATTTTCTCAAAGAAGATGCAGAAGCCCAATGACTTGCCTCAATAATACCATCAATGTATTCCTTGTCGTCATCTAACAAACCTAGGGCATAGCAGGCATCACGGTATGATAAATGTTGCTCACCATTAATGTATCTTATGTCTTCATAACTTATAGGTCCACGCACAACATTAAGAAGACATCTTAAATAATAGAGTTCTCCACTTCCAGGAGGGACATAGAAAATCTGTCCAATATAGAACATTTTTTGCCTTGGTCGCCATTCTCTAATATACTTATCCCAAATGAATTTTGTAGGGAATTGAAAATAAGTTAATTCCTTTGCCTCAGGATATTCTTTATTTGCCTTCATCCAAGCTAAGAGAATACTTTGCTTAACAGATAATCGATCAACAACATCATCGATCATATCATAATCAGAAAAAATAACACTTTGTTGATTTGGAAGATGAAAACCTAACCTTTCAACCGAAGGATCTCTGAATTGAATATCATATTTGAATAACCTCCACGATGCTTCACATGATGATATATACCTACAATCATAGTACATCTGAACTTCATCTGCCTTTTTTGCTACTTCGTCATCCGTTGTACTTCCATAACAAGATGCAGTAACACGATCGTGTCCTTTGTTGACATATTTAAATAAATACTTGATAGAGCGAGATTGGTTACACCATTCAACATTCAAATGTGCACCATACTTGAGCAACAGATAACGATTGTGAGGAACAATAAACCTGTTATCAAGAGGAACTCCATTCTTCTCCACTATTCGTCCGTTATCTCTTCTTCTATAGATAGGATATCCATCATCATCAACATTTGTTGATTCAACAAACATTTTAGGAAAATGCTTTGTACAACGGCCAGCAGACATGCAATGGGAGGTCTTAGCAGCAACACCACATGGTCCATGTACCATAAATTCTTGAGCTGCTGTATAATACTTAGGATCAATGTCTTTATCTGGAATTTCGACTTAAATAATTTTGTCGATATCGCTTCCTGTTGGATACTTGTCTGTTGTTGCAAGAAATAACAATATGTGTACATGTGGCAACCCACGCTTCTGGAACTCAATAGTCGATATAACTACAGTAGAATTAAAATAAAGGGTTATAACCAACTATAGTAAGAATATATGCTAAATATAATACACACACACACACACACAAAGACTATGAAATAGTACTTAATTTAACCGTTCCAAAGATCTTGTTACTGCGAAGATCTTTGATGAGATTGAAATACCCTAGAATTAATTATTTTAGGAAATAAGTTATTAAATAAGGATTATTGGGGAATTTATTTAATATACTACTCTTTATAAATTAAAAAAAAGGATTTTGTAGGGCAAGCTAATAAGAATTTTGAGATGAATTACAAGTGTATCTTTATATAAATATTTATATACATAATTTTGGGCCCTAAATTAGCCTAAAAAGGAGGATAAATATTTTATTTAATTATTTAAATATTCTTACTTTAAGTACCTAAAGTAAAT
The DNA here is from genome assembly GCA_030549775.1 of Tamarix chinensis. Lineage (NCBI taxonomy): Eukaryota > Viridiplantae > Streptophyta > Magnoliopsida > Caryophyllales > Tamaricaceae > Tamarix > Tamarix chinensis. The sequence continues at coordinate 80,356,184 of CM060171.1, read as the reverse complement.
ACTCTAAACATTTATACAAAATAAAATACTAAAATAAAATAACATAAATAAATTCTTCTCCCTTTTTCTTCTCTTTTTTTCCTTTTCTCCCCCCTTTTTTTCCTCGTCGTTGGGCCAGCCCCGACCCAACCCCCTTCTTCTTTCCCTCCTTCCCTCGTGGCCCAGCGCCGTCCATTTTCCCCCTGGCAATGCAACGCAGCGTTTCGCTCATCATTCCGCCGAAACGCTGCGCCCCGATTAATGAAAGTAACGGTTACTTGTCAGCCATACTCGACGCCGCGTTTTGTCCATAACTCGCCCGAAACGCCGCGTTTTGGTAGGGTCTTTTGACCGTTGCCGAACCTGCCGGTCTCCCCCCTCATTTTTCTTTTCTCCCCGGACCGCCGGTCCGGCCACCTTCTCCTTCCTCCTCGCGCGCACGACCTGCAACACGCCGCCCTCTTGCGCGAGCCGCCTACACCCCGCCTTCCCCTTTTCTGCCCTGCCGGCCACCCTCCTTCGACCAGCCTACACCCCCCATCACCCCTAGGCCACCCCGCACCTTTTTTCCCCTTTTCCCGACCAGCGCAGAGGTATGCCATGGCAGACCTGCGACGGCCGCCCCTGCCGGCCGGCGTGCCCCTGCCGGCCGGCGTGCCCCAAACGCCGCCTGACCTATCCTCCCTGTCCCCTCTCTCGATTTTCCCCCCAATTTGAGCCTATAAATACCCCCACGAGCCCCAGCATCGGGCTCTTTCGAAAATTATACCCAGAAATCCCCTCTTGCGCCGCCCCCTCTTCAGAGCACCGTCCCGTCGCCGCCGCTCGACCCACCCCCGAAACCCTTCCCTGCATCACCCTCCACCTACCCAAGCCTCCCTCACCCTTCGGTTTGCTCTACACGCGCGCGCCCTAGGCGTCCAAAGCACCCTTCCCGACCAAGCTAATCCCCGAACCCCGCCACCCTTCGCACCGCCGCCCACCGCCGTGCCGCCACTCCTAGCACCCCCTCTACCTCCTAAAACCACCAAGGGAGCTTCCCCAACCTCCCTAGACCTTCTGTTTCCCCTACCAAGCCCTCCTTTCCCTTCCTTTCCCCTCCACCACCTCTCCACCTTCCTTCCCCTCCCAACGCCGCCGCCGCCGTGCGCCGTGCACCGCCACCTGTGCCACCAACACCTCTAGGTAGTCCTCTAAACTCCCCAACCCCTAAACCTTTATTATACAAATGCTAATTATTTTTAGTAGCATTATTAGTATTATTCTTACTATTACTATTATTATTATTATTATTATTATTATATTTATTATTATTAGTATTATTATTATTATTATTATTATTATTATCATTACTACTATCATTATTATTATTATTATTATTATTATTATTATTATTATTATTATTATTATTATTATTATTACTATCATTACTATCCTCATTATCATTATTATTATTACTATCCTCATTATTATTATTATTATTATTATTATTATTATTATTATTATTATTATTATTACTATCATTACTATCCTCATTATCATTATTATTATTACTATCCTCATTATTATTATTATTATTATTATTATTATTATTATTATTATTATTACTACTACTATCATTACTATTATTATTATTATTTTAGCCCCTTGTCACTATTAGTAATATTTCATATACCGCTAACCTTACTATCGCTACTACTATCATTATTATTAGTAACATTGAACTACTACCATTAATAATAAATATTATTAAAATTACTTTAAATTATTGTAGCTACGTTTATTAGTAGTAGCATGATTAACTACTTTAAGAATATTGATCATACTTCACTTATAAAAGTAATATTATTATTCTTAGCCCTAATGGTAAGGTAAAGAATAGGGGTAAGGTAGAAAAGAATAGTGTTTTGGTCGGAGAAAAAGTAACCCCAGTTTTTCCTCTTATAGGCGAGTCAAGTCGACACCCGGAGGAGGCGTAGGAGCATGCTTCAAGACCAGTGTCGTGTTAGGTAAGGACGTAGCTAAGGCTATCTGTGTGTATTGCATGTTTTACCTGTCTTGTATGCCTTATGCGGTTGTGTGCTATAATCTGTATATTATCTATGTATTTATGTAGCGCAGCATGGAACCGAGGTATGTTCCCGTACTCTCGTCTATATGTACTAATATGGTATGGTACAAGGATGATGTGGTGTGATGTGACATGCATGCTAGGTGTTTTGATGAGGAGTTGTGGAGTGGGGGCTTGAAAGAGAAAAATAAGCGACTAGGATAACCAAAAGGAAGTACGTCGGCTAACGCAGGTAAGAATGACCTAGGCAATTTATGATTAGTAAATGGACGGGAAAAGGGGGAATTAAATAAATGGAAGAGTGGAAGAAAGTAAAGTTGCATGGGGAAAACTAGGGTTTGCATGGGAATGATAGAGTTGGCATGGTGGGAGTGATAGGGTTTGCATGGGGTGGTTAAGGTCCGCATGGGGGTGAACCTTACGTATAGAAAGTTACTTTGGGGCGTAGGGAAGGTAATGGAAAGTTTGTTTGGGAGTTTGGAGGCTCGAGGTGAAAAATAGTACGTGGGATAAAATAAGGGTACATAGGGACCAACTAGGGTTTGGGAAAGAAACCTTAATTTAAGAAGGTGGAAAAGAAAAAGAAAATAATAAGAATAAATGAGGAAGAGTGAGGTATGTGGGAGAGTTGAGTCTGAGGGTCATGATTTGGGTTTCCAGTGCGAGAAATGTGTTAAGTATGATAATTGCCAAGGGTGTTAGTGGCCTAATATAAGCGTAGGAGATAGCTCGGTGACCTGAACCGAGCAAGGAAATAGCTAAGACTGGATATGTGACATGTATCCTACGTGTCGTGGATGCTTTGTATGAATTATGTGTTGTGTTTTAAATGTCGTTATCTTACTTGTTCCGTGGGTAATGTGGCTTGGAAACAAGACGCGTGCTTGTGTTCTCATTAGAATGTGATAGTACGAATATGTCTTCAGTCTTGATGTGATGTGTTGAGATCTCTGACCATGCATGACAAAAGATATGCCCTCGAATAAGATACATTAAGACACTAACGACTTATAGAGAAAGATGTTGAGCCGAACCCAAACCGGTCTACCGGCTATAATAGTGGCAGGGCATGACCCTCGCGACCGTTCCACCGGCTATAATAGTGGTAGGGCATAAGCCCTCGCGACCGTTCCACCGGCTATAATAGTGGGGGATTTCGTGCTCAACAAACTCAAAGGTAAAAGTGATAAGATATGGGAAAGATACGAATGGTTACAGTGGAATACCTCGTGAGTCGAGGCCAGACCGGTCCACCGGCTATAATAGTGGTAATGTATCTTACCCTCTCGACCATTCCACCGGCTATAATAGTGGCAGGGCATGACCCTCGTGACCGTTCCACCAGCTATAATAGTGGGGTTTTCGCACTCACATGGTTTGGATAAGACGATGATCGATTATAATCAGAGACCTGATAAAAGAAAAGTGATATCTGGTTCGTAACCTGTGTTGTTTATATGTGTTATTGCATTCTATCTACGTATCTATGCTATGTCTGCTATGTTATGTATCTTTATGTGTGGGCCTTAGCGCGCCTGTTACCTTACTCAGTACGTAGCGTACTGATCACCCGTTTCATGGGTGCTGCTCATTCCCACGAGCAGAAGATCCCTCTGATCTTGTGCAGGTAGGAGACCATGTCTTTGATGCCTATGATACCTACGAGGCATTAGGTGGGGGAGAGCGTTGAGCCTAACCTGACTTGGGGATCGAGAACGAGTTGGCCGGACTCCGTTGCTACCTTCAGACTTCGTATTTTCCTTATTTAACTGTATTTCGGACTACGCTTTATGTTTTTTGAATCGCGTTTTTAAGTTGTAATCTTAAACCGTACTCTAAGTTGTATTCCTAAATGATATCCTAACTGTTGTTGACTCGTATTTTCGTGAATGACCTATGTTAACTACGTACATATGTTTTGATGATGGTTTAGCTTAGCCTTAGCACTTAGTATCGAAACGGTAGGAGTGAACCGGTCTGGTACTAAGTGTGGCGGTAATACCCCCGAGTTTACAGTTTTAATTCTTTCGCTTCCGCTAAAACTTTTGATTTAAACGAAATTTTTCAGTAGTAAATTTGGGGCTGTTACAGAGATAATCCAACTTCATTTTAAAAACACGACAAATAATATCCGGACGACCATCGGCTTTGAGGCTTCTTTTTTCAACAAAACGAACTATTTCTGGCCATTTGGGATTGCAAGTAAATGTAATAAAAAGATCTGGATAACCAACCCATCTACAAATTTCCATGGCGTCTTGATAGTTTTGAATCATATATCGAGCACCGCCTGTGAATGATGACGGTAATATAACTCGTTTTCCTTGCGTTGATGGATCGGTCTCACCCCTTAAAATTGCATCTATTAGTCCACTATATAATTCACACCGCAAATGTTTTTGATGTAACTTAATGTAAGTCAATCTTGAAGATTCAACCATGGTATATGCGTCAACAATAAATTGTTGAAGTAGTCTCATGGAAGACAATATAATTGATAACTCCGAACTCCTTTCATGCAAACGATATGAAAAATACTCTGTTAAACTAACATACTTCCGACCACCCTACTTCATTCCCCCATTCAACGTTAACGGAATGTCTTCTCTATAGCCATCTTCACCATAAGGAAACAATATAGGATATTGTAATCCAAGATATGAAGCATGTAGTTGGTTAATGCGTTTCAGCATTCCCATTTTCGTTTCGACCAAGATACCCCTATCACCTAATGATGCATCAAAGTCCCCAACAATTAATCCAGCAATTTATGAAGCCGTAGGTAGATTATACCTTCTTCCATCCCCATTCCTCCTACCAATCAACTTCAACTTCATATCTAAACAACCATCCTTTTCAATTTTTTCTCTGACCATTCTGAATGATTTAACCAACACATTATTCTCGTCAAGCATCGTCTTCAAATCATAAACAATAGATGTACGAAGGTTGTTCAAGGTTTCACTTTCCCGATAACCAATACAGTTGGAATAAGGAATTAGAAGAAATTACTTAAAAATGATAAAATAACGCAATAAATACCAGAGCTTCTTAAGTAACTCACCTAACAGAATGAACTCTATTTTCAACTTCATTATCAGTGTCATAAATGTAGAGTTGAGCAAATTTAGGCACTGAACCTTCATTCAGCAATAAACTTCCCATAAGATGATAATTTTGACCATGAAGTCTAAATATTGGAGGAGATCTTCCATTGTTCAAACTCCTATCAACTTTTCCTCCCATGGAAGTGAAATAGAACATGTTATTGTATGACCGAATATTCTGGAGAAAGTGTTTGCTTCTATCATTACGTAAATATAACAGATCATGTAATACTTTAGGAGGATTTCTCATTGGTGGGAGTTGAACTTTGCCTAGCATGCAGCATAAAGAATATTTCGGGTTTCGAGCTGACCGACTTTTACACAATCTTTCCTCATACCAGAAAAGAGAATTGCAAAATCCACATGTGTATATTGCATCTCCAATATCAAAATAACCTACACATATCATAAAATTAATATAAGACATTTGGAAAGATTTATTATAAAAAAATTATGAACAAATACATTTTTGGTTGTATACCGGATGGTGTTCCACTGTTTTGTTCTATTTCAACATCTGTGAAGACGTAAAGTATTAGACATTTAAAAAAATTATATCGTTCTCCTATTATGTTTATTATATTAAAAATAAATTTATATGAGACTTTTCGAGAAATGTAATATTCCATATGCATGTATAAAATATATTAATCAGTGCATACCAAATAATACGGTTCAACTATTCTCTTCTATTTCAATATCTGTTGACACGTAAATTACGATAGATATATAAATAACAATTACAACGTAAGGAAAATAATTATAAACTTATAAAATAATATTAATAATAAATGTTTACACATATTGGAAAATGAGAATGCTAACCTTCATCGAATTCCAATTGTTGCCCTACGATAGAGGCACCATAATTCTTCTTAGAATAGATAGAAAAGTGTGTCATTTTTGATGATTCTGATAAATTCACAGTACCACTTTCATTTGATGCATGGCATGTTGAATATATATTGGTTGTAGTATTTGAAGGCCCAATACTTGACAACCATTTCATTTGATCATCATCATAGTTTAGTTTATAAATAGAGTTTATAGGAGTGCCCGCTGTAAGAAAGGAATAATAAATAGTTAATATAATTGAATACTATAGACATGATTTTTAAACTGCCACATATAAATGTAAACAACTTATTACCATTTGTGATGTCACTAAGAGGAGATAACAATCCCTGAGATTCAAAAGGATTGAACGCACATTTTGTATGTGTATTTTCGTCTGGGATCGATTTTGTACCAATCATATTTAAACTACCTGCATACAAAAAATAACAATTTTACCAATCATTTATCAATTCAAAAAAATTAATGTTAATATATATATTTAAAAAAATTAAAGAATATTATATTATTGTCAATATGTTGTTAATTCATAATGTAAACAATAATAATAATTTAGTCTTGTTAAAATAGATTACTATACTTTTTAACCAATTAAATATTTCATAATAATATTACGCAACTATATTCAAATAGTTATAGTTTCATAAAGACAAAAATTTCCAATTTTAAGTAGGAAGTTTATATTTCTTAAAATCATTATATAATTTTTTTATTTCAAAAATTTAATGTCAATATATATGTTTGTTTAAATTTATAGAATATTATTTTTTTGTCAATTATGTATGTATTAAATCATTATGATATCTCCTAATAATTAATAGGATTTGTAGTCTTTCCCTAATAACAATTTTTAAAAACTCTTGTAGTAATTGATAACCAAAAATATGTTTGTAATTTATAATGTAAACAATAATAAGAATTAAGTGTTCTTAAAATATATTAATATACTTTATAACGAATTAAATATTTCATACTAATATTAAGCAACTATATTCAAATAGTTATACTTTAATGAAAAAATTTTTTCCCAATTTTAAGTAGGAAGTTTATATTTGTTTAAAGCATTATATAATTTTTACATTTCAAAAAAATAATGTGAATATATATTTTTGAATAAAATTTTAGAATATTATTTAATTTTCAATTACGTATGTATTCATTCATTATGATATCTCTTAATAATTAATAGGATTTTTGGTCTTTCCCTAAGGACAACTTTTTTAAACTCTCGTAGTAATGGATAAACAAAAATATGCTTATAATTTATAATGTAACCAATAATAACAATTTAGTCTTCTTAAAATAGATTAATATACTTTATAACAAATTAAATATTTCATACTAATATTAAGTAACTATATTCAAATAGTTATACTTTAATGAAAAGAAAATTTTCCAATTTTAAGTAGGAAGTTTATAATTCTTAAAATCATTATATAATTTTTTTATTTCAAAAATTTAATGTCAATATATATGTTTGTTTAAATTTATAGAATATTTTTTTTAATTATGTATGTATTAAATCATTATGATATCTCCTAATAATTAATAGGATTTGTAGTCTTTCCCTAATAACAATTTTTAAAAACTCTTGTAGTAATTGATAACCAAAAATATGTTTGTAATTTATAATGTAAACAATAATAAGAATTAAGTGTTCTTAAAATATATTAATATACTTTATAATGAATTAAATATTTCATACTAATATTAAGCAACTATATTCAAATATTTATACTTTAATGAAAACAAAATTTTCCAATTTTAAGTAGGAAGTTTATATTTGTTTAAAGCATTATATAATTTTTCCATTTCAAAAAAATAATGTGAATATATATTTTTGAATAAAATTTTAGAATATTATTTAATGTTCAATTACGTATGTATTCATTCATTATGATATCTCCTAATAATTAATAGGATTTTCAGTCTTTCTCTAAGGACAATTTTTTTAAACTTTCGTAGTAATGGATAAACAAAAATATGCTTATAATTTATAATGTAACCAATAATAACAATTTAGTCTTCTTAAAATAGATTAATATACTTTATAACGAATTAAATATTTCATACTAATATTAAGTAACTATATTCAAATAGTTATACTTTAATGAAAAGAAAATTTTCCAATTTTAAGTAGGAAGTTTATAATTCTTAAAATCATTATATAAATTTTTTATTTCAAAAAATTAATGTCAATATATATGTTTGTTTAAATTTACAGAATATTATTTTTTTGTCAATTATGTATGCATTAAATCATTATGATATCTCCTAATAATTAATATGATTTTTAGTCTTTCCCTAATAACAATTTTTAAAAACCCTTGTATTACTTGATAAACAAAAATTTGTTTGTAATTTATAATGTAAAAAATAATAAGAATTAAGTGTTCTTAAAATATATTAATATACTTTATAACGAATTAAATATTTCATACTAATATTAAGCAACTATATTCAAATAGTTATACTTTAATGAAACCAAAATTTTCCAATTTTAAGTAGCAAGTTTATATTTGTTTAAAGAATTATATAATTTTTTCATTTCAATAAAATAGTGTGAATAGATAATTTTAAATAAAATTTCATAGTATTATTTTATTGTCAATTATGTATGTATTAATTCATTATAATATCACCTAATAATTATTAGGATTTTTAGTCTTTCCCTAATAACAATATTATTAATATTGTCAATTATTTATGTATTAATTAATTATGATATCTCCTAATATTGAATAGGAATTTTTTAGTGTTTCATTAAAAAAATTTTTTTTGAATTCTCATAGTACTTGATCATGAACAATATGTTCTTAATTTATAATTTAAACAATAATAGCAATTTAATCTTCTCCAAAAAGATTAACATACTATTATTTAATTAGTTATACTCTCATCAAAACAAAATTTTCCATTTTTAAGTAGAAATTTAATATTTGTTTAAATCATTATATAATTTTTATATTTCAAAAATTTATTGTTAAAAAATAGCTCTCAATATAATTTTAGAATATTATTTTATTCACAATTATCTATGTATTAATTAATTATGAAGTTATAAGCATTAAATATGCAAAATTTAAGCATCTCAAAAATTGTTTATAAGGATCAAAATAAATAAAGGAATTATGTTAAAAAAAATATAAGCCTACTTAATCTAACCGTACATTTTTCGTGGTTAATCCTAATCGTCTGTTTTACTTATTTAATCCCCACCCTCCCTTTCGTTCCATTGCCTACCGTGCCAACGGATTAATAAAACCCTACTTTCATAACCCTCCCCTAACCGTCCGATGAATGCTACTGTAATCTACACCGTTCGTTTTGTAACGTTCTATCATCCCATAATAAAAGCAGGTAGGATTTCTGGAGTATTCTCCAATCCATCTGCGGCGCAACTCTCTCCTCTCTCCTCTCTACTCTCTCCTCTCTCCTATCTTCAATCTGCACCGTTCGTTATGTAACTTTCTTTCATCAAATACTAAAAGCAGGTAGGGTTTTTGGAGAATTCTCCAACCCACCCTACGGCGCAGCTCTCTCCTCTCTCCTCTCAACTCTCTCATCTCTCCCATCTTCAATCTGTCCGATTGTCTGTATCTTTCATGAAGAAAGAAATTTTTCGAAACTTACACTCCAGATCTGTGTTTCCTATGCTTTCCCTTCTAATTTCGTACTTTAATTTTAGTTCCAGTTATATGATGTTTCGAAAAAAAATTACTTTGCGAAGATTAGATATGTGATTTCTGTGTATTATAGAAAAGCCGAATCAAAAGTGTGCAACTTTTGATTTTTCTGTCGGTTATACTATATACCCAGAATGATTTCACTTCGATGTTGTGGGTTTATGCGTACAGATTTCAAAATTTTCTTATTTTTAGTTAGATCTGGTGGGTGCATATTTCGTGGTTTACTGGTCCTAAAATACCCATCCGGTTCTCTTCAAGTGTTGTATCTTTTGCTTTCGAAAGAGAACACTCAAAACAGAGAAATTTGGGTATTTTAGGTAATTTTTTAATTTCGTCCAAAATTTTTCGAACATATATTGTTGTCGGTTTGTATATCTTTTATGTTGACTTAAATCTGGGTATATTTTCAGATCTGTTCCTTTCGGAAGCAAGAGACAGATCTAAGATAAAATATGGTAACGTTGAAGATATTATTTCGTAATTCTTAAGTATAATTCCTTCTGTTTCTTTCTGAGATTGTATATGTCGCTTTCACAAGTTTTTGAAAGTCGACACAAACAAAGCCGACAAATCTGGGCATTCGACCATGGATCTGTATTTTTCAAACTTGTTCTTTCATTTTTTCATTATTTAACTTCCAACTGTTCTTTCATCTAAACTATGTAATAAAACCAACAAAGATCCGCTTTCCGATCTATTATTTTCGGGAGTTCAAAAATAGATCTAAGATAAAATAGGCTAAAGTTTATATCATTTGTGTTATTAACATAGATCTGAAGTTTTTTTTATCAAGGAATATTTCTTCATATTTCTTAACTTTAGTTCCTTCTATTTCTTTGTGCATTTTTATTTTTCCCTTTCGTAAGTTTCGAAAGTCGACACAAATAAAGCCAACAAATTTGGGTATTCGAACTCATATCTGTATTTTTCAGAGTACTTGAATTTTTTTTTGTTAAAAGCCTTGCATATATTATTTCATCTTTTATATTTAAAGGAAACAAAGATCCGTTGTTTTACATTGAGTCTCATCTGTTCTGTATTTCAGATATGTTATTTTCATAAGCAAACACACAGATCTAACATAAAATAGGCTAAACTTGATATCATTTCTATGATTAACACGGATCTGAAGTTTTTTTTTGGTCGAGCAATTTTTTTTCTTAATTTTTAGGTAAAAAACCTTCTGATATTCTCTGCAAGTTTTTCTGTTCCTTTCAAAAGACATTGAAAGTGGACACACACGAAGCCCAAAAATTGTGGTATTCAAACTTATCATGTGCTGCTCTCTTTACATATGATATGTTGCTTTCAAAAATTATTGAAAGTCAACCGAGACGAATTACAAAAATATGGATTTTTGAACTCACTTTTTAGTCTTTTTTTCCGTATGTTCAATCCCATCAGGTTTTTTTTTAGTATTTGTTATGATCATTTTGTCTGTCCCATTCGATATTAGGTGAATATTTTTTATGGTTTAGTTTTGTCGCTTATGACTGACATATTTTCAGTTCTGTAATAAGTTTAATAATAATCAAATATTGAGTTTTTTATGTTTCAAACAGATCTCAGAGATCATTGGGTGTTCGAATTTAATTTCTCTTCTAATTAATTTATGTGTCCATGCTTTAATGACATAATTATGATATAATAGTACATTATTTTATTGTCTGCTTATTATTTGTATGGTTTTGGAAAAAGAATGACTCTTAACAATTAATTATTCCTTTTTCTGCTATTTGCTATGTTATTTTCAATACGTATATTTGTTCCTGTTATATTATTTATGATATATATATATATATCACGTTTCTGCAGGTAAGTTGATACATACTTTCTTATTTGGACTTCGACAATATTATAGTGAGTACTCACAATATTTACATTTTGTGTTTATTAATATATATTCTTGATTATCTTACTAAAATAATTGATTTAATTTTAATGTAGGTATTGCAATTCTTCATAAACTGGCAACGGTAAAAGTATACAGACATATTTCTCACATATCATATTTATAATTTAATTTATGTATTTTTTTGGCATGCTGTGTGTCTATTTCTAAAGTGCTATAAAGTGTTGTAATTGCCTCTATTATGTCACACCTAATGTTGCTCGTAGTTTCAAATTGTATATTAGTATACTTGCTGTTTGTTTATCTATAAGGTGCTATTTTAAATAATGTCTGTTTATCTATAAGGTGCTATAAAGTGATATAATTGCCTCAGTTATCTCACACCTAATCTTATTGTTAGTTGCAAATTGAATATTAATGCTATTTGGTATGCTATGTGTTTATCTCTGAAGTGCTAAAAATTGCTATAATTGCCTCTGCTCTATCACATCTAATGTTTTCTTAGTTGCAAAAGTTGATAATTATCTATAACATTTCTATCACAATAGCTAAAATGAACACGATAAACATAATTATTTACAACAGAATATTGTTAATACTATACTGAAGTACCTGTTGATACATGATCTCTTGATCTTTTTCCTGTTATTGTAGTTGATGATATTAATTTCCTCATATTTGGGTGTATGTGTAGGAACTTATCTCTTCTACCCAATCTGAAAGTATGTTAGATAAATAGTAAATTGAATAATTATTATAATCATATTTAATAACTGTAATATAATTCACAATATAGATTGAGCAATGACTTACTTCAAAAGAATGAAAGTCAGGTGAATGTGTTCCTGTTTATATTGTGATGCAGATTTTTGTTGTGTATGTGTCTATTGTCATGTGTAGGCTGTATGTCTTTTTATAAGAAGTATAAAATTTTTGAACTTAAATTTAAGAGGGAAAACTTTTCATGCTGAGCTTCAAAAAGTAAAATTGGTATATTGTAGATACAAAATTTGCCACTAAATATACTAATTCTTTACTTTTTTTTAAATAAAATATTTCAGGTTATAAAAATATTATTCTAAGTTCTTTATTAAAAGGATCCTCATCTTCCATCAAACTTGACTATAAGAAAGGGGCAATGATAAAAATTTATGGTATCTAATGTAACAACAGTCAGCAATTATAGACTTGTACTTTTTTTGTAATATTATACTTCTCAATGATTTTAATGTTCCCAAAAAGCCAAGTGTAAATTTCTGATTGTTGTTTTGACATGTATTGAGCCCTATATACAATCTCACTAAGATTTATGAACAACAAAATAGTGGTGATTCATAGTAAATTTTCTTATGGTCTGTTTGTTTGTGATGTAGGGGATCTATTTATTAAGACTTAGAAATAATAATGAGGCGATGATGATGGTTGTGTTTTAATTTATATTGGATGATTTTTAACTGATTATTAACAGAAAATTTCAAAATAATCATTTTTCGTCCCTTCCCACAGTAGGTAAGAGTTTAGGCAGATTATTTGAAGGGAATAATCAGTTAAAAATCACCATTTATAAATTAATTGAATGTTAGGCATGAGCCTATGATCATTGGATGGTAAATATTTTGAATCTAGAGCCTCCAAAAAATATAAAAGAATCATTCAGCTCAATTATGTTGAATTTCATAAAATTTAGGATAATATTCATAACAAATACTCGATAAACCTCTTGAAATAACAATCAGATGTATGATTTTCTTATTAAACTATGATATAGTAATACTAAAATTGTTCCTACCCAATTATGATTCTGTTTATAATTTGCTGCGGATTTTTATTGTCTAAGTGGTTAGTGTCATCTAATTTAGGATAATATTCATAGTAATGACCTAGCAAAAGAACATAAATAATAATAGCGCATTCATTATGATAAGTTATTCAAATATAATAGGTCAGATTAAAGATTATGCATAAATAGGAAAATAGCTATTACATGAGAAGAGGAAATCTTAATAATAAAGCGTACATAATTGAAAAAAAAGTAATATCAAACTGTCTTCTTCTGCTACATACAAAAGTCACTAATAATCTAGATTATGTTTGGTTTCTCAACCAAATCACAATTAAGTAACATCAACATAAAAACTGAATTTCAAATGCTATTTAACAAATTTAATCAACTTGAGAGCACATCACTTCACTCCTCTACTCTATGAGCCTAAAATTTCTCTATTTTAACATTGACCCTAGATCTCTTTCTCTTAGGAGCTGTAGTGGAATGATCCCCATTCATACAACTCTTTCCAAGTTCTTCATTTGTACTCTCAGAATTGCATTTTGTGCCTTGCTTTGGTGTGCGAACTTCATCTGTTTGAGATTCCACCTGTACAAAGAACACATTATCAGGTTATAAAATAATTATTAAATAAACCATTAATTCACTACAATAATTATGTTTTTGTTATGAATATTACCTGTTCATCAGCTATAGTTTCTAATTTGGAAAGCATATCAGAGTCCTAAAATAATGCACAAATGTTATTTATAAAATTGGTTCCTTACATAATATTTCCCTTAAACTAAGGATTAGAAATTATAAAAATATTTTACACTAACCTGACTGTCTAAGGAAGTAGGTCCATAATATTTGGAAACCAAAGATTCGTCCACACTTAGCTTTATAACTGAATATGCTCCCAATTGTTTCTCCCTCACTTGGACTAAGAAAAGAGCCTTCACATCTATGAGTTTTTCCAAATCTGTTGGAAGCTTTGTATATTCAACATCTTCCTGTGTAAACTTTAAAATGTGAGTATATTCAACATCTTCCTGTGTAAACTTTAAAATGTGAATAAAATAGTGTGCATAAACTGAAACCATAAAATTTATATCATATTAAATTACGACTTACCTTTGCATTGCTTTCCCTAAGTTGTTGAGATGATTTACCAATAATTTGTGTACATTCCCTATCCCATAGAAGTAGTGGAATATTTCCTGTTCCATCAACAACTCTAATTTGTAGCATGTATCTAAGACTTCCCTTATCATTTTTCATACACTTTTCACAATAAAAAGAGTCTCCAATAGGCTTGAGTTTCTTTAGGCATTTCTTACATGCTACATAAAACCACTCTCCTACTGTTTCAATTTCTGCAACCATGACATTGATCCAAAACTTTCCCACCTAAACCAAAATTCAATATTTTTGTTAGTAATGAAACATCTATTATATGTATTAAAAAAATTAATATTACCTCATTCTCTTGAAGTTGTTCAACTGTTTTGAAAATAGATCTCTCGCTTGCTAGCTCCTCTGTTATTGTTTGTGAAGATAATGATTGCCTCTCTTCACAAACTGTGATCTGTGAAGATTCACATTCAGGTAATCTGTAAAAAGGTAATTATGTTTAGTTTTCATATTTCATTGTTGTGAAAGTAATTAATGTGTAGAAGTGTTGAAAGATATTTTCCTCTTTTCGAAGTCTCTAATCTCATCCATTGTAGTATCAAGAATTAGTTTTGTGACATTCCAAGTGTTTGATAGCCTTACTTAATCTGCAAGTATTAAGTGTATTTAATGTTAATTTAGTAATGTAAAATTGCTAACAAAATAAATATCTATTTTACCATTAAACTTGCTGA
Organism: Tamarix chinensis; assembly: GCA_030549775.1. Taxonomy (NCBI): domain Eukaryota; kingdom Viridiplantae; phylum Streptophyta; class Magnoliopsida; order Caryophyllales; family Tamaricaceae; genus Tamarix; species Tamarix chinensis. Next base: position 80,340,995 of record CM060171.1, on the reverse strand, counting down.
TTCGACAAAATTGGAGAATAATAATAAGCTGGTTTGGATTTGACTGTGAAACATATTCACTTAGTTCTGTAGCATAATCTCCCCAAAGTGTGCATTGTACTCTGTTTTCTCTGAAAAATTGTGTAAGTAAATACTTGATATTAACGATTGTGGAAAAAGCATAACAATGTCCAAGCATTCATATACACTTGTCTTACTTTTCATCCTCCATCACAAAATCCATGTATTTTGTGACTTGGCCATAAACTTCCTTCTCTCTTAATGTGTGTACTATGAAAACTCTTCCAATAATGTCTCTCATCATAGTAGTTTTTAGTACGATAGTTAAAGCAATTCAGTAAGTAGTATATAAATTATAAAAATGAATATGGTACCTGTAAGACATGTTGGTGACCTTGTAGATAATTATTCAAATGCTGCAAACTTGAATAGTATAGTTGGAAATACTTCTATATTTTTTGACAAATTACACTGTGTGAAATTGTTGAAGTAGATCACATATTTAAATCCAGTAGTTTTTATTTTCATTTGGTTATCTGCCACTATGAAATTCTTAACATGGTAGAGCTCTCCTTCAATGAGTTTTGCTTTATATTGTGGAATCTGAGATTTCCTAATTGAAGCATGAATTATGTTTTCCTATTTTATTCAAGCAACATAAATTATCAGATTTATTTATATATTTCAAAATACTAATGAAATAAATAACATAAAATTTTCCTACCAACTTACCTCATTGTCATGAAATACACATTCTAAACTGTATGCTTCCTTTTTGTTCCCATAAAAAGGCTTATCGTAAAGCCTAATCAGTCGAAGTTTAACGCACCAGTTGCTCTTGGCAGGGTTTATTTATCTAAGATTTATGTAGATTGACATCGTTATCTGTAAATATATCTGGTAAAACTGATATTTCTGAGTAATCTATAAAAGTATAAAATTTTTATTTAAGTAGTGATAAAATAGTGATGAGAAAAATTACGAATACAACTAATTAAAATCTGGTCAAAATAGTTGGCGTACCTGGGGATGCTGATGATTCTGCCAAATGACCTTACAATTCTCACGACTATACCAGCACAGTTTGTTTTTGTGATGTATATATAGGCAGGGAGAGCAGTGTTTGAAGTCAAATAAAGAGATCTAACCGTCGATTATTAAGTTATCTAGGGAGGAGTTGCAGAACAAATCAAATTTGGACACATGGCAAAATGTACTGCTGCATTGGCTGGGAAACAAAGTTGTAATGAAAGTGTATAATTTTTTTTAAATGATGTAATTTTACGTTGGCATCTGACCTTCTAAAGTCAGATTGAATGTTAAATTGACACTTGGCACGTCCAGTATATAGAAATGAGCGGGAAACATATGTTGCATGTATTCTTCTTTTATATATAGTAAGATATACAATACTAAGTTTAATCGTGTACTAAATTTCGTTAGGTGATGGGGGAGTATTTACGTGCAGCTACAATATTGGGACTTGACGTTGGTTGTATGACCATTAAAGATAACTTATTAGGTTACCTGCACAATTTACAGGAAATAACTAGTTAGTCTCCAAGCTTATAACCGGATCCGATGATGTTGACTACTGTAGGTTCTTGAACCGACATTTAACCTTAGGCTTAACTGAAAATTTATAATGGAATTATGGTGGTACTTGGTTTATCTCTGAAGTAATAAACTAACATATTTATAAATATATTCTATGATAAAAATTTATGTCAAGATGCATTTGTAATTTTTTTAATCGATTAGTAATTTCAACAATGTTAAATAATGAATTGGTGAGTCACTTACCCTTCAATTAGGCATAAGTAAATAGTTACCTCTATAATTCTGCATATAAATATGGCAGAATAATGATGATGTGCTTCTATGTGCCTTGTATGATATGTGATCACGTCGAATTAAAATTAGTAATCACCTATAGTGAAAGCTAAAGTAACTGAACTTAAGATAGTATTTGGGATGGTAATCCTAGAGTTGAAGAATATGCAAACAACAGGTCCATTGGAGGGACATTTCCCATGCCTACTTCCTCTTCATTGTTATTACATTTTATCATTAGGTTTCGTCGGTTTCATTCTTAGTCACAACTTACTAGAAGGTTTTTTTAGGTTGTATTTATAGCTCTAGATCGAGGGGTGTGCATACTAGTAACTTTGTTGTCTATATGTTAACTAATTTTTATATTTGTGATCTACTAAAATGGTTTTCTCGAATCAAATTTTATAGAACAACTACAGGGTTGTTCGAATTTTACAGTGTTCTCTTTCCACTTTATGATTCCCATAAATTAATATATTCTAGATAAGTGTTTAATTGGTAAGAAATCATCTTATGTTGTGGACATAGTATTTATCATCCTTATATATGTGTATATATATATATAAAATTCAGAATAAGATTGAATGATAAGTTTATATTTGATACATTTGATTTATTTTGACATTTAATACATAAACTAAATTACCTTAGACGAAAGCTATAAGTTATTTTCAAGTTATCGTATGTGTATATTTAAATTATGTGTTACTTCCCCGCTACCTGTGGACCAATTTTTCATGTGATATTTGTGAGTGAAAAATGATTTTCTTGATGGACTTGGGTAACCTTCAGATTCATGTATAGAGAGATTCTTCTCCTTTTTGGATTAGCTATCGGAATAAATAATGTGAGACATAATATTATTTAGTTTTAAATAATGTTTTGAAGTTTTGGTTGAGGCCATAATCCTTCTAACCAAACATACAATTTCTATTTAGATATTTTAGTAACTATCCTAATATTTTATTTATATAATCCTCAGAGTGTTACATTTTAGGGGGAAATAGTTTGCATTGGTGTTTTCTTTATTATTTGTTTACAAATACTAACAATTTTTCTTTGGAAATAGATGATTTTAATAAAAACTAAAATGTTTTGTTTCATTATAAGACCTAACATTAATGTCTTTTGGCCTTAATACCGATGACACATCAACAATAATAGGAGTCTTATATGTATTTAAAAAACATGAGCATTGCTCGTCCATTCCCCCATTGTTGTTATTTCTCTTTGCTCCTCCCTCGCACCATTGTTACCTTCTTCCACTTCCATGGCTTCCCTTCTTTCATATCCATTCTCATTTCCTTTTCAAGTAATTAATATCTTTTACTTTTGATTTCATTTTTTTTGGTTATTTTGAAAAATAATAGCTAATTTTTATTTTATAGGATGTGAATTTTGTTGAAGTATCGCCATACTCGCCGGAGAGCTACCATTCTCAATGGAGCACCTCTTCTTCTCATTATGTTGTCTCTTCTTCTAATTATCAATATTTATTTACTTTTGTATAATCCTTACAATATTTATATATTCGAGGTAATATATATATACATAGATGAAAGAATCCTAGAGAGGGTGAATAGAATTTAATGGAATGGAAATGACGGATAAAAAGATTATGCACAATGTAGAGGGGATCAAGAGCATATTACTCTCTACATCCTTTACCAAAATTTTCACCTTTTTTAATTTTAAAATAGTGACATATTTTTATTGATGATCACTCTTCTCTCGAATTATGAGCCTTACAATCTCAATGACCCTCTAAGAGATATTTACAACTTAACCTATTTATATTTTCTAGATTCTCCACAATAATCTCTCAAAAATAATAGACAAACACTCTCTAATTTCTTTAAAATAAAATTTGTAAGGTGCTTATGGTTACAATAATATAAAAGTGTAAAACTTTAAATGAGATATAATCTAGCTAGATGTAATACAAGATATTATAGTTAAAGACCAATTCTAGCTAAGAGAAGTAGCAATGAATACTTTTCAATAAAACTCAAAAATTTGAAAGTTGAGAGAATTTGAATTTCCAATTAAATGATTTAAGAATAGATGATTTATTGCACAATCAATGTAGTTAAAAAGTGGTTGTAATATATACAGAGGGACCTTATTTATAAGGCTCTCCCTCATCGTATTACTGCTAGACAGAAATTTTTTAAAAATTTCTATCGCTTAACTAGTAGAAAATCAACATTTAATGCTCACTAGTCGATCGGTCTGGCCTAACCAATTAATCGGTTATACATCAATCGATCGGTGGTTCAAAACAGTCAACTAATTATGTGCAGAAAAAAAATGTAAAGTTATTGTTATACACACCAGTCTATCGGTTTTGCATAGTGCCTAGTTAGTCCTATGAACATATATGAACAATAACATGTTTAGTAACACTAGTTAATGTGTTCATGTCACCAACCGATTAATTTATTCAAACCAGTTAATCAATTACAAACCAGTTAATCGGTTTGGTGGAACCAATTGATGTGTTTAAATAGAGGTGAATTGATTTCTATAGGAGTGAAACACATGGACTGGTTGGCCAAATCCGTCGATCGATTAACAAAGCAAGTTGATGAGTTTAAATAGACATGAAGGGGTTTTTGTAGGAGTAAAACCCATGAACTAAATGGTCAAACCTATCGATCGGTTTAGCAACATCTAGTAATGAGTTCAAATAGAAATGAATAGGTTTCTGTAAGAGTGAAACCTATGGACTGGTTGGTCAAACCAATCGATTGGTTTGTTATGCTAGTTGATCCGTCTGAGTTTAACTCATTTCCTGCATTTGATTAAACTAAATTAGTCAATCGATCTTGAGACCAATTAATTGGTTCCGATGGAATGAACCAATGAATTTTAAAACACTTTGAAAGATCTAGAAATCAATATCAACCATAAATTCTTATTAATTAAATTCAAAACAAGTGTTTAAAAAATGTTTTTAAAGAGTTTTGATCAATATATGAACTTGCTCAACTTAACTCTTTACATGGAACCTAAGAATTTAAAAATATGATTATTAACCTTTAAGTCTTGGTTATCTTTTACGCATTGTTCTCTTGTACTCGAAAACTTGTTTGCTCTTCTAAATTTGCACATTTAGATAAATGCTTTGAGTAGTTGTGTTTAAATCTCTTTGTATGTCAATCATAGTACATGCACACTTAGCCAACCACATTAGTTCTCAAGATCCGCTTATTATCATCAAAACTAGGACAACTATATTGTTTGACTTATGAGGTCAACAATATGTTATTATTATTATTATTATTATTATCAACATCATCATCATTATCATTATTATTATTTGTGCTAGCATGTTAATATAGTATAAATTATTATTAATGAAAATATGTGTTTGCACATATTCTTATAGTATTAATATGTATTAGGATGTTAATGAAACTATATGTTATTAGTATAAATTTATTGTAGAAAGTGGGTTTGTTATCATGCTATTAATTATTTTTTTACAATATTTTTAAGTGATGACATGTATTTTGAGAGTATACCTCTGGTATAATTTCTAGTGTATGTTAATGTATGTATGCTATGAAAGTAGTATTATTGGATATTGAAAATATATTACATAATTTTTTGACTAAAATAACAAAAGTTGAAATTATAACTATAATGTTGTGTAAAAAAATATACATCTACTAAATAAATTTAAGTTGCATAAAATTTTATCTAAAGTGACAAAAGTTAAAATTTTAACTATAAAATTTAACTATGGTGATGTATAGAAAGTATTTTTTACTAAATGAATTTGGTAGGAAGTGAGGTTGTTGGAGCACCATCACACCTGTTGGAGAGCCTTCATTCACACCGGAGCAACAACATTCTTATTTTTTTGTTGTTGTTCCCATAAAATACTTGTTAGTGTTTATTTATTTTATAATGTTTATTGAATATTTGGTATTATTGTATAAGTAGAGTATTTTATTTGTTTTAATATGTTTAGTTGGTGTGATTATTGCATAAAAGTATGATAGTATATAAAACTAAATAAATTCTTTATTGTTAATGTATTATTTATTGTTAGTATAAGTTTAGTTTATGCTAGCATGCTTTATGTGTATTTTAGTATATATGTTTGTATATTTATGTTAGGACATTGGTATATATTTTCTATGATATTTAATATTCTAATGTAGTATTATTGTGCTTATAAATTATTACCTGTACATTTTAAGGATATTTGAGAGTTGGACTTGGATGTCATCCTAGGTTTCGGAGTGTGAGTTGCAAGATGATCAAGTGTTTCCAAGATGATCAAATAAAGGTGTGGGCCACAAAATTTGGAGGGAGAGACCCAGGCATGCATTGTTTTGTTACTCACTTGAGTTATACATAAATAGATACAACACAAGTTCAATAATGGAAATCACGGGTGGAGAAACAACAATCATCATTCGAGCAATGAACATAAGTGGGAACAACAAACAACATTTGAATGATAACAAGAAGAATTACAACAATTGAAAGTATTCATGGCTTAACATAGTCAAGCTCCTCTGCCTCACACATCAAATATGTCTAGAAATGAATATACGTTATATGAGTAATTAAGATTAATTAAGTTTTTAGTATTTTTGACAAATAACATTAAGTTTGTATTGAATTTTTTAATAACCTTCATATTTTAATTTTACTAAATAATTCAAATTATTTTTATTACATATAATATATGTTTATTATTAATTCTATTACACAATTTAAATTTATATCAAAAAAAGAAAATACTATTATCATTTACATGTCGTCGGTAATAAGCAAATTCAACTTTAAGATTTTACTTTTTCAAAAAAAAATTGTTAGTAATAAATTGATTATAAACAACATATCAGTGGTAATAAACTAATTTTAATTTTTTATAAGAAAGTGTCATCAGTAATAGAATTTTTACCTAAGACATATTGTTAATAATAAAGAAATTTAAATTTATTTTTTTTTTAAAATAAACCACATGTCATCGATGATAACCTTAATTCTGCTGACTTATCTTTAGTGTTAAATTTTTTACCAACAACCTCTAAGTCTTTAGAAATAATCTTATCACCTATTCGTTTGTATCAATAATTTATCGTTGGTAATAAACATAATTTCCTTATTACCAATGACATTTGTCGACAATGTATTCCCTTATTCCTATGGTGATTGGTCTAGTTGGAACCAATGTAGATGTTATAATACTATATTTTTTGTAAACCCTAATTAAGAATCTAATTGCAAATTATTATGTTATGTGAATTTGATTATAGAAGTAATTGTAACACCCCCAAATTTACTATTGAAAAATTTCGTTTAATTTCAAAGAGTTTAACGGAACCGAAAAGATAAAATTGTAAATTCGGGGGCGTTACCGTCACACTTAGTACCAGATCAGTTCACTCCTACTGTCCCGGTACTAAGTGCTAAGGCTAAACCAGATTAACCATCAAATACGAGTTGATAATAAAACACCAGTCATGAGTAAAACACGAGTCATACTCAATCAGAGTGCGGAAAGTCAAAAGTGCAATCCAAAGGTACAATTTTAAGGTTCCAAAAGTTTGAAACATCGTACATCAAAAATAGACTAAATTTAAAGACATAAGAAAGATAAAGTGGACGATAGAATCCGGCCACGTCACTCTCGACCCCCAAGCTAGGTCCGGACTCAACTCTCGGTCCCGCCCGATGCCTCGTAAGCGTTGTAGGCATCGAATATAGAATCACCTACCTGCACTAAATCATAGGGGCCTTCTGCTCGTGGGAATGAGCAGCACTCATGAAACGGGTGGTCAGTACGCTTCGTACTGAGCAAGGTAACCGTATAACTAAGGCCAAACATACAAGGCACACAATACAAGCATGATCATATAGGCAACATAAAACAATACAGATAGTGAGGTCGGTTATGCTCTAGTTAGACTTGTTCTTTAAATCTCTTAACGACGTACTCAATTTCACACATACTCTTTATTAATCCATGTGAGTGCGAGAGCCCAACTATTATAGCCGGTGGACCGGATATACGTACAGGGCAGTACGCTCCTGACCACTATTATTCACCGGTGGATCGGTCTCTAGGGCAAAACGCTCCTGGCCACTATTATTTGCCGATGGACCGGTCTGGCCCCGACTCACATGGTATTCCACTATAAGTATTAGTGCATTTCCCATGTCTTAGTTTTATTACGTTTGGTTTGTTGAGCATAGAATCTCCCACTATTATAGCTGATGGACCGGAATCATACAGGGCAACACGCTCTTGACCACTATTATTCGCCGGTGGATCGGTCTCCAGGGCACCCCGGCTCCTGGCCACTATTATTCGCGGTGGACCGGTCTAGGCCCAGCTCAACAATATTTCTCTTTAAGTGATTAGTGATTTATTGTATCTTTTTCACAAATTCCGCCTTAGACATGCATGGCTAACTCCAGCTATACTTATCCTCCCAAGAGGGCCCGTCTCATATCTTGAGACCTCTGCGCCTCCTAACTCGCCCGACATCCTTCCCTTAATCCGCTTGCTCACACCGAGAACCCGTCTCCTAAGTGTGTGGGTCTAGGCCCACCACCTTATACCCCAAAGTCCACTCACCGCCTTCCCTTAGGGTTTTCTCTAGAAACCCTAACTTGGGCCTATGTGGCCCATCCTTTTCTGCCTCGTACAACCCAGACTCATTCTAGCACCCATACACATCATGACCCTTCGGTTCAACCCTCACTTCATGTCTCACTCATTCTCACTTATTTTTATTATTCTCTTTTTCTTCTTTCCCCTACCTAAATTAGGGTTCCCTCTAAACTCTAGCCTAGTCTCCTACGCACCTTTATTCTGGTCCACGTACTATTTTTTGTCCAAAGCCCCCAAACACCCAAACGACACTTCTCTTACCTTCCACACGCCCCGAGGCCTCTTTCCGTACGTAAGGTTCACCCCTATGCGGACCTTAACCACCCCATACAAACCCTAGTTCCTCCTATTTCCCCCACTAGCCAACTTACTTTCCCTTGGATATCTTTCTTTCCAAATTTTCTTTTTCATGCCCCCAAACCACATCACCATATCAAATACCCTAGCATGCATGTCCTAAGGCCACATCATATCACAACTTGTAGCACATCCACATTAATACATAACAAAAGCGATCACATGGACGTACCTCGGATTCCAAGTTGCGCTACACGTAAAATAGGTAAGATAATAACATGTAAAACATGATGTATAATCATACGAGGCATCCAAGGCACGTAGGTCACATATCATACAAGCGGCCTTAGCTATACCCTTACCTAAGTCGGCGCCAGGCTTGGAGCACGCTCCTACGCCTCCTGGAAGTTTTGACTTGATTCACCTATAGGAGGGAAATACTATAGGTTAATCTCCCTCTATCGGAATTACCAAAATTCCTATCTTACCCCTATTATGGCCTAATACTAAGGCTAATATTAATAATTATTAGTTTATAAATAAAAAGGTAGGGTTATTCTTATTCTCAAGATAGTTAATCGAATCCCCACTAATCAAAGTAAGTCTTGGTATATTCACAGTATTAAGGTAAGGGTTTCAATATTACTAGTAATAATGTTATTAATAATACTAATAATAAGAAGAATACTAATAATAATGATAGTAATAATGATAATAATGATGATAATAGTAATCAAAATCATAGTAGTAGTAGTAGTAGTAACAATAATAATAATAATAATACTAATATTAACAACAATAATAAGGTTAATAATACTAATAATAGTAATAGTGAAAATAGTGATAATAATAATAATAATAATAGTGATAATACTAATCATAATAATAATACTAAAATAATGATGATGATAATAATAATAATAATAATAAGAAAGGTAATAACGATGATAATAATAGTTAGAGTAATAAATATCGCAAATATAAATATAATGATAATAACAAAAACAACAACAACAACAACAACAACAATAATACTAAGAGTAAGAACAATAATAATAATAATAATAATAATAATAATAATAATAATAATAATAATAATAATAATAATAATAATAATAACAACAAGCATAACCATGAAAATAATACTAATAATAATGATAATGATAATAACGATAGTAATAACACCCTTAATAATAAGAATACTAAAATTAATAATAATAGTAGAGGTAATAACAATGATAATAACAATTAGAATAATAAACATAAACATAATAATAATAATAATAATAATAATAATAATAATAATAATACTAATACTAATAATATTAATGATAATGATGATAATAATAAGGATGATAATAATGTTAATAATAATAATAATAATAATAGTAGTAGTAGTAGTAGTAGTAGTAGTAGTAGTAGTAGTAGTAGTAATAATAATAATAATAGTAATAATAATAACACAACCAGGTTTCAGTCATAATTAATACCATTAATTAGAAACTTTCCGGAATTAAGGTTAGGACATAATAGTAATAATAGTAGTAGTAGTAATAATAATAATAATAATGGTGGAAATAATCATAATAATGATAATAATAATCATAATAATACTAATAATAATAGTTAATAATATTAAAAATCATTAACACTTTTATTATTCAGGGTTTAGGGTTCAAGGAGTGGGGAGGCAACCTGGCTGGGTGGTTATGCCGGCAGTGCGGTGGCGGCGGCAACGACGGCGGCGGTGGAGGGAGGAAGAAGTGAAGAGGTGGATGTGGAGGCTAGGGGAGAGGGAAGTAGGGGGAAATGGAGGTATGGGTGGTAGGGAAGGATTCCCTGGTTGTTTTGAGGGGTAGAGGTGGTGTTGTAGGCGGCGGCAACCGGCGGCAACAGTCGGCGCAAAGGGCGACACTGGTCGAATGGGTTGTTCGGGGAGGCAGTTTGGCATGGCTGGGGTGGCTCGTGCAGGGCAAGGCAGGGAATGATGATGGTTGGGTTGTGTAGAGGGCGATGCAGGGAGAATTTTGGTGGCCGGAGCGGGCGGTAAGGGCGGCCGACGACGGAGGAATGGCTGGTTGAAATAGAGGTGGCGTAGGATTTGGTTTTCTGGGCTCCAAATTCCAAACCCGATTATGGCAGCCCTCGGGGCTATTTATAGGCCAATTGGGAAGGAAAACGACAAGGACGTGTGGCAAGGTAGGGGCAGGGTTATGGGGCTCCTGTCCGGCTAGAGTAGCCGGCGCAGGTATGCAGGTGCAGACCGTGACTTGTCGGGGGGAGAGAGAGATGGCGTGCGGGAGAAGGGAGGAATGGTCTGGTCAAAATTGCAAGGGAGTTAACGGGGAGGAATAGCCGGTGCAGTGGGCGTGGTCGTTGCAACCTTTTTCAGGCAAAATTTTCAGTTGCAGGCTTCAAGCTGGAGGTTGAAGACGACGGGGCTGGACCGGCAGTTCAAGGGAAAAGAAAAAAAAAAGAGAAAAGGAAGGTCGAACCGGCCGGGAGAGGGGGAGGAGTGGCGCGGGAGGCTGGGCCGCGCAGGGGGAGGGGAGCTGGGCCAGCAGGCCGGCCCAAGTCTGGGGAAAAGAAAGAAAAAAAAAGAGAAGGAAAGGAAAGAAAAGGAAAAAGAGGGGGAAAAAGAGGGGGGAAAAAGGAGAAAAAGAAAAAGGAAAAAGAAGGGAAAATGGTGGTTGGATTAATTAGTATAATTTGGGTAATTTGGGATGTTTAATAAAATATAAATATTAAAATAATAATTAAATTCTCTTTTTAGGTTAATTTAGGGATTTTTGAAAGAATTCTCTTAAATTCCATTTTAATTAACAGAACATTCTAATTTTCTCCAATTAGATTATTTATAAATTTTATATTAATTTGAAACTATTTTATCCTTCTTACTTTAAATAAAATAATTTATTTAATTAATTTCCAAAATAAATCCTTAATTAGTTTAAAATACCAAAATTCCTTCTATTTAAAACACTTATAAATTTCTTCTTGATTTGCCCTAATTAATTTCCTTTTATTTAATAAAAGTAGTTTATTTAATTAATTTCCTAATAATCCCTTATTTGGCCATGATTTCCTAAATTAGAGTTTTGGGGTATTTTAATAATAGGCAAATATTATGTGTTAAGGTGTTTAATATGTGTGTTTGGGTTGTGGTAGAATATAGATTAGGTTAATTATGCTAAAAATAGAAGATTAGGGTTTAGGGCCAGGCGGTTGACCGAAGCCTGTGCGGTAGACAACCAAGTGTCAAGGTAGAGCCGGTATCATAGGGAGGTCTAGATGGAAAACCGACAATCGATTGGGGCTCATCCAAGCATCAAGTTGAATGATTTTTATGTGTTCTTTGTGTTGCTTTATTTTTTTTATGTCCTTCTTTTCATCTTTGTTAACCTTCTACCGACCTCCCATCACCTTTGATTAGATTGTTACTTGTTTCCCTACCCTTTTCCAAGATCTTAATCATAATCACATCACCCCACCTCTCACCTACTATCTTACATTTTGTACTTACAATCAACCCTTTATTCAAATGTTGGAGAAGTAAGCCTTAGTCATCTCTCCCTATCTACTTCTAGTTGATGTTGAAAATCTTTTTGTGCCCTTGTGCCTTCATTTTTTTCATTCTTTCTTTTGTCTTCAACACTTTGTGTTTGGTGCTCTCTCATCTCTCTACTCCTCTCTTTTTCTTTGAGGATTGCCTAAGTGTTGAAGGACACCTTTCCCTTTTTCTCCTAGCTGAAAACCAAAACCTTCCCTTTATCTCCTCTCAATTTTCCTTTAATCCTTTCAACTTCTAAAATATTGAATCTTAATTTTTTGGTATTTGTTTTAAGTAAAAGAAAGTTAAATTCATAGATTGGTGAAGTTTTGATTCAAGATTTTTCTAAAGCCCCCCTTTTATATCCTAAAGGTTATTGTCCTCTCTTTTAATTATTCTCTTTTATTCTAACCCTTACCATAGTTCCTTTATCTAATTTTTGTAAATTTCTTTTAGGTGATCGGATTTGGGAGGAAGGTTATTTAGGAGTATTTTTTGCTTAGAGATCGGTGTAGCCTTTTGTGAGGATACATATTGCTAGTTTAGGGATTTTTATGACTATATGTTATTTTTTATAAATTTTCACATTATCATATTTTATGCTTGAAATCATGCTAGGATTTATTTTGAATTCATGTCTATGCATTAATGGGTAAAATGTATAATTTTTTAAGTTTCGTGATTTTATGAGAAGTTGTTATGTTTTGTGTCTTGATAAGATTTGTCATAAAATTCTAAGTGTAATGATATAGTATGTTCTATTATTAAGACTTGGTATGAGTAGATTAAAATATATCTAAGTATGAAATTTGGTGTTGAAATATCAAATTTGAGGGGTTTTATGCTCGTGGGAAGTCTTGGCCTTATGGTGTTTATGGGTTGTGAATTGTTTTAATTTTGGGAAATTATATATCTTATTAGGACCATAATAATGTAAATGATGTAGTGTAAAATTAGTAAAGTTTGGAGATTTGTATAATTTTTGAATCATGTGGGAGTTTCAACCATATTAGTAACATGGTCATTTTGGTGAGTTATGGGTAAAATAAATGTCACTGTGTTCCTCGAGGTTTTTACAATACATTTGATATATATATAAAGGTGTGGATAAGGATACCTTAAGTTATGAAAATAATAAAATTTAAGATATTTAGGTGAACTAAGGGCATTTTGGTCTTTTGAATCAAATATAAAAATTTGGGTATTGTAGGAGTAAAATATAGGCAGAAATATGAAGGTGAGGATTTTTTAATTAACTTGATAAATTATGAGCAGCGTAAAGTATGATTTCATGAAAAAAATGCTTAATTTAGATATAATAGCCAAACGGGTAATATGGGTATTTTATGTGTAAAAATTTAAATTTAAGTTATGATTTTTGGGTATGATATTTTTAATAATATTTTAGGTGAGTTTGTTAAATTTGGTGAGTAGAAAAGTCTTATAGATGAAGTTATGGTGTACTTGTGAAGTTAGGGTTTATAATGGTAGTATAGTCTTTTACCTTATGAAAAACTTCTTTATGTATTTAATGATTATTCTTACATCTTCCCTTTACTCTTGTAATATGTCCGGTGTATTATTAGTAATACACTCTATATGTTAGATGTTATTAATTGTTGTAATAAATTTATAATAACCAAGGATCATGATAATCATCTTTCTCATGGTAAGTTAATGGTAATAAAAGTGGAAGTATAATGACATTAAGTAAACTAATTAAGGCATTATTATGTGCTGAGTTTCGGTTAATAATCTAATAAAATAATATTATGTAAAGTGGAAGATCACATGAGACGGGACCAAAATGATTTCAAGTGTTGAATGTCTTTTATATTATTGAAATTGATTACTTGGTCCTAACGAAACTAGATGACCCTAGTATACTCTACTTGACCGATCTACAAGCTTATAAGGGTATACATACTTAAATATTAGAGGTTTACTAATGACTTGGACATGTTCTACCCTAGATGTGAAAGTATTAATGATGTGACTACCATTCTTCCTCTATAATGAAAAGGGATAATAAATATTACATATGAGTTGGGCTAGCTATCTTTCTCTCATCTACAGAGGAAAGATGAGAGTAGTGGTTATATTACAAGTGGTTCTTTGATCTCATTGTGATTAAGTAAATGGATTGTGTGAATTACCTAATGATAAACTTTAAATATAGCTCTTTATTGGATCATCTTGTATCTTGAGCATCTATGTATCTTAATATCTATCTTGGCATTATGTTGCTTGTGCCACACATGCCATTTTATATGGATATATATTATTATCTTACTGAGTATGTAAAATACTAATAATCCTTTTCATAGGCGATTATCTCTCCAGTCCTCTATTTTCTATCATGTATTCTCTCTTTGTTTTGTAATAATGTATCATCAAGGGATCAAATGCTTCACACACTTGATCTCTAAGTATGAGTTGTTTTTTGTCTTCCACTTGACATAGATGAGATATGAATAGTATATATTCTATGTTAGATGCAACATAACATCAAATATTTTATTATTAATGCTTTTGTAAAAATAAACAGTAATAAGTTTTGGAGTGTTATAGATACGTTCTAGTGCTATCTTTACATCTAATATCCATTTTGATCCGATCTAAAGAAAATAAAAAATATATCTAATTAACAAAAAATTAAATAATTCAAATATTTAATTTGATAATTAAAAATAATATTTGACTTATATAATTATGTAACTTTTATGCGTGTATTATTTTATGGCTATATAAAATAATTATATAATCAATTATAATTTTAAAATTTAACATTATTTAGCTTGCCATAAGTACACCTATATACAAAATGGTATAAGAAAAAACCAATATGATATTTGTTTTAGCATACTCAAAATTCAAACATTTGATTTAATTTTTATAAAATAAAATTGAATTAAATATTTAATATGATTTTGAACAAGTCAATTAAATTAGTTAAAACCTAGAATTGGTATATTTATTTATTGTTATTGATAGAGAGATTATAAGGACAAGTAAAATTAGCCATATAAATGTATCAATCATCATAAATGTGTACATGTAAAGAGGAAAAAAAAGGAATTCAAATTCAATGCACTTGGTACCCATAACCTTAGCCTCAGACTACTAGGTTATGGCATCATTGTTTCATATTATTGATTTAATATTTCAAAAATATACTGCAACTTATAATTTAATTAGTGGTTAATTTCTAAAAGTTATCAATTTCTTGAGTTCAAATATTTACAATTATATAGCTTAATACTCTTTGTAGGTAAAATAATTCACTCATATAAATATAGAAATGTTTGAAATCAGATTCATAATTTGAATATAATGTTTTTTTTATAAATTTAGTGTTTAATGTCTAAAACTTATTAATTTCTTATTCAAATCTTTGATGGAATTTAGGAAAATCCCCACCAATTTAATTCTATAATCACTTTAGTAAGGATGTCTGAAACAACAATAGAAAGGAATTTTTTTTTATTAAAGTAGTTGAGAAATGAAAATTTATATGAATTTACTTTCCAAAATGAAACGAAAAAAATATGATATTCTAGTAATTAATGTTCATGATTGATTTTGTAAATGGAAAGTTAGAAGATAATAATGAAAGTCTGACAAAAGTAACTAAACATTTTACTTTAAAACTCGAGAGTTATAAATAAATAAAAAAGCAAAAGGCTTCCTACATCAAATATAATATTATTTTTTATTTATAGAAAACTATATTACAAGTTAATAAGCTAAAAGGTTCGAATCACAAAACAGAAAAAAATTGTTAAAAAGGTTTTTTATAAGATAATTTTTGTATTGGCAAACACACATTTGCATTAAATTTTAGGAAAAGAACCATGTGATCATTGAAGCAAGATATAAAAGAACAATTGTTGTTATATATTGAGAGATGGGGAGGGAGGGAAGGAATGGATATATAATATGTTAGATCAAATTATACAACTCATAGTGGGAGAACTAAAACACACTACATGAGCACAACAAATGATTGTTTTACTTTGAAGAAGTATAAATTTGAAACAGCAATCACAAAATAGAAGTTCAATACCATTGTAAAGAAGCATCGGCGACACCGCACCACCACATTGCCCTCCATATATTATTTGACTACTCAACACCAAACTTGTAAGCAATAGTCTGAATTTAACTCTCAATTTAATTTTTGAATATACATCTTCTTTTGTGTTCCTAACTCCTCTTTGGTCTATTTGTTATGCTCAACTTAGCACCATAATTGAAGCATGATTAATCTGATTTTGACAAAATTAGGGGTTAAATTTCAAACTTCTTTATACTATCCTAAAATTATTATTTAATAAATGAGTTAATTGATGTAATTGTTGGATTCAACTTAGAACTAGTGATGGTGCCTTCCTTTTGATTGTTGTTAGTTTTAAATTTCAAAATTTCATCTCCAACTTTAGACATCTACGATTTTGGGAGCTAATTTTAGTTATGTATTGCCCTAATTTTGGAAATTAGGTTGAAAATTCTCTCCTACCTATAGTGTGATCATAAATCATGTTGTTTGGTGCAATTATTGTTGCTCAATGGCATATTGACATTTAAAATATGACTTGGATGTTCAATGTGATGCTTTGTTTTCTTATAATTGAGTTAAAAATTATTTCTAATATGATGTATAATACCCTAAAATTTACTAAATTTTTTTACTACAAAAGTTTACATAAAATATTTTGGTGTTACCACCATAATTATAACCAGTCTGGTCTACTGTACTATTCTCATATTAAGTATAAGGTAAAATATTAAAAAAATAAAATAAAAAAGATAACAAGAGAAAAAAGGATCGAATCAAATTCATTAGTATTATTTTTCTTCTTATTATTGAATCAAAATTGGTGTCATCATGCTTAATCTAAAATCAATCTTGTTTGGTGATGGTGTTGCTACCTCCCCCCCCCCCAATATTTGTTGTTTCCAATTCATTTAGTATTAGATGAATTAAACTAAACTTATGACACCTTCAATTTTCTCAACAACAAAAAAATGTTTTAAGGTAAAGCAAGAAGTGATAAAAAAAAGAAGAGAAATGTCACAGCCACATTAAACATAAGAGAGGTGCGGTCATATACCTAACTCGTGTCCAATGCAAGGCTAAAACGCTTACAAAACCATGCACGAAAAATCAAAGATAGTGCAGGATGTGTGTGTGTGTGTGTGTGTGTGTGAGAGAGAGAGAGAGAGAGAGAGAGAGAGAGAGAGAGAGAGAGAGAGAGCTAACATGATAATATTTGCAAAGCCAAATATAAGAACATAGTAGAGCATTTAGTAACAAAAGGTATAAAACATCCCAACATAATGGGAAAACCCTAACTACTAGTTAGTATAACTCTCTAATACAATAAATATTCCTCAAGAAATGGTCACAAAGAGGCCCACAACAAGCTGATCAAAACCTCTAAAATGCCCTTTGCTCATTGGAATAAAAGTCGAATTAACGTAGTAACCATATAAGGTAGTATCAATGCAGTGAAACATTAATATAACAAGTCCATTATATAACATGTAAAGGGCTCATACTACACATAGGGGTCATACTAACCATGGCATAACAACATGCTTAAACATATAATCATGAAATAATATCATATACAATGGGTGATCTCATACACCTCAATATAAAATTAACCATATTATTATTATTCCAATGTGTGACCACATAATCCAATTAACCAAGAAATATTCAAATGACCACACCTAATCCTCCATTGTGATCAGAAGTCATGACAATATCACAAAGGAACATAGGTTCCACAAACATGGGCATACCCTTTACTGGCCACAACCTTATAGAACACTAATCCCAATATGGGTGTTTTGGTGATAACATCAATCACGAACATATGAATGCCCCCTATAAGCCATAACACATTAGAGTACTAATCCCAATATGGGTGTTTAGATAACAACTCCAAACACAATTGAGTATGCATATCCTAGACATCCCCACCTTCCAAGATAGATGTTTAGGCGATTACACCAAAGGCAAGGATAAACCCACCAATCATGGAATACCGTCTACAAGCAAGGTTGTTAGAACTGAGATTCTAACTAGGATTAATTTGGAGGCTTAGGATCAGATCGTAGAATTGAATCTTAGAATCATAAGATTCTACAAAAAATATAAAAGTATGAAACTTGTATACAGATATGCTATAAAATAATATAGTTTAAGTTAAAAGTATAGAATATTACACTCTTAACCTCTCATATAGTCACTAATTAAGTTCTAATAACTTGCAAGTAATATAAATTGTTGAAGTTATTTTATATATTAGGAATTATATTAAATCAAAAACATCAAAAACAATTTTTTTAAATAATGTGAAAATTACAATGAGATTATGGGTAGAGAAAATATACAATTTATTTTATTCAAAATATATAATATTGTTAGCCTTAAGAAAAATATACAAAGAATGAAGAAAACAGATGATAATGTAGGAAATAATGAGAGAATACTATTTTCTATCATTTAAGAGAATATGACACAAAAAGTTTTATGTTGGCTTTTAAAATTTTTATGAATGAAGATATAAAATAAGAAGAAAAAAAAAGTTTTGGCTACAAGAAAACACTTTAAGTTACTATATAAATCATGTATACACCATAAACTAAAGGTTGTTTGCAATATGAAGCTAACATGACCATAAAAAAAAATTCTAATTTTAAATTGAATAAAACTTAATAGTCAATAATATTCTAAACTTTAATATATTCATTTTACTATTTATATGGAGATTACATTCTTTTGTAAGCATTTTACAATAACAATTAATTTTATTATTTTAATAGTAGCTAGGTCATACTTTCTTTGTGCCAACTCATTTTCAAAACTTGTTGTAAAATAATATAGGGTCAAAAATTAGAAGATTAAGGAAGAAACATAGTTGGAATAATATGGGAAATAGATTTAAAAATAAATTGATAAAAATTGTAGTTATTATGTAGAATTATAGGATCGTAAGATGCTATATTATTTGACTACTTTAAGATTCTACCTAAGATAGTTAATTATTTTATACTTTTTTTTATTGTAAGATCATAGAATTATAGGATCGAATTGGGATTTTAATAACTATATCTGCAATTCATATCCTCATAGAGCACCAATGCCAAAACAATCAGCTAAGATATATTCTTAATCCCACTTACAAGCCACAACCACGTAGAATGTGACAGGTACTTAGTGAAAAATGAATGAAACCCCATCAATTATGGAACACCATTCACAAGCCACAACTTTGTGGAACACTATTGCTATGACAATCTGCCATAATACAACTAGATACTAAGCGACAAGAAATGTAAAAATCACATATCATTAAGCCTACTATCAAGAGTTGGAAAAGAAGATTCGAATGAAATCTTAATTTCACTATTAGTATCATAGCTGATGTAGAAATCACAACTCTATTCCACTTATTAATCCACTTAGTTGGCTCTAAGTGTTGATACTAAACACTAAGGCATCCAAGCCACCATATTGGATATTTAGGAGGTAACATCAAACTCACCTAAACAAGTCTTTCAAGCTACACCACCTAATTAACCATTTTAAATCATTCATTAGGTTCAATTATTTAAGGCTAAGCTCATAATTATCTCTTTATTTAAAGTTACTTATAAAAAATAATTATTCAAAATAAATGTCTAACTTGAAAACTTTTTTGCCTAAAAATCGGTGAATCAAGCAAAAATAGCTAAAAAATTAATGGAAAATCAGTTGAATTTACTTATAGTTTGATTTTTTTTAAATATTTTATATTTATCAATATAATATATACTCCTAGTCTGATTAGTTTAAATTAAAACTAACAAACCAATAAAAATAGACCGTTTGGTTTTTAAAATTATTACGTGAACCAAACTCTTACGACCCGTTTGGTAAATGGGAATGATAGTTTGAGAATTAAAGAGTGGGAATGAGAATGAGAATTAGGAAGTTGAATTGGTTTATTTAATCCCATTCCCATGTTTGGTATTTGATGGGATTAACTTGGGAATAAAAGTTTCCTATGTTTGATACGTGGAAATGTGATTGGAAATATAGTCATAAATTTACAAAAATATCATTCTTATATTTATAATATTTATAGTTATATATATATATATATATAACCAATTATTATTATTTTTTTCCATTATTCAACTCTATTTTCCTTATAATAGATCATATAATATTAGATCAGATCCGATTAGGTTAGATCTGATTCAATACAATCAGATCAGATAATAGTAATTATAATTATTACTATAATTATTATCTTTATTATCTTTATTATATTTTTAATTATAATTATAATTATCATTATAATTAATATCTTTATTATATTTTTAATTATAATTAATTATTATATAATGATAATTATAATATAGTTATAATTATTATAAAGATAATCATCATCATCATCATTATTATTATAATTAATATTATTAATACAATATTATACATAATATAAGGTTATTTTGGTCTTTTTATTTTCAATCCCAATTTTCACCCTTCTAATACCATATCTCCCAGGAATAAATTGATAGGAATAGACATCTTCAATTTTCATTTCCACTCCCAATTTTATTCCCACTCTCTTAAAATAAATAATAATATATTTAAATTCTTCTCTAAATTTTTATTTTCACCATTTTATTTCCGTCGACCAAAGTAGCTGTTATGAAAATAACTTTTGGCTACATATCAAACCATTAATTAACCAAACAGTGAGGGATATGGTAGTAGTCTACGACTCTACCCGTCTACCGTCGCCTCCAGTCCCCCCAAACTGAAGCTCTCCCCAATCCCCATAACCGAGGACGATGGCATTCGCCACTGCATGTGTTAGTTCCGCCGGTGGTAATCACTTCCGTCCAAATCCCTCTCCGATCCCACGTCCTATAACTATCACCGCAGCTCGTACTCCTCCTTGTTTTCTGCTCTTGTACCTGACGCGACCAAGACGGTTGCTTGGTACCAGCGCCGAGTCAGCTGTTCCTCCTCCGGATTTCGACGGTGGCGAGAACGCATATGAGGTCTTAGATGTTTCGGAAACTTGCTCGTATGATGAGATCAAAGTTTCTTTTCGGAAATTGGCTAAAGAGACGCACCCGGACTTAACTGAGTGGCAGAACGGTGGTAATTCTGATGATGCTTCAAAACGTTTTGTTCAGATTCTCGCTGCTTATGAGGTACTATTTTGCAAATTTGTTCGTTTTCTGTAATTCACATTGCTTCTGTGATGTCAGCTGTCCTTATTGAATTTTCTGAAACATTGATTGATATTGAATGATAGCTGGAGAGAGGCAATTCGCAATAAATTGTGGCAGTTCCCCCATTATCGAAAATGCGTAAATCTGTGTCGGTTAGCGGATTGATGTGGGATATTAATGCCTTCATCTAGCGGCGTAGCTGAAGAATGAATGAAGGAAAAGAGATCAGAGTAAATCAATTGGGAGAATGAACTTAGTGGACAATTGTCATGCCCATCACCATGACTATGCTGTTGTAAATTTAATAACTCCAGGTGATCGGCGACCATTAGCTGTTCTACCTACTTGCTATATCCCTATTGAAGAATATGACAAACTCCTCAAACGATGGAGTGGCTCTTCAAACAAAATAACAAAAAAATAATTTTTTTTCCGGCAAGTAATTAAAAATTTTATTACGAAACCAAAAGTGCGGGAGAGTACAAACTCTAGAGACAAAAAAGCTATTAGCCTAAGTTAGGTCATTTACGAAAACCACTATATTGGAAAAGAATTTACAAGTGGAAAAACCCTCAAATTTCGTTGCAAGATCTCAGATTATGACTCACACCAGTTGATGACTGTCTTTGGAAGATTACTTAAAATTTCTATGATTTCTATCCATCCAAAGGAGATAGATGCAAGCTGCAAAGAGCGCTCTTAATACTAGTTTACGGATTTTGGGGCCTTGACCTCCTTTTATCATCGAATGAAGTACTTGGTTCCACTCGCATTGTCTTTGAGGAGTGCCAAATTTGCTTGGTGAGGAGGTTCAACACTTGGCTAGAACAAGGAAAAGCAAAGAAAAGATGCAAGTGGAGTTTATTATCTTGCTTACACAAACTGCACGTTGCGTCAATATTATAGCCAAAAGCAACAAGTCTGTCTTTTGTAGCTAGTCTTCCTTGGATAGCAAACTAAAGTGTTAGTTGATGTCTTGGCTGACTTAATTGATTCCATTCCATACCATGCCATGGAACCTTTGGGGATTTGGTCCGCAATTTCTTGTAGATTTTTGTTATGTTGTACTTGCCGTTTAGGGTGCAATGTTGTGCAGCATCTGATTCTGTGAAGAAGGAGCTAGGTTTGAAGGTTCATTATATTGCTTAGTGTGCAGGTTCAAGTGGAGTGATGGAAACCTCCCAAAAATTCCTGTTTTCGATGTGATACGGGTGAACCCATTTCACCTAGAGAATGTCCTTCTTTGTAGCTAGCCACCATAGTTAGCATCCTTGTGCAGCAACAGAAAAGATTTCATTCTCAAGATACTAGTGCTAGAGATATATTCATATTAATTAAGCTAATCCTAGAATGACTACTAATTTGATGCGTTGGGCCATAGTTGGTCTATTATGAAATGTATTCCTGAAATCCCTGAGGTTGAACTGTCACGTGGGCCCTGAGGTGATGACTCATACCATGGATAGTCCTATTATAGCCTTTATTCAGAAAATGTTGTTACTTTTTGTCACCTGATTCCATCAGCAGGTTCCTTGTTGCTCTGGGAATTTTAAGACGGAATAGAAAGTAGATGTTCCTAGAAAATTTTTTTGGTTGTTACTGACTTGATGTATGGAACCCAATGTGGTTTAACTATGAAAATGATCATACCATGGCCCAAGGATTTAACTTATAACACATATTTTGGATTCAGTGCAATTCAGCCATATTACCGGTTGAACTGTAATTTGGCATAGCCCCCTCTAGGGCCTGCACTCACTATGTGCATTTGCTAATGGTGCTTGGAATCATTACAAAAGAGCATGAAACTGCCTTCTTAGAAATGTTAATGTTGGAACATTTTCAATAAGAAAATAAGAAATAAGGGTGGTGGTAGTTAGTTTGAAACACATAAATTTGAAATGAGCAACAGAAGAAAAATCTTGATGCACTGTTGCTTAGCAATAGAGTTACCTAGCTCATTCCCACGAATCAATTTAGCTTCAAATATAACCTACTTTTGGTGGTGCGGCAAGGAACCTCCATGCCCACACTTGCACTATTTAGATTGTAATTAGGAGTTAACAGGTTGCCTAGCCTTTTCTGAAAAATAGGAGACATTTTATCATTGACCAATTAATGGATGGATATAGATATGTATGTTAGTAACACTAATGCTGTACTTGCTAGACACATGTTGACTCATGCACTAATGATGCATGCTAGGTGCTGTTGGCACTTAGACATGGGACAAGAGGCAAACACTATAATCATTGGGAGCAAACATTTGATCAATTACCGTGTGGATGTCTATCAGTATTCTCTGCTTTTATTATCCGAAGTTCATGATTTTATCCACAGACAACACAACGTACTTACTTAGTCTATCTAATAATTAGGGTTTTAAATCATCTTTTGCAAAACTCCATTAAACATTGGCTGATTTGATCCAAAGATTTGTTTGTACACTTGTTTGGGACAAAGAGACACTTTAGGATAGCAAATTCTATGTGTCATTAAGCCTATTCTTTATTAATTTTACTGCATTGTTGTTATGGTTGGTTTTGATGTTGATTATTAGTTTTATATAGCAGAAATATCAAGCAGTGATTTTATGAAGTTTGGGCAAGTTCTTACTGGATTAGCAATTTAAACCTGCCACACTTACTATTTGTAGTTTACTTATAATTCTTAGCATTTAGTTAGGCTTGATTGTCGCGCGCACGCGCGCGCGTGTGTTTTCCTCTTTCTCTTTTGTTTTTCCTCGTAGCAGTGATTTAGTTCTGAATTCTGATGAATTCAGTGCATGCATGTACTAGTTCATGAATTTAAGCAGAATATTGGCAAGCATTAAATGATCTAAAACTTTTAGTAGCTCTGTTTTCATTTGGGTCCAATTTTTAGCTGCTTTCAGTATAAAACTTGAACTTTTCGTTCTTGTTTGTCTCTGACATATTTATGCAACAAAGAGATGATTTAATTTTCTGCCACTTGCATAGGTTGTGCTGTGCTTTTTTATCCCCTGAATGGCATGCTTGATGCCAGGTCTGAATTATTTGATGTACTGACTGCTGATGAGCAAAATCATATTGCAGATTCTTTCAGATCCTTGTAGAAGAGCTCATTATGATCGATATCTATTAACTCAAAGACATATTGTACAAAAGCATTTGAGACGAGATTCAGATTATCATATGTATGCAACACACATGGGCAGTAATAAGCAAGTGGAAGTTGTTGAATGGCTAAAATGGTATCGATATGCTGTAAAGGACATACTTTCTGAAAATAGGATGGTTGGTGGTACGGGATATTTTGATGTGCTTCAACAGAATCTGTATTCAGCTATACGTGCAGCATATTATGGACCTGAAATTGAAGCCATTGATCTCCTTCCTGATCGATTTGAAGCTGAGGAGAGGTCTGTGTGTGACACTGCAGAGGTGCTGCACTTGGTTTCAGGACGTGATCTTTTTGGAGTTGTCTATATAACTGAGAGAATTCCGCAATTATCAGAGATCTGTTATAAAACATTGAGTTCTTCGGGATCTATGGATCTAGGTTCATATAGGTTGGCTCATAATGAGAAAATGCAAGAAGATAGTGCTGGAAGAAGTGGTGCTCAAATGACTGGGTTAGATGCATATAAGAATTTGGAATTGCATGTCTTTGGAAGGTTAGTTGCTACAGCCACAAGGACTCCTCCAAAATGCTCTTCCAATGCGATAGAGGATGAAGATTCCCTGGATCAAATACATGTTTTTCTTACTTCAGATGAAAACCCAATGCGCAGAGAATGCAATTCCAGTAGTAACAGCCCGGACAGGGCAGCTTCAGAGATTCCATTGGGCAAGATAACTGGACTTGGAAATTCCTCGGAAGAGAGCTCCTGTTATTTCTACAATAGTTTTGGTACAAAGACTCATGTGATTCTCAAGCACAGGACTCTACTGGTTCAGTCTTTCCTCTCCTGATTTTATTAAATTTAGTTCATGCTATCTTAATAATAAATGTTGGTAAATTCCAAGTTTGGTCGACCAATTAATGTCAACTTTGGTAGGTTATGACTTGAGGGATAAAAAAGGAAAATGAACTTTATAATATGTCCCAACTTCTAAATACAAATACAAACCTCAGTAAACCAAAAAAAAACATTTAAAAGTACCTAAATTGTAATTTTTATTATTATTTTAATCAGGTCAAACATATGCATTGGTTTCAACTGGGAGATGAAGTTTCCATATGCGAGTGCAGGTGCACGAGAGCACGTTTGCCACCTAGCAAGTAAGTTTCTCATTCTGTAGTATATATATAGAGAGAGGATAAGATGCTTGATGTTTTGATAAATCCAGTTATCACTTCCCCCTTCCTTCACTTTTCTATCTTGCCTCTTCTTTTTCTTTTTCTTTTTTTTCCCCCCTTTTTTCTCCTCTTTTTCCTATGCTCTTTATACTCACTATAACCAGGAAGATGTAGTTTATGACAGCAAACTTATATCACCGATTTTTTTGCATGATCTTGCTTGAACATTTAAAAGGTCTTATTTGGTTTTGATTTGAGCATCAATTTATCATTCTGTATCACATTGTTATTCTTTGTGTAACACTATTCATGATGGGACACAGTTGGCACAGCTTAAGGCTGCTTATATTTCATCCGGTGTCAGTCCCATCCAATATATTCCAGATAACCCTGTTCAATTGGGACAGATAGTGGTGGTCATGGAGTTTGTGTTGGGGATCTTGATCGTGGGCCAGGCCTACCCTTGGGTCCACCTGGGCCCGTTGACTCAGTTTTGGTCGTAGTGCATTAGATTTGAGTATGTTAATAAGTAGTAGGCATTAGTTTTTGTAGAAAATTATAGATTAGGTTAGTTTTTAATTTCACTTTACCATTATTGTTTTTGTAGATCAGTTTCTAAACATATCTCGCCTATTCAATCCTTTCAGTTATAACCAAGCAATAAAATTGCGGTTGCGGTATCGAAGCATCGCAGATGATATTTTATATGTCGCGGCGTGATTTTTATTTTTATTTTTTTTCACTATAAACATTGGCAAATACCAGTAAATATCCATAAATATCAGTAAAGATTGGTAAAATATTGGCAAATATTGGTTGATAACTGATATATTGCCGATAAATACGTAAAATTCTAAATCCGTTGTGTATCGTCAATTTTACGTATCGGCTAACCCAAAATCTGATAAATATCGGCCGATATTACTTATTGGGACCGATATTTAATTGTATGGTTATAACATACTAAATTTTATATAGATTAGTTAACTTTGATAACTAATATTTGAAAGATCACAAATATTATAAAGGAACAAGTATCTAGTCACAATTATAGTAGTTTAATGAATTAGAAAAGATTAATATTTTGACATAAAATAATTGATAACTTATTAATATATTATTAATCTATAAAATTATATTATTGATATTATACAAAGATACTATACAATTCAAAGTATTTAAAAGTAATAATTATGATTATTGATGTACTATCAATTTTAAATGATAGTGCTATTAACTAGCATATCAAGGTCACATCCTTTCAAATTTATATTTCAATATTAGATAATGATACTATTGAGTAAAGTTAATATAGAACTGATATAAATAAATATATTGTTGTAACTTGTCTAAGAAACTTATCCAATTCTTAGCAAATTGGATAAATATACTCTTACATCTATTATTATCTATGTTAATTTTTTTGGATGTTATCCTATTTAACACTAGTTGAATATAGTATCATACTTCTAATATAGTTGTCAAATGATTTCCAAAATTTTATTTGAATTCTTTCCTTGCTTGATTTAATTTGATTTCGGCTATTTACATGTACAATCTCCATTTTTAAAGGGACTTTATTTTATCATATTTAGTCTATAGTATATAGTAGTCTTATTTAGTGGATGACAATTAGTATAAATATAATGATTTTCAATAATCATAATATAACTAAAATGACCTAATATGTATAAGAAAATATTACAATCCTAATTTGTTACAGAACTAATAAAAATGACTTGATGTGAAACTTACCCTATTTTTTATGAATTCTTAGCGGGCCTTAGTTTATTAGTTATTTATGTATTAGGGTCAATAGGTCTGATCAATAAGAAGCCTGCTAATCCTTAGCTTGTAATAGCCCATAGATAACAGGCTGAAGCCTCAGTAATAGACAAGCTGGAGAAGAGTTGACAAAATTGTTATTCTCTGGCCTCATTCTGCTCTCTACTCTCTCTCTCTAGTCCTTGCAAATCCTAATCCTAAATCTCACACATTCATAATCAATTAATTCCCTTAAATGCATCTAACTCCATGGATCTACTCCTGAATTCTCCCATGATCCTGCTGTGGCTAGATCCTTGGGTCAGGACCCTAACAGTTTGACATTCATGGCTCTATTTTGTAGCTTGTAGTTGTCTATTCAACCTAACTACTAAAATATTTCATCATCTTTTGATGATGATCTGTGTGATTCTTGTACAGAATAATCTATATATTAAGTGTTTGTTTGGTATGGGGATAATAGGGGCGAAAAAATATTATCATATTTTGTATCTCTTATATACTGTATATCATTATGAGAAAATTATTTACAAGGAAATATCTATTTGAGTTTGAACATATAACTAAGATGTGTATTCCTCCAAAAACATTCATTCCATCTTAAGTGTACTACATAAAATATGTAAAATATAGGGTGTCTTTTCTGCTTCTATTACTCCCATACCAAATGAGGTTAGGCAGTGTTGCTATATAATCCAACATTTAATTTTATTATGTTATTTTTGGTTTTTCTATGACAGGTTTTGGCTATTTGAACCCCGATGTAGCACACATGACATTGGTGGCTGGTATGTGGAAACTTTTGGCAGGGATAGGAGAAGCCAGAATGTTCCATCTCAAAGATACTGGGATGGCATTGCTGCTGGTCAAAATTTTGAAAAGTCAGTTAGTCTTTGATGCTGCCAAGATTGATTTTCTATATTTATCAGTGATGATAACTTACATTGCATATTCTTGGTTGATTTATGATGTGACAAGATTGATGTATGTATTTGCTTGCTTTAGCATACATATATGGCACCAAAATTCTGCACTGCATCAATGGCTGCAGGAGACTCCATCCAGCAGTGTATCTGCTTGCCCTTGCATATAGGACACTCGACATGGAAATTGCTCGGAGAAGAAAGCACACCATCAGAGACATAGTTCAAGGAAGTCTCTTCAAAATCTTCGGTTGGTGCAAGAAACTTTAGATTGAGGAGAGCTTGGCACTCTTTGTTTGGTAAGCCTTTCCTGCTGAGCATAAGTCAATTTCTTGATAGATATTTTTTTCCCTTGGCTATATTTAGGGCATGTTTGTGAGAGAAATATTTGTCAGCTGTTGGTTGTTATGTAGCAAGTAAATTTGGGATAAATTTTGGAAATCTACCTTTGAAAAGCAGCTATTGGAACCTAAAATGCTCATACTCTTATGAAGAGTGTATATTAATCACTTCCAACTGTATATAGTATAGGTTGAATTCTTAAGGCCGATACGACTGAAGGATTTAGTGTTTGTGGGCCATCTAGGGGTTGTCATAAGTCTGCCATTAAGTTGTGAATGATTCGAGTCTCCCTTACAAGTCTTGGGCTCGACTCGGACAAAACTCACGAATGGCTTGGCCTGATTCATTTAAGATAAACAAGTCAAATCGACTAGTTTAAATTTGAGCTCGACTTAGCTTGTTTAACTATTCGGCTTGTCTATTAGATATTTCTTAACTAAACTGATTTAGCTAGTTTAAAAATAACTATATTTCAAGCTCAATTTAAGCTCAATCATTATGGCTCATCCAAAGACTCAATTAATCTGCCACTGCCTTTTTCGGAATGATTCCTAAAAGCAATTGAGGTACTGCTCATAGGGTTGATGGTTTCTGTGATGTTTAAACAAATCTTGGTCTCTGTTGAAAGTGTTGATCCTTTCGGTATCAATGGTTGTCTTGTTAGGTTCTGGATCTCACTTGAATGCTTGATGATTGTAGTACGTGACCTGCTTAAACATTCCTTTGCAGTTGAGTTTTGTTGATCTTTCTGGTTCAGAGAGAGGGAAGAAGTCAGGGTCCGCAGGTAGTCATTCGAAGGTAGGCCCGAAGCATCAATAATTAAAAAAACTTGGAAATGTTATCAATGCACTATCATGTCGGAGACAACACATACCATACAGAAACCACAAGCTTAACCATGCTAATCAGTGATTCTAATGATGGAAATGTTAGGACGCTGATGTTTGTCTGTGTCTCCAGCTCAATCAAACTTATATGAGACATACAATTTTCTAGCGTATGTTTCATCATACTTATATTTATGTCCATAATTAAATTGGAATAAGCATCAGAATATTATTTACTTTTTGGTATTCTGATGCATTTTATTTATTAATTTATTTTTATATTTTTTGGTGGTGGGAAGGGGCAAGTACCACGCATAAGGAGCGAGCTGGTAGAAGAGGCGACGAGGAAGAACTTGATTGCTTGAGGAGGATCCAAAATGAAAGGCCAGCACGGAAGGAAAGGTCTCGTGGTCGTCATTCCATGTAAATCATCTGATATTCCCTTATTGTCGTCTGGACACGGCGAAAAAGCTCAGCAAGCGAATCCCCAGCACTTCAATCAGTGTACAGTTGGTCCATCATTGAGGCAGTGCTTCTGGTACAATATCAAGATTGTGGTTTGATGCGCTTATCCTGGGATTTCTTTATTTATATATCTATCTAGTAGGTGGGTATCTAAGTCGTTACTCATATATGTAAAGTCAGCAAAAATGTGTATATTTAAGTTTCTTCCTTTCACTTTGCTTTTCTTTCATATGTTCGAGTATATGAACCGTATACTTTTGTTGTAGGAAAGTTAGTTTGTATCTTATGGTTCGCCTGGATATGATGTTAAATTTTGAAAATTAATCTGAATAAAGGAATGTAAGCGAACTGAATTGTGAAGAATGTTTTGAATTTTTTTAATAATATTAATTTCATCTAATTAAATGTTGTTTTGATTTTATTTAGATTTAAGTAAATAAACGTTAAAATAAATAAACAAATAGTATTTATATTCTTTTGCTAAATGAAAAATTATCTTTTGTAAGGATACAAATTGTCTTTTGTAAGGATAATTTTATCCAGTCATATATAATTTTTATTTAAGTTTTTTATCTTTTCCTTCATTATGTTTTTAACAAGGGATTAATTGATAAGGGTTTATTAGGGTCAATGGAACCCAAATAACCTCAATTATCCCTCAACCTTGATTATCTTTTGTAAGGTGAATAAATTTATTTGGATTTATCTATTCAAAGTGGATATTAAAATAATTATATTTAAAAAATAATTTAATTATTTTTAATAAGTAATTTTAAGTAAGAGTTTATTTTTCTCTGTTCATTCTATATCATTCTGGACCAAATGAATGGTTATTGTAATATGTTGGTTGAGAAATGAAGAAAATTTAGGATTTGATTGGTCAAGCAATTTGTTAAAATAAAATGGAATGAAATGATGTATTTCTTCTATTTATAATATTTGTAATTTCTTATTTTATAAGACATTAAATACTATTATGATGATAAATAGTTTTAAGAGGAATTTTATTTTACAAACTAATTTATAATTTTTTTCAAAACTTACAAGTATTTACAAAATTTCTTCCCAAAATAAAATTATTTCTACAATTACATCATTCAAATGAAGCCTTGTTATTCTCTCAGTCCCTCCTTCTCTTCTTTTTTGTTGAGACAAAGCCTTATTGTCTCTATAAAGTTCTTGTAGATAAAAAATTACTTTCGCTTGTAAATAGGAATGGAAATTTAGAAATGAAATGGTAGAAATGAAAACAAAAACAAATAATTAAAAATTAATTTATGCATTTTTATTTTTAAGCTTGATATATAATAGGAATAATTTAGGGATAAATATTTCTATATTTGATATGCGAAAATGAAAATAAAAATAAATTAAAAAATTATGAAAGTATACTTTTATAATTTACTAAACTTGGGAATAATATTTTTTTTAAAATTTATAGTAATTAACTAAGGATATTTTACATTTTAATTCTGATTCTCTTTTCCCTATCTCAATTTTTGTCTCCCCCAAAGTAATGGATCAATTGGAATAGAATCCATTAATTTTCACCATGCAATATGTGTCATATCATTATTTTAATATAAAAAGGTTATAAAATAATCCATACTCTATTCTTGATATCTTTTAAAAGAATTTTATTAGTATTTAAGTAATATTTTACCAATATTAAACTCTTATTTAACAATTTAAATAGTAATCTTTTACCAACCTTAACTTAATATTTCACCAACTTTAACTTAATATTTCATCGTCATTAAAATCATATTTTATCACATGTAGGACTTGTTTGGTATGAGGTTAATAGAGGTGGACAAAATTTTCCTCATAATTTTTACCTTTTATATAAATTATTTAATAATATAAAAAATATTTTCAATTAAATACCTATTTTATATCAAATTAAGATGTAAAATGGATATTCATCCAAAAAGATTTTTTTAATTCTATATGTGTTATAAAAGAAATATAAAATATAAGGATAATTTTTCTACTTCTATTACCTTCATACCAAACAAGCATTTTTACCACTAATATATTAATCTTTCACAACGAATATACTACTTTTTTTATCAGCGAGTTGATCTTCTTACCATTATTTTGCTTAAAACTAATTGTTCACTACTAATGTATTAATATTTTACTGCTATCGAGTTGATCTTTCATCGTTAATGTAATGATCTTTGACTATCGAGTTGATCTTTCACCATTATTCTATTTAAACATAATCTTTCACTACTAATGTACTAACTTTTCAATATTAATATATTTATTTTTTACCTATAAGTTAACCTGTCACTATTATGCTACATAAAACTAATCTTTTGTCACGAATGTATTAATCTTTTAATATTATTGTATCGGGTTTTTACTACTAATGTAACAATCCTTCACTAGGTTGATATTTCATCATTATTCTACTTAAAACTAATTTTTTATCATTAATGTACTAATCTTTTACTGCTAATATATTTATTTTTCACTAGCAAATTAATCTTTCACTTTTATTCCACTTAAAAATAATATTTCATCACTAATGTATTTATTTTACACCAACAAGTTAATATTTTACTATTATTTTACTTAAAAATAATTTTTCACCACTAATATATGAATATTTTACTACTAATATATGAATATTTCACTATTAATGTGCTAATATTTTACCATTAATGTAACGATCTTTCACTAATGAGTTGATATTTTACTATTATTCTACTTAAAACTAATCATTCACCACTAGTTAATAATTTTTCACCAATAATGTATATATTTTTCATCAACAAGTTGATCTTTCATTGTTATTCTATTTAAAATTGATCTTTCACCACTAATATACTAATCTTTCACCAGCAAGATAATTTTTCACCAAATGTTTTTTTATCCAAAAATATATTAATACAAATCTCTATTTATCAAGAAAATTTTTAGAAATATTATGGTATTTTTTTTAGTTTTTTAATAAACCAAAGTTAAAATTAATTAATTAAAAGAAACTTTTAAAAACAAATACTATTATAGCACTGCTTTTTGCACGATACTAAACCATGCAACAAGTTGCACAACATAAATAGCCATTACTCCTCATTCCCTTTTCCCTCTTTCATTCTCATTCTTTTTCAACAAAGATAATAATAAATGAATCTAACATCTAATTTCTATTCCCACATCTCTATTCCTTCAAAACAAAAGGGTCAGATGAGCATTAAATTTGATGGTCTTATATTTGAATTTAATGTCATAATATTTTTCTCCTCCTCTTTTTTTTTTAATTCTCTAATTATCAATTTAAAGAAATGATTATGATTAATAAATTTATATATAAGATATAATAAATAATTTATAGGTGAATAAAATAGATACATTTTCACATAAATAAAAAGGATGAGTAATTTTTTAAAGCAACATATATATGAAATTGAATTTATATATTAAAATAAAATGTTAAGTAAATACCAAAGATATGTAGTCAAAGAAGAAGTTTAGATTTAAAATATGAAAGCTGTATGTTTGATCTTTACAACTAATGACTTTTAACTTTTTGTTAGACATTGTACTAAAAAAATGTTGGACATTTATAAAGGGATATAATTTTTTTCCTAGCTTAGGGCCTTTAAAGAATGAGGATTGACCCTCTTCTAAGCGAAGTGAGTTTCACTTGTGAAGTGATTTCTTTTTATCTGATGTAGTTGCTACTTCCTTTTATTTGAAATACATAATTTTTAATGGTCCATTTGGTTTAAGGGAAGTGCCAAGGGAAAGGGAAAAAAAAATTGGAAACCACTTTTCTTGCATTTGGTTTCCGGGAAAATTAGAAGAAAAAAAGGTTGGGAAACATATATTACAACATTTTACTCACCTAAACATATAGGAAACTAAATTATTCCCATGCACACTCTTTGCAAAAATTTTGCCTTCTAAAAACCAACATCTTAAACTTTGCATGTTGAAAGCATTATCCAAACATCTTCTAATAGAGGAAATTTATGGCCTTATAGCCTTTGCCCATATAATCCTACTCTTTTCATTGAATTAAAAAAAAGTAGAATATATATATATATAATTGTCACCATCAAAATTTAATGTAGAAAAATGATGAAAAAAATGAAAAAAAATGAAAAAGAAAAACAAATAAGATGAAGGAAATTCACAAATGTGTTGGGGTTCCTCAATAGAAGAACAAAGGTTGTCGACTAAAGGGCGTCAGCTAGAAAAAGGTTATTGGGTAAATAACATCAGCCAAATCCAACATCCAAAGGCCAACTAATAGGATTAATTAGCAAGGATGACCTAGAGGCTGAAACCAAGGAAGAATACATGAGTGGAGAAAAGATTTCAGAGAGTGGTAAGGAAATTCTTTAATATAAGGAATTGGTACTCAATAATATAGCAATCTATAAGTTGTCAAGTGTTAACTCATAGAGTCAATCGTCAATTTGAAAGTTGTATGTTTTCCTAAGAATGAGTAGAAATATGTATAAGTCAGACAACCAATGATGGTTGAGTGTTCAAGCCAAGGGTAAGGGAGGGTATAAAAAACCCTCTCCTGACCATATGTATAGTAGCAGCAATCTCTCAATTTTTTCCCCAAATCTTCTTATTTAATAAAATTCTCCAAATTCTTCCTCCAATAAATTCTCATTTTTCAATGCTTGCAATTTACTTTTACATTTGATTATATTTGTGTGGTTAGCTTAGGAAATTATTGTTCAGCTCATTAAGGGAGTTATTGTAACACCCCAAATTTTACTACTATTTTTTTTACAATAGAAGCTCATAACCAAAAAACTAGACGTTCCCGTTGTAAGTGATGTAAGTTTGGCTTACCATACCTGATGCAGAAGATTATTCCCAAATATTCTACAACACTTCATGACCTTGTTTGAAGGATTACAAAGATGCAAAATAGAAACCAAACTCTTGACTTCAAGTATTTAGGCTTAGGTTGTTTTTGAATTATGATAGAACTTGAGTAGATCTAATCCAAGATCTAACATTTTTAATAAGAATATTCTATTTCTCACTAGATCACCCTTAATAATTCTCAATACACACTTGAGAAAGGCTAAGAGAAGAAGAAGAAGAAGAAGAAGAAGAAGAAGAAGAAGAAGAAGAAGAAGAAGAAGAAGAAGAAGAAGAAGAAGAAGAAGAAGAAGAAGAAGAAGAAGAAGAAGAAGAAGAAGAAGAAGAAGAAGAAGAAGAAGAAGAAGAAGAAGAAGAAACAAACACTCATGTAACTCTCTCCCAAGTTTTGAACGAACCTTTCATTTCATGACATAATGTGTGTCGAATCCTTTAAGTACAAGTATTTATAGGCATGCAACATTGCAAGCCTTTTCATTAAGAAGCCCATTAGCAGCCTTATTAATGATTTAACCTTCCTAATGCATGGTCTATGGCTTACAAATAAAGTTACATTGACAAATTTACAAGAATTACAAAGTAGATAACAAAAATAATAAAGCTACACAACTTAATGATGGTATACATAGATGTAATCATATGTGACAAAACTTTATAGTCTTGTAGCCTTGTTCTTCCTTGAAATTTGTAATCTTGTAATCCCTTTTCATTGCCTTGTACCTCAAATATCTTCAACCATCATGTAATTCATGAATTTATTGCAAACATATACAATACCTGCAAGAAGAATGACTTGACAAAACATTAGAGGTATATGAATTTTCAAGCATAATAAGTTCTATCTCCATGTATTCTAATTCCTCTTTATCTCCATCAATAGAAGAATCAGATTGAGAGTTTTCAAGAGATGCTCCTACTTCATTCTACCCTTATAGAGAAGAATTTTTTCTCAAATTAGCATCACTATAATATGAAGATAAGTAACCAATGTTGAAAGTGCTAGATACTCCTCCATAATGTTTAGGTAATTGAAGTTCATACGCGTTATTTCCAAATTTTCTTAAGATTTTGAATGGAACATCAACTCTTAGCATTAGTTTATTCTTTCTTAAGTTTGGAAATCGTTCTTTTCTCAAATGCAACCATACCAAATATCTCGGTTAAAACACTGGTTGAATTATGTTTTTATTAGATTGAGCTTGGTATTTAGCATTCAATTTTTCAATGTTGTCTTTAATTTTTTGATGAGTTTTTCTAAAGAATTTGATTCTTTCCTTAAAATTATAATTATTTATATCCTATCTATTAAATGGAAACATATCAATGGGTAGATATGGATTAATCCCGTATACAATCTCAAAATGACTTGTTTTTGTTGTAATGGAAAGACTTCTATTGTATGCAAACTCAGCATGCGCAAGCTTTATATCCCAATCCTTGGTACTTTTATTTACCAACCCTCGTAGCAAAGTACCTAGAGTTATATTAGTCACTTCGGTTTGGCCATCCGTTTGTATATGATGAGAAATACTAAATAGTAACTCAATACCTAACATGTGTCGAAGTGTCTTCCAAAAGTAGCTTAAGAATTTTACATCCCTATCCGACACTTTACTTTTGTGAACTTCATGTAACCTCACTATTTATTGGAAATATAAGTCTGCTACATATGTTGCATTATCAATTTTTTTACAAGGTATAAAATGTGCCATTTTTGAAAACCTATCCACTACCATAAGAATAGAATATTTACCCCTCTACGTCCTTGGTAATCCTAATATGAAATCCATGCTAACACTTTTCCAAGGTTGATCGGGTACTAGTAAAGGAGTATTGTAACACCCCCAAATTTACTACTGAAAATTTTCGTTTAAATCCAAAGGTTTAGTGGAAGCGAAAGAATTAAAACCGTAAACTTGGGGGTATTACCGCCACACTTAGTACCAGACCGGTTCATTCCTACCGTTCCGATACTAAGTGCTAAGGCTAAACTAAACAATCATTAAGTAGGAATCATCAAAACATAGGTACGTAGTTAATATAGATCATTCACGAAAACACGAGCCAACAACGGTTAGAATATCATTTAGAAATACAACTTAAGAGTACGGTTTCAAAACAAGGAGCGTAGTACAAAATATGGTTAATAAGATGGGTCCCAAGGGACCAATATCCGGATCGCTTACTCACTCAAGTCAAGCCTTCCACCCCAAAATAGTAATCGATCAAACCTGCATAGGAGGTCTGCTCCCCACCATTGGTGGATCATCATAGGACCCATTCAATCAATGTAGTATCAGTACGGGTCCAATACTGAGTAAGGACGCTGGTGCGCTAAGGCCAAGCATACAATCATACCATATAACATACATAGCACAAACATATAGACAACATGCGATAACCCGCAAGATAAGGCTTGAGTACTTTTCTGTGACCTATTCCTCATTTCTCATTAATAATACGTTCATTCCACACATATTCTTTAATAGTCCGTGTGAGTTCGGGAACCCCACTATTATAGCCGGTGGACCGGTCATGAGGGCAACATACCCTGCCACTATTATTTACCGGTGGACCGGTCTGGCCCCGACTCACAAGGTGTTCCACTGTAAATGTTTGTATCTTTCCCAGGTCTTATCATCATTCTGATTAGTTTGTTGAACACGGAATCCCCCACTATTATAGCCGGTGGAACGGTCACGAGGGCCATGCCCTGCCACTATTATAGCCGGTGGACCGGTCACGAGGGTAACATACCCTACCACTATTATTTGCCGGTGGACCGGTCTGAGTCCGGCTCAACATCTTTCTCTGTAAGTAGTTAATGTCTTAACATATCTTATTCAAAAGGTTTTCACCAAGGATATGCATAAATCATTCTCTTTATGCTTTACACGTCCCAAACGATAAAATTCCGCATTCATAACTACCCTTTAATCGATAATACACATGATAACACCAAACAACTCTAAGCAGTCATAACCAACCCTAATTGTCCACACCAACCCGTGGTTAACCACTCTCATCCCTATTTTACCATAACCACCGTACTTAGCCATCCCAAACCTTAATTATCCTTAATAGTCACAATTAGTTACTCCATCCCTTCTTAATCACAACGCCCCAGAGTTAATCACTCCAAACCCTGATTCCATACGATCATTAACTCCCATGTAAAACCCTAATACCGCCATACCAACATTAATACCACCATACAACCCATAACACCACCATGTAAACCCTAATACCACCATAAGTCATTAATACCACTATACAATCATTAATACCACCATACGAACATTAATACCACCATATAAACCCTAATACCACCATGCAAACCCTAATACCACCATACAAACCCTAATACCGCCATACAACATTAATACCTCCATAAAATCACAAATACCACCATACAATATTAATACCTCCATAAAATCACAAATACCACCATACAAAATTAATACCTCCATAAAATCACAATACCACCATACGAACCCGAATACTACCATAAGCCATTAATACCACTATGAAATCATTAGTACCACCATACGAACATTTATGCTACCATACAAACCCTAATACCACCATGCAAACCCTAATACCACCATACAAACCCTAATACCACCATACAACATTAATACCTCCATAAAATCAAAAATACCACCATACAACATTAATACCTCCATAAAATCACAAATACCCCCATACAACATTAATACCTCCATAAAATCACAATACCACCATACGAACCCGAATACCACCATAAGCCATTAATACCACTATGAAATCATCGGTACCACCATACGAACATTTAGCCACCATACAAACCCTAATACCACCATACAAACTTCAAGACTCCCATGATGGTTCCCAACTCATATTACCATTTATCCTAACATGCATTTCCTAGTGGGCCATAACATATTACATCATAAACATCATACATATAACTGTCATGCTCATGTCACGGAAGCACATACAACATACCTCAATCTCCAAGCTGCGCTACACATAAGACAAGTTATACACAAATCATATAATACATGGCATAGCAGGACATACACAACATTCAACACATCCACATCACACATAGCACAAGGCCATTAGCTTCGTCCTTACCTAAGGCGACGCCGGGCTTGGAGCACGCTCCTCTAACTCCTTAGGGCTTTGGTCGGGATTACCTATAAAAGGGGGGAAATGCTAAGTATTAGTTTCCCTTATAAGTACCACAATTCCTCATTCTAGTTTAGGATTAGAGTTTTTATTACTAAAGAGGGTGTTATACAAAAACTAGGGTTTTTACCTTAGAATTAGTATACTAAATATTAGTAGTCAAAATATAGTTATTTATGATACTTATTGTTACACTTATTTTATTAAGCCCATTAGTTCCATTCTTATAATACTAGTGTTCACTAGTCATAGTAAAATAGTGATAATAATAATAATAATAAGACTACCAATAGTGACATTTATGTTTCAAGTAATAGAACTCTAGCATTTTTAAGATTAAGTCTAACAATGGTGTTATGTTTGAAATAATAATATTATAAGGTCACAATATTACAAGTAAACTATTCCTAAGGGTGATAATGATAATAGTAATAATACTAATAATGATGATAATAATAGTAATACTCCTAGTAGTAATGATAATAACAATAATACAACCAAGTAAGGTTAAGCAACCACAATAATAACCGTAGTAAGGATAATAGAAGTAATAATAGTAATATTATTAATAATGTTAATACCAATAATTATAAAAATTAAGATTAAAGTTAAGTATAATAAAAGTTAGGGCTCAAAAGGGATGTTAGTATTAGTAAGAAAATAAGACATTAATAATAGAGACCATAATAATGATAATAATGATAATAATAATAATAGTAATAGTAATGAAAGAAATAATCACAATAATAATAATAATAATAATGATAATAATAAGATTAATATTGGTAGAAAATAGTAGTAGTTATATAAAAGGGATATTAGGGTTTGGATGAGTGGAGAACCACCTAAGGTCGGTGGTGGTCCGGCGGTGGCGTGTGGCGGCGACGGCGGTGGAGGAGGAGAAGAGGGGGAAAGATGGAGGTGGCGGTTAGATGGGAGGGGAAAATGAGGAGTTTGAGGTGGGGAAAGAAACAACAGGTGAAGGGGAGTGGAGTGAGGGTGGTGGCGTGAGAAAGGCGGCGGCGCGCGGTAGTGGACGCGGCAGCCGAAGGTGGAAGAAGGTGGTGGGAGATGGTGGAGGTTGGTGGAGAAGGAGGTAGGGGGTAAGGATGGTATGGGTAGGTAGGGGAGGACCTGCCGGTTATTTTGGGAGGTGGTAGGGTGGCTGGTCGCGGCGGAGGAGGCGGCAGAAGGTGGCGCAAGGTGGCGACGGGCTGGAAGGGGCTGCTCGGGGTGGCAATTTTGCACGGCCTGGGGTGGCTCGTGCAAGGCAAATCAAGGGCTGAGGAGGGCTTGGTTAGGTGGAGGGTGGTGCAAGGTGGGGTTCTGGGCGACGTTCGACCGGCAGCGTTGGGGGACGGCGGCGGTCGACGCGTCTGATGGGGCGGCGGCGAGAGGGAGCAAACCCACGGTTTCGGGGTTCCAAATCCTAAACCCAGGTGATCAATGGGGGTATTTATAGGTAGGGTGGTCGGGCAAGGCCGGGGAAGAAGACAAAGGGGGGGTGCAGGCGCCAGGCTGGCCGACAGGCGGCAGGTCCTGCCATGGCAAGTTGGGTCGGGGAGGGGGAGAAGAAAAGGGAAAGAGATGGGCACACGGGAAGGGGAGAGAGGGACTTGGTCGGGGTCAAAAAGAGGAAGGAAAATGACAGGGAAGGGCAGGGGAGGACGGTCGGCGCTGAGCTTGTGGCTGCCGGCGAGATTCGGGGCTGCAAGTCGAGTTGCAGGTCAGCGTGCAGGTCGGGGAAGAAGGGAGCGACTGGACCGGTCGGTCTAGGGGAAAAAAA
The DNA here is from genome assembly GCA_030549775.1 of Tamarix chinensis. Classification (NCBI taxonomy): domain Eukaryota; kingdom Viridiplantae; phylum Streptophyta; class Magnoliopsida; order Caryophyllales; family Tamaricaceae; genus Tamarix; species Tamarix chinensis. Next base: position 80,299,984 of record CM060171.1, on the reverse strand, counting down.
GAAAAGAAAGGAGAAGGATCGGCCGGTCTGGGCAAGGGAGCAGGCTGACGCGCGAGACATGCCAGAGAGGAAGGGAGATTTGGGCTGACGGGCTGGCCCAAATCGGGGGAAGAAGAAGAAGAAAAAAAATAAAGGAGGAAGAAAGAAAAAGAAAAGAAAGGAGAAAAGGAAAAAGGAAAATGGAAATTGATAAAATGGTTGGGGATATTTGTTCTTTATTTATTTATATAATTAATTTAGATATTTAATTTTAATAATAATTATTTTAATTATAATAATTAAATCCATTTTTAAATTAGTTAGGCTATTTTGGATAAATTGTTCTTAACTTCCATTTTAATTAGTAAAGTGTCCAAAAATTTCTAAATAATTTATTTATTATTTTCTCCTTATTTTCCTCAATTAACTCCCTCTTTATTTAATGAAGTAATATATTTTCTTAATTTTCTCTAATAAATCATTATTTTGCCATAATTCCATAATTAGGATTTTTGGGGTATTTCAAGTATCCAAACCTTTATGGAAGAAACATTTTCTTTTTTGATAAGTTACACATCTCCCTATAATTGTTTGTACTAATTTTATCGTCCGTGGCCAGTAGAAGTTTTCTTGTAGTATTTCTATGGTCTTATGAACTCCAAAATCACCAGTGATACCTCCCTCATGTAATTATTTAACAATTAAATCACGTACACTTGAAAAAGGTATACACAACTTATTAAATTTAAAGAGATAGTCATCTTGTAGTAAATAATTACCAAAACTACCACTCTTTTTGCACATATTATATATGTCAACAAAATCTTTGTCCTTGTCATACAACTTCTTCAACATCTCAAATCCTAATAACTTAACATCTAACATTATTAATATCATGGATCTATGAGGTAAAGCATCTACCATGACATTTTCCTGTACCATCGAAACACTTGATAGAAAACATGAAGGATTTTAAGAAACTAACCCATTTTGCATGCCTTAGACTAATTTTCTTTTGTCCATGTAAATATCTCAAACTCTCATGGTATGAATGTAAAATAAATGGTTTAGGCCTTAGGTAATGACTTCATGTTTCTACACTTCGTATGATGGCATAGAAGTCTTTGTCATACGTGAAATAATTCAGCCCCACTCCATTCAATTTCTCACTACAAATTGCAACAACTCATTTCTCTTGTGCGAGTACACCTTCTATCCCTACCCCACTTGCATCACAAGTAACTTTAGATAGTTTCTCAAAGTTGGGTAAAACTAGTACTGGTGCATTACATAGCTTATTCTTCAAATTTTGGAAAGCCTTAGTTGCATCCTCACTCCAATTAAACTCAAGTTTTTTCATGAGTTGAGTTATCAGTGCATCAATAGTAGAAAAATACTTGAAAGCATAAATTCACAATGAACACTCCTTATGTCATGAATATCCTTAGGTGTCAGCCAACTCTTAATAGCCTCAATTTTGGTGGGATCAACTTTAATACCTTTGCTACTCACTATTTACCCAAGGGAAACTATACTTGAAAGCATAAAGTCACAAATTTCCATTTTTTTCATATAGTTTAGTCTCCCTCATTTTATCAAACAATTTCCTAAGATGAATTATATGATCGCGTTTATCTCGACTGTACACGATTATATCATCTAAGTACAATACGATGAAAACTCTGAGAAAGGATCTAATTACTTTATTCACTAGTCTTATGAATGATCTTGGTGTATTACATAAGCTAAAAGGGATCACCAATCACTCATATAAGACCATACTTAGTCTTTAATGTAGTTTTTCACTCATCCCCTTCTCTAATCTTCTCAGATCAATCTTAGCGAATACCTATGCCCAAGATAACTCATCCAGCATATCATCTAGCTAGGCATCATAAATCGATATTTAATAGTGATATTGTTAACATCTCTTGAGTCGATGCACATGTGTCATGTACCATCCTTTTTTAGGGACTAGTAATGCAGGCACACAACATGGACTCATGCTTTCCCTCACACAACCTTTCTTCATGAGATCTTGGATTTGTTTTTATAACTCCTTATCCTCCTCTAGATTACATCTACATGTGGGCCTATTAGGTAAGGACACACCAAGAAGTAAATCTAAAGCAAGTTCTATCCCTCTCTTAGGTGGCAATCCAGATGGTAATTCATTAGGAAAAACATCATGATACTCTTCAAGGAGTTTATCTAATTGAGGATTATCATTATCTCTCTACCCTCGTAGGGATTATTTCATGACTACAGCATAACAAATCCCTTTTTCTTGAATGCAATTGACCATAGCCTTTTCATGCAAGAATAAACTCTTCTTATTCTCGACTATGCTCTCCTTACCATTTTTAGAAGATTTAAGTTTATGCTTCTTTTTATCCTTATTAACTAGATACTCATTAGTAATACTATTATGAATAACATTTCTATCATACTACCGTGATCTACCTAATAAGATTCCAGAGGTATCCATAGGTAAAACATCACATAGTATGTCATTATGGTAATTACTAATTATAAATGATACTAGGGTTTGTTTTATCACCTTGACTCCGTTGTCTTTATTCAACCATTGAAAAGAATAAGGTTTTGGATATGGTTTATTTTTCAACCCTAAGTCCTTAACCATTCTTTCATTAGCTACGTTTGTATAATAGCTACTATCTATGATATTACAACAAACTGTATCTCCTACTCTCCCGTTTGTTTTATATATCTTCTCCCTTTGAGTGGGTTGTTCAGTAGCTTGTGCTTGAAGTACCCTCTCCAAGATGTAAAAAACACTCTCTTCTTCCTGATATTAACTAGAAGATTGCTCAAAAGGTTTAATTTCATAATTTTCCTCACATGTCTTCATGGCTTCAATCTCTTGGATCGATAAAACCCCTTGATTAGTACATTCGCAAGTGAAGTGTCCTAACCCTCGGAATTTGAAACATTACCTAGTAGAGACTTCATTAAATTTATTTTTCCCTTTATCCTCTCTATTAATTCCTGGTTTCTTTTCAAGATTAGTAGAAGTTTAAATACTTGCTCTAGTTTTAGTTGTTTGTTTACTTGAGTAGTACTTAGTAGATGAATTACTTTGTTTTGTATGAGGCTTAACAGAATGTTTAATAATATCATCTAAATCATAAAGATAATTTTCCACCTTGTCTCAAATCATCATGTTAAGGCCTTCCAAGAATCTAGCACAAGTTTGTTCACTCTTTTCGTGGACATCACATACTAGTGCCATTCTCTTGAATTTTCTAACATACTCCTCGACACTTAATAGTCCTTTTCCTAAGGTTAATTAATCTAATGTAATTATCTTGTTCGTACTCTTTAGAAATGAATTTTATTTAGATGTTTCTTAAGTTTCTCCTAAGATTTAATTTTCAATTTAGCCTCTTGTTCCCTAGTCCTCTTTAGATTACCGTACCAAATTTTAGTAAGATTCTTAAACTTTACAGTTGCTAATTTGCATTTTTGTTCATCTTGATAATCCTTAAATTCAAAAATAGCTTCCACCTCATGAAACTACTCAAGAAATGAATCTACATCAAGATTACCATCAAAGTCAAGGAGATCAAGCTTAATACCCTTATCCTCCTTTTAATGATACTTAGGTTGATGGTCATAGAACTTCCTATTACTTCCACTCCCTATAGACTCTTCTCCATGGTCTATTATTGAATTCAAACCCCTTCCTTTAATTGGATTATTTAACCTAATATCACTCCCAAACCTATCCCTATATAATTCTCTATGCTCTTGGACATTTTGGATTGAATCTTGTTCGGCTAACCTAGACTCTAACATTTGGAGTTGCGTTTACATAACCAATAATTATCTAAGTTATGCATTAGTGTCATCCAAGTTATTAGAAATTTTTTGAATGGATTCAAGCATGGATTGGAAACTTTTTTCCCCCTCCATGATTGATTATTTCTATCACAATCACATGTGTTCCACTTGATTTTAATGGGTTAAAACCAAATTCCCTCACCTTCATTTTACTTTTTCTTAGTTGGTTCTTATGTGAAAATTTAGAGTTCAATCACTTACAAAACACAATCATCAACTGAAATAAAAATCACTACACACAAAATAAAATACACACACGAAATCACTCTTGCAAAATTCTTATCACAAAACCATGCAAATTTTGCTCGAAAACCCTACTCAATCATTCAAAACATCATCATGTGTATTTGAATATTTCAAATCACATTGTATGAAAAAACAAATAATGATCCAATCTACATTAATACCACATGATAATATCACCTCATGCTCGAGTATTATTACATAAATATACATAATTCACTTTCAAACACACACATACAAAACTAGTTATCATTCAACACCAAAACAACAATGCTTTCCATTGTTCATGCATAGTAAATTTTCACCACAATATCGGATCACCAATCGTGAGCCATCAGTAGAAAACATCACCTAAACATGCATGATTATAGACAAAAAAATTTAAAAACACACATTCAAATCATGCACATTACATGTTGGAATTAATATTGCACACAAATTCAAACAAAGATTACTACCTAATGTCAAACTAACATGCAATAAATCCAAGAATCATGCAAGAACCATGCAATATTCTTCAAGAATAACATGCAACATCCAAGTTTTTTTACAAGAAATCATCAAGATTCATGAGACTCTACCAAGATTATTCAAGAAACTTACTTGAATTCCGAGTACAGTGATGAAAATGATAGATCCTTGGTTGTGTTTTTTCACCTCTTATAGCTTCGACTTCAAGGTGGCTTTGATACCACTTTTGATGAGAAAGATTATTCCCAAATATTCTACAACACTTCAGGAACTTGTTTGAAGGATTAAAAATATGCAAAATAGAAACCAAACTCTTGACTTCAAGTATTTAGGCTTAGGTTGTTTTTGAATGATGATAGAACTTGAGTAGATCTAATCCAAGATCTAACATTTTTAATAAGAATCTTCTATTTCTCACTAGATCACCCTTAATAATTCTCAATACACACTTGAGAAAGGATAAGAAGAAGAAGAAGAAGAAGAAGAAGAAGAAGAAGAAGAAGAAGAAGAAGAAGAAGAAGAAGAAGAAGAAGAAGAAGAAGAAGAAGAAGAAACACATGCTTGTGTAACTCTCTCCCAAGTTTCGAATGAACCTTTTTCATTTCATGACATAATGTGTGTCAAATCCTTTGAGTACAAGTATTTATAGGCATGGAACCTTGCAGTCCTTATCATTAAGAAGCCCATTATCAGCCTTATTAATGATTTAACCTTCTAATGCAAGGTCCATGCCTTTCAAATAAAGTTATAATGACAAATTTACAAGAATTACAAAGTAGACAACAAAAATAAAAAAGATACACAACTTAATAATGTTATACATAGATTTAATCATATATGATAAAACTTTATATTATTATAGCTTTGTTCTTCCTTGAAATTTGTAATCTTATAATCCCTTGGCATTGCCTTGTACCTCAAAGATCTTCAACCATCATGAAATTCATGAACTTCTTGCAAAAATACACAATATATGCAAGAAAAATGACTTGACAAAACATTATAAGTATATGAATTTTCAAGCATAAATGGTTTCATCTCCTTATATGCTAATTTCTCTTGATCTCCATTATTAGAAGAAGAAGATTGAGAGTTTTCAAGAGATTCTCCTACATCAATACCATCCTTATATTAATCACAAGGATAAAACCATTAAAAGTAAAATAGAGTAAATAGAAAGGAGAGTATCTTTATAAACATAAATATGAGCTAGAGCTTAACTCTAAGAACAATAAAATGCAAAACAAAAGAGATACCATGGAGCTAAGATTCCAAAAAGGTATTCAAATAAAACTATTCCCTAGATAACATGACTCTATGCCCATGAACTGATACAAAACATGACTTTATCCCATACAATGCATCATAGGCAACAAAATCATCCAGCTTGTCTTTAATGACCTGCACAAAAGCATCAGCGTCGCCTGCTCCTGGGAATGAGAAAAATATATGATAAGGATGGTGTATACACGATGTATTGAGTAAGGTGACAATACTGTTAAGTTAGGGATATAGTTAAATACGTACATTCACAAAATAGAATAAGTACACAAGCAAAACACATAAAATATCACAAGGTTGGTACTACTCCAGGACTCTTTATTAGATATAATAATTTTTATTCTTTTATTTACATTGAGTGCAGGGACCTCACTATTCTTAAATATGTAGAATAGTATGAATCACCTTTTAGGGACAACATACCTGAGCCACTATTATCATTCGATGAAACAGACCCAACACCTCTCATAGCAAAACACTCTTGAGCCACTATTCTTAAATCGATGGAACAAACTACATCACCTCTCAATGACAACACAACTCAGCCACTATTATCTTCCTATGGAACATACCCAACACCTTAGTTATGACTTACATAATCTTCTACTTTAATTATTAATATATTTTCCATTAGGTTATTTATCTCAAATCATATTATCATTCACGTTGAGTTTAGGACTCCACTATTCTTAATTTAGTAGAACATAGTGATGCACCTCTCAAAGAAAAACACTCCTAAGCTACTATTATCATTCATTGGAACGGATGCATAAAAAACCTCTTAGGACAATACGCTTCTAAACCACTATTCTTATATTGGAAGAATGGTCTAAAACACCTCTTAGGGATAACATACATGAGCCTCTATTATCATTTGGTGGAACGAACCCAACAGCTCAGCTTGACTCAATCGATTTCACTTTAAATGATTAATATCATATTCATGATTGATTTGAAAGGTAAATAACATATTTAAAGTAGATAAGGCACATTACAAAGATCATAAGGTCGTTCTCTAGGATTAAGACCCTTCGACTCCCTAAAAATCCTAATTTCACATTTTAGTTATAACTTCTCTTCTATTGCTCTTTTATCCACAAAAATTAGTACATTTTCCCCAAATATTATTATTACCACTATAAGAGAATTTCAAGGCCTAAATATAAGGTCTTTCATGTGTGATAGTAACTCTATCTCAAGAGTTACTAGTTTTGGGGCTTATAAACCCCAATTTCACAAGTACGACATACATTTTTCTATAGGGCCCATATATTTACCAAATTCAATATACATTACGAAAATACTAATGCTAATAACATATTCAAATTTTGTGGTTTAAATCTACCGTTTCACACATGTGATAAACCTATATTGGCTAATAACATATGTTAGTTACATTACTTCCAAAACCACCATTTATCACCACATACCTTATAATACTAATTTACCCATTTATCATACCTTATTAAACCATATTATAACCATATATCACACCAAGGGTTTTCTATGTAGAATAATGATATCGCGTAATCTCTACTTACTTATTTTCTATCACATAATACCAACCTCATATCATAATATTAACAATCATAGATTTAATCACATGATAAAAATAACATGGAATAACATAAATTATGCATAACACTTAGCAACAAAAAAAATCCTAGACTACAACAAGTATCCTTACATATTAAGGCTCCAGTCTCTACGCACATAAATCATATTCCGCCTCTTCTAAAACCTCCAAAAAATCACCTAAGAAACCACAACAAAATACCATAATGATTAAACAACATAATTAATGAATTTTTAAGGTAATGGAAGGGTGAAATAATGGAGGAAATGAACCAAGTGGGGAACCAAGTGTTTAGGAAACTTTGTGCAGCCATGTAGGGAGGAACAGTGGGTTACGCTGAGAGGAAGGGTGGAGCAATGGCTTCTTGTGCCATGGTTAGGGAGTGTGTACTAGTGGAAGTGGCCAAAGGAGGGTGGTGTGCATCGGTGGAAATGTCTGAAGCAAGGGGTGTGCACCAGGCTAAATGGTGATGGTGTGGTGCAGTTGGTGTGGCTAAATGGTGGGGTAGTGTTCGATAGTTGTTGCTGTATCCAAGGTAAGAAAAGAAAGGAGGAATTTGCGATGATTTTGGCCGAAAGGTGGTGTGGTGAACTAGCTATTTTGGTCATTAGTTATGGGGGAGGTTTGGTGGAACTCACTAGTGGTGAGGGTGGTATTATGGTGAGGGATGGCAATGGTTGTTTTTAGGGGGGGTTGGTGATGGTGAGGAGGAGGGAAAGGAAGGAAAGAAGGTTACACCTAGTGGTAGATAATAGGTTTGGTTTTTAGATTATAATTAGGTTAATATATTTTAGGTTGGGACATTATTATAGTTTAAATATTGATCAAAAAAGATTTGGATAAAATTTTAGGGTTAGAGGATTAGGGTAAGGTGGAAATATTAATTTTCTAATATTAGGATTAGGTTACAATGTAAATTACTCGGGATAAGGTTTAACTAGAATTTGGGGTATTATAATCATTGTTCACCTCGTTGAAGGGGATATTTTTCTTAATAAATAGTTTAAAAGCAAGGTTTAAAATTATGGAAGTTAGTAAATAGTTCATGGTGATGTTGAATAACACTAATTATAGGGCTTAGAAGAGTAATATTAAAGATTTTCTCTATGAAAAGAGATGACATATATATTTAAAAATAAATGAGTCATACCAGAGAGCATAAAAGAAAAATAAAGAGAGTGGATTAAGCTTGATAAATGAGCTTGTGGTTATATCTATCAATAAGTGTATGACAATATCATTCATCATGTTGAGGAAGAAACCGCATCCTATAGAGTGTTGTCCGATCTATATTTATTTTATGCAAACAAGACAGTTGAAAATATGGTATGACTCATGAGAAAGTTTTACAAATTGAGGTATGGATATGGAGAGACCATTGCAGCAACCTTAATGAGTTCAATAATATATTCATCTAGCCGAGGAACATGGAGATAGTGTTTAGGGATGAAGTTCAAGGTCTAATAGTCCTAGCTTCTCTACCGAATAGCTAGAAAACTCTTTGTGTTTCTCTTAGCGATTTTTCCCTGAGTGAAAATATCACAATAGCATTGGTGACAACATCACTCCTTAGAGAAGAGGACCTTGTGGTGATCTAAAGGAGAGATAAGGGTCAGATGTAGAGAGGAAGGTCTAAGGGTAAACCAAGGAACTCAAAGAAGGAAAAACCTTGCTTCCATTGTGGAAAGCTTATCCACCTAAAGAAGGATTTTTAGGAGTTGAAGAGGGGTGCGAAGGAGAAAGGCAAGGTGGACAAGAAGGAGAATCTAAATTCTTACATAAGAATCTCAAGTGTTGATGATTGGTGCATCCTACCATGTCACCCCATACAAGAAGTTATTATATTCCTTTATAGCTGAAAACTTTAGTGAGGTGCGGATGGGTAATGATGATGCCTCAAAGATAGTTAGTATAAGGAATATATGACTAAATACAAGCTTATATTATACCTGCAACTCAAGGAAGTAATACACATTCTAGCCTTGAGGATGAGTTTTATATTAGTCAGGGAATCTTGATGATGAGGGATCCATAAGTTAGTTTGGAAAGGGTATGTGAAGTTGACAAAGGGGTATATGGTAGTGACCTAGGGGAGCAAGTGTTGCTCACTATATCAAATTAAGGCAAAGGTGTGTTTGACGGATGAGGTGAATTCCGTGGAAGAGTCTTATGATATATGGTATCACAGACTCAACCATATGATTGAGAAAGGGGTAAAACTTCTTAGCAGCCAAGGTACTTTGTTAGAGGTCCGAGGGGTAAGGTTGGTTGATGCACACGCTATGTATTATAAAAACAAAACTAATCCCAATTTATCAAGTGTGTGCATTGAAACTTGATGGGGTCTTCTCAGATGTTTATGGGCCAATGAAGGTGAAGTCATTGGGTGGATTGTCATACTTTGTGACATTCATTGAGGACTTCTTAAGGAATCTTTGGTTATATCTCATGAATACCAAGGATCAACTTTTGATCAACTTTAAAGTCTATCATGCTATAGTAGAGCTTGAGACCAGGAGGTAGTTTAAGTGTATTTAGACGGATAATTGAGGTGAATACCTTGGTTCATTTTATGAATATTATAATTATTATGGAATTTGACATGAAAACATTGATCCTAAGACTCGGTACAATGAAATGGTAGAATGGATGAATCACATATTGATAGAAATGGTGAGGAATCTACTCTCATATGCCAAGCTTCTAATATCATTAGGGGGGAAACTTTACAAATGTCATGTCACCTTATCAACTTATCTCTATCAACTCCACTCAACGGATATGTGGCCGATGGACTCTATCTTGGTAGGGACATAAGCTATAACCACCTGAGGGTGTTTGGTTGAGAGGATAACGCTAGAAAAGAAGTCTTGTTAGTGCTTATTCATCAAACTTGGTGAAGAGAAGTCTGGCTACAAGTTGTACAACCCAATAACTACAAAGGTCATGTGAAGTAGATATGTTGTGTTATTTGAGAACCAAAACATCAAAGAATTCATTGAAGATGGAAATTTGGAATCCTACATCAAGGATCTTGTAGAATCTAATGATGATTACAAAATAGAAGGCTATGTGGGAAAGATGACTAAAGAGGGGTGGCTAAGGAACTTTTTGACTCAGAAGAGGATATTTCAAGGTAGAATGTGAAGGTAATGTAAAGTGAAGATTGCGAGCTTTTGAATATTCAAACCTAAATGTTTAATGACACTAAATATCTTCAAGAAGTTCAAATATCCACTAGGATATTGAGACCAACCAATAAGTATCCCATAATGAATTATGTGTTACTCTTGAATTGCAAAGAGCCTATATATTATGGTAACGCCCTCAAAGATGCTCAAGAGGAGATGTGGATGGTTATAATGATGGAAGAGATGAGATCCCTTCAAAATAAAAACACTTATAAGCTTGTGGAGAGGTTGAGGAGGAGAAATGTCTTAAAGAATAAGTGGGTTTTCAAGATCAATCATAGGGAGGGAAAACCGTAGCTAAGGCACAAAGCACTGTTGGTGGTTAAGGGATTTGGTTAGAGGCAAAGGGTTGACTATGATGAAATATTCTCTATTGTGGTAAAAAGGACATCCATGTGTGTAATTTTAGGACTAGAAGCGAATCTAAACTTAAAGGTATAGTAACTTGACATTAAGATAAATTTTTTACACCATGATCTCAAGGAAGATGTCTACATGGAAAATTCTGAGGTGTTTGAGGTCAAGGGGAAGAAGGATTTGGTGTGAAAGCTAGTTAAGAGCTTATATTGATTGAAATAGGCACTAAGGCAATGGTACATGAACTTCAAATTATTCATGAATGAACAAGGGTACATGTAGACACCAGTTGACCACTTTGTGTTCTTACACAACTTTAGGCCTAACAATTTCATCCTTCTACTTCTATATGTGAACAATATATTGATAGTGGGCTAGGATCGACTACATATTTTAAAGCTAAAAGAATATTTGGCCAAGAATTTCTAAATGAAATACTTAGATCATGCCAAGCAGATCCTAAGCATACACACCATGTGTGGCTAAGGACGGGATAAGCTATGGTTATATCAAGAGCATTATATAGAGAAGATACTCAAGAGATTAAATATGGACTAGGCAAATCCACTTAGCTGTTCCCTTTCTCCATAGTTCAGATTGAGTAAGGCATCATATATAACAGATGAAGACTAAAGGAAGAAGATGAGCCACATTCCATATCCATATGCCATTAGAATTTTGATGTACACAATGGTATTTACAAGGCCAAACATTGCATTTGTCATCAGAATAGTCAATTGGTTCATTTCCAACCCGGTATAAGATCACTAGGAGGTAGTGAAGTAGATATTAAAGTACCTACGGGTAGGTTGTAAATGAGTCGAGTTAGCTCATGAGATTTTTGGGCTTGACTTATTTATTTAGCTAAACGAGCTGAGCTCAAGCCTTATTTTTAGGCTCATTTAATAAATGAGCTAAGCTTGAGTATGGAAAATGTGGGCTTGAACTCGTTTACAATGTAAAGCTCATGAGCACCACAAAATTTTGTGAGGTGTCGTGACTCGTGACTCGGCTCATTAAAAGCTCAGCTCGACTCATTTATAACCCTATCTATGAAGGACCTCTAGGATGAGACTTTATTTTAGTAGGTTTGAGCTATTTTTAGTGGGATATACTAATTTAGATATGGTAGGAAATTCAGATATGGTAGGAGAGGTAGATTTAAGGCGATTAACATAAGAATTCTTATTCATCTTCTATGGAGGAGTAGTATCTTGACAGTCCCAACAATAGAAGTGTGTAGCTCTATCAATGACCAAGGGAGATTAAATAGAAATCACTTAGGGGTGCAAGGAGATTTTTGGATGAGAAGGTTTTTGGGGAGATTGTCATAAAGCATGATAAACATGTGGTATTCGGTGATTCATAGAGTGACATCCATATAAAAAAAATGCCAGCTTCCATTCAATATCCAAGTATATCTAGGTTAGGTATCACTAGATAAGAGTTGTTCTTGAGGAGAGGAAAATTTGTTTTAAAAAAGTCCACACCAATGAGAATGGGTTGGACATTCTTAAAAAACTCTTGCCCAAAAGTAAGCATGACCTATGTTGCACCAAAGCTAGATTAAGCTGAGTGTATAGTTCATATCAATATTCTTCACATGTCTCGAAATTAGGGTTGTTAATGAGCCAAATAACTCTGACTCGAGCTCGAATTATTTAATTTTTTAGAATCGAATTCATCTTAAGATAAAAATGAGCCAAACGAGCCCGACTTGAGCTCGGATATATCTGGTTCGCAAGCTAGCTTAGCTCGACTCATTTAACTTAAAAAAAATGAACCAAACTGGCTCATTTATCATGATTCAATTTGTGACTCATCTCACTTAATTATTCTACTCATTTAAAATTTAAACAATCCAAATCAACTCATTTAATTATTTAGCTTTCTTAAAGGCTCATTTAACTATTTGGCTCATTTTTTATATAAATTATATACAAGCCCAATTTATTAATGAACGAGGTAAGATTATAAATGAGCCAAACTAAGCTTAAGATAACTCTCAAAAAAATGAGTCAAACCTCCCTTTGCTCCTTTAATGAATAAGCCTAAAAATAAGGCTTAAATTTGATTCATTTTGCTAAACAAACGAGCCAAACTAAGTCAGCTCATAAATCTAAGTTAGCTCGCAAATCAGCTCAATTTGTCAGTTTCCTTACTCAAAAAGAGGATAATTGTTGAGGTTCCTATACATGAAGACAAAGGATGTTGGTAGTGTCCACCAAGGTTTAGCCAAATGGCATCATCTAGGGGCATTGGCCAAAGGGAATCAACCAAGTGGCACTGGCCAAAAAAAGGTTGTCGGCTGAAGGGCATCAACCAGGGGCATCAACCAAATGGCATTGGCTGAGGGTGGCTATCAAAGGATAACTAATGGGATTATTTGGCAAGGATGGTGATGTACGAGCATATATTGAAAAATCTCAATCTTCTTCTTCGAATGATGGAGATCAAGAGGAATTAGCATACATGGAGATAGAAACAATTATGCTTGAAAATTCATGTACTTAAAATGTTTTGTCAAGTCATTGTTCTTGCAAGTATTGTGTATGTTTGCAAGAAATTCATGAAGCTCATGATGGTTCAACATCTTTGAGGTACAAGGCAATGATAAGGGGTTACAATATTACAAAGTGCAAGGAATAACATGGCTACAAGACTACCAAGTTTTATCACATATGATTGCATTTATGTAAAACATTATTAAATTGTGCCGCTTTGTTATTTTTGTTGTCTACTTTGTAATTCTTGTAAATTTTTCATTGTAACTTTATTTTTAAGCCAAGGACCATGCATTAGGAAGGTTAAGTCATTAATGAGGCTACTAATGGGCTTCTTAATGAAAAGGTCTGCAAGGTTCCATGCCTATAAATACTTGTACTCATAGGATTCGACACACATTATGTCATGAAATGAAAAGTTCATTCGAAACTTGGGATTGAGTTACATGAGAATGTGTTTCTTCTTCTTCCTCTTCTTCTCTTCTCCTTTCTCAAGTGTATATTGAGAAGTAATAAGGGTGATCTAGTGAGAAATAGAAGGTTGTCATTAGAAGAGTTAGATCTTGGATTAGATCTACTCAAGTTCTATCATCATTCAAAGACAATCGAAGCTTAAAAACTTGAAGTTGAGTGTTTGGTTTCCATTTTACATTTTTATAATCCTTCAAACAAGGTCCTGAAGTGTTGTAGAAGATTTGGAGATGATCTACTGCATCAGAAGGCCTAGTGGCCAAGACTGATGATGGAGACGTGAGGGAAGAAAAGATGTCAGAGAGCGGTCGAAAAATTTCTTAATATAAAGGATTTAGTAATCAATAGCATGGTAGTTTATTAGCTTACAAGAATAAACTCATAGAGTTAATAATCAAGTTAGAACTTTTACATTGCTATAAGAATGAGTAAAAAGATGTATATGACAAATAACCAATGATGGTTGATTGTTCTAGCCAAGGATGAGGGAGGTTATAAATTGTTCTTTCTTGACCATTTGTATAGTAGTGGCATGGTATCAATTTTTACCAATTATTCATACTCAATAAAAGTCTCCAAATCCTTCTTTCCATAAATTCTCATTTTTCTATGCTTTTATTCTACTTTTACATTTTCTCATAATTGTGCAGTTAGTCGAGGGGATTGATGTTTAATTAGCTTAGGGGGTTATTTTCCACTTGGTCAAGAGGGATATTTTTCTTCAAAAAAATATGAAAAAAGAGAGAAAAAGAAGAAGAAGAGATAATGGGAAGGATAGAGGGGTATAACTAAAAGAGATGCATAGAGGAAATGAAAGGGAGAATAGGTAGGGTAGAGTGTAACACCCCGTATTTTTAAAATTTTATTTTATTAAGCTTAATTATTTTATTAGTGAAATTTGATGAAAGTATTTAATTATTTTAATTTCAATTCATTGTATGCATTTATCGATAATTTAGACTTCATATTTGAATTTAATTAATCTTTGTCGTTGCGGATCATTCTAGATAAATTTGTTCACGACCATGATTTTATTATATTCATATGATTTTAATTTTCGGTTAAAAATATGTATTTTCTTTCTTTCTCGCATTTTAATTTTTAATAATTTAGATTCGTTTTTTATTATAACTTTATCGTATGATTACGACTTTGTTTTGGTATTATATTTTGTTAATGAAATATATTATTTAAATTATAAAACTTTGTTTAAAATAGTCAAATTTATTTTAATGATTTTATTCATAGAAAATATTTCTGACTTTGAATTTATTCATTTCCAAGGTCGTTAAGATTTTTGAAAAGTTTTAAATTAAAAATATTTTTTGAACTGATTTATGAATTTCTTTCCGAAATTAATTTTTTTCCTTTTTATCCTTTTTGGTTTGTGGAATACTAGTTTAGAAAGATATTTAAATTAGTCTCAGTCTATTATAATTTGATTTAAATATTTTCTTATATGCTTTTAAATATTTTTTGAGGTCGTATAATGTATTTTCGTAAATAATATAAATCTTTGCATTCGTTGGAAATTTCTTCCAAAAACTTTTCTAAAATTCTTTAAACAACTTTTATATTGATTTTAGGCTTTTAGATCTTTATAAAATGATTTTCTTTAAATGAGTTTTAGATAAATCCTTCCAATAATATTTTTAGATATTTAGTATTTCATTGTATATATGTATTTGATAATAAAAAATTCTGACCGTCCCACCTTCCTTTTTCCTTTTCTCTCTTCCTCTCTCTCTTTCTCTCTCTCTCTCTCTTCTTTTCCTCTTTCCTCGACATATTTTCTTCTGCAACCAAACCCCAGCCCTCACGTCCTTCTCCCTGGTTCTTCATCGACAACCAGCCACCACCATCGACGCCACTCCATTCAACCGATGTCAACACCCTCCGCCAGCAAGCCCAGCACACGGAAGCCATAGTAAATGCAACAGTATTAGGCGACCAACAATGACAGGCAACCACATCTCGTGCCTCCACGTCCGACCACGGTGATCAATGGTGGGCCTCCAACAAAGCTTCTCTGGTCTTCATTCTTCCCGATTTGCAACACTTTGTTTGGTATAAATTTTCAAAAACCGTAACCCCTGTTTTGATTAATTTGGTATGAATTAGCTTATGATAAGATAAATTGGTTGTTTAATTATGTATATATATGTTGTATGATTGATTTAAAGTGGTTAATGGTAGCGTATATGGT